>OX291553.1:12610611-13913417 GCA_946406115.1 Apoda limacodes | reverse complement strand
AGTAAGTAGGCGTAAAGTATGAAAATCATAACACCAAAAAAATTATGTACTTGTTTAACATGTTAAGCTTTATCAAGTGATTCTTTCGATGTACCTAAATTTGGCCTGTTAAGGCTTGTTATATCTGGATTAAAGGTGTATAGCACAACGTGGAAGACATCATTCATAGTTAATCAGGAACATTGACTGGCATGAAGCAACATATGCTTTTTGTGATTTTTATTCCTTGCTTCTTCAGAAAGATGTCCAATAGCTAAAATTGCGCAATAAATATATATTTCTTTTAAATGTATCAGACTTCTATAAACGGAAGGTGGCATGTAGTACCAGTTATACTTGCTAACATAAACCGGGCTGTATCAAGCGTATATTGGCCAATTTTTTTGATATATATTGCAAGTACTGAAGACCTAGTTTAAAGAATTATGTATAAGCGTTTTATTAGTTCTTCATCAACAACTGTCATCTCGGCAGTGCATTCGTAATTTTGAAACAAATCTTGTTGCTGTGTTCCCTTCATAAGAGCCTGGTAGTAGTCTGCATATTCTTGATCCTAATATCTCGCGAACACGTCTCTGAAAAAGTTATTTTTATCTCTTTACTTTCCTTGGTCTCAGGTGTTGTCTCAGACCACTTTTCAATTTTGAAGAGGTTCCTTGATTTTTCTAGGATCCCATTACCTGACCTGCTGCATACATAGGTATACATTTGTGGTATACCAAAATCTTCTCCTGAATGTAACAAATACTTTTCTCAAAACCGCATAAAAATAGGTTTAGTCAAACGCGAGATAATCGCGGACAAACATACATACACACTTACATACATACAAACATACGGGGTCAAACTGAGAACCCCTTTTTTTAAAGTCAGTTAATAGACGTTGACTAGATACTTTTTATTTTACGTTTTTTTTTGTTGATCTGTTGGATAAAAGTATTATGCTATTACGAAGAGCTATTAGTCTCGACTGTCAATACAGCAATATAACGCAATAACTCTTACTGTCAGGGTCATATTTCAAGCAGACGTACGTGCGTCCTTAAGCTAAACGTGTGATTAATGTGAGTTTCCTAAATTCTGTATGGCATTGACCGTACAGAACGGTAGCTCTAAAAATATGTCTGGGTGTTAGTATCGATAACATAATAATTATGAAACATCATTATGCAGTTTTGAACTGGTAAATGAAATTGTAAGAAATTAAAGAATTTCTAGAGGTGTAAAAGAAAGTGGTAAGACCGATTATTTTGGCAAAAGTAGTTGATGCTAAGTGGAAAAGTTAAGCGGCTAGGTTAATGAAAACGGCGGCCATTTTGCATTCCGCGTCGTGAGCATAGCCGTAGCTGGCAATAAAGTTTTACAACAACTGTGTGTGTGTCTTCAAATCTTTGATATTTACTTGTGTTCCCGGTCTGATTATGCGGGCTTGATGATTATATTAAAGGGGCAGTTATAGTCGAAGTCACGAGATTTTGACTTGTGTGTACAAAAATATAGGTAATTAAAAAGTATAAAATCATTCGAAGTTTTTGGTAAACAATATCATTTTGCAACTTAAAAAAAATAAAAATAAGTCGGTTTAAATCATAAACATAGAGAACTGGACAGCGCATTTCCTAACTCGACGTGAAATAAAAATTGGTCGCAAAAGTGTAACATAGACGCAACAAAACTGAGGTGTTTTTTTCTTACTTGTTTTAACATATAGTATATAGGACGTTGATAGAAACAGAAAAGAGACCACAGGTTTGCTTTGTCTCTTTATAAAGTGTAGTCAATTTTTTGCGGCTATTGCGCAATCCACAGGACAGATTACAGAACACGGAAATCTATGGTTTAGACTAACGCTAATATTTTTAGCAAATGAAGTTTTCTTGTAATGACTTACCTAGTTTGCATAAGAAACTTACAAGCACAGAGGAAGAGATGCCTTGATTTCCAAGCTTGACTTATACTTTCTCCAAGTACCTTAGTTGGCTCATCAACTTCCCATGCTTAACACAAGACTGCTGTGCTTATTCTAATATAATTTTATTATGTTCTTTTTAGTTTACTTCCTTCTCTATCTGAATTCCATTCCTCAGGAATCGAACCCAGGTCCTTACAGGCTGAACTAGCTTAGCCAGAAGCGGCGTATCAGTACGACAATGAAACTATCAGAATTCTCTTTTTGCCCTCAGGCTACGTAACCCTAAAAGTTACTTTTTTTCTGAGATCTGTAAAATGAAACTCTTTAATGTAAATAATTATTAAAAAAGTAAGATATTGGAAATGAAATGAAAACAAATATCCAGACCTTTATGTTATTAGAGTGTTGGTTCAAAGTGCCATCCAAATAGTCAGAAAAGTCAGAAGAGTTCATGTTCAACTCATTGAACAATAATAAAATAACTAACAAGCCAAGTCGCATGACAAACTATATGTTGTGTGAACGTTGAAATGTGAATGTAGGTTACTCGTGGAAACTGCCAAATTGATGAGTATTATCTACGCAATAGACTTTGTAACATCACTGTGCACACCAACAGCACGTTGTTAAGTCAACATATATAAATGTATATAAAGTAGAAATTTTGTTAAATAAAATTAATTGGAATCAAGAATCAGTCGAGTTTTACTCCTTCTCCTCTGAAGTACCCAGCACCCGCTGGACGAGCAGCCCTGAAGTACCCAGCAACCGCTGGAGGAGCTGCCCTGGCTAGATGTTCCCAGCATCCGCTGGATGAGCTGACATTATATGCCTTCCAGCATCCTCTCACTGCGGCCAAGAAACCTTTAGCCGTCAGTCGATTGGTCTTGTGAGTCCGCTTGACCAGCAGTGAGAAAATCCATCCTGTGTACATTGCACGACGTACACACACCCCTTCCTACCCACCTTCCGTCTGTCACCTTAGGTCTCCTGGTGACAGGCAATCCCGTATATATCTATATATTTCAATATTGTTCGAATCCTATGGTTAGGGCTAGGGCGTTAGGGTCACGATAAGTAGGGTAGGGCCAATAGGTACGCAATTAGTTAGGTACACACACTTACATACAATCACTAACCTAGGATACATGCACAAGGGGTCCAGATTATTTTTACAAACAATTAGGGAACTAGGGATAGGTAGGTTGTAGGAGTAGGTGTTAGGGTAGGATTTCCCCTCCGTTACTGTTAACTTATCTGGTAGCTACACGCCCGCGTACATACCTCGCGTAGGGTAAGGTGCCGGTTGCCAGGTGCAGTTTAACCTAAATTAAAGTGTGTTATACAAAGACCCTTCAGATTGTCTTGTGGGAGCCATTCATGAAAATGTTCGTTGAATTCGTGAAGATGTACCAAAAAGGTATTAGGAGTTTAATAAAAAGTTAAACTTTGTTGTGGGCTTTATTATTTTTGAAATACGGATTTTGTCTTTATCTACTTACCACTACACATAATGCACAAATTTTAGGCAACTTATACGCTCCCAGTATATACATACATAAATCTTATAAACACACTGTTTATACATAGAAATTTACTATCTTCGTTTAAGACTTTAATAAAAAAAACCGTGTGTCAGTGACACGCGCCTGGAGTTTGCTGTCTAAGTGAGATTGTTTCAAACCCTGCATTGATCTAAGAGCCAAATTCTTGCCAAGACAAAATATTGAACAAACCTATATTCGATGGGGTTGTAGGCAAATCGGTTTCCGACAACACTTTTAAATCGTCAATACAACCTTTTTAAAAAATGTTGATTTCTGCCGAATAGTCGGCCAGTAATTATACTATTTAAAGTAATAATACATTGCATACAATCTGCATAACCACTTAATTATTTTAAAAAGTTAATTTACTTGCCAGCTCTTTTTGACTGAAATCAAGATTATGCATGTTGTGAAAATGTTTGTGACATGCTTTTCCTATTAAAAGGACTAAATTATGGTGTAAAAGTTTAAGTACATGGAATGAATAAATTTATGAACAATTAGTGGTCGATATATCGTGTGTCTTGATCTTGTGTGTGTGTGAACGTGCTTAGGTAAATTTGATACATACTTTCTACCATCTCACCGCTCGCCATCGGCAAGGAATTGATTCTAACACCCCAGGAACTTCCTCCCGTGAAAGCTTAGGTTGTATAATGAGCTCCCTTCCAAGGTTTTCTCTAAGGACTACAATTTGGGGTTATTCAAGATCGAAGTTATTAGATTTTTAAAGGGTCGGCAACGCCCAAGTGATGCTCCTGGTGTAGGCTGCAATGACCGCATACCGCATAAGCGGACCGTTAGCTTGTTTGCCACTTTCGTGATATACAAAAATATATATATATATATATAAGGCTGCAAGATACTCACACTGCGTCACTCAGGGCAGTTCTGAAGGGATAAGGAAGTTTAAATAACTTTAATTAAGGGGCGCAATAAAAGAAAGCTCTTTACAAAGTCTCGTGGGAGGAATTTGTTAGAATCTTACTCGAAGTTTAAGATAAGACTTTTGAAAAAAGGTTAAAAAGTAGGCTTTGTAGCCTTTAATCAACTTTATACTTTGAGCATTACATTACTTACTTACATTTTTAAATATAGGTCTCAAAATATTTAACACAAAGTTTGACAATAAACCGTTTTACTTATTGGTATGTTAACATTTTATTCAGAAATTATAAGCGTAAGATTTTATTATAATAAATCATATTACAGGCAAAAAAGTAAGTATATTATATAATAAACTAGCTTTTGCCCACGGCTCTGCCCGCCCTAAATTTTATTATCGGCGTGGGATTATTACGACAAATCTTTGATTATACTAACGAAGTTTGTTATAGCAAGCCATAGCTGCAGCTATAGTTCGTTCATTTTGTGGAATTTAGTTATAGCAACTACCGCGGGATCTTTTGAATTTTTTTTCTATGGCCTCCTAACTTCAACCATCTCTTCAAAATTCAGCTCCATTGGATGTTCTCATTATTATTATAAATATTCCCATTATAAATAGAGGTAAAAAAACATTTTTTTAAAAATACGACTTGAAAACTTGCAGCAACACAAAGCGGGCTCCAGAATAGATTCTGTGATTCAGCATTTTAGCATGTAGTTACCTACTACCAAACTTTTACCATTGACCTGTGAACTTGAAATATGGTGATAATGTTTATTATTACGTATATTTTACTAACAAATAATAAAATGATAAATCAGACTTTTTTCTTTGAAATTCTCTTATTTCTCATTCAATAATTCTGCCATTCGGATGGCTTATATTCTACATTTGGTACGGAACCCCTTAATGAACGAAGCCCGATACGCACTTGGCCGATTTTTTATACTTAAAATTTTGTAATTGTTACTAAATAAACCAATTTAACAGATTAATAATCAGTGTATAAGTACCATATTGTACCCGAGTGTAAAAACCTGCCAAAGATGTTTTTGTCGTAGATTTTGATGTCACAACGAAACTGCTCCGTTTTGGTCTTTTGAATTTAGCTATCATTAATTTTTTGTAATTTAAAAAAAATTAAACTCACAATAAGCAAAAGATTTAATTAAGAAATATGAAAAAAAAAAATATCTGGTCTATATTTGAATTTTATCCTATACCTTCTATTGTGCCGATGTAAGAAAAAAAAGAAAAAATCTTATTGTACCCTAAAAATTTGTATCTAAGCAGTTGTTCTCAAATTCCTATTTTATACGCGAAGGGCATCCTTCGCTTCTTGTACTATTATTTTTAATAAAGGTTTTTTAATGATGTAAATATAAATATATTGATGTTTGTATTTTTACGTGCCGGAAGCGGTTAGTGTTAAGCAGAATTGTTAATGAAAATGGTGGCCATTTCGCGTTTCGCTGAGTAAGCTGGACTGAAGTAGGTAATAAAGTTTTACGACTATGTCCCTTATTATGCTCCCTCGATTCACATGCCGGACGGCATGAATATGATTACGTGAGTTGCCAAATATATAATATATGAGTTTATGCGTGTGTTGGTTTAGGCTTTATTGATAACTAGACTTTGCCAGCGGCTCCGCCCGCCCTAAATTTGGTTATCGGCGTGGGACTCCTTTATTTAATCACAGTATTAATACTGTGATTTACTCCTTAATTATACTAATGAAGTTTGCTATATCAAGCTGTAGCTATAGCTATAGTTCGTTTAAGCTCGGTTATGGTTATTCCAGCGGGAATTTTAAATTTTTTCGGGATATACAGTAGCCTATATGCTATTCCAGGACCTAACCTATATGTTTGCCAAGTTTCATCCCGATTCGTCCAGTGGTTGAAGCGTGATTGGGTAACAAACATCATTCCATACAGACAAACAAACTTTCACATTTATAATATTAGTAGGATGTTTGGTGGTGGATTATGGTGTTTATTTTATAAATTTATAAACATTATTTGTATCTTAATAATAATTTATCTTAATAATAATAATTATTAATGTAAAAGTTTGACTGTTAACCAATTACGCTTGACGGAACATACAAATGAGCTGAAATTGAAGAGACGGAGGACATAGGCTACCCCAAAAAATAGCTAGCATCAATTCAATATAACTGAAAGTTAGGCCTCGTCTTTTCATGCTTACCAGTGGTCGGCATGGTAACATCATAACACCCTGTAACATCATTGATGTACTAGTACATTACTGCCGTGGCCCGCCAACGCAGCATAACCGGGGCCGTGAGTATTCGGGCCGAGGCACGCTTCACAAAGTCCGGTTATGTTCAGTTGTGACCAAGGCTTGTATTTCGACCTTATAATTGATACGGAACAAATATTGCTGCAGACGTGTTGTAATCTATCCGGCTATTTGTCACAGCTGTCAAAACAAGAACATAACAAAAAGTACTGTTAGCCCTTGCTACTCGGACGGTCATATTTCAAGCACACATGTGCCGTCTAACGAAGCTAAGCGTGTGATTGACGCAAGCTTCTATGATTCTGTTTGACGCTGTAACGTAGGTACTCTAAATTTGGCTATTGGTGTGAGATTTCTACGTCAATCTCCTTAGATTGTACTAAAGAAGTTTTGTTGTAGCTATTGCTTGTTCAAGTGGAATTTTTTTATAGTTTTTCTTTTGAAATTTCGGAGATAAAATAGCCAATGTCCTGTTCCAGGACCTAACTTATGTGTGCATAGTTTCATTCCAATCCATCCAGTGGTTGAAGCGTGACTGAGTAACAAACATCCAAACTTTTTTTCTGGCTGACTATGCAGTTGGCTGTTGCAGCCATTACTGCTTCACCGGACTTTTTGGGACGAGACTCTGGAGGAGCCTCAGCCGGACATCGCTCAAGGGCCTCCTGCGAGGGGAGCCTCGGCTTCGGTTGTCGCTCACGGTGGCGTCACCGGCGTGAGTTTCTAATCTGAAGGTGAGTCACCGCCAGGAGCGGAGTTTTCCGTTACGCGGGTGCGGTTGCGAATGAGTGGGGGCGACAAGCGCCCCGGCACTCTGATACCTCGTGTACCCTTGCGGGCGTCGACGAACCCGGGGACGTCGGCGTCGTGTTAGAGGGGAGGCCCTATTAGGGAAGGTCGTAGAGACTAATCTCGCTATCCGGACAGCGAGATCGTCATTTGGGGCCGTTAGTACGTGCCGAGGCGGCCTAACTATGGTTTTACGACCATGTCGAGGTCGGCCGGGGGGAAACATCCAAACATCTAGACTTTCGCATTTATAATATGACTAGTTGATGCCCGCAGCTTCACCTGCCCTAAATTCGGTTATTGGTGTAGGTTTTTAATTTCAATAGAGAAAATATTAATTAAATATTATAGAAAAAAAAATCAACTCACAATTGGCGTTTTCAAGTAGCCTTTGTCGTTTCCCGGGACTCAAACTATCACCATGCCAAATTTGATCGCGGTTCCACCCACCCTAAATTCGATTGTCGGTGTAGAATTTCAACGGCAACTCCTCCATTAATGAAACTCGGGACTCAAACTATCTACATGGCAAATTTCATCTTAATTGATACAGCGGTTTAAGCGTTAAGAGGTAACAGAAAGACGGACAGACTGACGGACGGACAGACAGACTGACGGACGGATAGACAGGCAGACAGAGTTATTTTCTCATTTATAATATTAGTATGGATAGCGAACCTGGCAGATGTCCTGCCCAAAAAAGCAGCGCCACATTAAATATGATACTTTTAATTTGACATTTACATTTTTAAATTTTGCGATCCCATAATTACTTCTAACTAATCGACGGGTGAGTGTTTATGGATAATTCACTGTTCACTATGACCGCTTTGTCTAAATATCTATTTAATTCTTCGGACTGCAACGCCACCTACTGGGTCCAATTGTGTTATCAAACCATGAAAGGACCTACTCGAACGCAGACAAAATATATCATTAAACATTTCCCCTGCCGTTTAGAAGATTAGTGGCATATCGACTGCAGCACCACCTACCGGGTGCATTTGTGAATTCAAACCATGCAAGGACGCAGTCAAACGAACACAAAAAAATCATTAAAATCTTCCCTACCGCTGAGGAGATCAGTGACACACCGACTGCAGCGCCACCTACCGGGTCCATTTGTGAATTCAAACCATGCAGGGCACTACTCGAACGTACACAAAAATATCATTAACATTTTCTCTGCTGTTAAGGAGAAGATCAGTGATACACCGACTGCAGCGCCACTTACCGGATCCAATTGTGTTTTCAAATCATCCAGGCACCTGTTGAAATATTCAGACAAAATATCACCCAAATTAGATAACAAACACACGTACAGAAGAATTAAAGGTAGGATAAAACCGACTCACACTTGACGTTTTCAAGGCAAGACTGACAGACAATAGTAATAGTATGGACTAGACTAGATTAGACTAGATTTTGTCAGCGGCTCCAACCACCCTAAATTCCGTTATCGGCGTGGAATTGCTACGTCAACTCCTTAATTATTCTAATGAAGTTTGCTATAGCAAGCTGTAGTTCATTTATGTTCGGCTATAGTTATTCCCGCGGGAACTTTTGAATTTTTACGGGATAAAAGCTTATGTCCTTTTCCAGGACCTGACCTATATGTGTGCCAAGTTTCATTCCGATCCGTGCAGTGATTGAAGCGTGATTGAGTAACAAACATCCAAACATCCAAACTTTCACATCCCATAATATTATATAGGCGAAAGTTTGTGAGTGTGTGACTGTGTGAGTTTGTATGTTTGATACTTCTTCACGTTTCAACCACTGGACGGATCGGGATGAAACTTGGCATACATATAGGTTAGTACCTGGAATAACATATAGGCTACTCCTTATCCTGATTCCCGTAGGAATAACTATAACTGAACTTAAACGAACTATAGCCATAGTTTCAGTTTGATATAGCATTTATTAGTGTAATTGAGGAATAAGTCACAGTCGCCGATAACCGAATTTAGCGCGGGGTAATTAAGGAGTAAATCACAGTAATTGATACTGAGATTAAATAAAGGAGCCCCACGCCGATAACCAAATTTGAGCAGTTATAAATGCGAAAGTTTGGATGTTTGGTTGTTTGTCACGCTTCAACCACTGGATGGATCGGGAACCGCTCAACTGATTTAGATGAAATTTGTCTGAGTCCCGGGGCCTTCCCCCGTCTATTTTTCATCCCGGAAAATTCAAATGTTCCCGCGGGAATAACTAAACGTTTGTTACTTAACTACTAACTTGCTGCACTGGGAGCATTTAAATGAGCTGAAATTTTGCACACAGAGATAGTTAAAGATACGGAAAAGGACAAAGGCTACTTTTTATCCCGGGTAATTCAAAAGTTCCC
Organism: Apoda limacodes; assembly: GCA_946406115.1. Classification (NCBI taxonomy): domain Eukaryota; kingdom Metazoa; phylum Arthropoda; class Insecta; order Lepidoptera; family Limacodidae; genus Apoda; species Apoda limacodes. Next base: position 13,903,659 of record OX291553.1, on the reverse strand, counting down.
GCGGCAGTAACTATAACCGAATTCCACGAACGAACCATAGCTGCAGCTATAGCTTGCTATAACAAACTCCTATAGTATAATCAAGGAGTTGCTGTAAGATCCTACGCCGTTAACCAAATTTAGGGCGGGCGGAGCCGCGAGCAAAGTCTAGTTTATAATATCAGTAGGATAGTGGGATAAATAATGCGGTGTCACCCTTAGTAAAATGTTACTCTTGGAAATCATCGATCGGTATTAATGAATTCTTTGCCCTTTTATATCCCTACAGTTATCAGTGCCGAAATTAAGTCACTCCGTTGCTTCATTGATACAAGATTACCTATAAATGGAATAAATAAATAATCTTACGTGCGAAGTTGCGAATAGAGATACCGCTACATATTATTTACGAGAAAACAACATGTTAGCCGTTCATACAACGTGGAATAGCGGCCCGGGCGCGGCGCAGTTAATGAAAATGGCGGTCATTTCACATCCCGCCTCGTGAGCAGAGTCGATGCGGGTAACAAAAGTGTTGCCATGACCCTCATTACGTTCCCGCCATTCATTCACCCTGTAGACAGCATGATTGTGTGTGAACAGATTTCCAGATAAATCTAATTTTTTTACAAGGTTTATTTAGGTAGTAAAAATAAAATAAAAATACTTATTATGAGCAGTCAATGCCAGCAAGTGTTAATGTTTTATTATAGACTCCGAATTTTGTAATCTGTCCTATAGACAACGCAATTTTAATAACCTTATAAAATTGAAGAAACAAAATTAACCTGTGGTATATTTTCTCTTAGACAAGACATCACAGTTTCGTTTCGTATCTATCATATTTTTGCGACTATTTTATTTTCGCTTGTTGGTCATGTCACCACCTGCTCAGTTCACCTGGATGAACCATGGGCACTTTTTTCTGCCTGAAGACTACCATGTCTGACTAGAAAATGTGCTGTCCAGTTCTCTATGTCTGTCATGTATATATTTGTGTCACATGGTGCGCGCCAAGGGCTCAGATTCTCAAGTTCGTAGTTCTCTGTTGGTTATTAGTGGTGTGAATGGTTCAACTACGCATACTATGGTAAGTTTTATTAATTGTGTTTTGATTTATGATAGCGCTGGTTTTAAAACGCAGCTGACGGCAAGAAAATTTCGTAATTTGGTTTGGTTTTTTAGGATGGAAGGAAGATATGGGAAATTAAGTATTTGTATCATCATTTTCATTGATCACTTGATACAAAACAGAAAACAGAGCTGGATAGGTACCGTCTAGAAGTTTTAGCACGTCTAACGCTATCATAAACCTTATGGAAATTATCATTTTTTTAAAATATGGAAGATATCTGTACTTCGTCAGTTTTCGAGCGGAAATTCATTGTTGAAATTTAAGGATTTAAAGGATTTAAGCAAAAACTTGGTTCTTTGAAATGGAAAGCCATAGACCTATAGATATATCGTTAGAAAGCCATAGCTTTGCTTAGACAGTCAAAGCTGTAGTCTCTGAGAGGAAAATAAATACTTTATCAACGATTATTAAAAGTTGAGGCATTTGACAGGAATTAACGAAAAAAAATAAGAAAAATGAATGCTACTATTAAAGTTTATTTTCTGTTTTGAGTCTTTTGTGTGAGTGAGTGTTTTTTTTTATATTCTTCTAAAAAAGGTTATATTCTTACAAATTACTTTGACGAGGTTTTTAAAAAAGCTATTTTTTTAAATGAATCCCCTAATTGAAGACATTTAAACTTTTTATCATTAAATGCTGTTCTTGGCATCATGGTGTAATTTTTTTTGCAGTTTTGTATCTCCTTTTAATTTTTTTCACTCCTTTTTTTCTGTTGCCTTTGATGCCGGACAAGAAGCCAATGAAATCTGCTGAGGTTTTTTGTGATTAACGAATAAATCCATGTGTGAGTAATGTTTATGAATCTTGCCCGTACGTATTGTACTATCCATACAAATATTATTAATGTGAAATTTACTGTATGTCTGTCTATATGTTACCTCTTCATGCTTAAACCGCTAAACTGATTCAGATAAAAATTGGTATGGAGATAGTTTGAGTCCCGGGGAAGGACATAGGATAGTTTTATCCCGAAAATTTAAAAAATCCCGCGGGAATAACTTTAGCCACGGTTCCCAACTTAGGGGTTTTCCCCCCAGATTTAGGGGGTAAGTAAGTGAGATGGGATTTTTTTAGGGGTCTGAATTTTTTATGTGAATTAAAATAAATCATAAAACGCTATATCGTTATAATTTTTGATCTTATTTATCGGAGTATTCGTAATTCGGTCGGGTTAAAATTTGCAGCTAACTTTTTCAGCTAACTTCACACCGATATAAAATGTTAAATTTATTCAATGTCAACATGTATGATTTCAAAAAATCTGTTTCTTCAGATGAAGACGAAATATTTTATATATTAAATAACATATTACAGCATATTATTTCTAAATCATTATGAATTTATATTTATATATTTTTTAGGGGGACAACTCAATAATTAAGGCGATTTTAGGGGTTTTTGACACAAACTTTAGGGATAAATATTTTTGAGAGTTGGTAACACTGACCGAGCTAAAACGAACTCAGCAAACTTTATTAGTATAATTAAAGAGTTGACGTAAGAATTCCACGACGATAACCAAAATTTAGGGCGGGTGGAGGAGCTGGCAAAATTCATTTATTCTACTAATATTATGAATGTAAAAGTTTATATGTTTGTTACTCAATCACGCTTCAACTACAAGACAGAATCGGAATGAAACTTGGCACACATATAGGTAAGGTCTTGGAATAGGATATAGGCTATATCCCAAAAAAATATTAAAGTTTCCGCGGAAATCACTATAACTGAGCTTAAACGAACTATAAGCTTCAGCTATAGAAAACTTTATTAGTATAATTAAGCAGTTTGACGCCATATATAACCAAAAAGGCCCAGAAAGTTTACCAATCTTTTCTTAGATGTACATTTATCAAAGTGACCCTCGGCTTAAAGACCGCAAGATAAATCGTTGTCAGGAAGGAATTGACGGGTATTTGCTGCTTACTGTGTATAAAAGGAGTGTCTTGCTCTTTAGTCCAATGATGTAATTAGTTCTTAATATGACTTCACGTGTCACTTACTGTGATCATAAGAGTCGAATTAAACCAACTTCTAATAATTGTCGTATCGATTTGAAATTTTGCAAATGTATATAATACCGATGACAATACAATAATATGGCTCTATCAAGCTGATCTGATAATGGAACTAGGAGGTATTTTTATTTTTATTTTATTGGGGTTTATAAACAATTACATTCACAAATTATAACATAAAATAGCAATCAACAAAAAAAGCATAAATGTAACCTACACCATAAACCACAGATAAATACTAACAGAAAAAAGTAAGCGGATACTAAAAGTCTAGCTACCTATATATTATTATTATTTTTTTTTTTTTTTTAAGTATTGATAACTTTTTAAAGAAACAAAACAAAACACATATTTTTCGAAAATTAAGCTGAATAATGAAATGAGGTAGATAGTTAAATTCTTCAAATTTAGGCTTATTTTGTTTTAACAAGTCGAATACATCGCACTTGGTGGCAAGGCTCGGAGAATGCATCCTGGAGGTAGATTGTGACACTTAAATGATTACTAGTAAGCCCCATCGAGTTTGGGCTTGTTTGGTTTGTTCTAACGAGTCGAATACATCATATATGGTGACGAGGGTCGTAGGATGCATCCTGGAGGTGAAACACCAGTAATTTAAATACCGGGATAGTCAGTCAAAATAAAACTGAAGTGACAATGGACCGTTTTTCAGGAACGCATGGTTAGTACTGCCGTTTTACTGATCACCTACTTTTTTTTGGTACATCGTCGAAGACAAAATTCAAATTGTGACAACGTAAAATACAGTTAATAAAGCGAGGTAATGCCGCTAGTATATTAGGCACGATACCTAAAAATTATACTTTAGACGAGGTATTCTTGCAATTATAAAATTATATATATATATATAGCTTTAGTGGTAGGTTAATTTCGTCTATTTGTTATTACCCTATACAGGGTCATTTTCATATATAAATATATATATGCGTTTCAAAAAAAATTACTTACCTACTGGTTAATAAAAATCTAAATTCATTTTAATATAAATGAAAATCTAACCCAGCAGATGCCCAGTTAAAGCTCAGTTTAAGTGGTTTGTCAAATCATCAACCTAGGACCAATTTACGAGGGTTGAAAATAAAAGCTACGTCAGCGGTCGGCCCTCGTTATCTTAATGACAAAGATTTTTCTCTAGAGAAACCACAGGCTCGTTTCAAAAGAACGGTTTATTGTTACTTGTTTCTAATGAGACTAATGGTACGAATTGGCAACATTTATTTTCCCTAATACTTAGTCATTTAAATGTATATACTAGCTTTTGTTCGCGGTACCACCCGACCTAAATTCGGTTATCCGACTCACACTTGACGTTTTCAAGTAGCCTATGTCCTTTCTCGGAACTCAAACTATCTCTATGTCAAATTTCATCTTCGTCGGTACAGCGGTTTAAGCGTGTAGGAAGAGGTAGTAGACAGACACAGACAGACAGAGTTAATTTCGCATTTGTAATATTTATATGGATTTTGGCGTTTATTTTTGTTATGTATATAATATAATAATACAATTATAATAAATTCATTTTTTATTTTGAATAAATATATATCTATTAAAAAACGGCAAAGTGCGAGTCGGACTCGCGCACGGAGGGTTCCGTACCATTATCTATAAAAATTAAATGTTTTTTTTTATTTTTATATTTGAGTTGATTGAATGAAAGGCAAATTGCGGTTTACGATTATGACGAATTAAAAAAAAAATACTTACTAGATCTCGTTCAAACTTTCGGTAGAAGATTCAGTTCTTAGTATGAGGAACCTCCAAAATTAACTGTTTTTTTTCTATTTTTGTGTGAAAATCTTAATGCGGTTCACAGAATACATCTATTTACTAAGTTTCAGCAGTATAGTTCTTATAGTTTCGGCAAAAGTGACTGTGACATACGGACGGACAGACAGACAGACAGAGTTAACGAATCCATAAGGGTTCCGTTTTTTGCCATTTGGCTACGGAACCCTTAAAATGAACCCCTGTTTCCCTTGGTCACGTCGTCGTATCTTCCGAACGATTAAACCAAATTTGATAATTCTTTTTTGTTTTTACGTGAATGTAGGGCAATGTTTTTTTAAAAAAGGGTCAACTGCGAGTCCGACTCGCGCACTAAGGGTAAACCGGCTCTTGAATGAAATAGTGGTAAATTGTTTTTGCACTCGCAACAGAACCTGGTAAGTGTTTTTAAATTAGTACAACCCTTTTAGAAGAGGTGGCGCGAAAAGCGAAACAACGTCCGCATGGTCATCTAGTATTAATTTAAATAAAAACACAGTATTTTGAAATATTAAAAATATTATTTTAGGAGTCGGCGAAATGTTTCAAAAATACTGTGTTTTTATTTAGATTAATATATGTGTATATTTATTCAAGATAAAAAAATGAGGCCAAACTCTACGTAATATATTGGGTAATGTTTGAGTCTAAAATAAGTTAAAGAGACACATTGTTTACTTATGAATAAAATAAAATAAAACAAAACAAAACAAAACAAAACAAAACAAAACAAAACAAAACAAAACAAAACAAAACAAAACAAAACAAAACAAAACAAAACAAAACAAAACAAAACAAAACAAAACAAAACAAAACAAAACAAAACAAAACAAAACAAAACAAAACAAAACAAAACAAAACAAAACAAAACAAAACAAAACAAAACAAAACAAAACAAAACAAAACAAAACAAAACAAAACAAAACAAAACAAAACAAAACAAAACAAAACAAAACAAAACAAAACAAAACAAAACAAAACAAAACAAAACAAAACAAAACAAAACAAAACAAAACAAAACAAAACAAAACAAAACAAAACAAAACAAAACAAAACAAAACAAAACAAAACAAAACAAAACAAAACAAAACAAAACAAAACAAAACAAAACAAAACAAAACAAAACAAAACAAAACAAAACAAAACTCCACACTACCAAGTAGGCTGCGAGGGAGTCTACTTGTTACTTGTATATTCTCAGAGAATGACCGTACATCATCGACTTCTTAATAATAGCTAATCCATTTTTTTTTTTTTTTTTTTTTTTTTTTTTTTTTTTTTTTTTTTTTTTTTTTTTATACCACTAAGGTGGCAGACAAGCCTACGGTCCGCCTGATGGTAAGCGGTCACCGTAGCCTATGGACGCTTGCAACACCAGGGGCATCACTCGCGCGTTGCCGACCCTTCAGAAATCTAATAACTTCTTTTTTGAAGAACCCCATACTGTAGTCCTTAGAGAAAACCTTGGCAGGGAGCTCATTCCACAACCCAAGGGTTCGCGGGAGGAAGTTTCTCTGAAACCGCACTGTTCGCGACCATTTTGGTTCCAAAGTGTGAGAATGAATTCCCTGTCGATGGCGAGCGGTGCGATGGTAGAAAGTAGCCGTGGGCATCATTTCGAACAATTCCTCAGAACACAATCCATTGTACAAGCGGTAGAACACACACAGGGAGGCAAAGTCTCTCCTCAAACTTAAGGGCTCAATACCGCAAGTGAGTTTGGGATCGTCGACAATTCTCACAGCCCGTCGTTGAACCGAGTCAAAAGGGCCAAGCTGGTATCCGGGTGCACCCGCCCAGAGATGGCAGCAGTACTCCATATGGGGCCGGACTTGCGACTTGTAAAGTAGCAACCTTTGCCCCGACGTGAAGTACTGCTTCGCTCTGTTGAATACACCAAGTTTTTTGGACGCCAGCTTTACCTTGTCTAGCAAATGATCTCGGAACTGAACATCGCTGGAGATGTCAACGCCAAGGATCCCAATGCTCTTAGAGATGGAGAGGGGAGTGTTCTGGAATTGTGGGACTACAGTGAATGGGGTTTTCTTAGCGGTGAACGCGCAGACTTGTGTCTTTGAAGGGTTGAATCGGACCAAGTTTTCCCGTCCCCAGTCAGAGATCTTGGACAGACCGATCTCGATTTGAGACACAAGTTCTTCACGCTTTTCTTCCACAACGGAACGTGGGATGCTTGCACGGCCCGTGTAATAAGCGTCTCCAGTACTGTCATCTGCATAGCAATGTATGTTGTTGATGTCCAACATATCATTGATGTGCAGTAGAAACAGCGTAGGAGACAGCACAGAGCCTTGCGGGACACTAGCATTTATGTCCATGCTATCAGAGCAACTACCGTCAACTACGGCTCGTATGCTTCTGCCGGACAAAAAGCTAGCCACCCATTTGCACAAACCCTCGGGCACTCCGTAAGAAGGCAACTTCGATAGAAGACCCCGGTGCCAGACCCGATCGAACGCCTTCGCTATGTCTAGGCTACATGCCAATGCCTCCCCCTGACTCTCAATGGCTAGTGCCCATCGGTGTGTGAGATACACTAGAAGGTCACCAGTTGAGCGACCGTGGCGAAAGCCATATTGACGGTCACTGATCAGGTCGTGTTTTTCTAGGTATCTCAAAAGCTGTGTGTTGATCACACGCTCCATCACCTTGGAGAGGAGAGAGGTTATAGCGATAGGCCTGTAATTCGATGGATCTGATCTATCGCCCTTTTTGGGCACCGGGTGCACATTTGCAGTCTTCCATGAAGACGGAAATTGCCTAGTGTGGTAGGAAAGCGTGAAGAGGCGCGTGAGTACAGGACATAACTCAGGAGCACACTGCTTAAGCACCACTGCTGGTATGCCGTCTGGCCCACTCGACTTATGAACGTCTAGGGAAAGCAACGCCCGCCGGACCTCGCGCTGTGTTATAGTGATTTCCGGCATGGTCTTACCGCACCACGGTAAAGTAGGTGGTACAGCGCCTTCGTCGTTCACATTCGAGTTAGAGGCAAAGAGACTGCCCAATAGATCGGCTTTCTCTTTTGCACTGTGGGCCAAGTCACCATCGGTCTTTCGCAGTGGTGGTAATGACGACTGGCAGAAGTTCCCCTCGGCAGCTTTAGCAAGCGACCAGAAAGCACGACTCCCAGAAGGATAGCTCGCAAGTCGCCCACCTATTTTGCCGATGAATTGGAATTTTGCTCTGGCAGTTGCTTTCTTACTGAACCTCGAGGCAGCATTTAATTTGCGTTTTAACTCAGAAATATTCGGATCCCTATTATTACGAGCCGTGGTCCAAGCCTCATACGCAGTTTGCTTAAGAATTTTAGCTTCTCTGCAAGGCCTATTAAACCACGGTCGTTTTTTGACGCCGGCAGCTACTCGCAGGTTAGGAATGAAGCATTCCATACCAGCGAGGATTGTCTCAGTGACTGCGGCTGCGCAGACGTCAGGATCTTCTGAGCTATAGCAGATCTGCCTCCACGGGTACGATGCATAAAATTCTCGCAATCCATCCCAGTCTGCCGACTTATAATGCCACACACGACGCCAATTAGTTGGCCCAGAAGGATCGGGTTGTGTGCATGACAATCGAGTCCGGATGAGACAGTGGTCCGAGGAGCCAAGAGGCGCATCCACTGAGACGGAGTATCCATCCGGACGTGTAGTCAGCAGAAGGTCCAGTAAGGAGCTTGTATGGTCCTCTATATCTGGTATTCTCGTTGGAGAAAGTACCAGCTGAGAGAATCCATAGGTCAGAGCAAATTCATGAGCAGATATCCCTGCATAGTTATTGGTTCGAGAACTGAGCCACTCACGATGGTGGGCGTTAAAGTCTCCCAAAATAACTACTTCTGCTGTAGGATATTGCTCTAGAACTTTGTCAGTCGTCAAACTCAGGTGCGTGAAGAGTCGAGTTATGTCCGTGTCACCGCTATGAGACCTGTATAGGCACGCATAGATACGAGTGTGGCCCCCATGATCTACGCGCACCCACAATATCGACAGGTCCCTGTCTTCAAGGCTATGAAGTCGGCGACAGCAGATATCCTCCCGGACGAACATACATACACCGGCACGACTCAAAAAATTGTGCTCGAGTTTGTAGCCGGGATAACGAAGGTATGATGTGTCGGCCGGGCAGGATATCTGCGTCTCCGTTAGAAAAAGAATGGTTGGCTGCGCAGTCTCGAGATGGTGATGGACTGCGTTAAGATTTGCGTGAATACCCCTTATGTTGCAAAAATCCACATTATATGTGGATGGAGTAACCGCTGTCAAAACTCTTTTCTTTTTTCTGTTCCTGGCCATTTTTTTTGAAGTAACTTAGACTACGGATGAGGATTCACTGCACAGACAGCTTAGAAGACAAAAAGTTGCGGTACTAAGACTGCCGAAGCTCAACACAGATGATACGGTTGCTGGCACGGCGGGCGGAAGGGCCCCTAATCCCGCTCTGTTGTAGTAGCCGGGTCCACTCCGGTCTCCTTCTCCGGCACGACTACTACTTCAGAGACTTTACACAGGTTGGCGGATCAGCCTCCCAGGGCGGAGATTAAGTGATCCCTGGGTTCGGGAACCCGTTCAACCTGCGGGCGGCCAGCGGTCAGCCGTTTCATCAGGTCTCCCTGACCGCCGAACCAGCACGCCGCGTCTACGCCGAGCAATGACAGCAACAAGCACCGTCGGTCCTCCGCTGTCCGCGCAGCGAATCCTCAAAGAGAGAGCTCTGGCAACCTTACTCACCGCCAGGAACACAACACTACTCAATGTTAGTGTTATTGTGGCCGCGGTTTTCTGTAAGGTGGAGGTACTTCCCCAGTTCGGGCCGCTCATTCGAGCAAGTACTCGCTATGCCCCGCTTTATTTGTTCGGGCAGCTTATTCGAGCGAATACTTGCAGTGCCCTACCTCTCTTTAATCCATATTCCATACTAATTGGTGTCATGCAAGCAAAGTGTGTTATTAACTGTTACATAGGTACATAGACACCAAACTGTAATACAGATCAGATTTTTGGAAATTAGTAATTATTTTTACCTTTTCAGTGAATCTTTTTAAAGCCGGTTGTTTTTTTTGTTAAAAAGTTTTTATTTTTTTCTTTTTTTTTTGTACACTAAAAACATCGATACTCGGAACAAAGTTTTATACAATCATCAACATAAGAAGCGTTTCACCAGTTCCAACTTAACATTAATAATTTTTTTTTCTCCAAAAGTTTTAGTTTTAAATTAACTATAATAATATGGGACCACCTGGAAAGTATAACCTTTTAAATAAAAAAGAATTTTTCAAATCGGTCCCGTCGCCTTCGAGAAATCGGGTAACATACATAAAAAAAAAGTCTCCGATGAATTGAGAACCTTCTCTTTTTTTGAAGTCGAAAATAACTCTGTCTAACGGTTACTTCTTTACGCTGAAACCACTGTATGGATTAAGATATAATTTGGCTTGAAGATAGTCTAAGTCCTGTAAAAGGACACAGGCTACTTGAAAACGTAAAGTGTGAGTCAGTTTTTTTCTACATTATTCTGTACGTGCGTTTGTCATCTAACTCCTCCTAAACGGTTAAAAAAGATTTGGGTGAAATTTTGTGTGAATATTTCAATAGGTTTATGGATGGTTTGAATTCACAAATTGACCCGGTATGTGGCGCTGCAGTCGGTGTGCCAATAATCTCCTAAACGGCAGGGACGATGTTAATGATATTTTTTGTGTACGTTCGAGTGGGACCCTGCATGGTTTGATAACATAATTGGACCTGGTAGGTGGCGCTGCAGTCGGTGTGTCACTGATCTTCTCCTAAACGGCAAAGATTGAATGTACGATAATGATCTTAACATTCGCTGCATTTAATGCGACTCCATTATTATCATATACCACAACTGCAATCATTGTGAAATTTGTGGCTTAGAAACGAAACATTACATAAAACGTAAAAAACTAACATCGAAAAGGCTAGCTTAAAAGCTTAAAACCAAAAGGATGTAAAGAAAGGCTTCCCGGCAGTAGGTACTTCCACCATAGAAGATTTGGAAGAAAGCAAAGAATTGAATAATTTAGACATAGAGGCCATAGTAAACAGTGAGATATCTATGGTTAAGGAATCGCAAAATTTAAAAATGTTTATGTTAAATCTAGAATATCATTTATGAGGCCTGCTTTTCCGGGCAGGACAACTTCTTCCGGGTCCGGTATCCATACTTATATTATAAATGCGAAAGTAATTCTGTCCGTCCGTCCATCTGATACCTCTTTACGCTTAAACCGCTGTACCAATTAAGATCACTTGCCACGGAGATAGTTCGAGTCCCGAGAAACGACATAGGTTACTTGAAAACGTGTGAGTTAATTTTTTTCTATAATATTTAATTAATATTTTCTCTATTGAAATTGAAATCCTACACCAATAACCGAATTTAGGGCGGGTAAACCGAGGGCAACAGCTAGTATACTAATAATCTAATAACTGTCTTAAACAGGATGTGCCTAAATATGGCTGACAATAATCACTTTTTACCATATAGACACGATTATCAGTTTAATCAGATAAGGCATAGCTGTTACGATACAAGAAAACTGCATCAGGTAATAACGCCCTAGCCATATTAATCAAGCCTTAAAGCCCCTATTCATATAAATGCAATGTCCTAAATAAGTGACTGACTGACTCTTCATCGCCTAGCAGAACATACTGAAGTACTGAACACAGAAATCTTACATTATGTACCTACTTAATGTACAAGAAATCGAACGGCTCTTAAATAAAAACAAAAATAACTGCAATTTTATATTGAATTTTTCATCCGTAAAAGTTTTATAGGATAGGGTCATTATTGTGTTCCTATCACATGTCTCTTTATTAAATGGAAACGTAACTGTTTTTACACGAAACTTGTGAGAAAAATAGTTCACTTTCGTTTTCGATTCGGTTAACCGCAGATCCCCTTCATTTCCTGACCATGATTTATTGTGCTGTCTCAGAGCCGAGGGTCAGTTTAATAAATATATTCCGGAAAAGAGCTTTCAGAACTGAATGAGAAATATCCTGTATGCAATAAATTAATATACGCAAATGTAAGACAGTTGTTTTAGCGGATATTCATGTATCTTGATTAAATAAATAAATCACACACCCACACAACGGCATCTTGATCCCGAAATGGTAGAAACTTCATTTCACTTGTTCATAGGATTTTTAATTTATTTTTTTCGTTAGAAGGTATGCGACTTCGCATAGTGGATGACAGTAGTAAACAAAAAACACCGACGTCAAAAATGCACTAAATTTTAAAAATAACCCACATAAAAATTGAAGACCTATCACAATAAGTAACAATATGTTTATTGGTATCAAAACGCAAGTATCTTAGTACCTACTCGACTCGTACGAGTTTATTTTATTTATCTTTTAATCTTTTTAAAGCCGGTTTAATACTAGTTTTTCGCAGCGAAATTACAGAAAACGATATCCTTATAAGTTCATCACGTCGCAAGTGGCACGCCAAATTTATTTTGTGCCCAGTGGCGATATTAGAAGCGTTAACCTAAACAAACAAGAACCTTTACAATTGTCTGCACCTGTTTTTATATGTAGGTATAAAAACGTCAATGGTATTATATTAGGATATATTTAACCCGCCAGTAGTTAAATAAAAAACAGAAAATTGAAATTTTCGACCATATTTTATAGTATATGTAAATATATCTGTTAAAACTTTATTATAATAATATGGTATTATATAAATACTTCAAATAGACAAAGCAAATAATTGCAAAAGCGGACATGGTTTTAGAAAGATTGTAAGAACTAAGGGTATTATTTGATTCCCTCGCAGCCTAGTTTATAGTGTGGTGTGGGTTCGATTCCCGCACTGGACAACATTTATGTGATAAACATTAGTGTTTGTCTTGAGTCTGGGTGTATTTATGTATGTATTTACAAAAATGGTTTTCACGCACAAGCAATATTTTTATACGACCTTTATAACGACCCAAACCTAGGGATAGACGAGAAAAAAAACGGTCCCCACTTGTATAATTTTATTTTACCACTTTGTCGACTTACCGGGAATGCCAAATTACAGCTTTCTAGTAACACAGAGTATTACATAGTTGTCACTAAAAACCAAAAATCAAAGTTTGACTACTCTGTTGCTAAAGCAATAAGTAAAGTAGCGTTTTGTTGACCGACATAATGTACATAATGCGGTAATCCTTCCAAGGCGAATTAACCAAGATTTGTACTGTGTTATACAGAATTCATTTCTTTTTAACTTGGCAGGATTATGACATTAAACGCATTGAAGCAGTCAACAAAACGCACCTTAACATTTCCGTTCAAATGCGCTGCTCGTTTACATACCTAGTTATAAATTACACAAAGCGTCAACGCGCAATAACCAATTACAAAAGAACTGTCTCACCAGCGTTGCCAGAGGGTTACTTTTGTCACCTTTTGGGTAAATTTTGAGACCCTGAGGTTACCTGGAGGTTACTCGACTTAAAAGGTAACTTTTGGGTTACTTTTAGGTAAATTTCGGCACTTATTAATATAAGTTAGAATCTGAGTGTGTAACGCGCTTCAGACATTTCGGTTAGTCAACAGGATGCGTTAGTTTCCATAGACATTTATGCAACGCAGATAGTACGTAACATCAAATTATACCATTGTCTCTTTCCCGCTTCCACAAGAGTATGCTTCTATCGGCTATCGCTTACTCGCTCTGTTAAAACTCTGTTTATTTTCATTTGATTGGGATTAAAAAAATGTCGTTTTATCATGGACGTGTATAGATTAATAATATAATGTATATATATATATAAAAACAAAGGGTTACTTTTTACAGTAAAAGGTAACTTTTTATTCACTTTGTGGTAACTTTTGAGCAAAGTCCGCTGGCAACACTGTGTCTCACTCACAAAACGATGCGGCCGGAGAGCGCTTGTGGTCTCGTAATTTTGATGCGATAAGGCGCGTATTGGCAAACTTTTCAGGCCTTTTAGCAAACATCAATACTACGTTTGTCATATTAAAATGCTGTGAACTTACGCGACACTAGCGACAGTCGTATGCCACAGCCCAGTGGTTCTGTACCTTTAAAATAAGGTCAAGCGGTCGAATAAGTCGAAAACGTTTATAAAGCCCGTCGTATAGCAGAATCACGTTTTTTAAGTGAAAAAATTAAAAATAGTAATGATGAAATAAAAACTAATTGGAGTATTATTAATGCTGAGACTGGAAAATCAAAATCTCATAAAACTGATTATTGTCTAGAAGTTGATGGGACTATTTTTAACTCTCAAACAGATATTGCCTCATTGTTCAATAATTTTTTCCTGGATATTCCATTCTCAACTACCAACTCACTAAACTCATCTCCATTAATAGCAGAGGCTCTGTTAAAAGAAAATGTAAAAGAATGCCCAAAATAATTTAAATTTAGACATGTAAATCATAATGATGTTATCAAAGCATTTAATTCTCTAAAAATAAAAAATACAACTGACCTCTGGGGCCATTCAGTTACCTTAGTAAAAGCCATAATTTCTGTAATTGTTCCCAACTAGCTGTAATATTTAATAAATCTATTGATTGTGGTGTATTTCCTGATTTAATGAAATACAGTAAAATTATACCTATATTTAAATCAGGTAGTACTACTGCCCTCTCTAACTTTAGACCTATCTCTATACTACCTGTTTTCAGTAAAATCTTTGAAAAACTGATCTTAAATCAAATGAGTAGTCATTTTACTTCCAAACTGATTTGCAAACAGTTTGGGTTCACAAAAGGTCAACAACCGACGCTGGCGTTGAGCTTATTCAGCACATATTTGATGTTCGGGAGGATTCAATGGATGCCTTGGGTGTTTTTTGTGATCTATACAAGGCATTTGATTGCGGCCAACATGAAACCCTAATTAGGAAATTGCAACACTATGGTATTAGGGATACTGCACTTAAACTCAGTAGCTCGTACCTGGACAATAGGATTCAGACAGTTGATATAAATCGGAAGCGCGCCCCTGGATCTAAAATTAAAATGGGCGTTCCACAGGGTTCCATCCTGGGGCCATTCCTAGTTCTTATATACATTAGTAATCTGCCGGAGGTCGTTAAAAACAATCACGAGATAGTGTTGTTCGCAGATGACACATCACTATTGTTTAGAGTTAAAATATGCGAAACAGTTCTAGATAATGTAAACAACTGTCTGTCTAAAGTTGTCCACTGGTTCGATATGAATAATTTGCTTTTAAACAGTAAGAAAACCAAATGTATTAAATTCTTAACGCCAAATGTTAGTCAAGTAAGAACCAATGTACTTATAAATGGGGAGCAATTAGATGTTGTACATAGCGCTGTATTCTTAGACATTACTTTAGATGCAAAACTTCAATGGGGTCCACACATAGCTGGATTGGCGACTAGACTTAGTTCTGCAGCTTTTGCGGTTAAAAAGATTCGTCAACTTACAGACGAAGCCACAGCCCGGCTAGTATATTTTAGTTACTTTCATAGCGTGATGTCCTATGGTATCTTATTATGGGGACACGCAGCTGATATACAGACAATATTTGTACTGCGGAAGAGGTCTATTCAAGAAATATACAATTAATCTAACAGACACTCTTTAAGGGATAAATTTAAAGAGATAAATATACTAACTTTACCTGGTCAATATATATTTGATAATTTAATGTATGTTCATAAGAATATTAATCTTTTTAAATAAAATAGTGATGTTCATAATCGAAATACAAGAAATAGACACAAACTGACTCTGATCCACACAAAGCTTGAAAAAATTGATAAATCATTTAAAGGACAATGTATCCGTTTTTACAACAAAATCCCTGCAGAAACATGTAAACTGAATGTAAAAAAGTTTAAAAATTTTGTTAAACAGAAACTAGTCAAAAAAGCTTATTATTCAATTAAAGACTATCTCATAGATAAAAGCGCATGGGAATAATGAAAATGTTGTTATCATACTACTTATATTTGGAAATGTACCAATCGTTATATGTATAATTAAAATTGAAAAGAGCGATAGCTGGAGAGTTTCTTTCGCCGTTTCTTCTCCCCAGAACGCCATCTTGATTCCGAAACGGTAGTAGTTTTTAAATTCCTTGCATATTATACTGACGTCAAAAAAGTGATATTGTTTCCTATTTTTGAGAAATAAACTATTTGAAATTTGAAATTTAAGTAGCTTACGCTGAGCGACAGAGGCCTGCTAGCGCTTTGATGTCTGTGGCTAAAACCGGCGCCAGATAGAGCTTCAAACATTTGAACACTTTTTGTCGACTTTGACCACATATTTGAACACTTATTGTAGCAACCTGCCAGACATGCTTTGCAATCATTTTCTTCACAGTGTGCTGGTAAACTACAAACATGATTGTTGACGCGGTGTGCTTATATTATTTAAGTGTTTATAATTATGTACTAAATTTGCACAATCTACCAAAACGTCCAAAGAAGAAGACGCGAATGGATGTGTGAAATGTATCGTAATAGAACAAGGTTTTTATTTGTATTTTTTGAATTTTAATTATCACCACATATTAATGTGTAAATTGGTTGAAATATGACCCTGTGCGAAAAAACAAAATCACAGCGACCCTCGCCCAAGTGGACTTTGCGCAAGTGTAGCAGGCTACGCAATCATTTGAACACTCTGCGACTTTGAATGCTTTGATGTGCGCCGGAAATACATGCATGGCAAATTGCAAACTTTCGTTCAAAGTTTGAACACATAGTCAAAGTACCGTGCCACACAGAGTGATTACATAAGTGTTCAAGTGTGTGAAGCTGTATCTGGCGCCGGCTTAAGAGCCTCTAAACTAAGCAGCGGACAGACGGACGAACAGTCATACAAACAGAAACACGGACAGATGTGGCGAAACCATAAGGGTTCCTTAATAACTATGGAACTCTAAAAACTGGCGTACAATAATTATTAGTTTCTTTATACTTTCAAACCAATAGTAAGCGTAGACGTAATCAGTAATATTTGGTGATAAAAACAAATGAAGACGTAAAAATGTAAAGCGGAACTGTCAAAATATGCGTTGGCGTGGTTTCGTTTTATTTACAATATATTATCTTTAACAGCGAGTATTGCAAGAAACGGAAACGAAGCTTTCATATATATGTATGTACCTACTCTTGCGTTTTCTTTTATAGATATTAATCAAAGTTTCATTATAAGAGTAATGAAAATATAAGTAGATAAAGTTGTATTACAATGAAAAGTAATTGAAGTTGAGATTGTAATTTTTTTGAAAAGTATAAATAAACATGCGTATTAAAGTTAAGGTGATTCGTATTTTGATTTTTCCCATATAAACTGCGTTACACTAAATATCTTTCTTTCATCATATCAGCTAATTTTGGTCAAATGCTGTACATAAGCATCCTCTATGGCACGCCATTTCTTCCTGTCCTCTCCCTCCCGCATCCAGTTACCTTTTAAAGGTCGTCGGTCCACCACAACCTTCTCATACGCGGTGTCCACTCTCGCCACGTCTGCTCCATCGGCCACCGGTCCTCCGACAGAAGTGGCCAGCCCACAGCCACTGCAGCTTGCTAATTCTGCGAGCTATGTCGGTAACTTTGGTTCTCTTTCGAATGTCCTCATTTCGGATTCGAGCATAGCATCTTTATTTATTAATATGATTTCTGTGACTATATAATTATAACGAGTTTTGAGTAGCGACATGTTTATAGTTAAAGATATTTAGTGCGCTGTTTGTATGCAAAAAATATTATTTTATTTCAACGCTGTTGTCTATCACTTTTTCCTACCTTAAAAAAAAGTCGAGGAAGTTGATAGTAATTTAAAACAGCAAAAAAATAAAATCGTCATTCCTAAAATCATCAACTGAATTTCTTACTTATTATTATTATTATTATTAATAATCAGGTTTTTAGCTGAATTACGTAATGTTTTGATTTTTCTTAAAAATTCAGCTGCAGAAATCAATATTTATTTTTTTATAAATATTTTAAGCAGCGAGAAAAAATATATTTACTTTTTTTCCATTTGGTTAACCGAAAGCAAGCATCACTTTCTAACTGATTTATCATTTGATCTCTACGGTAAGGGTCACTTTAATAAATGTATTTGGGAAAGGTGCTTCCGGAAGTGGCTGAAAGATGTTTTGGGCCCAAATATACCAAACATTAATTTTATTACGTTGAAGTGCCTCGAAATATTTGCTATGTTAACTTGTATATGTTTCTCGCACCACTTCTTTGTTCACTGAAATTACAGTAAATTTGCTGTAATTTTAGCTTGTCTACTGTATAATTCTGCTTCCTCTTAGGGTGCATAGTGTTTTTCTTCGATTGATATAATCTAATCTGAAACGATGTAAATTGAAAAAATAAACCGATAAGGAATAATTCACGTTCGTCCACTTGACGTTCCACTGACATCCTCGAGGTAGACATAGATATGACATTTATGATATATTTTCTTCGAAGACCCTAACCTTCTGGGAGTTTCAAACGAAGAAAGATTATTTCTATGTAAGTACACATAGGTTTATAATGTATTTCTTAATTCTATGAGGAATAATGTATATGTAAGCTTGATGTACTAGGACTTTATGAGTCAATAGTAGTTGTTTAATATTTTTTTTTACAATTTGTTACTTATTACATAGAATCTTGAAGTATTGTGTAGCACTTGTTTGTTCTGTAAATAATTTGCTACCTTATCTGACGTTACAAAACCATGGTATGAGACCATCCTCACCAAATCTGGATCCCAGCACCAAAGGAAACTTTTCAGATGAAGGTAATTTGTGAAAAAGTATAGGTAATTTAGTCGTGTTCGTCTTTTACCTATTTTAATTATCTCTTATATCCAAATTATTTGGATTTAGTTTATATAAACCGGCCAAGTGCATGTCGTATTAAGTTAGGGTTCCGAAGAATGAGAATTATTTCAGGTATACTATTATATCAAAAACTTGCAAATTTTGTTTCAACAATTTTCGTTTCATATTCTTAGAACTCAGTTCAAAAGTTACCCATGAGCTAAAATTTTTAACTTTGGAATTTATTAACTTAGAAATACTAAAAACCTTTATTGCATTTTGAGGCTCTTAAGGAGTTTTAAGCGTAGCTTTGAATATTGAACTATTTTTTTTAGAAATCTCACTTTTCACACTTAAGCATTTGAGGCTCTAAAGCAATTGAGATCAAGTGTTTTTTTCTTTATGGTTTAGTTATCACAATATTGACAAAAATACTTCCGATGAAAATTGGCACGCATTATTAATGTTTAATAAACTCTAATCCACTTCCAATTTGCATAATTTTTTTATCTGTTAAGTTTGTAATTTTCTTATAATCTACGAAATACAGTGTGTGTTGCTGGTGATGACTTATGGTACAGAAACGTGGTCTCTACTGTTGGCCTCTTAAATAAGGTCAGAGTCGCTCAGCGAGCTATGGAAAGAGATATAATATGCTTGGTGTTTCTATGCGGAAAGAAATCCGTAACGAAGAAATTCGCCGAAGAACCAAACTTATTGCTCAAAAAGTTCTCTAGTCAAACCGATAACTGATGTGGGAAAAAGGTTTAATTATCTCTTATATCCAAATTATTTGGATTTAGTTTATATAAACCGGCCAAGTGCATGTCGTATTAAGTTAGGGTTCCGAAGAATGAGAATTATTTCAGGTATACTATTATATCAAAAACTTGCAAATTTTGTTTCAACAATTTTCGTTTCATATTCTTAGAACTCAGTTCAAAAGTTACCCATGAGCTAAAATTTTTAACTTTGGAATTTATTAACTTAGAAATACTAAAAACCTTTATTGCATTTTGAGGCTCTTAAGGAGTTTTAAGCGTAGCTTTGAATATTGAACTATTTTTTTTAGAAATCTCACTTTTCACACTTAAGCATTTGAGGCTCTAAAGCAATTGAGATCAAGTGTTTTTTTCTTTATGGTTCAGTTATCACAATATTGACAAAAATACTTCCGATGAAAATTGGCACGCATTATTAATGTTTAATAAAATCAAATCCACTTCCAATTTGCATAATTTTTTTATCTGTTAAGTTTGTAATTTTCTTATAATCTACGAAATACAGTGTGTGTTGCTGGTGATGACTTATGGTACAGAAACGTGGTCTCTACTGTTGGCCTCTTAAATAAGGTCAGAGTCGCTCAGCGAGCTATGGAAAGAGATATAATATGCTTGGTGTTTCTATGCGGAAAGAAATCCGTAACGAAGAAATTCGCCGAAGAACCAAACTTATTGCTCAAAAAGTTCTCTAGTCAAACCGATAACTGATGTGAGAAAAAGGTTCTCGAGTGGTTACTTCAGATCGGAAGACGCAGCGTGGTACGGCCTCCTACAAGGTAGACAGACGATCTGGTTAGAGCCGCAGGAAGTTGATGGGTGCGAGCAGATCAGCACCGGCCGTCGTGGAGACATATGGGGGAGGCCTATGTTCAGCAATGGACGTATTCTGGCTGAAACGAAACGACGAAAAACATGAATGACTATCAAGCCGATATTCAACTTTTGATCGGGATAAAAGTAACATTTTGTCTTTCTCTGTCCCTAAACCTATCTTGGTGCCAAAAATTAAGCCAACTGCATGCACTCCTACGACGTGAAAAAGAACCGGCCAAGTGTGAGTTGGACTCGGTACTTACCACCATTTAAGTTATTTATAAACACAAACAAAAAAAAGTAATTTAAAGTTTGTTGGAACAAACAAATGTGTTACTGTTCATCTTAATGATAAGCTCGATTGCGCTGTACCAGTAATTTTAAATTTCCAACAAACAAATGTGTCACTGTTTCTCTTATTGATAACCTAGATGGCGCTGTACCGGTAATTTAAAATAGTAAAGGCTTAGGCCTGTCTATAACTTGACTGGTTTTTATTATTTGTTGTTATACTTTAGAGTTCACACTATTTTTCACTGCAAGTTTGAAGTTTGCATGGCTTTTTGTTTTAACGAAAGAGCAAAAACAAAGAAAATGTGTTTCTTGTATGAGGAACCCCCTTAAATTTTTACTTTTTGACTTTTTACACGCGAAGGGGGTAATGAAGATTTATTTACAACATGTTACACAAAAAACAGTAATGAGAAATCCTGGATCCTGACATTTTTAGGATGGAGGAAATTGGAAAAAATATATAAATTAGTATGCATTCGACATGAAGATATCAATCTGCGTCGAATGGAATATGGTGAAACCATAAATCCAAGAAAGGTATGTGAGCAATGTGTAAAGGTTTCAAACATCTGTGGGCACAGTTCAGTAAAAGTTGGGAGGGTTGAAAAAACACATTCGACTTCAACAAAATTTAGCTATTTAAAGCTTAATTTTTGCAAACAGAGTCCTGGTGCGAAAAAACTTTTCGCACACCCGCAATATTTTTGAACGACTTATCCAACGACACCCACACCATTGGATAGCGAGAAAAAACTACGTGTACATTAATTTATTTATTTTCATGATGTAATTTTACCACCTTGTCGTCCTGATTAATATCTCAGAGCTAAGCCACGTATAGAAGGACGGACATACTGAAACTATAACTATATAACTATAATTCCTTGTCGTCTACGGAACCCTCAAAAATGGGGTCAGAGATGCGATTGCAGTAATTACCGTAAAGAGACGTAGCGATCTTGCGATATGTATGCAGTTGCATACATTCATATAATATTTAATAAAATATAAATGTATTGTACAAGGTGTCCAGAAAGGGTATCGGGTATTTGTTTTAGCGCCATATTCGAAACGGGGCGACAAAAGGGAGCGGGGAGGGGTTCGTGGCGTCCGCCATTTTGTGGAGTTTTGGTCACGATGGCACAGTACTCAGGGACGCATCGCGCATTTAGCGTACGAGCGTATTATCGTAACAGTGATTCAATAATGACTGCTCAACGTCTGTATCGTGCGGATTATCTTATACGCCACGCGCCAAGTGACGATAGAATTAGGAAATGGATCAGGATGTTCGAGAATACAGGTGCGACGATTAAAATTCAAAACTCTGGTCGCCCTCAGCCCAAAGGTCGTTGTTTGGGCCGCTATGTTTGCTAAAGGCATAATTGGCCCTTATTTTCATGAAGATCAATGAGGCCGAGCACTCAATGTGAATAGTGACCGTTATTGCGATATGTTGCGAAATTTTTTGGTCCCAGAGTTGCAGGAGTTTGCAGGTTTCAACTCAAGAACGTGGTTTCAGCAAGATGGGGCCACTTGTCATACCTCATATGACTCAATGGAAGTTGTTAACGATTTATTCCCCAATAAAGTCATTTCACGAAGGGGTAACATCAACTGGCCTCCCAGAAGCCCCGACCTTAGCCCGCTTGACTATGCATATCGCATGGGGATACCTTAAAAGAAAGGTTTATCCAAATAATCCGACGAACCTTACCCAATTGTCAACGTGTTATCGCCAATTTTCGTTCCCGCTTAGAAGAGTGCCAGCAACGTAACGGTCATCATTTGGATAACATCATCTTGTCCAAATAATTTTCCAATTCGTACACGCTAACAATAAACAAAAATTTTTTTTAGATAATTTTTGTTATTTTGAACTTACAAATACCCGATACCCTTTCTGGACACCATGTATTTTAACCTAGAAATTCACACTTCAAGAATTGTGCCATAGGGAGGTCAACGTCTACAAGTCCAATTTGAATTTCGTAACCAAAACTATCGCACAAGAGACAACCTCGCAGCCTAGTTGGTAGTGTGGTCGACTGCTGTGCAGAGGGTGTGGGGTTCGTTTCCCGCACAGGACAAAAATTTATGTAATAAACATTTGTGTTTGTCTTGAGTCTGGGTGTAATTATAAATGATATGTATGTATTTACAAAAAAAAAGTAATATATGTATTTGTTTTGTATCCATAACACAACACAAGCTTTGCTTACTTTGGGGCCAGACGGCGCTGTGTGTTATGTCCAAATATATTATTATTATTATTATTATATTTATGACCTAATTAATTATTAACGAACACTGTTTTAAAGTGCTCCACTAACTTCCATATCTTACAAACTTTTGCGAACGGAGCAGTGGACTGTATAATTTGATAGTTGGGCTTTATAAAGTGCTGACGAATTGGAAACGATGCGTCCTATAAACGAAGGAAGTGCGAAGGAAAGTACGTAAGTAAAATTTTATTTATTCTAATCCCCATACTGTCTAATGTCCATTTTGTAGTTTTCGGGAAATGCTCCAACAAACTAGCCAATAATGAAAAATCGTGATTTTGGGGTTTGGCACTTTGGGAGACGTCTCTACAATTACTTATTTTGTGGATCTAGTTCATATCATCATTTCAGAGGAACTTCCTCCCGCGAACGCTTAGGTTGTGGATTGAGCTCCCTGCCAAGGTTTCTTCTAAGGACTACTGTTAGGGGTTTTTTCAAGTTATTAGATTTTTGAAGGGTCGGCAACGCGCGAGTTATTACGCAGTTGTTACAAGCGTCCATAGGCTGCTGCTTACCATTAGGCGGACTGTAACTTTTTTCCTACTAGTGGTGTAAAAATATCTCATAGCTAAAATTGGATGCGTTAGTTGGTCAGTAAGTCAGTCAATAAGGTATTTTTCTGTAACGCATTTGTGACTAGGTAAATAAGTTCTTATATGTATGTATATAGCAACTTCTAGGAGTGGCAGTATATGAAAAAAATGTTTTGATATTTTGTACCATTGCAATAGTTTTTCAACTCTAATGGCAATAGGTCTGCCTTCATGACCGACTATAATTTAAGCTGACGCTTTTGTACAATTTCATTCATAAAACATTAAACACCTCATTCGTCAAAATTAAGCTTTCTCGTCTGGTGAAGTTAGTTAGGTAGCATTAAAGCATAAAGTTTGTTCTTTTTTAAAAAATGTTTTAAATTAATATGATAGTAAAAATATTAATTTGACTACAAGTACAAAGAAGTAGCAACGTCGCTATACATTTTCTTGCCAACCTTTATGGGTCACCCCCATCGTAAAAAGTGAAATATTACATTGGAGTGAATGCCTTCGCCATTTACGAGATTAAATTCAATTGAAATGCTACAGAAGCGTCAGAGCTTATAGAGGTCTGGGTGAAATAGACAATGTTTAAGTGATTATTTGATGCTATTCTGAATGTAAATTGAAAGCTAAAGAACTTAGGTTTCCATATCAACGTAGGTCTTGAATAAATATAATTAATGTGGCCAACACGCTAACTTTAAATTAATTTGTGACATTTTATAATTTTTAATATTCTGTATTTTCAATTTTTAGATAATATGTCTTACCAACACGAAACATGAATTGTTCTCTGATATAACTAAGACCTTACAATATTTACCATATTTCTTGCAAATAAAGATTCGTTCATTCGTTCATTCATTCAAACTCGTACCTCAAAGAATTAGTAACCTGGGGCTCTTTCGCCTAACTCGTCCGCTTTCATTTTTGACGTTATTTTGTCATTTCGTATCGCCTAACGAAGCTGAAATCGGAAGGCAGAAACGATAGAGGTGAGTGAATGAAAATCCATCTGTAGTGGCAATGGGCAACCCACATTAAACGTAAATAATAAAGGATGTAGATAGTTTGTTGAAAGATTGAAAACGCAGTGTGGAAGGGGTTTTCACTAAGTGAACTACCTAGTGTCGGCCGTAGCAAGTTGTAGTTTAGATCTGCCCCCTTATTCACGATGTAGATAGTTCTTTTAAAGATTGAAAACGCAGTCTGGGAGGGCTTTTCACTAAGTGAACTACTGACCTAGTAAGAGCCGTCGGTAGCAAGTTGTAGTTTAGATCTGACCCTTATTGAACTCGTTATAATTATCTCGATAACAAATGATTACTATTTGAGTTTTGCAAATGGTATTTAAGAAGACAATAATTCGTGATCATTTTATACATAGTTGTAGGATCCAACGATAAAATGATAACGATCTGAAAGCGATTATCAGATAGCGAATAAGGTGTGGAATTGCCCTACTGATTGTTTTGAATCTCAAAACTTGGCCTATGTTCTGGATATATAATCTTGTGGTTAGTCCTGGAATACGAACGATTTGTTTATGACTGTTTTGTGTTCACTAACTATCAATAGCAGCAACTTAGGTCATAATAAATATCTCAATACCAAATATTAATTATTTAATATTCCACTTCAAAATAGCCATATTTGGTTCGGACCTTCTCGATCAAGTTATCACCCTGAACGCATTGTCAAAATAAACTGATTATTTTTATAGCATTCCCTTCATCATCATAGCTGATTCCCTAGGAGCCTAGCTAGGAGTGTGGCCGACTGCTGTGCAGAGGCTGTGGGTTTGATTACTGGACAAACATTTATGTGATAAATATTTGTGTTTGTTTTGAGTCTGGTTATATTTATGTATGATATATGTATTTGTATCCGTTGTCTGGTACTCATAACACAAGCTCTGCTTACTTTGGGGCCAGACGGCGCTGTGTGTAATGTCCAAAAATATTTATTATTATTATTTTTTATTTATTTATAGCACATATAGAGTGAAATTTCTTGTTAAAAATAACACGACCTTATAAAAGTAATCATATAGCTCAATATATTTTCAGACTTAAAAAACGTACGGCTACTGAACCGTACATTGAGCAAAACCCGATATGCTCTTGGCCGGCTCTATGCTTGTAATTATTCTGTCTTGGATTTATATTCATGTTTTTCGTATAATTGTATGACGCCACGTTTTAATTCCCGTAGTAAAATATAAGTGTTAATTCTTCATTATTACAATTCAATATATTGAACGTGACATTAAAAACAGTAAACCTACGTACAGAATCCTCAATGCATAGTTTCCATCCGCACTTGGCAGTATTTTTTTTAATATGCTCTTTAAAGTAAATATATGTAAAGATTCAAAATCTTTGAATACAAATTTCGTAATCTATGGATATTTCCATTTATAAGGTTTACCGGCTAAAACGTTAACCAACCCGTCCCCCGCTGCGTCAGCGTCCGACTAGGCTATTTTCTTACTTCAATGAAAGCGTTTTTGAGTCCATTACCGATTTCATTGCCGCGCTCGTGGGTATTGATTAGTACACAACAGCTACGCGTGCGGTAATGGAAATGGTAATTGGCTCGAAAACGCTCACCACTGATGTCTAATTTCAAGGTTACCTAATGACAATGATTTCGCTTCAGCGGTAGCTAAAATGCTGTTTCGGTTCAAATGAACGGTTTAAGGTTACTTGTTTCTAATGACCTAATTTTTAAGTTTGTCAGCATTTGTTTGCCTTGGTTTTATTTTAACGATGCTGCGATTTTTGAATTATTATATATATTTTTATCGAATGATTCAGTGTTTCGGGCATTTACTTTGTTAGTTTCACCTGATGCACACAATGTATTTGTTACTCAAAAAAATGTATAAGACCTTTGTGCGGAACATCAGACCAATCTATCATCCTCTCTTTACAGAGCTGCGAATTCTCACATTGTGTTCTTTGTACATTTATAAGTTGAGTATTTTTGTATGTCCTTATTCTTACTTGTATGAGAAAGCCGAGAAAGTTAACAATGTCAATAAAAGAATACATAAAAAACAAAACAGATTAAAAAAACTAAACTTTCAGGATTAAAAAAAATGAAAACAGTGTTTTCTTTATGTCCACAAAAATATACAATAGCATACCAGATGATATAGCTGCATTACCGACCCCAAAATTAAAAAAATGTTTATATAATTGTTAAATATCGTAAAATATTTTTACGACATTAAAGATCTACTGCTCCACGTATGACGTATCTACGTATTTTTAATTTGTACTTTTTTAAATTTCGCAATTTTGTATTTAGTACGAAATTTTCAATTTTTTATTATTATTTTTAATTCAACTTTTATTTTGACATTGTAATAATGCATGTGCTTTATATAATGTCGACATTTATTGTTTCTCATTTACGTAATAGCTGAATTTAAAAGTAAGCACACTGTTCACATATTCTCGAAAGAGCAAATTTTTGCTGTTTCCTATTTTCTGTAACATCTTTAAATTGTATTACCCATAATTTTGGAATAAATGAATTGAATTGAATTGAATCGAAGTTTTTTTTAACAATTTATTAACAATGTTGAGGTTTATTTTATTTTAGAGGGTACACACAAGTTAGATACATAAAAAATTGTTTCGTACGATTTTCTATACAAGTTTATGTTACCGACAATGTATGAAACGTAGGAATTGTACAAAATTGCTAGGAAATGTATATGTCGCAGCCATCTAGTTGAATTAGCCAGTTAATTGGGCGCCAAGGCAGATCGTTAAGTATGAAATAGAAATAATCATATAACTGAACAGATAATTATATGCAATGTGATTGGCACGCTCCGCTCGCTTCGCATTTACGTTGTCACAAGAGAAACCGAACCCAACCCAACATACATGACTTATACAGTGCGATTTCTGGTCGTTTCTTTGCCATACTTGACGATCTGCCTAGGCGTCCAATTAACTGGCTAATTTAACCAGATGGCTGCGACATATACAATGCCAAAGCGAATTCAGGATATGTGTTAAATAATATTTCGGAAATGTATGAATTTTCTAGGAATTGCTTGCGATTCATAAATTATTAATAAACTAGGTAAAGCAAATGTATAAAAATAACATTTTACCGAAGAAATATTAAATGAATGAAAAATAAACCACAGATAAATTGAGAATTAAATATAGTTTGTATGAAAACTCTTGTAAGCATAATTAGGTCATATCATAAAACGAAAAATCTGAATATTACACTAATTTATCCCTTTTATACATGGTAGGAGGCCGTCCTACGTTGCCTCTTCCGATTCGTGGACGTCGAGAATCTTTTTTTTTTACTATCAGCTATCGGTACTTCAAGCGATGTAGCCTGCCCGTTGCTACTCGAGCTTGCTAACGGTTTGTACTATGTCGGTGACTGTACGTTCTTCGGCGGGAATTCGGATTAACAAATACACAGTTACAGACTTACAACAGCAGCGTACCGAAACACATTTCAAATTTAATTAATTTCCCATTGTTCTTTAGGAAATGTTCAAAATTACTAGAAAATGTATATATTTTAATTTATTTTACACATTTCATAGGAATTCTATATACTGACTATTTATATACATTTCCGTTAACATACTTATGACTGACTGATAAAATAAAACAAACTTACAATGCAATCTAACTAAGAATAGGAATGAATTTTTGCCAGTTCTCTTGGATTAAGCGAAACAGGTTCGGTGTGCAAAAAACGCCAATTTATAAAAAAAAAAACGGGTTGCACTCCGGGAGTGCCGGCAGAAGTGAAAACATACTCGCTATTTACTTTCCATCACTTCTTATCCATATTTATTTATTAAAAATAATAACTTTTGTTTATTTACTTTTTTGACGTTGTATATTTGACAGCTCAATCTGTCATAGAATTAAAATCTCATATCCAACCTCCCTGTACTACTCATAATCGCCATATACTAAAAATAAAAACTAACCTAATGTAAATAAAGGTCACGTGTCCTAACGCGAGTGACATCTTACGGATTTTCGATCAGGACACGTGACCTGACGCGAGTTTAACAGTTTTTACCCATCACAAAAAAAGTGCACAGCGCCGCTAAAGAAGTTTTCACTTCAAAAAAAATAGATATTGAATAATGAAAACTTTTTATTTTAAAAGTTTTGTATATTTTTTTTTTTATTTTTTTATACCACTAAGATGGAAAACAAGCTAACGGTCCGCCTGATGGTAAGCGGTCACCGTAGACTATGGACGCTTGCAACACCAGGGGTATCACTTACGCGTTGCCGACCCATCAGAAATCTAATAACCTCTTTCTTGAAGAACTCCATACTGTAGTCCTTGCAGAAAACCTTGGCAGGGAGCTCATTCCACAACTTAAGCGTTCGCGGGAGGAAGTTTCTCTGAAACCGCACTTTACGCGACCATTTAGGTTCTAAAGTGTGAGAAATGATTCCCTGCCGATGGCGAGCGGTGCGATGGTAGGAAGTAGCCGTGGGCATCATTTCGAAAAATTCCTCAGAACACAACCCATTGTACAAGCGGTAGAACACACACAGTGAGGCAAAGTCTCTCCTCAGACTTAAGGGCTCGATATCGCAAGTGAGTGAGTAAACGCGCGCCTGACGTCGTTGAAGATTCGCGCGACGCACTTCGTAAAAGTGCTTTAATATAATTTTTTTTAAGTTTTATGCCGAATACTTTTTTTATATCTAAAGTTTATGTGTTTAAGTACATCTTTATTCAAGTAATTTAATTATTTGTCTTTTTAATTCTTAAAAACCTTGACGCGGCCATTAAGGTTACGCGCGACTGCTGCCGTTGCAAATGACCGCGCGCCCGCTTAAAGGTTAATTATGAATTTATTGCTGACCGTACTTTTGCGGCGAAGGTCTTGCAACCACAGTTTTTGCCATTCCTATTCTTAGTTGGATCGCATTGTAATACATCATTGACAGTCGACGTGACATTCTGCAGCGAAAAAAAAGCAAGTTACCAGTTTAGTAGTTGTTTAATGTATGTATGTATATGTGTATATACTCGTAGGTTGTGAAGATACTCGTACTAAACGGAAAAAAAAAATACACATGTTTTTAATAAAAAGGGGTTAAATATAACGTGATGTATGTATGCGTATATGTATATGTCGCAGTAATCTGGTTAATTTAGCCAGTTAATTAAACGCATAGGCAGATCGTTAAGTATGAAAAAGAAATTATCATATAACTGAACGGATTATTATGTGAAACTTGACTGGAACGCTTCGCTCGCTTTTCTCGCTTCGCATCTACGTTAACACAAGAGAAACTGAACCTAACCCAACATGCATGACTTATACAGTGCGATTTCTGTTCCTTTCTTTACCATACTTGTCGATCTGCCTAGGCGTTCAATTAACTGACTTATTTAACCAGATGGCTGCGACATATACATCACATAATCCATAAAGTATACATAAAGAATACATTAATCAAATTTTGCTAGAGATTTAGGTGGAATATACACATTTTGTGTATATTTGCGTCACTGACGTTTTTCTTCCTTTTCAGGGAGCACCTTTTACTAATACTTTCAATCCAGTGACCCTCAGCTTGAAACCCGAGATAAATCAGTCAGGAAATGAAGGGTATTTGCGGTTAACCGAACAGAAAATAAAATTAAGTGATTTTTTTCACAACGTTGCTCACTAAGGTAATATTGTTCTACAAACATAATACGAGTTAGTTTTTTGACCAACTGCTAAAAAAGGGATCACCTTATTTTATATTTGGATGATTGAGAAAAGGCTTTTCCGTAAAAAAATATATTTTTATCTATGAAATTGTGGTCTCATTACTTTTTTCACAAATATGCAAAATAAATTGGAAAATAAATCACAATGAGGTGAGGATTCAGAGATCTTATAAAGAGACCTAACATGAAATGCTGGATGCTCGAGTTATTTTTGCACTGATTACAATAACTGAATAGTTATTGTAATCAATAGTAAGGTTCATCTTTTTTTACCTTATTTTGTATTCAGTATTTATTTATTACTACACTTTGCCAGCAGCTCCGCCCGCCCTAAATTCGGTTATCGGCATGGAACTCCCTTATTAACACCAATTAATTAGTTATACCAATGAATTGTTATAGCATGCTATAGGTGCAGCAATAGTTCGTTTAACTCTGTTATAGTTATTCCTGCAGGATTTTTTGAATTTTTAGGGATAAAATGTATCCTATATGTTCCCCATCCGTACAGTGGTTGAAGCGTGATTGAGTAACAAACATCCACCCAGACATACAAACTTTCACATTTATAATATTAGTAGGATAAGTATTTATTCAATCTTAAGCCTTAGTGGTCATTAATTAAGGCTTATGGCATCCTTAGAAAAAGTTTGCCATTTGGACAAGTGTACCAAGACATATTACACCATCAAAGTTTTAAAAATTGCACTCGTCCTTAAAAGAGCTTTGGACCCAAGATGGTTTTTTTAAAAAAACAGTTTTATATTAATACCTATGTAATTAACCTGTAAGATGATTATGCAATGGTTAGAAATGCGAAATATTTCGTTCTTGCATGAGGACATTGGTTGTTAATTAGGTAGTTCTCATCGTAGCTCAAATTTAATAGTCACACAGTTATATTTTCTAAACGGTAGAGGTTAGAAACAGAAATTTTGATTTGGGGAGTAAATTATCTGTTTAGCTACTAAATAAATAAAGCTTGTCGTATTAGAAGCAAAAGTATATACCAAAAATCACACGAAACGGTTGAAAACGGGGCTATTTTTCGCATTCTCATCGCGTCACCCTTCCCGTTGCAGCAAATAATTTGGTTACTGCTTCACTAAATTTCAGTGTATTTGAATGTTACATATACTGAAATCATCGTAATTAAATATACTTTATAAACAATAGTCTAAAAAAATCTTTTTATCATTATTATAAATTGAAAAACAATATGTGTCGGTCACACGATTTTAGGTACTTTAGATTTGCCCAAATAAAGGCTTGCTGTTGAACACGACAGCAGCGACCAATCACAGAGTTAGATTCGGACGAACGCAGGCGTATTCCGGCATTGAAAAAGTGAGACGAGCGGCTTATCCACGTTCAGTGACAACAAAATCTGGTGAGTTCTATTTATTGATAGATGTATCGATCACTTGCGTGGACTATATTTTTGTGCATTGTATTTTAGCAATTTAAATCAAAGTTAGCTAATCGAAGCAACCAAAATGCAAGATATTTATGTAGTATTTATTTTAAAATGTTACACGTAAAGTTTGCAGGAATTTATAAAAAGAGGCATATTATCGTCACCTTTGTGGCATCACCTTGTCCACGAAAGTGATTTTATGCCCTGAAAGTGATTCTTTTTATGTTAGCAGTTATATGACTATTGTTAGTGCCTTAGAATGCCACAAACTGTCAAAGAACACTGAGAAAAGAAAAAAAAAAGCAAAAAAACGAAAACAGAAAGAAAAAAACGAACCCTGGGCTTCACAATGCTGTTAAAGCAAATCGTTATTATAGAAGTAAATCAGAGGAGTAATTGTACCAAGCCAATGAAATGTATATCCAAATAAAAATAGCAAAACAGTTACAAGATCGACTGAAGAGCAAACTGTACGGCAAAAGAAAAGATAAAAAACAGCAAAAAAGCAATATATTTTGCCAAGTTACAGGTTGCTTGAACATTTTAACTTCTCTGCAAGACCTATTAAACCACGGTCGTTTTTTAACGCCGGCAGCTACTTGCAGGTTAGGAATGAAACATTCCATACCAGCGAGGATTGTCTCAGTGACTGCGGCTGCGCAGGTACCAGGAACTTCTGAGCTAAAGCAGAGCTGCCTCCACGGTTATACGGGCATAAAATTCTCGCAATCCATCCCAGCCTGCCGACTTATAATGCCACACACGACCCCAATTAGTTGGCCCAGATGGATTAGGTTGTGTGCATGACACTGGAGTCCAAACGAGACAGTGGTCCGAGGAGCCAAGAGGCACATCCACTGAGACGGCATATTCGTCCGGACGTGTAGTCAGCAGAAGGTCCAGTAAGGAGCTCGTATGGTCCTCTATATCTGGTATTCTCGTTGGAAAAAATACCAGCTGAGAGAATCCATAGCTCAGAGCAAATTCATGAGCAGATATACCTGCATAGTTATTGGTTCGAGAACAGAGCCACTCACGATGGTGGGCTTTAAAGTCTCCCAAAATAACCTAGTTCTGCTGTGGGATACTGCTCAAAAACTTTGTCAGTCGTCAAACTCAGGTGCGTGAAGAGTCGAGTTACGTCCGTGTCACCGCTATGAGACCTGTATAGGCACGCATAGATACGAGTGTGGCCGCCGTAATCTACGCGTACCCACAATATCGACAGGTCCCTGTCTTCAAGGCTATAAAGGCGGCGACAGCAGATATCCTCCCGGACGAACAAACATACACTGGTACGACTCACAAAATTGTGCTTGAGTTTGTAGCCGGCATAGTGAAGGTATGATGTATCGGCCGGGCAGGATATCTGCGTCTCCGTTAGAAAAAGAATGGTCGGCTGTGCAGTTTCTAGATGGTGGTGAACTGCGTTAAGATTGGCGTGAATGTTGCAAAAATCCACATTGAATGTGGATGGAGTGGCCGCTGAAAAAACTCTTTCTCATTTATTTCTTGCCATATTTATTGAAAGGGTTATTTAGACTAAAGATGAGGATGTACTGCACAGACAGCTTAGAGAAAAAAAAGTGCGGTACTAGAACTGCCGAAGCATGGCACAGATGATACGGTTGCTGGCATGGCGGGCGGAAGGGCCCCTGATCCCCCTTTGTTGTAGTAGCCGGGTCCACTCCGGTCTCCTTCTCTGGCACGACTACCACTTCAGAGACTTAACACAGGCTCGCGGATCAGCCTCCCAGGGCCCAAGTGATCCCTGGGTTTGGGAACCCGTTCAACCTGCGGGCGGTCAGCGATCAGCCGTTTCATCAGGTCTCCCTGACCGCCGTTCCAGCACACCGCGTCTACGCCGAGCAATGGAAGCAACAAGGACCGCCGGTCCTCCGCTGTCCGCGCAGTGAATCCTCAAAGAGCTCTGGCAACCTTACTCACCGCCAGGAACACAAAACTACTTAATGTTAGTGTTATTGTGGTTGGGTTTATTCCAGCAAGTACTTTCAGTGCAGTGTTTTATGATAAAAAATTAACACTAAAGTTATGTTGTTTAAATTGACAATAATACATCAGGTATATTTAGAACCTCGGACCTAACTGGTAATTGCCAGTTTTGTTTATTGATATCATCTATTTGCCAGTTTAATTATTTTATTAGCATTAAGTCTCATAAACAGTACTTAAATTATGAAAAAATAATGGCTGTAAAGTTTATTTGTCACTTTCGTGGCTTATTGAGTCACTTTCGTGGGATCAAGAACTTAAAAATATTATATCAGCCAAACGAGACTCACGATCTGATTAATTTACTTATAGATTTACTCGTCTAATCAAGTGCAAAAAGCTATTTACATTAATTGTTCAAATAAGTAATACACTTAAATCTGCCACGAAGGTGACGATGAGAAACGTGGGGATGAGAATTACCCAATTGCAAAAGTAGTTTGGATTTATTTGTTCTCATGCAAGTACAATTGGCCGTAATTAATAAAAAAAACATGTAAAAAATTGAAATTCTTATTTGTACTGCAACAAAAATATGAAATAACAAATGGAACAAAATTCTGTTTTAGAAACCATAATATATTTTGAGCACAATAATTACTACTATACAATAGTGGGAGCAAACACAGAATCTAGATATAAAAAAAAATAAAAAATATCAAACAGAAAAATTACTTAAATAACTTTTTCTTATGTAGACCTAGTACTTAATACGTTTAAGACTAGACTGATTTGAGTGAAAACACAGTTTACCTATGCGTCTTCTTCCACGAGGTGTTCCACGTTCAGCTACATGTAAAGTAATGTTAAGGCTCGGGCTCCGACTCTGAAAAACTATCATTGGTGCTGAATATACATTGTCTTCCAATCTATCAAAGACCATGTCGATCAAAATCTTCAACATCTGATTCATATAGCAACTCCTCAATGTCGAAATCTTAAATAAAATTTCATAGTAAAAACTTATTTTTTCATGAAATTAAAACCCGATGTGATCATGTGATCACAAATAAAAAACCGTTGAGTTTAAATTTAGGACTGTAACCAAATTAATCAAATTCTTGCAAACTTAACTTGTTTGGGTATGCCATCCCTTGAAATAAAATGTTCGATTTTCGATCGGCAGGGAATTCATCTTCACACTTTGGAACCTAAATGGTCTCGTACAGAACGGTTTAAGAGAAAATTCCTCCCGGAACAGCTTATGTCGCGGAATGATCTCCCTACCAAGGGAGATACATATTTTCTCTAAAGACTACATAATGGGGATACATATTTCTTTAAGAAAGAAGTGAGTTTTTAAAGGTTCGGAAACCCGCGAGTAATGCTCCCGGGGTTGCAAGCGTCTTGAAGAAGTGCTTGATTCAGTTATTCTCTACCGTTACATTTATGTTTTAAGCATCCATGAGGAGCTGTATATTTAGCGAAATAAGTCTCTTTGTCACAAATCACGTCTTATGAAATTCTGCTAGATATATTCGTATGTAGTAGCAATGTCGCTATACTTTCTCGTGCCAGCCTGTATGCCACCCCATCGTAAAAAATGAAATATTAGGTAGGAGAGAATACCTCCGCCATTTGTGAGATTAAATTGAATCAAATGATATAGATAGAGGCTGCAATAGTTTATAAAGGTGACATAGATAATGATCAAAAGACAATTGAATATCATGTCAAGGCTTGGTAAAAAAAAGCTAAATAAAAATTTCTATATATAATTATAATAATAAATTAAAAATAAATATTTTTAATAAAAAAAAATTTGACATTACACACAGCGCCATCCGGCCCGAAAGTAAGCAAAGCTTGTATTATTGATACCAGACAACGGATACAAGTACATATATATTACTTTTTTTCGTAAATACATATTATACATAAATACACCCAGACTTATGACAAGCACAAACGTTTATTACATAAATGTTTATCCAGTGCGGGAATCGAACCCTCACTCTCTGCACAGCAGCCGGCCACACTACCGACTAGGCTGCGAGAGAGTTGCTTACTTATTTTGAAATACAATTTAAGTTACTTTACAATTTTATTTTGATTCTTTCTTTAAGGCTAGACTGCTGTGCATAACTTATAATTTAACGTGTAATCAGTGACGATTTTAGATAGTTTTTAACAATTACTAATATTTTTTTTTAATTCTATTTTCTAATTCTATTTTCTAGTTTACCGTTTTTTCTTTTTCCGTATATCTAGTTTCTAGTTTCAGTCGCAATTTAGTAAAATAAGAAGTGTGAAAAAGAAGAAGAAAAACAAGTGTTGTTTTGATCGAAATAACGAAAAATTGGCACAATTAAAGCATCATAATTAAAAAAACAAAAGCTTTATAACGAAAAACACTGACATCACATTAAAATTAAACTGTTTAAAGTAAATATGTGTTGAACCAATATCTGAATATGGTTATCATTTCTCTGTAGTCAATGTTTTAAAAGTACGATTATTCCATGTGACGAAAATGTTATCACATATCGGACTTATCTTGATGAAAATAACAAATATTCAATATATTTAAGAATATAAACACTATTAAGAAGTATCAACGATATATTTTTGTGATTCGATCCATATAAATCCGGATGCATACCTTTGTACAAATATTTGAATCATATAATGAGTAAATACTTATTACCCCGTGCGCCACTTTGTGTTCATTATGAGTACAAATGTTAAAAGCCAAGTCACAAAAAAACTGCCGTAAATTATATGCTTAGTGGATAACAGAATAAGGACAAATTTTATACGAATTGTTAAGTAAAGTTAGTTTTTTTGTTTATTTTAACTGCGTAACTGTGCATTAATTCATTAATTACTTTTGTGTTCACACGAAACAAGACATAATTCGACATATTAGAATAAGGACAAATTTTAAAATAATTGCTGGGTAAAGTAAGTATTTTTTATTTTAAGTGTGCTATTGTGCATTTTTTCATTCATCTCTTTTGTGTCTACACGAAACAAGACATAATTTGCCATACTGGAATAAGGACAAATTTTATACTCATTGCTGGGTAAAGTAAGTTTTTTTTATTTTAACTGTGCTACTGTGCATTCATTTATTTATCTCTTTTGTGTATACTTGAAACAAGACATAATTCGCCATATTAGGATAACGCCAAATTGCAAAAAGGAATTGCTAGATAAAGTAAGTTTTTTTTATTTTAACTGTGCAATGTGAATTCATTCAATCATCTCTTTTAGGTCATAGAACAAGACATAATTCGCTATATTAGAATAAGGACAAATTTTAAACTTATTGCTGTGTAAAGTATTTTTTTTTTATTTTAACTGTGCATTTATTCATTCATCTCTTTTATGCCGACATGAAACAAAACAAAATTCGCCATATTAGAGTAAGGACAATTTTATACTCATTGCTGGATAAAGTAAGTTTTTATTTATTTTAACTGTGCAATGTGAATTCATTCAATCATCTCTTTTATGTCATAGAACAAGACATAATTCGCTATATTAGAATAAGGACAAATTTTAAACTTATTGCTGTGTAAAGTATTTTTTTTTTATTTTAACTGTGCATTTATTCATTCATCTCTTTTATGCCGACATGAAACAAAACAAAATTCGCCATATTAGAGTAAGGACAATTTTATACTCATTGCTGGATAAAGTAAGTTTTTATTTATTTTAACTGTGCAATGTGAATTCATTCAATCATCTCTTTTATGTCATAGAACTAGACATAATTCGCTATATTAGAATAAGGACAAATTTTAAACTTATTGCTGTGTAAAGTATTTTTTTTTTATTTTAACTTTGCATTCATTTATTTATCTCTTTTGTGTCTACACGCAAAAAGCCATAACTTTAAAGTACGTACAAATTTTATACTAATTGCTTGATAAAGTAAGTTTTTATTCTTTAACCTTTTCTAACTGTTATAGATTTTGAACGATGAACCAACAACCAAATATAGACTTTTTGCTTTTGCTGCCAAAGGCTGTAGCAGCAGAAAAGGCACTTTAAGTTGAATAAATGATGTAAGTTATAAGTTTATTTATTATTATAAATTGTCTGATGAGAATTGAATGTGTTATGTTTTTGTAATTATATCGTTCACAAAAGGCTAATAAGTGAATTGTGAGAATGTAATGAAGGCTTTCGTGGTGCGATACAAAATGGCGGTAATTTTCATTAACCTCGCTCCCGCTCTACTGCTGCCATATATCAACGCCGCTTATGCTCTGTTATTACGTAAATAATAAACGAATCTCCGCACACAGGAATTTTTAACTTTCGTTCATTCATGTGGTTTTTTGGATATTTTATTAAAAAGTTATAAATCATACTAAAAACAAAAAAAAATTATAAATTATTAAAGGGGCATTTTAGCATGATTCTGAACAAATTTTTGTTCGAAAATTAAATTTCTTTTTTTTTCTTTCGTTGGCATTTGGTTTTTTATTTTTAACTAATTATTTCTTAAGGGTTTGTTTTCGTGAAATTCTACGTAATGTCCTTATAAAAATGTATTACCTATGTAATAAGCCAATTGGGAAAGTTGTTTTATATGAGGTCAAACGCTCGTAATAGTACAAAAAAACTATAACGGAGATTTTCTTTCTTTTTTAATGATGAATTATGAAGAACTCCATAATATGAAAAAGTGTCACTATTTTAAGAATTCTCTGACAAATGAGTGGCAGTGGCATTCATAAGGTGGGAAATGAGAGGTATTAATCAGTTAAAAAAATGGTTAAAGGGCTAAGTGGTTAACCACAGCTAACTAGCGCCGCTATAGGATATTTTGAATTTCCTCTACATGCGTATTTAAATATGTTAATATTCAATAAATTATTTCTAGTAATAAGCTGGTTTTGGAACTTTATTAGGGTTCCGTGGTAAACAAGGAACTTTTTTCAATAAATCAAAGCTTAGCAAACCACTAGCTGGTAAACTTTCAAATCAAATTTCCATACAATCTCCCATTTTTGGCGACTGGTTAACGTCAAAGTTAGTTAGTGCAATCCAGGTTCGGATAGTTTCGTAATATCCGATTCTCTGTCCGCGGCTTAGCTCAGATACTCTTAGTACTAGAAAGCTGTATTTGGGCATGGGTATACATATTAATCACGCAGACAAAGTGGTAAACCAAAATATTAAAAGAAATAAAGTCTCACCTAAAGTGAGAATACTTTTTTTCCTTGTCTATTCCATGGTGTGGGATGTCGTTGCAAATGTCGTTCAATAATATTGCTGGAGTGTTAGTAACCATTTTTTTGTTAGGGTTCAAGTCTCCCCCCTACTAGCTTTATGGTAGCTTTTTAGTGCCGTAAAAAATAATTATGACCTGGGTAAAATTGCAATACAAATGATTCTTTTTGCATTATACTGTGAGAAGTGTCTATTTTAACCTACTCTAAATTCTCATTAATCTCAGCACAGAAAATCCAAAAATCAAAAATACAAAATTCAGCCTCTATCTTGGATTTTAACTGATTTTCTGGGCCGGGATAAAAAAGGATTTTGAGTATGTTAATGCACACACTTTTCAGAATAAGGTCCAAGAAGAATCGTTTGTGAGGCCCAGAGAATTTTCACATCATTTTGACTGTACTATTTAGAGTAGTGAAAAAATACACGGTAGTATTATATATAACGAAGTTAAAGCGGTTATCACGGCTAGCAACTAAGTAAGTAGGCTTTACAAGTTAACGAGTAATACTCGACCAACCTATAAAATGTACTTGTGATCGGCACTGGCAACTACGAAACACCCCTACACTGCACGTGGCGCCCGACACCAGGCCAGGCCAGATGGGTTTTTTGTAAGAT
This sequence comes from Apoda limacodes, assembly GCA_946406115.1. NCBI lineage: Eukaryota > Metazoa > Arthropoda > Insecta > Lepidoptera > Limacodidae > Apoda > Apoda limacodes. The sequence continues at coordinate 13,864,205 of OX291553.1, read as the reverse complement.
ATATCTGCAATCTACTACTCGCAAATATAGTCTGTGGGGTTACTCTCGACGTACAATTTCAATTTCACTGGGATTTGTGACATCAAATAAATCACTTATAAAATCTTCTGCCATGTCACAAAATGAAACTGTATCATTATGATCACACACCCCCTCATTTAATTACAATGAAAGTATTTAAAATTATTGGCTTTATTACGAGATATTTAAAAATTGTCATATGATTGTAATTAAGATTGTCGTTGGATTAGCTCTTTGATTAGCCCCTTAAAAGAAATATTAAGCAAACAAATTATTCATTCCGTAATTTGTGCGTAATGAATGACGAGTTACATTTACAGCAGGCGTCGTATGTAAATTTTTACAAATTGTTACAGAATAAACTGTATTGAAAAAACTAGGTTTTTTTTAATATATAAATATATTCGTTTCATAGGTAGTTTCATCTTATACCAGTAAATAGAATTATAAGTAAAAATGTGGTTTTTTTTCTGAGAGTGGACAAGTTCATAATAACGTCAAAAAACCTCAAATTTGGATCTTCTTTGTTTTTATATTGTTGTATTTTAAAATACAATTATTTGTTAATTATTTATAGGTATATTATATCAAGGTTATTATGATACGTTTAAAACCGGTAATGAGACGATCCCGCTGAAAATGTCATTTCCGGCATCAAAGGGAGCGTTACAGTTAAAAGTAATTTGGAGCAAGGTATAAATAATTTTAACTGAAAGCTACCATTACAAAAAGCTTTGAAGTTCTCAAAAATAAAACGCAAATGCTTCCACTTAGAAATCTGATTACAAAGGGTAAACATACGTACATACATGCATAATGTCATGCCTGTCCTACAGGGATAGAAAGAGACCAAAGACTGCCACTTGCTACGATCCTGGCACACTTCTATGGCTTCAACTACTCGCATCAATGCTTTCGTACACGTTCGAATAGTACTCTTTATTTTATACAACTAAGATGGCACACAAGCTTACGGTCCGCCAGGACGCTTGCAACACCAGGGGTATCACTCGCGCGTTGCCGACCCTTCAAAAATCTAATAACTTCTTGAAGAACCCCATACTGTACTCCTTACAAAAAACCTTGGCAGAGAGCTCATTTCACAACCCAAGCGTTTGCGGGAAAAGGTTTCTCTGACACCTCACTGTACGCAACCATTTCGGTGCGATGGTAGAAAGTAGCCATGGGCATCATTTCGAACAATTCCTTAAAAAACATCGCATTGTACAAGCGGTAGAACACACACAGGAAGACAAAATCTTTCCTCAGACTCGATACGGCGAGTGAGTTTGGGATCGACAACAATTGTCACAGCCCGTCGTTGAAACGAGTGAAAAGGGGGCCAAGCTGGTATCCGACGGCACTCGCCCAGAGATGGTAGCAGTACTCCATATGGGCCAAACTTGCGACTTGTAAAGCAGCAACCTTTGCCCAGACGTAAAGTACGGCTTCGCTCTGTTGAGTACTCCAAGTTTTTTGGACGCCAATTTCACTTTGTCGTGCAAATGATCTCGGACTGGAAATTGCTGGAAATGTCAATATCAAGTATCCCAATGCTGTTGGAGATGGAGAGGGAAATGTTCTGGAATTGTGGAACCGCAGTAAATGGGGTTTTCTTAGTACCAAACGCGCAGACTTGTGTCTTTGTAGAGTTGAATTGGACCAAGTTTTCCCGTCGAACTTGGACAAAGTGGTCTCGATTTGAGACACAAGTTCTCCACGCTTTTCCTGCTCAACGGAACGAGGGATGCTTGCACGACCCGTGTAATAAGTGTCTCCCGTACTGTCATCTGCATAGCAATGTATGATGTTGATGCCCAACATGTCATTGATATGCAGTAGAAACAGCGTAAGAGACAGCACAGAGCCTTGCGGGACAGCCGGATTAATGACCATGCTATAAGAGCAACGTCCATCATCTACAGCTCGTATGCGTCTGCCGGACAAAAGACTGCAACGAACACCGTCGGTCCTCCGCTGTCTACGCAGCGAATCCTCAGGAGCCCTGGCAACCTGACTCACCCCCAGGAACACAATACTACTCAATGTTAGCGATATCGTGGCCGTGTGGTATTCTGTTTGACCTCACATTTTCTGACAATGGACTCAATTTGATCGAAAGGTCTACCTTTACAGACCCTTCCAATTGATTAGGACTCGTGAGTTTGTTTCGTGCATCTTCCTTTATTCGTACTCTCAACATGCCTAAACCACCTTAACATACCTTTCTTCGTCTATGTTAACACACTTTCTTTTCCACAGCAACGCTCTTGTATCACACTATTTCTTATTCTGTCTTTTAGGGTTAAGCTGCATGTAATTCTCAAAGAGTATTTACGATTTTTAATTACTTAGATGAATTAATCTACTTAATTTTAAATGAACTATAGTACGTTACTTCCGCGGTCTGTATTGTCTGTGTTGCTGGTAGCAGAAGCGTTGATGATGACCAAAAGCGCGGCATAGCTCAGCTCTAAAATGAGCGAGGGGGGATATGACGTGTAAGAATAAGAATTATAGTTATCATATTTTAAAATTCAATACACAATCCTTTTGATCCCCTAAACTAGATTGATGGGATGTGTATATGTTACCCCCAGTATAGGGGTCAAAAGCTTTAACTAATTAAGTTTAAAAAGGTTTATGTACTTTTAAATTTTTACAATCTTACAATATTATCTTTAAAAAAAGAGGAAATTAGCTATGACAAACGGATAGACAGAAATACGAGTGATCCTATGAAGGTTCCGTTTTTACAATCCCTAAAATAAATCAAGAGGCAACTAAATAAAGTTGTTAATAGTGTCTTTAAACTTCTTTTTGCAGCCAGGGATGTTACTAACGCGACGTTTAAGTTATTAATAGCAAAACTTTACCAACTTCTTTATTTCACTTGGTTTATTAGTCGTAAAATTTTTAGTAAAAGTAGTTTCCTACTTTCATAAAAATATTAATTAGATTCAAGGCGCTTGATAATTTTAATATAAGTTTTAATTAGTGTTTCTTACGGCTTTCTTTACTACTACCGGCTGTGTATCCCTCGTTCAAAACCCTCAATAAACCCCTTTGGGTTTTCAAATTTACTGAAATTCTTAAGGATTCTTTGTATAAAAAATTTACGTGTGAAACTTTAGGTATTAATATTGATTTTGTGCTTAAGAGGGTTCCTAACGTCCTTTAGCGCCGCCGATGGTAATTTTTGATTTCCTATTTGTACAAAGTGAATTTCAACAATGTGCTTTTACAGAAATATAAAACTAGTTATAAGCTATTTTTCGAAAGTTTTGTATTGTTTCTAGGATACATCTTCGAGTAGTAGATAGCATATCTGCTAAAAATAAACATATTCAGCAAATATGCTATCAATACGAAACTTTCCAAAAAACTCACACTCACTATTTCTTAGTCTCACATTTCTTTCTGCAACATATATGGTTCATTTTCCATAAACAAAACATTTAACTACTTCTATAAATCAGGTCGGAATAATGGTCGGGACTAATGCTAACAACCCTTTATACAGCGAATCATAGGTAGGAAATATAGAGCTATTGATTTGTCCAATTTTTTTAAATAACAAAAAATAAATATTTTTGGTCATTTCACCCGGCGCCGTCTGATCCCAAACTAAGAAAAGCTTGTGCTATGGATACCAGACAACGGATACAAATACACATAATATATTTACTTTTTATATATAGTATAATACATAGAAAACACCCAGTCTCAAGACAAACACATATAATAAATGTTAGTCTTGTGCGGAAATTAAACCCACGCCCCTCGATTCAGCAGTCGGGTCATTACCCACTGAGCCACGGAGCCGACCAATGACTGACATGACTGATACGATTGACAAAACTTTAACAACATTCAGTAAACAAATAGATTTTTATCACTCTTTAGGGTTCTGTAGCCAAACAACAAAAATGGAACCCTTATAGTTTCGTCATATCCGTATGTCATAGTTTTATAATTGTGCCGCCTTTGAATAGAATCTTTTAAAGGTGTCTTTTCAAAACCAACATACACATTTGTTATAAAACTGAAAAAAAAAAATTTAAGGAATAACTCTGCCTACATTGCACTTATGGATAATAATTATAAAACCAAGGCATCCACAATACTGTACTGAACGTACACGCTTGTATAATGTCTGACAATATGCCTCAAACAGTGCTGATTACACTTCCATAGTACACCGTGCAAATCTCCTGACAAACATATTTGCTTTAGTAGCCAGCCCTTTATGTTCTCGCTCCATGTCAGGATCATTCGACATATCCTCTGAGACCCAGTAAATGCAACAATTTCAAAATGCAATTGTTCTCGAAAGTTGCATTTAATATAATATGGAACCTTGTAAATATCTTTTTTAAACTAGTTATCTAAGCCCTACGTTATAGCTTACCTTATCGCTACATTATTTTTCGTAGCAAGTCGTCGTAGTTTCAAATGGCTACGCTGACAGGGACATGTCGCTACGACACAGTGGGTAAATTTCAGTAATCGCAATGAAAGATCATTTAAACCAAAACTATTCTACTACTACTAAATATTAATATATTACCATATGAATATTGAGGTTTAACGAACACCAGGAGAGATTTTTAATATATATTATTTTTAAAACATACGAAATCAAGGTAAGAAATTAAAACAAGTCAAACGCAAGATTGTTTAAAAAGTCAAATATCAGTATATCAGTGTTCTATTTACAAACTTGCAATTTGTGTTATGTGTATTGCTTAAAGCTGTTTTGACAGGAATTAAATCTAGTTTTTTTACTGATTTTATACCAAAAACTATACCTGGTATACGTATAAATTTATACTAATATGTGTTTTTTAATTGTTAAATAATCATTTGTCTAATCGACTGTTTATTGATGAAATATCAACAGTGTGTGTGTAATTAGGAATCCAATTTTCTCATAAACTACGATTACTTACTAAATTGGTTTTAATTTTTTTTAACTGGGCTAGACTAAATGTACCTAATTTTTTTTTAATAAGTTCTATTATAACGGGAAAAGTTTAAAAAGTCCCTTGAATTATTCCTAAATAACGTTATTAATAAATATTAAAGGTTAGCACAGAAAATCCAAAACAATTCTGACACATCTGATAATAAATTACGGTAGCATTTACAAATTTAATAAAGTAAGTACACTTACAAATAACATTATGGGTAGGCATTACTTACCGCAACATAAATCGTGTAAATCAAGCTCTCCCAGCGAGAGAACTCGACAGGGAGCAATCCGAGCCAGTATAACCGTAAAATATTACCTACATCTACAAATAGTTGCTCAAAATAACGTATTAGGGAGCGCCGAGTATGACATAAATAGTGGCGGTGTGGAAGTCAGTTGACTATATAAAAATGAGGTTGTGAGATGTAACGAGAGCGGCAGAGCGCCGACGCCAAAGCTCGCCGTCGCTCGACGCCCCAAGCGGCAGACGTTACGGCGCCAGTAGAGCCTTTGCCCGTCCCGCAGACGCGCCGCTGCCACCCCAACTTACCAAATAAACCCTCATTGCTGACACAACACGCGTGTTCAAGCATCGAGTGCACTCAGTGTCTAGTGTTCTACGTAGTGTCATCAATTTATATTCTTCACTTTTGAATCATTTAGCCGTGACTAAGATTATGAATAGAAAAGCAATACGAATCGGAACTTGAACTGTGTCTGTGTGAACCAGCAAATATGCTTCAACTGTGTAAAATATTCAGGAACTTCAGTTTTGCTGTTAAACAGAACGTTAAATCTATAATGATTCAGTTGAATTGAAAAGTGAAATTTCTTTTAAAGGGACATTCTTCGTGACAAATATGAATCTTTTTATAAAGTGTATATTAGTGACTATTACTTTGTTTGGCCAAATTAGTACTATGTCTTCCTTGCGTCTAGAAAAATGTTTGTGTATTAATAACACAGTAAATTGCAAAAGTTGTTCCTATAATATTACATTAAAAGAAAATTTAAATATAGGAGTAGAATCGGTGTGTTGTGATAATTGGTCAAAAAAATATGAAAACAAAACTCTTGAAGAAATTGCAGTTAACTTTGAAAACGGTTGTAATAACAACACAATAGATTTTGATTTTCCTTTATTAGATACTTACCGACTCTTTATGAGCCATAACAGCCTAAGTAAAGTAAAGATAAACATTAAAGCGCAGAATTTGCGCGATGTAGACTTATCTTCGAATAAATTGCAATACATAACGAAGGGTCTCTTTAACTACTTTTCTTATCTACGGAAACTGAATCTCAGTAAAAATAACATCACAAAGATACAGGATGGAAGTTTTAATGGGCTAACAAAGTTAGATACATTGGATTTATCGGAAAATAGATTGGAAATTATAGCGAATATATTTACACCACTAAAGAGCCTGCAACATCTAAACCTGAGTAGAAATAATATAGAATTTATTCATGAAAATTACTTCAATAACTGGTTGCTACAACATCTAGATGTATCGCATAACAATTTAAAAAGATTAGCTCCAGGAGCCCTGCAACTTTTGCCGAATTTAGCACGACTACTGATAACAGATAATCCACATCTAGGAATCACACAGATAGACAAACAATTACTTGTAGGCACTGGACGTAGATTGCAGCAAGTGGATGCTTCAAGAACTGGACTTTATCAAGTACCTGAAGCATTTACACATTCTGTTCGCTTTTTATCTCTAGTTGGAAACAAAATATCTTCCATAAGATGTGGAGATCTTGATAGCTATCCACTATTGCAGTCATTAGATTTCTCAGATAACAAGATACTTTTAGTTGAAGATGATTCATTGGGAAGGTTGGAAATGTTGTTGTTTTTGAATTTTAACAAAAACGTTTTGACAGTTGTCCCAAAATCTCTACCAGATGAACTAAAATATTTATCCATCAATAACAATTCGATAAAAAATTTGACTTTACCAGATTTTAAGGATTTACCTAATTTGCGAATACTGTTGTTACAAAATAATCAAATAAATTTTATACAAGATCACGTCTTTGATGATTTACTGTCGTTGGAAATGCTTGATTTAAGTAACAACCCTATTAAAATGTTATCTTTGAGTACATTCGATGGCCCCTTATCTCTTAGAGACTTACGTCTTTGCTATATAAATGTATCAGTACCGGAAGAAAATGGCTCTTTTCCATTTTCTTCTCCAGAAAGTATCCAAATGCTACATCTTCAATCTAGTCCGGGATTAGCAAGACAACTTTTGACAGATACTGCAGCACTAGCTGCATTATCACATTTGCAATATTTAGACTTAAGAATGAATAACTTATCAGAAATAAGGAACGATTTATTATATTATCTGGTACAATTAAAGACGTTAAGATTGCATGGTAACAGTATGAATTGTAGCTCGCAATTATGGGTCAAAGATTGGTTAAACTGGAACAAAAGCTTATCGAAAGAAGAATCTTGTTACTATTCTTCAGTAGACTCAAAGCAAGTACTTAAATATAACTGCACATTCCCAGAAACGTTTACTATTAGTGATAGCTTGCCACCAGTCAATCTTTACAGCACGGAAATGATAAATAAACTATTACGGTATTATGGATACCTAAACAATAAAACTGAGACAAGTAATAAAAGAAATCAAAAAAGCATTATTAAAACTGAAATCAATACGAATATATCAAGAAAAATAAATTCGAAAGAAGCAAGTTTGTTACCATCACAAATTAAGGCATACGATCTGATGATTGCCCAGTATGAAAATAAATTTTCTATTAGTAATTATCTTAATGACACACAAAATAAAATCAGACAGCCATTGAAATCTTCTGGCAGTAAAGTTCAACAAAGTCAATATAATGAACCAATGCAATTTAAGAATTCAAAAGGTCCTAAGAACAACGATTTTGTTGATTTGTATTACAGAAATAAATCTGGGAAACGACTTAATACACCAGTAACTATACCAATAAAATCTGAAGTAGAAAATATTTCTAAAAATTATACAGAATTGCTCGAAATAAAGGAAGATAATAACACAATTGGAAAAACAAAATATTCACCGTATCAGTCTGCTCGCCGAACATACGTACATTATATGGGCACATTAGCTGTATGTTGTCTTATAGCATTGTCGCTGATTCTGTGGGCTACGATGAGATTAAGATATAAAAGAAGGCGAATACCAGTCAATAATGTAGAAAATGAGGATCAAATAGAAGTTTCAAATATTTCCGGAGGTGTACTATGGTGACACTTACGAGCGGCCGACCCAACTCCTTTCGAATACGATTCGCTTCTGACGTAGCACTGATGTGAGTATAATTAATAGAAACATGTACGTATCTATCATATATAAAAAACAAGGAATTAGAAAATTCATATAAAATCTAATTTCAATGATTAATTTTAAAATGTATGTTAAAGTATTTGTGACTTAGACCTTTTGTTTTCGTGTATTGTATTAAAATATACATGAGGTGTCCGTTCGTTCCGCTGCCGCTGGCAAAAACAATCAATTGTGTTTAACTTTATACTGCAAAATCTTTAATTTTATCAGTCAATATTGAGATAAGTGGGTTTCATTATTTTTTAATTACAAATTATATCCCAAAATAACGTCAACAACCGTGTATCACATGTATAAATACAAAAACGAGTTTGTATGACTCATAAAAGAATAATGAGATGAACGTACGACTATTCAATTAATGTTTTGAAAAATAAATGATACACGAGATGTTACTGTTCCATTAATTTCTTTGGTTGTACCTAATTCTCAAATATGTTGGATCAAAAATATTTTGATTTATGTTTTACATAGATCTTCTAAATAAATAGATGATTTGTTGTTAGTAAACATGTCTGTTACAAATATGGTGTTGTTAAGTCATGTATATTTCATAAAATAGAGCAAACCATGATAATATGTAAAACAGCTTTGCAATTTCCAAATGTATAAATGTTATGCTATATTTTTTTATTTAAAGTTCGATTCAAAAGGCAGAAAATAAACCGCTGAACTGACATTGGATAGGTAAATTTGGTGATAATGTGTATAATTTTTTTTAGATGACCTAATAAATAAATAAAATAATAGAAATTTAATGAACAGCTGAATTACCAATTGAGACCTGAATATAATAGTTAGGACATCTCCAAGTGTGAAAAAAATATGTATTTAAAAATAATATCACATATTGGTGGGCCAGGAATCAGCCGTATCATATAGTAGGCTTATACGGGTACAATACAGGTACAAAACGAATTAACAGTAACCAGTCTTTATTCTACACTTATAAACAATTTTTTGGTATGACATGACATGATGACAAAGCAATCCGATATCACACTTAATGCACCTTGCTGGTACACTTTAGTACGTTTTTCGGTGGGCTGCTTGATTACTAGGTGGCCTACTTAACCTGTAAGGTTTAGTACGCAGTTTGTTGGATTCTATAATGGCAATATAAATACGACGTCAAAATGTCAACAAATCTATAGTACTGCTATTGTATTTTTTTTTTCTGTACTGTCAATGCAGTTGGCTGTTGCAGCCATTACTGCTTCACCGGGATTTTTGGGGCGAGACTCTGAGGGAGTCTCAGCCCATATAGCGCCCAACGCTCAAGGGCTCCCCGCGGGGGGAGCCGCGGCTTGGGTTGCTGCCCTCGGGGGCGTTCCTTCGACCGGCATGAGTCTCGAACGCGAAGGTGAGTCAGCGCCAGAAGGAGAGTTCCCCGTTACGCGGGTGCGGTTGCGATTGAGCGGGAGCGAGAAGCGCCCCGGCACTCTTTAATACCTCTTGCGGGCGCCGACGAACCCGGGGATGTCGACGTCGTGTTAAGAGGGAAGCGTTGTCGTTCGTCGTTGAGACTTATCTTGTTATCCGGATAGTTAGTATGTGCCTAGGCCGTCTAACGATAGTTTTACGACCGAGCCGAGATCGGTCAGGGGGAAATTGGATAAGAACCAAGTATTCTGTATAGACATATCTATACAAAGCAAAATTACACGCATTTACCATTCTTACCACGAATACTGGTTCTACACGAGGATGTTTCGATTTGAATGATCAACACCACCCATATTATGATTATACTAGTTTATTAGGTTTGGCTGTGAAACTTATTTTCTTTTTCAGTTGTTTTGAGTATCCTTAAATTTTATGTAATGGGTTTACACTGATTGCATAGAGCAAACCGAGACTATGCTATTATTATGCCGCCTAAAAATTATGATCTCATCATTTTATAATAATTACAAAATCCTCTGTCTTTTTGTTTCATTCCCAATGATAGGCACTTACCAGTTCTGTTGTCACGAATTGTTCCTGTCATATAAAAATTTCTTTTGGTTAGTTTAGCAATAAAAAGCAGCCCAGTAAAGAAATTTTCTATAAATAAAAGATAACTTTGGCCAAAATGCCTTTCCAGCAAGTTATTGGTATTAATCAATACGACGCTGGTACCGTCAGCACGTTTTAGAATCTGCTCTGAGTAATCTTAGAGGAAGGTTATTGATCTCAACACTACCTTCATCGCCGGCGTCCTTGCTATCTTCTTGCACTCACAGTTCGACCATTTCATTTAAACACAAAGGCCTAAAACGAGTAAACAGAAATAATTAGATGTGTATAGAACTACTAAAAATATGATACACCACATTTTTATTTTACCACAAAATTATCTACAATTTATCATCATACATATTCTATGATATTTATAGTCTACTAACTAATAAATAAACACAGCACTAAATCATATCATATATAACTTTAAATTTTATCTGCTTGAAAACATCTTGGAAAAAAGAATAAAAATCACCGAAAAATCCATGCACATTGTACGTTACAAAAGTAGCAACAGCAATGAAATTTTTTTAACTGGATCACCTGGCACATGACACGTAGACTAAACATAAACAAAATACGATCGAGGGTACTTAAAAATAATTAATTACTTTTGCTGTGTCGTATATGATACGGTAAGTCTACATAAGACTTCCGATAGGTCAATTGGCAAAGAGACTATAGGTACTTTCTAAATATGGACAGTTTTGTAATAACAATAAAATATCGGTCGTAATGAAATCATTTTATTATGTTTGATAAGCATTTTGATAATTCATTATTTACAAAAACATTCTGCATTCTTTACAATAAAAATAACGCAGAAACCAAAATGTAAGTGAAAGGAAGAGTTGAAAAAATTTAGAAAATTTTGAAATTTAAAGAAAAATTTTTATCGATCAAAAACAAACCACTGGACCGATTTGCACCCAACCTTAGAATGTCGGGTTGACAACTAGAATTAGAATTATATCGTATATTGTTTTGTTAATCTCATTGACAAAGGTGCCTTCTACACGCAGAAACTTACATGGCCAGTCCAGACGTAGAGACTGGTAGAAGCTCGTCTAAATAGTCAAAATGATACAACTTGAAAACATTTTCTCGGCTAACTCTGGTTTTCTTGGACCAATCCTTACTAAATTTAAGAAGGGACCAATCTGTGGATTATTTCTTCTTAATACGTGAAAATTTTTAAATCGGTTCATAAATGACGGAGTTCTGAGGTACCAAACATAAGAAAACAAAATTGTTTTTAGCAATAAAAACAAACCCCTGGATCGATTTTGCTTAAAGTCTTTCCAGATTTAAGTCATGATGCAACGTATCGATTGATATGGACACGAGACAAATTTGGCCATTGGTTCTTGAGATATCGAGGAAAATGATAACCTACATATATACATACACACACACACACATCACTCTAAAAATGATGGCAAACGATTTCCAGATTTCAAAAAAAAAGAAAACGCAAATTTAGTTATTTCGATTTTCGGACCAATTATAATAACTTCCCTCAAGAGAAGTAAAAACCACTAAAATAAAAAAAAAAACACGCTAGCGATTAATAAGTGTTTTATAACCCGACTACGGCGAAGTAAAAGGAGGGTCAATTTTAAAAAATATTTTTACATTGAAAAATGTTGTAGTCAATGAAGTTGTTTTTATTTTTTTATAGGCAAAACAAAAAAATCATGTATTCTATTGTTTCAGGTCATTTTGGTCGGCTGCTAGCTGCGTGAAAGTTGTCTTGTGATAATGTACCTAACTAAACCTGCATATTTTTGTATTATATAAGTACAAAATCAAGTGGCTGGCTGGACATTGAGGCTGAATATTTGTAGATGTTTAAATGTAAATAAATAATTGTTTCGTTGAATATTAATAATCAAAAACCTATATTTATTTTTGTCTGAAATCGTAGTATTGTGATAATTGAATTCTCAGAAAATAGGTACGTACGCGTATGGCACAAATACCTTCATGCTAGCTTATCAAAATCCTGTTTATGTGGGATGTGAATGAAAATTATGTATATTAAATGGCAATAATCCATTTTGAATGAGGAAATTAATTGCTACCTTGTATCTTATTATACCCTAGTAATTTATGTTCATAAATTTCACTATATTTTGATAATATTGTATATATACTTGTAGGTATATAGTTAATGTTGCGCAAGACTTATAAAGAAGCTGATCATGTCTTCCCGCTGTCCTTTGTACACACTATTTTTCGTATTTGTCTTATTTCGTAAACTAACTCTAACCTTCAAAATTAAGAAAATCTTTATATGGGGCTAAATAAAAAAGATCACTTGGTAAAATACAGTAAAGAGGGATATATGCAAGAAATCTGTTTTTCAGCACAGTTTTTTTAAATATTAAACCAAACACTTTCAAAAAAATTACATTAAAATAAAGCATATACTGGAAGTCGTAATGGAGCTTAGTGGTCTATAAAAATGTATTAAAGAATATAGGGTAGAGCAACCAATATTGGACCGGCTCCTAAATTGTACCTTAATATTTTGCACTGACAGCAAAAACAGCTCGACAAAGCTCTACTAGTCCCTTGCCAATTCGTTTCTAATTGACAAAAATATTCAATTATGGGCTTAGTTGGTGTCAATATTTTATGTTTTGGTATGGAGGTTATTAATTTGAAAGGCTAGTTATACGTAATATTGTATCAAAAAGCAAGATTTGTACAGCTTTTATTGTCTGCTGGCTGATATCTGATTTTTCAGATGTCAGGTTTTAGTTTTTCAAAGAGGACCACCAAATTACCATGTCCCCTAAGTTGGACCACTTCTAATTTTCTAAATTGTATTTAACAATTACAACTTAACCATAACGTTCATTTTACTTAAAATACTTGGCCATATTATGAATAAGTTTATCTTTTTCTCTTTTGTCATGAAAGGGTTTGGTTAGGTCAAAATCGGTCTAATCTTAGGAGCAAGAGTATTTGTTACTGTTTCCTTAAGACATTGACTTATTGAAAAGCATATTTTTAATCATTCAAATCGTGAAGGAGAAATATTTGTTAAGAACTTTTGTTAAATAAAAAAATTAATCGATATTTCAGAATTATCTTGGATATAAAAACTATTCTTGAACCTTTCTTGTGCAGTCGATTCATGTAATTAATCATTTCATTTGCTTAGTCATGGATTGGCACACTCTTAAATCCCTCTTTTTAATTATTCTTCTCTTCTTATTTCACGTTTTTGAGGTTAGAATATTGTTTACAAAATGCGACAAGTAGGAAAAAATATGGTGTATTATATTTACCTCTTAGATTATCACTTAGTATTCTGCAAATTAGTGCCAAATATTTAATTATGTTTTATTTAGCCAAGGTTTTCGTCACAACAAAAATTAATGAAACACTCTGTCATATTTCTTATTCCACAGTTTCATTTCGTCTTTACAGAGTACCTTGATAGATGGTCTAATTTATCAAACGTAATATTAAAACCAAAGCAGTGTTCGCAATATTTTTTTGTCTATTTTCGTCTTTTGTAATGATAATTTAATTATTTTGACCTATTAATGTTTAAAGTGCTATTGTTTTTATATTTGTAAAAAATATTGAGTTCTCTATAAATTAGATTTAGGTAAAACAAGAAGGTAAGATTTTTTTCTGATGCATCTTTTTTACGTTCACACTTATGTTGTTTACTTTTATTTTTATTCACTCTGAATCGTAATTTAGGTAGCACAGCTTGGGCAGAATGAACATAAATATTGGAAAACTGATGATATTGAAAAAAAAATTCAATAAGACAGCCAAAGTGGCGTTGTGGTAGTGCCTTGGACTAACTAGTCGAAGGTCCCGAGTGCGATTCCCGGTAGGGCAATAAATAAGTTACCGTTTGGGCACTGATTTCTATTTGGTAACTATGCCTGTACTAGACTGAACAGGCTATACCTAAAGGAGCAGTTACACGGGCAATTAAAATTCCTCCATCTTGAGCAATGTTTGTCTATTATGACGTCATGACACTTACGACAACAATAAGAAATGTTTGTAATGTTGAAGCCACACCAACCGCGCGATACGGAGTGAGTTAAAAAAAAAATTGCTCCACTATTTCCAGCAACTGTTGCCGTAAAATTGCCTAAAAATTTTCCACGTAACCGCCACTTTACAAAATTATAGCTTTTTATTATTACAATAGTCCCACAGCCGCCCACGATAGTTATTAGTTTAATAGCGTTTCCAGTGTCTAGTATATTGAGGTCACTGAATTTATGTACCTATTGTATTGTAAAAGTTATCTCGATTCTGGTTCGTGTGTCTTGAATGGCGGTAAGCTATCGTAATAAATATATTAGTAAAAGGTTTATATCCCGAACATTACAGTTAACATTTGTAATATCCTTCTTTTTTCTTAATAACCTTTTGCGAACAAGTGTTGTAATGGTATTATTTCTTTGTGCAAAAAGCCTAGTTCAAATCACAATAATAATACAATAATTAGGTCCTATGCAAAAATATTCCCATATTTATCATCAGAGTAAGCATGGTATGAAGAAAGATGTGCATCTTCTCAAAAGGAACTGACGTAAACTTTTTTGGAGCGCCAAATTATAAAAAGGCTACTTTAAAACGGTAAAATTACTTATCTTAACTAATATATACAAGCGAAAGTTGGTTTTATATTCCACGCCATAATACCAGATCACCAAATTGTCCTGATTTTCGGCACAGGTACGAGTATAAGCTGGGAGGAAGAAAAGAAAATTTTTATTCACTGTAGTCCCACAATTCCAGAACACTCCCCTCTCCATCTCTAAGAGCATTGGGATCCTTGGCGTTGACATCTCCAGCGATGTTCAGTTCCGAGATCATTTGCTAGACAAGGTAAAGCTGGCGTCCAAAAAACTTGATGTACTCAACAGAGCGAAGCAGTACTTCACGTCGGGGCAAAGGTTGCTACTTTACAAGTCGCAAGTCCGGCCCCATATGGAGTACTGCTGCCATCTCTGGGCGGGTGCACCCAGATACCAGCTTGGACTGTGAGAATTGTCGACGATCCCAAACTCACTTGCGGTATCGAGCCCTTAAGTCTGAGGAGAGACTTTGCCTCCCTGTGTGTGTTCTACCGCTTGTACAATGGATTGTGTTCTGAGGAATTGTTCGAAATGATGCCCACGGCTACTTTCTACCATCGCACCGCTCGCCATCGACAGGGAATTCATTCTCACACTTTGGAACCAAAATGGTCGCGAACAGTGCGGTTTCAGAGAAACTTCCTCCCGCGAACCCTTGGGTTGTGGAATGAGCTCCCTGCCAAGGTTTTCTCTAAGGACTACAGTATGGGGTTCTTCAAAAAAGAAGTTATTAGATTTCTGAAGGGTCGGCAACGCGCGAGTGATGCCCCTGGTGTTGCAAGCGTCCATAGGCTACGGTGACCGCTTACCATCAGGCGGACCGTAGGCTTGTTTGCCACCTTAGTGGTATAAAAAAAAAAAAAAAAAAGGATGTATAATGCTGCCTATCAATATGTGGAGTTCTCATGATAAAATATATTTGTGCAGGAAAATCCGTTTCAACACAACGTACAAGCATAACTGAAAGGATCTAAAATAATGTAGGACTTTATGGAGATAGGGGAATATTTATTTTGTGAGTAAAACCGCTGGGCACAGTTAGTTTATTGTATAATTTAATTATATATAGTATAATTTTAAATGTACAGGATTTGTAAATCTTCCTAATCTGACAGGTTTGTCAGTGTTATTAATTATTATTTTTCAGTACTGCATTTTATAAAGGTTTTTTATTTAGAAGCTGTGTTTAAATATGTAGTTTGATCGGTTCGTTTAATTTATTGTAAAATAAAAATAGCCCAAGCAGAAAAATAATTGCCTTTTTCATAAAATTCATCAATGTTTAATACATTCATTCATTATTTGTAACAATAACAGAAATACGTAAATTAATTTTGGAGAGGTTTGATAGTTCTTCATAAATATCGCTTTTAATGATTACTGTCATCACTGTGAAACTAAGGTTGTAACTTTGTATAATATTTTGAACACAAAACATGTATATAGATATATGTTTTTACGTAAAATGTAGTTTATGATGTAAAAACTGATAGTCAGAAGTTGAATAAATAAATTAGAATTGAAATACAGAGTTGTGTTTGTTTTTATTGTTGAATAAATTATTAAATAAATTTAAATAAATTTAACAGCATTAAAAGAAAACAGAAGAAAATGCTTATGAGATTTAACTTTTGGAACGGATAAAACATCACGAAATGCTATTTTGCAATCGAAAGATAAAGTGAAAAATGGCTTTACCACTCCGAGCTTCCGACTGTCTCACGCGTTAACCTTGCTTTAGTTAAATCTTGACTGACTCATCACATCTCCGGTGCCCGCGCACCCTTTGGTGTCAAGTACCGTCAAGCGAAATCTATCTCAAAATCAAATTTATTAACTTATTGCGTTTGCGATAAGCCCCTTAAACTTTGCAGCTTTAACTAGACGCGTACTTACACACTTGCAAACCTTAACCATTTCTGCGAAAACTCAGTTTTGCCAGAGTAGTTGAAATGGTCGCGTACAGTGCGGTTTCAGAGAAACTTCCTCCCGCGAACCCTACGTAATGGTTTACATACATTTTAAAAGTTTTATTATTTTCATATAGAATCCTAATAGACCATTAACACCGTTACCTCTCTCCCGCATGTTGTAGTTTTAACCAATCAATTTATATTAGACCTCACCAATGTATGAGTAGCAGTACTAAGTAGATACCTATTGTAAATGGTTCGCATAAAGGAGAGCTCTAAATATAGCGATGTTGTAGTCAGTCAATTTATATTAGACCTCTCCATTGTATGAAATATTGCAAGAAATGAGTATCTATTAATAATGGCTACATTTACTTCACTCAACAAGCGTCACATCTAAACCCTAAACTGAAAACAACATTATATCAAGTAGTAATTTGTTCCAATCACTATGAAAAAATATTGTACCTGACCCTTGCATTCCTGGCTAAATGTACAAGTATTAGGAATTTTAAATCTTGCAATCTATCACTAAATTGCTACATTACTTATATTTATATAAGAACATCGGTGTGGACGTGACACCCTCCAAATATGTTAATGGCAAATATGTATACTGTGGTGTTAAACTAAATTTTTTATTTTCATTTGGAAAACTAAACTATCTAGCTGGATTAAATTTATTGTCAAGGATAAAGCTATAGCTATAATTCCGGCACCAATGATTACATTTTTCATTGAAAACACATCATGAATGATGCTTATGTGCACACACATTTACCAAATAAAAGAGCCACTAACTTTGTAAATCTAAAAAAAGTCGACCAATACAACCATAAGCAGGCTTTAAATAAATATATGTAGGCACGCCATTAAAATGGCGTCAGGGCCTTGGAGATCAATTGATTTCGGATATTGCTGAGCCAGCTCAGATAGTTCAGCGCCTGGGATGGGAATGAAGCCGACACCGTTGGCCCACTTTTGGTAAATCTAGATGCAAATATATGCGAATAACAAGCAGATGATCGTAGGCGGCTGATTCTATTTTATGGTTTTTGGTATTGTGGTTTAGTAATTTTTGTCTTATGCAAAGGCCTTAAATGCATAGGTTACTTAGTATGGTATGAAGCTGCTTTAAGTTTATTGTCTAGTAAACGTTTCCTACACATACTTTCTTAATAGTATTATCATAATTTTAAGGGTTGTGAATCTAAATGGGAAAAATGAAATCAATTTTTTTCATGTTTTGTTTATTCGTACAGACAGGGTGTTATTGTCAAATCTTTGTTAATAATCGCTACAGGTTTTAATCATCTACTGGTTATATATTCTGCCTTTTCTTAAGACTTTTGGTACTAAGTTTAATATTAATATAATCAATTTAAATAAATACTTTCATATTAAAGATGCAGTCAAAAGATTGACCTCGAGCCAGGACTTGAACCTGCGACCCTTACATTTCGTGTTAGTGCTCTACCACTGAGCTACCGAGGTACAAGTGTAACTGATGAAAGTCCCAACTACATCTTTGATTACTCGTAACGAGCGTCACATACAGTCAGTCTAAGACCTTCAGGGAGTCATAAACGAAGAGAGATTTTTTCTATGTATATATTTTTTATATTGTATTTCTTACTTCAATGAAGATTTTGTGTGTTTATAAGATTGATGTACTAGGACTTTATAAGTCACTAGGAGTTGCATAAGTTTAATATTAGTATCTCCCTCGCAGCCTAGTTGGTAGTGTGATGGACTGCCGTGCAGAGGGTGTGGGTTCGATTCCCACACTGGGCAAACATTTATGTGTTAAACATTTGTGTTTGTCTTGAGTCTGGGTGTACTTATGTATGTATGATGTGTATGTATTTACAAAAAAAAAAGTAATATATATGTATTTATATCCGTTGTCTGGTACCCATAACACAAGCTTTGCTTACTTTGGGGCTAGACGGCGCTGTGTGTAGTGTCCAAAAATATTTATAATTTATTATAATTTATTTAATTATCTCATAGTACAGATTCTTTAGAAATTGCACAAATGAAAACTTTAAATCGTCAAGGTATTGGAATACGGTGGGTTAGGTCAAGGCAGTAGGTATACTTGTGCGGCAATAACAATTACTGCATAAGTGCCTTCTACTTAACTGATTTTTTAAAATTTTAAGCAAGAATATGCCTATGAACTAATCCTATTTTCGGAATAATAAATCCAACGTGTTTATTAAAAACATATCAAAACTATTAGATTCCACCAAAAATTTACTTTTTACAATAATTTAACACTAATACAAATATAAACTGTCCTTAAAGTGTGTTGAAAACTGTCGTAAGACACTTGTGAGCTCTCCTCAATACACACTCTGCTGAATTACGCTCTTGCCATCGGCTCGGGCTCCAACCCACAACCGCGTCTGTAACGAGCGTCTTTCTCACTTGTAACATAATGTACTTACTATATTTTAGTAATTTTGGTTAGTCGGCTGAACCAAACCAGCAGTGATTCCACAGCTCTCTTACTTTCAAATGCATGTGAAATTTAATGGTCAGAATAACAATTGGGAAACAGCACCCAGTTATTTTATGCCTTTATTGTATACCTCTGATTATTTTTGTTATTATCCTCTACCCTAAGGTTGTCTGGTAGAAATCACTTTTAAGCGATAAGACCGCCTAATTGTATACTTTTGTCTACTTTTATTCTCTTTATGTAAATTAAAACAGGTTGGTGTTCAATAAAGTATCTATCTATCAAAATATACATATAACGAGAGCAAATTAAAGAGTGAGTATAGGGAAAATAAAAATGAAAATGAAGGTGAAATACACCTTTCAAAAAAGGGGGAGGTTATCAATTCATAGGCAAATTTTCATATTATTATAATAGTTTCATAAGTTATTATAATATAAATTTCAACCTGCTATTACTTGAATTACAATCATCTTAACGTTACGTTACGTTAGTCTTTGTAGAGTACGTAACAAGTTTTTGTCGGAACATAGCCACAGCACAACGATAAACTTCGTCGACAAGATACTTGATCTAACGGCACTGTAAAATGACACTAACGAAGAACTTTGTCAAATTACCATGTACCGATGCCAACGCTTTCTATGTCTGATATACCAGACTAGCGAAGACTAACGAGGTTATATGCGAGCGTCATCATAATATTCTGTTACTGCTTTAAGTTCCACTTCGTAAGCGACATAATTTGCTGTATCTGCTAAAAGTTCTAAGTTAACTGGTTAAGATAGGTAATAAGATGAGGAGTGCTTCGCAAACAAAGGTAACTAATTTCATGATTTACAAAGCTATACATAAAAATAAACTTTTCCTCACATCAATTCGAAAAACGTTGATTGGTCTGCCATTAGGCGGGAGCAAAGTGCGTGCTGGCTCCCGCTCCCAAAGCGGGTAGTAATATATTCTAATCAATATCTATTATTTATCTGCATTCTAGTTTTCTATATACTCTTTTCAACAATAGTCCAATAAATATAACATTTAAAAACTGTCTAAATATTCCAAATGTGAATATTAATTTTTAATAAATTCTTTTACTTTAAACGTTATTTTATATATTATGATTTTTTATAAATATTTTTTTTCATAATTGGTGTCTAGAAGCGCCATTTATAGAGGGAGATGAAAAGTATAGTGTATCACTCGGTCACAAAATATTTTGGGCGACGTATATTGACTCTAAATCAGAAAACTCAAAATTGCGCTCTCGTCATAAAAATAATAATTTGCTGCCTTCTAATACAATAAAAAAAAAAGGCCTTAAGTAAAGACAGGGATAAGTTAACCCTAGTTTTACTTGTCTTATTTTGTAAACAAAATCCTAACCTCAAAAATAGTGAAACAAAATATAAGACTGGTAAAATACTAACACAGAACAAAAGAAAGATTTAACTATAGAGTTAAGTATTTACTTTACCGCTTTTTGTACCGCTACTGGCCTTTTTGTGTTAAAGTAGTTTTAACCGATTAAATAGCATTCCCTCATATCCAGATGGGAATATAAAAGTAATGTAACATATCAACAAATAAGTTTCACATGGACACAATTTGATTCTGGCATCCGCTGGCCTGGCGAATTTTTATATAAGGGGATGCGTCTTTATCGAGTAAATATTTATCAACTATTTTCATATAGCGGTCTTTGTTATTTGAACCAAAACCACAGTTTTCTTATAACATTTACATATGTTGTGACACAAACTTTTGAATCAACTTCTTATAGTATCACCGCTAAATAATTCTTAAATTGTATATCGAAAACCAAATGTTCGATTTCGATTCAAAATTATCGATTTATTATATACATTTTACTTACAAAACAAAATACATAAACAGTGAAAACTAGTGTTCTTGTAAAGTATCAGTTAATAAACTTCACTTTTTTGTCAAAAGAATGACAAAGATTGTCATAAATGAATCCGAAACAGCTATTAAACAGAGAGCAATGCCAGCAAATATCGTTTCATAGCATTTTTGTCGACGATACTGAATAATTCATGCCTCTTATAACGAACCGCATTGACTGTACGAATACCACTTTTCCGCCAACTCGTTATTAAAAGCGTTTCGAGGATTATATTATATTCAAAAATGTTTTAAATGTTTTTACAAATTAATTAAATCTTTATGTAATTGTGTATTAACAGAAACTATGTGTTTTTTTTACATTTTAAATATTTTACCATTTTTCAGTTTAGTTAAATCTTACTTATACTTCTTAAAATATACTGACCATTAAATTTTTTTTTTATATTCAATAGTTTCATTTATTTTGGTTTTCTTATCATTATAATGGGGTACATCACATAAGCTTTTTCTAATTAAAGTAGCCAAAAGTGACTTCTTGCGTTCTCATTTAATACTCCATTTCGCACAGCGTTGTGCAGGAGATACGAGACCGGTTCTCCTTAAGTCCTAGTGGCCACAATAAAGGTAATACATGAATAAATGATTGTTTATTTACTTACAACAATAACAATTTTGAAGTTACATTCCCAACAGTATAATTATTTATTTTTTGGGTAAGTAGGCGTAACAGAAAAAAATTATAATTGTTACAAAATTTTTTCTGAACCCCGTAGGTGTAAATCCCCATTTAGAGCAAATAATACTTCTTCACGTCGGGGCACAGGTTACTGCTTTACAAGTTGCAAGTTCGGCTCCCTATAGAGTATTGCTATCTCTGGGCGGGTGCACCCGGATACCAGCTTGGCCCTTTTGACTCGGTTCAACGACGGGCTGTGAGAATTGTCGACGATCCCAAACTCACTTGCCGTATCGGACCCTTAAGTCTGAGGTGAGACTTTGCCTCCCTGTGTGTGTTCTATCGCTTGTACAATGGGCTGTGTTCTGAGGAATTGTTCGATCTGATGCCTACGGCTATTTTCTACCATCGCATCGCTCGCCATCGGCAGGGAATTCATTCTTACACTTTAGAACCGAAATGGTCGCGTACAATGCGATTTAAGAGAAACTTCCTCCCGCGAAAGCTTGGGTTGTGGAATGAGCTTCCTGCCATGGTTTTCTCTAAGCACTACAGTATAGGTTTCTTCAAGAAAGAATTTATTGGATTTTTGAAGGGTCGGCAACGAGCGAGTGATAGGGGAGAGTTGGGTAATACCGCGCGGTTGATAATTCCGCGCTCGTCGGTTTCTTTGAAACAATCAACAATACACGCCTGCAATATTAGTAAAATCATAGCTTTATGCACCCCCTACCCCGCTCGAGCACCGCCAGCTGCCACCGAGAATCCAGAGAGTAGAGAGGTAAAGAGGCTGATTTATGAAGGGTCGGCAACGAGCGAGTGATAGGGGAGAGTTGGGTAATACCGCGCGGTTGATAATTCCGCGCCCGTCGGTTTCTTTGAAACAATCAACAATATACGCCTGCAATATTAGTAAAATCATAGCTTTATGCACTACCCTACCCCGCTCGAGCACCGCCAGCTGCCACCGAGAATCCAGAGAGTAGAGAGGTAAAGAGGCTGATTTTTGAAGGGTCGGCAACGCGCGAGTGATGCCCCTGATGTTGCAAGCGTCCATAGGCCACGGTGACCGCTTACCATCAGGCGGACCGTGTGCTTGTTTGCCACCTTAGTGGTATAAAAAAAAAAAAAAAGAGAAGGCCGAGAGCATGCTGGTTTCCCGCGAGTAGATATAATATGGGGTTTCTAGACCAGAGGATTGAGGATTTTAAATAAGGGTTCCATTCATACAAATAAATTAAATAAATATAATAAACGTCACGTCCGACTCACGCTTGACCATTGAAGATGACGTCATCACATCGAGGCAGGATTCGATCCATGAACACTTCAGCACCAAAGTCGATACATTTGACCACTCGACCAACAGCATTGTTAGCAGAGCTATGAAAATCGAGGTATACATGAAAAAATTGACGAAATCATAATAACGTTCGTCACGGCACAATACTATCATGATGTGTGCGTGGGTGAACCCTTTACAACATTATATCAAGTATTAATTTGTTCCAATCAATATATGAAAAAAGGTGTAAAACATAAGCTGCCTCGACAAACAAAAAGTGTTTGTACTCCTATATATTATTAATATTTATAATGTTTGATGCATGCTACTAACACCGTTTAGTTTATAATGTTGGTTTATAGATCGCGCTTTATGTTTGTTGGCTACAATGTTTGTTTTATGTTTGGTTTGCTGGTAACACTGTTTTATTTAATGTGAACAAGGTTATCTATGACCACACCGGATGTGATGACGTCATCTTCAACGGTCGAGCGTGAGTCGGACGTGACGTTTATTATATTTATTTAATTTATTTGTATGAACGGAACCCTTATTTAAAATCCTCAATCCTCTGGTCTAGAAACCCCATATTATATCTACTTAAAATCTAAATTTAGAAAACATAAAAAAGTCATATACCATATTTAATACGTTTGGTATTTTATCTGTTACTAACCCACTTCAAAAAAGGAGGAGGCTTTGTGTTCGTTTGTGTTTTTTATTTATGTTGATCGATTTCTCCGTCAATTACGGACCGATTTCAAAATTTCTTTTTTTATTCGAAAAAGCTCCTGAGGTGGTCCCATATCAATGTTACGGATTTACAACTTAAACTTATGGAGAGAAAAAATATTGATATTAATTTGGAACTAGTGAAACACGCCTTTTGTGTTGATGATTGTATAAAACTTTGTTACGAGTATGGATGTTTTCAGTGTAAGAGAAAAAAAGCAATTCGAAACGCAAAAATAATTACCTATTTCCAAAAAACTGATCTGAATTACCGTTTGAAGTTGGTGTCATGCAAGTGAAGTGTGTTTTAAACTGTTAGGTATATAGAAACCAATTTCAAACTGTAATTTAGATCAGATTTTTGGGAACAAGTAATTATTTTTTTACCTTTTTAGTGCATCTTTTTGAAAAAGTTTTGATTTATAGAATATCCTCGTATCTATGAGTTGAACTAGGCATTTCTAAAGCAATATAAAACGGTCTAGAACTAGCTCATGACTAGTTTTTAAATCAATCGTGTTGTGTAATGAGCCCCATGAATAATGCCGAAGTTTTCTCTAGAGACCGTAGTATGGGGTTCTTCAAGATAGGAATGATAAGATCTGCCTACACACACAAGTCATCCCGTTGCCGTTGGTCTTGCAAGCGCTAATCATCCAAAGGCGACGGAAATCGCCGAACATCAGGCAGCCATAAGCTTGTTTGCCACCTTGGTGGTATAAAGATTTATATTATTAATATTTAGATTTTTTAATTCGGCTTAAACGATGAAGTTAAAAAATATTTATAGATGGCGTAAGTTAGCTACTATATACCCCTTAAGGTTTAAAATCCGGATTTTATATTAGTTCCCTAAAATAATTATGCGTTATATAGGTATTTAGGAACCACATTATTGGTTATTTTATTTTTAACCCATAATACAATAGACACAAGTAGTGATAGACCAAAACTAGCTGAATCATCAAAAATGAGGCTAAGTATTTTTTGTAGACTGCAGTAGAATCTGATAACAAAGGTAAATAAAGTATGAGTTCATGAGAATACTAAAGAATAAGAAATAATAAAGTAAAATATGTTAGAAGCAGCTACGAAAATTGTAATCGATTTAACTACCTCATTCAACGCACGCAGAAGTTGGATGACAAACGGCAACATTCAATTAACTTCATAGCAACTTTGAGTCACGTAGCAAACATTGCCTCCGATGTGTTGTCATTATTTCTTCATCATAACATGAAAAATGCATGAGCAAAGTTTGAAACTTTTTACTTTCTTCCAGGCAGTTACATTAATATACAACGTAGTAAAGAATATTTGTTTGAAATGCACCCTATGCATGTTACATTTTTTATATTACCCATTGTGTTATAACAGGGGTTTATGGTTAGCATACCAGTGTGTTTAAACATGTGTTTATCTTACGAAAACTTGAAAATTGGCAATGTAGTATACACTACATTTTAGGTTGTATATGGGCATTGTTTGCTAAGTGTAAAATATGTTGATTTTTAATTTTTGTAACCGTGAGAAATGGCGCTCCATTAAACAGGCTGTATACGGTTGTAACGGAAAAGCCCCAAATCCCTAAAGGGGGCAAGAGTGCACCTACTCAGCAATCACTATTATATTCATATAATCACACTGAAAATCGGCATTTAAGTTTTTCATACTAATTTCATAAAATATTTTTTCGTTCTGACTTGTCCACAAAGTTTAATGAGCTTAAGAATATGCAACCCGCTAATTTAGCAGAATCTAGTACATTTAAATTCGTACGACCCCAGTTACACTATAATTACCTACAACGTAAAACGTTCTAATTATCCTTAATTAATAAAAACTTATTAATATAATGTTCTGAACATTACTGAAGTTCTTAAAAACCCCGGGTGATTTCAAATAATCTACGGAGTTACCTCTTATAATGGTTAGAAATTTTATTGTACTAAGCTACTTAAATGGTTGTTAAACCAGTTATTTAGGTAACTCTCGCGTGTGTTTTCAAAATTATAAAATTTCTAAGTAACTTAAGCTTTCGTGGTTATATTCGACGTCATAAACCTCCCACTAACAGCAGCATAACTATTTAATTTAAGGCATTAAAATTAATAAGAAAAGAAAACCGCGGATTGCAAAGAAACTTCTATCAGGAGGGTCTCCGATTTATCCGACGTTTAATTTTTTGAATAAAAGTTTATTCGAGTAAAATTATGAAACAACCTTTAAAGGGCATAAGGATGATGCCATTTCTACATCGCTTAAACAACCTCCAATCAACGCTCGTATTGAAACATCCGCCAATTAACGTTCGTTTTAAAAACATTCAGTTTCGCACCGCTGGTTCTAAATTTCACGCAACTTCATTTTGCCTAGAGTTCGAATCCATGAATCGGGAGTTAGATTACTACTTATATTTAACAATTAATTTTGTCAACACAAAATTATTAAAATATGTTTAAGATTCTACTGCCATTGACGCCTTCTCACTTAGGCCTAGACATATTAAGGGAAGACCGGTGAGGACATCTGAGTTAATTATTAATTTAATACTTTAACGATCTTATGCCTCATTATTAAGAGTATTCTATTGGAATAAATTATGAAGGTAATTAACCTAATTTCTATTTATTTTTGATAGAATTGATCTTTATTTAGCCTTTCCTCCTAAAACTTAAATTAGCATTTCAACAAACCCCTGTGGTGGGGCCTGGACAAGTACAATATGACTTGAGTCCTTATATTTGATAAACAGCTAGATGCATAGATATGACGAAGCTATAGATTAACTACATTCTGTTCTAACTATACCCTAAAAATTAAATCGTCAAAATGAGTTTCTTATTTCAGTGTCAAATGCATAAAATGTCAAAATGGTCATCGAATTTTTTAGGCCTACCGTACACTTCGGTAAAATGCTGTGCGTTTTTTTTTTTTTTCAAAATTTGTAAGGTGCGATTGACACAATGAAATTGCGCGCACTGTAGTAGAATTGCATGTGGGTTTCTGAGGTCTGCTTCAGATTTGTTGCGATTTGTTTCCACACGGATTTTTTGCACACTAAGTACTTAAGTAGTTTAATACCCATGCAGTACGCGAAAACATCTGCAGTTCGCCGCAATAGTGAGCACTATTAAAACAGCCAGTAACAGTAAACAAATGTTGCACTGTATGCGTTTTACAGATAAAGAGTTTTTTCTATTTTTACCAATAGTCTCCAACTCGTATGGTTTTAGTGAATTTTAAGGCCAATAATCCCTATCAAATTCTGTACAATTTAAATTTAAAACGCACACCAAATCTGATGCATTACGATTTTAAACACGCCCCGCGCCACAGTGCACCCAGCCTTAGAATGTCGAGTTGACAACTAGAGTGCATATAAGTTGGCACGTATTAAAATGCGGAGCGATAATTCTATATTGTTTTGTTTATCTCATTCACAGTTGTGCCTCCGCCAGGCAGATACTTACATACCCTGTCTACACGAAAAGACCGGTAGAAGCTCGTCTTAATAATCAAAATGATACAACTTGAAAACATTTTCTCACCTAACTCTAGTTTTCTTGGACCAATCCTTACAAAATTGACACAGCCCAACCCCGTATTTTAATAAAAGACGTCAATAAATTAAAAAGCGTTCTGTAACGGCATTTGGGTTTTGGCATACAAATAAATCAAAGGTCTGAGTATTATTTATTTTGCTGTGGTTTCCGTATTGAAAACTATTGTGCCAATAATATTTTCCGTAATCCTAGATACGGTACAAGTAATTAGGATAAATTTCTACACCAGGCAAACAATAATTATATTATTGGGATACTAAATAAACATTCATTATTTTATTATCTCTTTCCGAGAAGGGTAGATAAACAAAAACAATTACAGATGTACATTTTCTTTCCGAAGGTAAGGTTTTCTGAACAACTTGGATATGAATAATTGACCCTGCTTGAATCCAAAGACTAGTATTAATAATAGGTCTTTACTTATAAACTTGTCGTTTCGCAGTGGATAGATAAAACGTCTGTTTTAAACTATGTGTTTGATCTATAGATGGTTTTAGTGAGAATTATAGTTTTATTAAAAACGTCTTCGTCAACATGGACACGTTAAAAATATAAGTGGGTAGGTACGTAGGCATACTTACTAAGTTTTGAGAATAAATAACGTATCTTGTTGTAAATAAAAGATAGTCAGCAGATGTACGATATATAGTCAAAAAATTGGTCCGACAACAACTATAGCACGAGCAACTTTTTTTGTATTTTTTCATGTCAAAGAATTTTTGCAGAAAAATGGCGTCATATTAGATCTACCATTTTGAATTTTGAAATTTGAATCTAACACCTTCAAAAACCCAATAGAAAGATATTTTGCCAAAAACATAAACTCTAAATTGGATCCATCCGAATTTTAAGAAAACTAATAAAACACTTTATTAGGACTTACCCGCACTATCGATACTTCAATAGAAAATATGACTACGATATCATTATTTGACTATTTTATTTTAGCATTAAAATGTATTTTTGGACATTACACACAGCGCCGTCTGGCCCCAAATTAAGCAAAAGTTTAAAAAACCAGACAAAGGATACAAATATTACTTTTTTTTTTGTAAATACATACATGTCATCCATAAGACTTAAGACAAACACAAATGCAAAAATAACTTAGCACAAATGTCTATAAAATAAATGTTTGTCCAGTGCGGGAATCCAACCCACAACCTCTGCACAGCAGCCGGCCGCACTACCAACTAGTCAGCGAGATAGGATTATGCTTACGTTAAAGGTATATGGTATGACCCATACCGAATGCGCAAGTTATGTGTTATCTTGTTACATTAATTTGATAAGTAGCCAAAGATGTATCTACCAATTACGGACGTCGTATCCAACTAGTCCACACAGTCTCCATTCTTTCAACTAATGTATCTTTCTTAAGGATTAAACAAGCTATATTTAAGTAATCGTGAGAATATAATGTTCTAGATAATCAAAACAATAAATAAAGTAATCTTAGTGTAAAAAAATAAAAAAAAATCTGGCATTTTAACTGATTAACCTAATTAATGAGGAAATAATATAATTTTTCGTTTATTGGGATGGTATAGGAAAACCTGGTAAAAAAAATTAAGTAGGTTGTTGAACCGTGAATTACTACCTACTGCACTGTGGCGGCTGAACTGAGAACTAAACCGATTTCAAATAATAATTTCTTTAGTTTTCCTCAAGTAATAATCAAACTTACCAGAAGATTAAATGAATTAAGCCTATACAATTTTGATACTTTTGCTATCACCTCAGGTTTGTTATTTATCATGTCGGTGATCATCAAAAATCACAGTTGCATTTTTTATGCATGACTTAAAACCGAAATTGTTAACATTGAAATCTATTTGTATGGAGCGTAAAGCATTCGTCTTTTATGATACCCATCTTATTTGTATTCGCATCACGAATTATAGTTCGGGGAGGAACTCGACCGAGCTGCAAAGGGAATTCTCTAAATAGGTTAAGTAAGTACGTTTATATGGACCGCTAAACACAAATAATAATATGATTAGTTCACCCCGCACGTACACTAAATATAAATAAAGAAACGGCCTTTGTTTTGCTGATTCGGCGGACCTTCTTTCCCCCCTTGGAGGTTTTCACAAAGGAACTTAATGGAGTAATTAATTAAAATCAAGGTATTGTTTTGTTAATACCCAAGCAAAATAAAAATAATCTTTGTAAATGTCTGAAAACGAAACGTTTAGAAAGGTTCCTTTTGTCTTGCTTGAATTTACAGTAACATTTACCGTGTTACTGTAATTTCGCAAATTGTAGAGATAGTAATTTTTACCCAACGTATTTTATTATATGTAGTCATTTTATATTTATATTGTAATACCTATGTCTCATTATAGCCATATTTTATAAAAATGCAATCAGTTAACCCCACTTCGGGCTTTAACGGTAACACATATTTTTATGTGTAAAATAAATTAAAAAATCTTAAAAAAGAGCTTTTCATTTCTTTGCATAAGTTGATATGATTTTGATTTCCAAAGGTCAACAAAACACAAGCAAAACATTCAAATAGTGAGAATTATCGTAAAATAAAAACAATTTACAGTGAAATGATTCGACCCTGGCTCATTAATGTTTATCTTAACACCGCAATGGGTAAAGTTGTAAAGCTCAAAACACAGAGCGGTCGTTGATTATAGGAAAATTTTGCTGTAAGTATGTCATAAATTTTGTGCTTAAGGCAAAGTTTCCTGACAACATTCGGTAGCTGTTTATTTCCACTTCAAAGTTGGTTACAAAGTAATGTTACTTTGTGCACAACTTACTTTGTAGCTCACATAATGATAGGATGAAAGGTAATAGTTTTAAACTATTAGTTACTAGAGTCATCATCATGAGATTCTTACTTACGAGAACTTCTATGATATTCTGTGTTGTCTTTCCCTCTAACTATTAAAAATAACATTAAAAAAATTAAAGAATTTATTTTTATTTTATAAATACTACAAGAAAATAATTGTATCTAGAATTTTACCTCAATTGATTTGCGTCTTTACATACCTAAGTTTAGTATATCCCACTACGATTTCGCTACAGACGTACGAACGAAAGTGTCGTAACTCAATTTAGGTAAAAATTTACGAAAAATAAATGTACGATGGTGTTTTTGAGACGAGGAGCAAATGGATTTGTAATAAATATACAGTAATGATTGAATTTTCTTCATAACGAACAGGAAAATAGCTCGAGAAAATCACCAGCACAGGACCTACTTATTTACACTTGTGTACTAGCAGAAATAAACATGGAAACATTATTTTTCTTTAATCAATAACTAATATCGAACACAATGTCCACAAAAGGTTTTGTTAGATCTTTGTAAATTTGAAATAGTCTGGCATTGATACAAATATAAGGAAAAAATATAAACCTATTGCCTATCCGTACAAAAATAATTTTTATCAGTAATACCCGGTTCCCCTGAGCCGTCAAATTTTGACGTTTCCAAAGCCAGAATTTGATGGCTTTATCCCGGTCAGCAAATGGGATTCAGATGCAAATTTGTAACGCGGCTACCTTTGGCTTTGAACGTGGAAAATACGAATAAAATTATGTCGAACGGTGTAGCATATTTTCCACATTGGTTTCACTCGGTATATTATTTCATTGTTCGAATAAGCTTGGATTACATAGTAGTTATTTATACATAGATATATATTGTTAGCCTTTGCCAATACAAGATATCTTTATATATATAATTCTACTTTCTAGTTTACTGTGTATGCCACTGTACTCCTCCTAAACGGCTGGACCGATTTGATTGTTTTTTTTTTGTATGCGTTTGGGTGACCCTGGATGGCTTAGATTCACAAATCAGCCCAGAAGATGGCGCTGCAGTCGGTATTATGCACGACAAAGTCTGCCTGGTTGGCTAGTGTAAGTATATAATTATATCTGGTTTGCCTTTCATAAATATTAATAATAATAAATATTTTTGGACATTACATACAGCGTCAGGGGTATTCATTCCGAATACACGGGTACTTAATTTTCCCCATTTCCTTCCAACAGTAGTTTCCCCCCCCCCCCCTTTTGATGTATCCCACTCATTATATAATTTCCATTAGAAAAATCATCACATCCCAACCCTACTCTTTTGTTCCCTTCTAATATCCGAAAGGGGATGTCGGGCAGCAGCGACCCCCTATAACTCTTCTGCGCTCGCCAACCCGCTTGCCAGGCGTAGCGAGTATGGTTAACCTACCAACATGAACGGCACAAAAACCAAACGGCCTCTAGTTCCCAGGAGCCCTGCTAGTCCAGGCTACGGTAGCGGCCTTGGTAACGGCGGGGCAGGGGGTGCGAAGAATCCCCGGCAGAGATCCAGCTACCAACACCGACGACTGGACCTGGCAACTAACAATGCACGTACGCTGAGGGCCGACGAAAAAATAGTAGAACTTGAAGAAGCTATAAGCAAGTTACGCTGGGACGTTATAGGGCTATCGGAGGTCCGAAGACAGGGACATAACACGATAGTTCTCAACACGGGTTTCTCGTCCGCAAGTCCCTCGTCAACAATATCATCAAAGTTGACAGTGTGTCGACCATGCTCAGAATATCAAAACGATATTCGCTGAAGGTCATACAGGTTTACGCGCCGACTTCGACACACCCAGACGACGTAGTGGAGGAGATGTATAAGGACATTTCTAAAGCCATACACTCCTCCAAAACACACTATAATGTCGTGATGGGGGACTTCAACACGAAACTAGGCAAACAAAGTGGTAATGAGCTGAGAGTGGGGCAATTTGGATATGGACAACGGAACTCCAGATGGCAGATGCTGGCCGACTTCATGGGAAAGGAAAGCCTATTAATGATGAATTCCTTTTTCAAGAAGCGCCCCCACAGGAAGTGGACCTGGATGAGCCCGGATGGTTGCACGAAGAATGAGATTGACTTTATCATGTTGACGGAAAAGCAAGTGTTCAATAATATCTCTGTGATCCACACGGTCAAAATCGGGAGTGATCACCGTATGGTAAGAGGCACATTGAACCGCAACATAAGGCTTGCTAGGTCTCGACTGATGAAGTCTACGCTCCGACCCAAAACCATCCAAAACCCAGAAAACTTTCAGCTCCAACTAAAAAATCGCTTTGAATGCTTAAAGGAAGACGCATCAGTGGACGATAACAACGACATGTTTGTGAAAACTGTCCATACGGTTGGGTCTAAGTTCTTTAAAACCCACCGTACAAATAGAACAAAAAGACTCTCGGACCGGACTCTAAGACTTATGGACGAGTACCTTAGGCTGCAGTCTTCATATGATGCATTGTCATATCGGCGGCTTAATAGACAGAAATTCAAATCACTTGCACGCGAGAAACGCCACTTTAATACATTGCGTATTGAGGAGGCAATAGAACGGAACAAAGGTTCCTAAGTGTTCGCGAGAGATCTGACTATTGGGCGAAGTCTGGCAAGGCTGAAGACGGAGGACGGCAGCATTGTTTCGTCTGGACCAGAAGTCTTGGAGGAGATCGAGAAATTCTATGGACAGTTATACACGTCGACATCGAAACCAGTTGGCAGTCCAGCTAAAGACCCTAGAGCTAGACTGACTCGACACTATACCGAGGATATCCCGGACGTCAGCTTGTACGAGATTAGTATGGCTTTCAAACAGCTTAAAAACAATAAGGCACCGGGTGATGACGGAGTTACGACTGAGCTTCTGAAAGCGGGTGGAAAACCGGTACTAAAAGTCCTTCAGAAGCTCTTTTACACCGTCATACTCGAAGGTACTTCGCCACAAGCATGGCACAGAGGCGTGGTGGTACTTTTCTTCAAAAAAGGTGACAATACACTTCTTAATAATTACAGACCCATCACGCTTCTAAGCCATGTTTATAAGCTGTTTTCAAGAGTTATTACGAACCGTCTCGCTCGCAAGTTCGACGACTTCCAGCCTCCCGAACAAGCCGGTTTCCGAAGAGGCTATAGTACCGTATACCACATACATACGCTGCGGCAGATTATACAGAAGTCAGAAGAGTATAATCGGCCCCTTTGCTTAGCGTTTGTGGACTATGAGAAAGCCTTCGATTCGGTGGAAACATGGGCAGTGCTACAGGCTCTACAGAGATGCCGTATTGAGAATCGGTATATCGAGGTGCTAAAATGCTTGTATGATAACGCCACCATGTCAGTCCGTCTCCAGGATCAGAACTCGAAACCGATCCAACTGCAGAGAGGTGTGAGACAGGGAGATGTCATATCTCCGAAACTATTCACAAATGCGTTTGAAGATGTCTTTAAGCTTCTGGACTGGGACGGTCTTGGCATCAATGTTAATGGGTACATTACCCACCTTCGGTTTGCCGACGATATTGTGGTCATGGCAGAATCGATGGAGGACCTTAGCACAATGCTCGAAAGCCTCAGTAGAGCTTCCCAACGAGTGGGCCTCAATATGAACATGGACAAGACGAAAATCATGTTGAATCGCCATGTAGCACCCACTGCAATAACTGTTGGGAACTCTACACTCGAAGTTGTTGACGAATACGTATACCTGGGACGAACTGTTCGATTAGGTAGGTCCAATTTCGAGAAAGAGGTTAATCGCCGAATCCAACTCGGTTGGGCAGCGTTCGGAAAACTGCGTACTTTTTTCTCGTCCTTAATACCCCAGTGCTTGAGGAAAAGTCTTCAACCAGTGTGTGTTGCCAGTGATGACTTACGGCACTGAGACGTGGTCGCTAACTATGGGCCTTATACGAAAGCTCAAGGTCGCTCAGCGGGCGATGAAAAGAGCTATGCTCGGAGTTTCCCTACGTGATCGAACCAGGAATGAGGAAATCCGTAGGAGAACTAAAGTCGCCGACATAGCTCACTGAATCGCAAAGTTGAAGTGGCAATGGGCAGGGCACATAGCTCGAAGAACCGATGGCCGATGCGGAAAGAAGGTTCTCGAGTGGCGATCACGAACCGGAAAGCGCAGCGTGGGACGGCCCCCCGCTAGATGGACAGATGACCTTGTAAAGGTAGCGGGGAGCCGTTGGTTACAGGCGGCACAGAGTCGCACGCTGTGAAGAACGTTAGGTAAGGCCTATGTCCAGCAGTGGACGTCAATGGGCTGATATGATGACATACAGCGCCGTCTGGTCCCAAAGTTAGCAAAGCTTGTGTTATGAATACCAGACAATGGATATAATTACATGTGTATTATTTTTTTTGGAAATACATACATAATATACATAGAAAACACCCAGTCTTAAGAAAAACACAAATAATAAAATGTTTGTCTTGTGCAGTAATCGAACCTATGCTCCTTGATTCAGCAGTCGGGTCATTTCCCGGAGTTAGGGTGCTCCGCTTATCGGCATATTTTTTAAAGATTGGTAGAATACAATTTCAGGAATAAATCAATTAATGACAGAAACCATATTATGGGGTACTTAAGAAAGCATTTTTAGAAAATCAGATTCAACAAAATACCGGCCAAGTGCAAGTCGGACTCGCGCACTGAGGGTTCCGTACCACCACAAAATGCACGTACCCGACTAACGCTTGATCGGTTTTTATTATTTGTTGTTGTGCTAATGACCATGCAATATAATCGGTATAATTTGATGCTTAAATGTATTTTCGTTTTTATGTTAAAGCAACACAGCAAAAAAAAAATTCTTGTCTGAAGACAAAGTTTTTTTTAATTTTTAATTATGTGTTGAAAATTATGCCATAATAACAATTATCTGGTAAAATTTCAGGCTTCTACCTACATCGGTTTATAAGATTTTAAAGTTCAGTCGCACTGACAAACAACGTAGGCTTAGTAATAGCTCCGTTGGCTTCCATGGGATACGGAACTCTAAAAAAGGTTAGTGCTAGGCAGTGAGCACTTAGTTTTTCTAAATCATGTGACATTAAACAAGATTTTTGATTTATATTGAATTCAATGTTTTTCAATTTTCAATTCAATTCCTAGATTTATTAATCTGCGAGCAATATTTAAATACTCATAACAAAACATTTTTTTCATCACACCTACCTACTGGTAAGCAGAGTCATTATGTGCAGATAAACCGGGTACTAAGGCCTTAATTACTCCCACGGGCATTTTCTTTGTAAATTTTATTTTCTCTAAGCAGAGCGCGTGTTCATAGAACCCACGTGCGGTAATGATTCGCCTTTTCTATCAAGTATGTATAAGAGCTGTATAATTGATTATTATTATATATTGAGCTCGATCAAACACTACCAGCAAGCAAGCTCGATGCGTAGCTTCCATTACTTCTATTTTCGCCATTTCAATTGTGTATTGGTGAGTTTATTTACTTATTCACCTTATATTGTTATTTATTTTTCGCAGATGTGATGAAAGACATTGTGTGTAACCTTCGGCCTTAGGCTTCTAAATAGCCTTTTGTTACTATTTTATATTTTACTTTGAGCACGACTTACACAATGACTTATACACACTTGTTTATTTATTTTGAAAATTTACAATATATATTATTTCATTTTAAGTTTTTGTAGTTATTTACATTCTTTTTAACACACTTGCTTATAAAGCCGCCTTTAATGCACCGTTTTTAGCAACTGAATAGCGTCCATTACGCACTAGTACGCCTATGGTGACTTTAACTTTACAGATTTTTTAAAATTTTCCAACTCAGATGCTCATATATTAGCCTTTACTGCACCTATACCTACTCGGGTGAATAACGCCCTCGCCTTCGGCTCAGGCTGCAACCCAATAATATTAAAATTTATTTTGATATTCTCTTAGGTGACTACAGTTTGACAGCCCCTCATACTGTTTACTATAAACAATTTCATTTAATTTTAATCAAGCACGGAAACAAAGCAATAAATAAAAATCCTGCTAAGCTTCACCATTATTAGGGGAAAGAGCAATTTGTAAAGAGCAATTTTATGGCAATATATTAATATTCGTAAGCGTTATTGTCTCGACTGCAGAGTTTTATTAAAATCATAAATCCCGTGTCAAATGCACCCGTTGTCCGCGAAGACGGAACGAAAGCTGTACAATTTGTATTCCGCCCTGACTCATTGTTATACTAATCATAATTCTTTAAATTCTTGAATTCAGAATTGACTATATTAATTTAATCAGCCTAAATGCACTAACACATACCAATATAAATAATGATTAGTTCAGACACGCGGTAGCGTGTCAAGCTAAGTTCAAGTAACAGAACTGGCGAGGAACACCGTGTGTAATATAACACGAACTATTTGGAGCCACTTTTGACTCCCTCATAACTCAAAAACTATTTCACACAAACGTGTCAAATTTTATTGAGACTTGTGAGATACATATGTGCTCCAAATTTCATAAGCATATCTCATACGGTTCTTTAGATATTAACGTTCAAAAATCGTCATTTTTATCAATGACTGACCTATAGATCAAAACTCTAACCCAGTTCCAGATGACCTAGAAAGTTCATATTTGGCATGCAGATTGATTAGGTGAATACAAAGGAATAAATCAGAAACTGGTAAAGTTTTATCATTTTACTATAATTTTTCACTTAACCTTTAAGCGGGCGCGCGCTCATTTGTAACGACAGCGGTCGCGCGTAACCACAATATATAAAGAAAGCGTATGAGGTGGGCATATACAACATGCGATACATTGATATAAAATGAAATGTATTACTGAGTGAATACATTCTAATATGAGAGGAATTTTGTACCTTTCTGATGGCTATTAAAAGGTGGCAGTGTTGTAGTGACCTGAATATTGGAATGTGACTCTTTTGCTTTAATAAGTGATGGATGTTGCTTCTTATGTTTGATTGCTTATACTGCTGCTATACAATACAGGTAAAAAGTCCTCGCCTGAGTAAAGTAAAGAGGAGACAAGGAGATGATGGAGGCATGCCCGGGGATCGGAAACCTCAAACCTACTGATCTCTCAGAACGTTTAACGTTAACATTCGTTAGTGGCTTCAAGTAACATCGGCTGAGCTCACAGACGGTTTGAACGTCTCTCGCCTAACGTTTCGATCCACTTGATTGGGTCAAATACGAATGTGCGTTCAGTGCCGAGAGACTTAAACGACGACAACAGTTTACACAGTGTAGAAGGGTAAAGGCCTTTGCCCCGAGCTGTCTGTCAGAGTCGAAAAACTGCGAAAGAAGGCAATTGTTGTTTATTTAAATTGACACATAAACCGTTGCTAAGTTGTGGGGAGTCGGACGCTGATTACGCGAAGGCGACAGTGATACTTCACCTGGCTCGCGACTAAATTCCTGAAAAGCTGCGATACTGAATATTACATAAATAATCTAACTCACACTTATTCTACCGTTATCGATCAAATAAACTATAAACTATTATTCTTCGTACTTGAACTGATAATATACATTTAACCTGTTTATGAATCCTTGATCATGTGTGGTGTGGACGCCGGCTTGAAAACCGAAATATATCATTTATACTCTACGACTGAAGTTACATGAATGCAGTGGGGCTTATTGCGTCTTGCTCTTCGGAGTGTGTTAAGCATGGGGCGTGCCCTCTTGGTGAATTCCATGGCTGTTCCATTGGTACATAATAATTAGTCTCTACACAAGTGGTTCAGTGGGGTTTATTGCGTCCTGCTCTTCGGAGTGTGCTTAACACGAGGCGTGCTCTCTTGACAATGTCATGGCTGTGTCTGTGCGAACGGATGTCACACTCTTTGGCCTAAGGCTGAGTGTTTGTGCTATGCACGCACAAGGATTTCTTCCTGAAATAACATAATTAGACTTCGGTCTTCAGCTTCGGCTGCAACGATAATTTAATAGTTATACCATTTATGATTTCACACCTCTACGCCTTCGGGGGATGTGCGCTAAGTTAGCCTCGGTATGAACACGTACCGTGGGAAGCGCTGGGGCTTTTTTAGAAAAATAAAAAGCGCATAGGGGTAGAGCATACTATTTTCATTACTAGGACGGTGTTTCAGTCTTCCTCTTAAAGAACCTGCGGTCTACGTTACACAATAAGGTCCTACCACTTAGAAGATCACATAGCCAAACCTTCGAAAAATTTATACTTCAGTTTTCAAGTTTCGTGTTCATATTGTCTTATAATCTTCTATGTCCATACTGGTTAGTCAGGTAGGTGGATGAGGTGGGTAGTAGATATTAGTTGTTCTTTGGGGGGTTAGTTACAATGGTGTGCTCTGGATTGTTGAACAACAGTGCAATGGGAATATCTTAGCGGTTAACGCGCAGGCTTTCGGTTTTCTGCTATTTGAATAAATCCCCTTGGTCACTCAATAGGCTTATATTCAATGGTTATATTATACGGCAAATTTTACAGTTTTTATATGTGATTTTTATTATAATTTTTAAGGTTGGTAACGCGCGAGTTATACTCCTGCTGTAGCAAGCGTCCATATGCTACGGTGACCGCTTACCATCAGGCGGACCGTAAGCTTATTTGCCACCTTATTGATATAAATAGACATGTGAAAAAAATCGTAATCAGAAAAAATTATAGAATGACCAAAATAATCCACAAAAACAGCACATTAACTGATTTTAATTAAAATAGTTTAATCTGTCTAATAAAACTAAAAGTCCTCCTAAACTGAAAAAAACTCGACTGGTACCCATCGGAATAGAGTGAGAAATGAATTCAAGCCAGAGTAACAAGAAGTAATATCATTGAAAGAGGTCTACATCAAGTAGACAAAAACAAGCTGAAAGGAAGTATGTAATATACGAAAAGCAAAATTATTGCTAGGTATATGTCTGTCATTTATTCATAAAAGAAACTTAAAATAACAATGATTTAAAAACTTGGTTTAGAAGTTTTTAAAGTGCATATAGCTTTCACGCAAAGGTCTTCTTTAGGATTGTATTGGAAAAACAGTAAACTCTAAAATTCCCATTTAATATGAGTAAGTAATTTTAAAACTTCCAATATTACATTCTGTCTGCGTGTCTTTCATAAAGTAATAACACATTCCGTCTGGGTTGGATAGCTTTTAAGTAAACACCAATATAGCCGCAGCAATAAAAGGCACATTTTTTTAGAGCACTGTACTGAAAATAGTTAAATAATAATACGGATCTAAAAAATGTAAGCGATCTTGTGGGATAAAGTTTCTCTCTCTAACGGTCAATTTGTCTGTTGTAGCAGAATATCACAGTAACCATTGATCTTTTCAAATAAATTACTATATATTTATATATTACTAGCGACCCGCCCCGGCTTCGCACGGGTGCAATGCTGATACTAAATTTTTTGTCATTAGACAGTACAAACATGTTTTCTTTAGAGGTTACTCTTGTAAGAGCGACATATAAATTGGCCATGTGAAAAACACTCAGCGCTCAAATCTAAGCCTGCAACGTTGAAAGTTTGACCCTGCAATTTATTAATGGTCATTGCAAAAGATATCTTTACCGGAAATAGTAGGCGTTTAAATTGCAACGGTAAATCCGATGGTAACAGAGGAATTCGGGGAACCACTTCATCTTTTCCGATACCGCATACCGTGAGTATTGCGCACTTTATTATGAAAGTTTTTAGTGATTTTACCAGCAAACGCGTGCCATTGCAAAGTTTAAGTGAATTCAAGTTTCTTAATAAAATAGCAGGACAACCTACTTTCAACACCATTTTATGAGGAAGGAGTCCAGGCGGGTTCAAAGAATCAAGAAATTCTGTAGGAAAATGAACAGCTTCTTCCAAATCGAGTACAGTATCGACCGAGTAGTATATTGGCGTCGGCGCATTAATCTTTGAATGAATCAAGTTGTTTACCTTATCTACTTGTTCGTTAGTTGGTGACAGAGATTTGGAACAGGACAGGATCTTCTTATTTAAGCGGTAATTCAGCTGAAATAACTCAACTGTCAATTTGATTTGGTCTTATTTTGTTCACTAACCACACCATGCACAATGTATTTAAGGTTAAAACGAAGCTACGACAACGAAGCGCCGTAGAAATTAGACAACCGTACGGTAGCTAGCTACTAGACTAGGCCACTGACGTGTTTATAGTGGACTGTATGTTGTGGCGACCGTATTGCGGGCCGGACGGGTGAAGCCGGGTGACTCACTTGTGAACCGCTGACCACGAAGATTTCTTGAGCGCAAAATAAAATAGCCAAAGTGAAGCGGAGTATTCTTATGAAGAATTTATTTACACTTTACTAGCACTTATTTACGCTTAATTTCTAGCAGAGTTTCTTCCTTTTTTCTAGCAGCGTTTCTTTCTTGAACCTTCACTCTACAATTGAGCACTTATTTTCTTGCAGAGTTTCTTTCTTGATTATTGGTTCTTCCTTTCTTGATTTCTTGCTGCGAACTGCGACGATGACTTTTTTTTTTTTATCTGAACTGACTATGCAGTTGGCTGTTGCAGCCATTACTGCTTCACCGGGCTTGTTGGGGCGAGACTCTGAAGGAGCCTCAGCCCATATAGCGCCCAACGCTCAAGGGCTCCCCGCGGGGGAAGCCTCGGCTTGGGTTGTCGCTCTCGGGGGCGTCCCTTCGACCGTCAGTGGTCAAGCGTGAGTCGGACGTGACGTTTATTTTATTTATTTAATTTATTTGTATGAACGGAACCCTTATTTAAAATCCTCAATCCTCTGGTCTAGAAACCCCATATTATATCTACTATTTTAAAACTCTTATTTAATTCTTATTTTTTGATTATTTCAATAACTTAATGATTAATCAAACTTTATTGCGTCTTTGAGTGAATATTAGACTGTAACTGTTAAATGGAAATTAAAAACTTTACCTTAATGTCTATTAGTTTTGAATTATTTCAGATTTAGAAAACTTTAAAGACTTTAGGAGTTTTATTTTTTGTTTTGAAGAATTTTTTAGGGTTCCGTACGTCCAAAATAAAAGACGGCGGTAACCTTATAGGATCACTCGTGTGTCTGTATGTCCGTCTGTCACAATCAAGTTACTCCAAATCAGCTCGACCAATCAAGTTGAAATTTGGTACAGATATAATTTTTTGTGACTCGAATACGGCCGTATGACTAAAATGAAATCATATATTATGGGGGTCACTTTTTGGGTAAATTAAAAACAGAGGGTTTACAAGGGTCTCTTATATTTATTGATAACAGCAAAACCTATGAGAAGACTAGTAGACCATAGTCTAAAATAAAAATAAATAAATAAAAAAACAAAGAAACAAGTGACCTAAAACATACCAAATCTATATTTAAATTTAAATGCAAGAACAAATAGTAGGACAGATTGCTCAGTATATACTAGTTACCTTAAAATGAGTCCCACCTGCTTATAGTTAAATATTTGGTTTGTTTTAGGTGCACTTTTTTTTTGTTTTCAGTTCTTCAGTCGTGTTCTTTTATTTATTTAAAACACACAGCTTTTTTCGGATATTTTTATTCCAATTTTTTTTACTCGCGCTCTACAATTTTACTGCAAATGTCATATATTTTTGTACTCGTCTTTTAAAGCCCTTTTTTTGATACCCAACTCGAGGGTCTTGGGAAATAATTTTTATTAAACCCGCATAAAATCCGCCATTTTGATTTTGTTAGAAATTTTAATATACCCTGTGTCAATCAAACAATTACAGCGATTAAAAAGACACTATCGCATGATCGCATGTCAAAATCCGTCAAACCGTTCAGGCTGTGGGGCGTGCCAAAGAAATGGACACACATACATACGCTCGAAAAATATTACCCTACTTTCGTCGGCAGTCGGGTAAATATTTTGCGTAGGTGTCGGGTAAACTTACAAAATCAACAGTTTTTGGGATGATAAAAAAGATTAAGCATCCCGTCAAGTACGGAACCTTCGGTGTGTTAGTCCTACTCGTTCTTGACTGTGTTACGCAATATTGTCACGGATCGAGAACATAGTTTAACAATTTTTATATATATTAACCCGGGGATTTGTCTTTTATATTTAATAAGTCTATCTGCAACTGTGTAAGTACCGTAATGGTTTTGAAGTTGTATCAATTGGATGAATAACAAAATTACTCAACAGAAACGGATATTCTGGGATTTAAGGAGTATCGATATTATATGCTTTACATCACACTACCTAATTCCGACCCCTGTCTGGTTATAACAGAAACCTCTGTGCAAAATTTTAAGTCTTAAGACCCAACAGTTTTAGCTCTGCGTATATATGTAGAGTAAATAATTCGGAGAAACATCTATTTTCCTAGAAAATTCAACCGCTTTAAGTGTTTTACTACTAACAGCTGTTACGCAGATCTTGTGCGATGTTTAACCAAGGATCAGGGAGTATCCTCTTGTCTTACGAATTATTCATAAGCTGACCTTTTTGCCCTGCAAGCTGACATGTAACTTTATATAATTCAGTGATGCTAAATATATATTTTTAAAAAGATTTGAATAACTTCAAATAAAAATTTGTATTTCGTTCTAGTATTAATTTTTTTACTAGCATAGATATATAATTGAAGTAAATATGTGGAACTTAACATTTTTTTATCGTTTTGCTTGGCTGATATTTTGTTGATAGGCAGCGATTCCAGAAATCTAAGAATCTTAGCAACCCATCTTACTATATAAGGAAACACCAACGGCCATTGTTTTTTCATTTATCACAGTCGTGAGATTTATCCTAACGGGTGGTATAAGTCAATCCATGGGCCATTCACAGGTCACAAATAAAACAGGGAATGACGTAATTTTTTTGAAATGGAAACATTAACAGCAGATTAAAAAGAAAGATTAAGAAAGAAAGATTTAATATTTTCTGTAAAAGTTAATTAGAATTGTAACTTAGTTGTTTTATTTGAAAAATATAAATAGAATTATGTTATATCACCTAGAAACAGAAATGGACTAATCTTTTTAGTAAATACTCTTTATTTTTAATTTTAATTATTTAAAAATCCTATTAATTATATTAATCTATTATCAGAGGATGTAAGAAAGTTGAATCCATACAATCAATGTTACAGTTAATCCATACAAATAGTTACAGTGAATCCATACAATTAATCTGAAACGGTCATTACCACAAACACAGAGAAATGGCAGCTAATATTTTTGCGGTGATACTGAATAATTCAGATCTCTTATAACGATCCCCAATGACTGTAAGTATTCCACTTTACCAACTTGAACACAACACTTTATTAAAAAGATTTTTGGTTCGGTTTGTTTACAAAAAATTAACAATTATAAACGTAGAAACCTTTAATATTTAATCTATTGAATTTTTCGCATATTTTCTATAAATACTTTCATACATTTTTCTGAAATAAAGAGTGCTACAAGTGATATTTATTGTTTTTTTATTTAAAATAAATATTAATTTACATGCGCAATGCAATCTTAAGACATAAGTGTCAACGCATTAATCATTTGAAAATAGCTCTTATTTATAAGAAAGCAAGGTAAGCAGGGCAAAAAAGTGAAAGTTACAGCCACAATGTAAAAAAGGTGATTTTTAAAGGCGTTATTCAACAGTTGTTATAAAACTATAAATCTGAAAGTTGGCAATAAAGGCTGATAAGTGGACTATAAGTTTAAAAAGCGGCCTGAAAGAAAAGCGATAAAACTGGCCATTAACTGGATTAAGAGGCCCTCTGTAATGGTCCACAGACACCAAAGTATGTACAGTTAAGCTTCCGCATATACTTTCTTGCTTTTATTGCTTGTGATTTTCTCTGTTTGGTAGCCTAAGTTCAGTATACGTAGTCTTCTTTTGGATTTCCTTCATATTTTTCTGTCAAAATATCATTGGTTATTTTTATTTGCTGTTTTAGGACCGTTAGTGCAAATATGTCTTATATTTCAATAGATTTGCATAAAGGAAAGTTATAACTTATAAAATATATAATACAGCTGTGTATAACGGATACATATATTCAACTTTTGTTGGAATGAAAGATCCTTCCTTTGTATTGTTTTTAATATGTGTGCCAAATTTTATTAAAATTCATTTACTTATAAGTTAGGTAACAAACATCAAATTGTCACATTTATAAAATTAATAGACCGCTGGCATGAATTGGCAAAATAGCGATATATAGATCTCAAGGTGAAAAACCACATGCAAAGACTTTTCCATTTGCTAATTCTTTTTGACAACGGGTCAAAGATCAAAATCTTAAGAACATGTACATTTCTCTTCTGGAAAC
The DNA here is from genome assembly GCA_946406115.1 of Apoda limacodes. Classification (NCBI taxonomy): domain Eukaryota; kingdom Metazoa; phylum Arthropoda; class Insecta; order Lepidoptera; family Limacodidae; genus Apoda; species Apoda limacodes. The sequence goes on along the minus strand of OX291553.1, from coordinate 13,819,593 downwards.
AATTGTAAAACAATAAGGTATTGTTAACCAGAAACATCAATCCGGTTACTTGTTTGTTTTTACGTTTGTGATGCCACTAATATCACGGTCTACAAGATTAAAAGGTTGCGATAATGCTGGACGCAAATTCAGCCGCGGAAAACTGAAGGTTCATGCAGTATCAGCTAAATTTGAGATGAATTAGGAAAGAACATTTATTTTATGTACTGAAGATTTCGTGATATCTAGTTAAGTATAAGTTATCTTAGTCTAAAAATCTTTGAGTTCAATGATTTAAGTTTGTTGATAAGTAGCTGCGCTTTTTAACTTCTCCTACACACCAAACTTTCTTCCATCTATTTTAGCGTGTAGTATTTTAGTATGATTTTCAATTATTTTGAAAAACGTTATTTCTTATTTGCAATTGAAAGTCTATTAATTTCATATTCCTGGCTTTATTTACGAAAATAGTTTTAAATAAAGTTTGATATTCTGTGTTACTCCCAGTGGAACACGTTATATTTAATTTTCAACATTTTTTTTCCAAGCAAATACCATTTTTGTGGACTAGACTTCAAAAATAACGGATTTTCAACAAATAAAAATGTATGAATTTTGCAGAATCCTTACTTTATTAGAACATTACATTCTAAGTTACATTATAAGAAACCTATATTTAAGATTTCAAGTTTCCAACCCTAACGGCTTAGGCGGTTTGTGAATGCATCAGTATAAACAAGTCTTAACCTATACACGCCAGTCAAAGCGTACTTAAAAATAAAAAAGTGTAATATGTAGTACGGGTTTTTTAACATTTTGTAAGGAATATTTAGAGTGTATGAATCAAATTTTGCAGTTTCCTAAAACCTGCAGATTCATAAGTTTTTTGTAGTTGCAAACTTGGATTTACACTATCCTTACTATTAACACATAAAAAACCAGAATTACATGATTCTTTGCGATTTTAATGTCTGCTTTCACAGACCTTATATACCTATATAATAAAAAGTAAGTTTACTTTAGTTATTCAAAGTCAAATCTGCATTTATCAACACAAATATTGTATTAACTTTTCTCATAAATAAAACAATTACATTAGGGATGATTACCCCTTTTTTGTATAAATAAAACAAAGGTTTGATTTGAATTAATTACTGTATTTACTTTCTTTGTGGAAAACTCCATGTTAAAATAAGGTCCATTGAAATGGTAGCACAAAGGCCGTTTCTTTATTTATATTTTGTAAACGTGCGGGATGAACTAATTATATTATTATTTGTGCTTAGCTGTCTACAAACACGTTTAGAGTTATTCCTTTGACACTCTTTTGAGAATCTTCTCTGGAATGTATTTCGTGATAGGAATATTATTAAAATATTTGTTACAAGGAAGCATAGGATAACCTTAATTATAATCATGTTTGAAGTTTTTTGTAACTAGGGTTTGTAACTTTGTCGTCGAAAACTAAATAAATATGTACTTTAAAAAAAAAAAATTAAGTCATGACGCAATTTTTTTTTCATATAATGAAGTATGCTTAAGATTTTATTTAAAAAAGTGTTTATGTAAACCAACTGGGATTGAAGTGTATGAAGTATGTTGTCTCCTGCAAGAACTATGAATATCCAATTTATAATTATTTTTTTAACTACTAATTTCATGAGTAGTGGTATCTTTATTGAATTAGTAACTTTGTGTGTGTGTGCTATTTCGCAGCCAGTCCCTAAAATCTGGTGTAATGGCCAGGTTTACAAATACAAAATGTTACTATTTGAATGTAGTATACAAATAAAGTAATTCATATCAAGGGACTTTACCGGATTTTAGGGACTGGCAGTAAAATAGCCAGGGGGCTAAGACTTCTTAAATTTAGCGTTACGAAAAAAAGAATGGAATCGAACAAAATGTATGAACACAAAGATTATGACGTCAATTGTTATCGATCGAAAAAAAATCATAGACTTGTTGCTGTCTATGCTATCGGTACCATAGCCAAGCCACTGTGGAGCGCCGAAACGAAAGTTGTCTATACATAAGGTAGCCATATTGCAGCTTTACAAACGCTATTCCTTTTTGATATTCGTTGATCTTACGTTCGCCTAGACCCTACGGATAAGCTTTGCGATTGCAAATGGCGGCTTAAAATATATTGTGTATATTTATTATATTTTTAAAGACTGTAAGTATTTTGTTAATTAGGTGTTTAAATGTGATGTTTGTATTCAATATTTGCATAATAGGTATCAATTTGTCTGCGATATGAAGAAATATACCTACCTTAAAAAATGCTTATTAGGTAAATTGAATCTTTATTTATTGTCATATTTTAACAACATCATGAGCAACATTTTGTAATTAAATATAATGGTATTATTTAAAATCTGTGTTTTAAGTATTGGTCTAATTTCTAATTTAACAGATTCATAGTAAATGTATAGCTAGATTTTCGATACTAGAAAGCTAGAATGTTTTTACGTAAGTAACTTATATTTTCACAACAATATACCTATTTAAGATAAACTAGGAACCTACTTAAAACATAAAAACATTTCAATATTCAATACAATAAATACCTATATTCTTAATTTTAAAACCAACGATAAGTAAATTGAATGAAAACAAAATTAATAATGAAACACCATGTTACATAGTATTTAAAAAAAAAAATGGCGTTTTCGATACTTAAAGAATAAGTCGATCGTATTAGATCGTTCCAAAAACGCTCTATTTATAGCGATACCGCACGATTTTTCGTATGTAACTTAACTTGTCTAAGGCCCCTGGTTTAACAACACAAAAAGATTAATTAATATTAAGTAGTAGCAGCAAGTAATAATAAGTTATTTAATAAAGTATAATTTAATACTTATAGGTAGTGAACTAATGAAGTTAGTAGTACGTTTAATAAAATTACAAAATTAACTACTTGAATTTAGTATACAAATGAAGTTATCCATATCAAGGGACTGCACCAGATTTTAGGGATTGGCAGTAAAATAGCCAGGTTTATTAACAGTAAATACTAAAAAACAGAATGAAATAAATATTTAAAGGAGCTCCCATACAACAAACGTGATTATTTTGCCGTTTTTTTAGATAATGGTACGAAATCCTTCGTGCGCGAGTCCAACTTGCACTTGGCCGGTTTTTTTTTAATTATCTCTACTAAATCTAAAAAAATATCTTTAGAAACTTCAGGTTCAACCAGACACTCCCAACATTTTACTTTGAAGATGATTGTTCACTCTTTGGCTTATAGACGGCGGAATTATTCATAAGGGTCCTGTTTTTATTTTAGACTGAATCTTTACCTTTTGCTTTGAAAAGTTTCGATAATTGTTATTTTATCCAGGGAAGAATTGAAGTTAAAAAGTATTGAAATTTATTCAGAATACCATTATGAATAAGTAGGTGGACTTAATATTTTTATTCCTGCTGGATAAATAATAGATTAAATTTTAGTCTTGTGAAGTGTAGTGTTTTTATATAAACATATCAACATGCCTGTTGCCCAAAGGGGTAGGTTTTTTTTATTCTTATATCTATCACTGCTTTTGTACCTCTTTATTATTATTTATCTCTTTAGTTATCCATGTTCGGGTTAAAAACAGTTCCTTTCATTTTCTAATTTCATTTTAGACCCCTCCAGTGGACGGATAAAACATACCGGGTCGCTCTCTGATACTGTACCATCTATCCCAAAGAGGCTTGTGCAAGATATGGTCGCATATCGTAGTATGTTTGGGAAAATTATCTAATAACTCCTTGACGTCAACATGTTATTGATTTGTAAATATTAAAAATAAATAGTACTTTTTTAAATAATTAAAAGTGCAGTTCATGCTTAACAGGAAATACCAGACTGCTTTTTCCCATACAAACGTATTCCTTTGTTTTCTTGGATTGTAGCATTAGATTTTATCATTTTTCTTTATATAGCCCCAGTTGTATATACGAATGGCATTTGAAATGACATAGTGACTGTACATATCTATCATATATGATATGATATGTAATTGCATTTAAAAAAAAAACATACAGACATAGTGACTGTATACATTTTTCATATAGGTATGATAGATATGTACAGTATTTTTTTTATATTATTTGTATAAACAACTGGGGCTACATAAGCCCAATAAATTCCCTTTTCTTCATGACATTTTCAGACGTGCTCTGTACAAATATGTAAACTAATTTTTTAGAAATCAAAACATAAAGGCATAGAATAATTCAATAACTTCCAGGATAAGATATTTATATACAATTCGGCTGAGATTTGGAGGAAAAAAGTGAGGAATATCAAACACCGATTTTGATGTTTGTGACTAGATGTATAATTCCCTATCGCCATTGGAATCTTGACCCGGGTCTTAGCCATCAAATTCAAATTTAAATTTAAATTCAAATGCTTTTTTTGTCAGGATATCATATTTTTTGAAGACAATAAACTGTAAGTTACTACCGTTTCGAAGTTAAGTGATCAAAATCATCAAAATAGTGTATTAGCGCGACAGCAATTGTATTTCCAAATACCTATGTGTGGATAATCGCTTGGGTCTAATATATCCTCTTAAAATAATTAGTAATTGTAAAAATATTAAATTTATTCAGGTGACTTTTTTTGTGTATCAAATTGTTTATTGCCATAGATGTTGTTATCATATTATAATAGCAGTTCTTAAGCCAAGACAGAGGCCTAATTGGCAGCTTGAAAAGTTTGTCAGTCGAGTGGTTACTAGTTCGACAAATATCCACCGATTTGCACTGGACCAGCGCTTGGTTCTATGACCTAAGCTTACTTCTCTAAGGAAAAGTTTAACTGTGCCTCGGGCATATAATAGCTGCGGCACCAATAGTCAGATAAATGAATGTTTAATAACTATATGTATAAAGTATGTGTAATAAGTGCAGTTAGTAACTAGTAACTTATAGTGTATTGACTTTAAAAAAGTATGGGGTTCTTCAAGACAGAAGTTATTGGATTTTTGAAGGGTTGGCAACGCGCGAGTGGTACCCCTGGTGTCACAAGCGTCCATAATACGCGGTGACCGCTTACCATTAGGCGGAGCGTGTGCTTGTTTGCCACCTTAGTGGTATAAAAAAAAAGTGACATGAAATTCTATTTTTGAGAAAAAAGGCATTTGAATTTCAGTATCCTTCCATATTAATTTTACAACATACATCAATATTAATATTACAAATCCAAAAGTGTGTTTTTTTGTACCCCTTTAATGTCGCAAGGAAGCAAACGGGCCAATTTAATTTCTGGCAAAGGTACAGATGTTGCATAGAATAACTTATTATTCTATTCGAGAGACGAAAATTTCTGCAAGTGTTCGAACAATTTTTACTTTAAATTTTTTAAACATGGAAATCACTTAATGAAGTAAAGCAGGTTTAGTAACATAATATAAATTTTGCACAAAAACTATGTATATACCAGAGATGGATTGCCGCCCAGTCTGTGTTTATTCCATCCAAAGTAACGTGCAATCAATGTCAACGAATTATTTAACGCAGAGGTCAGCGAGACTATTCGGCCCATTTTTATCGGCCGATTTAGCCCATACCTATTTTAATAGTAACTTATGTTACCTACTTATTTTATTCCACGTAGGCAATAATTATAAGATAAATATATTGTCTTTAAAGGCTTCTATCGTTGACAAGAAATAATTCATCAAAAGCTGTCGTTATTTAGCAGTTGGCGCATTCAATAATGATTTCATCCAAATCTCTCACCTAACGGTTTATTATAGCTTATCCGAGCATCGCATTGTATTCGGTTCAAAAGTTTTAAGCTTTATAACGAGCTTAAAACCCCAGCGAGTCGTTTATTACGGGGAAATTTTGCGGTGACTACACCATAAATTTTCAGCTTAATGCTAACTTAAGTTGGTGTATAATTTTCTGCGGCTCTGTTTACTTTCTTGCTAACTGTGTTGCGACAGTTGCTTTGTGTTTTATGGTGTTGTAGAATACCACGAAGAGTAAACTTTAGTAGAGTGATCCACACCTCTTAATCATAAAGCTGAAGTAAGTAGGTTGGCCACTTCTGTTGAAGGACTGACAGTTGATAGAGCTGATTTGTCTTAGAGTGGATCCAGATAGCGTAACTCTCGATGAACCTGTGACCTTAAGAGTATGGCCGGTAGATGCTGGATGCGGAAGGCAGATGACCGCTAGAAAAGGTGCGCTATGAAGAAGGCTTACTTAAAGAAATGGGCCAAAATTAGCTTACATGATGACTCTCCTCTCTCTCCTTAAGAATTTAAATAACAATATGAAATAGTGAGTAAAATTGTAAATATTCCATCAATTACTACATCAAGCAAATTATTTGCAAGAATAAGAAAATAGAAAATAAACACATAGTTTTAGATAGCAGCGGACTACATTTCGTGACAACCTTGCTCCTTCGGTGGACACACCTTTAAAAGTAAAACAGTACGTTTATTTCCTATTTTCATATTATAATATATGTTAAGATGTTTGTTACTTTATAACGCTTTAACCACTGGACGGATCGCGATGAAACTTGGCACACATATAGGTTAGGTCCTGGAACAGGACATAGGCTTTTATTCCGAAAAATTCAGAAGTTCCCGCAGGAATAACTATAACCCAGCTTAAATGGACTATAGCTACAGCTAACTCCATTAGTATAATTAAGGAGTTCTACGTAGATAACCGAATCTAGGGCGGGCGGTTCCGCTAGAAAAATCTAGTATATAATAAACACTATTCAGTGTATTTTTATCTCAGGTATCAATACAATATCAAGAGCTAGATAAGTATTATCACCTTGTCTTACAGTCTATACAACTTAATTAAGTAAATCTTTTGGCAATATTGTAACAGATAATCAACACTTACTTTAGGTATGCAGTGGAGCGCGGTGTTTGACCTAAACGGGGTCTGAGCTAAGCGATCCTGAATAATTTGACTGTAACTTTACCATTACGGTCTGGTAACGACGATCAGAATTTCCAAGTGTTAGGAATTACTTATCGGCAAAATAAAATCTATCGACTGACTTAAGTATTCATTGAGTATTTAAGCGCTAGGTGTATATGATTTTTTTGACTTAAGTATTCATGGAGTATTTAAGCGCTAGGTGTATATGACGATGAGGATGATGATGGCGACATAAATTCCTTTTTTTTTGTTTCCCGACGTTATAATATTTACGCGATTACGACTCGTTGTATATATTTCATTAAAAAAAGTTTTTTTCTTCTTGTAGATTGTTTACTTAATGTACTACTATAGCATATTTGCCTGGTTACCTAATTAGTGAATTGCGGTGGGAAATTCTTGATGGGATTCCCACCGCAGTAATTGACTCAACGTATCTGACATGAATAATTAAATTACAAGTTAGGTATATTACGTGCACGCCCTCTTGTTCATAGAGGGAGGTGTAGGTACCACATATTGTCTAAATGCCACTTGTCAAAAAACCACTAGTTAATTTATTTAATTGCAATATATATGTTTTTACTTCTTTTGCAGTACAAACAGAATAATTAACAGTGTCTTATCTTGAAGGACCGAATGGTGAAAGTTGTAGAATGTTGGACTGCGATAAGTCCTAGGATCGATTTCCGGTAAGGACAATCAATATTGTTACAATTTGTAAATTGTTAAGTTGTCTCGACTTCAGGTTCTCGGCATGGCAAAAGGCTCACTAGCGTTTTTGGGACGGAATACCATTAGTGAAACGTAAAAAGCGTTGTTCGTAATACCACTGACTAACCCTTCAGTGATAATAGGCGTGATGTTATACTCTTATAAGTGAGATAGCGAAGATAGCAAAAGAGGCAGATAGCAAAAACATAAAAAACGTAAATTATTCTTATGATATTGGTAAGGAATTTGGGTATTGCGATAGTGCTCATAAATCTAGGTAATACATTCAAAAAAATAAAATAAAATAAATTGAAACTGTTCTTATTAAAACCTACATGTCAATCAAAATTCTGTTCAAAGTTGTTTTAATGCTAGTTTTTGCCAGCGGCTCCGCCCGCCCTTATATTGGTTAGCGGCGCGTAACACCTTAAATTATATCAACTAATTATGTTTGCTGTAGCCAACTATATCAGTAGCTATAGTTCGATTAAGCTCGGTTATAGCTATTCCTACGGGAACTTTTGATTATTTTGGGGTAAAAAGTAGCCTAGATGTCCTATACCAGGACCTAACCTTTATGTGTGCCAAGTTTCATCCCGATCCGTCCAGTCTTTGAAGTGTGATTGAGTAACAATCATCCAAACTTTCAGATCTATAATATTAGTAGGAAGTAGGATAGGATATACAGTAAACATCAATTGTTAATGTAAAACGAGTAACTTTAATAAATAAATACCCAGGTGTACTGCGCACAAGCGAAGCATTGAGGAAATTCGATTTAACTTTGTTATCTCAGCTGCTAACACTTTCAAACTTCTTGATAGTAGTTTTCTAATCAACTTATCACTTTAGGTGCTAAACTTCTCTGTATTGTCCACTGTGATTTGCCATCCTAATTCTTATTCTTACTTTAGTAACCAATTTGTAAATGCGGAAGTCTGTTTTTAGTTTTTTTAGCACAAAGATGGCTGAAAGTGCAGAGAAGGATACACGAGTAAGATATCTTTTTAGTTCCCACGAGCTTCAACACCCTCTAGCCTTGTTGGATGTGTGGCCGGCTGCTATGCAGAGGGTGTGAGTTCGATTCCCGCACTGGACAAAAAATTATGAGATAAACGTTTGTGTTTGTTTTGAGTCTGGGTGTATTTATGTATCATATGTATGTATTTACAAAAAAAGAAAGCAATATACATGTATTTGTTTCCGTTGTCTGGTATCCATAACACAAGCTTTGCTCACTTTCATTAATGTCCAAGAATATAAAAAAAATAACAAGATTTCTTTGCAGATTAAGCCTAGGGGCACTATTCCTTTACGTATATGGCAACGGAGCAACAAGAGGAGACTTAATTTTTTTTGGAAAATCTGCGGGGAGACGAACAAGGACAAGATACTTTTGAACCCAACGTAAAGTATCCAATGAAACATATATTTCTGAGGGATTAACCGAGAGCCACTTTATTTCTTCAGGTCCTATATCGAATTTCCTCATTATGGATTCACAGTACAAAAATAACCCCTAGCATAGCTCTTTAGTAGCTCGCTGAGCAAATTTGAGCACTGTGCGAACGTCTGTATGATTACTTGATTACCTAAATTCGGGACGTTACTACAAATAAATTGATTCAGTAGTCATAACTACATATATACATTATATTATACCACAAAGTTTGAGTAAATAAAACACACGTTGTTAATCGCAACTCCGCCATTTTATAGTATTCGATGTTATTAACATTATAATACCGCTCGCGTAGTACTTGGGTATAGAGAAAAAAGTCGGCCTATATGAAGTTAAACATTATTATGTTCGTACTGAATAAGAACGAAATGTCTACGATCGAAGCGTTGATAATGACGTCTCCTTGATACGTGTCTCTTTGTCAAGCGAGAGAGGAAAAGCGAACAATAAAAACCTAATCGTGCACCACTTAAGCTGTGATATTAAAAAATATGGCATAAGATATAAAACGTATATTTAAGGTTAAAAAATTGTTAAAATAAAAGTTAATTAAAAATGGTTTTTTGGATGGGTTTTGGTCGTTTGAGTATGAGTTTGTATTGAATATCACGGTACAGCAAATACTTTATCCCCATATGTAGCTATAGCAATGGTTAAAACTTTGTACTTTTGGTGTATAATTTATATTTAATTCCTATAAAATTAATGTACCAATCTATTAAATTCAAAATCAATGGAAGAAAAACATGATAAGAAAAAAAAGGGGAATGAGTATTGAAAGGGTTTTTCCAGTTCGACACAAAGAATTGTCGTTTACTTACAGAAAATGAAATGTCGGGCATTCATGTCGTCTACCAATAGCAAAAATATTTTTGTTTTATAGCTTCTACTGGATAGCAACCCAATAGCAGTAGTAGCATGGCTCCCTGATTCTCCCTGCCAATAATATGTACGTGACCAGGCTATTCAAGTTTGTACGAAAACCTCTCGTCAGACTCTATTTATTGGACAATACTTGTATACGAGGGTATTTTGGGGTGCTTTTTGTGTCACATACCTTTTCGATGGACTTAATTTAGAGTTTTGCCAGTCCTCGGTGTAGAATTTCCAGCAATAGTATTTTTAGGAATAATGACAAACGAAAATCTGGGGTAAAAATTTAATTCTATATTAAAGTGAATCTAACCAAAATTATTCAATATAAATTGCATTCAATTAAGACGCGATATATATATAACTGAGCGTATGGCGTGAGTAAGAAGTGCAGCTACATCTAAACTCACTTAGATTTTCATTGAAATACATGAAATAAATTAATAGATTATAATACATCATTGGTATCAAAAAATGCTTTTTCTCAGAGTTTAAAGCACTAGTGATAGCTATCACGGCTATGCTTTTGCAAAGTTGTAATCTAATAGCACTTAGAACTTTGAAGATTTCTTCGCCCGCGCATTAAAAAAACAGTGAAAAGGGGTCAGTTTAGGTTTTTATATGTTATTCATTAATCGTGTAGTCATATTTTTCAGGGTTTTAACCATATCCCAAAGAACATAGTCATTTAATTTTAATCGGACCTGCTCAGCAGATCCGGAGAAACCTTTGGCAAACAATAAAATTTAGGTAGCATAACTATCTATTAAAATGCTACTATTATTATACTATTTAGTCATCAAGTCCCTGTAATATGAAACAAAGACAACATTTAGACAAAAAAAAATTTATTTAAATTGACCAGATAAACTTTTTATAAATTTGAGATTTTATTGCTCTAAAAATGTAATTCACACTAAAGTCACTGAGTATAATTTTTTATTGCTCTAAAAATGTAATTCACACTAAAGTCACTGAGTATATTTTTTTATTGCTCTAAAAATGTAATTCACACTAAAGTCACTGAGTATATTTTTAATTATAAAAAAAGATAGAAATAAAATGTTTTTGCATGTATGTACATGTTTATATAATAGTGTTCGTTCACACCACTTTGTGGCAGCACTTAGTGTTGAAGCTTTAAGCCCTCACTTTTAGCCTGAAATGGGAACAGTTAGGGTGTTAACAGACGCTTCTGTGAAACAAAAGTTCGAACATCTCTCCATGCAGCTGCTAAGTGATAGAATACTTTTGTTTTTCTTTGAAAAAACCTTTAAATAATGTTTTTTGTTTCAGTAAAGTGTTTTTTTTTTTAAGGAACCTTGTTATTCATATGAATATGATGTGCATAATTGACCTAAGAACTTAATCTAACATTGTTTTTTTTATTAGAAGACAAAAGTTACTCAGCTTGAGTTCAAACCGGTAAACCGGGTTCAATACCGACGTCATCCACTATTTGATTAATCGATGGACAACTAAATGAAGGTAATTTTATTTCTTAGAAGAAATTTAAATTCGCTCTTGTGTTTTAGGTATGCTGATTCAATTAATCATAATTTTAGGCCTCCGAGAAGTACCCTTTAGGTTTTGATGAATTTGTGAGTAACAAAATATGGGGCATAAAAGACAGAAAGACATCAAAGTGATCCTATAAGTGTTTCGTTTTTTTACCTTTTACGGTACGAAACCCTTAAAATACATAACATCTTTTAATGTCTTTTAAAGACCTATACAACGACACTTATATAATGGGGTATGTGGAAAAACATTCCTGCTGCAGGGGCACAGGACTGTTTTTGGAAAAAGGAGGCTTGAAAGTCCACCACGCTTGTCCAATTTGTATGAGCAGACGTTGAGTGCGGCCACTCAACTGTTGGACTTGGTTCGTTGATAATTATATTAATAAGCTTTTATACGAACCTAAAACTATTTTACAAATTTTACAAAGCTTTAACGCTGATATTCATCTTTAAATAAAGAATATGACAATGATAAACACACACACATATACATATTCACTTGTATTAAATTTTTATGTAGTACAAGCTAAGTGTAGATAGTACACTAGTTCAGGTACAGTAGGAAAATTAGTAGCTCGATACCGCAGATTACACTGATCTCTGTTTTTACTCACATTAGCGTCGTTAAAGAGAAAGTTTGATCTGACAAAGTTGTCTTGTACTGTGGTTAGTATCTCTCAGTAAACGTACAGTTGGGAAACTAATAATTTCAGTGGTTAAAGTACATAAATACACCAACAGATTTAACTTAGGAGCATTGTTACTATACCAATTTGCACTGCAATGTTTTTACTGAGAATGTATGCTTATATTGGTTGTCTATCTGTACATATATGTCTTTCAAAGAATGTTTTTTACTGGGAATCGAACGTATTTGTTAAAAAAAATATAGTTTTAGCAAAATAGTTAAACCAACTTTAAAAAATTACAAGTAAAACATAAGGCTCTACATTTGAAATTATGACGAAACATTGAAAAAACTAAGAACCGTAATGCTTGCTTAGCACTAAATCACAAATAACTTTCTACCTCCTTTCATTGGAGACGAAACAATCAAACTGCATGCTATCAAAATTAAGGTCACTTTCGATTGCTATATCTATAAGTATTTTTAATGGGCCGATGTAGAAAAACATTTTTTCGCGACGTAATTAGGGTAAAAAAGCCTGATCCTTCGTCATATAGATCATTTAGTTTACTAAACGCTTTGAATAAACTTTATTAAAGTTTCTTATTGCCACGGTTACGTAATTTAATAGAGACTTTAGACCTCTGCACTAAGGTGATTTCGGTCTTTGGACAACAGGGGCACTGCGTCACGGATTTTACGGAGCACATCTATACCTACAGGAACGCCATTTTTCGAAGTGGCAAAAGCGTTCAATAAATACTGGCACAACTGTTTTTAAGCTGTTAGATTTATAAGCAATTCCACTATACACTGAGATAGCTCTAAAGTGGTTTGTAATTTAAGCACTTGCTTACAGTAGCTTGCAAGTGACTGGTGGGTGACAGATTCGATGACATTATTTTTCGGCATCAATATTATAGATCTAATAAGAGCAGGGATGAGATCTAGTTGCTGTAAGCTGATTATTTGAAGAGCCTTCTTGATTTGTCCCAGTTTTTCACATTCTTTGTCGCATTGACTTTGTAGGCCTGGAGCCCAAAGGACATAACCAAGCGATTATTAGGACAAAGTTCATCTAGCACTTTTACAAAGCGCAAACTAAGGCTTATGTTCTGTAGAAACGCTATGTCGAGTATGTCCAGCCTATGGTTGTCATTGTTGTCAATAAGGTCGTAGTTATTGAGTTTGTTTATCAATATGTCGAGAACCTTGCTTTGCCCTACGCAGGATAAGTGGTCGAAATCTTTATCGGAATCAGATGCGATAATGATTGGCTGATGGCTATTCTGTCATGGCTATTCTTACTCACCAAGTGGACCCGAAAAACGTTCCGCCCTGCTATACACATCATGTTGCAAAATGCATCTTTCTCTTTATTTTCTCCCAAGGGAAGGGTCCCTTTCGCTCTTTTTTTCTCTAGGTGAGTGTCACGGGAAAAGTTCTTAAAATATATTTGAACGATTTTGGAGTAAACAGAAACAAAACTGTATATCGAAAAATATGAAAAAATTTGTTTTTCAATGTCGGATCACAGTTAAAGTACCTATTAGAGATAAATAAATAACATTTTTATAGGAAATTTAATAAGTTACAGTTTTTTATACAGGATTTTACCGTATTAATAATTATAGCCTAAAAAAAACTAAAAAGGGTACCTTTTTCCAAGATGGCGGCGCGAGCGCAACAGGTATCGATGGGGACTTTGTGTATGTTTAATGGGAAGGTGTAATGAACATTTACACAAAAATTTAAAACTCTACCAATCAATGTTTTTTCGTTTTCTAATTTGATTGCATTAACTGGGGGATTTAGGGTGCTGTTATTCTACTCTGCCAACACCACACGGCCAAAAAAAAACTAAATACTTTTTAACAATAAAAACAACCGGCTTCAAAAACATGCACTAAAAAGGTAAAAATAATTACTTATTATAATTAAACTACTTATATTACTTAAATTACTTATTATAATTAAATTACTTATTATTATTACTTACCTACTTTAATTAAATATTATTAAATATATTATTATTACTTATTGTGATAAACTATACTTATTATTATTACTACTTATTTACTAATATTAACTTTTTTACAGAAATGACACCCGGCTTCAAAAAGATGCACTAAAAAGGGAAAAATAATTACTTAGCTTTTTCTAAAAGTCTGATCTGAATTACAGTTTGAATTTGCTGTCTATGTGACTTAAGTTACCTTAAGACCTTTTAAGTGCATTTTTTTGAAGCCGGTTGTTTTTTTTTAAAAAGTTTTTATTTTTTATTGCTGCAAAGGTTTTGCATTCGACTTCAAAGCGAAAAAAACACATAGTTCAAGGTTCTGTGACATAATTTCAGCATTATCGACTTATTTTTTTGGCTCCGGACCGTTATTTAGAGTATGAGAATTATGGTGGATATCTAAAAAATGGTTTCAAAGTATTTTTGGTTAAAAGCACCTATAAAACTCTTTTTTGTGATTTTTTTTAGGTTTCCGTTATCAACAAGAAACCCTTATAGTTTCGCCATGTCCGTCTGTCTGTATGTCCGCGACTTAGCTCAAAGACCATTAGTACTAGAGAGCTGTAATTTAGCATGGGTATACGTATTAATTAGGCCAACAAAATAGAAAAAAATTCGGGTACCTCCTCTAAACGTAAAGTTGGGATGAATATTTTTTTTTTACAGGGTACAAACTTAATAATCTAGATGATCTTACACATACAAGCTTCAATCTTGCAGTGATTATAGTGTATGTGAGCTCTAAAGTATAATAACAAATAATAAGAACCGGCTAAGTGTGCGACGGGCCCGAGTCATATACCATTTTAAATATCCATTACAGCGCCATCTAGCTATTATAAAGCGAAACAGTAACACATTTGTTTGTTGGAAACGATATTCAAAGTCAAGCAACGTCGGGCTTGGTCAGTAATTGGATTGGAAGCTTACTACATATTGGAAATAAATCTATAGAAGAATAGTAATTTGTTTATTGTTTAACATATAAACTGTTTATCTATTTGCATTGCATTAACCAAAAAACTTAACAAAAAAAATCAAATAAAACAATTAATTTTGTTTGATTGCAAAAACACTTCTCAAGAAGCTAGGTCGTAAAACTATGGAATACTTTAAGTGAGTATTCTTTTATAAAAAGGAGGCATAAGACGTGCAGTATCTTACTTTCAAGAAAAATCTCAAAAACAAGCTCAATCTAATTCTAGCAAAATACAGGTTGATTTATTTTTCTTCTTACAAAAATGAAGAAAAACTTTTAATCGTAAAATCTGGGTCGGTTGTAATATATTTAAGTTACTTCAAATAAATAGGTTTACCTGACACCTGTTTAAAATTCTCTGGTGTCGAGAAGATTAACGAAACAAACTTTACGAACTTGGAAAGTTGTCAAAGTTGAAGGTAGCCGTGAGAAAAGCAACCTGACGTTTGACGAAGCTTGACGCGGCTTGTTTCAACAGACAAGTGCCTCTTAAGAATTTCTTGTTAGATCACCCTTACAATTTAAAACACGTATTATTTTTACCATGTCAAGAAGACATACTGTATACAGATATAAACTTTTTGTTTTGACAGTATAAGCATTTAAAAAAATGCTATTCTTTTTGCATCTAATAAAACTTTTGAATATTTAATTAAAAACATAAATAATTGTACCTTAGCTTATCCAAATAAGTTGTGCAGTTGTCGAAATGAGCCCATATTTTTTTTATCTTGATTTAAAATTTTGAAAAGCGTTTTGAAATAATGAAAACGACTATATAAATCCTCCGTTAATTCTTAATAATTTAATTTTAAAAAATAATTTTGAAACCACTTAGATTAATAAATAAGCATAAAGGGACGGCAAAGTTCGCATAAGAAAATATTATGACTGTGCAGAAACATTTGAGATTTTAATAGTATTGGGAAACCTAGTTATGCCTCCAAACAAAAACGCAAGCGGAGACGCGGTTGTATACCAGTTCAAAAATTAAGAAATTTACACGTATTTTTAATAACAAACTTATTCTTTTATTAATAACTTCAAATTAATATTAGATTTTTATCAAATTATGAATCAAAGTCCAATGAAAAAAGGAACCGTTGCTAAATTAATTGGCGCGTGGGTTGAATAAAATGATTTTTTGCTGAAAAAGCGCGGGCTGAAATTAATTTTTAAAGCTGAGTTTTGCTTTATTGAGGTCAGAGAGCGGTCAAAGGATTATTACACGTAGAACGGAGAATAATTTAAAAACGCTTTTTTGTAAATTAAAAGCATATTTTATGATTGATTAAAATATTGTTTAGTGCTTAAAAAAATGAACAAAGTAAAGCCTTTCATTTGGAAACCCTTTTTTCGAATACAGACGTAATTGTGGCAACATTAAGGTGTATCCAACTTATTTTCTTATATAAAAACTGTGTTACACCAACTATCGTTAATTGTTTCGCGTTAATTCCATACCAGAGTTTCCATAGACGTAAGAAGCATAAAAAATCTGTTGTTAAATAACCCGAGACTGAATGTATGTAGGTACTGATATGAATTTAACAAAATTTCTGGTTATTTGATAATTTAATGACATTACACGAATGTATGTGTAAAAGCGTAATCTGATATGTCTTTACCAAGTGCAGTGCTAACCACAACCATTCGACGTAATACGTAATGACGAGTGGCGAAATATTTTTATTTGTAGATATTAAGCTTGGTGCAGTTTTTATGATTTTTGTTACGTCAGATTCATCATCTATCTCCTGCTTCAGGGTCACAGCGTTTGTCAGTCTGTCACGTTTTAAGATCTTGCATGGTAGAAATGACAACCCTAATTTAAACATGCAACGTACTGTTGAGCTAAAAAAATATAAGTATTTTAACTTTTATACTTAACTCTTTGAATAACATTTTATTGTCCTCATAGCACGTATGACCATATATTTAATTCAAGAATGTTCTTATGTAAAAAAACCTAGTGGCTCTCGAAATAATTAACTTCTTCACTCACCTCATACATCCTCGTGGTTGGGCCACGGCCTGCCCTCACCTTTGGCGAGGACAATTTGGGCTATTATAATCCAGCACGCGGGTCCAGTGCATATTGTGGCCTTTGCATACCTTTTTTTGATGTATGCAGGTTTACTCACGATGCTTTCCTTTATCGAAAAGACAGTAGTGTAAAAACAATTTACTTGGGAAATTAAGAAACAGACTCATTAGTAGACGCCCAGCTCAAACCTCAGAATGCAAGGCAGACACAGAAATCACTAAAATAATATTAAAAGGTCTTTCTTCATCATCGACTTTCCTACTGTATACTGTAGGCCTTGCCATTAACTGCGTTTCACAACATAGTCTCCCTACCTAGCTCATAAACCTACTCCTATTAATAAAATGTGGTGAGAATATATTGGTCAAAGTATCACTACTGACAGAAAATATTTAATCATGAAACGCGTTATGAGACATTTCTGTCGAAAAAACAACGTTCAGGTTGATTTATGATGACATTTTGTGACCAGATAAAAGTTTAAGAGTATCTACTTAGCTCGTATAAAGTGATTAATGAGAAACGGATAGTTTTGTAACAATATAAAGTTCCTGTAAATGTCATAAGCCTAAGTAAAAGCTTATTAAAAAGCTTTGAACTATTTTTTTATGGTCACCATATTTTTTGTTTGTGTGTAGATATAATTGTGATTATTTTCAGGTCTTTACAAAGTGCAGTACATGAGGTAAAATAATTTGACAACATTTCACAAGATTTTTTCAAAATTACTCTTTTTTCCTCGATCATTTTTAATTAAATTCTCTTAATATCTCAAAAAGTAGTTGTTGATGTTTATAATTAAGTATAAAAATTTAAAAAAACTAGCCTATTTAGAAACCCTAGCCGTAAGCATACTCACCAAAGTTTAATCACAATCAGATGAAAGGTTTAGAATAAATAAAGAAAAAACATTCAATCGACAGATTGACAATACTTAGTACCTATATAAGAGAGATGTTGAATGTCTCCAATATATGTGAAAATTACATAATTTACTCGCTGTCACCTACTTCTTGTCAGGGAAAAACATGTCACTTCGATCTGACAGTAAAAAACAATTCGCAAGCCATTTGTCAGCGTCAGCCTCTTAGCGAGGCGACATCATCTCAAAGAGACATAGTCATTGTTAGTGTGGAAACGGATTCGAAAGCGTTTAAATTGATTACATCATTACATCAAAATATATATTATTATACTATCACAATTGTCAGCATAAAATACGGTTTGTGTTCATTAACTGAATCTAAGTGACAATGGAATTGTTTCTTAATTTCTGATTATTGGCTTTTGTTTTAATTTTAGAATTACCTAAAAAAATAAGTTATATTTTGGTGCAATTAAAGTAAACAATATTGTTTAAAATTCTTCTGCTTTAGGTATTAGTATTAGTAGGTACTTTAACTTTAAACAAATTCGTCGGTAAACATATGTATAAGTAAATGTATAACTTAACGGTTCTTGTTTTCAGGGGTAACCAGTGGCTGGATATACACCCACATCATACAGTAAGGGGACAGTCTCTACTCACCACTTTAGTCCTTCGTGACAAATGGTGATACTAACGCCGTAACGCTTTTGACGCAGTGTGTCTGGACTAAGGTGGCTTTATGTATGTCCCATACGTCGTAAATTACCAGCTTCAGAATAATATACTCATTGCCAATTACTGACGGACTACGGTAAGTAAGTCAGGATTGTGCCATGTGAAATGTGAATTTCAAAGATGAATGTGGTTGTTCTAATTAAATTCCTTCGAATACGTAAACAGTCAGTCTCACTACTAATAACAGACACACGGAGTATATAATAGTACATTATAAAAACTCCCTCCCTCCCTTATTATTAAGGGATATTAAAAGTATTACACGAGTGTTTAATACCTTGCCAAGTGTATCTAATGTAATGTTATAGGTAAAAAAATGACTATTTCTTGATTTTTCAGGATGGATTGGATGCTGGTAATTTTTGTTTTTGTATATAATATGTCCGGTAGAGTTAACTTTATCTCTGTATCGCTGCTAGATGAGTCGCACAAGAAAATCATTAGTTTTATACGTCAAAAAAGAACATATTTATTTCGGCGCGAAATCTAATATTCCCAACTGCTCTTGTGCCAAGCATTAACCAATTAACGAAGTTAATAGTAGACAATTAAATAAACTAAAGGGATATATTATGATATGATACAATATGTTTACGTGAGCACGCGCCACCGCCTGCGTTGCGGGGCTAGAATAGAACTTCAGTCGTCGCTCGCCTTCCAATCGAGTTAACTTCTCTATCCGTTTGTGTACCTATTTTACTTGGTGTAATAAAAGCTTGGAATCTTATAGACATTTTTATTTGTGCTACATTAATTACTGTCCTGGGAACTTAATTGGGAGTAAGATCGAACGAAAGTAAAGTGATAGTAAAAAACCATTTAGTTATAAAATATACTAAAATTAAATTTTAACGACTTCAAATCCACTTAAAAGTAAAAAAATAGCCACTGAAGCAGACTTATTCACAGACCATTAAAATTGACCTGCATTTATATTCGCCTTGAATTCGATTGCCAATGTCCCTAAAATTTCCTTTAAGCAGATTTATTTACAAAATATTATGCTACAGTTGCTTTACCTTAATGTCGGATGCCAATAGAACTTTATAACCTATATTAACTACAACTTGAATCACATACATACGCCTAAGTGTGGGTCATGCACTCTTAATGTATAGTTTCGTAGCGTGCGCGTTGTAGGTTCATCATTGATCTTGTATTGAAGACCTACAACGACACTACCTATTAATTTTCAAAAACTTGTGCATATATTTTGTTTTGTCTGACAAAAACAGGAGTCATTTATATTTTTGCAATTTTTTCACAAACTTGCAATAAGATTTTATAAATACTTCCAAAAAAAGAAGAAAATCGGTTTTTAAGTTTTTTATAGAACCACAATAATTCTCATTCTACGCAACCCTTACTTAATACATGTACGACAGGGAGCAAAGATTAAATATCGAATCACAGTGATCTCCACGTTTTCGTTTATACCAACTGAAAGAATAGAGTATTTGAACAAGGAAAATTCAATTTGATTTTATCAGAGGGGGCGTTTCGCAAGTATGCTCCCTTCGAAAACTTGAATATGAATAAGTGGCTCGGTAGGCACGCTGGCTAAATAAGGGCTTTCACTGTGAAATAACACAATAATCGTAGTACTGAGAGGGCGAATTTTTCCTGTTTTGGTTGCAGATATTTATTTTGTTCGAGATCGTGAATAATACGATTAAAAAGGTTCACAGCTTTTAATTTTTAATTTTTGTCTTATTTATCAATATCACATTTATAATAATTACTAAAATTTCATTTAAATATACATACGTATTTTTCTTCCAAGATTTATTTACCATATTTTCATTTATTTTAGAAATGTATGTAATTCAAAACGATTAAAAAAATCCCCCAAAACAGTTGAATCCGTTGTTTTTTCCCTTGAAATAAGTAGGTACATCTGTAAGTGTAAGTTAACGACACACAACTACTAGGAACTTATGAAGTCGTAGAACTTCAATTTTATAAATACACAAATTTCATAAAATATAGAATTACATAATAAATATATTATTTATTTATGTATTCTTCTTGTACAAATACATTGTTGGACAATGGCGGGCTAAACAGAATAAGTGTAGGCGGTACAATTAATATTTAGCATATTTAAGAATATACACACAAAAACATATATCAACAAATTTATAGATACACAACATACAATTTACAAAGATATTAAAGGCGGGCGACATCGAACAGTTTGCTGTAATTGCATAAAATCTTAGTGTATTCTGTGCTGGTAAATAGACTTAACCAGCTGACCTGGCAAATGGTATTTTGCCAGCATAAACCTTTCTCTCTTGAATCACTTCGAATGAAGGCGAACACAGACAAATAGACGGAAGACTTTATTTTATATACTATCCTAGTGAAAGTTTGATACCAGTCATTTTGAAGCGCTTAGTTAAAAGCGCTATGTTTCTCAATAAAGCGGTTGCAACTAATACAATTCAAAAACGTTTGGTACATTGAAATGCTACATTTGGTTTAATATTTGGGGGTTTAACGAATCCTACTTAGTTTATAATAAGAAAAACACATTTACAAGTCCATTATCTGTCACTAGCAAGAATCTTTGACAAGAACATTGCTTATGCAATTGAATTTGTTATTTTAATTTAGCTGTATAAAGTATTTATATAAAAATACATAGTTTAGATGCTAAACCACAGGTAACTTTGTGTTAATGACTGAATGGAGATAATGCGTCAACCAAAGACGAATATTAAAGTAGTCTTCCACGATAGTCGGTTGTTATGCTCAGTCGTTGTCATTAAACGAAACCACTAATAGGTGAAAAAAAAATCAAACAAAGTAAAACGATCTAGAACAAATTAAAAAAAAATATCTTTTGTTTTTAATTTAAACATAAAGAACCAAAGAGAATGCGTGAGTGACAATAAATCTCAAAGAATAAAATTGATTTATTCGGAAAGAAAATATGGCAGGATGAACAATAAATTATTTATCTTACAGTTGCTAACTTAGAAATATTTACCTCCTCAGTCTTGTAAGGAAAACAAAGGCAAAGAATAAGGCGAGTTATAAATAATTCAAGGAGCGCAATGCGGGCCTAAAAGATTCGTCGTAGATTGTCCACGTGTGTATGTACACCTGCCAATTTGGTAGAGGCTCTGTTAGAGGGAAAATACTGTAGTTTTGTTTCCATATTCATAATTGATGGACACTAGATTTTTGGTCAACTGTTTGAAGTATGACAATATACATAGCAGCTAACTAGATACAATGAAAAGGAACATGTGACTAAAATTTGTGTTTGTTGCACTATTCATACTAAGCTTCATTGAAAACTGTAGCCTTTCTCTCAACCTACACACAAAACAACCTTGTAAATTTTTATCATGCTTTTTGTGTATAACAGCCATCCTCTCGCTCATGACTCATCTGAGGGTATCAGCTGAAAATCAGCGCTGTAGCATATTATACTGAGCTGACACCTATTCGGCGATGCACCGCAGCACGGGTTAAGAGCTACCTAGAAATGTTAAATTCGTTTTTATTTTTCTGTAATTTGTATTTTATTTCTGTTATTTTTTTTTCTGTTTACTTTTTATTGAATTTTTAATTAATTACATAGGTTTTTAACTTGTGTTGTGATGTGCCTTCGAATAAAGATTTCCTTTTTTTTTCTTTATTGGGTAGGCCTGAACTATAAGAAATTTGCGATGATTTAACTATTTATAATCTCATTTTCTATTAAGTAAAATCCAATTTTTATATAATATTTTTATACTGGCTTAAGCCAACGGGCAACAATGCATAGTGGTCGGTACACAAAAGGCACTGAAGATAATGGATATTGCTATTCTTGAGTGTCTCAAAGCAATCTGCTGCGGAATCTTTTGTGAGCAGTTCTTAGCTTAATACAAGTGCTATAGTGGGCCTAAAAGGGAGAAATGCTTGGTTGTAAATGATTATGGTAATTTTTTATGTCCCTGACAAGCGAATTTCAAACTTTTAATAAGAGGTTTAGAAAAAATATCAAAATATTGAAAAGAAAATGTACTGTGGAAACGAAAGCATGTGTTAAATTTTGTTTAAAAATGAAAAACTTTAGTTCCGTTGTTGGTCTTTTATACAACTATGGTGGCAAACAAGTCTACGGTCCCCCTGATGGTAAGCATATACCATGGCCAATGGACGCTTGCAACACCAGGGGTATCACTCGCGCGTTGCGTTGTCTTAAAATAAATATTTTAAGAGCAATGGAATCAAGAAATTAACCTTGAGCCAGGACTTGAACCTGCAACAAACCTTATAGCCTGTGTTTGAGATATCAAGCATTTATGAAATGTTTTCTGCTAAGTCTCCAACCTTTAAGGAGTCTCAAACGAAGAAAAGGTTTTCTTTCTGTGTATGTATATTTATAATCTATTACTTAATTCTATGAAGATTTGTGTGTTTGTAAGATTTATGTCCTAGGACTGCATAAGTCCCTAGTAGTTGTATTTAAAACTAAATAGTTACATTTAATAATATATACCTACATACTTATTAGGTATATTTAATGTCCTAAATATTTAAAGATACAGCGAATACTACTGCTGCTTTAAACTTCTACTAGCGTGAGGTTCCTACTAGTTAATAAAATGTCAATTTCGTCGACTTAATTTCTATTTACTTCTCCTATTGAAACAGTGACCTACAAACGTATTCGTGCCAGTTGGTAACTAGTAGTACACAGAACTTCTGAAGGCTACACGTACGTAATACGATCATAAATTTAGGAATAGAACATTATCTTGCAAAGTTTTCGGGCAGAAAATAGTAGGGTAGTGTCATCGTTAAAGACAATTTAAAGCCTCACCATTTCAGTGTCTTGAGTCGATTATAACTAGTTTCTCTAACTCTATCAAGTTAATACAGAAAATACATATATATGTAACAGTACGCCTGTTTTCCGATGAGGTAGTCAGAGACCAAAGAATTTCACTTGCGGCGACCTTGGCGCACTGCTTTTTTATACTTCATCCACTTGCGTCAATGCTTTGATAGACGTTCGATAGTTAAGTTTAGGGTAGAATAACGTATGAGTTGAACCTTTGTAGTCAATTTTGGCAAACTTCTCGCTATCCCACTGTGGGGTAACTTGGCATGCCGTTTGAGTTCATGTGACAATGCAATATAAACACTTTTTCTCTTGTCTGTATGTATATCCATAATAACCATAGCATGTGGGGATTTTCGAGCGTTGTTTTGCCGCACGTTTAGTTGGGCCATGGCGTCTGGGGAATAAACATTATTACCCTACATTATACTGTGTGTCTGGTCTGCTTTAATTTTTTTAATTTAAATAAATTTCACCAATTTGTCAGTATTTTGGGTTAACGATTCATTGCAATCTTAATAAACTTAAATGTCAAAATAAAAACCTTTATAAAAACAGTTAAAAGTTTTCTCATGTTTGAAAATAAAGAAACATCAACCAATTTCTTGTCGCATTAAGTAAAAGTTCCGGAGAAAGAAAATTACTATGGATGTTTGAAAAACTTGTAAAACTAATTTTGTTTAAACCCCGTATCGCCAAGTCTAAACTCTAATGCGTTATTAGAACGTAAACATTAAGGATATTATTATTTTATTCTTCAAGTATTTTATATGCTTCATATACTCATATTTACTACTACCAAGGCGATGTGTCTTACCTTACTGTATCTCTTCTAGTTATTGAGATTTAACCGCTCAAAGTCCATAATTTCCGTGACGCAACATTTTACCCCTTCCTATGTCACTTTATCTATTTTGCGTTCAAAAAATTCAAATGTGATTATAAAAATGACTATATATAAAAATAAACTTATACAAGCATAGATAGGTACAATCTATAAGTGGAATTTGTATAAAAATACAGTACTACAGTTTTGCATGATACTGTCGTTGCCAAATTACATGCTAGAAATTGGTTCTTTTTTTTTAGCGAACACTTGTCTATGGCTCCAGACAGGAACTTTTAACTATCCAACAGTTTATTTGTCTGGGTAGAGACGCCGCCAAAGTAGGCGGGATAGAATGTGTCTGCTAACTTATGTACCTCTTTTTCTACTATTATATTATCAGCACCTAAATATTTTTTAGTAATAATGCTTGTTTACGGATTTTTACCTTAAATATTTTACATACATTACCCTTTTTTACCCGAGGAAAGAAGCTAGTTTCGTTAAGTAGGTAAAGGTGAACGTCGAAAGCTTTTATTCCGAAGGTAAGAAAAGCCATTTTGTACTTGGCATGAACGTTATTTTCTATACTACCTATACTATTCTACTTTCAGTCCAAAAGCGACAAGTTTTCTCGCCAAAATTAATGTCTTTTATTAGAATGAATGACCATGCGAGGCGGCGCGGCACGAAGCGGCCAGCATCATTCTTGCCGGTCTATCGGCTGCCCGCTGGCGACGTCATATTTTTCTTCTACGACCGCGCTAATAAATGTAACCGGCCATATCGAGTATGAAATGCAATTTCATACTGTTATTCGCACTGACCTGGGAGTTATTTCGCACAGTGGTCGCAAAAAGCTCAATTTTCGAAACTGAGTATGTATGGAACTTTAGAACTTTTCATTGCAGGAAGTAAAATAATTAAAATTATCGACGACGAGACTTTTTAACCTCTATGAATTCTAAGTTAAATAAATTAATAACTAAGAAGCTCGTGGTCTAGTCGCATTCTTTTATCGAAAACGATAAGCGAGGTTAAGCAACGTGGTCAGTATCTGGATGGGTGAGCCCCTAGTGGTAAATTTTTCTGAGCTCCTTCATCAGTCCTTAAGTTAAGTCAAGTCAAAAGCCTTGGCGGCTAGAAAACTTTGACAGTCGAGTGGCCACTCACAAACGCCAGCCAATTTTCACCCGAGGGCGGTGGTGGAACATATTCCATACCATAGTCTAAGCTTCAAGGAGAGGCTTGTGCGAATACAAAAAATTATTAACTGCTTTTCAAAGTCTATCGCCCAGAAAATCATAGACCGTGTAGCTTAAACATAAAACCTTACACAAATTGCATATGATCAAAACGTTTCCAGTGCTGAAAATTTTGTATCTTTTTATCTTCATTTTTACTAAAGCCCCTGTACAACTGCACAGTGCGATAGAGATATAATTCAAGTATGTACGCAATCACGTGAATAGCCCGGCGTGCAATTTAGTGAGTGGTGTTCCTATCTGTCGTGTCGTGACGTTTATTTATTTGCAGACCCTCACTAATGGACAGTGTTAATGAAATGGTCGACAGTACAATCTTTTATGTTGCTTGATCAATGAGATTGAAGGGTGCGATATTGGTTTTTGTAAAACCTTTTTTTTCTCTAAAAAAATAACAGCGTTGGTTTGTTAAGTATAGTGTAGCAATGGACTTGCAGTAGATAACACTGAATTTTATTTAGCCGGTTGACAAGTTTTTTCACTAAAATATTATACTTTACTAATTTTAGAACGTCATAAAATTATTAGAGGTTTCTTGTATAGGAGACTCAATGGGTTTTTATTTTGCGTCATCCATTGCTTATTACTACAGAGAAGCAAAGGCTATCCTCTTAGATAAAGGCAGCTTAGGCCATATTTCAATTTGCAAGTTCAGTCGGCAGACGTTGTCAATCTAGTGGCCTCTTGACTGTTAGAATTTTCTAGCCACCCATAAAGTCTCTGACTGCTGTCATATGACACAGCCACAGAAACAGGGTTTTGACTTATTGCATTTTTAATTATTAACTATCATATAAACTAAAGTAAAATTTTGTAACTAAGATGCAACCCTGTGGACAAATGGACTGCTTAAGTTTTGTGGTGGGTCTCATCAGCATATTTAGGGTAAAGAACCCTAAAAATACAGCCTTAACAAAATAGCATGTTATTAAGTATGATTGAATAAATATAGTTTATTGCCCATAGGTATTAAAATTAATTAATTAAAAAAAAATCTGCTGTTGAATAATAGCAGGTTTTTTTCGCTTGTTTCCATTTTGATATATAAGAAAGGCACAACAAAAATAACAGACTACCCCAAGGTACCTACTCATAGTTAATCCCTTTGTCTCCGGCTTAGGGATATGTGAGCCAAAAATACGATTGCAATTTTTGTGAACCTTAGAGAAATGACAAACGGTTAGTGTAACGTACGTATGTAGAATAATTTATATTTCTGGAGCTGCTAACGGCCACAAAGCCTAGTTGGGTTTGAATATGAGGTTGCAAAATCTCGTTTTTTTTATTGCAAATAAGGATAGATCTTTAGAGAAAAAGTCTTCAATAGTCAAAACCACATTCCACCCGTGCGTTAGCCCTAATTTTGTATTGTGTTTCATCTAACTTTTTAATATTACTAATTTAACAAAGACATAAAAAAATTAAAGTAGCATAGACCGCCAAAGTAGGTGAAAATGTATAAGCCCCTCTCGCCGTCTATCGGTGCCCTCGCCGAATGCCATTCGATCCGGCAATTCGATGCGGCTTTTTTCATTCTGCGTTCGACCAAGAATGCTAGACGTTCAAAAAACACAAACGTAGGTACTAAATGTCAGTGGTAGGTGTTTTTCCACTAGCACCGTAACTTTTGTCCTCTAAGATGTCGGTGCAGTGAATCCTCATGCTTAGTCTAAGAAACTTCT
Organism: Apoda limacodes; assembly: GCA_946406115.1. Taxonomy (NCBI): domain Eukaryota; kingdom Metazoa; phylum Arthropoda; class Insecta; order Lepidoptera; family Limacodidae; genus Apoda; species Apoda limacodes. The sequence goes on along the minus strand of OX291553.1, from coordinate 13,792,225 downwards.
TGGGTAAAAAAGTAAAAAAAGGAAAAGTGTAAATTCAGCAGCTGCTTCATCCACATTTGATGTGAATGTTTGCAACATCAAGGGTTCACACGCCAACCTTAACGCAGTTCCTCACTACCTGGAGATTGTGCAGTCAACCATAATTGTAGAGAACTAATTCTATTCAACTATGTTTAAAAAAAAAATTATGTTAAAGGTATAGGTATACAGAAATGGCCTAAAGATGTTAATGACCGAGATAATTGAATTTACATATGTTTTGTAATTTATTCGTTGAATTTCTAAAAAATCGATTTTACACAAAAAAAATTAACCACTAAAATAGTAGATAATCGAATTTTAAACAACTTTAGTTTGTACTATTTGTGCTAAAAATTCAAAGTAACCGAGTTATGGTGCAAAAACTATTTTCACTTGAATTCAAAGGCAGCTAACGCACCGGCGAAATTCGTTCACCATTTTTAATTTAGACTAAAAATTACGCACTTTCTTAATATAATTCCTGTTGATAATTATTGCAATTTAAAGTTCATTTCTTTACTAACCTGACTAGGCTAACAAAAAACTGCAGACTCTATATTTTGGTTACAGTTTGGTGTTTCATTTTCATAATACGTAAAAAAACAACTATCAGCGTATACAGAATTACACTTGGGCCAAGCTTACTTTATATCTGAACAAAACTACATGTAAATTAACGTTTTTGCCAAATAATATAATAATAATAACACTTCAGGTGTGGTATAAAATTAATATACTGTATCAATATTCATGCATTTGCCAATTGTAATACCTACAAATTTAGTTACACTGATTAAATAACCCTCGTTAGGACAAGGGGTTGAAGGTATTTGTATGTCAAATTCACACAAGAACGAGGGTGTTTGACTTGTGTTTGAATTATAGTTATATAATAAATGGGTAAATTTGTAAGTTAGTATGTTTGTAACTGTTTCTCATCATAATTACTCAAACGATTTGGCTAAAATCTAGAATAGAGATAGCTTACACCCTAAATTTACACGAATAGGACATTGATTAATCACTGAAAATTCTATTAGGAATAACTGTAAACGACATGCTATATAGCTAAAGCTTGCTACAGCGAATTCTCTTATTATAATCAAGGAGTAGTTGGAATCCCTCGCAGCCTAGTTGGTAGGGTGGTTGCCTGCTGTGCAGAGGGTGTGGGTTCGAATTCCGCACTAGATAAACATTTATGTAATAAAAATTAGTATTTTGTCTTTAGTCTGGGTGTATTTATATATGAGATGTATGTATTAAGTATGTACTTGTATCCGTTTTGGTGGTTTTGTGGTATCCATAACACAAGCTATGCTTACTTTGGGGCCAGACGGCACTGTGTGAAATGTCAATATTTATTTAATCAATTGCGGTTATTAAGCTTAAACAACAACATGACAAAGTAACAACATATGTATTAGGTACCACCGCAGTAAAAAATAATAGTATTTTAAGTTACTACATTAAGAGCGAGCGCAGCCGATATCACTTGATACCAAGCGCGAGGCTTTCTCTAGTAAGTAATTGAGTGCAGTGAGATTGTATATCGTATTAGACATGTGTACGAATAGCGCGATAAGGTGTTTATTTTAATGTTCGATCGTTTACTATTATTACCATGTTATTTTGTTACTATGGTAATTCTCAGAACCAGACTGATTACTTGGCTGACCCTGGAAAAAACAAAGCTTCTTACCGCAGGCATGTTGTGCTATATTAATTATTCTGTGAAGCAGGCTTTAGGACTGGAATTCGAGGCAAATATATACTAAATTAAGAGCGCAGGCAAGAAGTCAACTGAGAAAGCCACATGGTGTGTAGAGAACGTAACGAAAAAAAATATATGAATTTGTATTTTAAATATTAGTTGCGTAAAAATCTTTGCTTTTCTTGAGTGTCCAGAAATCGATCCACCCGACTTTTGAGTTAGTCTCTCTCACACAGGACTTGGCGTGCACTAATAAGTCTTTTTCTTAATTTCTCGAGTTCATTGTTGTAAAATGGCTTTTCGGTGAAAAAAATATTGTGAGAAAACCTGCATACGTTCAAAAGACGTATGTGAATTCTACAATTTGCACTGGGATGATGTAATTGACTATGGCTTAAACCACCCTCGCCTACGCCCAAGGTGAAGGTCAACAGCCCAACAGTGGTGACATGAAGGCGGGCAAGGAAAGGAAATCAAAATTATATCAGACTTGGATCTTTGTTTTGTTTCTATAAAATAAGCATTGATAATGTTTTTATCTATGTATATAATTTTCAAAAGCAGGAAAGTTATTGATAGATATTTTATAAAAACAATCTTCTATGTAGCGGATCTATTAAGCAAATAAGTTTCAAAACAAGGATACAATATCTATTGAAGAGTTCAACTTCAGTATCAAAGTGAACAGAAACTTTGTTGCGATGCGAATGTAATGTAAATCAGGATTGTTAGCAATTTTCTTGTTGTTGACTTCGATTCCTTTGGAAACTTTGTCAACTTAGTAGTTTTAAAATGTTTGCTTCTTAAATGTATAAAAAAATACAGAAACGACCATTGCTAAACCTTGCTTTCTCTGCAATAGGTTTTATTTCAATTTAAATGCATATATAAACACGATGGCTATTTGTGGGGCCAAGTACGTGTTTAGAAACCTAAACCGATACGAATTTCTGTGAGAAACTCTATTTCAAAAAATCGTGTAAGTGCGAGTCGGACTCGCGCACGCATCAGGTTCCGTACCATTATCTATAAAAACAGCAAAAATCACGTTTGTTGTATGAGAGCCCCCCTATTTGTTATATTTTAATTTCATTATTTATTTTAAAAGTGAATATATAACTAAATATTCTATGAATATTACAAGCGTCTACCTGTTGCCGTTATCAATATCGAGCAAAAACGAGCAAAAAAATGACGTTTGTTGTATGGGAGCCCCCTTAAATATTTAGTTTATTCTCTTTTTTAGTATTTGTTGTTATAGCAGCAACAGAAATACATCTGTGAAAATTTAACTATCACGGTTCATGAGATACAGCCTGGTGACAGACGTCCGGGTCCTGTTGGATTTGTTACCTTACACCTGTTGCTTTGCTTTAATGATAGAAGTTGATAAGTTATATAATTTATTTTACAAGGATTAAATGACACACAAAAACAAGTAAGATTAATAAAATGAGAATTAACTAAACACTTGCTAAAATGATAAAAATGCTCAATTATACAAATATTGATATTTCAAACTAACAACTAATTTTAATATAATAACTAATTAAGGGGTAGTGTAGCTTTCTATTGATAAGAAAAATATAACTGAATCAGGTAGTTTTGTTAAATAAAAGGGAAAAAATACGTTGGATAATTTATTTTACCAGCCATAAATATTCAACAGCACACAATTAACGGGCTCTCTGCTTCAGTAACGCAGCCCATATTTTTATTATATACTAATTTTTATCCTTCGTAATAAAAGATTATTAGAAAAGGTTGGTTACGTAGCTACCTGTTCGAAAAATGTTACAATTGCTCTGTATTAAAAAACTAATGTAATAATTACAAATGGCTCTACAATATTACACAAAGTATTTAAAAAGTTTCTAAAACTATAAAATAACGTGTTGGGGATCCCTAAGAGATGTTAAATGTAAGAGATGAAATACGTTAATCTTAATTTTCAACTTAAACTTATAATACCAACTTTTATCCATTATATACAAAATTGACAGATTCTAACCCACACTTTACCCCTTTAGAGGGTAAATTTTGCAAAAATTTTTCTTAGTGGAGCCCTAGGTCAAGCAAGAAACCCACATTCCAAATTGCAAGTTTTAAACCGAGTGGTTTATGCCGTGTGTATGTATGTGTGTGTATATGTATGTGTGTATGTGTGTATGTATATGTATGTATGTGTGTACCTACACATTATGTAGGCTGAGGATACTCCATCTATAGGAAGAAAAATATTTCAAAATAAATTTTATTTGATTTAATATTTATATATGTGATGAGTTTGGTTTCCACCCTCTAACATTTGAACCGTGTATTACAAAAATCACGATGATATACTTACTCTTCATAAATACTTCCAAAAAAATTGTTTTTAAAGGTGTTTTAGACATTAAAATAATTACAAAGTTATATTATGAATATCCGAGAAGTAACATATCCAATATAAAAGTTACTCTAACGTTGTAATGCTATTAAGTAATATGTTCAGGGAATTCCTTTGGGGATCTCCTCACCACATTAATTGAGCCAACGTCTCTGACCAGAATATTAATTATAATCCTGGGATCGCGACCTCATATTCAGTTAACAAGGTGTATCTAATTATTAATTATCGTTTACATATTAATTTACGTGCTTTGACATAGTTACATACTCTTCTACTGGTTGGTGCCTTATGTGATTTTTTCTGTCCCATACAGTTTTTACATCCCCTTTTACAGCCTTTACAGTTAAATTTCATAATATTTTTATTACAAATGAGTGCAATATCTTTTTTGTATTCTTATAATACCATTTTGAAAATAATAATCTAGTAAGATCGGCATACGTAAAGCATGATCTTAACTGGAAAACGTTTAGCTACTTAGCGCGATACGATTTCAGTTGATTTTCCATGTTTTTAGTTTATTCAAAAAACAAGACTTTGTATAAAATTCCAATTTTCCTCATAGAATGAAACCATAGTTAATTAATTTATTTAAGAAATAATTAAGTTCCCTAACTTAATATCGGGATCTATGACAAGTAAACTTAACATTTAAGATTTATTTTTAACTAGTGTTTCCCGCGGCTCCGTTCGCCCTAAATTTGGTTATCGGATTTGGATTCTTACGGCAACTCCTTGATTATACTAAAGAAGTTTACTATAGCAAGATGCAGCTAGGGCTTGTTCAAGATAGTTACTCAAGTGGGAATTTTTGAATTGGATAAAAAGTCTATGTCCTGTGCCAAGTTTCATCGCGATCCGTCCTGTGGTTGAATCGTGAGTAACAAACAACCAAACATTTAAACTTTCGCAATAATAATATTAATGGGATAGCTGGTATTAAATGAATTTTCTGAATCGACTAATGAAATTCATTCGTTTAAGCTCGGTCGTAGTTATTACCGCGGGAACTTCTGATTTTTTTGGTATAAAAACTAACCAATGTCCTTCCCCGGGATTCAAACTATTTCTATACCAAATGGTATCTAAAGCAGTCCATGTATGAGTGGCTTAGGAAGTAACAAACAGACAGACAAACAAACATTCACAAATGATATTTTAAAACATTTTTTAAAATTCTGTGTGATTTTGCTTTCATATTATATATATTTCCCTAGCTTCTGTTTTTTTTCTTTTTAGTTTTTGTATGTGTTATTTAAAAAAAAGTAAGATAGACTTATTTGGGATATAAGGGTATAATGTAGTCATCAAATCTTTCAAGCTTTTTAATTTTTTCTAAGTTGTTCAACTTCATCCTGGCTGAAGTCTGATAAATTTAACTCTGTCCGTTTAATCTTAATTGATTTTTATAATGCCCGACCCTAAAAATTATCCCAACGTAGCTTAGCAACAAAATTCTTTTTTAATTTATCCTTTAACATGCACTGAATTATTAAGCCAGGATAAAATATAAATTTTGGAAGCATGTTGGGTTAATCCAACTTCCATTTGAATTTTTTAATTTGACATCTCTCAATCATTTGACGAGTATTTGACAAGTTAATCCGACATGATCCACGGTTTGTAAGGTATAGCTATTTTTTCACTTCAAACTTGGGTAAACAGATGTAACATATAAAAGTATAACAGACACGATGTAAAAGTAAACTACATATAGTACACACACAGTTGAAATAAATTTTAGCTTTAAGGGGTTCCGTACCCAAAGGGCGCCTACAAAGCCCAAACACTAAACTTACGCTGTCTGTCTATCCGTTCGACCTTAAAAGGACTTTTTAAGCAGATGAAGGTGTAGCAGTGAATTTTGAAATAAAATAATCATAAAAGTTAGATCGGTAGCAAGTACCTACCGTACGAGCAACTTCTCTGGAGAATATTTTTTGCGTTTTTAAAAATAGTTATTTGTTATACCTACAAGGGAGTAAAAGCGTTTTTTTGGTAGAAGTGCTGAGGCTAGAATTAAATCACAAGCGTAGCGAGTGATTTAAATATAGACTACTGAGCATAGCGAGGGATTTAAAGGCACGAGACCGAAAAAATTTGCTCACGCGTCCAACATACAACTTTTTACCTCTACCAGAGAGAAAAATTTATACTTTGTTTTTTCTTTTTAAATCGAGTAAAAAAAGCTAACCTACGTACACACACACACACACATATACACACAGTCATCACCATAAAAATAATGATAAACAACCCTCCAGGTCTCAAAACGCAAATTTTGTGTTTTCGATTTGTGGACCTGTTATTATAACTTTCCTCAAAAGTAAAAATAAAAAAATTAAGGGGGTTCCCAATAACAGAAATCAGTTTTTGTTGTTTTCGCTCTAATACATACAAATAGTAATACATACAACCTTCAAACTTGAAACGAATTTAGTGTAATGCCTATCGTACAACAAGAAATATTACAAAATGGTCAAGCGTGAGTCGGGCTCGTGGCTTCTATAGTGGTACGTAACTTTTTACTTCCGGTTTTTTTTACAACAGATAATAAATGGATGAAGTACCTAATTAAACAAAGGGCACAATTGTTTGCATCTTACAAATTATTTAAATAGCTATATTTTAGCAAATTGCTTGTACCAAAGGCCTGTGAATTCTAAACATAATTCATTTACCACTCCAAGCGTTTATTTTCAAATGGATAATTGTAAGGTAGCGTGCCCTTAATGGACAAGGCAGAGATTGATGGTATGCTATTTCAAAACAATTTAATGTTTAAACAAAATTGTTTCTGTCGTTTTCATTCTTATTTATACATTAAATACAATTATGGACATATTTAGAGAAACACAAAAAAAGGCCGAATAACATAAAATATTTTTCATCACAATTACACTTAGCACATTATTCCCACGGGCTTTGTATTTTTTTTTCTGTAAGCAAACCGCGCGTTTATAGAACCCACTTATATATATATATATATATATATATATATATATATATATATATATATAACGCGCCTATTCTATTAAGTAGGTATGTTTAAAAGGTGTCGGTACAAAATATGAACTACATGCACACTACAAGCTCGCTTGTACCATAAATTCTCAAAGAGATAGACAAAGAATTGAGTTTTAACTTTAACCAAAACTTTTTAATTTATAAATTATTGAGATATATCTAGCGCCAGCTGGCGGTGGCGTTGTTTTTTCTACTTCTAATTCCGTCATTTTATTTATTTACTCGCAAATGTTACACGGAACATCAGGCGGACCGTAAGCTTGTTTCCCACTCTCTCTCTCTGCCTTAGTGGTATAAAAAAAACACGGGCTGTAAGGAAATTACAAACTCCGAGTTATTAAATAATGTAAGTACTATCTTCGAAGTAAGCAATGAGTTGCTGGCATTACGGAGCTTTAAAAATGTAAAGTAGTTAAGGTCTTAGCACCCGCTTTGCTTGCACGTTATGACACTGTCAACGAATCAGTGTGCTGGTCAAGATTATTTCTAATTTTTGTCATTGATCTAATTAAATTAATTTTGACGCGTTATTCTGGTGGTTTGATCGGTGTCAAAAAATCTACAAAGTTAAGACTTATTATAGTTAATCGAGGAGTGGCTGTATAAATATCTATCTACCTTTACCCAGTGTAATTACGATTAATTGACTTTTCGGCCCTAGGGCCGACCTGTATCACAAACAACTGTTTCAACCCGCTTCTGTGATAATCTATAGTCTACTTTCAGAGTATCAGAAATGAAAAACTATGTATTATTTATTATTATTTATTATTTTATAAATATAACTTAAACAACGACAAATTTATGTCTCGTATATTGCTTGCCAGTCATGGCCACCATTGCCCGTAAATTGAGCTTTATCGAAGCTGGCGGCTCATTAGCATTGAATATTAGCCTCTTATCGGAACACTGCATCGAATATAATAAACCAACCATGAATTTCATTATTTTGTTGTTTGTTCAATAAAGTTCCTTTGGTTATACTAACTATGTTAAAAATATTTCACTATCAACGTTGGCAATATAGTTAGTGTATGGTTAAAAAACACAGTCCTAAATGCAAGAAATTTGTTTTTTTAACAGGGATTTTAGAACGTGAAGAAGGTGACGTAGCCCAAAACATGATTATACTTTGCTCGATATAAAAAAAAAAAAATTCAACTTTATAAAGTGATTTTATTTGGGATTATTTAGAACTTTTGAAAGTATATAAGCTTCAAATTATATAAGTAAACATAGTTTAGTCAAGGTTGTGACATAGACACCCCTGTAATAAAAAAAATCTTTTAGTGTTTTCCCATATTCTAAAAATTGCTTGTTGAGTCAGCAATTGACATGATCCACGGAACTTCGAGCATGCTTCATGGTCATACTAACAAATTCTGTTTTGTTTTTGACATTCTGAAAACCCAAGTCATGTGTAAAAGCTGTTATCTACATTGATTACGAATATGAAGATACGAAGCTTGGAGACTTGACGAGTTTCAGCCACCAGACCAGGCTGGTTTCGAAAAGGTTTTAGTACCGTGGACCTCATCCATACCATTTGGCAGGTATACTCAGCCGCTGGGTATGGCGTTTGTGGAGTACGAGAAAGCTTTTGATTCCGTCAAAACCTGGACCGTTCTAGATTCTCTGCAAAGATGTCGTAAAAACTGGTGATATAGTAAAATCCTAGGATGTTTTTATAACACTGCTACGATGACCGTCCAGTTTGTTGAAGAACTACAACAGGCGTTGTAGCAGACGTGTTCTTGTGTGAAAACTGTGTATTAGATAACGTGTCACCCGTAGCGTAGTAGATAGTTAATCGTGAAGAAGGTGAAAGGTGGTGCGCCATGGAAGAGGCTAATTTCCAGCAGTAGACCAAAAGAAGCTGATAAGATATTTGTTGTGTCTCGATAGTGACGGTTACGACAATATGCTTTGTAAATTCATTAAAAAATAATGGCTGAAGGAAATTTTATAAAATCAAAAACGGCGAGTGGCTTGATTTTTGTTTTTTTTTGACTTAAAATCAAACTTGTATGAACTTCCGAGATAGTGGCAAAAGAATTTTGTATAAACACTTTGCCCGTAATATTAGGTAATTATTCACGTTTAGGTAAAAGCTAAAAACGCATTGCTTTGAATTAAGAATCATTTCGTTTTGTATACTTTTTCCTCAACTCAAAAACCGCCGGGGTTCAGTACATGTTTTAAAATCTTTCATACAATTACGGACATTTAAGTATAAATTAACATCAATTTGGTGCAAAGAACTATTTCAACATAATTTTCTGAATAACTTTTAGGGACCAGCAATATGAAATGTATGATTAAAAGGTTTACAAAAACCCTACTCGCTACATGGTCAAATAATGTTTCTAGTTACTTAAAACATTTTTTAGGATCTTAGAAAATGACAGGTATAAGTATTTGTATTGATATCATGTCAATTTTGAAAAGGATTTTTGTAGGATACGTGTGCATGTTACCAAAAATATCAATACCTACTTTTTTGTCAAAAAACCAAATTAATATCCCTCCCTTGACAATTTAAACTTTTTATCCTAATATGTTCATTATAAAACAAGGCATAATTTTTGCCCTAATTTCTACTAATATTATAAACGTGAAAGTTTGTTTGTTTGTTCGTTTATTTGTTACTCAATCACGCCGCAACAGAGCATCCAATAAGACTGAAATCTGGCACGGAAATAGTTGAACAGTCGGAAAAGGAGTTTTTATCCCGAAAAATCTCACACAAACAATATTTACACCTATAGCTTGTAAATTACTTTAGTATGATCAAGCTTAGTGCAGACGGAGCCGCTGGCAAAAGCTAGTTCCTTATGAAGCTTGAATATATAATTTTAGAGCATCAAAAACTTTTACCAAAGGCAATTCAAACAACTACTTATTATAAATTAAAAATACTTGTTAATAGCTTGTACCAATTTTGATCAAATATTATCTCTTCTTAATTATTACTAGGTGGACTTTGGTGAACTCGTTAATATTGCCGTAAATCCTACGTTATAACGTCCAGTGAGGCTGCGGTAATCCGAGCGTTAATGTGTCACCCTAATCTCGGGATTATAAATCTCCAGACCACGTTTCTACCACTATTTCTGCTTTTCTATGTTCTGATAAAACAAAGTAAATTTACACTAGAACAAATATAGAAATCTTATCTAATTACGGAAGTGCAAAGGACTCATTATTTTCTTTAATTACAATTGTAATTTTTTTTAAGGAGGATTTTCCCAGGGGACCATAGTATGAGTTTCTTTAAAATGGGGGTGATTAGATTTTTTAAGGGATTATAAATCTCCAACCCACGTAACTACCACTATCTCCGTTTTTCTTTATCTTATCCTATATAAAACTTAATCATATATAAAACAAACTAAATTCATATAAAATAAAATAATTGTTGCAGGTTTTTTTTGAAGGAAAATATTTTCCCTGGGGACCACAGGTAGGAGGTTCTTCAACAAGGGTGTGATTAGATTTTAAAGAAATTAATACACTCCTTTGGCATTATAAGTTTTAAGTAAGTTTTGATGAATAATGTAATTTGAAAAAAAATCTTTAAAAGTTTCTGAAAAAATAATTTAAAACAGTTAACAGGCATTATTAAAATAATTGATTTAAATTTTTGAATAATTATAATTTTTGGTACCTGCATGTTTATTTTAAAAGGTTATTAACAAAAAATTGAGAAATTGTTAGCAGAATAAACAATTCTGTAAATACTTTATAGTATAATACATTCAACATGGAGCCATTAATAACCCTTCAGTGTCGCAAAATTGCTTTGACCTCGTAACTTGAAGATAAGCTCAGCGAAAGGAAGTCATATTTTAAGGACCCTGTAAGGATGCTTATCTGATGTAAAAGATTAAGGGGCGTAAATATAACACCCAATTTCACTATCTCTATTATTTGGAAATAGGTACGAATTGTAGCAATTTTCCTGAAAGATCCTGAATATAACCGGGAAAGTTTGAAAATGTTCCTAAAAAATTTAAACTTTCTAACAAAAAAACAACCAGCTTTAAAAAAGATGCACTAAAAAGGTAAAAATAATTACTTATTTAATCTGATCTGAATTACTATTTAAAGTTGGTTTCATTCAAGTGAAATGTGTTATAAACTGTTAGGTACATGGTAAGCGGTCACCGCAGCCTTTGTACGCTTGCAACCTGGAACATAACTCGCGCGTTGCCGACACTTTAAAAATATACTAACTTCTTTCTTGGAGAACCCCATATTGTAGTCCTTTGAAAAAACCTTGGCAGGGAGCTCATTCCACAACCTAAGCGTTCGTGAGAGGAAGTTTCTCTTAAACCCATCTGTACGTACAAACTAGATTCTATGGTGTGAGGATGAACGCCCTGCAGATGCCGAGCGGTGCGATGGTAGAAAGTAGCCGTGGACATCATTTCGGCCAATTTCGTAGAACACATCCCATTATACAAGCGGTAAAAGTTTAACTTTAGGTATAACAATATAAAGCAAACCCTCTTGCTCTTTGCTGTTCATTTACATTAAATTATAGTGCATGAAGCAATCCATTTAGTTCAGGTAATATTTTGGATCAAAAGTTGCCTTTCTTACTTCATATTCGACTTCTGTGTAAAATACTAAATTACACTACAGGTATAGGTATGTGAAAATTGTTCTCCGAAAAATTTCAGGACCGCATTACGCTCTTTGAATTATTTATAAACCGACTTTGTCTTCCTTTTAAAGCGTGTTCAGTAATATTTATACAGAAGTAATTTTTTTTTTCTGACGGTTTTGTTTTAACCGCAATTTCGTATTAATAGTCTATATATAATCTATATACCTATATATAGCAAAACAGTAGAAATCGCGTGGCTGTTAATTGAATATGTTTGCAAAAACTTAGAGAGGGCGATAAAAAATATCTGATATTTAAATCTTTCTGTATAAATCAAAACTTTAAGCAGATTCTTAAATTATCTTTGTTTTTGTTTAAACCTACAACAATGATTTCTTTACATCCACACATTAAGATGGTTAAGAGAAAGCAAATATAATTCTCCAAAAACTTTTAAGCTTTCTTTACGATGTTACTAAACTTTAACTCTCCTATTTTCTGACCCAAAAAGTTGGTTAAATAATGTTCTGATCGGTAATTTATGGGTATTTTATTTGGGACCTTCGGAAACAGAAACTCTGCACATCAACACAAATGATGGACTTATAGATTGTACAAATTTAGGTAACTATGCTTTATTTCAGTGTTTAGTTTAACATTTTTTAATCAACTATTTATGATATTTATTATTTTAGATAACAGGATCAATATTTTCGAACTTACTGTGCTGTATCAATGTTTGTTTACCAACCCCTTATCCATCTTTGTTATTTTAATGTTTTTTTTAATTTTTTACAAATATAATTATGATAAATTCCAACAAAGCGGTGCCTTTGGTTTTGATGTGCTTATTTCTGAACGGAAATCAGTTTTTACCTTATTTTTAGAACTCGCAATTACCTAGTTATAACTCGTAAGAAGTAAGATGATGGTAGAAAGCAGGCGCACCATTTACCACAGTCCTAAGAATACAGCTCATTGTACCTACAAGCGGTAGAACACACAAAATGAAGCAAAATCTCTTCTCTTACTTAAACGTTCCATACCGCTTGTGAGTTTGGAATCGACGACAATTCTCTCAGCTTGTCGTTGAACCGTGATTCGGGCTAAGCTTTTATACGGGTACATCCGCCTAGTGATGGTAACAGTATTCACTACGGGGCCGCACCTGCGACTTATACAGAAGTATCTATATAATTATATTCTTTGCCCCGTGGTGAAGTATACTTTTTATTCGAGATTTAAAGACTTGTTTTTTGCTTTTCAGGTTTTTAGCATTTGGGTTTTCTTTTTTTCATAATTTAAAAATGGTCTTCTAGGGGTAAAAATGGAGCTTTGTATGTATATGTATAAGGACATTGGAGTATTTTTTAAATTAAATTCATGAAGATTAGTATATAAACTCTTGGTCACAAATCAATAATAACGAATCGATGGCAAATGATTCATGAGCATCTGCTGACACAAAAAAAACCAGATGCAGAAATTGACTTCAAATTATTCAGATCAGAGAATTACTTTTGAGAAACAACAGTTATTTATGCTTGCTTTAAAAAAAATTATATCTAGAAACAAAAACTGAAACAAAATATTTAATAGGCAGGTACATTCATTTAATACTGTTATAAAATAGAGTTTACAAGATCCGCAATCGAGCTCCTTTCTTCTATTACTTATTCTGTGTTTCTGCTTTGATAATTGCTCGAGTAATGTTTTGCTGTTACTGAGGGCTATCAATCTTGGCCGAAGTCTAAACTGGGCGATTTCGCCGCTAGCAATTATCCACTCGAATACGAACGCTTTACGTGTTTAATGAACGATATCTCACGAGAAGAGCTCTAAAGTGATTAATAGAGGCTCTTGAAAGCACAGTTTAATGAGGACACTTTGAGGAGAGAAAAGGTACCTGTACATGTAATAGTCAAATGGAGAAATACTTCAAACCCGAGGATTGATAAACTACAAATATCTCGATATATAAAATATTTGATGTGGGTAAGTTTAGGTTGGGCTATGTTATACTATAATATTAATATTTTATAATATTAATAGGTAATATATGGAACTAGAAGTGAACCGGTGTTTTGCCTGCCGAAAACCTATTCCCGTGGGGAATCACGATTGGGATAAAAAGAAAAAGCAGGTCACCCTATTGCTTCATTGCAACACGGAGGAATAGTGCCTTTTGGGGTTACGCACCTAATTACTAAGCCTGCGCTGTCTGTCCTACCTTTAATTTAAAGAGCTCTTTCTTTTAAATCGTTACAGGCAGATAGCTAAAATTTTCACAGAATATGTGTTATTACGCCAAATTACCTAAAAAATAATAAAAGGTTCACAAAATAAAACAAATAAGGAAGAACCAAGATAGGTACACGTTCACATCCATACAGTAAACGCGTTTTCGTTGTTTTACAACAAATAATAAGAAAAGGCCAAGTGTGAGACTGGCTGGTGACATTTTAATTATAAATTACTATTTTAGCGCCATCTAGCGAAAATAGGCCAGATCATTAGAAGAAACATTACTTCCGTCATCATTGTAAATTTTTTATTTTCATACATAATTCAAAGTTTAAACAAAACCACTTAATATTTTTTCTTTAAACAATACATGATTCAAAAATGTGCTTCTCTAAATTCTCATCTTTTATAGCTCATACAAACTTTGTAATTAGTAAAGAAAGAAAATTGTTTATTTTTAAGTGCATCGTATATAAACAATGTAATTTGGCAATTTGAGGTTATACCTACTCAAATGTGCAGTTCTCTAATCGTTTTAGGGTTCCTTACCCAAAGGGTGAAAAGCGAGACCCTATTACTAAGACTCCACTGTCCGTGCGTCCGTCCGTCTGTCACGAGGCTGTATTGTATATATTGAAATATTTACAGAAAATGTATTTCTGTTGCCGCTATAACAACAAGTACTAAATAACAGAATAAAACAAATATTCAATGGGGGCTCCCATACAAAAAGCAATAATTTTTTTTAAATTTTTAATAGATAATGGTAGCAAGTCCGACTCGCACTTGGCCAATTTTTTAAATCGATTACTCTATCCTATTACAAGGTTCTACAACTTTTTTTTATAATTAACTAAAAAAATATTGTATTTACTTTTAGATATCAACATTGTTTAAAAAATGTAACTTTGGATTTACTTGGGTAGAAATATAAATACACAAAATGTAATGTAACCATAAAGCTAGCAAATTACTCATTTCGATTTTCTATAACATATGTGATAAAATTTTAATAAATTAGATTCCGATTTTCCGTTAATCAGAACAGAAAAAATAACTTAATTTGAGAACTTTATCGCAATGAAGTGAATGTATTATTTAATTTTATATTTTTCGTTAAAACAATATATTTTATAATTAATATATTTTATTCGTATTTTTCATTTAGTAATGAAATCCGGCCGTAATTCAATAAAATTTCGATTTAATTGTTATATCAAAGTCATAAAACTTAATGTTCAATTTTTAAAGCCAACTTGAAGCTTAACCACATTCGTTAAAAATAAGAACATACTTTAGATCTGTTAACATACATGTAATAAAGTCACAGTACAATGACACTAACGTAAATATTCTTTGTACTGAAAATAGTTCTGAATAGTATCAGGATATTTTTTCGGGTCAAAGTGTGGGAGTTATCCTTTTCCTTTTGCTTTCATGACTTTCAAAGCTGTTGGCTTAAGTTGCGTAGGCTCATACGAATAATATTATATTGCTCTTCTTTCTGAGACAGCTGGTGTATGTTAGGATGTGTTTCTGAACAACAACGCCGATTATTTTGCACTAGCTTACTCCCGCGACTTCAACTGCGTAGAATTTTGAAAAAAGTGAAACCTTTAACTGTTTATGGTTGATTTACATTAAAATCGGAATTCTTATACAAATTTTCATCCCCTGTTTTAGCCTCTGGGAGATAATTTTTCACGAACGATAAATATGTTTTTGTTTTTGACTCTTACATTTTCACGAAAATATTGTATTTACTAGTCAAAATGGTCATAAATGTAACGCCAAGTAAATTACCTAAATAAAGCTATCTTAAAGAATTCATACTTCTAGTAACTCAATAATATAGTAGTTACACACAACTCTCAGAGACTTATAATACAAATTTAAATATAAATAATAGAATTAAGTAATAATACCATTATAAATATAAATAGAAATAATCTTTCTTCGTTTGAGACTCCCTGAAGGTTAGAATTTTTCATTTTCAGAAAAAATATATAATCAGAAATGCCATATTTATGGCTACATATGTTTTTGTAGTTAAAAACACTGGGGAAAATTATATCAAAATAGTATAAAAAAATCTTCGAAATGCCTAAAATAAGCATAGGTATTAAGTACAATGTAAGAATTTATATGAATATAAATAATAAGTTAGTATCAGTATATATAACAACCAAAGATAAAAGATTATTTTATCTCACACCATCAAAGCTCCATAACAGAAATATATAACTCACTGGGCTTCATAATGGGTATTGTAGTCCTCTTTGTTTCCGGCGATGAATCTGTAACGACATCATTAACTTCCCATAGAAGCGTTACTACACGGGCGGTCCTTAAATTACCGACACCAGACACAGATACAATCTAATAACCTCAAATACTGAATAATATTATAGTAGATCATCAGGGCCTCGATAACGTTAGTTGTTGCTAACAATTCTCGATAGTAATAACATATACATTGCGTTTTGGCGACAATCGATGAAATTCATACGTATTTTTGAATGCGCAATGTATATCTTTTTTCTATGGATTTCAAACGAGAATTGTTAGCAACAACTTTACGTAATGGACACACAGGTCTTAAAAACATTGAAAATCTTTGATCGAATCTAATCTGTAATTTTAGCAAGATCGTAAGAAACGGACGTAGCTAAAATGGCATTTTACTTTCGTAAACAAAAAAAAGTAGATTTATGAGTTGGGGAAGAAAAGGTACAGATATTTGAATAAATTAACCTTTGTGTATTAATATATTCTAAGTACCTAGTTTCTATATTCTGGGTAACTTTATTATAGCTAAATAAAAAATAGAATGTCATGTAGATTCAGTTGGGTTTAAAAATAGGCTGAATTCCGACGAAAAAAGGTCAAGTTACGGCAGCGTACTTTGAGCTTTTCTTTATATCGTCAACGTAAACCTTGTTCTTGAATTATGTATTTACTTGTTCTAGTAAAACTACTGATGGCTACTGTCATGTGACAGCGGTCGTAAAGCGAAGCAATTCTTAAAAGTCGAGTAACTACTAGCTTGACGTCTTGAAATGGACAGCACTGCAGTGGGTTAGAGCAGAGTACTATTGCTTTGGGAAGTATCCAAATGGGTGACACGGAGCCCTATTATTAAGCCTACGCTGTCTGTCTGCCTGTTTGTCCGACCATTAAAGTATCTTTTAGACTAAAGTAGGTTGAAGCCCGATTTTTGTACAGAATATAAAGTACAATATCATATTACCTTAGAAATAATATAAAGTTCATAAAGTAAAATTTAAGGGTAGTCCTCATTAAAGAAACCCGTTTTCGTTGTTTTTGCCAGTTTGTTAAAACAGTACCTAATACATTCAACATACAAGCTTTAAAGATGCTGTTCTTACAGTGTGAGCTCTTAAGCATAATATATATATCTATATATGTTTTGTTTATTTTAATACTTGAGATGTTGGATTCTCGGTTTCATAGGTAGTAATTAAAACTTTTCCTCTCAGAAATATTCCAAGTGGGGAAAATGTTTTATGCTTCATTGCTGATTAAGTTAACAACTAATGCATTGCTTCTCTTCATCTTGGTTGTTATTTTTTGAAAAATATTTTTTTAATCATGATACAAGTATTGATTATTGCTTGTTTTTGAATAATTTCTTTTCTTATATCAATATATATAACTATATAGGTAGAAATCCAACCCTGATAACCGCGCGAAGCTGCGGGCTTAAGCGAATATTCTATATTTGATATAGTGCCCATTCGAATTTTAATTTCAAAGATCTTTTCTTCTATAAAATGGTTAACGGTCTCTCAGGGATATATCAGTAACTATAAAAAAGGATATAAGTGGGTCTTAAAAAAACGTACTACGGCATAAGTAAAAACGCAAAACATCTGTAACTAAAATGTATGATAATAACGTAAACAATAAATAAATAATAATAATATTAGAAAAATGATACTGATTAAGTTTTATTACACAGTCTATAAGTGTACGAAGAAGTTGTATCCTTACGTTAATATGAGAAGTTCGTTTGATGCAGGACGCTGTGGCGGCCAATTTGTATCGCTTTGTCACATCAAACGCGTCGTACCTCTAAAATTAGTGCATACTTTCGCGAAATTTCGTAATGAATTAAATTTACAAGTCAATGCGCTTGTAATGAAGTTTTGAATTTCCACATTACCTATTAATTTACGTGTATGTATCCTCGTATGGTTTAGAAAATTTTATGGTTAGAAGGTATGCATGTATATATATCTTAACGACTTTTATGCCCAGAAGGGGGTAAACAGTGGCTGGATACACACCCACATTTTAATGTAAACATCCCTTATTCACCAAGCAATTTAGTCCCGCGTGACAACGGGGTGAGTCTATCATCAAAATACTGGTTTTGACGCAGTGTATCTAGACTTAGGTGGTTTAAACAGGATGTAACAGGATAGTGTTACCTAAATACTAATTCAGCATTACCAGAAAGCCTAATGTAAATATATATTTAAATTTATTATGTAAATATGAATAAAAGAGTATTTTAATAAAATTTAAGGTACAGCTTATTAGTCTTACGGGGACATGAACTCAAACAGCTGATTTCTTATTTCTTCTCTTGTTTGAAAACAATATTTTGATAAAGTTTAGAATTTAAACCTCAGTCCTTGTAAAATGTTTGCATTCTCATAGTATACTAAGGTATATTTTGGATCAGATAGGACTTGGGCAGTTACAATTGATCAGAATTTTTAAGATTAGAATGTGAATAAACATAACCTATTATATCAGTGTAACAACGGTAGACCGTGTCGTCAAACAAAGTAAAAAAAACTCCCAGTTTACCAACTTATATGTGAACTACGTTGAGGTTGTATTCCGTCTTCGCATCCCCAAATCCGAATGAGTAATGTGCCATTAAATAATTAAATCTTTAATTGTAATATAATCCATATCAATCAAATATACACATCAATTATTGTGTATTTATTATATCAAAACTTTTATACTAATTAACAGTATTAAGCAATTTATGTGACTTAGCCTGGGAAATGCATAACTCCTTAATAAACTTTTGTGACTTGTTCAAACACTTTGATCTTATGACATTATTTAATGCTGCTGAAGTGTATATTTTAATTTTCATGAACTAAAATCATCCATATTTTGCTGGGTCATGAAAAAGGCTATTTTCACAGCAGAAACTCAGCCAAATGGTAACATAAACAAGATGAGATACAAACAGAATTCCATTATGATAAGATCTCGGTTCGTTGCCAAATTACAACCATGTTTTGCGTATTTAGTGTCTACTTAGAATAGAAAAATCTATACAATTACAAAGCTGTACTACAAACGTGTAAGAAAACTAAAGAAGTCATTTTAAGTCGAATATAATTTGGATTTTCTTTTTCATTTTTTATTGTTTTTGTTTGAAAGCATAATATTTAACTTATTTAGCCTAATACATTTACAAAAAATTACTTGTCTGATTTACAAAATACAAAAGATTATCGATTTAAAATAGGTAGCACTTAGGTACTGTAGAGGTTATACGACCTCTCCATAGAAGATTAGGATAGAGCCAAGTGCGATTCGTTGGTTTTATAAAAAGGTAGCGATTATGGTGATTCGAGTCAAGCGTGATCTGGATGAAGTGGAGTTCCAGATAACATCCTAAGGCCCAAGTAAATTTTGGCTATGTTCTAAGTTTGGCTCACTGTCATTCTACAAGAACATTATAATTATAGTCTTAGCAGCCCAAGTAAAAAATGATATTTTTTAAAAAAAAAATTTTTGATGGGTGTTAAAGAGATTGTAGGGAAAAGATATTAAACTTAAACATTAATTTTTTTTGTTCCGATACAAGGACGCCCAATCCATTTATTCTTGCAGTAGGTCCTATTATTATGTGCTCGCTAAGGGACATTGGGCAGTTAATAATTAAAATTCTACTTAAAAATTTGATGACTATATATGTGAATAAAATATAAACTCAAAAACCTATGCTATTAATCATAATAATATTCAATGTTGACAAACTTTCTGAAAACTTCACGAATCTAATGTTATTAATATAAAAATACATAGAAAGCATAATAATGACTAGTCGAAGTCAACTTGTTGCTTAAAGTAGAAAAGCAGAGTTCAATAAATACATTTAGTTTTCGCAATTATTGAGAAGTTACTTATAATTCAAATCCATAAAATTATTCAAAGAGAAAATCATCGCAAACAAGTTTTAAGACCTTGTATTAAAATATTAATGACTTGTCGAATATAAGAGAGACCAACGAAAATCTTTAGCGGAACAGATCTCTAACATTTAAGAACACTATCATAGCATAGTTGTTACAAATCAACTGGGACTAAGGTTTTTTTTTAACTTTAAGTTTAAGTCCAGAAACATGCTGAGCTACTAGTAGAAGGTGTTTCAGTTGCATTTGGTAGCCGGTTGCCACGTCATCAGTAGGAACGGAGCCTACGACCTCGACTCCCTTTTAGGTACTTCGCCTTTATCAGATTCTTCTGAAAATTGTTTTTCTAACATGATGTCAAATGGAGGATCTCCTACATATTTATACGACGGTGTCAAATCCTCTAAATCTGATTACGATAGTATATCCTCAATATATCTGACCCGTAGCACTAAAAAAAACAAGACTGAATAATCGCCCGATGTTTTTGTACAAGTCCACGTGTCAGCAGGTAACTATTGAAACATAAGCCCGCTGTCCTCGTTCGTTGATTTTAAAATGCGAATATGTCATATGACTAACAAATAAAGTGACTGAAAGAAAACGAAAACCGTGTTTAATAAAGATTTAGGAAATGGAAGTTTATGAAATTCTTAGTATGAATAGCAGGTAATTAATGTAAAGTATATATTCTCATAGTTGATGGGAATTAGTAAGGTGTTACAGTTTTACTGTAACACGCGGGGCCAGTGCGGATTGTAAACTTAATATACGTCTTTTTTTTACCTGTGCACCGAAACTACTGAACTGATTTTGAGAGTTATTTTACTCATATGAAGCTACACTATACTTGAGTAATAAATATACGACCATATATTTATTGTTCAAAATAACTTATTACTTGGAATTTTCAGTATTAAAAACGGAAGAAACTGACGCTGTTACAAGGAAGCAACTGGATAACCTAATTTTTGGCATAGAGAATGCTGCAAGCACAGAGGACAAAGAATTGTTTTATTCTTCTCATGAGTTTCAACGGGATTAATCTGTCTGCCGATGCAATCTTAGGGCTCATATATGTAGTTATTCATGAATTTTTTATCTCACTGGCTCGGAAAGGCTCACTTTGTCGTTTAAAATCTGATTAAATCTGCGTGGAAAACCCTACTTTTTTATTTAATTCTATAAAAACAAACATAATGTAACCGAAGTACGGTTCTTCGTTACTACTTTATACATGAGTGACTCGTTAGTAACACTTAAGTTTAATTTTTGGTACTATTGCATTATAGATAATGTTATGTTTAATATTTTATTTAATAGATAATTTATTGTAGTTTGTTAAATTATTTTCAAAAAGAATAAATAAGTTTTAAGTATAAGTTTTGTTCTAAGAATTTTAAAATTGGCATGGTGCAAATTCGGGAAGCACCTTAAAAAAAAAAAAAAAGAAAAGTAACATGTATTTGAACTTCGTAGTAGATACATAATTTTGGTTGTTTTTACTATAAACTTACTTACTAAATTAGCTTGAATATAGCGTATTTAAGTGGACGTAGCTTTTTATTTTGGCTGTGTTCAAAATAATCACCACGCGGTATAACCAATGTGATTGTATTCAGTATACGAGCGTTCACAATGTTTCATTCAGTTTACAAAAGTACCTAAACGTTATTGTTCCTAGTATGAAAATCGAACTTGTTAACATTCAATAGTCCATATCTTGACTTTTTATATCTATGATTTTGGCATTATATTAAAAAAAGTCGTAGGTGAATTTAAATATCACTTTTACCAAAGCTTTGTACGTTTTAGGATAAAAATAATAAAGGTAGGATAATCTGTCTATCTAAGATGGACGACGGCTCTCGTGTCACCATTTTACTTAATCTCGTTGTTTTCAGCTTAACAACATGTAAGTCCGCATAATGAGAGTAAAACTGAGCAGAGTAAGTATTAAGAGCAGCTTCAACTTTCTGTTTTCCTTGTAAACGTAGTTAGTTCACTTACAATTTAGAATCTGTGTCGAATTTTTTTGTATCAATGTATATATCAGATAGGTATATCAATGTAGACATAATAAAAGCAAGATCATTCCTTTAACTTCATAATAATATCGTATCTGCAGAAACGAAATTTTAATTTTATTTACAAAAAAAAAAAAATTTTCAAAGAATATTTCCTAAAAATGTTTTGTTATTGTTAATAAACAAAACTAAGAAAAGTTTTCTTCATGGAGAAATACGGAAAAAGACAGCTATAATTGCGACAGATCAAATTGAGTGGCGTCCCCAAAGCCAATTATGTAAGACAGTTCCGCGGTTCTCGTCAGATTACGGTTTGATTTATTATTTCACTGTCGCCAACTTTAATTAAGACGTGCAATACTTAACGCTTCTAACAAGCTTTTTAGTATTTTTTATTCATATTTATAAATTACTTTTTCTGTTATGTTTTGACCGTTGTTTTTCTCCACTGCAGGCAAACAGGGCTTTTCTTTAATAAACAAGGCTTAGGCCAATGTTTACCGCATGTTGAGCGAATGGCAACTCGATTGTCAAAATTTTCAAACCTCTCATACGTCATAGTTAATGAAAAATAAAAAAAGAATAAGGGTTCCGTAGTCAAACAAAGAACCCTCATAGTTTTGCCATGTCCAAAAACTGTTTATAAAAACACGAAACTAATGTAACTAATGTTAAAAATGTGAATGTAAATAACGTATGTGAAACGGACACTTTGTACCTAAACACATTTCTTTAAATTTTATTTCGACAATATGTAAATAGATTTTACTTATGGCACAGTATATTATTGTACCATGATTAATTGTATCTCGGTCTGAGTTAATTGTGTTATTATTATTTTCTTTTCTTGACATTTTTTACATACTACTAATAATGTATCTAATTTTATTTTAAATTATTTTTGCATGTTGAACTGCTATTAAGACGAGCTACATAATTGTGTCATCAAGACATGTATATTTAAGTTATTTTGACGACAATAAGTGATTTTTTTAAATGCAATGTTGTAAATAAAGATTATAATTGAATTGTATTGAATATAAAACTGAAATAGGGCACAGGTAGTTATTTAACTTAAATTGCACCCGCTAAATATATGTATTAACATTTTCCAAAAAAAAGGCTGCTCCCAAACGTAATGTGAGAATGAAAACATATTGGTTGCCACCCCATCAAGTGCGGTTTTGTTAAATGGAGAACTCAAAATTTCTTAAACAGTTTTGTTAAGGGATAGCCCCGTTTTTTAAATATTTGACTCCTTGTTATCAATTCTCAGTTATATTCGTGTAGATAGAATGTCGAGAACCAAAAAAAATCTAGAATTCTATTACATACACTTAAATCACTTTCAAACACGACGTACAAATGTTAACTAATTCATGAGAAATAGCTAACTTGGGGTAACAAGTAGTAGTAACAAAGGCTGCAGAACCCTGGCTTAAGTATGGCCTGACATGCTCTTAACCAGTTTATTTTGGATCATACATAATTCAAAATAAACTGGCATATACAAGTCGTTTTCTTAACTGACTATCATTTATGAATTTGATAGGTTCACAAGTTTTCTATTGACTTTGTTTTCAACCTTAATTTAATTTGGAATTTAAAAGTTCCCCGACATAGGAAGAGTTAGTAAGCGTTAGTAATGAAATAAATTTGAGAAAATGGAATTTTTTGGGCACGATGTAACAAAAAACTGATAACTGCTAACCACATAAAAAAATATATATAATATTTGCTTTATTTCTAACATTAGGTACCCACCAAAGGTATACGAAGGTTTTTACAAACATTAGAAACACACACGTCTTATCGCCGGCATTTTAATATTTTTTTCTTGTGGTTTGTTTATCTTTGCTATAAACAAAGTACCTCTGCCATAATACCGTATATTATGTACTTTTAACATAACACAAAATTTGCGTGACTCACCATTCTCGTTCATCATTTAAATAATTTCATCTTATTATTTTTCCTCACACTCAGAAGCTGATGTAGCTTAGTGACACAAGGGCTCTTATTTTTCCCGTCAAGTCTGAGTGAAATGTTTTCCTTTGAGAAGAAACGCAGTAATGAAATAAGTGTATGAAAAATGTCGTTTCTCATTACAAAGAAAACCAGAAATGGAGAAAAAATTTACGTATGTGTTAATTTTGTGTGTATGCTAATGTGTCAGATGGATCGTACGAGTAGATGTTTTTAAAAATCATGCTTTTAAAAAGACGCCTTTTTAGGGTTCCGTAGCCAAATGGCAAAAAACGGAACTCTTATAGATTCGTCATGTCTGTCTGTCTGTCCGTCCGTATGTCACAGCCACTTTTTTCCGAAACTATAAGAACTATACTGTTGAAACTTGGTAAGTAGATGTATTCTGTGAACCGCATTAGGATTTTCACACAAAATAGAAAAAAAGAAATAAATTTTTGGGGTTCCCCATACTTAGAACTGAAACTCAAAAATTTCTATGGTTAGGTCTTCGAAAATGATATTGAGTTTTCAAACATCATTTTTTTCTAATGAAATGATGAATAGTTTCTGAATAGTTTGCGCGAGAGACACTTCCAAAGAGGTAAAATGTTTGTCTCCCCCGCCTGTAACTTCTAAAATAAGAGAATGATAAAACTAAAAAAAATATATGATGTACATTACCATGCAAACTTCCACCGAAAATTGGTTTGAACTAGATCTAGTTAGAAGTTTTTTTTAATACATTATAGATTGTAAACGGCAATTTTTATCTTTCAATCAATTAACTCAAATATAAAAATAATCTTGTTTGTGTTTGTAGATTAAATAAATGGAGGTAGGTACGGAACCCTCGGTGCGCGAGTCCAACTCGCACTTGGCCGGTTTTTTCAAATAGTAATACAATATACGGAAACTTCCAAAGGAAACCCTATCTAAAAAAAAAAAATTCAAATCGTCAGAGCAATTTTTTGTTATTTTACATTTAATTTATTCAATATATAATGTAATGATATACAAGTCCAACTGATAAAAACCTAAATTATTATCAATATCTTGAAAATTTTAATTTATTATTGCTTAAAGTATCTGCACCTAATAAATACTAATAATTTAAAAAAAAAATCTTTATAACCGACTACAATTGGCGTTTAAAATTTTTTTGGGTCCTCAAAGTGTTTTATGTGGATTATATTTTCAAACAATAAAAATAAACATAAGACCAAGACATGCATTGTAACCGACACTCACAATTGAAGTAATGCGCAAAAGTTAGCCTAAATCCTAGTGATCTTGTGTGATAGAGTATTATAATAAAACTATTAAAAGATGTTAATAAGTTTCATTCATAGGAGTTTGAGATCCAGAATTCAATTAACGGAGCTTATCACAGTCGCTGAACTGGAAGTTCGGAAACGGAATGACGCCAAGCTAATTAAAAGTTTGGTTCCCAGACAGAGAATCAATTTTCACCAAAATTGATCCAATTATGGATATTATTGTATTACCTCCATTCGCGAATTGAGCTTGTTGTAAAGAATTATAAGAATAAAGAAACATAATATGTCTATTATAATATGAGAATAACATAGCTACGCTAAGTTAAGTTATTAAAGAACGTGGTTTGATAATATACTCTTAGGTACAAATAAATAAATAGTAGGCCATGATTGCGTGGTTTTATTTTGGAACGCATAAATTTTTAATGACTGCCTTTTTAATGACGTTTAAGCCTTTTATAATAACATCACTGGATTATTGCTTGTCATTTATAAATTATTTTTAACGGGTGTATATTATTTAACGTGAAATTATACGCTATCAGCGAACGAAGCGCAAAAAACGGTTCAACGGGGTTCAAAAAAACGACGAAGCGCTTCGAGAAAAGGTAGATGTACTTTCTACTTACTTTGGGTTTGGATCATACCAGATAAACAAAATTGTCGAGATACACTGAGAAAAATGTACCCTTCGTTTTATGAGGGATTCTCAACAAATCATCACAAAAAAAGACTCAGCGTCCAAACATATATATTAACAGGAAACTGATATAAATTTATGTAAAAAACCGCGATTTCGTCACTGACCCACTGATGATCATCAAAATTCTTAGGGTACTTCTTGAAGTCCTAGAAATTTGGTATATAAGCTAGTATTAAAATTCCATAATTAAAACATTTAATACCTTAAAATAGGGGATATAGGTTTGTGTAAGACTTCCACAAATTTTGATACTAGAGGTCTGAAAATTAATATAAGTACTCCTTGATAAAAATAATATACATTTTTCAGGATCACCTCCCTCCTATTAAGTTAGGGGATGGAAGTTTGTATGTGTTTTCCCATAAACTTAATTTCATGCTAGAGATCTGAAAATTACACAAGTACACAGACTTCTTATTAAAAATACGTGTTTAAGATTTTAAATAATGATTATCCCTCAACCCCTTAAATTAGGGGATGAACGTGTTTATGAGAATTTCGTCAGGTTTTAGGATATTACTACACTATTATACGAATAATATTACTATACTTCGTTAAAAATTAAAATGTGGTGACAAGTATTTACAAAAAAAAAAACTTCTATGGATATGTGAAATCACAATGGTGTAGGCCCCGGTTGTTGTAAAATAAAAATTGTAATAAATATAGCTTAGTCAGAGGTCAGGCTTAAAAGTCTGATGACATTGTAAACCATTCGACTTATGCGAATATAGTTTTCATTTATGTAACCCTTTACAAAAAAGAGAAAGACAAAAAAAAAAAATATGGTCATTACCAACTTACAAAAAGACGTCAATGCCATCCAAAAGATTTTTATGTAAAATGTTGCCAAGATGAGACCATATGGCTAACACTGTCAAAAAGTTATCAGATCTCAAGTAGAGCCAAGTTTCTATCTCTACACGTCCTAACTCTACAAGCCCTAACTTCACAAACTCTACATTTTAGCCAAAATATGTGGCTTGGCTGTTTCGCTATCGTCCCATGGTGTAAGGTGAAAAAATACACTGTTCATTACTTTTCTGTTATACAACAGTTCTTGTAGTAACGAAAAGGCTTCTTTGATTTGGCATATTTATTCTTTTTTAAAAACAATATTATTTCAAATGTGATTGTATATTGTTTGATAGATTAAATACAAGAACGAAATCCCAAAACATAAGAATTTTAGTTGAAACTGTGTAATTTATAATATAAAATAAATAGTTTTGTAATGTGCAAACAAAATCTTTTCTTAGCTTTAAGTTAGGGAAAGTTCTACAACTGTATTAAATTTCATGTTAATATTACTTAGAGGTTACTTAGAAAAACCACTTTGACATACAGACACTGGTTAATCATACCAGTTTACCAATTATTTCTGTTACCGAACTTTAAAAAACGAAACCTGACGTACTAATATTTCTACACTGTGATGCAGTTATTGAGACTGGTGAAAACACACAAACAATTTTGCAAATTATATACCTTTACAATACGTTAAAGGTAAAATCAAATGTATCATAAAGACCACAACGCGACCTGGCAAATTGTGGTACAATACCGCCGTTGACAAGGTGTTGCGGCCAAATGAATGGCTTGTGATTACCTCTGAAATATTGTATTTTGAGCGCACATTATAAGTTTTTTTTTTATTATTATAATAAGCAATTAAAACTGATTCCTAAAACACTGGATTTAATTAATGTGGAGCACGATGATACCTTTTTTTAAAAAAATATTCTTATTATAAAGCAATAAATAAGAAATTCTAAAGTTTGTAGGCAAAGTCTAAAAATTTTTTTTTTTCTATAGTATACAGTTTCTTTAATTGTGTATTGATTCCCTAAAAAAGCTTACATAAAACCTCAAGAGTCACATTGATTGTTTGCTGTGTTATAAGACCAATACAGCTATTTTTAAAATGCAATTTTCAGGGGTTCGATCGCGTTATTCTAATACCAAGGGCGGGCAGAGCCCCAGGCAAAAAGTAGTTTTCTATTATATAAGCTGTTTCCTAGATAAATGTCATTAACATCTGAGCTTCAACAGCTGAGCAGAGAAAATTTAAATAAAATTTTAGTAATAATAATGTCTTACCCGCGCTAGCCGGCGTGCTTATACATAGGCGCACACTTTTTAGTTGGGTTTTGCCTGGTGTAGTTTAATGGTGCTAGAGATTGTGTCGTTATTTTCTGATTTATTTAAAGTGATAATTATTTTGTAGATAGTTGTTTTATTTTTAAATTAATCATACTCCTGTTATGTGAAAAATGTTAATGAATAATGTAATAATAAGTCCATTACACAGTACTATTTGTCATATCTGTTATTGAAGTATTAATAGGGTACTACTGGCTAGCCACATAATTCATTTTATCAAATTATCTGAAAGCCTAGTACTGATAATAAGCCCACGTACACACTGCACAGGCTAAAGGGTAGTGCAATAAATCTATGATAACACCACTGGGAGTTCCGGGCTGCGTGCCAAATGCGAACGTTCTGCCGATGCCGAAATGCCTTCACGATCATAAATAACAATATCACTGTTTAGTGAGTAGCTTTAGAAGGTTCATTTACACTTTGTTAAATTTAATAGACTTTAAAATTGAAAAACCAGTCAGAACTTTGATTTAAATGTCTATTTCATAACGTTTTTTACAATTTTGATTCTTTTAAAAAAATTTAGTTCCTACTTGAATTACTATTAAACAAGAGGCTCACCAATGACAAGTAAATCTTGTAAAAAATCAGTCAGTACTTTAGGTTTAAAATTTAAACCTATGTAGAACACTACATATTATATTTAATGGCTTTTACTACCAAAAACACGAAAGCTTTTATTTTCCTCGACAGAAAATATCGAAAAATCCGTTTTCTGTGCTTAAACTAGATATTCTATGAGTGTTACTAGTGCGTACTGAAAAATTAGAGTAACATTTAAGTAAATACCTAAAAACCGATTTTATGTTCATGTAGCCAGGAGCTAAGTTGAATACTGAGAGAACGAAGGATTTCATAGTCGAATCCGAAGTGTAGCAATGGATTATATAATAGAATATAGAGCGAAGCGAAGTATTTAACTTATGCACTCTGTTAGAAGTGTCTCCTTCCTTCCTTATAAACCGTATACTTCACCACTGATGGTGCATGGCCCACACTTACCGAGTGTGATTTGGGTCATAGTCCAGTGTGGTTCATGGACTTCACATACGTCTTCTTTTGACGTATTCAGATTTTCTACCAATGTTTTCCATCTACAAAAGTGGTGTGAATAATCAATGTACCTACCTGAGAAATTAAGAAAAAATTTTTTTTTGCACGCTGAGCTCAGGACACAAGGTTAAATCGGGCCACTATCCACCTTAAACACCTTTAGTTGGAAGTTTTTATAAAGCCCTATTACCATGATATTTTAAGATTTTTAGAACAAATGTTTTAGAAGCAAATATTTCAACTTTCGAAGCTAATCACTTACGAAGTTAGATTTGAAATGAAAAATATATCAAAAACCTCAATCATAATCCCAAATCACATTGTTAACGATTTTTACACATAGGTAACGATTCAACGACACCTCATACAATAGTGTGCCTAAAAACAAGTTTTAATCAATTTAAATAAAATATTTTTTTACTAAGTATTAATAAGTTCACATGGACACCTTCTTGTAAAATTCAATATGAATCGATGCTTATACAGCGGTGTTATAAGGCTTCGACATACAGACGGATGGACGGATGGACGGACGGACGGACGGACGGACATGACGAAAGTATAAGGGTTCCGTTTTTGATATTAGACTACCGAACCCTAAAAAGAAAGACTTATTTGTCTTTCCAATGTTATTAACATTTCACTTCAAAACTATTATGTACTCTTGCTCCCAGTATAGGCAGTCTAGGCTGTTCTTGTGATTACTGACTAAAAAGTCGTAAAGTAAAATAGGGAAAAATATATTATATGAGCTTAAATATTTATATGTAGGTACTATAGGGTTTTTTGGTAGGTAGGCACTGTTTGTAAAGTGTTCCTACACAGTTATTTTAAATCAAAGCTTTGTTTTGTTTACAATTTCACAATATTCAGTTACGTTATAACCCGAAGTTTTGTTAAATTCTAAATAATCTAAGAAGGGGGAAATAATATAACAATAAATTTCTAAAATAACATTACTACGATTTGTACGAACTTGGTCAAGTCATTGTAAAGTGAGAACTTATCGATTCTCTCCAATCAATGTACGAAATAAATGTAATGATATCGAATCGTAAAGTTACGTTGAAGTCTACGTATATAGCAATGAAATATAATAAAGTTTTTCTCTTTTATTTTTAATTTAGGTTATAAAAGTATTATATAAAAATGTATTTAAATAAAAAACAGAAAATACAAATATTTCGAATATATTCTATATTTGTCATCAGTTAAAATATGGATAACAAATTTGTTACTCGTGATGACCCTAGTAACGTAACTACTTACTAATCTACAATAATAATTAATGTGTGTTTGTGTGTGTGTTAGGTGTGTGTATGTATGTGCGAGGGTGTATCTGTGTGTGTGTGCGTTTAAGTGTCGTACCAATTTTTTTATTTTTTATTATTAGTAGTTACGTTACTAGTGGCAACACTTGTAACAAATTTGTCATCCATATTGTGACTGATGACGATTTTAGAATATAGTCAAAATATTTCGATTTTCTGTTTTTTTTTATTTAAATATATTTTAATATAATACTATTATTATGATAAAAATAAAAAAGAAAAACTTTATGACAAGAAAATAATATGTAAATAAAAGAGCAATGAAAAATATCTATGGAAATTTAAAATAACGAAATTACGAAGCCTAAAATTTTTACGTACTTGGTCAAGTCAAGTGTACAGTGAGAACTCTTTAACTTTCGTCTATCAACGTACAAAACTAATGTAATGATACCGAATCATAATGTTCTATGAATACAATGACTTTAAAAAACAAAATAAGAAACAGTGCGCCATGTACATCGCAACTTTTTTCTACCACGTAAAAACACAAATCATTTTAATATTTCTTTTATATATAGCAAGCATAGTTTAAAATACTCAGCCATTTGTGTTTTTAATAACGTTATTAATCGTCGAGTGATAAGCAAATGAAGAAAAACATTTTATTTACGTAGTGAGCGTACTCGTGAAACTAATTAAAAAACCAGGTGTTGTTTCACTGGCCCTTATTGCTAAATTAGATTTTGCACGTGATAAACAACATTAATGTATTTAATTATTCAAAAAGTCCGTATTATTAGTTTATATAGCTCAATCCAAGTTTTGGAACATCATAGATTATATAATACTATACTAGTAACCAACACTGCTTGTTTTACTTCGTTGTTAACAGAAATTGTTATCGTTACTTATAAGAGCTTTGTTTAAGGAATTATAAAAAAATTACTTACTTTTAACTTTTTTTTAGTGTCACACATTAAATTGCTACTCAAAAGAGAACGAAAAAAGAGCTGCAGAGCAAAGAGCTAAACAGTAAAAAAAAAAGAAAAAACCCTACAGTTTAGTTTCTGTTTTTATAATTTGTTTTGTATATATTGTGTAAATATAATTATTATGCACTTAGGTAGGTATGCATGTATAAAATGGACGTATATCTAGCCCCACCGCAAAAGTTAGTCCGCCTATAGTTATAAAGGCCTATTGCGGCCAACAACAATAGCCAGTTAAAAAAATTACCCCAATCTCAAGTCCTAGTATCAGAGCTCAGGATATTGCGCACTGACGCGAAATGTGTCATCATAAATCCCAAAAGAGGGGAGTATGTTTTGAAAAATTGCATTCGTGGTGTAGCTGGTACAGGCCAGAGGGTGCTAATGTAGCCAGCGACATACATCTACAAAGCCATTAATCATATTTAAACCGTAGACCAGATGCGACATCTTTTCATCAGAGATTTATGTTACAAACGTGGTAGTAAAATGTTATGTAACCTTACTGAAACAATCATAACCTAATAAGTTTTACATCATTTTATACTTACTCTAAAGCAAATGTTGGTTTCTTACTTTCATATATTACTATGTTAATGACAAATATGTTATCTCTTTATGCATCCTCTGTGTGTATGTTTGTATGTTCGTGATTTTTTCAGCAAATACAAGTAATTGTGTCAATTGTCATATTTCTACCACTGTTGTAATCTGCGTAGTTCAAGATTTTAGTATACACATACTAGCAAATGTTACGCCTTTTCTCAAGCTTTTTTTGTAGGATAAGGTTATAACTCGAATTAGGTATTATTGATTTAAATTGAATACGATTAGGTAAACGTATGCTTGTACAAAGGGGCCACTCTCTAAAGTATACCATGTCAGTTTGAGGTGTCTAGCCAAAAAATTAGAATGAAAAACTACTATAGACTGCCATTGTTAGATTTATGTAATATTATTAATATACAACCAATCACTTTTACCTTAAACCAGTATTTTACTAATAGATGTTTAATCGCGTGGTTATTGGCTTTTTGTAAAGTGTTGGCAAAGTGTCCACCGCAGCTTAATCGTATGTCTATCCCTATCACACAAAATATTTGTTCATATTATTTATTTATTTATTTAACTCTTATAGTACATTATAATTTTAGTGTAAAATTAACAAATTGATACTTATGTACTAAGGTGGACTTATCGCATAATGCAATTTCTTCCAGCCAACCGTAGGGTATTTCCGAAAAAAGGTTAATTTAAATTTAAGTAGGTAGAGTTTAAACAAAAAAAAGAAAACCACAAATAAAATAATTCCAAGTATATGCACATACATAAATACACCATAATTAAATATACATACTTACATAGGTGCTCATAAATACATATATAATATTCCAAGAGTTCAAAGCCCAGCTGGTGTATTTTATAGCGTGTAGCCCTCTGTAGATACACTTATTCGGATTTTTTTGACACATAAAACGGTAAGTCAATAAACTGAGAAAAATTTTAATAGCTCTAGCCTGGAATCGAACCAGTTGATTTTGAAAATAAAACAAATACTGTATTATTACACCATTCGGTAGTGTCGCTAATAAGAAACGAATTCTGAGAAGTAATGACATCGGAGAAAGTTATATCATTATTCATCAAGCAAAGTATTGGATTTTTAACAAATTATTTTTTATTTTTCTTAGGTTACCTATACCTATTAAACCTTAACTGTTTAATTGTTTGAAATGATGGCCATTGTTCTTAATACATAGCTGGATTCGACGACTCAAGGATTGAACTTTTTATTTAGCATCACAATATTTTTCGTTTAGAATATTTTCCAAAGATCAATTCAAGTCATTTATTTTATTGCATTATACGTATCTTTGAAGTTTTCGTTTTTTACATACCCCCAGAGAACATAATCTAAAGGGGTAAGATCCGGTGACGTTGCTGGCCACAGCACACAGCGCCTTTGTTTGTTGGAAATGATATTCAAAGTTAAGCTACGTCGGGCTTGGTCATCAACTGGATGGGTGACCGCTTAGCGGCACACTTTGTTTTTGTCTGTGTTTGTAAATCACGTGGATTGTGGTAAGTGCGGAACCCTCGGTGCGCGAGCCCGACTCGCAATTTACCATTTGTTTATTTTACTGATGCCTTTAAACGCAAAAAGATAATAAAAAAATTAAATAAGAACATAATGTTGTGAAAATGACTGCGTGACACTTGAGTGACATAGTTTTCGACTGAGCGCTAAAGATGTTCAAAATAACTACTAACTATGGAATAACTACTATGTAAGGAACGCTCGTGGTGCACACGCACTTATCGGTTTCGACCTCGAGTTCATACTCAAATGGATTAATGGGTCAAAGGCGTTTCATCAAAATCCATACCGATATATTACAATAGGTACCTAATCATGTGTGAACAATTCTTCGTCAACATTGTTATTAATACTAGTACTTATTTATGTCTGACTGTATTTATGATTTTAAGCTTTCGGGAATTAAGGTTATCGTTGAGAATTATAAAGAAGAAAGAAAAATATGTTATATTTAAGGACTTAACAATTTTAAAAATATATGCTTACAATAAAATAAGTTTTATTTGTATTATTTAGACGAGCTTCGATTTATATTATTTTAGTTTGTTTTATGTTGTTAATGTAAGTCAAAAATTAATATTGTTATTTAAGTGAAGGTTAAAAAATATTCAAAAAATAATAAAAACATATGTGTTCAACCGTGCGAATTTGTCGGTTACCGAGCGCACATGGAGTTGAGCAGACGACACGATCGAGAGGTAGTTAAATATATGGCGTGCTTAGTGCTCAGTACGAGCGGGGTATGTGGTACCTCATTAGGTATCAATATACTACAGTAAAATTAAGTATTGTTAACTATTTATTTCTATGAAGTCTATCAGGTACCAACTATTTCTGCGGTTTCACACGCGTAGTATCAATTTAGTATATAACTGAAATCGATTCCCTCGGGATTTTGAAATGAGTAATAATTCTATGAAGGTACGTAACGTGTACTATTTGTCATATCTGTTATTGAAGTATTAATAAGGTATTAGTACTGGCTAGCCACATAATTCATTGTATCAAATTATCTGAAAGCCTAGTACTGATAATAAGCCCACGTACACACTGCACAGGCTAAAGGGTAGTGCAATAAATCTATGATAACACCACTGGGAGTTCCGGGCTGAGTGCTAAATGCGAACGTTCTGCCGATGCCGAAATGCCTTCACGATCATAAATAACAATATCACTGTTTAGTGTTAAATGTAATAGACTTTAAAATTCCATCTAAATAAACGTTCTGCTTAAAAAGCTTATTGGTTTTCTGCTCCATGTCTGTTTTTTAGGGTTCCGTACCCAAAGGGTAATAAGCGGAACCCTATTACTAAGACTCCGGCTGTATCTCATGAACCGCGATAGTTAGACAGTTGAAATTTTCACAGAAGATATATTTCTGTTGCCGCTATAACAACAAATACTAAAAAACAGAATAAAATAAATATTAAAGGGGGCTCCCATAAAACAAACGTGATTTTTTTTGCTCGATTTTGCTCGATATTGATAACGGAAACAGGTAGACGCTTAAAATATGCACAGAATATTTGGTTATATAGTCACTATAGAAATAAAAAATTAAATAAAAAAAAAAAAAATTAAGGCGGTTCCCATACAACATACGTTATTTTTTCGCTCGTTTTTGTAGATAATGGTTCGGAACCCTTCGACCCTTCGAGTCCGACTCGCACTTGGCCGATTTTTTTATTTTTTGTATATTTTATAATTTTTAGATCCTTACACTTCTTAAAATGGAAAAATTCAATACTTGTATTCATACAAAACCCCTGGGACACCACCAACCTTTTACACCGTCAGTTGGAAGTGTATATAATTACCGTAATATTTTTAAATTTTGAAACACATGGTTTAAACAAATATTTAAACCTTCGAAGCATAATATAGATACTATAGATTTTAGAGCAAAAAAATCTAAAAAAAATATAACCTCAAACCTTATTTTTAAGGACTGAAGTAACTATACAACGACACCTTATACAAAACGCTGTCTAAAAAAAGTTTTCATTAATTTGAATTATTGTATTTTTTAGTAAGTTAATATAACTTCACATTCCTGTCAAATTTAACACGAATCGATACAAATACAGTGGTGTTATAAGGCTGTGACATAACAACGGACAGACATGATGAAACTATAAGGGTTCCGTTTTTGACATTAGACTACGGAACCCTAAAAAGTAAGACTCGTTCATCCTTCAAAATGTCATTAACATTTCACTTGAAAAATATTATGTCCCCAATATAGGTGTAGGCTGTGATTGTAATAAATGACTAAAAAGTCGTATAGTAAAATAAGGATAACTTAACAAACATTAGCCTAAATAGAAGTTATGTATATCAAATTCTAAATAATCGAAGAAGGTAATATAACAATGAAATTTTTAAATAATATAACTACTATTTGAACTTAGTTCAGTCATCGTATAGTGAGAACTAATTGATTCTCTCCAATGAACGTACAAAATTAACGTAATGATACCTAATCGTAAAGTTACGTTGAGATCTATAAATACAATGACTTCAAAAAACAAAATAAGAAATATTCCGCCATGTACTTTACCACTCGTCGTTTTTGTTTGTTTGTTCTTTTTTTTTTTTTTTTTTTTTAATACCACTAAGGTGGCAAACAAGCACACGGTCCGCCTGATGGTAACGCTTGTAACACCAGGGGTATTTCTCGCGCGTTGCTGACCTTCAAAAATCCAATCACTTCTTTTTGAAAAAGCCCATACTGTAGTCCCTAGAGAAAACCTTGGCAGGGAGCTCATTCCACAACCCAAGCGTTCGTGGGAGGAAGTTTCTCTGAAACCGCACTGTACGCAACCATTTCGGTTCTAAAGTGTGAAAATGAATTCCCTGCCGATGGCGAGCTGTTCGATGGTAAAAAGTAGCCGTGGGCATCATTTTGAACAATTCCTCAGAACACATCCCATTGTACAAGCGGTAGAACACACACAGAGAGGCAAAGTCTCTCCTCAAATGAGTTTAGGATCGTCGACAATTAACACAGCCCGTCGTTGAACCGAGTCAAAAAAACATTAAAACATTTTATTATTTCTTTTATATATAGCAAGCGTAGTTTAAAATACACAGCATATAAAATACATAGCCATCTGTTATTTTCATAACGTAGGTAATTAATCGTTAAGAGATTAATTAGCACACGAAAAAAACGTTATACTTAAAGCTTACATTTTATTTACATTTCGCATAGTGCGTGTACTCGTGAAACTAATTGAGAACGCAACACCAGGTGTTGTTTCACTGGCCCTTATTGCTAAATTAGATTTTGCACGTGATAAACAACATTAATGTATTTAATTATTCAAAAAGTCCGTATTATTAGTTTACGTAGCTCAACCCAAATTAAGTAACACCTACACTGCCTGTTTTACTTTCATTGTTAGGAATTTCAAAAAGTTTACTTTATTTAAACTTTTCTTTAATGTAATACATTAAATAACTACAGAGGAAAAATATAAAAAAAAAATGAAACGTATGATGGATAAAAAAAACCAAGAGAAGAAGAAAAAACTCTAGGGTTTAGATTCTGTTTTTAAAAGCTTTTATTTAACTCGCAATGGATGTTTGTTCGGGTGGCATTTTGCTACTCAATTTTGAAACAGATATCTTCAACCGATTGAGCTGAAATTCTAAATCCAATATGGCGGATCATCCAAGATGGCGGAATAGCTCTTTTTAATGCATTTCTACAATATGGGTTTCAAATGAAAGGGCTTGTTGAGAGAAACTCGAAAAATATTGTGACGTCATTTTTAATCCAATATGGCGGAACATCCAAGATGGTGGAATAATTATGTTTTATGCACTTCTACAATATGGGTATCAAATGAAAGGGCTTGCCGAGAATAATTAGCAAAAAATATTCTGACAACTCATTTGATCGCGGGTCGAAGGGTTCGCTGAGAATAAAAAGGCAGGGTAAATCTTTGGTGTAAAGACCTCGATTATTCTTGAGGTAGATTTTTTTAAGCCTGTAACATCGGTCTATTAACTTTGACTTGTGTGATTTAGCTTTTACGATCATATAAATTGTGTATAATGAGGTTATAAGTTGATAGTTAAATT
This sequence comes from Apoda limacodes, assembly GCA_946406115.1. Taxonomy (NCBI): domain Eukaryota; kingdom Metazoa; phylum Arthropoda; class Insecta; order Lepidoptera; family Limacodidae; genus Apoda; species Apoda limacodes. The sequence goes on along the minus strand of OX291553.1, from coordinate 13,754,383 downwards.
TTTAAAGGAAAATTTATTTTCTTCTTTTTAGAGCATTTAAATAAAAGCTTTTTAAAAAAGGTTTTTGCTTTTAATTTATAATTCCATTTGAATATATTTTGCATATATAATTATTGTGCACTCAGGTAGGTATGTATGTTTAAAATGGGTGGATATCCAGCACCGCCACAAAAATTAGTGTGCGTTTAGTTGTAAAGGCCATTTGCGGCCCTAGTATCAGAGCTCACGGTGTTGACGCATACTATATCCTCATAAATCCCAAAAGATATGTTATGTTTTGAAAAATTGCATTCGTTGTGTAGCCGGTACAAGCCCGAAAGTGCTAATATAGCCAGCGACATACAACTACAAAGCCATTAATCATATTTAAATGGTAGATCATAAGCGACATCTTTTCATCAGAGATCTACATTTCAAACGTGGTAGCAAAATGTTATGTAACCTTACCGAAACAATCAAAGTCTTGTAGGCTCTAACCAAATATATTCCCCATTTTCGCGTCAACCATGTCATAAATATAGTAAGGGGGCTTCCATAAATTACGAGAGGTGATTTTGGCGATTTTGGATGTCGTGAGATTTGGCTCGATCCCCTTATCTCTTGTCAGATTATAAAAATGCATATCGTCGGTGTAAATACGTTAGTCTGTGCTTGATTGCGTTGGATATACCTATTTAAAAAATATAACTTGCTACTTTGTGTCGTTAGCATAGCTGAGATAATTGTTATTGTGTAGGATTTTTGCGATATTTATCACAATTATATACTGTTTTTCCCTAACTCCGCCTCTCCCCCACGTGAGATTCTGCTTGACCCCTCCCCCTCCTAAACACCTGACCACGTAATTTATAGACGACTCCTAACTAGTAATTAGTAGTAGTTATTGTAATTACTTGGAAATATATATAAATATTTTTATTGCTTTGCAATATACGTAAATATCGTTATTACTTGGCAATATATATAAATGTTTATTTATATAAAATCTCTGCCTTTGGGATTTTAGTAGCGTGTGCTGTGGAAAATATTTGTCTCTGAGCCAGATTTGCAGCGACTCTAATCCGACTGTGCCGGACGCAGCAATGTTTAATTGCACTTTCTGCAGTGTACCTACTCTTGTATTTATACTCAAATTATTTTAAAAATATTTTATATATATATATATTAGGGAACTATAAAAATAAAACTATTTATACGTAATTAATAAATTATATTTTACGTTTCTAACATATATATATATATTTCATGTTATATATTGTATGGTATATATATAATGTTATAACATATATATTCGGAAGTTTAGATCGAAAAAAATAATAAATCAAAATAAAATGCGAAAGTAACTCTGTTTGTCTGTTGCCGTTGAAATCCTACACCAATAGCCGAATTAAGGGCGGGTGGAACCGCGGGCAAAAGCTAGTCGTATAATAATACATATCTAAGACGTTGACGTTTCTACTTTGATGATATTCGGCACCTTATTCGGCACGTTCGTAATCAATGACTTGACGTTAGGGTAAAATTGGTAGGTAGAATCGAGTAGAATAGAATAGATATTTATTTGCATCGAAAATAGGTAACATAAAAGAATTAGCACATATGTGTATATCTGTGCAAAAATAATTAATTAATTTATTAAAAATATCAAGAAGAATAATATTAATTATTGTAAAAATATAAAATTCTAAATATTTATAAAAAATAATAAATTTACTATTACTGGGTGCTTATTTTGGGGTGATCTTTATTTACTCTTTATTTTATCGGGCAAGTGATTATAATCTAATAGTACAGTCATGCAGTAAGAGTATTAATATATACAATCTTCCAGCGTTTATCACAAATATAGGTACATTAACGTAAATCGGGTTGCTTTCCTTAAGCCGGGTCTTCTGCTCGTGTTTTGCTCAAACACAAAAACATGTACACAAGCATTGTTCCGCTACACATTTTTGTCGCTAAAACTTTGTTTTTATTGATGGTAACAATTTTTTTTGCTTTCACGCTCGACGGAAATTATCATAACATTTACCCCAACGAGGGAAGGGGGCGAGGCACAATCATTAATTTCATTTGTATATAAATTGACTTCTCCTTGCTGATACCGAATCTACTAAATCTACTATTTCTAAAATTAAAAATACGTATTCTACGATTTAAGTTATTTTGACTGTAAATGTTTTCAAAAACATCAAAAAATAATACTAAAGCAGTAGGCAACACGTCCATTAAACAAAACATGTTTTGTGTACATGTGTTTGTCTTATGTTGGTTTGGCTTAAGTTTTCCAGTTTTTAAATGGTAACAAAATGTCAAAAACAGCATCATATGATTTAAACCAGAATCTCTGTAAGTCCAGAGTAATTTTGTATTCATTAAGGTCCGTTTTAAAAGCATTTTAAATAAGTTATCTTGAATTCTCCACCGAAATTAGAACTTTTGTAATTTACTAAAATTTCAACCACAGTTGACAGAAGTTAATTACTATTTATTTGTTAAACAATGTCTTTTTCTTTATGTCTAAGTTATGTAATCCAAACAAATGGTTATCTTCTTTTTCTCATCCTACTAATATTATAAATGTGAAAGTTTGTATGTCTGGATGGATGTTTGTTACTCAATCACGCTTCAACCACTGTACGGATCGGGATAAAACTTGGCAGGTATATAGGTTTGGTTCTGGAATAGCATATAGGCTACTTTTTATCCCTAAAAAATCAAAAGTTCCTGCGGGAATAACTATAACAGAGTTAAACGAACTATTGCTGCACCTATAGCATGCTATAGCAATTCATTAGTATAACTAATTAATTAATTGGAGTTAATTAAGGAGTTTCATGCCGATAACCGAATTTAGGGCAGGCGGAGCCGCTGGCAAAGATTAGTAAGATATATTTCTACTATTTAATAGTGCATGATACACGTCTACACAAAATAAGTAACTCTTTTATGGGGCAATGTATACACTTTTACAACAAAGTTCCCAATAAAATTCAAAATCTATCAATAAGTAAATTTAAATCTTTTATCAAGCAGGTACTTTGTAAAAAGGCATACTACAATATTTCACACTATGTAAATGATAAAAATCCTTGGGACTGATGATGCTCAATTACAGGATGCATAGGTAAACCAAATTAAAATGGAAATAACATAAAATTGTAAGACTAAAATTTTTTATTTAAAACATTAATTGTATTTTAGTTTATTTGTATTATTGATAGTGTTTTTAAAAGAGTAACTATCGAGTTTCTTGCCGGATTCTTCTCGGTAGAAAGCAACAACATTGTGAACCGGCGGGAAGGTGGGTTCAAAAAATAATATTTTATAACTTTGACGATTTAAAAGTGATTGTAAAATCCTTATTTGAATAAACCATTTTGACTTTGACTATTTGTACAAACGTAATTCCGTTAAACTAACTCATTTCTAGTAAATCTTCACATAACATTAAAACAAAACTGAGTACATCGAGATACGAGCATTAGCAAAATCTAATTTCAAGGATTGGGTTTGTAATTCTCGGCTGAAAGCAGTTTGCGTCCGTCAGTGTCGCTCCGTACTCACTGTAGACTGTTAATTGTTAATGAGTTTCCTTATGTACTGTATACTTACGTGGGTGTGAATAACCTTTGGTTTTGTCATTAAGAAGTTAAAATATAGGAAAGTTTTATAAAGGCGTATACTGTTAATATTTAAAATAATGATATTTGAAAACAAAAGATTATAGAATGGATAAATAGAGATTTATGACTTTGATACTATTGCAATTAGGAAACAACAAGTAAAGTCTCTTCTAGTTCTCTACAGAACTGTTAGCATCTATAATCTTCGAGATACGATGATTTTAAGGTGTATGTAAAATTTATTCATACAAAATGGATTTTTCATTTTCTTCGAAATCCCGTTTGTATTGTAGAAAAAAAACGAAAAAATAAGTGATCGGGGTTTTTGGTTTTGTTTTCTTTTTTGAAGTGGCTTCATGTAAGAAATTCCGTCACCTTTGCAAAAATAATGGCTTATCAGAAACTCCTTTCTCCCTTCTTTGATGTGGAGACAAGATTTCGCATTATAGCATATTATTTCTCCAGAGTCATGTGTAAATATAGTTAGATATAACTAACTATGGCGAAGCGCCATATACAAGTTTTATCCTCATGGGGCGGGAGATTTGGTGTGCATCCTTCTGAATTTGCGCGTCATGTCCTGCTTATTTCTTCATAATTCGCTATTCATGAGCCTTCGCTGCACAATTCTTAACACGTTTCCGTTAAACACGGATAAAATATATACATCGAAGCACACTAAATGAATTTAGAAAAAGTAAACAGAAAAGAACACCACTTCTTCTTGAGATGCGAGTTTCTGATAAACTCTTTAAACCAAAAACGCCAGCTCTTAAATTTTCTTCTCATTTTTTAAATTATGGCAAAATTTCTAAAAATAATGACAAACCAAAAATTATCGAAACATTTGATTCTTTCTCTTTGAAGTGAGCATAATTTGTTTTTCTTTATTAAGAAACAAACAGTCATCCACATAAAGAGCAAGATTTTGTTTCTAAGATTAGGCCTATGTTTTCCTTCATATATTTTTTCACATTTTTTCAACAGACAACAAATTGAAAATAAAATAACAGATTAATTATAATAATGTTTGATATAAAAGAGGCTGTAAGGAGAAAGCTTTTGGTATCGATCTCGTCTTTAAGTAAATTTATAACTGTATCTAAAACAAAGACTTCGTCCATTAAATAAGATAAATGATTTACATTAGTTCATAGAGTTCAGAATAAATAATGATTTTAGTTTTTAAGTTAAAGTAATAATTTTAATTGACTTTCAACGACTATAAGTCAGTAAGCCATACTGTGATTTTATAACAATACTAGCTCTTGCCTGCAGCTATGCCCGCTTTAAATTTAGTTATCGACGGAGGATGCTTAAGGCGACTGTTTGATTTTCTATATCTGTCCATGTCCTTTTCTTCAGCTATACCTGTGACTTATTTCAGCTTAATTGTATGCTCCGTTGCGATGCGCGACGTCAACGAATGACAAACAAACGAACTCACATTTGCATTTATAATATTATGTATGGATTATGGTTACTGCGTTAATCCAATAGCTTAATTAAGGTGATTTTTTAAACATTTAAGTCCTATTCAAACAGTCAGAATTATCAATACTTACGTTCCATTAAGAGTCCATGATTACCCGATTAGCTAATCTCTATATTTTATTATATTTATTTTTGATTTTTTTTAAATGAGGTGGCAAACAAGCATATTGCCCGTCTGATTTTAAGTTGTTACCGTACTACCCTATGTACACATGCAAAACCTTTTTACCATATCTTTGTGTCACAGCCTAAAAATGATTATTTAGGCTCTGTTTGTGTAGCTTGCATTACTTGCATATACCTATAATATTGTAAATTTACTTATTTGCATTGCAAGAACATTAATATTCAGTAAATATCTTCTTTTCGGTCGCCCTACAAGCGAGTTACACTCGGTAAAGCTAACAAGTACTGAAAGGGATGATAAAACTTCCCCTCAGGTAGCTAACTGTCAGCAAACAGATAACTTTGTCAACGAGGATGAGGTCTGAAGGGGAAATTAATCCTCGTTGTGTACCTGATGGGGATGTCAGATGGATGTAAAGAATAAATAACTACTTTTCAACTCACAACCTTCGGCTTCTATGCGTATAAATGGGCTTAGGCATATCAGTAGGCAGTATTTTGCTTAAGGATAAAACAATTTTCATTTTTCCCATACAAACTTTTTTACATTAAATATCTATTACTATGAACATTTCGTCTTATCTTAAATTGCTATTTGCTATAGTCGCCAAAGGCATAATTTGTGGCTTCTAAGGCTCATAAACTAAGTGCCATTTGTTTTTTTAAGTATACATAAATTAATAAAATGGCAATGAGTTATTAAATAACTAGAAGTTTTGTTGAATTTTATTCAATAAAACTCTTAGCGCTGGTTTTTAGGGTTCCGTACCCAGAGGGTGCCAATGGAGCCCTATTACTAAGCCTACGCTGTCTGTCTGTCTGTCCGATGATTAAAAGGCTCTATCTTTTAGACCGAAATATGTAGAGGCATATGCGTTATAATGAGGGATTATCTAACAAATAAAAAAAAAATGAAAAGTTAAAATTTAAGGAGGGTCCCCATACAAGAAACACATTTTCGTCATTTTTGCTCAATCGTAAATACATACAAATTTCAAACTTGTAGTGAAAAATAGTGTGAACTATAAAGTATAACAACAGATTTGCGCCCTGGTCCTCACAGGACCGCCATTACAGTTACAGCACTTGTAAAAATCACCGACGATATCCCTAAAAGCAAGGAGCATAAAAAGTCACTATACTATCCTTGCTTGACTTCAGCAATGCTTTCAATATGGTTGATCTCGATGTACTATTGGGCACTTTACGTTAGCTTAACAAATCTCCAACGGCTATTGACTGGTTACCCAGTTATCTGTGTGATCATCGGCAGTGCATTAAGGTAAATGACTCTACATCTACCTAGTGTGAAACTTTCGCTTGAGTCCCACAGGGTGGCGTACTTTCCCCTTTTCTTTTTGTAATTTTTATGAATTCTATTTCTTTTTTTTTTACCATTTTTATGTAGACGATCTCCAAATATATAAGCAATCTATCTATCAATTAAAAATCTGCCTAAAGCTATTGCTGACATAAATAATGATTTTTTTATACCATTAAGGTGGAAAACAAGCTTACGGCCCTCCTGATTAGAAGCGGTCACCGTAGCCTATGGATGCTTGCAAGACCAGGGGTATCATTCGCACGTTGCCGACCCTTCAGAAATTAAATAACTTCTTTGTTGAAGAACTTCATACTGTAGTCCTTGGAGAAAACCTTAGCAGGGAGCTCATTCCACAACTTAAGCGTTCGCGTGAGGAAGTTTCTCTGAAACCGCACTGTAAGCGACCATTTAGGTTCTAAAGAGTGAGAATGAATTCCCTGCCAATGGCGAGCGGTGCGATGGTAGAAAGTAGCCGTGGGCATCATTTCACAACACAACCCATTGTACAAGTGGTGGAACACACACATGGAGGCAAAGTCTCTCCTCAGACTTAAGGGCTCGATACCCGCAAGTGAGTTTGGAATCGTCGACAATTTTCACAGCCCGTCGTTGAACCGAGTCAAAAGGTCCAAGCTGGTATCCGGGTGCACCAGCCCAGAGATGGCAGCAGTAGGTACTCCATATGGGGCCGAACTTGCGCCTTGTAAAGCAGCAACCTCTGCCCCGACGTGAGGTACTGCCTCGCTCTGTTGATAACACCTAGTTTTTTGGACGCCAAGTTTGCACCTTATCATGTAAATGATTTCGGAACTGAACATTGCTGGAGATGTGAACACCAAGTATCCCAATGCTTTTGGCGATGGAGAGGGGAGTGTTCTGGAATTGTTGGACTTCAGTGAATGGGGTTTTCTTAGCGGTGAACGCGCATACTTGTGTCTTTGTAGAGTTGAATTGGACCAAGTTTACCCGTCCCCAGTCAGATACCTTGGACAGTGTGGTCTCGATTTCGACTCGACACAATTTCTCCGCGGTTTTCCTGCACAACGGAACGAGGGATGTTTGCACGACCCATGTAATCAGCGTCTCCAGTACTGTCATCTGCATAGCAATGTATGTGTTGATGTCCAACAGCACAGAGCCTTGCGGGACACCAGCATTAATGTCCATGCTATCAGAGCAACTACCGTCAACTACGGTTCGTATGCGTCTGCCGGACAAAAAGCTAGCCACCCATTTGCACAAACCCTCGGGCACTCCGTAAGATGGCAACTTTGATGGAAGACCCCGGTGCCAGACCCGATCGAACGCCTTCGCTATGTCCAGCCTACATGCCAATGCCTCCCCCTGACTCTCAATGGCTAATGCCCATCGGTGTGTGAGAGACACTAGAAGGTCACCAGTCGAGCGACCGTGGCGAAAGTCATATTGACAGTTCGTGTACTTAATTGACCAGGTCGTGTACTTCTAGGTATCTTAGAAGCTGTGTGTTGATCACACGCTCCATCACCTTGGAGAGGAGAGAGGTAATAGCGATAGGCCTGTAATTCTATGGATCTGGTCTATCGCCCTTTTTGGGCACCGGGAGCACATACGCAGTCTTCCATGAAGACGGAAATTGCCTAGTGTGGTAGGAAAGCGCGAAGAGGCGCTTGAGTACAGGACATAACTCAGGAGCACACTGCTTAAGCACCACTGCTGGTGTACCGTCTGGCCCACTCGACTTATGAACGTCTAGAGAAAGCAACGCCCGTCGGACCTCCCGCTGTGTTATGAAGACCTCCGGCATGGTCTTGCCACACCACGGTATAGTAGGTGGTACAGCGCCTTCATCGTTCATGTTTGAGTTCGAGGCAAAGAGACAGCCCAGTAGATCGGCTTTCTCTTTAGCACTATGGGCCAAGTCACCATCGGTCTTTCGCAGTGGTGGTAACGACGACTGGCAAAATTTCCCTTCGGTAGCTTTGGCAAGCGACCAGAAAGCACGAATCCCAGAAGGATAGCTCGCAAGTCGCAAACCTATTTTGCCGATGAATTGGAATTTGGCTCTGGCAGTTGCTTTCTTACGGAACCTCGAGGCAGCATTTAAACGATCTGACTCATATTATAGATTGGAGTGAGTTTTACGGTCTGAAAATAAATCCAGTTAAAACTCAAGTAACAATTGTTAGCAGCTCGCGTCTCTTAACAAAATTTGATCTTAACTCCATTCCACATTTAAAATTAATCCATATTTAAAAATTTCTTAATCACTTATAGTGACTCAGTGAAAAACCTGGGAATACAAATCGATCGAATCTTAATATGGGGTCCGCTCAATAAAATTAGCGACTGCGGAGGTTCTTACTTATTCCCACTAAAATTGCATTGGCACAATCGTTACTCCTTCCTATTCTCGATTATATCGACGTAAGCTGTCCTGATCTTACAATTGGCTTGCGCAAATTTGACCATATTTTAGAATACCGATCAAAGCTCAAAAGGCTCCCAATTCGTTTTTTCCGGAATACTCATATTCTATGCTTTCTGTATAAAGTGTTGTTCAATCCATCAGCACCATCATACTTAAAAGAGGTTCTCCAATTTCTTGGTTATTCTGCACATCGACATTCCACAAGCTTGATGTTAAAAATCCCAACACATGTTACGTAATATTACGACGATTTTTATACAGTCGACACAATCAAACTCTGGAACGCTCTGCCCTTAGATAATTTAGATTAATAAGAAGTGTGCAAACTTTATCGATGTTAAAAAAAATTTACTCATTCTCATTTCCTTAATTTAAACCGATAATGTATTTATTAGTATATATTATTAAAAAAAATTATATATATTCATGTTGTATGTATTTACCGACCGACGTAAGCTGTCCTGATCTTACAATGGAGCAACTTAGAAAGTTCGAACGACTTCATATCAGCTTCATGTTTGGCTTGCGCAAATTTGACCATATTTTAGAATACCGATCAAAGCTCAAAAGGCTCCCAATTCGTTTTTTCCGGAATACTCATATTCTATGCTTTCTGTATAAAGTTTTGTTCAATCCATCAGCACCATCATACTTAAAAGAGGTTCTCCAATTTCTTGGTTATTCTGCACATCGACATTCCACAAGCTTGATGTTAAAAATCCCAACACATGTTACGTAATATTACGACGATTCTTATACAGTCGACACAATCAAACTCTGGAACGCTCTGCCCTTAGATAATTTAGATTAATAAGAAGTGTGCAAACTTTACCGATGTTAAAAAAAATTTACTCATTCTCATTTCCTTAATTTAAACCGATAATGTATTTATTAGTATATATTATTAAAAAAAATTATATATATTCATGTTGTATGTATTTATATAGATATATTTATATATTTCAAATATATCACCTGCACTTCCTATACCCCGTTTTTATTATAAGAAAGTAGAAAGAAATCGCTTATTAGCGATAAGACCGCCTACATTGTGATTTTCTTATATTTTTTAATGTTATTTGTATGCACTGTGCAATTAAGTATATTACTGTCAACAACAAATATTTTAACTTTCCCTTTCTTCAGAAGCTCGAACGTGATTCCATCACCGCCATCCGCCACTTTATTGTTCTCAGATCTCATCCTAATCTCTTACAGGCTGGGTTAGGGGATATCTTTAGTATAGTGACAATTTAATCTGGCTCTGAGATCTGATGTCATGAAATTGATAGGATTACAAATTGAGGTTAGGTATCCTATCAACACGTAACAACTCTCTTCCAAATATTTTGAATTAAAACCTTACATAATCAATAAATTGCCTTAGGAAGCATAATAATAGTTTTAAGAGTTTTACTAACTCCAAATTTGAGATTTGAACGATTTATCAGAATGTAGAAGTTATTAGATATTTGATGGGTCGGCAACGCGTGATTGATGCTCCAGGTGTTGCAAGCGTCTATAGGCTGCTGCAAAAGGACCGCTTACCATCAAGCGGACTGTAAGCTTGTTTGCCACCCAAGTGGTATAAAAAAAATACGAGGTCTTCATTACTATTAAATATAAATATACCTCATCAATTTAACGTTAAGTTTTAAATAAATCGTGTTTACTTTGCTTTATAACGAGCTTATCATTCATGTGAAATAACTTACATAGTATTAATAAAATGATTAATGAATAGTTGGCTTACGAGGATATTTTACGTTGAACCGCTAAACTGAAAACTGCTGAAAGTTGTTATTTTGATAAGCTGAAAATGGGATCAATAGATTTCAAATGTCAAATTAACGACGTGATTTTCTAACATGATTCTTTAATGCTCAAATAATGTGTAATCTATAAGATTTGTATTACAGCGGGGCGATTCAAGTCAATAAAAACCATCTAGGGTCTGATTCTCGTGCTGATAGAGATAATCTCGCATTCGATATACGTGTAATTGATTTACTCATGACTTGTTAATCGTGGTAACTGTTTTAGTCAATAGATCGACTAGTTTGAACAAGATATGTTGAAAAAACATCGCGAATATCGTTTGCAAATAGTTTTTCGTTTTTTCAGAATCTCTCTATAGGCATATATCGTCCGCTAGCGGTCGACATGCAACGAGTGGTCGGTAGCAATAGCGATAGGATGTCGCAAGGATAGTGGTATGAAAAGGAGTCAGTATTAGTGATATTAGTTGACGGCTAAAATTTATTTTAGAGTAAGTGCTAATAATCCCCCTTTCTTCTTTAAAAAATACAGTCACAAAAAAATGTGCGCTACAAACATTGCTGGAGGCGATGGACTCTATCGATTATCAAAATGGGAAGTTATAGGAAAACATCCTTTTTTGAAAATAAGGTATAATGCAAGAGAGATACATTAAAATGGAAAATCATATAGACCCCTTTTTGATGTGCAACATCTATAGCCGCAGGGAAACAGAATTGTTAGCGTGGCGATGCATGCGTGGCGACACAGTCTATATGTAGTAAATTATCGTTCTTACGTTTATTAATGAGCTAATTATTAACTAGATAACTGTGTTATCTTTTCAATTTTATTAATTTTAGTGATAAACAATAACTACCTTTTATTACGTATAATTGTATTTATATCTATTATTATATTTATTATAAATATATGATTGTTTTGATGTGAAAAAAAGAACGAGTTGCACTCCGGGAGTGCCGGCAGAAGTGAAAACCTTTACACACGATTCGCGCTTAACACTCAAATATGTCACAAGAAATGTCTTTGACATTGTCAAGAAATAATAATGTTTGTTTAATTACTTTTTTGACATAGTATATTTGACATCGCAATCTGTCATAGAATTAAAATTCCATATCCAACCTTCCTGTACTACTCATAATCGCGAATACTAAAAATAAAAATTATAATAGGCGTGGCATTACGGTTTCCGTATTTTACAAAGACAAAGATGCACTTTGTTCAATTTCCATATTTTAAACACTTTATATACACGAATTTTACGAATACACAGCAGTATGGCCACTACACAGACGGTCGAGCCATCAGCTGTCACCATCCATGGATGCGCGTAGCACGCTGTAACATAAACACACACGACCATTCGCGCAAGCGCCCTGCGCCGCCTAAACGAAACAGCAGGCGCAGGCATACATTTACTCCCTGTCCTACGCCGCGCCAGCTAGCTACTCTCCATCCGTCTTACGCATTTTCACTATCAGGACACGTGACCTGACGCGAGTTTATCATTTTTTACCCATACCAAAAAAAGTGCACAACGTCGCTAAAGAAGTTTTCACTTCAAAAATAAAAAATGATTTCAATGTTTCACATCTGCCAGGCGTCCCGTGACGGCTTTTTAAATAAAAACTAAAAAATTTCAACATATCTTGTTCAAACTGATCAATCTATCGACTAAATCAGCAACCGCGATTAACAAGCCATGAGTAGAGCCAATCAAACATATCTCGATTTCGAGATTATCTCTATCAGCACGAGAATCAGGCCCCTGGATCCGAGATGACTGTGTGAGATGTGTGTGTTTTACTAACTTGAATAGCCCCGGTGACCGGCCAAGAGCGTCCGACAGGCCATGCTTTAAGTTTAAGTTCCGTAGTCGTTACTACGTTATTTAAGTCTGTTTAAACTTATGTTGGTCAGATATGTCACGGCACCTATTTGACTCTGTAAGTCGTGTGTTTTTTAACCTCCGCCGAAAACATGTCGATAAATTACGTGAGTTGATTTTAGGCGATTTTTCGACCCCCTCTCGATAGCGTGAGCTTTGGCTCGAACCCCTCCCTCTACTCTAATCTTACTCGTACGTGACATTTTTTAAATGCGTATCGTTGGAGTAAATACGTTAATCTATGCTTAATTGCATTGGATATATAAAAAAAACACAATTTGCTACGCTGTTACTTGGCAACGTGATATTTGGCGAAATTCCCCTTTCCCCTACGTGAGATTAGGTGAGATTCTGCTTGACCATCTCCCCCCCCCCCCTAAACGCCTTACGTAATTTATGGACGCCCTTTGAAAAGTTTAACGTATTTATCTGTCTGCGGCATCGTAACGCCACCGTGTAGATTAACCGATTTGCATTTCCTTTTTTGTTTGAAAGGTGACTTTATGATAAATGTACATAGTTATGACTCAAGAAAATCTGCTCAGCCCTTTGAAGATAATCAGCTTATTTCTAGCTAATGAAGGCAAATGTGCAACATCCACAGATTTGATCGATTCGAAAATCGGTGAGGGGTTTTAAGCTTTTTTCACTCGTTCAATCGATTGGTGAATGGGGAAAGATGGGAATTTTTTTAGGTAAAGAGTAAGTAAATTTTAAAGAGCAATTTTTGAAGAGCAATTTTGGTCTATATACAAGTACCTAAGTACTCGTACTATGAAGATTTTCAAAACGTATCTTTGTTATAGACAACTTATGACGGACAAACATTCATACACATACATATTCATTATTACTATTAGAAGTGTCAACGTATCAGTTTCGTATTACTTGACTTTATTCGCTCCGTTAAACCGCTTAAATATAAAAATAAATGTTTTGAACCACTTACCTGGGATAAATTACACGTTGTCAAAAACCTTTTAAAACTTCAAACATTTACCAACAGAAAGTCATGAAACACATTCCAAAGCACAATAAAATTCATGACTTGCATTTTGTCAATGAGTAATGGAAATACAAGCACTGTGAAAAGGGATTAGGAAAAGTTAATACAAACTTTGAAATGTGTACGTAGTAAGTATTATTTAGCTTTAAATTAGGTTTTTTTTTATTAAAACTCTACATTTTGTATAATATTAAAAATATTTTAACAAGATGTCCAAAAGTTGTAACATCTTTGGTTGTGTGTAGTCATTTTTTTTTCAATAAAAAATAAACATTCATTTGCCTTAACTTATTTTCGAGGTCCTCCCATAAGTTGATAAACTGTAGTTGACATGTTTTTTTTGTTTCGAACATAAAATATTGATAATTAAAATTATTGGAATAGGCCTACCAAACCTCTGTCCCGCATGACAGGTAGTAGGTACATTTGATAAAAAGTACATTACTAAAAAGGCCAAGGGGTAAGTAATCGCAAGCAAGGGTAAGCAAATCGAGATAAGTAGAGTTAAAAGGCCGAATCGGTGGTGAAGCATTTTATAAAATACGAGCTTCTGCCAGCGGCTTCGCCCGCCCTAAATTTCGTTATCGGCGTAGGTTTGATGGCATAATACATTCGTGTCTGCGAAACAATGGAAATACACATACGAAATTTCGACCCAATCGGTCAAGCCGTTTAGTAGTTGACATACCGACAGCAGCGCCACCTACCGGGTCCAATTTTTTTTTAAATCATCCAGGAAACCATCGAAATACCCACATAAAATTTCAACCCAATTGGTACAGCCGTTTAGAAGTTATGTGAAAAAGATAAGTACGGAAGGATAATTCTTACTACCCGTTTTCCTGTAGGAATGCAGCATTTTTCCACGGTAAAAAGCAGCCTATGTTCATCAGGGACAATGTCGGCTTCTAATGGTAAAATAATTTTTCAAATCGGTCCAGTAGTTTCGGAGCCTATTCAATACAAACAAAAAAACAATCAAATATTGCCTCTTTATAATATTAGTGTAGACGAATCCAACGATATCATTCCGGCTTCCGGCATATACTATTTTAAAATCAAAATATAAACAAAGAAAATATACATACTTCATAATTTTTTCTTTTGAGTTTGGTAGCAGTAAATTGTTTATAGCCAATTAAGCTTTTGTTTTTATATAGAGAAAGTACTTTGAGCGTCATATTCTCAACATGAAATCATTTTTAAATTTTATTATTTTTAAAGTTTTAAACAAGCAACCACTGAAGAACGCTATCAGACTGGAGTAAACTGCCACAAATTTTCTGTCCCGGTGGTCGAAAATCATAACTACAATCACCATATCAAAATTGTGTGAACTTATACGAGCGATCATACACCTGGGACCTTATCGGGAACAGTCTCGAGCAATTCGGACACTGGAATTCAAGACAAAAATGTATGAAAGTCTGATTTACCTCTTGAAAATCGTAAATGTACCTGCATACATCTGTCTCTTGAATTCTAGAGTCAGAATAGCTCGAGACTGTTCCTAATAAGGTCCCTGGTCAAAGAAGTTGGTTGCACTTTACGTCTAAAAATAATAATGTATTTTTTCCAAACGTTTTCCCAACATTTCTGAGCATGTTTGAGTAAAAACATTTTAAGAAGGTGCGCGCTGAAAAATAAACCGTTTACAATTTGCATGTACGGGAAAATCACAAAATTAAGAATTTTAAAATTGTTATTGCTTTAAAAATTAAGAACCATTCCATGTATTATATCTGTAAGGATCCACCACGTTCAATTTTTTTATCAATAATATATAAGTCATCATAATGTTATAATGGTGTGACAGTTTGTACTAAATGAGTCCTGGGTCTGAGGTTGGTATTTCATTGCTGTGAAAATCTATATATTTAAAAGGCAATAGGTGCAAAAGGCACCGACCCATCAACGACCAGCCCAAACCGCTAAGGATAGAATTTTTTTGAAATTTGGTGAAGGAGTTTGTTGTATGTTGAAGGCGTTGTTTAAGATCGAATTTTGCAAAATTCGAATCCTAAGGGGTGAAAGTTTGCATCAAAGACGGACTTTCATATAGTACAATCGTTTTTAAGTATAATCTATGAAAATTGATATGTGACTAAAAATTAAGAATGATACATTTCATTGTTACTGGAATAGGGATCCCATAGGGCTAAAATAGGGAATGAAACTTTGTATGGGAATCCGGTTATTTTTCTGAATAAAGCTTTGAAAATTGGTATTTATATTTTTGGTGACAAATAAAAAACGACGTGTTTCAGAAGTTTTTTAAAATTCAACCCCTTAAATCGTTAAACTAACAAAATTCATTGATCTTGTGGTAGTTTGAACCCAAATTCACCTTGCATGAAAGGAAAAAACTGTAGTACAAGCTACCCCAGACCACTTCTCAAAGATACTCAAACTGGTGATGACGAATATCCACAGTGTCGAAGGAGGTCGTCAGATGATGGTAGTTTTAAGGTAAAAATAAAAAATATGCCCCTAGATAACCGATGGGTGGTACCTTATAACCCATTACTTTTAATAACTTTCAATACTTACATTAACATCAAGTTTTGCAACTCTGTGAAATCGATTAAATACATTTGTAAGTATGTAAAGTGGCCGATACATTAGCAGTTCGGAAGCAGTTTGTCGAATTTTGGCTTTTCCTATTCATGAGAGATACCCTTCGGTCACACATCTCTCTGTCCATCTTGAAAACTGTCAGCGGGTTTACTTTACATCCAAAAACGTGGCTGACAAGATTATCAATCCACCGCAAACCACACTACTAGCCTCCTCAGATTTATGTAAAATAAATGACTTTGCAAATTCTCTATTGTATTCTAAAGTAACTTTCTATAATTTAAACTACGAGAGCTGTTCATAGTAATGTTAGTATTTTGTCATCTCTCCGATCCACTAAGTCTCTGGGAAAATCATAAATATAATTTATCGGAAGACATCATACGACAAACGGAAAAAAATGAATTGCAATGTAGAACTCATATTGGACGACTTATACACCGAGTATCTGGTACAGATTCAGAATGAAGTTTAAGCTTTGGGAGGGCTGGCCTTATCACAATATGGTTTGCCTTAACCAAAACGGCGTGAAGAGGACTTGCAGAATATAGATTATGTGAGAGAAATATACTACGATAGAACTTTTTTGGTGCAAATAGTGTCCAACAGCGTAATTTTCTATACAAATGAGCCGCTTTCCGTCTATAACGAGGAATTTAAAAGTGTTTAATCAGGCTCTGGTTTATTATATTTTCTTGATGCTACAGGTGGCACCGGAAATACTTTTTAAATTAATTTAATTCTAGCAAAAGTATGAATTGACAGAGGCATTGTTTTAGCTGTGGCGTCATCTGGCATTGCTGCGACACTATTGGAAAGTGGTAAAATAGCTCACGCTGCCTTCAAACTCCCGCTCAATATTACCCGTGTCGAAACCCCCCTATGCAATATCTCTAGACAGAGTAACATGGCTTTAGTTCTCCGAGAGTGTGAGCTTATCGTATGGGATGAAAGCGCAATGGCACACAAGGGCGGCGTTGAAGCACTTAATAGAAGCCTTAAAGACACCAGAGTTAATAATGAAATGATGAGTGCGGAGTAACTGTACTGCTAGCTGAGGTCTTTCGACAGAATCCTCCTGTTGTTCCTATAGGATCCCAAGCTGACGAAGTCAAGGCATGCTTAAAATACTCATATCTTTAGCCGTGAAAAAACTCTCTCTTTAGAAAAACATGACAGTCCATTTAAGAGGCGATATCTCTGCTGGAGAGTTTTCTGAACTTTTAATCAAAATAGGACATATTTCTATCCAGATGTTTCTAATTTGCAAACTAAGTCAATGGACTGGATATGTTAACGTGCCATACTGACTCCTAAAAATAATAGTGCTGGCAGTATTAATGACATTCTACTTAAGACCTTTGCAGCGCTAGAAATAGAATATAGGTCAGTCGATTCAGTGTTGCAGATAGATGAAGCAGTTCACTATCCTGTAGAGTTTCTTAATAGCACACCCGCCTGGTCTCCCTTCTCACAAACCCCGCCTAAAGGTTGGTACACCTGTCATACTATTGCACAATCTTAACCCACCTAAGTTTTGTAACGGGACTAAACTGCGAGTAACAGCAATCCACAAAAACTTTATCGAGGCCACTGTGTTGACCAGATGTGCTCGGGGTAAATCGGTATTGATACCACGAATACGGCTTATAACAACTGATTACGCCTTTGAATTCAAGCGACTGCAATTCCCCCTTAAAGTCTGCTTTGCAATGCCTATAAATAAGTCTCAGGGTCAGTCGTTGAAGGTAGCAGGTATTGATTTCAGAGAGGATTGCTTCTTACATGGCCAGTTCTACGTGGCATGTTCCAGAGACAGTTCCAACTACAGTCTGGTAATTTTAGCTCCATACAGCACAGCTAGCAATGTTGTATATAAGGAAGTGTTGTAAATTTTAACTTCCTGTCTGCAGCTTTATTTGCATAAAAAAAATAAGTAGGTAACAAATACGTAACGTGTTACATATTAATTGGGTAAAAATAAATAAAAAAAAATAACAAATCTTCAAGTCTACGCGAGCGAAGCCGCGGGCAGAAAGCTAGTAAAATAATAAATAGGTTATTTATTACTTATTCATGAAACAAAAACCTTTTAATAACGTTGGAATTGAATATATCACATATTACCTTCTGTTTCGGACCGTTACCAATATTCGGTACAATGACCTCATAAGATTTAATTGAGGGTGCGGGTTTCCATTTTCGCCTAAGGGCCGTTACACACAATGATATTTTCATCACAACAAGAAACTATGACATTTCATATGAAAAAATGATAAAACTCGATACTTGAGTACAATATAAAATATAAATAATAAACTTGATGTATTCGTAATATGTGACGCTTGACGAGTATTTAACTTATACAATGAAATTTTTTTTTCATATAAACAGTGTCATTACGTGCAGCCAAAGACCTTAATTACTCCCACGAGCTTTTTCTTTCTAAATTTTACTTTCATATTTTATTTATACGAAACCTATCCTGTGCGCACTGCACGCACTCTACACACTTTTTTTTTATTCTATCAAGTAAATATAAAAGCGACATTTGTAATTCAAAATATAAACTGCACGCTCGGAAAGCAATTACAAGTCTTAACTTCAGCCGAAACTTTTTAATTCATAAATTCTTGGAAAACCACTAGATGGCGTTATTTTCACCACATATTTTCATTTATTTCATTGCAAATGTGATGAAAAACAATGTGTGTAACACGGGCGGTGCAGACATTACAAACTCGAGTCATTAAAGCCTTCCGCCTAAGGCTTCTAAATAGCCTCTCGTTAGTTGTTTTCTTCTTACCCCCCCTATGTAGATAGGTATTATTAAGCATTGAGAACTTAAATATTATTTTTAGTAGAGTAGTAGGAAATTAATATGAGTATATTTTAATCGGTGCAACATAAAATTAAATTACATGCAGCTTTGTGTTATCCTCTCTACCATCTGGTTGGAATCCTCTTTTATCGTTTTCCAATATCGTTAACCTGTACCAGTAATGAGATAGATAGTGAGATCGCTGTGTTAATGGACCAGGTTTTTATTGGAATTTTACGCGACTTTACTGTACTCGAAAAGTAGGTCAGGATTTTTGAACGTGGTAATAAATGTTCTTTGGTGACTTATTGTACAGTGAAACTGATAGATAATGCTTTTCACACTTACACAGATTTTTTATATCGGCAGACATGTAGGTATGTAACGCAGCAAAATATTAGTAGAAATTGGAAGAGTGCGAGTTAAACTCGTGCATCGTGGGTTTTGTACCTCCATATCAACAATAAAGTGCCTCAAGGCCGTCACCCATCAGATGTCGGTCCACGCCCTACATTGCTTAACTTCGCCTATGGATTTGATAATCAAATGTTGCTAGTGATCATCTGGACTATTTTTACTAGATAAAAATAAAAAATATAATACATGACATCTGTCTGTTGCCAGATGCTGTGTTGTATATCCTACTTCTCCTCCCCCCTCCCCTCTCCCTTTTTTCTATCTATTAATGCTTATACCTTGGCGTTGATGAGTTTTATCCGTTTGCTTTTTAAATATTCCGTAGCCAAAGGTAAAAAATGGAAATCTTATAATTTCGCATGTTGATGAAATTTTACAAGAAAGTATCTTATGTAATGTTTATAGAATAGCTAATAAATAAATATTATTACTATAATAAATATAATGTAAAATAGTCGCGGTCGGTCCTCTTAAGATGTTTGTGAAATACGGGACATGACCTGTCACGGCAAGGTTTGAAATTTATGCAAGACATATGGTCCGGGGAAATACGGGACGATTAGCGACGCTAGTGTTAGTATTATAAATGCAAACCTGGCGCAAAGTGCGTCACGCTCGCGTCCTGAAACGCTATTTTTTTTTTAGTTGTCTTGTTTGGTAAAGATTCAGCTATTCATACTATAAAAGACGAGCGATAAGTATTCTATTATGATTTTATGAAAAATCGTGACACATGTTCTCAAGACTGAAATCATGTTGAAACCCCTCAATGGTTCTTACTTATATTACGGTAAGCAGGATTGCAAATTGCATTGATTCGGATTAATACCGAAGCTGTTCACCTGATAAGAAATCCGGCCATCAGCTGCATAAGTAGTGGTAGGGGTATAGAATAAACAAGGGTGGCAATTTTTTTTACCACTTTAGTCCCCCCGCGCTACTACCCCAACCGCGGTTGTGGTGAGCAGTGACGGCTTCTTTGGTTATTGTTGAGCCTAAGCTACCACTAGAATAAATAATTGTTCGGTATATAAACACTCCCTAAAATGCACCCCCACCTCCCGTATTATAAAGACTACAGAGCTAAGCCCGCACTGTATTACACTGTTGACTCTGTCGTATACTCTGGACTAGATAAGTTAGTGAAAAGTTGCTATCTCCCCCATTATGTAGGTTTGTAGAAAGTCTTGGTTTAGAAGATATAACAAAAAGACCTAAAAGATAGAAAAACGGCATTGTTTGTTTGGACCCTTCAATTACATAGTCTATGGTTACTAAAAAATTTAAGTATAACTATTTGTTTATTTATAAGTATTTTAAGACCATTATCATCAATAAATTATTCTCAGCGTTTATTCAGTCTTAATATTGATATCAATCAGCTTACATCATCACATCACGACTAAGAGGAAAACATGTCACTTCAAAGTGACAGTGAAAAACAGTCGCTTTGTCATCCATCAATGTCAACAACTTAACGTCGCACATCAGTTAATGTTATGTATTATACATATATGTATGTAGTATATAATATGTTACTTCAGAGTAGGTATGTTGAATTTAACTTGACTTTACATATAAATACTACGTTTAAGTGAATGATATTTTACACTGTAAAATTATAATTTTTACGTTACTTAAAGTTTTTGTTCTTCAAAATTTTACTTTAGCAAAATATTCTTTTATAATTAATTAAAATTGAGAAATAATAAATTCGAGTTGAATAACATCCAAATAGGATTTAACTATAAGTTGGTTACGTAATTAGTTTTTATCTTTAAAAAAGTAATTATTTTATTTAATATGTCATATTATTCTTAAAATGTTTTCTAAAATGATATTAATAATTGGTTTATATGGGTTTTAGAATTTAATTTAATTTAAAGGCGCATGAAAATAGCACAGCCTAACATACATTTTATTGATACAGTCAGACATCGCCTCTTTCACCAGATTTACATCAGACAACGTCGAGAGAGACACGACTAACCACGTAACGTCACGAGGTATATGTTCAATCTGTGAAAGTATGACCATATTTCTGCTTTTCGTCATTGTCTAAAATGGCTATTAATTCATCAACGCAGAAACTCTAGAACTTTTTGTAGTCTCTATTCTATTTGAAATTAATCTTAAACGGGTTTGAAGACCGAACGGGTTTTTTTTTCTATACGGACTATGCAGTTGGCTGATGCAGCCATTATGCTTCACCGGACTTTTGGGGTGAGACTCTGATGGAGTCTTGTAAAAAAAGGTGAAAAAACTTGAGGTACCGCAAACATCTATTTTTATCATTATATATATTAAAACGTAACATACATGTATAGATATTTGTATAGATATATATGTATGTATAGTATATGGTTTTGTGAATATAAACATCTAAATTTTTCACAAGTTTTATAGTTTAGTGTAGGTTCAATTTCAAAAATATATCTCTCACTATTGCCTACACCGACATAAGTAATTATGCAACGGCAATAAATTTGTCTGTTTATCCTATTGTTAGCTGGTAGAGAATGCCATATGGCATTAAGATCGCCATTGTATACTTTTGTTTGTGCCAAAGAATAAATAAATAAATAAATAAAATACTTTTTAAAATCTTTGTTACTACGTAACGGGCCTAGAACACTTTTATTAATGACGAATTTAAATTACCAAAAATTAAAAATAAAATACAGCACGGCACGGCCTACACTCATAAGCGAGGGTGATTTGGCCATAGTCCACACGCGGGCCCAGTGCGGATTGTGGACTTCACATACGTCTTTAATTTTTTTCTTGACGTATGCAGGTTTCCTCACGATGTGTTCCATCACCGAAAAGACAGTAGTGTGAATGAATAAATCAGTGTACTTGAGAAATTAAGAAAAGACTCATAGGTACACGCCGATCCCGGGGTTCGAACCTCCGCCACTTGGGACGTGAAGTGAAATTTAAACCCCTCGGCCACCACCGACTAATTAAATAAATAGTTAAAATTACAAAATTATAACCATAACATAAACGTCACAAAATGGCGATTTTTGAACTGCCTTAAAAAGTTTAATGATTAAAAGTTTTATTTTAATACCAAAGGTTGCTATTTTTCTTAACATTTTTTTTTAGTTATTTAGCAATGTGTTCTTATTCTTTAATCAAGTGTTCTATCATATTTATGTAGTTTTTAATTTCGTACTATTTAATATTAATTTAATACAATTTTAGTCTTGTGTTATATGTGTATAAATTCTGAGAATTTCGAGCTTTCATGTTTATGCTAGCACGAGCGAGTTTGATGTAATAAAGCAGAACAAATTGGTTGAAGAGCGGAATGTGAAATCCCGCATGAGTGGAGTTTGTGAAACTTGCATGCCGCTATACCTACAGTGTTTGCGAGCTTACAAATAAACACTAGAATTTGTGTACCTACGTATTTTTGTCAAGTACATATATGTTTACAAAACGTATATACATATAGGTATATTTAGGTAATATATATAATAAATATTTTTTGACATTACGCACAGCGCCGTCTGGTCCTAAACTAAGCCAAGCTAGTCAAATTGGTAGATAGCACTACATCATCAAGACATACAGAGTACCTACTAATGCAGGAGTACCTAAGGTAGAGCGGTAGACGCTACCTAAAATCAAGTACACTGTACTTACTCAACATAAGTGGTTGTAAGAATCCGTAAACCAATTCAGGATTATGATTATTTATTAAATATGCAAACGATTTAGCGACACATGCTAAATGGAATGCTATGGTACTTTTTGCCCCTGTCGTGGAGGAAAAGGTCCCAGATTTGGGGTAAAAAGACCATCCATACTAGAATGTGAGCCTATCGCTGCAACACGGTTTCTATTAATACAGTGTATCTGGAATAAAATGTTGAACAAATACATATATCTCCATTAAAAAATAAACTGTAATTAGTATATAATTAAGTTACATAAGCTGATACTTAAACTGTCTGTTTATTACATTGAAGTAGAAGACAAAGTGAAGAAGCTTTAAACCACAGACGAGAAAAGGTCGCTTCGTTGCACAAGAAACGTAGCTTAATTGCCACAGTAAGGGCAACCTTAACGTATCATACGATCGGTTGGCCACCCTCAACACAAATGCGGGAATAGTTCCTACCTAAATATATATATATATATGTAGATTCCATATTATCAAAAAGGTAACCGTATGGCAAGACTTTGTGTTTGTTATACCCTTTAAATAGTGGTATTTCTCAGCCATTTTCAATGCGTTGTCACCAATAATAATAAAAAATTTATGACATTTTAGAAAAGTAAAGGTACTTTATTCTTTTATATTAATAATCAAGGTACGCTGTCGCTAATATTAAAACTAGGCCAACGAAGTTAAGCAGGTTATTTTATGAATAAAAATAAGCCTTACTTTCCACTTAATGTCGAGCATATTGGAGTAGTACCTAACACAACATCGCTTTTACATTTTTTTCAAAGTAGATATTTGACTAAAATATTTCTTGGTTATAATATCTATCATATTTTTGTATAAGGTTCTGTTCTGCCTCGTAGAATAAAATTCAAACAGTGAATAAAAACATAAAACCCGATTGCGTTCTCACATGCTAAAATCCTAAATTGACATAAATAGGTAGGTACATAAGAGTACATGAAAACATAACTCTCCTTTGGCACTCTGGTAAAGCTATAATATACACTCGCCTAAGAACTTAATAGACAAATATAAACAAAAGCACCAGCACCAAATTTGATTACCACTTATTTTACAATTCAAGCCACTTAACTCCTTTGGCGTTTTTGGTCTCTTGCACGATTCGTCACATAGACTCATTTTCAAACTCAAATCAAACTTTATTCAAGTAGGTTTCTTAGAACACTTTTGAATCGTCAATACAATGTAAACAATGTTTATTTCTACCAAAAAGAGCTGGCAAGAAGTTCCATCTAAAGTAGTAATATAATACTTTGATAATTAGCTAAAGAGTATACAATATGTACCAATGCAATAGGTAATAAAAAATAAGTAAGTAAGCTACCAAAAACAAAGTCAAACATGTCAATTTTTTTTTGTTTTTATGTAGCATAGGGGGCGCACCATGTGAATGTCAAATATCGGTAATCGAGTAAAGGAATTTAGATATTTAAGATAATTCCGATATTTAATAGTACTAGTGGCATTAGCGCCATCATAATTATATTTTTGCACAATCATATGTACATACATATATTTACATTTACTTAAAATTATCCATACTATCCATGAATATAATATAATAATAAATATTATAAATGCGAAAGTAAATCTGTCTGTTACCTTTTCACGGTGAAACCACTGTACCGATCAAGATAAAATTTGACATGCAGATAGTTTTGAGTCCCGGAAAAGAACATTAGCTACTTGAAAACGTCAAGTATAAATTGTTTAGTATTGAGAAGTTGCCGTTGAAATCCTACAATCCTAGAATACAAAGAAGTTTGCAAGAGCAGACCAGCCTCCCCAGCGGCACCCGTTCACAAGTATGACACATGAATCAGCCATCGCTTCGCTCAACCAAGTTTTAGGGAACGTAACGACCCGACGCACACGCCACCACCGCAGAGACTTTGAGAGAGCATGACACACTCAAGCAACTCCAATAAAACTTCGATTGTATTAGTTACAATGTGTGTAGTAAAGGAACAAAATATAAATCCGATTCATATGGAGATTTACACACACAAGTTTACATTTAACGTTACATTTAACTTATATTAAATTAAAACACGGTGTATCAAAATTGATTCTACTAGAAAAAATATACATATATGTATAAAATTACATAGGTACAACCATCGGCCGCCCAGCGCCAGAGAGGTTCCAAATGCAAGAGGGCGCATCACACAAACGTGCACACATACCCATATGCATACACATACTCACAGACGTTGTATATCATGAAGTAGCTCAGCTCCCACACGACAGTCCGGCAACAAATGCACACCATTTTACGTACTGTCACTTCGGAAACAAGCCTAAGGGAAGAAGAAGTGACAAGAAACTTCCCGGGTGTACACCTGTTACGATCAAAACTGATTTATATTAAAACACGGTGTATCAAACAAACTTACATAGGTACAAGTATAATAAATATAATATTAATATACCGCTGTAAATATAATTTAGTACCGTAAGCGATTCATGCCGTTTTCCATTTTGACTGTTCGTTCATTCAACGCGATACCTATGCAGCCTTAGTACGCGTGGGTTGCTCCATCTCCTTTTGTCGTGTTTTATTGTTTATTGTTTGTGGAAACTACCATTAAAAGTATTAGCTACTAAGTGGTTTTAAAAAAACTGGCCAAGTGCGTGTCCTATCCGCATCAAGTTAGGATTCTGTAGAATTAGAATTATTGCAGATATCTTAAAAACGTATAAACCAATTTAATTCAATTAAACTTTCATTAAAAGTATTTTATAAAACTTTATTATTGTATTTAGCTACATATTATGATTGATTCCAGTTTAAAAGTTAGAGGGAGGACTCAATTTCTCCAAATTTGAAAACCAAAAAGCCACAAAACGTACATCTTATAGAAAAAAAAAACTTTCAAAGACCTATCCATCACATAATGTTTAATCAATCAGTTCAATGTGTTACCCTTTTTTTTTCTGTATTTTGATACAAACCAAGCTGTAGTGCAACAAACTTTTCTGATCCGGTGGTCAAAAATCTAAAACTACAGACGCCATATTGAAATGGTGTGAACTTACAACGACACTAGCGACTAAACACTCAAGGTCAGAAGGAAAGTTTTGGCTAGGCCGAGGTTAAGTGTCGATTAACACGATATTAAACGGTATCAAACCTTAGTATGGCCCCACTCCTGACCATTATTTTTACGATACAAAAACCAGTGAACGTAAATTGAATAGATTGTTTCCCCTTCTTTCACTAGAATGCCCTCTCATGATCCCCTGGGAGATTCAATGGAGTTGTACCTTTACGTGGATTTCCTGATAACGTCAATCGTTTCCTTCAATATATCTAAAATCACACATAAGGGTGTGTTCCGAAACGCAACGTTGAAGTTGAAACGCCCGCTCAGAGTAATTATTTAATATTTACGCTGATAAAAAAAAAGGTTAAATAAAAAGGCTAAAATTAACTGACGAAACTCGTTACGAAACGATTAAAAACAAATAGTAGAGAAAAATTAATTGAATCGTAAGCCAAGTTTTTTGATTTTTATTTATTCTTCCTTTTTTTCTCATTTATTTGAATATTAGTGTTCACTTGCTGACCCGGCTTACGGTGTTTCTCTTTATCAACAAATCTCGCGCGCCACCTATTGTGAAAGGGTTGTATTTAAAGGGTTAATACGCGAGTCCAACTCGCACTCGATCACTTTTTTCTTTCTCAGAAACCTTCCCCGGCGTGTGCACAACAACTAACCAAAATTTCATTACAATCGGTTTACTCTTAGTGTGTTTATTATATGTAAGTTTATACATATATGTAAATTTTTCTAGTAGTATTAATTTTGATACACCGTGTATTATTATAAATCAGTTTGAAGTTCAGAATACGTGTGTTCGCCCTGTAATCTTAAATGTAAACTTGTGTGTGTAAATCTCCATATGAATCGGATTTATATTTTGTTCCTTTACTACACACATTGTAACTAATACAATCGAAGTTTTATTGGAGTTGCTTGAGTGTGTCATGCTCTCTCAAAGTCTCTGCGGTGGTGGCGTGTGCGTCGGGTCGTTACGTTCCCTAAAACTTGGTTGAGCGAAGCGATGGTTGATTCATGTGTCATACTTGTGAACGGGTGTCGCTGTGGAGGCTGGTCTGCTCTTGCAAACTTCTTTGTATTCTTAGTATTCGGTCATCGGTGTAGGATTTCAACGGCAACTCCTCAATTACTAAACAATTTATACTTGACGTTTTCAAGTAGCGTATGTTCTTTTCCGGGACCCAAAACTATCTGCATGTCGAATTTCATCTTGATCGGTACAGTGGTTTCACCGTGAAAAGGTAACAGACAGATTTACTTTCGCATTTATAATATTTATTATTATATTATATTCATGGATAGTATGGATAATTTTAAGTATATGTGAATATATGTATGTACATATGATTGTGCAAAAATATAATTATGATGGCGCTAATGCTACTAGTACTATTAAATATCGGAATTATCTTAAATATCTAAATTCTTTCACTCGATTGCCGATATTTGACATTCACATGGTGCGCCCCCTATGCTACATAAAAACAAAAAAAAATTGACATGTTTGACTTGGTTTTTGGTAGCTTACTTACTTATTTTTTATAATCTATTGTATTGGTACATATTGTATACTATTTAGCTAATTATCAAAGTATTGTATTACTACTTTAGATGGAACTTCTTGCCAGCTCTTTTTGGCAGAAATAAACATTGTTTACATTGTATTGACGATCCAAAAGTGTTCTAAGAAACCTACTTGAGTAAAGTTTGATTTGAGTTTGAGTTTGAGAGATTTTCTATATTTCTATTTATTATTTACTTCATCTAAGTAAACTATGAAATTTGGTTAATATGCACCTTACAAATTCGACTTTGATTAAGAAATTTTAGGCTCTGTCGCAATAAATGCATACAATTTTTTTAAATAAGTTGCATATGTAAGATAGATGCAAACAAAACACATTGCAACAATGAGGGGTAAATTATAACAAATAAAGCCGTGCTGAAAAAAACCGCTAACAATATACATAAATTATGATAGAACTATTTTTCAATAGTTAATCTAAAACTTACAGTAAAGTTTCATTTGTAACGTTTATGCAACATTCGCTCCGTAACCTTCTGTTACTTTACAAATTTAAAGTTGTATCAATGTTTAATTTTAACTTACTCAAACTTTACTTAGCTATTTATTCATACGTTACAGTTATCATACTAATGCAATATTACATTTTAAAGTTTTCAAGTTACGGGGACACCACTAGTTCAGCCGTTAGGTCTTCGTGTTGGGGTTGCTGGAAGCTTACTGGAATGTTGCAACCTTGCATTTGAAGCTTAAAAGCAGCCATAATCAGCAATTTTTCTGCAAGTTTTGCTTGCTTAGTGGGAATCGTCTTTGGATCCCTTAGATGGCATACAATTTTATATTGTGACGAGTCCATATTTGGAGTGTGTTTTGAGAGTCCTGTACAGTGTATCCACCACACAACTGTAGGACCTATTGAAATTTTATTAGGAGCGATTGTCGCAGAATGAGATCAATAACCTCATAAATTCAATAAACCGCATTAATTATTATCACATTTTTTTAACCGGCCCAATGCGTGTCGTTGCTTGTTCTTTCTATGATACTGTAATTTTAATGTCTTTTAAATAAATGACAATCAAAACCTTTGTTGTTTTAAAATTATTAAAATACCATACAAATAATATAAATCAAATTTTTAACTGATAAGAAACATTGTCGAGTAAAATTATTAGTAGTGTTGCTCAGACCTTTTTGATGTGTTTGTCTTACTCCTAGCTGCACTCTTTGCAACCTTTTTTGTGCTTGAGCATTCCTTATCACAATCTCGTGAATTTCCTATTGGTAAGTTGATATTAAAACTGATATTGTTATAAAAACTTACCCAAAGCATGTACAAAAATCTTTCATAAATTTTAAAAGTTTAATTCTAAAAGTCAAAGAAGCCAATACTAAACTACTCTTAAGGACTTGTGTCCTTCTTATAAAAAAAGTTTCATTTATCCAAGTTTTTAGTATGTTTCAACCCTAGTAAGTCATTTTTATCATGGTGTACAAAAATGCACATACGCCAATTTATTTTTTCTCTCGTTAAGAAGATCAAATCCCGATTTTAGTGTTGAACGAAGCGTTTCAAATCGAGAAGGGCAATGATATATTCGTTCCCCGACCCTTCTCGACAACTCTCGTATCCACTCAATTGAAAGTCATTATTCACACCCAAATCGCAAGTCATTTGTATTTCATATCTCGCTTTGGATCATCTTAAAATGCTAATACTTTCATTCAACTAAAAATACATTCAATAAGTAATTTTAGGATTTTGGTAGAAAAAAAAATTAGGTAGTTGTATCAAAAAAAAACCTTCATGTATGTATTTTTGCATTACCTACCAATATTATACATGCGAAAGTTTGTTTGTAATTTAGTATGTTTGTTACTCTTTTACGCTGTACCGATTTTGAATGGAAATAGCTTATACCATGAATTAAGACACCCCGAGAAATTCGAAAGTTCCCACTGGAATAATGACCGCATTTCAATAGCGATATCCTGCTATAGTAAACTTTGTCACTATTTTCAAGGAGTTGCCGTAGGAGTTCTACGCCGATAACCAAATAGCGCGGGCGGAACCACGGACAACAGTATGTACTTTTAAAATTTTTAATTTCACTTTATTACAGCACTCACATCCCATTGCATCGCTTGCCCTTTGCGCTGCTTTTCTTTCATTCTGCTCGGCTCCTAAGGGTTGTGTATAGCGTGATGTTAAGCCTATAACTTTCCTCAAGAATTGGGCTATCAAATGCAAAAAGAATGTTTCAATTCCGACTTCTTCCGTTCTTAAAATTAGCGCGTTCAAACAAACAGTTTAGCTTATTAATCTCGTATTAGTTGTTTGTTCATACCCGTATATACATATTTACTAATGAGGAACATGTCACTTACAGTCTAAAATTGAAGAAGACCCTTACGTAATTTATCAACGTCAATATGTAGGTACAGTTAAATAAACTTTTGTGAGCTGGTGTCTGTCGCTATTATCGAATAAGCTCACAGTAGATCAATATATAATAATAGTTTTTATTATTGACCACCAGGTCAGAAAGAATTGTTGCACTGTACCCCTGTTCCAAGGCATGGTGCCTTCGTATGATGCTATATCTCAAGTCAAAATTCTTTCTACGCAATATGATGGCTGCGGCTTTTCCTGCGCAGAATTCGGAATATTTTTTTTTTTCTACATGGAACGTATATTTGATATCAACAAAAAGTAACTTTTGTCGATCAAAGGAGGTTTTAAGTTACTTCCCAGGCAATTTTTATCTAAATAGTATATTGTTTTCCAACAAGAAAAAGCATATTTGGCTCTAGACAATGTTTGTATGTCGCAAACATTTAGTTGGCATCTGCTTTAGATTTTGCTCATCTCTTGGATGTGTTTATAACTAATCATCAATTCAATAGTAAGGCCTGCAAACTAAATTCTATTACCATTACAGAAGTGTTATAAAATAGACCGTTAAATCGAATGAATAAGGGCAATTATACACTCAAAAGTTAATCAATACTAGTAGATATATTCTATAATCTGTGGTACTAGTATGGTGAAACGGAAAGACCGTTTCCGGTGGTCCGTCTCCGGTAAAGGACCGGATGATGTTGGAAACGATAGAAGTTTCTGGACAGTCGCTCTTAGGTCCATTACCACTGTGGTAATTTAAATTTAGATATCAAAGAATCTCTAGATGTTTGACATCGGTAAGTCAAAAACAGATTACTTTACGTTCTGCTTGACGTGGTTGTAAAAATTCTACTACTAATTATTTTTACGGATAGTAAACTGTGCGATCTTCTTCTAAACTGCAAATTAATTGCATATCCACTTCTCTTCTATAAATGAAAACCGTCCTCGGTAATTTTATATATTTATTTGTTCTCGTTCTGTGTTTTGTGAGTTATTGGTAAGTCACTAATCCATTTATCTTTCTCCTTGACAGTACGGTTCTTATTTTATATATACAACGTATATATATATATTACTCTACTACGGCTCTACGCCGTAACTGAGGTCCGCGAGAAGACTTCTCTGTGGGCTGGTGCACGTTTGTCTTCTAACGACGGCGCACCGCAGCTGCTTTGCTGTCCTTATACTGTGGGAGGCCGGAGTCTACTGAACTCCAAATCCTCGGCCTGTCCGGAGTCTCCTTGACTCCAAAACTTCGGCCTGTGCAGTAGTGGTGCTATCTGAAACATCGCTACACACCAAGGCTACGGGGCGACCTACTCTACGCCGAAGCTACTGGCGAGCTACGTCCACGTGCGGCCTTACCTTGTGCCTGCCACGGGCGGCATATTCACTACTCACCACACGCTGTTAGGCCACGTAACATCAGTCCCATCCGCGTCTTCTTTCTACGGCGGTGCTGACCTGAGGGGTGCCCACAGCGAGCAAGACATCAAATCGGGCTCTAGGCCGAAGAGACCTGAGTGTATTAGTTCCCTAATAAAAGCTTTTAAAAACTACACTTAAAATCTGTGTAGGCAGGCTTGCGTTTGGCTATCTTTCTATTTATTTAGGTAGTCCTTTATGATTGTGAATTAGGTAGCTGTGATCTAGATATTTAAGTGTTACGAATCACCCTAAGTGATTAGGATTTTGTGCATTAAAAGCTGTTACTATATAATGAAAGAGTATACTAATATAACCTGCCTTACCCTTGAAAAGTGTTTCTTTACTCGCCTTTGAACTCCCTCTATCTTTTCTCCTCCTACTGAGCACCTAGCCGGTGCATTCGGTAACAGGGCACTACTGCTTTAACCTGTCCTGTTATAGTGGCGCCCTTTCACGTGGGTTTTAGAGGTATTCTACTTTCTTTAAAGTAAAGAGATTTTTCAAGGCAAGGTTCAGACATTTTAGGGTGTCTAATCCTTATTCTTTTCAGCTTCTTATGAAATTGTATTTTAGCATAGCGGTATACTCATTCATTGTATATCTAACCCTAGGTAAGGTGTTAATAATTTCTATAGAACGTGTCGGTGGTAAGCCGAGTACCATATACTAGGTTACTAACGTCTTTTGCTTATTATTTCATTGTATTTAACTGATTTCTACTACTAAATCTAATCTATCTGATATCTGTGTGTAACAGAGGCATTCCAGATGGCAGGCGATTTAATTAGGTCTCTGCCTAAAAAGGCTCTACAGTATGAGTTGCTAATCAGAGGTGTAGAACCTGCTTCTAAAATCGATCTGATGCGCGATCAGTACGAAAAACTACCTTCTACTACTGTTGTTTCTGATCTAAGCCCATTGGAATGTGGCGAAGATATCGATCAGATATCTAAATTGCTTAAAATCTGGAAAGCCAAAGTTGATTTAACAATTTCTAGTGGAATTGTATCTAAAGCTGATCTTGAAGCTATTTTTCAGCACTTAATGCTTAGATTTTCTAGGATCAATATTGACGAGGATGAGGATGAATCTCTTATAGATAAGTTTTCAGACCTTTCGTCAGACTATACAAAGATTTCTCAAAGTTATTTGAATTTTTGCAAGGGCATTGTCGAAAATGTTGATCCTAAGCCTTGTATTTCTTCTCCTACTAATACTGAAAAAATAGTTGTAATTGAACGCTCTCCTCTTCTAGATTTTAAAAAGTTCAAATACGATGGTCAATCTTGTCCAATTGAATTCTTAAGAAACGTTACTGAAATGGCTTCATTTAAGTCTGTTTCGGATGACAAATTGTATTCACTTTTGTTTGAAATGTTGAGTGGTCCAGCACTCTAATGGTTCCGTAACAAAAAAGATGTATTAATAAATTGGAATTTATTTAAAACCGATTTTCTTAAGGATTTTGAGGTTCCTGATGCTGACTATTTATTAAGAAAAAAAATTGAGGCCAGAAAACAAAAATCTAATGAAAAGCCATAATTTTTATTACTGAGGTGCAAACTCTTTGCAGAAAACTTAGGTCCCCAATGTCGGAATCAGAGATTGTTTCTATTTTGCGCAGAAACTTAATCCCTAATTTTGCAATACAGTTGCGACAATCGGACGTTGTTTCAATTGATTCTTTGTTTGAAGCTTGTAAATGGTTAGAAACGTCTATTGCGATGAATACTTCTATTCCTAGCACTAGCTCTCTTAATACTTCTAATAATAATATTCTTTCTAATTCTATAGAAAACAAGGTAAGTCTCGTACAGTCTACTCCTAAAACTGACAAGAGAAACCTATGTTTTAGATGTAACTCTGAATCGCACACTACGTTACAATGTAACTCTCGTGACATTGTATGTTTCGGCTGTGGCCGTAGAGACGTGCGTGTGATCGATTGTCCTAATTGTTCTTCTACTTCGACAATTAGTGCATCTAGACCTGCTCGAAAGTACAACCATTTTAAACCACAAACTGGTGGAAAAAAGCTCACTTTTACAAAAGGTTCAAATCCAAAAAAACTTGTAAGAGAGAACCCTAATTCTAATACTGATTTTAAGCCAAATCACTTTTCAAAGAAAGGTTTTTCAAACTTGAAAAATGAAAGGTGGATCCCTAAGAAAATCGATTTTTGTGCTAAAGATAGTACACACAAAAATTCGAAATCTTGTATGCAATCTGTCACTCAACATATCAACTTCTTTGATAAAGGCGAGTGGGATGCATGGCTTAAAACTGTAAAAATCTTTTTGAAATCGTACAAAGTCGATTCGGTTCTCTTTAAAGAAAATGATTTTGTACGTCCTTATGTAAATATCTCTGTACATAATCTTACTTTATGTGGTTTATTAGATAGCGGTAGCGCAATCTCTATTTTAGGTAATAATTCACATCTCGTACTCTGCGAGAATGGGTTAAGTGTAAATCGTTGCGATAACATTCAGTGTTCCGTAGCAAACGGAACAAAAATGTCTTCTATCGGATCGATTGAATTACCTGTCGAATTCAATGGAATTCGAAAGCTTTTAACTTTCTACGTTATACCAGAAGTTAAACAGTCTCTACTACTTGGTGTTGACTTCTGGAAAGCTTTTCAAATTATGCCTTCTTGCATAAACTCTAACTTGATACATTTGGATACTAAACGTCCTTTTGTAGCGAGTGTATCTCCTGATGAGAAAGGTTCCGATACTAAACGTCCTTTTGTAGCGAGTGTATCTCCTTATTCGAAGGGTTCCGACAATGTGATACCTGACTTCTTGTCTCGTGCTAACATGGTGAATGCAATCACTTATAACAGCACATCGTCTACTGATGCCTGGTATAATGCTCTTAAGGCTAATATTCAAGCTAACCCTAGTGCATATCGTCAATACCTAATAAGGGATAGCAAATTGTATAAACATTGTCGCACTAACTCTATTTTGTGCTCTGAATATGACTGGAAAGAAGTCATACCAAACGAAGTGAGAGAACAAGTGATTTCTGAAAATCACTCTCCTCCTACTTGTGCTCATTTTGGGATACAAAAAACTTACCAAAGAATACGCCTACGTTATTTTTGGAATGGAATGTACCCTGACGTTGCTAAGTTTATAGCAAAATGTAATGTTTTTCTTGCTTACAAACATCAAAACTCTAAAACTATTGGTTTAATGGGTAAACCTAAACAATGTTGTAGACCATTTCAGTGTATTACAACTGATTTAATAGGCCCATTGCCTTTATCTCGAAAGCTTAATCGATATATTTTGGTAGTGATGTGTCATTTCTATAAATACACTCTCCTATTTCCTATTAAAAAGGCAACTTCTTCTGTCTTAAATCATGTCATGGAAAACTTAGTTTTTCTTGTGTATGGTGTACCTGAAACGGTTATCATGGATAACGGTCCCCAGTACGCTAGTACTGAGTTCGTGGACATGCTTAAAAGGTACAATGTTCCGAAAATTCACTTTACTACTCCTTATACTCCTCAAGTGAATACTACTGAACGGACAAATAAGACCATTGGTACGGCAGTCGCATGTTTCGTGGAGGAAGACCATAGAACATGGGATGTGAATATGCACAAGATTCAGTTCGCTATTAACGCATCTGTAAATGAGGTTACTAAATACACTCTGGCGTTCTTGGTGTTCTCTCTAAAAACAACGAAAATTCTGACGAAGTCATTATGTCTCCTAGGGACGAGTTCGCAGATAACGTTGGTTTTCTTTCCCCTATCTTCGACGAGGTGCAGGAAAGGTTGTGGAACGCCCACGAGCGTAATGCTGCTTATTACAACTTACGTCGTAGAGACATGTCATTCAACGTCGGTGACTATGTCTGGAAAAGGTGTTACAACCAAAGTATTGGACATAAATTCCATTCGGCTCAGTTGGCTAAAAAGTTTTCTCGTTGCAAAGTCGTAAATAAAATATCTCCTCTAATTAACGAACTGGTCGATGAGAATAACAAAAACATTGGCCGCTGGCATATAAAAGATTTTAAATGCATTGGTAATTAATCTTAATTACCGGCATTAGTCATTTATATGGTTATTTGTAATATAGTATTGTTTTACTTGTACAAAGTTCATATTAGGTTAGGATAACGTAGTTATTCATCACATTCATTTTCTCATTACAAAGCGTTGCTAATTGAGCAACAGATTTTTTTTATGAGAAGACGTGTTCACGTAAAGTGAAAACGATTCGGTCTTGACCTTTGGTTTGTTTGTAAACAATGGTCAGCTGTCAGATTGACATCTGTCAAGTCTGATTTTCTTCTTCAGCGACTCGTAAGCTGTAATAAGGTTGACTGTCCTGTCAATCATTTTACCTATCTATGGTAGAATGTTCATTGACATAAGATACTACTACTCTATAATGCTTATGTCAAATATGAACATAATCTGCAATCTGAAGTTTTGAACTTTAGAACAACTAATTCTACTTGTTGTTAATACAGAGGCTACTCGTAACTCTGTCGGTAAATATTTAAATAGTGTCTTTGAAACTTAACAAAGAGACTAATTATAAATTAAATATTTTGGGTTCACTTGGTGGACTGGCGATTGTAGCTCAGCACCAGCGTACGTAAGGGTCTGAAAGTTCATGATGAGACTTTCAGACAATTTAAAAGCGAACTTTGAAAGGATTTTGAATGTTGCAGTTTGTTTGAATGAAAGTGAGTGATACCAGAAGTTGTACATACTCATCAGCCATCTCTTATCATTGAAGAAAAGTGTCTTCAGAAGAAAAATTTTCAACGAGACTTGGTCTCATGGAAAATTTTTAAAACACGGGAGGGGACACTGTAATGGAACGACCGTTTCCGGTGGTCCGTCTCCGGTAAAGGACCGGATGATGTAGGAAACGATAGAAGTTTCTGGACAGTCGCTCTTAGGTCCATTACCACTGTGGTAATTTAAATTTAGAGATCAAAGAATCTCTAGATGTTTGACATCGGTAAGTCAAAAACAGATTACTTTACGTTCTGCTTGACGTGGTTGTAAAAATTCTACTACTAATTATTTTTACGGATAGTAAACTGTGCGATCTTCTTCTAAACTGCAAATTAATTGCATATCCACTTCTCTTCTATAAATGAAAACCGTCCTCGGTAATTTTATATATTTATTTGTTCTCGTTCTGTGTTTTGTGAGTTATTGGTAAGTCACTAATCCATTTATCTTTCTCCTTGACAGTACGGTTCTTAGTTTATATATACAACGTATATATATATTACTCTACTACGGCTCTACGCCGTAACTGAGGTCCGCGAGAAGACTTCTCTGTGGGCTGGTGCACGTTTGTCTTCTAACGACGGCGCACCGCAGCTGCTTTGCTGTCTTTATACTGTGGGAGGCCGGAGTCTACTGAACTCCAAATCCTCGGCCTGTCCGGAGTCTCCTTGACTCCAAAACTTCGGCCAGTAGTGGTGCTATCTGAAACATCGCTACACACCAAGGCTACGGGGCGACCTGCTCTACGCCGAAGCTACTGGCGAGCTACGTCCACGTGCGGCCTTACCTTGTGCCTGCCACGGGCGGCATATTCACTACTCACCACACGCTGTTAGGCCACGTAACATCAGTCCCATCCGCGTCTTCTTTCTACGGCGGTGCTGACCTGAGGGGTGCCCACAGCGAGCAAGACATCAAATCGGGCTCTAGGCCGAAGAGACCTGAGTGTATTAGTTCCCTAATAAAAGCTTTTAAAAACTACACTTAAAATCTGTGTAGGCAGGCTTGCGTTTGGCTATCTTTCTATTTATTTAGGTAGTCCTTTATGATTGTGAATTAGGTAGCTGTGATCTAGATATTTAAGTGTTACGAATCACCCTAAGTGATTAGGATTTTGTGCATTAAAAGCTGTTACTATATAATGAAAGAGTATACTAATATAACCTGCCTTACCCTTAAAAAGTGTTTCTTTACTCGCCTTTGAACTCCCTCTATCTTTTCTCCTCCTACTGAGCACCTAGCCGGTGCATTCGGTAACAGGGCACTACTGCTTTAACCTGTCCTGTTATAATGGTATTATATAATCTGTGTCAATACACAATGCTCCCAATCTATATGCAGTTCTTATTACTCGAGGCTCTATTCTCACTTGATTATTTATGGAATAATTTACATCCTTATTTAATTTCGTTGATGAAGATCTGGTTGTAAAATTAATATCCTGTGTGTATGTTTGTTCAGGTAACATTGCAAACAACAATTACCGTGATCAAATAGCCCTCGGTAGGTCTGTGGCAAAAGGGTGGACTCCGTTATTGACATAGGAACACGAGAACTTTCCCGTGATTTTCTGCTTTATCTATAAATATAAAATATTTTTCCATTGTGGTGAATTGAACAACATTTATTTCATAACCATCATATTAGCTGCAGGAGTCTTTTATACCACTAAGGTGGCAAACAAGCACACGGTCCGCCTGATGGTAAGCGGTCATCGTGGCCTATGGACGCTTGCAACACCAGAAGTATCACTCACGCGTTGCCGACCCTTCAAAAATCCAATAACTACTTTCTTGAAGAACCCCATACTGTAGTCCTTAGAGGAAACCTTGGTTGCTTACCTATGGTTAAATAATAAATTTTCAGTGTTAGATCATAATCAAGATATCGTTTATTAAGGTTTTAGAAAGTTGGTGTTCATTGTGATCTGTGAACCTTTGAATATTTTTTTGTCCAGATTCATAGCAATTTCTA
This sequence comes from Apoda limacodes, assembly GCA_946406115.1. Lineage (NCBI taxonomy): Eukaryota > Metazoa > Arthropoda > Insecta > Lepidoptera > Limacodidae > Apoda > Apoda limacodes. Next base: position 13,716,033 of record OX291553.1, on the reverse strand, counting down.
TCAAAAAAGAACTACATGGCCAATAATATAGGGATAAAACATACTCAGACCAAATTGCAAATATATATATTTGTTTGTCATTCAAAATATCGAGATAAATACAAAGCTACATACCAAAAATCATGAAATTATCATGATTTGCTTCTATAATATAAGAGAAAGTAACTAGATATTTGCTTGCTGCGTGATATATAATGAGGTAACGCAGATTGTCCTGTTTTGCTTCATGGACTTAATATTTCCGATCCTGTGATCGTATGCGCAATACATTACTAGGCGTGCTACTGTGTCGTACGAACTGTCGTTTAATTCTGTATTGACCTCTTTCGCTGGCACATATAATATAATTAAATAGTTTAAAATAAAATAAATTAATAAATGATATAAAATAAATTACTCTATTACATTTAAATGTATTTTATTTAAAAAGTCTTGTGAAACGAGGAGTATGTATATATGCTTACTTATGTTTTGTATACAGGGTGTTTTATCATTAAAGCCATAAAACAACTTATTTATGGTCCATCTACCTATATTCACCAAAAACATATAATACATGTCTGTTAGATAGTTGTTGTTTTATTACTCCCTCGCAGCTTAGTTGGTCGTGTGGCCGACTGCAGTGCAGAGGGTGTGGGTTCGAATCCCGCACTGGACAAACTTTTATGTGATAAACATTTGTGTTTGTCTTGAGTTTGGTTGTATTTATGTATGATATGTATGTATTTAATGTATGAAAAAAAGTAATATATGTTTTTGTATCCGTTGTCTGGTATCCATAACAAAAGCTATGCTTTGGGCCAGACGGCGCTGTGTGTATTATCTAAAAATATTTATTTATTTATTACAGGGATCTTTATATCAATGTTCGATAGAGAATTACAAAAGGGAAAGATAAAATTTACTGTTACTTTTGTTAAACTTCTCGCACAATCATGTTATGATGTATATAAAGTTCTACATACACCATCAACGAGCTTGTTCAATTTAAGTTAACGAGTTTCAAATACTGAAGAATACTTTGTAAGTTTCAAAGTAAACAGAAACTTTGTGTGCTTTGAGGAGTAATCAAATGCGAATCGTAAACAATTCACATGTTCTTGACTTCAGGGCTTTCTGTGAAAACTTTATCAAGATTTTATTTGGAATTTCAGTGAAACATCTCAAATATAAAAGTGGGTTTATACAATGTTGTTAATATTCTGTTTTGTAAGTTAAATCAAATTGAATTAAAACAAGAAGTTATTTTATTTGTTTACTGTTGGCGTTACATTCAGTGTAATTCAGATCTAGCTTAATGTAATTTTTTTATTAAAAGTAGATCGACAGATTATGATTTTATTTTATTCAAAAGAGAAATGTTTAAAGTGTTTTGTAGTATCAATATCAGAGACAAAAACTGTATATATATATTTATAAATATAGTTAGTTTGTATATTTAAGTTAATAGTCTTATAATTATAGTCATAGTAATATTAATGGACTGCCATTCAACGTTTTGTTTACGAATGAGTATTACGCAAATAATCAATAATCGATATCGTGTTGTAATGTTTGTTTTTCATTGAATATAATATATCTTCATAATGTTTTAATCGAGTTTGTATTTATTGTGAATGAAATAACATATTTTTGTAAGTGAAATGGCTTTAGCTTTAGCAATTGTCATTTGTCGTAACTTAATCGTGAATCATTAAAACAATACTTATATTCAAACACTTATCATGCTCAAAAAATGTAAAAGCCCCTCCTTTTTTTCTAATTTCGAAAGGATATGGCAACACTTGCAATATAATATTTTTTTTTTAAATAAACATATTATGCGCAATGTAATATCTGTGATCAGTGATAAAGCTTGAAAAGACGCTTAAACTTACCGTTTTCCCCTCTTTTCTCCTGCATTTAAAAAAATATTTGGATTTTAATAGATTTTAAGCCGTAGATTACACGAAAACTGCAGTTTTTTTCCATGTTATTTCTAATAGGTTCGGATAAAAAATTATTATTTAGTAAAAGTACATAGAAACATACGATGGCCTCTGCTATACGAAACCCTACTTGTGCGATCTGATGTGTTTTTTTGTGTTATAATCAAGCACAGCTAATACAGTAATCTGGGATAACTAAACATTGTATTCCGACCAAAACGTATGTGATAAAATAAATAACAAACCAATAAAAAAACGGATTATTTACTAAACAAATTATAATATAATAATAATAATAATAATTTTGGACATATCACACAACGCCATCTGGTGCCAAACTAAGCAAAGCTTGTATTATTAAAACCAGACAACGGTTACAAATACTTATATGTTTTTTTTTGTAAATACATACATATCAAACATAAATACACCCAGACTTAAGACAAACACAAATGTTAATCACTTAAATGTTTGTCCAGTGCAGGAATCGCACCCACACCCTCTGCACAGCAGCCGGCCACACTACCACCTAGGCTGCGAGGGAGTTATTTATAAATAATTCAACCTAATTCCCATTTATCAAATTCAACCTAATTCTTGTTCGTTTAATGATGCGTGCTCTCCCAATCCCGTGATGAATGCCTTGATTACACTCCCGTGACACAGTAAGAGTGCTTCTGATGAATTACTACGCAATTATTGTGATACTAAATATAAATATACACACAATTAGTTTACGATAAATCATTTAAATATATGATATTAAAATCCAATTTTTATATGTTTTGGAAATCTTCATTGCTTTTTATATTTTTTAGGGTTCCGTACCCAAAGGGCCCTAGTACTAAGCCAACGCTGTTTGTCTGTCCGACCATTAACGGGCTCTGTCTTTTAGGCTGAAGCAGGAAATTTTTTTTTACAGAATATGTGTTATAATTGTGGATTACCTAACAAATAATGAAAAAATCAAAAAGTAAAAAGTTAAGGCAGATTCCTCTACAACAAAACAAGTTTTTGGTGTTTTTGCTCTATTGTTAAAAAAGTTATACATACAAGCTTGCAGTTATTTTTACTCTAAGCTCTGAAGTATTAAAACGAATAATATAAACCGGTTACGTGTAAGACGGGCTCGAGCCATTACCACATCCAATTATCATATCAGCGCCATCTACTGAAAATAATCTAGATTATTTAGAAAAACAGTAACACATTTGGTTATTGTAAACGATATTAAGTTAAAGGGGTTATCGGTAAAAAACAGAAATTTGAGGATTTTTCAATATTAGATAGAATGAAAATTAAATAAAATATATTTATGTATCGGAGAAAAACTTATGTGGATTCATGTTTTAAGTTTTACGGTCAGAGTAAATTTTTAACTGAAAGAATGGATTGACTGCGAATTTTGAAAATCTGAAAAGAAAACGGGGAAACTGAAAATGTTCTGCTTAAGTATTTCTATAGAATAGAAAATCAAAATGATTCGATTTAACTCCCCAAAAAAATATTTTAGGAACCTGAATTTTACCAAATTTAACACCATCCAGTAAAAATATTAAGACTATAACAACTTAAATAATATATACTATTTGTAAAAAAACTTAAGGTCATCAAAATACAATTATAAAAAGCGAACGTTTTAAATTATTTTTCATTACAACAATTTTCAAAGTGGGTGAGTCGCGCAAATTTACGAGTGCAAATTAGGAGTTTATATGGCGGGCGGCGCGTTTACCGATAACACTCTTAAGCAACTTCGGACTTGGTCAGTCATTGGATGGGTGGTCAATTAGCGACACGCTTTTTATTTTTGTGTGACACGGAACACACGGTGCGCGAGTCCAATTCGTACTTAATCGTTTTTTTCAGATATACTAAGATTGTAACAAAGATTTGTGAATATTCTTTTAGTAGTTAGGTAGTCTATAGTTTGTATCTAGTAAACGGGCATAGTTTTATTATTTTCTCCATGATGAAGCTTGCGTCCAAATATCTTGGTGTACTCAACAGAGCGAAGCAGTACTTCACGTCGGGGCAAAGGTTGCTGCTTTACAAGTCGAAGCCCGGCCCCATATGGAGTACTGCTGCCATCTTTGGAAGGTGCACCCGGGTACCAGCTTGGCTTGTTTCAACGATGGGCTGTGAGAATAAAATTGGCGACGATTCCAAATTAACTTGCCGTATAAGTCCAGTCCAGTGGAGCCCATAAGTCTGAGGAGAGACTTTGCCTCCCTGTGTGTGTTCTGCCGCTTTTACAATGGATTGTGTTCTGACGAATTGTTGGAAATGATGCCCCCGGCTACTTTCTACCATCGCACCGCTCGCCATCGGCAGGGAATTCATTTTCACACTTTAGAACCGAAATGATCGCGTACAGAGCGGTTTCAGAGAACTCCCGCGAACGCTTGGGTTGTGGAATGAGCCAAGGTTTTCTCTAAGGACTACAGTTTGGGGTTCTTCAAGAAAGTAGTTATCAGATTTCTGAAGGGTCGGCAACGTCCATAGGCTACGGTGACCGCTTACCATTACCTACCTTAGTGGTATAAAAAAAAATGTAAAATGGGAATGCAAAAAAAGTAAAACTTTTCCATATTTCTATATTTTCTTTAGCTTGGTATCATATATAGCTTTTACGAATGCCGTTATGAATAAATGAAAATTTAAATTTTTTGTATAAACGAACCAAAATTACATTTTTATTGCATGTGCTCAAAGGCAGTTTTGCTGCCAGAAATTTATTCAAACACCCAATAAATATTCAATAGTGATTAACCGCATCGCACCGCCCGAAGCTCTCTGCTCGCCATTAAAAGACTGAATATTTTTATTAGCTGCCATTTTATTAATCCATTTATACACAGGTAGCAACCAACATGACGCGTTGCTTAGGATCAGAAAAGAACAAAAGTTACTTTTTATAATTTTGACCGGTATGTATGTATGTGTGTGGGTATGTATGTATGTTCATATTTTTCCTCATAACTTATAAATTAATTACATTGCGACAGTAAAAACTGGTTGTGTCGTTATTTCGTATTCTCCTACTCCTACAAAATTTGACGGATTAGGAGGTTCGGTAAAAAATTAACGCAAAATGTTACCGTTAATCCTTACTTGGGCAGCTGTGCACAATTTGCAAGGGTGCGCTCTAGTTAAAGCAGTAACTGATTCAGGGAAGTCACTATTCGCTATAAGGGATAGGCCTATGTTGCACTTTGCAGACGCAGGTCTTTATATGGATTATTTATTTGTTCTTTGGATCGTAATAAGTTACTAAAAATCTTCATAACTTCAGGAACTGGAAAGGTTCAGAAGTATTTTAAATTTTGAAACATAAACCTATGATTAAGTTTGTTTTTTTGAATATTACCTAGATACATAGAAAACAATAAAACATTAACAGAAAAAAAGAAAAATGATTCTGTCAATACTTTATTATGAAATTACTGTCTGAAAATAATTTTAATGAAAAATAAGTCCAAAAACTAAAACCCAAAAAAAAATCACGCTCTAAAAATATGAAACAAGAAAATGTTCTCGATTCTTGAAATTTTGATATAAAAACTATTCAGTATTTATAGTCGATTAAGTAAATAACTTACAGTTGATACATATTGATGTATTTAATAAATATTCATAGTAATGTTTAGAGGATATTTGTGGTCGTATATTGGCGGGAGAACTGTTCACGAGCCCAAACTCATAAGCTATTTTGGACCCTTAAGTCTGAGGAGAGACTTTGCCTCCTTCTGTGTTTTTCTACCGTCTGTATAATGGGCTGTGTTTTGAAGAATTGTATGGAATGATACCCACTGCTACTGTTATATACAACCTTATTAGTTAAGTATGTAGTTCGTAGACAGGTTATCGATGTTATGTCATGTGACAAACGTGGTGTCAATCGTGCTTATGAAAAGACTTGTAAAACGGATTTGTACCTTTTAACTAATACTGGTATATAATGTGGTATCGTTCATTAGTATGTTTTAATTATATCTATATACTTAAATAAATCATTGTATGTTATGTTATAACCTTGTGTAAGGCTTTATTGTATTTTAATATGAATTTGAAAAAATATAAAAGATTAACTACTGAGTTACTTGCCGGTTCTTCTCGGTAGTAAAACATTCCGAACCGGTGGTTGTTTTTGATTATTTTCTAAATTGATAATTAAACTGACTATGATTATGTCATATTTTCTAACCAGAATTAATTTTTAAATAAAATTTCATATGTTAATCTTTTGAAAACTGTCACGTTGTTAGACACCTATTCGACGAAAAGTGCTGTTTAATCGTCTATTTGAATAAAAAAATATGATTTTGAGTTTGATACAGTTCATCCGCTCTCCGTAACAGTTTTTCGTCCTTCGAGTCGGGTCTGAACCAGCGACCTATGGATAACAAAAAAATAAAAAATACGTAACGACAACATTTTTCTTTGTATTTTCGTGTGATGGTGAAAACTTGAGAACAAACCATGAACGAACAAGGTAAATAATCCGTTTTGCAAGGTGCCGACATAGATATCGGTCGTACAAAGACGCACGCTGGCGATTTACGCAAACATACAAGCGTCAGGCCGATACTACCGCAGGCCGAAATTGGTGCAACACCATCGTAGTCATTCTTATTACCTTTAGAGGACTGTGCCTCACCAACTTGCGTAGGTTTATAATACGATTGTACAAGTTGCAGATAATCGAAGCCATACCTCATAAGCCCGTACAGGAACTTCTCGGCCAAAAGCCGTCGCTGACACTCGTAGACTAGCCGGAGAAGCAAGTTTTCGTCGTTGAAAGCTGCAGCGAGAGCAGGAGTTGGCATGAACACACGAAGTCGAGGAGTGCGAATTGCGAGCCAACCTAGCCACACTTAACGCCGAAAGACATTCAGATAAGTCAATCTCATCTGTTTTATCTCAAAGTCGTTTTTCGAACTGGGTAGAAGAAGTTAATGCAACATGCTCTGAGCTTCACCAGTCTATACAAATAAAAAAAATATAGCCATAGTTCAGGGTAACTTATCACATGTTAGTAAACACAGGTACGTACCTTTTGTGATCAGAGAACGGATCCAGTGGACGCTAATTTTCCTTTACAGGCGACTCCATCAAACTTGAAACAATTGGCTACTGCTATAATATCACATGCAGATCAATAAACACCGTCTTTGTTCCTTCCATTCTCAGGAAACATAACTGAATGTATGGCTTTTAAGAAAAAGTATGTACGTTCTAAGGTCATTTCTCAAATGAAGAAAACATGTCGCGGATGTGTCTCGCGGTGCGCGGAGACGCGCGAGTAGCCATTGAGACTGTTCTTTACGACACTAAGGATTCTGATGAGGTATTGAGAGCTTTAGAATAAAATTTCGCGTCCTGAGTTGGTGGTGGCGCACGAAATTACTGCTCTGCGCGCCTTTCCTATAATAAGTAGCACTAAAAATCTTAATTCTTTTGCTAGCAAATTGCGTATATGCTGCTAAAGCATAAAGTCGTTAGAACAACAAGATTACTTATATTCACCTGTAGTATTTCGCAGCGATTTGTAAACTTAATGATTCAACAAAAGCTAGGTTTTCTGACTACGAAGCTGATTAAAGCTGCGAAATACCTAAACTACAACTTTTAAATGATTGTTTGTTACTAGAGATTGGATTCGAGAATCGAAAATTGGTTACAGCTGTCTCAAAAGTGGTGCACATAAATAGAATAATTGTCGGACAAAGCGATGTGGAGTGAACGGTTGTTTTCGCACATAACGCACTGTTGCATGTTAACTCTGTACCCATTCCCACTCTCACAAACCAGCCTCTCAATAATCCTTGCTTGCAAACATCGCTGTTAAAAGAAAACGATTACGCGACTGCTTCAAACTTTAGTTTTAAGTTACACCCTAACAAAAATATAACTCAAACGCAACCTAATATACACGTGTTGAGTATGTATAATGTTTTCCAAAATATTCCAGGCAGACGATGCTTTGCTCAAAATAATTCCAGTAGTAGTAAGCGGTCCCTGTGGTGTGAGTTTTACATACGCTATTCTTGATGATGGCAGTACAGCAAGTTTGATTGAAGCTGCCATATCTCATCGAGTAGGAGCTGTAGCCTCTCATCGTGAGCGCTTACGTATCGACTAGGGGACGCAATCTGTCACAAACATATTTAGTACAGATATCTTGGGTGATCATCCCTACGTTTTGCTTACGCTGGAAATTACTGAGTTAACAACGGGTCTGGCGTTGTCTGATCCCGACTATCATATTCCCAGTTCAGTGGATCTACTTCTCGGTGCTGATTTTCTGGGTCAATACAACTTAGGACTGCCTAAGCTTCTTCAGGCCGGTGGGCTGGTGGCACTTTCCACAGATTTTGGACATGCCATAATGGGCCCAGCACTTCCAATTTGTGCCCCTTTCCAGACTGACCATATCTGGCTGCTCGGTATGTCCCTTGCTGATGCAGTTCAGCGTTTTTGGGAAGATGAAGCGCCTCCTGCAACTCCTAGGTCTGTGAGTCCCTTTTCATGAATAATTTCGGTCGATTATCGACTGGTCAATTCTTAACTCGGCTCCCCTTCTTGCCGAACCGACCTGCCCTCGGCCACTCCAGAATGCTAGCAGAAAATAGGTTAATTTCCATGGAAAGACGTATGAGGCGCGACCCTGTCTACCGTCAGAAGTATTTGGAGTTTATGCAGGAGTACCAAGCTTTGGGCCATATGTCTGTTTCTAACCTTGACAGGTCGAGGGATCACCACTTTTTCATTCCTCACCATGCTGTCTTTAAGGTGGGAATATAGTTCAAATGTCGTGTCCCAAATTATACCGGGATATTCATAACATCCTGACCAATTTTCGAAAACATCAGGTAGTTCTGGTCGCAGATAACCGTATGGTGTTTCGACAGACGGTGATTCATAAGAAAGACCGCAGGTATCAAATTATTCTCTGGCGAGAAGATCCTGCGTTACCCATGACCGTCTTTGAGGTAATTTGCCAACTGATGTAAGTTTTTGGGTATTAAATGGTATCCAAATAAAGATACTTTAGGTTTCCGTAACATTACACGGAAATTAACCAATTTCACTGAAAGGTAGATATTGTCACAAGTCATGAGTGTATATGATCCGCGTGGTTCCATCACACCAGTGACAATTAAAGGTCGTACCCTATTTAAGCAGCTGTGGAGAGAAGGTATAAATTGGGACGATAACTTACCATCGAAATATCAAATCAGTCCAATAAAAGGTGGACGCAATATTAAACCTATGGCTTTCACGTATTGTGTATGCAAAACGCGATGCCAATAGTTCTTACTAAAGCTCTAATCGTGGAATCGAGATAGGTTTCAAAGGAGTTTTTTCACAGATTTTTCTATCTCCGAGCTTAATCAGGCAGAAAAGTATATAATTTTATGCTCTGAGCTAGATAGTTATAGTAAAGAAATATCTTTAATTAGGACCTCGCAACCATTGCCCAAGGATAGTCGCTAAGCTACACTTTCGCCGATCATTGATGAAGATGGTTTACTCATGATGAATTCACGTATAAGGTCTGCGAGCGACGTGAGCGATATCATTTAGTCACTTATCATCTTAAATGGTCGCCACCCTGCAGTGTGTCTACATATAAAGCACTTACATATCATATCAAGGCACACATTGGACACGCATTCAACGAACTCGTTCTCAACGAAATAAGACAACGTTTCGGATTGTTTGCGGAAGAAATGCGATTAGAAAAGTTGCACTAGTTTCGATGGTGACGTAAACGAAAAACAAAACCAAAGACACCACCAATTGGCGACCTGCCTGCAGAACGCTTAAAACATCAGTGTGGCCCCTTTACAAACGTTGGTCTCGTTTATTTTGGTCCAACAAATGTCACTAATTTATGTATTCAATTTTTAAACAAAAAACTTCAATGCCCTTCGTAGTACTCTCCACTGGAACTAATACACTTGTCCAATCTTTTATTCCATTGTTTAAAACATTTTTTTTATTCATTTACTGTGATGCCCGACAACGCCTCCGTCGTTTTTTTCTTCACTTCAGTAATGCGGCAAAACGATTTCCTTTCATGTCTCTTTTCATTCGGGGAAATAAAAAAGTCGCAAGGGGCAAGGTCGTGTAAGGGGGATGGGGCACAGGGGTCATGTAATTTTTCTGTGTGAGCACCCCTGCTCACATCGTTATCGTGGTGGAAAAACCAGTCGCCCGACTGCCACAATCCAGACCTTTTCCGCCGCAAACTGTTGCGGAATCTTTTCAAAAACTTTAAGTAGAAAGCCTGATTAACTGTCTGACCCTGTGGCACAAACTCTAAATGGACAACTCTTCTCACATCGAAAAAACAAATCAGCATTGTTTTGACGTTTGATTTCACTTGAAGCTTTCCACTGGCTTGATTTTTGCTCCGTTTTACGGTCGTTACACCATGATTCATCACCTGTATGACCTTGAAAAAATATATTTAAATAATTTCGGAAGTCTTCTTTCAAAGGAAAGCATGCTTCTACGCGATGTTGGTTTTGTTCAGCAGTCAGCATTCGTGGCACGAATTTGGCAGCTACTATTTTCATCCCCAAATCTTCCGTTAAATTTCGCTGAACTTAATTTCAAATCACTTCAGACAGCTCCACAATTTCTTTAATAGTCCGTCGTCGATCTTCCAGAATAATTTCGCGATTTTTTTTAATATTTTTATCGGTTGTCGTCAATTCACATTTCACCATTTTTAAAACGGGAAAACTACTCAAACACGAGTTTTTTCAATAACATCATCCTTATAGGCCGTTTTTTACATTTCAAAAGTTTCTGTGCCAGTTTTTCCGAGCAAGAAGCAAAACTTTACGGCCGCACTTTTTTTCGATAATTAGCCATTGCAAACGAGCACATAAAACAACTGGCACAAAAAAATTCACACGAATCGAACGGAACCTTTTTTATCGACAACGCTTGGCTTACTGACTCGATTGTGGCTCTATACGCCCCAAGCGGTAGAACGTAGTACTACAAAAACTCTGCCCACAACAACATCAGTTTGGTTTCTTTTGGGTAGCCGTAGTATATATTTACAAAAAAAGTGATACTTTGATGCTTTGCTTTCTTTGGGGCCAGACGGAGCCAGCCACGGAGAGAGTGTAATGTCCAAAATTAAAAATTATTATTATAACTATATTTTTTTTTAAATCATCATGAGCCTATCTACAGACTGCTATAATGAGCTTACGGCGCTTAATAGCTCGCTGTGGATGCCATTCGGTAATATTTTCAGACAGCGAGACTGCCTTAGAGGAGCTAGCCCAGAATTTTCATTACTTTTTGGTAAACTTGTTGAAGAGTTTGCATTAAATAATAGAATTTCTTGGCGATTTATTCCACCTGGTGCGCCTTTTATGGGCGATGCTTGGAAACGCATGGTTCGTACAGTCAAAACAGCGCTTAAATTATATTTAAAAAAAAAAACACTAAAAGAAGAAGTTCTTATGACATTACTTTTAGAGGCTGAGGCGAAACTCAACTCAAGACCCTTGACATATATTCCTGTTTCACCAGAAAATTATGAAGCAATTACGCTTTTATTTTTTAATTGGTGCATAATCATATTGTTCCTGGTTGTCATCTGAATTAGACGACGGTGATCTCGTGCAAAGTAGTGACTGAAGGCAAACTCTGAGGTTGGTGAACCATTTTTGGATGCGCTGGGTAAGAGAATACCTACCAACACTCAAGCCAAGAGGACACTGCACAGTCTAAATACCCTGGAAAGAAGGCGACGTGGTACTTATTGCCGATGCATCTCATCCTAGAGGCGCCTGGCCGTTGGGCCTGGCCTCATGTGACAAGCGTGGTGTTGATCGTGCTTACGGACGACTTGTAAAACAGATTTGTACCTTTTAACTAATATATATAATATGGTATCGTTCAATAGTATGTTTTAATTATATACAGTTCATCCGCTCTCCGTAACAGTTACTTTCTTTCATCGCACCTCTCGCCATCGGCAGCCAATTCGTCCTTACAGCTTCAAACCTAAATAGTCACGTGCAGTGCGGTTTAAGAAAAACTTCCTCCTGCGCACGCTTAAGTTGCGGAATGAGCTCCCTGCCAAGGTTTTCTCTAGGGAAATATGGAAATAAAGAAAGAAGTTATTAGATATTTTAAGAGTCGACACTTCGCTAATGTTGCTAGCGTCCATAAGACGGCCGGTGACCGCTTTAGATCAGAAGCACTGCAAGCTTGTTTGTTACTTTAGTGGTAAAAAACAATGCGAAATATCTTAAAATGAAGGATGAAAAGAACTCGTTTTTGAAAAAAAAAAAGATTTTACTGTAATGATATCGGCCATAATAATATATTCTGTGAATATTTCAGCATTCTACTTATTACGGTTTAAAAGATAGAGCTCTTTAAGAGTTGAACAGACAGACTGACAATCAGACAGAGTAGGCTTGGTTATAGGGACCCCTAGAGTACGGAACCCAATGTAGTTGTTTCATTTTGAAGGTCATGATTTCTGACAGTTAACTTTTGATTAAAAAAGTTTTCTTAATGTCAGTTTTTTTATGGGAGTTTTTATGTCATATCACAATTAATTTGACATTATAATACTTACCATTCCAATATACATTTTCTAACCCTTGTAACTTAGAAACACTTTTTTACCATTAACTTCTTTTATTTATTTAATTTTCTAAAACGCCGTTATCGAACTTTTGACAAAAATAAAATAAAGTTATTTTAGTAACGAATTTTCGAATTAGAAAATAATAAATAAACCGTTCTTCAGGCATTCAAACGACGTTAGGGCTTTTAGGATTGATTGAATTCTGTCGCGCTGAGGCAGCTCAAAAAGCTAGGCGGTTTGGGTAATAAAGTAGTCTTGCGGTTAACTTCTATAAATGAAATTGCTGTTTTGTACAAAAAAGTCAGTTAAATATTTAATATATTTTTTATTTCTATTAACCTTTAAAGAGTCGCGTGGGGTCCGTTAGACTTGCACCGGTGGTCTCACCATCGGAACTCTAATCGGACCAGAAGGTTTAATTTCATAGACGCAACCCCTATGCGGATAGTGACCGCGAGGATGTCGCCGCCCATTGTTGAGTGGCCACGATTGGAGCGATACCGTCCACCTTTCCGACGGAGGTGACCGGTCAATCCGACGTATAGTGTCCCGCCCTCCGCCAACATGAGGACTGGGAACCCATTCGCAGATTTGACCTTTCTCCGCGTTTACAACCTCTAGTGCCTGTACGTTCGCCGGACCCTACAACTTGTGTGGGCCTCTCTCTCTGATAGCTGTTTTGGGAAGTGGAATAGCCCACAATTGCATTTAGTTCCAACACGCCTTCTTTGGGTCAATCCAGAAAGCTAGCTGAAACTAGACTAGCATCCATGGAGAGATGTATGACCCGAAGTTCGGAATTTAAGCCGAATAGATTGCATTTATTAACTCACTACCTGAGTATGTAGTGTGTTTGTATGTACTTAGTGATACTGCCGTGAACCGATTGACGCGTTCTTGAACTTCTGTGGCAGATGTCGCAATCATTTTGAAAACAATTCTCAATGGAGTATCTTCATCACTCAACGTTCAACGGAACCTCCTTAGGTCGGAGACCTTGTCTTAGTGAAGGAGGCCAATAAGCCGCCCCTCCATTGAAGAAGGGGTCGTACATTGCAATTGTTTCCAGGGTAGGATGGAGTCTCTTGAGTTGCAGAGTTTTTGGTTGATGACTTCGTTCTGGGACGAGCTGTGGCGACCTTGTCCCGTCTCCCTGTTTGAGGAGCCGCAGCCCGATTCGGCAGTGCGAATTTTCTAGTTCATACGGATGCGCGGTCGGCATTAGACTCACTCGGTGTATGTTCGCTTGCATCTTGGGTTTGTCCAAAGAGGTCTTACATAGATATTACGGTGCGACATGCGTACTCTGAGGCCTAGTTTAGTGACTATGGCTTTCTATTTGTTCATTGATTTATATTGAACTATTTACCACGGAGACATATATTGGACATCGGTGTGAGTAGTGTCGTCACTGACACTGAAGTGCATCAGGTGCACGCCATTCTGCTCGTCGGGTTTTTAACCAAACAACGAAAGTTTGGACAACCGGTTGGATCCGGATTTTGGTACTACACGTCGGGCCCAGCAACGACGGCTTGCGACAACGTCACGTTGACTACGACTGATAACAGTTTATTATTAATTTCTCCTTTTACCCTTCTGTTTGATACCCTGGAAGTAAATTCCTTCTATGCAAGCTAGGCCCCTACTGACAATAGGACATACGGACAGTCATCCTTTAACGCCAAGAAAGGCGGCCACATAGTTAGTTAAACTAATTACACATAAGGTAACAGTTTGTAGATTCGCGGACCTCGGAATACACATATGTAATAAAATGTATTTAGAGAGGTGAAAATTTCGTCAAAATTCCATTAAACATTGCTTATATGAAGTTTTTAGTTGTGTTAGACAGGTAGTTAATATAAGTTTATGAACCGTGTAAAATAAAAGAAAAATAAAATTATTACACCCTTAATAATATTCGAATAAGGCATTGGAGAAGGCGGCGCGGTGCTTGACGGTAGGTGTATTTGTAATTCTACGGAACCCTAACTTCATGCTTGTACAACATGCACTCGGCCAATTTTATTTCTTTATAAAAATAATTTGACAAAGATGATATAAATAAATAAAAAATCAGTCCTCTTTATTAAAATAATACGTATTTATTTAGCTTGCGCTGAATTTTAACGCCAACTAAGAATAAATATTTGTGACTAACCCTTATCATATAATATGTTATTTGAAATGTAGCTGTCAGTTCAGTTACTAGACAACTTAATGCGGGTCAGCTTACAATAATTCAGATATTTTTGTTTGTTTCTAAAAAAATATATCAATTTAGTTAATAAATTAATATTCGTGAATTATCGCTTTAATTTGTGAACAAAAGTATTAGGTAATATAAGCATAATATTCATCTCTCGTTCCAAATATAAATATCTTACAAAAACGAAACTTTGCGAATTTATTTTGTCTCTAAACTTACTTATTTTTAAATATATGATTTTTAGCAAAATGAAGAAAAAACTGAAAACGACTTTCAAGAAAAAAATTTAGAAAAAAAAAACCCGTATCAAAAAGATTATTAAACACGACAAAAATAATAGTACGAATAATCCGCGTTCAGAATACCATGCGCTCTTTTGGAGCTGGGGCTCACGTGGACGACCCCCAGCCGCAGCGTCGACTGATTGTGTGTGTGACTAAAAGTGTGATATATTTTGATTCATTTATGAGTTAGTGTACAAATAAATAACTGTCAATTAGAACTTATTTCCGAATTATACTTCGTTCTCTGAACTGTTATTTTTAATGCACTTCGACAAGGTTTCGTCAACGGAGTTTAAAAAAAATCGGCCAAGCGCGAGTCGAAATCGCGCACGAAGGGTTCCGTACCATTATCTACAAAAACGACCAAAATAATCACGTATGTTGAATGGGAGCCCCTTATATATTTTTTTTTCTGTTTTTTAGTATTTGTTGTAGCGGCAACATAAATACATCTTCTGTGAAAATTTCAACTGTCCAGCTATAACGGTGCATGAGATACAGTCTGGTGACAGACGGACGGATGGATGGACGGACGGACGGACGGACAGCGAAGCCTTAGTAATAGGATTTTCCTAATTACCTTTCAAGTACGGAACCCTAAAAAGGAAAATTATTATAAAAAGGAAAAAACACGACTGTGTTGAAAAAATATCAACTGGAAAGTGAAAAGAGGAGATTAAAAATAAATAATAGTTTAATTAGTTTCGTTAGTTTTTTTTTCGCGTACGCCATATAAAACTTTTATACTCTACTAGCTTTTACTTCCTAAATTCGGTTGTTGGCGTGAGATGTCTATGGCAACTACTTGATTATAGTGGAACAACCGACTCACACTTGAAGTTTTTGGTTATATTATGTTATGTCCTTTCCTAAAGTGCAAGCTATCACCTTGCCAAATTTGAGGTTACAAACAGACAGACTGATAGAGACACTATACCATTTATATTAGTATTATTGTCATTCCCACAGTTAAAACTACTCAAATGACAACTTTCTCGTGTATGCTGTAATCCGTCAAACTATGTATGTAGATTACAGAGGGTGCTAAAGAAATCGATTTCAATACTTACGCTTGAAAAACATATCCTTCAGCAGAAGGGTAAATAGTAGCTTCAGCACTTAATTATAAATACCATCAGGTGGACCGTATGCTCGTTTGCCACCTTAGTAGTATATATAAAAAAAAAAAACTAAGTTTCAGACTAAAATATATAATTGCGAACCTTAATTTTTTTATTGAACTAAATTTAGAAGGTCTGCAAATTTATAAAGCATGATTAGAGTGGAATATATAAAGGCAAATATAGTCCATTTAGGTAATACCTTTGAAGATGTTGAGTTATCATTACGTATTCCACCTCGGTCATGACCTCGGTTTCAATTAATAACGGTATAATTTATTGCTCAAACTGGACGTAATTATATATTTTTTAATGTTTTACGGTTTTTTACTATTTTTTGTATTTTAATCATGTTAAAAAAAGTCGGTAATCAAGGGGGTCTTTTCCTCTTAGTACAAAGCGTATTTCAAAAATTTTAATAATCATCATCATTATATTATTATCATCAATTCTGTATAAATGATAGAATAATAAATAAGTTCAATTAAGTTATCATTTATTTGCATGACAAAGTTTCTTACAAACTTACAAAACCTCTCCCTCCCTCTTTATTATATTAGTAAAGATTTGATCAACTAGTAAATGAACCTAAATGGTCGCGTACAGTGCGATTTCAGAGAAACTTCCTCCCGTAAGCACTTGGGTTATCGAATGAGCCTCTGCCAAGTATTACCCTTGGGGGCTACAGTAAAAAGATTTTTTAGAGATTTTTGAAGGGTCGGCAACGTGTGAGTGATGCCCTAGGTGTTGCAAGGCGGACCGTAAGCTTGTTTGCCAACTTAGTAGTACATTAAAAAAATAACTACATCAATTTCTAAAGGTAATAATTTGATTTTATGCTTAATAAAAAAGTAGTAGGTGATATCGGAATTGGTTTTAGAAGTTTTAGTTAGATGGTTATTTATTTCAAGCTTTATATGTCGTAAGCCCTTGGCTTGAAATCATAAAATGATAAACGACACCTTTGATTTCAAAAGAATAGGCCTTTAGTTTCTAAAACACTCCTCAACAAGGTAGGTCAAATTTACATCACCTACATTTTGAGCCTGTGGAGGCTGGTCTGTTCTTGCAAACTTCTTTGTATTCTTAGTATTTAGTCTTACTTTTTTGTTTTGTTTATTAATACTGTAAGACATTGATTATTTCTTAGTGAGGAATACATAAAATGTCTTTTGTTTATATTAGATATTTTTTTATGTTTGTAATGGAAAGTGTCCTTTTATGATAGGGAGGGCATTTTCCAATATTTTAATTGGATGCTGTAAGAGAAAGGGAGAAAAGAAATGCCCTTGCTAAGTTTCTTGCCGGTTCTTCTCAGTACAAGGTCTCCCGCCCTGCAGACTTACGAACCGATGGCGTAGTGACATTCATAAGTGCTCAATTATTGTAGCCTTAATTGAATAAATTATATTGAATTTGAATTTGAATCAAAAAAAGAGCAAAGAAGACAAGAATTTACCCTATCTGGATATAATTAAAATTTCACACCCCTGTCTAATCTTAAAATACTTGTGTTCCACAAAAAGTGGCAGAGGGGGTATATTATTTTCGTGGCGATGGACTCACCACCTATCACACAGGACTAATGTAGATTACAGAGACTGTCCTCTATATTATGATATCGATGTGTATCCAGCCACTGTTTATCCACTTGGGCACTAAGCCGTGACGTTTTAAATATACATACAGACATATTACTTCTAAAACGGAGCAAGTGATAAACAAAATTTTATTTTATTGAAAACAAAACTTATTTTCAATCATCTACATAATTATAATTTAAGTGGTGGTGGTGGTAGTTAATTGGCCTTTTACATATTTGAACTCTACTAGATATTGCTACTAAATCAATCGTCTTACAAAAGCAGTGTTCTACATTTTATTTTCTGTAAGCTTTACGAAATCTGAATCAGTCAGGATTTCTTTTGATGTATTTCACATCAAAGCAAAGAGATTCTGGATAGAAAAGTAATAATATATTTTGGGTACTAAGCTTTTACATCACAATTTATGTTTGTGTTTTTTCACATATATCAATTGAATAAAATAAAAGTCCCAATCTTTACAATGACCATTTGCCGAACGATTAAAAAAATTTTTGCAAGCTCCGGGATTATATTTTTATATTTGAACAGTTTATTAATTCCTGTCCTATCTTTTGGTCGAAGCTGTTTGTTCGTTTTATTTGTGCCGATTATCTATACTAATACTAATAAAGCTGAAGAGTTTGTTTGTTTGAACGCGCTAATCTTAGAAACTATTTGTCCGATTTGAAAAACTCTTTCAGTGTTAGATAGCCCATTTATCGAGAAAGGCTATATATCATAACGCTAAGACCAATATGAGCGGAGCAACAATGAAGAATGTTTCAAAATCGGGTGCTTTTTTCGTTTTGAGAGCTTCCGCTCCGTGCGCTGCGTCAACGGTTAAAGTTTCGCAAAAATCATGTATGAAAGAATTGATCCTCTTCAAAAGTTCTTTAAAAAATTCCACACTGCATATGTTTATATTTTAAGGTTGGCTCCTTCTTTATACTAACCATATATGTTCTAAAATAATGCATAATTTGCGAAGGTGTTTCTATAAACATGATATTAATCCTTATACAAATAAATACGTTATTCATCACAAGTCTTTAATTTAAAACAAAATTTCACTTTACATCATTCGATTTCAATGAATATCTTAAGAGATATCGCAGTTTTAAAATAACATGTCAGCAAAATAATGATCAAGTACTGCGCGCGCATTTATGATGTGCAAGGCCGGCGGGCCGTCATGAGTGGGAAGGGCGGTCGGTACCTATTATTCAAAAATATTTTCACCTTCTAAGTTTTTTTTCTATAATTGAGGAGTTGCCGTAAGAATTTTACGCCGATAACCAAATTTAGGGCGGGCGACGCCGCTGGCAAAAGCTAGTTATTAATAATTCTGTTAATGGTTAAGTAATTGTAGAAAATGCATAAAGTTTCGAATGTTGTCGGCACAACCAAATATAAGATAGTAACTAAAAAACTGTTTAAATACAATAATATAAACCCGGGGCTCTGTCAAACTCTAAATCAAGAGTCTGCCCGCCATATTAGCAATTACTGCCAGCACTCGACCATAGAACTTACCTACTAGGTAAATTTAAAATTGAATGTATGATTATTTGTTTTATCACTACGCATTTCATCAGTAATATTTCAATTTTTATTTGATATATATTAATACATATTATTATTAATATAGATGTAGTTGAATATTTGTATTAAAACTGTTTGAAAAATGCTTGTTGAATACTGAAAACGAAATACGAGACGTTATCAACTCGTGGCAATTTTAAGACCAATTTCCAAATTTTTGGAAAACTCACGAGTTTTAAAGTTAAATTTTGTAGTAAACCAGGAGTTAGGTTATTTAGGGTTCTGCACCTTAAAAAGATTAGAAACTCTTTAACAAAAAAAAAAACAACCGGCCTCATAAAGATGCATTAAAATGGTAAAAATAATTACTTATTTCTAAAATTACAAAAGAGTGAAGTTTGTTATAAACTTACGGTACATAGACACCAACTTCAAACTGTAATTCAGATCAGATTTTTGGAAATAAGTAATTATTTTTACTTTTTTAGTGCATCTTTTTGAAGCAGATTGTTTATTTTCGTTAAAATGTTTTAATTTTTTTACTTTTGAGTGACGTATTGCTTTTTTTTTTCGTACAATAAAAACATCGATACTCGTAACAAAATTTTATATAATACAATTATCAACCAATTTTTTGACCAAGAATTTAAGTTTTTAATTCACTACAGATTAATATGGACCACTTTGGAAGTATAACCCTTTTAAATATAAAAATAATAGTTTAAAAGTCCTTCTATATATCACGGAGCTATGCCCGAACAAACGTAAAAAAATTCAAACTTCAGAATCGAGAACCTCCTCCTTTTTTTAAGGCGGTTAAAAAAATACGGCTACCTTTGACGCATATTTTGGCATTGACAAATAAATCTAAACCTATGGGGTACTTTTTTTTTCAAGAGCCTTTTAACCAAGAGCACGCAGTATCAAGTTGAAATTAATAATAAACACTAAAGTCTCCGATCAGTAAAATTTGTAAAAAATTGTTATTTTTGTCGCATATTGTGTCACAAGTAAATCAAAACTTATCCCGTTGACATAAAATCATGAAAAAAGCAAGATGTTACATCACAAATATAAGAAAAAATCTAAAAACTGATTATTAGGGCATAAACTAGTGAGACTTGATCTCATAACAGAAGAACTATCTTTATATAGTTACCTACATTTAAAGTTTGTACGGAATCCTCGGTACACGAGCCAGACTCGCACTTGGTCAGTTTTTACATTTAAATTATTTTTATTTTAACAATTAACTTACTACAAATCATATTCTATTTTAGAAATACATTACCTAAATGTTTTAAAAAAGAGGTCTTAAACTTTTTCTAAAAGTGAAGATAAAAAAAAGTCAAACGAATTGCAAAACTTAAAAGTGAAGAGTCGTAAAGGGATTTCACGTTTGAGTTGAATAAAGAAAAAGAAAATACAGCTACAAATAAAGATCAAGATTTATGAACCAAAGGATTCATTTTATGCTTTAAAGTTATATTAACTTTGACTTTTGCTGTTAGCTTTGCATTCTTTTTTGGGTTAAATATAGTAAAACTTAATAAAAGAAGAATGCAGTCAGACAATGAATTAAAGAAAAAGAGATGTTCTGTGTGTGAATGAAGCGAAGTGGAAAGGTGGTCACAGTATCCCATGCCCTAAGAGGTTACCACGTAGTTGTGCAAATGGCTGTATGTATGATATGTGGGTCCTAGGTTGCTCTGCACTAGAGTAAAGTTTGGATTAATTTGAATCTTTGTGTAAGGCGTGTACGCTTTGACAGATCTAGGTTCGGGTGAATCCCAAAAAGCTCATACTGTAAGCTCTCACGGTAAGCTCTTAACCGTCGAACGTGTATGGAAGCATTGATGCGTGTAGATGAAGCAAATGAAGTCCGTCGAACGTGTATGAAAGCATTGATGCGTGTAGATGAAGCAAATGAAGTGATGATCAACTGGATTAACTAATTATATTTTCAGTTAATAGTTTGTATACACAGAACATTATTTTACAAGACGGTATACCGTTATATAGATAATTTTTACCGTTATATAGGTAATTTGTACAGATAATATTTCCATGTTTGAAAAAAGAAAAAACCTACGTGCCTCAAGGTTTTCAGTCACGTCTTCACTTGCAATAAATCAAAGCTAAGGGGAACATCCAATATGGTTGAGTTTTATATCTTACTACCTACTATTTCAGCATAAAACCAGTTTGTTAAAGAAATGGAAAGAAAATCCTATTGCGTTACGTCATAATTATAGGTTATTTTTAGTCCCTTAATTCAAGTAAGTTAAAAAAAATTATGATTTGTAAGATACTTGGATCAAGTTTATTTATTTATTTTAACTTAAATACAGGGACAAAATCCTAAAAAACTAAACAAATAAATTGTTAAATCTTATATTTTTGGTTTCATAACAAAATAATCACAACTTTTATAGTAATTCTAACTGTACTGTACTAATTATGTAAAACCTATAAACTAGTTATTACTAATTGAAGAGCGAATATCGCACAAATAATATCCTGTATTAGTGCATTTATTACAGACATTTTTTTGCACTTGTGACTCTTTAGAATACTGACGGGACAAAAATTACCCAGCGGCAGTTCTAGGTAGATCGCCTTTTTTTTCCATTAACTATTGTTACGAAATTGAAATTTAAAATTTTATAAACACAACAAATTACTAAAAGTACAAAGTTTTGCGGACCTAAATAAAAAAATTAAAAGTTAGAGACGATTAAATTTGCTGGTGGGACAAAAATGGGACGGCGGCACTTCTAGTGTTAAGTCACTTCTCATCTCAAAGAGTATTAAAAATAGTACCTAACTATCGTTGCACCTATGTTTTCTGAAACAACTCTGAATTCAATTTCCACCAATAATACCGCATCAGATAGGTTCAGCGAGCAACATGATCTATGGTTACACAAAGCTCACTGAACACCAAAGGTATTGGATATTTCAATTGTTGGGAGTAGCGTAGTGGTCTGCTGGAGAATCTCCTGTGAGCCGCTTAGAGCTTCGTGCAATTTCATTATATGTAGTTAGTGTATCCCGTAAGTAATAGTGAAGTTCCGTAGAAGTAAAGTGTAGAATGGCAATTATTGCGGATTTCTGAATAACTTATAAATCAATTGGGTTCAAAATAATGTTTTATTTGATTAATTTTTAAAAGAATTTGTACGTTTTTTTTCTTAAGGTACATATAATTATATCCAGGTCGTAACATAAGTTAGTCGACTATTACTTGTTGGCTTGTACTTGCTTTGTGCCAGTTTTCCTTACAATTTCGTTATATTTTTGATTTTTAGGGTTCCGTAACTCAACAACGCTTGTTTGCCTTTCTTTAGACTCTTTTTGAAATTGAAAGCAAGCTGTAACTAAAATGACATTTAGGTTTTTATTAATAAGTTCTAAGATTGAGGTTCTGAAGTAGGAATAGTAGAAGAAATAATACGGAGACTGTTTTTGTATAAAAGCGATAATCTACAATTGAACACAACAACACAATATGTACAAGAGGATAGTTCTAAAATCCAGTACAATGTCTTTAATAGTCATCTAAATTACATACTTAGCTAATACTTTTGACAAGGGCTGAAAGGGCTGATTAAACTTCCCCTCAGGTAGCTGACTGTCAGCAAACAGATAACTTTGTCGACGAGGATGAGGTCTGAAGGGGAAATTAATCCCTTTTATGTATCTAACCGGGACGCAAACCGGACGCAACAAAAAGCCCCGTATTAATCTAAGGTTTTTTGTTATAAAATGGCAAAAGTGTCTTTAGATCAAATTCGTTATGGATTAATATGGTCTTTTTTTAATTGTTATTTGGAATATATATTCAGATCAATTCTATGCGTTAATTATAAATAAAAACCTATTATTGCTGGTACATTGTCACATATTTTTTCTTAACACTACAATTGATTGTGATTTATCGCTTTCAGTCAATTACTTTCATGCCAGTTACAAACAAAACTATGACGTTTATAAAATTGGCAAAAAGTATAAAGCGATTTTCTTCCAATTTTTCGGTCTTAAGTATCGGAAAATAGCTTCATAAGTTTATTCATTGAAAAACATCCGTAAAAGCCTTTGTGCCGCAAAGTTTGTAGCCACGCCTGCACATGCAATAAATCATTGCTGTGAAGGAGCTCACAATATGGTTAAGATTTATTGTATACCGTTAGTTTAACACAAACCTGATTTGCAATAACATCAATAGACTTCATTTCATTGTGAATTCAGTTTTAATAAATAAAAAAAAGCAAAACCAATAAGTAAATACGTAACCCTAAAGAGGACCTCCTACAGCAGACAGGTTAATTATTAGTTTTAGTTGATATTAAAAATCTATAGAGTTGCAACGTTTTTGTTGTTTAAACTACTAAACAACTGGCTTTATTCTTTTCATCATAAATGAATTTCGTATTAAAATTACCCAGTTATATTTATATTAAACAGACAAATCGAATAAAAGCGTCTCTTTCAAATTATCAATGTACAAATATAAAAACTACATGCAACTTATTAAAATTATTTAATTTTGCAGAAGTTGCATAGTCCTAGTAATTTAGTAGTTTGTAATTCTTAACAACTTCTCACAACAACAGCGTTGGGTTACTCATTTAAAGCTTAGCAGCCACGGAAAGTTGCTACTTAGTAAAATTGTTCATGTTAAATAAACTTAGGCTGTGGAAAATAATAGGGGTTTAAATATGAAATTGCCATTTTAAAGCACTGGCCACTTTGAATAAAAATTAAACCCGCATAGTGACATGTTTAAGAGTGAAACTTTATTCGCACGAAAACTATATCATTCTAAATTTAAAAAAAAATCCAAAAGTGCACGCCTCATAGCGGTCATTTACATTTAAAAAAAAAAATCTAAAACAAACAACAAGTTTTTTAAAATAAAATAACAAATAAGGTGAGGAAAAAATATACTATAAAATAAAAATAAAAAATATATATATAGATATACAGTATACAGTGGTATATTAGTTTTTTATAAATTATAATTAAACGACAGTATTTAGAACGCTAATATTAACTAGGAATCACCACAGTGTAATACTTTATATATTAAATACAAAAGTATTCCGGTAAGATGAATTTTTCGACCAATTTCTCTGCCACATACATGGTCACATAAACACAGACTCACGGACGTCCAAGAATGATTAGTTTTAATGTTATTATTTACTATATTAAACAAATTAATTGTTTATAAAATGTACCATATGTGCTAGACAGATTATTTAACTTCATATTAGTGCACTCATATTATCCTGTAAGTGTTATATTAAAAAAAAAACGTCATTTAAGTTTCGAAAGACTGGGTTTTTTGACATGTCGAGAGTAGAGCACTACCTCACCGCTCCGCTTATGAGGCGTGCAAAAAAGAGACACAATATTTGGTGTTCGACTTTCAATTGTTTTTACATTTAGCTTTTAACGTGAAGATGGATGGATACAGCGTCAATTGGAGTAATATTCGATTACGTATCCTGACGTGGGACTAACGCAGTAGAAACTGCTTGTAATGACAATGCTGTGTTTGAAGTGGCTACGGGTAACAAACGCACTGTACTTTATTGGCCTAACCGTAAGACGGTTTGTTCAAAACTTCGACCAGCAAAATGAACCACGAGAAAGACCAGCCGCTATGGTAAATAACGATGAATTAAAAATGGTGGTGGTAGAAGCTTATCTATGTCAATCTATCACAGAATTACCGACATAGTTTGAAGTTAGCATACCCGCAATATTGACTCATTTGCAGCAAATCGGTAAAATTAAAAAAACTTAAAAAATGTGTGCCTCATGACTTGACTGATATACAGAGAGCAGAGCGCGTTGAAACTTGCCTTACCTTGTTAAACCGGACTCGCCGGACCTTGCACGAACCGACTAGCACTTTTTTCTCGGTTTGGATATGTTTTTCCACGTAAAAAAAAGTACCCTTTTATAAGACAATGTCCACAGAATTTAATGAGCAAGGCTTAAATGATCTTTCTATTAGATGTCAGAAATGTATAAACATCAAGGGCAGATACTTTGATTAAATGAATATATTTCATCTTAAAGAAAAAAAAATTATTACGTGACGGTAATTTAACCCCTAATATTAAAGTAAACAACTAGTGACTTATAAAATCCTAGTACATAAATCTTACATATACAAAAAATCTTTATAGAATTAAGAAATACAATAAATACTTACATAGAAATAATTTTTCTTCGTTGATGACTCCCTGGGTTGCGTTTAAAATCGAGTAACCTGAGTAAAAAATGACGTCATCAGGTTCTCAACTTTACCCTTAAGTTTTTGAACGGCTAACCGAAATACATCAGTCAAGTTGAATCAATGTTTCCACTTTCAGAAATTTTGCCCTTTTTAAGGGCCATATTTTAATGTGAAGTACTAGTACCTATGCTAGGTCTATGGAACACTAAAATTCTATTAAAGTTTAGTATTTTCTTGAAAATATGTGAGTGAGAACAAAATATTAAATATAATCTTGCTCTTATCAATTATTTTTTACAAACTAGCTAGTTAGCTATTATTTGTTTTATTTACTATTCTAAAATGACTTATTATTATTATTCTATTATTTATCATTAATGACATTGTTTACCTTATTGTAGCTGTAATAGTGTGTTTCTATTCTAGGCACTCAAATCGCTCTTAATTTGATTAGTCTATTTTGACAGAAAAATAAATTAAAAATAAGGGTTTTGTACACAGCCAAATTTTACGTCCAAAATCAATAATTTAGGACTATTTTAGCGTGCTTTACTAAAAATCATAAAAAGTAAAAACCTAATAACACTGCAAAAACATTTTTGTTATTCAAAACCCTGCGAGTATAAAAGTCTTAAAAAATATTATAAACAAAAACTAAGAACAGAAAAATTTGTTTTAGTAGTTTTGTAGAAAAACTTATATAGCGTGATGTTCTATGGTAAGTAACTAAAGAGAAACGCAGCTTATATACATAACCTCTGTGCTGTGCAGAGTTCTGTTCGAATTTACAATCTGACCTATAGGCAGGCTTTAAAGCATTTGAAGAGATATTGCGCCGTGCTTTTCCACTATTTTTCAATCTTTGTTTCTTATATATGTACCTACACAAAGAAAATTTTCATTGAAAGATTAAGACAGAAGTGACTGTCTTAAAACCTCTGTTAAAGAAAGAAGAAGAAAAAAAGAGCTAGTTAAAAACACAAAGTTACAGAAAGATTCAAAACTACCTACAATTAATAGTATATCTTAACCTGAAATTTTAGTACTAATATCACTAAGAAAGATATACGACATAAACTTTAAGGGTCTCATTTTTTTCATATGCTGAGCAAAAACGGGCTTGGCACAGAACAATTATAATGAAGAAAGACGGACTTATCCTTGTAAAAGTTTTAATTATTTTATGACGACAGTAAAACTCAGTCAGTAAAAGCGACCCTCTTTTTAAGGCAAGAAGTGAGATAAATTTTTAACTAATATTAATATTTAAGAATTTTCCATTATGTCTAAATTTTTTCTGGTAACATTTTTAAACTGTAAAAAATCTTATTTAAAATTAACCAGTTTAGGAAATTATGCAGTCTAGTCAATTAAGGCATTTAAAAATATTTTAGGTTATATTAAATATAAACAAATTTAAATAAAAAAAAACTTACAACACAAAGTAGTATATTTCGTAGTCGGTAGACGTCTACCCGTAACCAAGGCTGGTCTAACCCAGCCGAAACGTCGGGAAAGAGGTATTTTGCCAAATAATGACGCGCTTAATGTATTTATGGAACTTTAGAACTTTTTATTTCAGGTAGTAGAAAAAGTAAATTAATGCATAATTAGTATTACAACATTTGAAATCATTAAAAAAAAACCGTAGTGTTAAAAAAAGCCGATAAAAATCCCTGTAGCATAATAAGCCATAATATTACCATTGTAACTCCTTAACAGCCTATTAGTTGGTAGTGTGGCCGGCTGCTGTGCAGAGGGTGTGTGTTCGATTTCCGCCCTGGACAAACATTTATATGATGAACATTTGTGTTTGTCTTGTGTCTGGGTGTATTTATGTATTATATGTATGTATTTACAAAAAAAACTAATATTATATGTATTTGTGTCCAATGTCCGATATCCATAACACAAGCCTTGCTTACTTTAGGACCAGACGACGCTGTGTGTAATGTCTAAAAATATTTATATTTATTGAGTGTGTGTAGACTGATAGAGAGTGCATACTTTTATATACAACCGCGTTACATAATAAGGATAACTTAGCTGTTTTGTAACGCAACGTAAGGATAACTTAGCTGTTTTGTAACGCAACAACGTATAACTTTCAATAGTAATAGGTACGGTAGTAGATACTGGAAACCGTCCACACCGTTAAAATGGAGTTCCTCCACACGATTAACTTCTCGCGGAAGTTTTTTTCTTTTTTATAGGGTTCCGTACCCGAAGGGTGATTAGCGGAACCCTATTACTAAGGCTCCGCTGTCTGTCCGTCCGTCCGTCTGTCACCAGGCTGTATCTCATGAACCGTGATAGTTAGACAGTTGAAATTTTCACAGAAGTAAGCGGTCGCCGAAGCCTATGGACGCTTGTTACACCAACTCACTTG
The DNA here is from genome assembly GCA_946406115.1 of Apoda limacodes. Classification (NCBI taxonomy): domain Eukaryota; kingdom Metazoa; phylum Arthropoda; class Insecta; order Lepidoptera; family Limacodidae; genus Apoda; species Apoda limacodes. Next base: position 13,688,082 of record OX291553.1, on the reverse strand, counting down.
CCGACCCATCAAAAATCCAATAACTTTTTTATTGAAGAACCCCATACTGTAGTACTTGGAGAAAACCTTGGCAGGGTATATATCAGTGGTATTGATGGCGATCTTCATAATTTTATCAAAACCCATAAGTCGTCATTTGCTGATTGCATTCTGGATTTAAGCTGACAGTCAAAGCCTAAAATTTCTGATTCCGAAAACATGGGCTTAAATTACGGATGACCCTTCTCCACAATAAAAAGGAAAATTGCTGCCTACCCAAAATATCTAGCTTATATCACCAATTGTCTGGATTATAACTCGGTTTTGAATCTTATTGAAAAAAATTAAGTTAGGCTAAGTTCGTGGACTATTCTAATCGTCAATTAATCACATTTTAGGTTTACTAAAGAAGTTTGCTTTAGCAAGCTATAGCTATGGCTATAGTTCATTCAAGTGGTATTCGGTTAGTATATTACTTATTTCGGAGGAACTTCCGGGCTGAAAAGTAGCCTGTGTCATTAACATCTCTTCAACGACCTCTGTGCCAAATTGCAATGGCTTCGTTGTGGCGTGATCGTGTAACTAACAAACTTTCACATTTTAATATTATAGCAGAATAGGGAGTTACCGCGGGAATAACTTAACCAAATGCCACTTGAACGAAATGTAGCTACAGCTATATAGTCCTTTCTTGGGACTCAAACTATCTCCATGCCAAAATTTATCTTAATTGGTAAAGCGGTATTAGCGTGAAGAGGTAACAGACTGACAGACAGACACAGACAGAGTTACTTTTCCATTTATAATATTAGTATGGATTTCAAACTTTAAATAACTAAGTATATATGACTGTACAATGCTCAATGTCCTAGTACTTGAACAGAAAAATCTTGTCTTAAGTATTGGCCTTACAAGTCAGTTAGATCTTATATTAAGCCATCAAGAATATAGGTATGTATATGTTTTTCTGTCACCTACCAAAAATACATCAATTTTGTAACTGTGAGCTACTTAAAATCAATGCTAAGCTGAATCAGCTATGTGCATTTATTTATTTGTATTGAAATTGAATCTTCGGCCCTAAACAAACAAACACAATGTGTTCAATACAAATAAAAGCTCTTTGTGTTGTTAATGCGTTGTCGGATTCATTTCTTTTATTCGAACCCCTGCAAGAAATACTTGAGTGATTTTAATATTTACTCATTTCTTTCTTTTGCCTTTGTCGTTTTGTTCATTTTTAATATGTACACTGACAGCTTTCGTTTCCCAAATATGTTCCCTTTTTTTTTTGTCGAAAAAACTTCAATCTTCATTAACTACAGTTGTTTTGACGTGACAACGTCTTATAAATTGGTTTGCCGGGTGACACTTCAAGAAACTGCGTTACGCTCCGCTCACGTTATGCGCTCACAATGAGAGCGAGTGAGAGGCACGCGGCATGGTTAGCCCGCCTAAGAGCGAGAGAGACAGACATAAAAAGTGAAAGGCACAAGTTGTCACGTAAAACTTTCGCCCGTATACCGACTTTACAGGCAACCAGTTTTTTTAGTATAAGAAATACTATGGCACATTATTTTAAAAAAATAAAATTCTCAAGATTTAAGGGCTAATCTATTTTATTCCTAACTACGTCTATAAGTTGTTTTTGCGAGTTATCATGAATCGACTCGCTCCGAGATTAGGGAAGGAAGGGAATTAGTAGTACTAGTATCGATACTAGTAGTATACTCGATACTTTTATTTCCATGCCGAGTGTTTTAGTAGTCAATGCTTAAGTATACGATCGTGGGCGCTGAAACAGGGGTGGGTCGTTCTTCTCTTTAACCTACAAAAAGGTGTCTCAGTGAGTGAAAAAAAAACAAGGAAATTACCATATTTTTTTCTTAATTGTATTTCAACATGCACTGTACTATACACAAAATGGCTGTGAACGATTAATTAACATATGTATTGAATAATTTCGAAAAAAAGTACGTTACAGAGTTGTAAATCCGCGTGACAGAAGTGTATTTCATACAAATCACAGTGTCTCCCGCTACCTTGGCTTACGTATAATCCACAACATTACGAAAAAATTATATGATGACACAAAACGTAAAAATATCTTATAACTCCCAAATATATTACCTATCATGTAACAGCAACCATTATTTTTTATCACTTTTAATAAAATATTCAAAAAATCTTAAATACTTGTCTCCTACTACCTGATGTTTTATTTTGTTTATTCGGTCACGTGGGTTGTCTTTCAAAATATGCGTTTTTGCCGCTCGTCTTTGTGGCCTGCGATTGGAGGTTTAGACCCCCTTCCCCCTTGGTACGATTTCCCCTCTGAGATCAAGAGACAGCGCGTCAGTTCCCCGAAAGCTGTGATAGGAGGTGAGATACTACTTTGGCACGTAAATAATTGATTCAAAATATAATTATAGAAATATTTTATTGCCAACGTGTTAATAATATACTCTACGTTAACTTTTAAATGTTATCGACTTGAAAAAGTGAATATGGCAAGAAGGAAATAAAAGAAGGGAGAAAAAAAAGATGCCTGAAGAGGTACTTTTAAACACGCCGGCTCCATCACCAATACCAGAAACCCCACGAATGACTCCATCTGCAACACCGACTCCCTCTGAAGTATCTTCTCGTTATTCAAGGGCAAGAAAGTGAAAAGAGATAGAACAAAGTTATACAGAGATAATATTAAGTTTCATGAAAAAATTGACCATTTATACGAGTTTTGCAAAATATCCTGGAACTTCTTTGAATCAGGGTATGTAAAAGGAGCTGCTGATGGTGTTGGAGGGGCAACAAAACGCCAAGCTGATGCCATATGAGCTGAGTTGGAAACGATATTGCAGATGTGTTTCAATTCTTTTCCGCACATCAAGATGCCAACAAAATTAAACTGATCATGGTAACAGACGAAGGCGTAGAAAAGGTAGCAGCAACGATGTGCCCCTAAAAAGAACAATGCAAGTCCACCAAATGTTCACGGAAACTGGATACCATAGGGTATTAAGTTGTTTTTGTGAACAATTCTGTTCCTGCCACGTTCCTCAAAATTATCTTATATAACGAAAAATAAGACTATATAATTCATGATGTGGAGGATATTCGCTGATATTACGAACACAATTGGGATGCTTTTTACATTAAAAAGTTTTTACGATACAGTGTATAGCCCAGATGAAACATCCGATGAAGATTAGAATTTGAGGACCAGCCAAACGAAGGATCTAACTAATCAAACAGCTGTCTGCGGTGCTTCTTACCAGAAACTCCAGCCTGAAGACATTCATCCAATAAACATTAAAGACAGAGTACACGAATTAGTTAAAGTACGAAGCGAGAGGAAAATCCAATACACTTACGCTGGAGTAGCAAAAAGTACCATTGATGAAGATAGTGATGTCTTCGTAATGTTCCGAAATTCCTTGGTGGAGAATGACGTATCGGATGTTCCTTCTGATGATTTGATTAAAGCGGCTCTGAATGTTTTAATAATATTCACAGGGAAAAAGACGATATTTTAAGCTCGCATATCCGAAAAATAAGAAGATCAGTGGCTTACAAATTGAAATATTGTCTTGCTAGATTGTGCTATTGTTAATGATGATAATTTAATTTTATGTTTTTGGAAATTTTAATTTGTTGTGAAGTTAGACTAGATTTTTATTTACTTAGGACGAATGAGTAGTAATTTAATTTATTAAAATACGAATCTCTTATTCTATAGGTTCTCAAATATGATTTCATTAATTGTCTAAGTTCAATCTCATGTTATTTTATATAACAATGTTGAAGACTGATAAATATTTATAACAAATTCAATGATTCTAGAAAAATAAACTTCATTTATTCCAATAAGCAGCCTGGTATCCCTTAGAATAACAACTCTGTCACATAATTTATTACTCTGTCACGGTATTGTCTCCTGGGAGGAAAATTGTTTTGGTCGTTTATATATTTTGTTATGACTAGTGTAACTTTGAAAAATTTATATTAATAGTTGATGATATTGCCGTCTGCGATATTCGTAATTATTTGTAAATGATAGTAGAAATGGATTTATAGCAAAAACATACTTTATATTAGCAGAAAATGTGACAGAGTGGTATAAGATCAAGAAAAAAACATATTTGTATTATTTTAATATGTTTTTTAAAAGTTCTTTTAGTTAATTAATGTATTACAAAAGTATAAGTTATTTGACGAAGAGAATTCAATAGAATAAAATAAAAGAGTTCGTGACGGAGTTGTAGTTTTTTTTATCGAATCCATCTTTCAGGTCTTGAAAATCGTACAAAAATCTGTAAACTTCGCGGCCAACAACTTTTTTCGCTATTATAGAAATTCTGCTATCAGAATATATACATATATACTGACGAGAAAGCTTAATATATTTTTTTTAAATTGAGCAAATGTTTTATCAAATTGTAGGTTAAAAAGAAGAACGACCCGGGTGCGCAATTCGAAGCCAGGGTCGAATTATTTATGCAAAAAATATTAGTAATACCTAAAACGTTTACGTAAAAGTTTCATAACCGTTTTCATTTTGACCTTGTTTTACAAAATTTTGTAGAAAAGTCGTCAAACTCAGCTTATACTTAGTGTATCACGTAGCTATCCACACTCTTGAAAATCATTCTGTCAGCGCCTTGTATACGATACTATGTAGGACTGGATAATTATTGATCTTCTTAGTTATGGTAAGGAAAAGCTCCATAAACCGAGTAAACGTACCATGAGTTATCCCTGTTTTCTCAGAGACAACGGTTACCTCTTGTGGCAATCTCTAGTTAGTGAAGGTCCAAGTTGTTTTTATCCGATTATACCAAAGTTAAGGAATAGAAGGAAATAAGAAAGTCCAAACTATTATTGTGATTCAATAAAAATATTATGTTCTGGTTTATGATAGTAAAAAAAAATTAATTTGAATTTATTTTTCCATACTTTCAAGTATTTAATGCGTTTTTGTTTTCATTTAGTGTCAGATCAAATGTATTCGACACTTTTGTTTCAAATACTTCTCATGCATGAGTATAGTATCGATACATTATCTCTTCCCGAGATTTGACGAGCTTAAGCCTCCGGAACAAGGTGGATTTTGAAAAAGCTGTACAGCATCGTAGACGATATACGTACATATTGGTAGATTATACAGAATACCAAATAGTATATTTAGCCTACTACTACTACGTAAAAGCGTTTCATGCCATCAGAATTCGGGCGGATCTGGCCTCCTTAAAGCGATACCAAGTCGATTAGCATAATGTCAAGGAGGCGCTGAAATGTCTGTATCACGACTTGGCTTAAAGTAGAAACGATAACTTGCAATATACTTCAAAAAAAATTACAATGTGCTTTTTCTTTTAGGATGTTTTTTTTTTTTTTATACCACTAAGGTGGCAAACAAGCTTACGGTCCGATAGATGATGATAAGCAGTCACCGTAGTCTATGACCGCTTGCAACACCTAGGGTAACACTCACGCGTTGCCAACCCTTCAAATATCTATTAATTTCTCGAATGTATCACATCATAATTTTATTCCCTAGAAGTGGGTAACCAATGGCTGGATAAACACCCTTATCATAATTATTTTGTGGGACAGCCTCGTTTTACCAAACCACTTTACTCATGTGTGACAGGTGGTGAGCCCATCGCCGCAAGGCTATTTCTGATACATCGTATCTGCACTAAGGTAGCAGAAGGTCTTAGTGGTTAAAAATAAGTAGGACATATATATCTCATAAGTACCTATATGTTTGTTCTGTTTTCGCTTATTAAATAGCAATTATAGGGGTTCGTTACAGTTATCCAAGCATAACATTGTTTGAAAGTTTTAAGCCATAATGAATTTGTAACCCCAGCGAGTCGTTCATTGCGGGAAAATTCTGCAGTATCTCTGCTATAAATTTCAAGATAAATGCAAAATTCTGAATAATTTTCATCGTTTTCATTTATTTTAATTTGTAGGAATCGTTATAACAGATGGTCAAGTTATAATCTCAGAATTTATTCAAGACGTTTTATAATGTGACACTTTAAAAGAGGGCCAACGCGTAATTTTTTTTTAGGAATATAATATATTTTTTTCTGTCAAATAAAGGGTAAAGCGCAGAATTCGGTCATTACTTCGGGAACTCTTTACCAAAAATCGAGTCACCGTTTTTATTGCACAGCGTTTTCCCATATCTATGGTTGTATCGCTATGGCGCGCCGCATATGCGCCTGTGTATTTGCAACTGTCACAACAATTTACTAGCTTTTGTCTAGGACTGAGAAAATAAAACAATATGTGTTTTGTTTTCCAAAAAATTGGATCACCTCGTTGTGACTTATAGTGTCTGCCGTAAAAAATCTATTTCTGTGGGATAAAAAATTACCTATGCACTTCGCTATGCTTCCAGCTATTCCTGTACCAAACCTTAGCTCACGTTATTTTTCTCATGCGACATAAATGTATAGTGCCTTGAGCTTGTGGGTCTCATTCTTAAAAAAGAAATATTCCTATGAGAACTCTCAATCGAGTTGTAAATGTCTTAATGTTAAGAAGTAAGAAATACCAAACACACTTCTTGTGTTGCCTGAGCATCTCAGGTGTTGCTCCTGGTGGTCTTCTGCTGCCTACAAGTAGCAAAAAATTTCGGCAAAAAATTGAAAATTGTCAAAGTTGAAAAACGAAGTATTAATAGATGTCCTACTTAAAATAAAAATATGTTTTCGCTGTTAAAATAACTATTTGTAAGCACAGGCAGAATTTAAAATTTGCATTGATTCAGAGGAAATCTATTTTCAACTTCATTAACCAAAACATGAAGTTTCCAAAATCCAGAAATATATTGTTGGTGTGTATATATATTTATAGAACGCCAGGAAATAGCTCCGTATACGAGTCGAGTCGGAAGAGCGACCTCATTCGTTTCTGTCCGGTTAAAAGTGCCGTGGCTTCCAAGTTTCCCTTTAGATTACTTTAAAGAAATGTTTGTATTTGGACATTTCTTAGTATTTTATGCTTAATTTAACTCTGGTTAAACCAATGAATGACCATAAAACAAATATATACGAAAAAATTTAAGTGTTATATTTTAAAATGACGTCTTAACTAAGTATATTGATTATCTAGTGTTAAAACGAAGTATTTTCTTTCTTTAATTTGTCCCCAATAAAGGTTCATAAGTAAGCTAATAAACGCATAAGTAATCTAAACTTATAATACAAATCATTTTATTCTTTCACTCTTCTTTTATCATTTAACATTTTTATCTCATAGTAAATTTGACTGCCAATTTTATTATCGTAAATTCTTAAGAGGGCGATATAGGCCAGAAAGCTAATTTCTGTAATTCTAACGTTGTGTGTGTAAATTGACTATTAATCATTAGATAATGTCATATACATTCCTATGAGATATATATGTTATATACTTCTTAAGTAATTTATACCGTAATGACGCCTTGAAACTTTAAATTTTTTTGTTTGGAATTTAACGTTATTACCGTTTTGTAGTCTCACTTTTTGACTTTTCGCTACAACTTAGAGTCTATGCACTATATAACAAGCTATTCTAATTATTTAACCAACTTTCATTACAAGCAAATGCAAAACACGCTTTAAAAATTTGCACAAGTGTTGAAACAACGGTCACTTTCAGAATTTTTTATTTCATTAAATACAATAAATGAAAATCATTCAGTAAGGTAATGCACTAGACAAAAGCAAGTTTTATAACATATATTTTTTTAATCCTATAGATGCTATAGTTAAGCCACAAAATTTGCACAAAAACGGCGTTTTTTCGCGGTCTAGCCTATACCCTAGCCCTAAGAACATTTATTAGGTTTTATTTTAAAATAGCTATACTGGTATTAATGCAGATGTTGCGAATTCGAGTATTTTTAACACTAAGTTTTCCTCGTTAATTTTAATGTTAGGTCAAAAAATGGTTAGAATAAAAGTTTTAATTTTTTACTATTTTTTACTCTAAAATCTATTTAGCTAAAAACCCCTATTCACCTGTAATTCTAACAATGTATAAACAATTTTGTATTGTATTGTGTATTGTACTGCAGATTTCCACTGATGAATTTTAATTAATTTATACTTAAAAATAACCTAGTTGGTCGAAATAAATCATTTTATTTTATTTATTTTCATTTTCTTTAATATCTTTTGTTATTATATTACTTCTTCTTTCAACATTTTGATGACTAATATTTAATTGTTACTAATGTTTGAAAATATTTATTAAAGTAAAAAATTATATTTAATTTTATCGCTGTTGTTATTTGTAAGGTTGGCATATATAAATCCAATCCAGTCCGGTGTAAAACCAAGAGACACCTACGTACGACCCCGTAAACATCGACCCACAGGCAGGTTGGTAGTACGGAGTGGAGCCTCCGAGGCCGGTGAGCTGCTTCGAATGGACTCATGACAGGAATGTTTCAAACTACAACAGCAGATGCAAGGGTAGGCAGGCTTGGCAGGTGCTGCACAACACAAAACGCAAATTTAAGAATAGTTAGTTTGAGGATATTTGAAATCATTGAAAAAACTATAGTATTATAAAAAGCTGTCAAAATTCCTTATACAATTATAAGCCATTATACTGCCATTGTGTGCGGGTATACAAACATAGCGCGCATATATACCCCGTGTTACGGGAGATTACTTGGCTGTGTTGTAACGTAACGTAGCTTTCAATAGTAATAGGTAAGGTATAGTAGATACTGGAAACCGTAAAAATGGAGTTCCTCCACACGATTAACCTCTAGCAGAAGTACCAGTGTTATCGATAAAATTTTATTACTCTGTATTTCAATGCAACGTTCGAAATTGACTATATTACAATATTCATATTATCCCATTATATAACCAAAGATTGGAGATAGTAGGATTGAATATACCAACTATATTTAAAGAAAACCGAAACTGAAAACTGATAGTGGGTAACAAAAACCCCAATAACTTCTTAAATATTAGAGCTAGCTTTATGAAATAAAGGCTGTATTCTAGGCATTTTCTAGTGCTTACACCTTAGTCATAAAAGATCAAGATCATAAAGTTTGTTTTGAATAGAAATAAATTAAGTAATTATGACAATTTTTTACGTTCGGGTTTAGTGGCATGTTTTTAATTCAGAATCAGAATAAATTCGTTATAATGGTAAATATGTAAACAAATACGATTTGCTTAATTTGTTTTTTTAAAATCTTCTTTATTTTCTATTTATTGGTTTTAATTTAATTACGAAAAAATATGAAAAATTAACTTCTTGCTATATTTGTAATGAAATAAACTTTATTGTTGTTTACAAGGATTGCTCAAATATTTTAAAAGTTATCACATTTTTCATAACTGACCCGCATTCTTTGCCGCCCAGTATATTTATATACATTGTAAAGCTTGTTCGTTAAGTGTGAAAATAAAAAATATGAATTTATTAGTTGATTCATTATAATATCAGGTATGTTTTGTTTATATGTTTACAAAGAGTAACTATTGGACGCGGGCAATAAACCAGTATTGTATCTAATTAATCTGTTTTTAGTAGTTTATTTTTCAACAAAGGCTTATACAGTAAATAAATATGTATTCGATATTTGTTTTCGCAAATAACACTATCGATACTTTTCTCACGACTACTAATCATGAGTATAGTATCAATGCTTTTGTTTCGATGTCTTATCTCATCCCAAGCTTCGACAACTTTCAGCCTTCGGAACAGAGTGGATTTCGAAAAAGCTTCATAGAGCAACGTGAGACCACATTCGCACATGGTAAATGAAACTTGATACCAAACAGTATATTGAGCTTATGTACACTTAGCTGCAAAATTGCATGGATACCTCAAATTCTATCATTGTGTGAACTCCATGTGCACTCAAGTTAGTCCACGTTAACAAAACAAAACTAGATGGCGTGGTTAACTGAACTACTGACGTTTTCTACACATAGTAAGACAATCGATAATTTAACCATTTTGTACATGGATCTCTAGCTGAATTTGTTGGGGGCCCAGGTGTCATCCTCATACTTGTGTCTAGTGGCCGACGTTCGAATCTGATGGACTCTGTTCTGCTTCTGCTTTTGTTTTGTTTTTTTTTTTTTATAATTTTGTTTTGTTTTTATTGTATTATTACGTGTCTTATATAATAAATGAATGTGTTTTTTCAAAACTGAGTATCTGTAAACAGAAATGAAACAATTTTTGTTTTTAAAAATGGTTTTTATTTCTTATGCAATATTTACGACCTGGTCAGAGACCATCAATTTGACTTTCGCCACGGTCGCTCGACTGGTGACTTTTTAGTGTATTTCACACACCGATAGCCATTGAGAGTCAGAGGGAGGCATTGGCTTGTAACCTTGGCTTGTGGACATAGCGAAGGTGTTCAATAGGGTCTTGCACCGAGGTCTTCTATCGAAATTGCCATCTTACGGAGTGCCCGACGGTTTGTGAAAATGGGTTGCTAGCTTTTAGTCCGGAAAACGCATACGAGCCCAAAGAAAATCCCATTCAGTGTGGTCTCACAATTCCAGAACCCTCCCCTTTCCATCTCCAAGAGCATTGGGATCTTGGTGTTGACATCTCTAGCGATGATCAGTTCCGAGATCATTTGCAAGACAAGGTCAAGCTGGCGTACAAAAAACATGGTGTACTCAACGGAGCGAAGCAGTATTTCACGTCGGGGCATGCATTTACACACTTTAGAACCGAAATGGTCGCGTACAGTGCGGTTTCAGACAACCTTCCTCCCGCGAACGCTTGGGTTGTGGAATGAGCTCTCTGCCAAGGTTCTCTCCAAGGACTACAGTATGAGTTTCTTCAAGAAAGAAGTTATTAGATTTCTAATGGGTCGGTATCACGCGAGTGATACCCTGGGTATTGCAAGCGTGCATAGTCTACGGTGACCGCTTTCCATCAGGCGGACCGTAAGCTTGTTTGCCACCTGAGTGGTATAAAAAAATTTAGTTATTAACTATAAACTCTGTTAACAATATAACGTTTGTAACAATAAAACTACGAAACTTATCATTGACGTCGTAGCTTAAGTATTCGTTTTTGAAATCGAAAAGAAGATTAAAGGTTCAACCACAATAAAAAAACATTTGGGTTATATAGTTACACAATATAGTAACCATAATTTAAAACTAGAGACCGAGCTATTAAAAAGATCAAGCGAGGCGGCGGCGTTATTGCGTTTTGCAGCTCTGACAATTTTGTGGTTTTTATTACTTATCAATAATTGAAAGTTCAAGTAGCTTTACTAATAGTGTTTTGCTTGACCTTAAGTTACAAATAAGATGATATTTTACTAACACAAAATAAAAAGTTCAGAAACGTAAAAAAGTGAAATTAAGCTTTGAATGTTGTTTTTAATACTAACGTAATTGGTTACGCTTATTATTCTGGTCTCCACTGTGTCAAGTAGTATGGTTCAATAATTAGTGCAACCCCTACCTTGTTCGATAACAGCTTGCATGCGGGAACGCATTAAATCTATAAGATTTGTGCACATATTTGAACCACAAATACTATGCCATATTTTTCACAATGAGCCTCTAATGCTATGCTTCTGGACTTCATTCTTACTATCCCAACGTTGAAAAATGACACCACATATTTTTTTATAGGATTTAAATCAGGTGATCTAGAAGGCCAAGTATTATCATTAATGTTATTATGCTGGTAAACAACTCTCACACACTACGCGAACGGTGCATTGAACAATTATCTTGCACAAACGTTATCAACGGCAATTCTTTCTCCGTATACACGCTTCGAACGGTAGGTAACATGGTCTCTTCCAGCACTTACACATAAATAGCACTATTTGCTCGACTGGGTAGTCTGATTAGTTCTCCCGGGTCACTCATCTACATCATGTTCACTGTTATACGAACGGACTCCAAATTGGGCACTATTATATCGCGTATTATTCCGACGACACAAACTTCGTCTAAGTCGCCTTCCGTGTTGGCTGGATTCAAAAGTCTTTTCATCAATAAAGATGACATTACTACAATAGAAAGTAAATGCTCCAAACAAAAGTCTAACCTTGATCTTTTATGATTTTTCTATGCAAGGGTTTGACAGCATGCCTACGATAATGCAGACCCTCACTATGTAGAACAGTAAACAGTATCCACAGTTGTGCCAAATAGTCGGCGTAGTGGTTTGTCGGCACGAATCTATTTTATACGCTCTTACCATGGCTTCACGTTGTGGTGTAACTATGAGCCGTGGCCTACCTGGGAGCTTATTGGGAACAGTCTTCAAGTTCAAGAGTCTAGAGTCCGAATAGCTCCAGCCTGTTCCCAATAAGGTCCCTGTGACGGTGGAGCAAAGACCCTTCCTTTTCAAATCGGGGTACCCATAAAACAACTGTTTTCCCCTGTAACAAATTTTAGAAATATGTAGGTAATTAATACAAAATATATAGTTTTACAAAACATAAAAAGATAGGAAGACATTAAATAACCAACTTACGTTTACACCGGCTTTTCTAGCAATTTCTGACAAATTTTTGCCTTCATTATTATTTGCAATTTTGTGCATTAATATAACAACCATAGCACGGACGCGAAGCAGGAAGAATTTCATTAAATGACCAGTCACTATTTGGCTCTGTTGTGCGTGCATAATTATTTGCCGTTGCGCTCGCACAGATGCGATGACCGCTGTCATCAGAAATTACTACTATTGTGACCACTGAACACAGGCTAAAAGGTCAATGTACGAAATTCTTCGTGCTTCACATCCGTGCTATAGAAGTAGTTTTTAGGCAATGGCACAAGTAGTTATTACGCTATGACGCAGTGAACGAACAAAAGAGTATAAGTCTTTGTAAAAACCAATCTGATATATGACTTTTCAGCCTAACCTATTAAGTTTTAATACTATGCGTTTTCTGTAATTCGCGTTGGCTTGTTAATCGCGATAACTTTTTAGTCCATAGATCGACTAGTCTGAACTAGGTATGTCGAAAAAACAGGGCAGTTATCGTTTGCAAATAGTTTTTCTCTCTTTTGAGGCATATGTCGTACGCTAGTGGTGGGTAGCAGTTTTTATTGACCCCTCTTATTTTAGGGGAGTCATAAGTTATTAAAATGGGGCATCATATGGACCCTTTTTTAAACAAGAGGGGTGGCAAAAGGGTTTTTGTGACCTCTCCTTTTGAGGACGATTACAAAAGTCATTAAAATGGCGAATCGTTTAGACTCCATTATTGAAAAAAAGAAGGGTCCAAACAGGGGGTTTGTGATCCAAAGGTCGTTAAAAGGAAATCATGTGGGCCCCTTTTTCAAAAAAAAAAATAGGATTGACTCGTTGGACATCCCATCTCTACTGCTACCGACCACTCGTTGCATGTTGACCGCTAGCGTACGACATATGCATATAAGAGAGATTCTAAGAATACTAAAAACTATTTGCAAACGATATCCGCCATGGTTTTTTGACATGTGTAGTTCAAACTAGTCGATTTATCTACTAAAACAGTTACCGCGATTAACAACCAATGAGCAAATTAATTAAACATATCTCGAATTCCAGATTATCTCTATCAGCACGAGAATCAGGCCCCTAGTAGTAAATGTCGAAGCTATAGCTATAGAATATAGCTGACTGGCTACTCATCAATGAGTTTTACAGTTTTACATCCGGGAGTTTCTTGTCACTTCTTCTCTCCTTAGGCTAGTTTCCGAAGTGATGGTAGTTTAAATGATGTGCATTTGTTGCCGGGCTGTTGTGTAGGGGCTGGGCCACTTTCGGGTGTGCAACGTCTGTTTGAATGTGTGTGTGCATATATGTGTATGTGCGTATTTATGTGTAGCACCCGCTCGTGCTGCCGAATCAGATAGGAACCATAAGTTAATTTAAATATAGTGTTATATATATATATATATTAAAATATGTTTGTATATATATGAATATGTGCATGTATGTGTATTTTATATTATCTTTAATATGTATATTAATACCTATTTATTTATTTATTACTTATTTACATATTTGTAAAATGTAAATATGTATGTATGTGTATATGTGTATGTACGTCTGCTGTGTAATATTATTATTAATTATAATATTATATGTTATATGAATTTAGTACAATCGAAGTTTTATTGGAGTTGCTTGAGTGTGTCATGCTCTCTCAAAGTGTCTCTGCGGTGGTGGCATGTGCGTCGGGTCGTTACGTTCCCTAAAACATGGTTGAGCGAAGCGATGGCTGATTAATGCCATACTTGTGAACGGGTGCCGCCTGTGGAGGCTGGTCTGCTCTTGCAAACTTCTTGCAAACTCATTTGTATTCTTAGTATATATTTATATGTACTGTTATACCCCTAGCACATATGTAGATATGCTTACTTACTGTATTAGACCCCTGAGTCAGCATTTATGACTAACTCCTATCAAATTATAAGTTTAGTAAGACAGTCCCATCACCCGTCGCGGCTGCCAACGGATCCAAAATTATTAATTGTTATCGATTAATATTAAAAACTATTAAATTAAACATTATTCAAAATCATTTTTTCTAGTCCTATTTAAAAATCCTTTTTTTAAAATCCAATTTTTCGAAATCCGTATAACATTTATGGTGGCAGCTAAAAGGATCTAAAAAGGTCCCGGTACGTCTCTGAACAAAAATAAATACTATTTCCTGAAAAAGTGAAGTGACTGTGTATCCTGTATATAAACTATTAATACATACCTGCTCTATTCTGTAAAAGTGAAGTGACTCTGTATCCTGAAAATAAATTAATAATACATACCTGCTATTTCCTGAAAAAGTGAAGTGACTGTGTATCCTGTATATAAACTATTAATACATACCTGCTATATCCTGAAGAAGTGAAGTGACTCTGTATCCTGAAAATAAATTAATAATACATACCTGCTATTTCCTGAAAAAGTGAAGTGACTCTGTGTCCTGTAAATAAACTATTAATATATACCTGCTATATCCTGAAAAAGTGGAAAATAGAAAGTGACTGTAACCAGAATATACCAACTATACCCCGTAGTCTACATAAACAAAGAAACATTAATATTCAAGAAGAACAACTCAACATACATTACTACATATTCTGAATAACATTTCTACAACTCGATATATATCACTGTATCTCACCGAGCCGCACCGTGGTACACCTTATCGTCGTGCACTGGCCGGCATGCTCATTATCGCATACGCCTACGCGTTCTCCGTCCTGTGTGTCTTTGGTCATTGTCTAATGTGTCTAGATTTATTTACTTTTAGGGTTCAGTAAGACAATTGTTTTATTTTAATTGCTTTATAAGTGCAATTAACATATTTTAATATAAATAAAAAAATGTCGAAAAACAAAGGACGCTCATCCTCATCTGGTCACGTTGATTTGAACATTCTTATCCAGTTCATTAAACCATTCGATGGTAGTCGAGATCTACTAAATCCTTTTTTAAATTACTACAAATGCTATTGATCTTGCATCCACATCTCAGGAAACTATTTTACTTAAACTTATTCTTAGCAAATTAGAAGGCAGAGCCCAAGCGGCTTGCACAATCAAAGATTTTGACGATTGGAGTCAATTAGAGGATTTTTTAAAAGCACAATTTGGAGAGCGTAAACACTACACTCACCTACTTTCAGATTTACAAGAATGTAAACAGCTACATAATGAATCGGTCAGGCAGTTCGCTTTAAAAGTTGAGACTTGTTTAGCTAAATTTTTAACGGAAATTAATATATCGAGTCCCACAAAAAAGAAACCAGAACTGGCTGGTCGAGTCGCTGCCATGGAGGACTTAGCCCTCCATACATTTATTACAGGCCTAAATCCTACATTAGCAACTACTGTGAGAAGTTGCGAGCCCGCCAGCCTCAATAATGCCATAAATATAGCTGTGTCAGAAGAAAAAATGTTACCAGCCTCTATTAAGAAAACAGTGCCATTTTCGTCTAGCAAAGGTGATTATCACAGCCGTTCTTTCAACCAACAAGAAAATTTCCGTGGAAAACACAGTCCAAACGGAGCCTATGTAAACCCAATCCAACCTGCACGTTTTAATTATAAAAATAATGATTACCTAAAAAATAAAAACGATATTGTATGTCGATATTGTAAATTCCCTGGCCACACCATAGAAAACTGCAGAAAACGGGAATACAATAATAATTTTAAAAATCGTTTTCCTAACTCAAACCAAGCCTCCCCTTCCGGGTATAGGCCTCGAGATACGCAACGTATAAACATGATTCATGATTCACCGCCTCAAGAAAAACCTTATGAAACTCACGATGACACACAAGAATCTTACGAAGAAACAAAAAACTAATAGATGTCTCGACTCGGTGTCGAGCGGGACAACCGATTGCTTAAACCGGCACTTGTTCTAAATCAAATACTGTTCCTAAACTCATGCACCAAAATCATCAAATTGCTAACACTAGATTTCCAAAAGAATCCAAAGATAAATTATGCCAAACTGACATTGTAATCAAAATAAAATCGGCTCCGCGACATGGGTTGCCGTCAAATCCCGTCACTGTATCCTCTGTATCCACTGCATCCTCTGTATCCACTGCATCCTCTGTATCCACTGCATCTTCTGTATCCACTGCATCCTCTGTATCCACTACATCCTCTGTATCCACTGCAATCTCTGTATCGACTGCATCCTTTGTATCCACCGTATCTACTACATACGCTGAATCCGCTGTATCTGCTATACCTCCTTGAATACACAAAAATAAAAATCTCACCGTATCCTTTGCTACCGAATCCAGACAAATTACTCAAAATAGCAAACCATCAAACACCATGACTACATCCGCCATATCTACTACTTCATCGAATGAAAGAAATACTATGAACATTAAACTCTACCAATTGAACACTTCTTATCCTTCCGAATTCATAAAATCTTCTAGTTCAGTAAATTCTACTAACTCTCAAGCCAATACTAATCTGAGAAACAAAATTAATGCAGATGTTTACGAAATTACTAGCATTCCTACTAAAACTCTACTACCTTACATTTTGATATCCACTTCAGTATCGATTACACCGTTATCACTGCTAGTCGACTCTGAATCCTCTGTCAGTCTGTTAAAACAATCATGTATAAATAAAAGTCCTTCAATAACCAATGAGCCAATCAAATTGAAATGTATTGACCCTGTTAAAGAATGCACTGAAACTCTTGGACACTTCGAGCTGAAACTCGTTACATGTACTAACCCACACAAACATATATATCACAAATTTCATGTAATAAATAACATCAATCTGCCTTATGATGGCATAATCGGAAACGGCCTTCCCAACACTTTTGGTTGCAACATTGACTACACTCACGACGTTCTCAAAATCGGGTCATCTTACTTAAAACTTAACTTTTGTGAACCTACTTACGTCATCCCAGCGAGATCGGAAACAGTAATAGAATATTCAGTTTCGAATCCCGAAATAAAAGAAGGCTATATACTTGACCAAAAACACTCCGAAAATCTACTATTTGCAAATTATTTAGTCAGAGTTAAAACCAACAATAGGATGAATATTTCTGTTGTAAATCTATCAGAATCCCCAATAACCATAAGTTTCAATCTTCAACTTACTCTTACACCTGTCAAATCAACACAAGATCTTGAACCCGTACACTGTTTCAATGTCAATGATACTCAAAACTACAGAACTGACGACTCTTATTTGCGCACCTAAGAAGTTTTAACTATGTTAAGGACTTCTCACCTCAACAACGAAGAATCAGACGCTCTGTACCAGATATGTTCAGAATTCTCTGATATTTTTCATCTTCCAAACGACCAAATGACTCATACTACGTTTATGCAATACGACATCAAAACCTCTACCGACAATCCTATTCACGTGAAATCTTACCGTTTCCCCGAAGTCCACAAAGGTGAAATCAAAAAGCAACTAGACCAAATGCTAGCTCAAGGTATCATAGAATCCTCTGTATCCCCCCATGGTCCTCACCAATTTGGATAGTTCCAAAGAAACTAGACGCGTCAGGAGAACGAAAATGGCGTGTCGTTATAGACTATAGGAAACTGAATGATATCACGATTAGTAATACCTATCCCATTCCCCAAATTTCCGAAATCCTCGATCAACTTGGTGACAGCAAATATTTCTCAACTCTTGATCTCGCTTCTGGGTTTCACCAAATCTCCATCAACAAAGATGATGCGCCTAAAACCTCTTTCCAAGTTCCTCAGGGCCAATTTTAGTTTACTAGGATGCCCTTTGGCCTCAAAAATGCACCGTCAACATTCCAGAGACTGATGAACACGGCTCTATCCAGCCTGCAAGGAATCCGCTGCTGCTTGTACTTAGATAACATCGTTATCTATAGTCACGACCTCCCATCACATATTAAAAACTTATCTTGTATATTTGAAAGACTTCGAAGTTACAACCTCAAACTGCAGCCGGATAAGTGTGAATTTCTTAGGCGTGAAGTCGCCTATCTAGGTCATATTATGACCGAAGAGGGCGTAAAACCAAATCCCGACAAAATCAATGCCGTCACTGAATTCCCAACTCCTAAATCTCCCAAAGACATCAAGTCATTCCTCGGACTCGTTTCCTATTATCGCAGGTTTATTCCTGATTTCTTAAAAATTTCCACTGACGTCCCTCTTCAAAAAAGATTTAGATTTTAAATGGGAAAATTCACAACAAGTCGCTTTCGATGAATTGAAACATAAACTAACCTCGGCTCCAGTACTTATTTATCCCGACTTCACTCAAACATTCAATCTCACATGTGACTCATCAAACTACGCCGTTGGCGCCATTTTATCCCAAGGCCAAATTGGACAAGACCGACCCATAGCCTTCGCTTCACGAACTCTCAATAAAAGTGAGTGGAACTACAGCACCACTGAAAAAGAATTATAAGCCATAATATTTGGTTGCAAAACCTTCCGACCCTACCTCTACGGGCGAAAATTCCATATCATCACTGATCACCGTCCTCTCAAGTGGTTATTTAACCACCGTTACCCAAGCAGCAAATTACAAAGGTGGCGGTTAAAATTGGAAGAATACGAATACGAAATCGTATATCGTAAGGGTAAATTAAATACGGTTGCAGATGCCCTTTCCAGATTCCCAGTAAACCCTATTTATCCTGAAAATCCTTACGACCAACTAACAGACCTTGGTCCCTCAAACCTTAGACCACTCGATGACCAACCAAATATTGACTTTAGTCCACTAGACATACCAATCCCTGACGACCCACTGACCCTTCCAAACGATGAAATTCTAGAACTACTTAATAATAATCCCACAACCGGCGACTTACCCATCCAGAACCCAATAACTAACACAGAAAACCAGACAAACGACTTACCTTATCAAGATTTTCCAGAAATACCTCCTACTCCTGAAATACAAGACCTACTACTTACCGCTGAGCTCAGCCACGACGAATACGCAGACTTCCTAAAAGCAACGCTTGATAAAAATAAAACGTTTAACACCAACCTGAAAGAACATAACGAAAACCTCATGAAAACCAACTGTAAAATAATCGTAATCCCTACTTCAATTGATTTAGATGAATCAATCCCTTATTTAACCGAAATCCTAGAAAAATTCCAAAACCCTGATGACTTACTAAACACTGAAAGACAACTACACTCATTTTAAGGATTCAAAATAAATAATGAAATCGTTTATTTACTATTTACCAAAGTAAACCACATTGACGATTGTTCCTATCAAGACATATAAAAGACCTTAAAAACTGTTAGAAATGAACAACTACTGTCAGAAAACACAACCGACATTGCTATTGCGGACTTTAAGAACCCCTTTCATTCTTTTATAAAAATATACAATATGCTCACTTACCTGTTTCACAACTCCAACTTGAACGTAAATATATATCACAATAACATACTATTTCCTAATCTCAGCGAAATAAAAAAGATCCTTCGCGAAAATCACGACCTACAAGTCGCAGGTCATCTTGGATCAGTCAGAATGCTAAAACGCATACGAGAAAAATACTATTGGAAAGGAATGCGTAGTGACATAGAAACATACGGAAAACAATGTTCTTTATGTCAAGAAAACAAAGCTTTAAGAAGAATAAACAAAGCACCAATGCAGATTACCACAACTTCATCAGTTCCCTTCCAACGCCTCGCAATTGACATCGTAGGTCCTCTCCCCGAATCCGGCACGGCTAAACTCAAATACATTATGACTTTACAAGATGACCTAACCAAATTCTCCGCAGCCTATCCCATACGCACTGTTTCAGCAGAAGAAACAACCGATCAAGGCACCAATTTTACGGCTGACTTATTTAAAAAGACTTGCGAATTTCTTAAAATTAATCAGTTGTGGTCTTCTCCATACCATGCTCAAACCCAAGGTGCACTTAAACGTAGTCACTCGACTCTTAAAGAATATTTAAAATCGTTTGTCGACCAAAACCAAGAAAACTGGCCAAGGTATGTATATACGGCCATGTTGACTTACAACACTAACTTCAATAGCACGACTAACTTTACACCATACGAACTTCTTTTCGGTCACAATTCCTTCATTACTAATTCCATCTTCAACTCTGCATACTAATAAACACACATTTAAATTAAACTTTATTTTTTTTTAACTTAGAATAATGTTTTTTTATGGAAATATTTCAGTGCCATGGTCAAGGCAAGCCCGGACTATGTCCAGCCGATTACATCGAGTCCCGGCATCTATTTTGACCACATAGGCCAAATGAAGATAAGAAGCGGTTATCTTAGTATTGTGTCACCCGTAGACATATCGCATGTTCTTTTTTTTTTTTTTTTTATACCACTAGGGTGGCAAACAAATTACGGCCCGCCTGATGGTAAGCGGTCACCGCAGCCTATGGACGCTTGCAACACCAGGGGTATCACTTGCGCGTTGCCGACCCTTCAGAAATCTAATAACTTCTTTCTTGAAGAACTCCATACTGTAGTCCTTGCAGAAAACCTTGGCAGGGAGCTCATTCCACAACTTAAGCGTTCGCGGGAGGAAGTTTCTCTGAAACCGCACTGTACGCGACCATTTAGGTTCTAAAGTGTGAGAATGAATTCCCTGCCGATGGCGAGCGGTGCGATGGTAGAAAGTAGCCGTGGGCATCATTTCGAACAATTCCTCAGAACACAACCCATTGTACAAGCGGTAGAACACACACAGTGAGGCAAAGTCTCTCCTCAGACTTAAGGGCTCGATACCGCAAGTGAGTTTGGAATCGTCGACAATTCTCACAGCCCGTCGTTGAACCGAGTCAAACGGGCCAAGCTGGTATCCGGGTGCACCTGCCCAGAGATGGCAGCAGTACTCCATATGGGGCCGAACTTGCGACTTGTAGAGTAACAACCTTTGCCCCGACGTGAAGTACTGCTTCGCTCTGTTGAGTACACCAAGTTTTTTGGACGCCAGCTTCACCTTATCTTGTAAATGATCTCGGAACTGAACGTCGCTGGAGATCTTCGACACCAAGGATCCCAATGCTCTTGGAGATGGAGAGGGGAGTGTTCTGGAATTGTGGGACCACAGTGAATGGAGTTTTCTTAGCGGTGAACGCGCACACTTGTGTCTTTGTAGGGTTGAATCGGACCAAGTTTACCCGTCCCCAGTCAGAGACCTGGGACAGTGTGGTCTCGATTTGAGACACAAGTTCTCCGCGGTTTTCCTCCAGAACGGAACGAGAGATGTTTGCACGACCCGTGTAAAAAGCGTCTCCAGTACTGTCATCTGCATAGCAATGTATGTTGTTGATGTCCAACATGTCATTGATATGCAGTAGAAACAGCGTAGGAGACAGCACAGAGCCTTGCGGGACACCAGCATTAATGTCCATGCTATCAGAGCAACTACCGTCAACTACGGTTCGTATGCGTCTGCCGGACAAAAAGCTAGCCACCCATTTGCACAAACCCTCGGGCACTCCGTAAGATGGCAACTTCGATAGAAGACCGCGGTGCCAGACCGCATCTCATAAATATTGACGCAATATTAGTTACAATTAGGTTTTTATGTAAACAACCCAAGGCCCTTGATGACCTCGAATGCCATAATATTTTGGAACCCTTATCTTTGCGCTACTATGACGCTGCCAAGGAATAGGAATCTTTATCTCATTTGGTAACGCATAGAAGTAAACGATCAGCCTGGTTTGGTGGCATAGGCACCCTTTTTAAGCACATTTTCGGCACTCTAGATGAAGATGACGCATTTAAATACAATAGCGCAATCGAAATTGTTCAAAGCGACGAGAAAAAGCTAGCTTCACTAATAAAAAATAATATATTAGTAACTACGTCAACAATTAACGACTTTGATAAAAATTTACAAAAAATAAAAATTAATGAAGCTAGGTTAAACGACGCTGTCAACGAGTTTTCTTAAAAAATCTTTCAGTTTTGTCAAATAGTTTAATCCTAAAATCAAAAATTGATTCTGTAGTTAGTGTTCTAGAGACATGCCTACTTACAATCTCATTCCAATTAGAAGACATAACAAACTCCATGCTGTTTAGTAAACAAAACATTTTACATCCGTCAGTGCTCACACCCATGCAACTTTATAGAGAACTCGCTGATAATTACAGTCACATGTCCACTGGTGTAGAATTGCCAGTAAGCCTAGACTTAAGTTCTATATACATTATATTAAGTATTTCTTAGTAAGTATGTATTTATACCCCAAACAGGTTAGTATTTGTACTGCAAATACCCCTTAGCACCCCTAAGGAATATAGTTTGTATCAAAATGTACCCTTACCAGTACCTCACGATCCCAAAAACCCAGATACCTATAGCACTGTAGTACCTAGTGATAAATATACCGCAATGACCAAAGACAAAACCCTTTATTGTAACATAGACAGTTTAGATAAATGCGATAAAATTGATCCACAGAAATTTATATGTGACGTCACGAATGTGTTTTCATCAAGTGCTGTGAAAGTGAAATGAGGACAAAAGTAATAACAAGTATCCCCAAACAGTGTGAAACCAGATTTATTTACGGAAACGTGAACATTTAGAACTCATTAACAAACAATAGGTGGATATACATACAAACTCAACTAAGTAAATTATCTATAGATTGTGAAAACTCTGAACCTCTAGAGGTTAACATATTAGGTTCAGGTGTACTCACTGTACCAAATAATTGTAAGGCCTATTGTAAAAGTACCAAACTGATACCCCAATTTAATGTGAAAATATAACTACCAAAATAGCTTATTCCGATTTTAATTTAATTAATGATTCATGTTGCAAACTAGATAAGATTAGTCATATAATTTCGAATGTGCCTCGTATTTCTATACAAAATTTAGATTTAGACGATTTGGGTATAAATAAAGAACTGTCAAAATCAATTTTAAACAATATTGACGAAATAGTGCAAAAACCACACATAATAAAATACGGGACACATTACTCTATTTTATCTTTACTTACTCTATTTTTAGTCATAACTTGAATCTCAATTTTTATTGTAAGATCCAGAGGCAGTCTGTTTAATTACTTTAAGAGTTTTACCCTACCTAAACCCTCTAATGATAACGATAAAGAGCAGAGTCCTATCCCAGTACCGCGACTTAGACCAATCGTTTAATTTCAATCCATAAACTTCGGAGTTTCACCCCGAAGTTTAGTCTTCTGCGGGGGGCTGTTATACCCCTAGCACATATGTAGATATGCTTACTTACTGTATAAGACCCCTGAGTCAGCATTTATGACTAACTCCTATCAAATTATAAGTTTAGTAAGACAGTCTTGTCCCATCTCCCGTCGCGGCTACCAACGGATCCAAAATTATTGATTGTTATCGATTAATATTAAAAACTATTAAATTAAACATTATTCAAAATCCTTTTTTCTAGTCCTATTTTAAAATCCTTTTTTTAAAAACCAAGTTTTTGAAACCTCGTATAACAGTACGTCTGCTCTGTAATATCATATGTTAAATGAATATTTTTTGGCTCGGGAGTTACTTTAAATCCCGTCACAGAGTAATTGGAGAGTTTGAACGTATCACATGGTGCCCCCCCTATGAAAAGCAATAGGCAATTAAAATAGTACCTAAATTTTGATTGTTTTTTAAATCAAACTATTTACATTGTAAATCTTGTTTATTAAGTGCTTCAATACAAAACATGTATTTATTAGTTGATACACTATAATATTATGTTTCGTTTGTGATTTTACAAAGATTTCCTATTGGGCGCACGCAATTAAACAGCATTGTAATTAGTTTGTAAAGCTAGTTGTAGTTAATTTACTTGACGATTCGAAAGTGTTCTTAGTTACCCATTTGAATAAAAAGATTTTGATTTGAATTGTTCCTAGTTCGCTTCCACCCAGCAGCTAAATTTGGGAAGAGTATTTTTGAGAATTTAAAAATCTTGGTTTGGAGTCTCTTAACATTGTAACGAATGCGACTACATAGTTGGCTGGGCATTCATTTTTTTATATTTCAAGGTAACGCAGTCAAGAACTAGTCAAGTTTACAGGGAATTGCTATTACACTACATCGCAAATACACATGGATAAATGGCGTCAATTCTCGCCTCATAGCATTTTGTTTTAGAATTGTCCATGCACATTTGCAGCGCACCGTTCCTTGCCTTCGTTATCTACGTAAGAGATTTTCATGCTGTCGAAATTTGGGCTCAGCTGGTCTTCGTTAAGCGATACTAAGTAGATTGGCGATATGTTCAGATGCTGAAGAAGATAAAGTCGAAACGATAACTTGCAATATAATTCAAAAAATTGTTGCAATGTGCTTTTTCTCTTAGTATGTATGTATCACATCAAGGCTTTAATCCCCCTTCTGGGGATTACCCCGCTGATTACAGTGGCTTGATACACATCCAAATCATAATTTGGGCTACAGCTTCTTTTCACCAAACCACATCAGTCCTGCGTCACAGATGGTGAGCCCATCACCGTAACACCGTTTATGATACATCGTATTTGGACTTAGACAAAGGTAGCCTTATATATGTCCAAAAGGTAAAGCTAATACATAATATCTAGAATTCCAGAATAAAAAGAAAGTTCTATGCTCTCTTAGTGGTAAAATATAAAGTAATGATTGAAAATAAGTAGGCCAAATTCATGTCATAAGTATCTATATGTATGTTTTATTTCCGCTTATTAAATAATAATTATAGGGGTTCGTTACAGATATCAAAGCATAACATTGTTTGAAAGTTTTAAGCCATAATGAATTTGAAACCCCAGCGAGTTCTTCATTGCGGGAAATTTTGCAGTAACTCTGCTATAAATTTCGATATTAATGCAAAATTCTGAATAATTTTCAGCGTTTTCATTTGTTTTAATTTGCTGGAATGGTTATAACAGATGGTTAAGTTATAATCTCAGAACTTGTTTAAGTCATTTTGTAATTTAAAACTTTAATAGGACACAAGCTAAGCCTTAACTGTTTTTATTTTTTCGTTCAAAAATAACGATAGTATAACGTTGTTGACAAACCAAAATTATACAGGTATAATTGCTTCGGTAAAATAGTCGTACACTATTATGATACCAAAATATCGTATATTTTCATAATATAACAGTGAACGAAACAATGATACCTGTATAATTTTAATTTATCAATAAATATTACAAAATTAAAATCAAGTCATGAACTTTACGATATTCCTAATTGCAAGACAAAAAACAGTCAATAATATATAAATAAAACATAGGTTGATTCATTTTGACGTAAACAAATACTTAGTGCTTACTGGAAAAATCTCCATTAAAATTATGCTTTTTTACTGTTGTCAACAAAATTCTCAAAGTCCGTTAATGAAGTATTAACAGATACTACTTACAATAAAAAAATGTAATATAATGTAATGAATTCTTATTTGCACAAAAAAATAATTAAAAGTAGTATATACAGTAGATTGGTGAAATACAATTGAGGCGGTCTTATCGCTATTTAGCGATTTCTTCCAGACAACTTATCTTAACTGGGCTAAAGTTGCTGCTGAAATAGCTATTTTTAAACACAGGCAGAATTTAAAACGTGCATTGATTAAAGGTAAAGCTATTTATAACTATATTGGCCCCAAAATCGAGCTTCCTAAATCCAGAGATATATAATTGGTGTGTATATATTAACAAAACGCCAGGAAATAGCTCCGTATACGAGTTTTCGGAAGACCGACCTCATTCGTTTCTGTCCGCTTAAAAGTGTTATGACTTCCAAGTATTCCTTTAGATTACTGTAAAGAAATGTGTGCATTTGTACAATTTTTATTATTTTATCCTTAATTTTGATTATGGTCTATGACAAATGAATGTGCATGAAACAAAGATATATAGAATAGTCTGAGTATATCTAGTCTATTTTTATTAATTTGTCACCAATGCTTATAAGTAAGCGAAAAGACTCCTATTTCACGTTAAATTAATATAAAAATTAAAAAAAATACATTATTTTATTCTTATTCATGACAATTTTATTATTATAGATTCTACAGAACATGAATCAGGTTTCAAATTAAAATAGCTACTGGTATTAATGCAGTTGTTGCTAATGTGAGTACTTATTAACACGAGAGATAGTTAGTGAAACGATGCCCAGCCGAATTTCACTATAGCATAGCGCAAGTGTTAAAAACACATATTTTGTGCAATCGCATATAATGATTATTATACGACCAGAAAAAAACTTATAATGATCATAAAACAAGTTAAATTATAGAACCTGGTCAAAATTTTTTTTTATATTTGAGGGGCCAAATATAATGTTGGTGGCACGGCATGGTATTCAATTAGGGGGTGTGCAAATTTGGAGGATATTTGCACACCCCCTAATCGCTGCACTAATGGCATGGCGTGACATCATTGTTTTATTTGACCTGATGTCGCTGTGTACAATGTACAAAAGATATTTATTTAAATTAATAAGTTTTGATTTCTTCCACTGGAAATTGAAATAACGTAAAAAAACGCCTGGGCAACCTATTTTAAATTCCTTCCTCAAACTTCTTAGAGTTTCTTTATGATTGTATTTTTTGTGACTTGAAATCCACTAAAAAGGAAA
The DNA here is from genome assembly GCA_946406115.1 of Apoda limacodes. Taxonomy (NCBI): domain Eukaryota; kingdom Metazoa; phylum Arthropoda; class Insecta; order Lepidoptera; family Limacodidae; genus Apoda; species Apoda limacodes. The sequence continues at coordinate 13,660,996 of OX291553.1, read as the reverse complement.
AAAATAGGCCCCTTCATTAATGTTGCCTTCTATTTGAAAAATTCAGTCGATCGTCAAAGTCAATACCTGTTAGAAAAACTTAGAACTTTCAAACATATTTCTTTGAAACCCAAAATTAGTTAGGCGTACAAATGGATTAGAGAGAAAGGATAGGAAACTACTAGGGTTCGGTTTTTACCACATATCTACGGAACCCTAAAAACAAATAATTGAAAATACATGACGAAACTATAGGCAATGAAATTATTACTTACCGTTTGGCTACGTCTAAAGTTATACACTTACCGCTTGAGGACAATAGGACGGAGACAGACAGACGAAGCCGTATAACAGCTAAGAACCGTTTTTAACCCTAGAAATTGACAAATGGAAGAAAGAATGGACACGACAGAATCATTTTTTGCCTTTTAACTAAGTACGGAATCCTAATATTTAACAAACAGATGGAAGCACATGCAAATATAACGAAGATATTGAATAACTACATAAGATTTAGTTTTGGCTACGCAACCCTAAAAATCAAAACTTTAAAATCAGCTTTTCTTCTGCTTTAAGGCCGTTAAACTGTACAATGTGATATGTTTTTTCTCAAATTTGTAAGGTGTAAACTACAAAACAACCAAAGTGCGTGCACTGCGAGAGAGAATAGCATACGGATTTCTATGGTTTGCGGAAATGCGGAATTTAAATTCAAAGCGCGTACCAAATCGCATGCGGTATGATTTTGAATACGTACCTCAAACGTCCGCGCTGCACCGCAGTGCCTCCAGAATGCTGAGCTGTCTTTTTGTTTTTTTTCTCTGAGCTGTCAAACTAGAGTGCGCATCATATAAATTTGAACATACCTACTGAAATTCGGAGCGATATTTCTATAGTATATATTTTTTTGTCAATTTTATTTCAAGAGGTAGAGTCCGGTGGAAAGTCTTCTTAATAAAGTCTAAATAATACAACTGAAGACGTTTTCTAATCTAACCCTGATTTCCTTTGACTTAGTAAGGTATTACTAAATGAAAATGGAACCAAACCGTCTTTCCTTGTATGTAATAAATTTTCAAGTTGGTTTATAAATGACGAAGTTCTAACGTAACATCAAAAAAACCTACATCCGAAATGAGAACCTCCTTCTTCTTTTAAAGTCGGTTAAAAAGTAAAGCTACTGACGTGGCTAATTGAGTTACGAGACAATGAGAGACCCAGCCAGTTCACGGCCTTTAACCGGGCCAATGATTACATTGAAAAGGTTTACTTTTTATATTTCACAATCAAAAGGCAGATTTTATAAAAAATGGAAATGATGAACATCTTTCTCGGTATCGTACAGAGAGGTCTTATTAAAATATGTAATAACATTTGTTTCATGTACTTATTCTTTTAAAATATGTTTTAAAAATATAAATATTAGTCCTACAATAGAAAAATATTATAAGTATATAGGTACTACTTTATATGGGTAATATACTCAACTCTTTGAGTAGTAAACTACTCACCTCTCAAAGTAGTAAACTACTCACCTCTCAAAGTAGTAAACTACTCACCTCTCAAAGTAGTAAACTACTCACCTCTCAAAGTAGTAAACTACTCACCTCTCAAATTAGTAAACTACTCCCCTCTCAAAGTAGTAAACTACTCACCTCTCAAAGTAGTAAACTACTAACCTCTCAAATTAGTAAACTACACACCTCTCAAAGTAGTAAACTACTCACCTCTCAAAGTAGTAAACTACTCACCTCTCAAATTAGTAAACTACACACCTCTCAAATTAGTAAACTACTCACCTCTCAAAGTAGTTTGACAGAAACTTTTTAATCAACAACTTAAACTTGTTTTCACTTGAAAAAACAATTTTAATATTTTATTGAAACAAGAAATTGATGATGTGTACACATGAAACTTCCAAAACACTTTCCGGCTAAATCGATTTGTACTGCTCAAACGTCATCAACTCAAAGATTTCTGACCAATAGATTGCCTATCAAGGGTAAACATAGTTTTTATCAAATTTAATATAATTTAAAAATAATTTGGCAGTAGTTAGGCATGAATGTTACCTTGCCTACAATAGTTTTTTACTAGCACTAGAAAGTTTTTTAAGATCTGTTGTGCGAGATTAATTAAGTCATTACAACCATGTCATTCGGAAAACCAAAATGTGAACGGTTTAGTGTATTGCATATACGTAACGGAGGTTTTAGTGATATTACATTGCTTTTTACAGTAAACAGCCTAAACCGAGGTTCGGCAAAAACACATCCATAGAAGCAAATTTAAACATTTCTAAAACTTTCGTGGTTCACTACGCAAAGTATTGATGTGGCTTGACTTGACTTATGTCTTCTGTACAATGGAATCTACTTAATAAATGAATGCAATCTTCTGCATGTATTGTAACTTTGTAGGTTTTCGGACCCTGCCTAAGTCGTCAAGTCTGCCAAAACGTGTATGTTATAATATGAACTACGTAACTTTAAACGCGTCTCACATTATTTCACTACAATGAAAGTATAAATTATTCACATACTGAGAAACAATAGTAGTTTGCACAACAAGTGTAAAAAAGACGAATTTCATGCAAGGGCCTAAGTTGAGAAAAGCGAAGTATTATATAGTTAAATCACGAGCGCATCGAGAAGTTAAAGAGTATAAACCTAAATTGAACATGTGATTGTGAAAGCTAGGTTGGTAAAAGTCCAGCATAACCTTCACACCAGCCCCGCGACGCAAAGGTATCCATAAGGATTTCCTGGTAAAAGAAAATAGTATAAACAAGGCTTAAAAGAAAGCTCTCTTGAAGTCAAATAATTCCAACGAATAGGTAACATACTTTCATGAAATAAAGAGATTGTCAACCCAACGAGGGATAACAATCTAGTTATCTGTAGAGATTGGAGACGTACGCTACTCTAACGTGATTATCTATTGTATTGTTGGTACGAGTATAATGATTCGAGGACAAAGGTAGATTATTATTGAACCGTCGTAAACATTATTTATAAACTACTAGCTTTTGTCCGTGGTTTCACTCGCCCCAAATTCGTTTATCAGTGTAGGATTTCAACGGCAACTCCGCAAATAAAACCGACTTATACTTGACGTTTATAAGTAGCCTCTGCCCTTCCCCGGGATCAAACTATCTCTATGCCAAATTTTTCCGCGATTCCACCCACCCTAAATTCGGTTATCAGTGTAGCATTTCAACGGCAACTCCTCATTTATAATAAAAAAAACGACTTACGCTTGTAGTTTGTAAGTAGCCGTCCTTCCCCGGGACTCAAACTATCTCCATGTCAAATTTGCCCGCGATTACATCCGCCCTAAATTCGGTTATCGGTGTAAGATTCACCCACAAGCTATCACCATGCCAATTATTTCTTAATCGGTACAGCAGTTTAAGCGTGAAGAGGTAAGGGACAGGCTGAGTTGCTTTCGCATTTGTAATATTAGTATGGATATTTTAATTACGCCATAGCAAGATTTAATAAGAAAAAAGCTCCAATGACTATTTCCAGTCCTCACAGATTTAGGCAGTTGGATTTTTTTCCAATTTCGTTTCGTAGCGTTTATGTTTGACGTAAAAGTTTTTTTATTTATATTTTTTTATGAGTTAATATATACAATTACAAGGGGGGAATATATATATATATATATATATATATAGCTAAAATTAAAAACAGTTACGTATAGGCAAAGTTATTCAGAACATATATAAAGAAACTTTGTTGCAGCTTTCGTCAGATCATTTATCCAAGCACTTGTTTGATGTAACAAAGCAGCACAAATTGGCAGAAGCGTAAAAGCTCGCATGAGTGAAGCTCGCTGTTCAACAATACGCTATTTAACTAGGACAAACGTGACTGAGCCAGTGATTTCTGTGAATAAAACGAGCCACTTATTTAAATAGGACATTTAATTCTTAATATCGCCTTATTCAGGAGTTTTTAGGTTTTTATTAGTTTTTTTCTTGTCTGGTCCATCATTAACTTTGTTTTAAGCTTATGTACCATAAATACCTATTTTCTTATTCTCATAATACTTAGATATTGGTATTGCCACTCAACTTTAATGTTCTTTCTGTAGGCCGAATCATCACATTAGTACAAATGGGTTCACAAACCTAGAAATTTGAAAAACCTTTTCGCGTATCAATGTTTTAGTGTACGAGAAAAAAAAGCAATTCGTCACTCAAAAGTAAAAAATAAAAACTTTTAACAAAGAAATAGAACCGGCTTCAAAAAGATGCACCAAAAATGTAAAAATAATGACTTATTTCCAAAAATCTGATCTGAATTACAGTTTGAAGTTGGTGTCTATGTACCTAACAGTTTATAACATATTTCACTTTCATGACACCAACTTAAAAATAATTTTTTTTAAACAGTTTTATTATTTTTCCCTATTTAGTGCATCATTTTAAAGCCGGTTGTTCTTTTTTTTTTTGTTAAAAGCTTTTTAACAGTAAATATCGTTACAGTATCTTTATTAAAATGTATATTATCTTTTTAAAAGGTAATAAAAATTATAAATTGTAAGTTTTTGAGATTACGTTGTTTTTTGCGTAGTTTGAAGAGAAATCATTATGAAATATTCTATTTCATCAGTCCATCTAATCCAGTTTGCCATTAATTTTTTACTTTACCAGGTTATGAACCAAACCGCAAAAGGAAAGTTTCGATCTCAATTTTGTATAAACAAAAATAAAATTTCTCTCCCAACTAAATAACATACTAAAATTAACTAAAAAATACCAAAAATAAATTATAAAAATATTTTTAGGCGCACTACCACGTTTGGGGTTTTGAATTCTGCCCTACATGATTTAGCACACATTCGGCCGGATTTTAACCAACATAATTTTATTATGTGTTATAGTACATTTAGGTACATATCATAGGCGTAGAGAACTGGAGAGCGTTTTTCCTAGCCAGCTGAGAAATAAAAATGTTCGCGAAAGTGTGACAGAGAAGAAGCGAACGTGTGGTGCCTTGTCTATATGAGAAGATAGGTACCACAGGTTAACTTCAAAATATGGTCAATTTAGTGAGGCCATTGCGCAGTCCATAGGATAACTTACGGTACTCAAAGTCATACATACACATAAATGACAAATTACAAACAAATGACAAATTATCAACTGCTGCTTTCTCAAACTATACCTATTCTTATAGTAAAAACACTTTGTGTGAGACGGGTGTCTTAAATGCTCTACGTAAGTAAAACAAATACATACCAGCAATATTAGTTAAAGCTGCTTCGAAATATATATGAAGATAAGCTTAGACAGATCAAAGCACCGATGCAAGTCACATGAGACACGAATGTCCAGAGAAATCCAATTATCTTGGACAGCTAGACGTGATCCTAGAGCGGCTGTTCATCGACATAAGTGTCGACCGATGTTAATACATAGAATGACGTAACGCCATGAAACAGACACTCGGTATCTATTAATTAATACATAAAAAATAAGGTGTATAATAAGTAAAATGTGATTTCTTTATTGTATTTTATAATACAACCAAGGTGCCAAGGTGTGGCACTCTGAATCTAACTTGAAATTTAAAATTAAAGTATTTGTTGTGTACACCAAGATTTTCGTACGCCAGCTTCACACTAGACACTCACATCTCCAAGTGAATTTTATAAGTTGATCGAGTATTACTGATAGTTTTCTTTTTAACTTCGTTATATATTGTAGGTAACTCAATTTGAAAAAAATGTCAGATACGTCCTTTTTGCTTATGGCAGCAGTATACCATTGCCGTGAATTTGTTCACATATCGAAAAAGAACCATTTAGCTAGCAGGCAGGGTTGACTCTAACAAAAATTACTTCTCTAAAGATTGACTTGAATTCAATTTCAATTCAATGAATAAGTGTTTAATTTGTATAGTTATACGAAATTACAGATTGCTAGCACGAAGAGTCTCTGAGCTAAGCAGTGGACTGACAGACACATTGATAGCAAATCTATAAGGGTACCCTGACGACTATGGAACCCTAAATATAGAATTAAATCACAAAAACGTTTCAGCATCGACCAAAAACGTAGCCATTAGTAGCAATTTAGCGTATGACAATAATAAAGTTTCTTCTAATCGTTTGTCAGTATCAACTTTATTTTCATAATTATTTAATAAATTTTGCCATTATATTATTAAAAATATAACAATGCATTTGCTTATTATATTACTTTCGAGCTTTTGTCTGTGAAGCGTTAATAAAGCCATTGTTCATTATAGAACTGCGAGAAAAGTACAGTGTTTTATTATGTTTACATCTTTCAAAGGAAACCTATGGTATGGTAAGCACCTTCATTAAAAGAACGTTCAGGAATGTTAGGGTTTTAGGCAGTCACGCAACAGATAGACTGATAGATGTGTTTAGTCTCTGTCAGAACTATTATGACCTTACTGCCTGGACTATACGCTTAATAGTTTTAGAGAAAACTGACTCTCCCTGATGAAAACACAGTTTTCTTGCATATTCATACAACCTCTCAAGTATTTACCTACCTAAATATTTTTTAAATATTTTGACTGAAAGTTTGTTCTTTCAGGCAGTTTTTCTCGGTGTTGTTGATAGAAAAGAACTTTATGCCCTTTGCTCAGTGACTTCTCGTTGCATTCATGTTTTTTAAGTAATATTAGTTGCAACAACATGTCCCATATGGCTTGGTGCAACAATGAACTTATATAATTTTATCTATCTATAAAAATGTAGGAATTATAAAAACTTTTCGCTACACTGGTGATTAACATTTTCATTGACTGTTGGAGAACAATGATAAACTGATTGCGTTCATTTTATTCAGTGGATAGCTTTGTACTTGTTATGCACCAGTTGCATTCAATGGTCGCACTTTGCAATAAATTATTAGGTTTAACTTTTCACGAATATTTTAAAACAAATATGAATGAAAATGTTTGATTGAGTGCTTTACAAAATATCGTTTCAACAGATTGATATTTCGTTACTTATAGTTAAAGTAACCACGAGTGTAAGCGATTCATAGATTAAGTCATACTGAACCCGACGAGGTGGATATAAAGTAACTATCGAAAATGTCGCGGTTTCTAAGTGGGCCCATTTTTGCTATGTTTAAAAAACATGGCACATTTTGTCTGATTTTAAAAATGTACAAAGATTTACAAAATCTTTTTATTACGAAAATGTTTGTTTTCAGAAATTTTGCGCGTCTAATCTGGCCAAAAAAGGCTTTTGACCGTTATTGAATACGTTGACTACGTGTTCGGTCCTAATCTAAAAAAATATACAGTTTTGGCCGTAAACAGTGATACAAGTTTTTTGTCGTGGTTCTGGTACTATTATGGGTATAATAATAATAATTTAGATATATATACATATCTATACTATTTATACATGTCACTGGTGGAAAAATAATTTTATGCAAGGTATCTCAAGCAAAGATAATCGTCGTAATTGCTTAAGAGAAAACGATTCGGAGCGCCTCTCAGCATGCTCCATACAAACGAATTACTCACTTATTTTTGACACTTACGGATCAAACACCACGAAATTTTGAACACATCTTCTAGTAATGAATATCAAGGTCTGCAGTGTGCTAGTTTTCTATTAAATCTTATAGTTTAAAAGTAATACAGGATTCTAGTTTTTCATACAAATGGTTTCTATTTAAATAAGAAATCTTTTTTTTTTTATTATTACGAACATTTTACAAGATTATCGAAAACCACAGACATAGGTATTCGGTTTAGGATTATGACCAAGAAATTTCCCAGTTATTGATCAGTAAATGTCAAAAACAAATGGGAAATTCGTTTTTATGAAACCCGCTGCGAGGCGCCGTGAATCGTCTCCTCTTAATTGATGTCTTTGTATTCAATTTACTCGCATTAATAGTCCCTGATTCGACTCTCGTGTTGTGCGGTCGTGTTCTAGAGCGTCAAGTGCTCTCATTGTGCTCCGTGGTGTGGTGACTCAGCCGGTGCGCATTCCTGTGCAATGTTTTGCCTCAGTGCTGACTACCTCTACTTTCGTTGTTTGGTTTATTGCCTACGATTCTTGGAAAATCGGCCTGAGCGTTGAGCGCTGCTCAGTTGTGTGTCCTTGCTGAGAAATCGCTTCTCGGCCCGCTGTGAGTGAACTTTCGCGCTTTTCAACCCACCCATAACGCGAAGTTTATCGAAACGATACTGTGTGTTTTTGTGTGTGAGTGCGTGTTGTCGTAGTCGCGGAACTACTGCGCATAGTGGTGTCCCTTTATTTGGCTCTTTGACTGACGCTGGTTCGACCGCCCTAGGTGAATGGTGTCGGAAATGGGGAATTGAAGTAAATCCTGACAAAAGATCTGCCGTTTTCTTTACCTCAGGCCGCCCTCCGCGGCCATCTCCCCTCTCACTCTTCGGTCGTGCCATTCTCTGGCAAAACAAGACCAAATATCTCGGTGTGACCCTGGATAGGCGTGTAAACTTCCGCGATCACACCAAAATAGTTAGAGACCGAGCCGCTTTCGTCCTCGGTCGTCTTTTTTCCATGTTAGACAAATACAGTCGCTTAGAAATAAGCTAAATCTTTACACAACTTGAATCCGCCCCATACTAGCTTATGCTATCACTAAGAGACTCCAACCCGCTATCACCGCCCTAGGCGAATGGTGTCGGAAATGGAGAATTGAAGTGAATCCTGACAAAAGATCTGCCGTTTTCTTTACCTCAGGCCGCCCTCCACGGCCATCTCCCCTCTCACTCTTCGGTCGTGCCATTCTCTAGCAAACAAGACCAAATATCTCGGTGTGACCCTGGATAGGCGTTTGAACTTCCGCGATCACACCAAAATAGTTAGAGACCGAGCCGCTTTCGTCCTCGGTCGTCTTTATTCCATGTTAGACAAATACAGTCGCTTAGAAATAAGCTAAATCTTTACACAACTTGAATCCGCCCCATACTAGTTTATGCTAGCGTAGTCTTTGCGTTATCCGAGCGCAATCTCCATGAACTTCGGACCCTCCAAAACCGCTTCTCAGAGCGGCCTCCGGTGCTTCCTGTTGCGTCTGCAATGCGGACCTACACAGGGACTTCGAGCTCCCTACGATTCCCCAATATTTCAAAGACCTGCCAGTCCGCTTTTTCGAGCGTACACAAAATCACCCGAATCTACTAATTGTGCAATCCACAACATATCATCCCCCTGACCGACCTCGGCATGATCGTAAAACAATAATTAGGCGGCTTCGGTACGTACTAACGGCCCCAGATCTCGCTGTCCGGATAGCGAGATTAGTCTACGACCTCTCCTAATAGGGCCTACCCTCTGACGTCGGTTCGTCGGCGCCCGCAAGGATACACGAGGTATCAAAGAGTGCCGGGGCGCTTCTCGCCTCCACTCAATCGCAACCGCACCCGCGTAACGGGGAACTCCCCTCCTGGCGGTGACTCACATTCGGGTTCGAGGCTCACGCTGGTCGAAAGGACGCCCCCGAGAGCGACAACCCAAGCCGAGGGGAGCCCTTGAGCGTTGGGCGCTATATGGGCTGAGGCTCCTTCAGAGTCTCCCCCCAAAAAGCCTGGTGAAGCAGTAATGGCTGCAACAGCGAACTGGGCGAATAGTAATTAATAGTACATTACTGCCGCGGACCGCAAACGCAGCATAACCGGACGATCGTGAGTATGCGGGCTGAGGCATAGCCAAGGTATGGATGAAGTTCCATATAACTATATGCATAGGCCCAGCATGTCAATTATGTTAAAATTATCGTTATTGAAACAAAATATAAGGTTATTGATACCGTTTTGTTTAGTAACTGGAACCTAGTACATGTAATAGGACATACCTTGACCTCTTAAAAGGTTAATTCAACACAATATTTTTCACTGAATATATTTTATGTAAATTAATAGACTGGTTATTGTGCAGCTTTCTTACCTAAAAATTTTCATCTTAAATAAGCAAAAAAAAAAAATAACAAAGAAATAAGGTTAAATTACTTTCTTTCTCTTTTTCAGAGGCTGATGTCGGTCGGTGAATGACATGAGAGTCATTCTTAGCTGCCAAGAAATGGTGCTAAATGACATGAAAAATGTTTTCTCTTGACAAGGAAATATGAAAATGTAAAGTACAAAATAGGCTTACGAATTATGTTCCAACATCTACCTTTCGCATGTCAAGATATAAGAAAGCATTCGATCTGATGACAGCTATTATTGTATGAAGGTAAAAATATAATAAATTAGGCAATGGCAAAACCAAGAGTAAGATTGGACCCGCTTGAGGTTTGAATTTTTCAAAAAATATCAAAGATTGACAAAAAATGCTAATTTTGTTTTAATAATTTCTTTTAGTCAAATTTAATTGGTAATATAAATTATTTTAATCATTTTTTTTAAAATTTAAAAAAATCTAATGTTAAATGAAGTAAAAATATAAGAAAAACTTAAATATATAAAGACAACCCTAGTTTTATTTTAGCTCATTAATGTTTGTCCATCCGTGCAGGATTCGAACCCCAAGCCCTCTGCACCTATTGACGAATTACTCAACAAATAAATTAAAATAAGAAAAGTAAAAGTTTAAGCTGGGGTCTCTATACAAGAAACAAGATTTAGTTGTTTTTGCTCCGTGGTAAATACTATAATACCTACAAACTCCAAACTTGCAGCGTTTATAGTGTGAGCTTTGACAAATAATAAAAACCAGCGCCAACTGTGAGACTGGTTTGCATCATTATTATTATAACTTACTATGTAAGCACCATCTAGCGAAAATAGTCCAGATTATTAAGATAACATTTACTTCCGTGCATCATGTCCCCCTTACGCCCTAAAATTGTTAAGTTTATAAATCATACTAGCATTTCCCCGCGGTTCCACCCGCCCTAAATTCGGTTATCGATGTAGGATTTCTACATACAACAAAAACAAACTCAAACTTGACGTGTTTAAGTAGCCTGTGTCCTTTCTTGGGACTCAAACTATCTGTATGACAAATTACATCTTAATCGGTACGGCAGCGGTTTAAGCATTAAGAGGTAAAAAACGTACAGACAGAGTTACTTTCACATTTATAATATGAGTCTGGATTTTCGGTTACCACTTAAAATAATGTGGCTCTCAAACAGTAAGTTTAAGGCTGCGAATGTGCAGTTTTCTGCTTGTTTTTAAAATCGATTCCACTGTCCTATTGCTAGTTTCAGACTGGAAAAAATAACATGGCTTTCTACATTCTTTAACTAGCAATTTACTGAATTTGTTTTAAGATATCTTTTAAAACATCGCTTTAAAAAAATAACGGCCAAACCTCTTGTTTTTCTATTTTCAATGAGGTCCATTGGTTCTAGAGATAACCCACACTTATGTATAGACAGTCAAACAAACTCACATTCTTTTTTCATTATATTAGTATAGACACTGTATTCATACCCATAATTTAGAAAGGATTTTGTATTTGTTTTTTCTGCAAGCAAAAGTGAGGGAACTTGTCTTCGCTGTATTAGTTTTTACGAGCACCCTTAGCTTTTGGGATCGATGGAGACGTGTTTTGTCTTTCTTTTGCCGTTCTTCGCGTGGAAATTGTTGTTAAAGTTGAGCTTTGATATGGATTTACAAATCTAATGCTGCAAAATTGGATTTCAGTTATACCACAATATCAAAATAATCGCCTTTATATACGAAACCACATACATATTAATGTGCTTTTCAGCAATTGAATATTGTTTCATTTATATCCTACAGCGTTATGAAATTCAATTATAACAAATTTACGAGTAGTTAAATTAAAGCAAACGTATAATAAACTTAGTTTCGGTAGTCAGTGCATAAAATTGAAAAAAAAAATTTTTTTAATTTTATTTAAATTAAATTAAAGTAGGTTGATGTTCGGCGGTACGTTTCCAAGTTTAATTTTTTTGCTTGGCCCCATGGTTGGCTAGTAGAGAATGCCGAATGGCGTTAAGTTATTTATGTTTGTGCGCGTGTTTCATACAAACGAATTTGCCACTTTTTTTGACACTTACCATTCAAATACCATAAAATTTTAAACAAAGTTTTCTAGGAATAAATATCTACGACTCGTCATGTCTGTCTGTCTGTCCGTCCGTATGTCACAGCCACTTTTTTCCGAAACTATAAGAACTATACTGTTGAAACTTGGTAAGTATATGTATTCGGTGAACCACATTAAGATTTTAACACAAAAATAGAAAAAAAAACAATATTTTTTGGGGTTCCCCATACTTAGAACTGAAACTGCAAAATATTTTTTTATCAAACCACACACATGTGTGGGGTATTTATGGATAGGTCTTCAAAAGTGATATTGAGGTTTCTAATATCATTTTTTTCTAAACTGAATAGTTTGCGCGAGAGACACTTCCAAAGTGGTAAAATGTGTCCCCCCCCCCCTGTAACTTCTAAAATCAGAGAATGATAAAACTAAAAAAAATATATGATGTACATAACCATGAAAACTTTCACCGAAAATTGTTTTGAACGAGATCTAGTAAGTAGTTTTTTTTAAACATGTCAAAAATCGTTAACCGCAATTTACCTTTTATTCAATCAACTCAAATATAAAAATATTCTTGTTTGTGTTTGTAGATTACATAAATGGTGGTAGGTACGGAACCCTCGGTGCGCGAGTCCAACTCGCACTTGGGCGGTTTTTTTTTATTTAATTATATAGTTTAAAAGGTATACAGGATTCTAGTTTTTCATAAAAATGGTCTCAAATTAGATTACAACGTAATGAAAACATTTTTTTGGGATTTTGGAAAACCACATACATGTTTATTCGGCTTGATATCATGTCTACAAAATTTCACAGTATTTGATCAGTAAATGTCAAAAATAAGTGGGAAATTCATTTGTCTGGAGCACGCTGCGAGGCGCCACAAATCGTATTCTCTTAAATGAATCAAAATAAAATTTATTCATTAGTTATCTCACTTCACATAAGAGACACCACACGTTCGCTTATTCTCTGTCACATTTTTGTGACCACTTTTTTACAGCTATAGCTAGGAAATACACTGTCTAGTTCACTATGTCTCAGGTGGTGGTGATAGGTGGAAAATGGAATGCTAAATAACCGCGGCCTTATGTATCTTGATTAAATTAAGTATGTTCTCGGAAAAGGCTGTTAAGAGTAATCTAAGCCGTCAATCGTGTATAAAAGCATTGATGCTTGTGGATGAAGCAAAAATGTGTGCCTGGATCGTAGCAGATTAAAGTTGCGGACACAAAAGAGTCTTTGAAATAACTTGAGCTCGGATATATAGGACGTATGCGTGTGATAGATTATTGTGGTTCAGATGATTATAATTTTTAATAAAAAAAAATGTATAACCAAATATCGATTGATTAATAATGTTTTTTTACTTTAATTTATTAAATGAATGATTTATAAAATCTTATTGTATGTAGTTTTAAACTGTGTATTTGATAAGTAATGATATCTGTTGTCTAAATGCGATATTTTGAAGTTTGAAAACATGTCTGGTAAAATGAACGTAAATGGCGTGATTCCGGAGTACCACTTGACCGCCTAATCAGACCGACTTGTTTGTAAGCCGGTATAAAACGGGTTGACTCGACGGAATTGTGACAGTTATCTGAAAGATTAGGAACTATAATATAGGCTTTATAATCTGTGGTGAAAAATAAAAGCAATGGAAGTATATTGTTACAGTACAATTATACTTAAAGCCGTCACGCTGCCGAAAATCAATGGGAATTCAGTATTTAAGCTTTTAAGCTGTGCTTTTAATTTAAGTACAATCGATTATGTAACCTGTTTGTAGAATATGATATTTTACTGTAGGTTTTAAATTTGTGTATATTTTGTAATAAAATAAAGCTCAAATTATTATTACGCAATTAATATATTGTAACAGGATAAAGATACTGTTCGCATTTTACCTTAACCAGTGATACGAAAAACTCTAGAAGTTTCTCGACACTCTGGCATACTGCCATGGTCGTTTTCGTACTTTTAAATTACGAACTGAAAAGAAAAATCCGCACTGACACCTCTAGTATGTCGTTGCAGCTATTGATTTCTTCTAAATACTCAAATAAATTATCATATGCCGCGGACATAGGCAATCATTACTACTACTATTATATACTCGACCCAAAAGGTATATACAAATTTTGTAAGTAAAGTGTTTTACGGTCAACATGTAAGTTACTAATTTTGATTTCATATATTATAATCTGAAGAGACGTTGGGTTTCCAGTTAGCGATAGCCCTTCTGGGAATCCTATTACTTTACCACTCTGACGACCTCTTGGTGGCTGGGGGGCATCTGCTGCGTTTGCAGACGAAGCGGACCCTACCGTTCCGCGTGCATATGGCTCATACTTGCGAGACTTGCCACGTTACGCATCTGACGTTGCGAGTAATGTATCTTATCTGTTTTTACTTATATCTAAGGGTTAGGAATCAGCGTAAGTGATTAGGTAATACTAATCAATAAATACTTGTTAAGTAAGCTTGAATATTTGTATCATCGAACCTTGTCCTTGCAAACCCTTGTTTCTTTTCTGAACCCTCTCTCTGAGCACCTGGCCGGTGCAAAGTGACCTTAGGGGGATCTCCTATACCTTTCATTATAGCTGAGAGTTTAAGCTCTTTGTGGCATTTGGCTGGACCAGTCATTAAGGTCTTTATAGGTAGGTAACGAATAGATAGGTAACGAATCTTAGAAATACTTCAAGTTTTAGTTGAGAGCGACGGGTGGAAAGTTCCTTTTATCGTTTCTTCTCTCCAGAACGCCACCCTAATTCCAAAACGATAGTAGTTTATAGACTTTTCATATCATTATTTTTAAACTTACTTCAGACTTTTATTTATTTTATCTTATTCTCAAAATACCTACCTATATATTATTATATCTAATACTATTTTTCGTGTCACAGGTCTCTGCTTTTCCGTTTAGGCGTGATGTAATGTATGTAAAAGCAAACTAATGAAATATTTATCGCTTACTTACTTTAGCGCAAAAACAACCAAAAAGAAATATACAGTGAAATGTATCCTTACATGGCCTAAATCTAATTTCAAGGCTTTGGCATGTAATTTCCGGCTGGCAGTTTGCGTCCTTCCTTAGTGCCGTTGGTGTCGTTACGCACACACGAAACATTCTTAATTGTTGATGAGATTGTATTTACCTACTAGTAACCGTTTTGCTTACGATGAATTAGGAGAGTCATTGTAAAAAAGTACTTAATTTTACTTATATATCGCCAATATATTTTGAGATTTGCCAAAGTTTCATAGTTCTGATATTGTAAAGAGTGAAACCGTGACGTTGGCAGAAATTATAAGTAACTGTAATCTGTCTTATACCCTTCACAATAGCCTCACAAATTTAAACATATTTGGAAAGAGACAAAACTACGCAGCAAGAGAGGCACTCTTTCCTGCAAAATAAAAACGAATGTGGAATGAGTAAACAATACTTTACAAGAATTTGCTTTGTATCTGTCACACATTTGAGGCCGTTTTCACTTAACAGCTAAATAGGACTAGGAAATGCGCTGTTCAGTCTCTATGTCTATGTTCGAAATCAGCATTGCTAACAGATTAGCTATAATCCTTCATTGAGGGTAAGCGCTGTAGATTTTTTCTACAAAATTGACTTGCCATAATCTTCGAAGTTCCGTGAATATCCGTTATCCGTAAATAAATAAAAGGTTATCTACTGCAACCAAAAAGCCTGAGCTCTTAAATTTTTTTCCTTTTTTTAAATCAATATGTAACGTAAAATTATGGAAACTTCGAAGGTTATTGCAAAATTCATTTTGTATAAAAAGAATTACGGCGTTCAACGTTAATCAAAAAATTTTACTTTCAATTTGAAGTACCATTTCAATTGGAATAACTCTGGTTATTGGGTAGAGTCAGGTTAATATGATAATGAATAATAAGGAAAAAAGTTATTATCTGCTTTGCCAGCCATTTAACCTAAAATCGAAAAATACACACTGTTTAGATTATTTAATTTTTGAAAAATATTTCTATACATATTAATGATATTACACTTAAAAGTACACATATCTAAATAAAAATACATAGTAAGGTTGGTTAGAATTTTTCGTATGTGGTTCAATGATATAGTGGTCAGCCGAATCAACCAAAACGCCTTATTGAGGGGTCGGAGCGCTTGGATCGCATAAACTTCAATTACCTTTACAGTCGTGACGTCGCCCCTGTCCACAACAATGCAATAAACGAAGAAAAGGCAGACAATCAAGATCCATAGAAATGGCAACTGGTAGAGAACGAAATAGGTATACAAATGTCGTCACCCGATAGTCGAATTCGCTGTTCGAATCATTATAAAAGTGTATTAATGTAACTTGATTCGGTTTTCAGAGAGCACATTACTTATAGAGTGCTATTTTCATTCTATGCTTAACGCATGGCTAGGCATTTAGTTGGCGGCCGGTTCAACTATTATGCGCCGATTTAAACACAAACTTCAAAATAATTTATTCAAATATTTAAACTACATCACCATTTGAAAGAGCCTTAAATACGAAAACATTTAGATTCACAATGATGTTGTGACGTTAATATGATGAACGTTTTCCTTGTCGTACCGGTTGGTGTCCAAAAAAAGCGACGTAAAAAGCTTCAAACTCCAAAAGTTACAAAAATGGTAGTTATATCGTTGTGAAGATCGATCTAGACTCCAGTAGAAATTTTAATCAATCTACTAAGTACACTAAGGCAGTTCTAATATCATCTGTCATGAAAATAATAATCACTAAATTAAATAAATTCGTAACTGGGCGACCGAGATTCGTTCGGTATTGGTTTTGAAACATTGTTTATTTTCAAAAATCACGTTTTTACAAAAAACTCTAAACTAAATAGGTAAACTTATGAAATAAAACCCTATATAAATACAAAATTTAGTTAAAGCCGTTCCAGAGATACGCAAATATATATATATCTTTTTATGCATAATTCTACTGTACGTGTGTATGTCACTGTATTCCTCCTAAACGGCTGGACCGATTTGAATGATTTTTGTTCCATGCGTTTAGGTGGCGCCCTGGATGGTTAAGATTCACAAATCAGCCCAGCAGATGGCGCTGCAGTCGTAAGATATATTATATATTATATATATGTGTATATAATGGTTGCATTTGGTGAGTTCTAACTCTTAACGTTGCTTTAATGTTGCTTGCGTAACCTTGTTGTTATATCTTCCAGTATTCGCAATATCTAACATTATATTCATTAGAATACTTATTAACACAACTACGAAACTATAAAAACAGAGAAATATGAACAAATTATTGTTTTTGTCATCCAGATAGAAGTGAAATTTTTTGGATATTATTAATGGTCTCAAAGATAAAATGATTTGCAGTATCAGCACCCTCTATTTTGTGACGAGCACCTAAGGCAATTTCACCAACATCCACCAACATCCCCTTCTGTTAAAAAATTCAGTAGGGAAGCACGTGTAATCCTTATGTAACGGTATTACGTGACAAATGGTACTACAAGTGTTAAAAGGAACTTTATAACACGGATTGACTTAGAAAAGGATTAATTATTTCTTTTAAAATTGATTAGTGTACTACAACTTCTTATACTCCTTGAGGTGCCATACTCTCAAGAATTTATTTTAAATTAATGCAATTTGCACCTTTGACACAGAAGCTCTTAATAATGGTTGGGTGATGTGCTCCTACTAAACTATTGGCGAATGTTATTCAACCATTATGATAGAGTTCGTCTGCCTTCATTTTTCTTTCGTTTTCTAAATTCATCTACGTCTCTCTAATGTCCTAGGAAATGTTTAGGTTAAAAGTTATAAGTTTTATTTCTACCTAACTACATTACATACGTTCCTAAACAAGTCTGAGAATGCATTTTAACTCATTTTTAATTTGTTTGGCATACTAATTTGACTATTTTCTTACTTGTTTCAGTGGCGATAAAATGTTCTATTTTAGAACTTGACTTATTGCAAACTATTTCGATCTAAATGGCTCAATTGTAAGTTTGCCTGTCGCCATGAAAATTGATGTTCATAATGCCCAGGTTTTGGTGATGATCGCTTCACTGTCTACTTTTACAGATTTAGTTGTATTCATCATCATCATCAGCCCACTGCATTCATCTGCTGCTCATAATCCTCTTTTAAGGTGCGCCACTTTGTACGTTCCTTCGCTTTACGCATTTAATCGCTTGTATGTATCAATGTTGCAATGTTACCATTTACAAGAAACTTTTAAATAATTTGGAAAATCCAAAAGGGCACGCCTCATAGCGGTCATTTACATTTAAAAAAAAAAATCTAAAACAAAAACTCAAGTTTTTTAAAATAAAATAACAAATAAGGTGAGGAAAAAATATACTAAAATAAAAATAAAAAATATATATATAGATATACAGTATACAGTGGTATATTAATTTTATAAATTATAATTAAACGACAGTACTTAGGACGCTAATATTAACTAGGAATCAGCACAGTGTAATACTTTATATATTAAAAACAAAAGTATTCCGGTAAGATGAATTTTTCGACCAATTTCTCTGCCACATACATGGTCACATAAACACAGACTCACGGACGTCCAAGAATGATTAGTTTTAATGTTATTATTTATTATATTAAAAAAATTAATTGTTTATAAAATGTGCCATATGTGCTAGACAGATCATTTAACTTCATATTAGTGCACTCATATTATCCTGTAAGTGTTATATTAAAAAAAAAACGTCATTTAAGTTTCGAAAGACTGGGTTTTTTGACCTGTCGAGAGTAGAGCACTACCTCACCGCTCCGCTTATGAGGCGTGCAATAATATTCATTTGCTGTAGTTATTAAATTCCATTCATTATATAATACCTATCATAATTTTAAATTTAATAAGGCACGTCACGATCAATTAAAACTTAAATTACGTTTGGCACAAAGCAGCAATTTTCAACAAAGTTGATTCATTAAAGACAAGTTTAGACTTCCCGCTCACTGACGGCAGCTGGAGCAGTCGGTGGGTAACTAGCATCATAAACGTGCACAATTAATGTTCAAGGACAAGGGAAAATGCTCTAATTCTGGTCCTTATTTATGTCTATAAGTTTTAAGGTCAACCTAAATAGAACTCTTATAGGATAAGTTTGTTATTTGTGTAACTGTTATCTGTTTGTTTTAGGTAGGTATGTTTTTGAGCTAGACATAAATGTTCTTGCAAGTATGGTAAAAATATGCAAGTTCTCAAATTTTAACACGGTTCTATGCGTTGCAGTTTATGTTGTAACATTTGTAATGTAAATAATAGGTTACTTAGAAAATAGTATATATCGTACCGAGTACAAATTAAGACTTTTTCTTACTATAGGTAGGAAGCTAGCTAGTTAATCGAAGGCTAACGGCAAAGATTTCATTCCGAAGGTAAGAAAAGCCATTATGTAATCGGTGCGAACGAAAGATACTTTTTTTCCTACCTGAAAATCCGATCCTATTACTAAAGTACATCACAATTACTTTAGAAAAAAATTGCAATGCTTTCCCGCCATATTGTAAGTATTTTATTCTTGGTTTGCGCTGAGGCGCAAAGTGGCCAGTAAAAAAAATAATTAAATACAATGGGAATAATTGAGATTAAATTGAATAGCACCAAAAAAGCAATTGCAATTTCAAGTAACGGTTTCTCACTTTTAAGTTCCGCAGAATCGTTTAAGTAGATAAGCTTTGGCTGCTGTGCCAACTGTTTGCTAAAGTGCTAGAAAGTGTTTAGTTGGAATTAAGTTATTTTGTGTTTATTTTCTCAATTATTTCGTTTAAAATGACTTTTGAATTTCGTGTAAAAATTGCAGTGGGTGATTCTTGGAATCTGCATGTAACCATGATTAAAATAGCTAATATTTTAGTACCTTATTAATCAATATTTTTTTCTAACGGGGGTTTTTTAAAGCCTGTCAAGAAGATCTCCATAAAAGGAAAAAAAAAACGATTTTTCGGAGGTTGGATTGGAGGTTGGCAATTGGCAAGCAAACATAGAGAAATTGTTTCAGCCAACTCAATTAAGAACTAAAAGCTATAAATCGTGTGTCCATGACCACCGCAAGTCGAATAGGCAATTATAAACGCCACCGATCCCCAAAACTATGTATAAACTGTCGTGAAATATCTAGAATAGTCATTTTTTTTAAATATAGGCAAGGACTGTATGTATTTTACAGAGTTTCGCAATATTCTTTAAAAAATCAAAACTAATTACAGCAAAAGAAATTGATGTGATGTGTATTCAAGAATAACCATAGATACCTACAAGCTTATATATGTAAATACGATAAGAGTACATTTAGATATCTTAATATTAGAAATATACGTAGATACCTATAATAGACGTGTGTATATCCATCTGTATAATATTTATATCGATGTTTTTGGTTGAGATATCTTTTTTTTGGTTTGTTTTTAATTATTGTGAAATATCATCTATGACAGTAAATTTAGCCTTTGTTTTACATTACTGTTAACGACTATATTGTGGCCGACCGATCACGTGACATTTAGGTACAAGATAGCATATGTTTATGGGTGTTATTGGTATGAGTTAGGTAATTGGCATTCGTAAAAATAAAAGTCGCAAAAAAATCGAACCATTTGTATAAAAAAACAAAACCCTATTCCCTGTTTGGTGAGTTCTTTGGAGTCAAAGTCAACATACATTGCTAGAGGGTATGTTATATATAATATATATTTATAGTACCTACATTGCTGGATTGCTTTTATTTTACATCTTGCTGTACTTTAGCATCAAAATTACTTCAATAATCATTATATGCTTACGGAAGAGGATTAGCTTAAGCTATAAAATAAATTGAATTGTTCTCCAGACTGCTGTTGTAGGCTTTATTATCCAGAACTACCGGTGATCCAATTAGAGTTTTTTGCTTTAGCGAAAATAAAACTAGACTCTTAAAAAACAGCAAAGATCCATTTTATTTACGTGCTTCAGGTTCTGTGCAAATGAATTAAAGTGGTCAATTTAGGACGCGTTTTGATGTGAGGAGGCGCAACGTCGGACAGCGTGTGGCCTAGCTGCATGCCACGCAGCTAAGGATCACCCATACTATAAAGTACTGTACTTACAATTGGAATTACAACACAGTGTACAAATAATTGTAGTACCTTTATGTGTAGTGTAGCAACAGAATCTTTTTACTTTTACTTTCTTTGTTTGGTTTTACTAAGTCATTGCTTTGTAGCAAGCAATATTAAATTAATGTTTAGCAAACGAAAACTATATTATTTACTAGCATTATAAGATTATACACAAGTACACTAAATGGCCTGCCAGGCGTTGTTCTGCCCTTTTCGTTTTTTTTTTATAGGAGTTGAAGCGTTGCAGTGCTACACAATTTTCGACAAAAAATAATAAAAAAAATCCTGTAACCCGATTGCAGCGCCACCTACTGAGTCTAATTGTAAATGACTAATTGTCCCTGGATGGTTCATATCCAGGGATCCTCTTAAACACACAAAAACATTTAATCGAAATCGGTCCAGGTGTTAGTGAGGAGTTAGCGACAACTGACAATACTAATGACGTTCAAAATATTTATGTAGGAATCCCATACACACAGAATCCCAGGCCAAACATCCTTTAGTTATGTTCGTTAGCGCTGCATTTTATCTATACTAATATAATAAATCAGTAAGTTTGGATAGATTTGACTCTGCTGCGCTGTTTATAACTGGACCGCCGATCAACATTTGTGATAATGAACATCTCACTCTATATAATAAGTTGTTGTATCATCAGTGTCGGGAAACTGCTAAGAAGGAAAATTATAAAGGTGTGGGTTAAGCATGGTACCAGTCTCTTTCGTAACACAAACACCTCACCGTTTTTCGCAATCCGATAAAGCCATGACCTTGCAAAAATTAAGTGAGAAGTGTAAGTCTGTGAGCTAGGAAATTAACTACGTAAATACCTCACTATGTGGACTAAAAATAAAAAAACTTCTGCAATAAAAATAAATATAAAACCAATATTTATTATAATTAACATATTATCTTCTATAAATATATAGGTTTATAGCATCCTTTTTCCTACTTTGAAATATGTTTCTGTGCATTGATACTTTATAAAAGTGCAATAAATAAGTCATGGGTACTTCTGTAAGATACTATAGTAATATTTAAATTATTTAAGAATTTAATTACTAATTTCATACTTTTATTATCGAATGTTCCAAATTGGCACAAGTAAATAGTATTTAAAACAAAAGTGTAATAGTTAAGTTATGACTAAATCTACACGTCATTATAGTGAAATTTAAAGTATTTAAGAATTTAATATCTGGTTTCATACATGTATTACGACACTGTAATATGTTTGTGGGCAAAAGTAAATGGCATATACAATAAAAGTGAAATAAATTGGTCATGAGTAAATCTGTACGTTATAATGGTAATATAATTTTTTTTTAAGAATTTAATTTCTGATTTCATGAAGTTATCATCACAATGTTCCAAGCGGGCAAAAGTAAATAGTCTATACAATAAAAGTCAAATAAATAAGTCATGGGTAAATTTGCACATTGTTATCGTAAAATTTAAATTATATAAGAGTTTACTTGCTGATTCTATACATTTATTAGAACAGTGTTTCAAATGAGTAAAAGTAAATAGTATTTTAACTAAGATGATCTTTTGTTACATAAAAATGCAGTAAGTGCAGTTTCTGAATGTTATGAAAAATTATACACTGTAATAAAAAAACACATGCCGCAGAAAAACACATGCCGCAGAAAAACAAATGCCGCAGAAAATCAACAAATCATCCTAATTTCCTGAATAGTTCTCGCCAGCATTAATTCATATTTTTAAGAATAAAATTAAATCATGGGTTAAATGAAAAAAGTGCAATAATACATCTAATAATGAAACATTTGCTATATTTAGGCAGTGTTTTAAAAAAGATTAACACAAATGCTACAAAAAATTTATATACTCAGTTGAAAATGGTATTCGGAATAATATAAAATAGTTCTTCACATACATTAATAATAGAAAAAACAGAGTGAATATTCCTGAAAACGTAACATTTAAAAATATAACATCCAGTAGTTCTAAAGATAAACCCCGTTTATTTTCTACTTAGTTTGAAACCGTTTTAACCTATCAAGTGCCACTGATGACTATGACATAAATAATATACATGATAATAACCACAACTCTGACCTGTACTTAAGTGATATTCAAATTACTGCAGATGCTGTGCTTAAGGAATAAAGCAACTTAGACATTTCGAAAGGTTCGGGAATAGATAACATACCTCCTATATTATTTAAATCAACAGCTGTCACCAATACCTATAACCAAGAATATATAATCTTTGCTAACGTGAAGGAGTAGAACCAACCATTTGGAAGTCGGCACGTATTGTTCCGGTTTTGTGGGCATGTGTCCAACTTACTTACATATACAAATTATTTTTTCGATAGTTAAGATAACAATAAACAAACCGATGATGTATATATTGACTTTTTAAAGGCTTTCGACCAGGTAGATCACAAAATTCTCCTTGGTAAGTCAGCTTTTAACGGGATACGAAGATTTCCTCTTTGGCGTTGGTTCAAGTCTTATACGAACCGCACACAAATGGTCGTGAATCTGATTTGTTTGAGTTACTTCAGGAGTACCACAGGGTTCAATTTTGGGTCATTTACTGTTGACACTTTTTATTTACGACATGCATACCTGTTTTCAATTTTGTAATTTCCTACTTTATGCACACGATCTAAAAAATTACATGTAATTAAGAATACTGTTTACCGCTGCAGGTTTCAGAGCGATCTCGATCGTTTTTCGATTTACTGTACTAACAATAAATTAAAACTTGATATAAGAAAATGTAAAACTATAACTTTCAGTAAAAAAAGGAATAGGTGTTACCCTTGACAGCAAACTATACTTGGACTTGCATATTGATACCATAATAAGTAAATCACTTAAGATGTATGGTTTCGTTATACGGTTTAGCACTAAGTTCTCACGACCTTCAACATATTTATATCTGTATAAAGCCTTAATACGCTCGCAACTTGACTATGCTGTGCATATTCGGAACCCATATTATAATAAATACGTTGATGCTCTTGAATCAGTGCAGAAGTTCTTGTGCTGTACTCATTACAAATGTTTCAGGAGTCGTTTAACATATAATAAACTAGGTACTTCATAAATATAAACTCTTCTATCTCAAAATTAGACGAACTGAACTCGAAGAACTATGAGCAATGCCATAGTAAATAAGGCTGCACTTATGTAATTAGTAAATTATATTACTAGATTCCTATAAGGACACATTGTCGTAAGCCATGTCAATATATTTTCACTTGCACGATGCCGTACCAATGCAGGAAAACGTTCCCCTTTATATAGACTTGTTCAATCTTCTTACGTAAATTTCAATAATATAGACATTTTGGCAACTCGTGCAAGTACATTTAAAAACAATGTATTTAAAATATTGAAACTGCGTACTTCTCATTAGTTAGCTCTAATAATTTAATATTTAGTATATAGGGTAGGTACATACCAACTAATATGTGGAAAACGGTGCTGATGGCACAATTAATGTATCTTTTAACTATTTTGTTTTATGTTTTATTTTATTGTGTCATTGTTTATTTTTTCAAAAGAGAAAAAAAAACAGCTGAACGGATCCGGATGTAAACTTTTTATTTTAAAAAAGTTTTTTACAGGAATAATTATTACGTTTGTTACTTAATCCCGCTGCAACGGAGCATTCTATTGAGCTAAAATTTTATATAGACATAATAAAGACTCGAAAAAAGGACATAGGTTACTTTTTATTTCGTAATATCGTATATATATACAATCTGAAGATTATATATATATATGTATATATATATATAATCTGAAGCTCGGAAACGGCTCCAGCGATTTTCATGAAATTTAGTATGCGGGGGTTTCGGGGACGATAAATCGATATAGCTAGGTTTTATTTTTAGAAAACGTCGTTTTATCCGTGTTTTTAGGCAGTAATAAACTGAAAAATATGACTCATCCTGACACATATTGGCGAGTAGTTATAAGCAACATTAAAGCTATTTGACAATAGATGGCGTTATTGAGTAACGCTTAAGCTACTTGACAATAGATGACGTTGTTTAAAAAAAACGAGCAACGCTCGGTCCTCCAGGTACTAACTGAATTACACGAATTGCCGTAAGAATCCTACGCCGATAACCAAATAAAAGGTGGGTGGAGCTGTTGGCGAAAGCTAGTTTCTTATAATATTTCCGAACAAGCACTATTCTTGGTGTATTTTTAAAAATACATAATAAAAACATTGTATGATACATACAAGCTGCTAAGCTTACTGACCTTACCGCTGTTTTTGGTAAGTAATCGTATTATCATTACGCCGGAATAACGAAGGAAAATATTACACACGTTTGTAACACCAAAGTAAACTATAATTTCATTTAGGATTTGTTTGTACCTTGCTAATTTTCTAACACCGGTACAGAGTTTAGAAATCCTTGTGAACAAATGTATCATGATAAGTATCCTTGTCCCGGAAGGTAAACATTCATTACTACAAATAGTATTTGAGTACGTTGTCATTTCGGAAATGGAACAGGACCGGGACACCACAGAGAGCCTTCCAGGCTTAAAAAAGGTTGTATTAAGATTTAATAAATTATACTACTCAAAAGTTGTTTACCTACGATTTTTTTCTAAAAAGCCCGTAGTCAAAATGTCTGGTTTAAATATAAATCTTAATATATATTAGGTACCGATAACATGAGATGAAAATGCCAGATATAGAGGACCATAGGAGATCTTAACTGGACCTTCGGCTGACTGGACGGATTTTCTGTCTCAGTATGTGCGCCTCTTGGCTTTTAAGATCACTGTCTCGTTCGTACTCAAGTGTCATGCACATAACCCGATCTATCTGGGCTTACTAATTGGCATCGTGTGTGAAATTATAAGTCGGCAGACTTGGATGGATAGCGTTAATTTTATGCATCGTACCCGTGGAAGCAGCTCTGCTTTAGCTCAGAAGATCCTGACATCTGCGCAGTCGCAGTCACTGGTATGTAATGTCCTTTTTCTAACTCGCGAGTAGCTGCCGGTGTCAATAAACGATCGTGGTTTAATAGGTCCTGCAGAAAAGTTAAAATTCTCTTGCAAACTTCGTATGCGGCTTAGACCATGTCTCGTCATAATAAGGTCCAAAAAAAATTTCTTAGATAAAACGCAAATTAAACACTGACTCGAGGTTCAGTAAGAAAGCAACTGCCATGACTAAATTTTTATTCGTCGGAAAATCTTTTGCCAGTCGACGTGATTGTCGGGCTTAGCCCATAGTGCTAAAGAGAAAGCCGATTTACTGTGCAGTCTCTTGCCTCAAAATCAATGAATATGAACCATGTAGGCAATGTACGCAGTACACCAAGTTTTTTGGACGCCAGCTTCAACTTGTCTTGCAAATGATGTCGGAACTGAACATCGCTGGAGATGTTAACACAAAGATTCCAATGCTTTTGGAGACGGAGAGGGGAGTGTTCTAGAACTGTGGGACCACACTTTTAAAACTACGGTAGTACCCTGCTACAGAAAAAATGTGGCCAGTAGGTGTTTAATAAATTATTTATTATATAGAAAATTCTTATACCTATGTGCTGCGTAAGTATTGGGGCGGGCAGTGCGGTTTTTACACTTTACGGTTCGAAAACAGAAATCATCTACTGCAAGTAGATCTTACGATTTCTTGAAATTGGCGGGCGTAGTTAGGTACATTTGTAGTGTTGTAAATAGTAGCGCGTAGGTATTTAGATCAGGAAGTAAAATTATAAGCAGTATTACAAGGCCTGACTACCACCTTCACTAGTGCATCACAGACAGATATAGGCACGTAGTGAAAGTATCGCATGTACTATTAGCAATGTATTTAAGATTAAGTTAATTTATTATTTAGGTAGTTGTTTCTCAGATGCTTAACTACTCAGCCATGTAGAATCTTAACTTGTCTATGCTTAAATACTGGCAGTTCCTAATTAAGCCAAGCTGTAACTATGTAAGTGACACATAATTATCTATTGTAACTTCACTAAATTATACACCAATATTAAGTTGTTCAGAAATTATTATTTACTTTAACCTGCTGCTAAAAACGATAATGTTCACAGCCGTTATACATCTATTATAACATTAACCAGCACTTTGGCAAAAATAAAACAGATTCACGTGGACATGTGTAAAGTAAAGGGCATTTTTCATGATAATCATAGCACTAACCGTGAACAAGCTCTTTTATCTCACGGAAGCGGATTAACAACAGCTATAAAATAAATTGAATTGTCTCTCCAGACTGCTATTCAACGCTTAATATACCTGAACTAGTGGAGTTTCTTAATAAGATTCTTTTAGGAGTCCTGAAATTTTTTTAAGTGGTTTTTCGAACAGGTGGGTACCAAATGTTATTTAAACTGTATGTGTAATGTACTAATTAGCAAAAATTTTTCATTACACTTACTCGTAAAAGATCATTACGTGCAGTCAAAGCGGGTGCTAAGACCTTAATTACTCTCACGGGCATTTCTTTATCAATTTTACGTTTCTCAAAGCAGAGCTCACGTTCACAGATCTCACGGGCAGTTATGACGCGCTTTATCAAGTATGTAGACATGTCTATGTCATGTATAAAAGCTGTCCTGTTTAAAACATGAACTACGCGCACCCTACAAGCGAGCAATTAACTTCAGCCAAAACTTTTTAATTCATAGATTCTCTAGAAATCTGGGGCTCTGGGCCATCTGGGGATGGCGTTCTTGTCTTTACTTTAATTCCCGCCATTTGTTTTTTTTTTATTTTTTTTTTTTTTTTACTTCCAAATATGATTTATACTTTTTTTGATTATGTGTAAGACGCGCGGTACATAAATTACAAACTTAAGTCATTTAAGCCTTCGGGCCTTAGGCTTCTAAATAACCTCTTGTTAGTAATTTTCTCCTTACAACCCTTAATACACAATATTGCACTATTATTAGTAAAAAATCAACTTAACCTTGTGATTACCATGTATTAAACAAAATAACTGTCGCATCTGAATAAACGAGTATGTATAATACGTTGGGATATTCTGTGCCTGGACTGAAATGGGAGAGAATATCAAGAATATTGATTGAGAAATATTGATATTTTATTGCCCTGACCAATTGAACTTTTGTTTAAATAATTGATTATACAACTTCTATAGCACGGACGCTGAGCAGAAAGAATTTCGTTGCGCTGCTCTATGACAGCGGTCATCGCATGTGTGCGAGTGCGACGGCAAATAATTATGCGAGTGCAACAGAGACAAATAGTGACCGGTCATTAAACGAAATTCTTCCCGCTTAGCATCCGTGCTATAGGTACATTTTTTCTTTAGCATGATACTACCGTCGTTTTTATAATGATTTGTTTATACTTAATTATGAATGAATCGGAATGATAAATTGAAAATTATTGAAGACTAGCTTTTGCACACGGTTCCACCAGCCCTTAACTCGGATATTGGTGAAGGATTTTAACGGCAACTCCTCAATTATGGAAAAAAACCGACTCACACTCGAAGTTTTCAAGTAGCCTATGTCCTTCTCTGGGATTCAAAGTATCTCTATGCCAAATTTGCCCGCAGTTTCACCCATACTAAATTTGGTTATCGGTGTAGGATTTCAACGGCAACTTCTCTATTAGTTTGACATTGTTAATTTTGATTTGTCAAAAAAATTAACATAAAATACAACAAGGCATAGCGCAATTCCCGGTATCCCGATCATTTAACGCGACGTCAAAGCGACTTAATGGAATTATATTAGTTTCGTTTTCAATTACTTTTTTGCATAAAAAATTATCGTATTAAGGACAAAAAATACCTATATTCACTTACTTAATTTTAATTTTTGATAGCCACGTGTTTCAGTTCAGGTACATAATAAAAATAAAATTAAAATTACAAGTTAGATTGACAGTTAGAAAGTGAGTTAGAGAGTTGAGTTTGTGTAGAAAATTAAAATATCGATACAACTTAGTAAATAAGGTATTATTGTATGTATATTATATATTTTTTTGATTGAACAAAAATATCTTGTATTCGTTACCATTCTCTGTAGGACAAAATTATGGACCATAATAGGCAATTATTTACAAGTACGAATCGATTTCACGTAATAGCGTATCAAATTGATTTACCCTTCTAATAATGCGAAAAGTCTGTCGCATCTATTTTGAAGACAAATATTACTAATATAAGTTAGCTGTCAAGAAATTTAAATTAAAATCGGAATATAAATTAATCCTTTTAATTAACAATAAGGTTTGGGAACTATATTCTGTTAAGGAAAAATGCCGCAAAAGGTTTTTATACAATATAAATTTTGCCATAATCTCCGAAGTTTCCTAAATTTTACTTTACATTTTGATTTAACAAAAGAAAAAAAAATTCAAAAGTTCGCTATTTTTGGTTTGACAAGATTCTCATAATTTATTGCAAAGGTGCCAGAATTTCTTGTATGGAGCAAATTAATACAAATATAAAAGAATGGCTTATCTCATGAAATACAAAGTGTAACTCACGGAACTGCGAAGATTATGGCAAATCAATTTTGTATCAAAAACAATCTATGGAGTTTACCTTTAATTTTACTTGACACAATGAACAAAAAGATACATCTCGTATACCCTAAAAAAACGTTTGTTGTTTTAAAATCGAACAAA
The DNA here is from genome assembly GCA_946406115.1 of Apoda limacodes. Taxonomy (NCBI): domain Eukaryota; kingdom Metazoa; phylum Arthropoda; class Insecta; order Lepidoptera; family Limacodidae; genus Apoda; species Apoda limacodes. The sequence goes on along the minus strand of OX291553.1, from coordinate 13,631,235 downwards.
AGTGACGAAATAAAATTAAGCAAGTGGGATGACTAGTTAATTTCTAAAGTGCTGTCAAATCTACGAAACTCCACTCAGTGGTGTCCCTTTTAATCCCAGAGATCCAAACCAGCAATTAAAATAAAATTACTCAAGTCCCTTCGAAGCAAAATGGTAATACCCTGTTTATTTTACCGCAGAATTGATATTAACTTTAGTTTAACTTCAAATTTTAGATAACCTTATAACGTGAAACTTCTACATAGATAGGAACTGTTTTCAAATAAGAATACCAATTAAAATAAAAAAAGGTGGTCAAGCAGCAACTTCCGCACGATAAATTTCTCTTTGTTTGTCTTGTTATCGCAGAATGTTGCCAAAAAAGGCGCGCAAAATTTGAATTTAGCACCGAGCCCAACGTAATTTGTCTTATCGGACAACGAGTATTTAAAAATTATATAAAATATTTAAATCCAACACCCTATAGAAACCCAACAGTAGTTTCATCGATATAGCTTTTTTAAAAAAATAGACGCTTTATTGAATCCGCCATCTTGAATTTTATTTTCTTCAAATTGATGAAAAAAATTATCTAACGCCTTCACCAAAAGCGGAGTATTTTTGAAAATAGTATGAAACAAAAATAATCGTTACATATCTGGTAAAGGAAAATCGTTTTTAATGTCAATGAAGCAAATCAATCTGTATGTTTTTGAAAATATCCGGTCACACTTAAATACGTACACACAAACACACAAAGTAAAGAAAACACAAATTCAGCAAATTCGATTTTTCAACTGTTATTATAAAAGTTAAGTTTATATATTTAAATGTGATTGATCTAAAATCTAATAAGTGAATTTTTTCTTTTAATTTTTTTTAATTTTGTTTATGGGATAATTATAGTACCATTAAAAATATAAAAAATTGGTTCCGTAGTTTTATATAAAAACAATTGTTCAGATTATAGGCAAAGTTCTTGTCTTTTGATATTTTTTATATAACAATATTATTTAACTTTAACATTATTATGAAAAAATAAGCCAAAATAGGTTCAAACCTTTTTAAGATAATCCTCAGCTACAAAAAATAAATATAGGGCTCTAGTTTCGCTTCTGGTTGAGGCTTCTCGTGACAAAAATCCTGGCCTTTACCTACCTTACCCAAAGAATTTGCATTGCAATCCAAGGCGGCAATGCGACCAGAATTTTGGGTAAGATGCCAACTGGCAACGGTTTATTAGATTATTATTGTTTTTATATAGTTTTGATTGTTTAAGATTATAAGCCTGTTAGTTTAATAAAAACTTTACATAAAAACAACAGAACCTTAAATTGCTTTCATAATTAGTTAAATAGAGCATTATTGCAGAGGCCGCGAAATTGGCAATTGCAGGTCGAATATAACTTTGAATGCCGAGCCGTAGGCCATGACTTTAAGATAAGAGGCAGAACTACGTGACAGAAAACTTGAGTGAAAACAAGGATGACGCGACATGTAACTGAGTGTGCGTGAATAGTGCCGCTACATCTCAACTCATTGAGATTTTGACTGAAATAGATAAAATAAATTAATAGTTAAATTATACATCATTGTAATCAAAAAATGCTTTTTCTCAGGACTTAAAGCTATGCTTTAGTAAAGTTGTATATAAACTAATGGCACTTACATAAAACTTTAACTCAAACATTTAATTGCCAAAACTTAAAAAAAAAAACGGTTTGCACTCCAGGAGTGAAGACATACTAGCTTTTTACTTCACAAAAAAAAGTGCACAACGCCACTAAAGAAGTTTTCACTTCAAAAACAGTGAAGAGGGATCTGTGTAGGATTTTTTTATCGCAAAAAAGTTCGTTAATTCTGTTTTCACGTTTTTCAGGGTTTAAACCATATCCCTTCTACTGTATTCTCCATACAGTCATTAAATTTAAGTCATGTCTGCTCAGCAGATCCGGAGAAACCTTTGCCAGATTTAGGTAGTATAGCCTCTTAGTGATACGAGACAGGCAATTGCCATTTTCGCCGAAGTATATACAGTGGTTTTTTGAAAAATGCAAAATAAAAAGATTTTTGATGTAATTTTTTTTAATAAACATTTAATGTATATTAAATGTAGACACCTTAGAATTCCTGTAATGGATTTCCATACAACATTTTTCTAAATCCAAAAAAACACACCTAAATGGATTTGGTTTTTCGGTGTACGTAAATACGGTACTTCGCGTGTCCTTTTTACGAAAATATTTGTGCTCAAAAAAAAAATTTATATTTTAACAGAATTGAAACTATCGCAGCTGACTGTCGCCGTCCAGGTGGCGGATACAAGTGAAAACTAGGAAAAAATATTGTTGCTACAAATATTTATTCGCATCACAGAACATGAAGTTGGAAGTCAGATTTTGTTTTATTTGCGCGTATGGCACATATGGCAGCCGGCCGTTTTCACAAATTCACTACCAGAATAATAATTTTCATTGCTAGCAGTGTGTTGATATATCTTTAAATAATAAAGTAAATTACGGTGAAATATACAAATTTAAATTAAACAACATACATGTGCTAGGTATATGATATTAAAATAAACTGACAGTTTAAAAAAACATATGACTTTGTTTTCAGATTTTAAAAACACATTTAAAGTGCAACAAACTTTTATAATGGTGGTAAAACATCAAAACCACAGTCGCCATATTTGAAATGCTGAGAATACCGGGTCAGAAAAGTTGGTTGCACTGTAAATAGTTAGCAATAGGGATACAAAATTAACAACTTTGGTAGCTAACAAACTGCAAAGAATACCTAAGTTTTAAAAAAACCATTCACCGATGCCCCGCCATGCGTGTATACAGAGGGAGGGGTTTGGGTGTCGTATCTTTGAAATTTGAAATTTCAAATATTCAGATGCAGTTTTTCGGCGCATTCGAACCTTGCCGCCGCGCCACCGTTATCGTCGCCCCGGTCTGGCCTGGACAGACAAGGATCTGTGTATTAAACTACTACTTTGCTTATGCCGAAACATTTGCGTTGGGCCCTTTTTGGTTTCCTTCGGCGGATGTCGCGATCGGCTCGTATCTGATACCTACAAGTGCCGCACGCAAGAGTTGCGTTGTCGGCAAGGTTGCCAGATGAACTTAATACCAAACAAGGAAAAAACTAATTTTCTAAGGTGTAAAGTACCTACATATACTTACCTCAAGGGATCTTCAACTACATTGAATCAAAACACTAGGTTCAAACAATAATACTGATTTATATTATTTTTACGCCTTTTTTTTACCTTAGAAGCAAAATATTAATGATAACTTTGCATTTTAGGCTAATTTGCAGAATTTAATGCAGAAAAACCTCAAGGAACTGTTAGTTTTTTACATAGCAAGAATTAAATAAGATTGATTCTAATTTACAAATGGGTAAAATAAAAACAGAACCACTACTATTTCGGTATTTTTGTCATACCGAACACCGAACAAGGGAGTGCAATATCAAATACCTGGAAACCCTGGTAGTCAGGCGAGCGTGTTTTTGCTTGTTTATTTTTAAAATAAGTCTGGTAGGATTCGACGACTTCAGCAGTGTTATGAAGACCTGTGAAAAATTATGCGTCGAAAACATATAGAGATGAATTGAAAACAATGAGCAAGAAACGGCGGAAAGTTGTGAAAATTTTCAAGTAACGCTCCGACTAATTAGTTTTTTGGCGCCATTATTGGCGTGATGGCATGTTTTTGTTAGGCTAAATGGATCTAATTTCCAGCAGACTTTCAGAGCTTCAAAAGTATTCATAGGGATGTGAATGTGGATCCTGCAGCAGTTGTGCGCAGATTAACGGACTCACACAACAGAAGGTTAATATTATAGTATATTGAATTCTAATTGTAAGAAAAAAAACATTTTTAAATCTGTAATATAAGTTTTTATTGCAAGAATAACTACGTTTTAATATCGTAGTAATCATAAAGGTTAATAGGTACAATATAATAATCATTATGTTAGCAGTAAGGTAAAATTCCCTTGAATTTTTTTAATTTTACAATTGAATGAAAACATTACAACATAATCCGTAAGTGAGAATTATTGTGCTCACACTTAAGCATTGATTGATATGTTGACCTATACCTATCAGAATTGAAAAATTTCGCTCTCGCTACGCTCGCGTTAATGTTAAAACCTGGAGTCCTGTCCAAGTAAAATAAACTCAGTATAATAGAAAAACCAAAAACCAGTATATGTCTCCAATTCTAACAAAAGAAACATAATGGCTTCCGGAAAAGATATATTCTGTTTTAAAGAATTTAACAAACTTCATAATTTTTAAAGTTGTATAGTGCTCTAGATCAATGTATTGCTAAGCAATGCGTTGTAATAAAGAATTAATATATTTTCCTTTACAACTTTTGTTGCAGCTTTAGGTATTCTGTAATACCTATAGCCTTATATACGAATTTGTTACAGCAACAATCCTTTGAAAAGCTTTGCAAAATTCTCTAATAAAATTGTCCAATGTATAAGAACATTTTAAAAAGTTATAACTATTTAAAGGTAAAAGTTAATGCTCTTTTGATGCCAGCTGTACGTAAGCATTGATAAAATAATTAGTAAAGCCTTTCCTTCTTATCATTCACAAAACGTCCTTTAGTAAGGCCTTTAGCTATATAGTAAAGTACAGAGAAGTATTTTAAAATGCCAATGGTTGTAATAAGACCTTATTTTTAGCTAATAACTATAATACTTAATTAGCCCCATTATTTATTAATTTCTTAAATTATTTTTGCGAACTATGCAAATGTATCGTTAATCTTGGAGAAAACTTTAAAGAACTGGTGGTTTCAAACGGAAAGTGCAAAAAGAATATAGAAATATCACCAGTAATGTAAATAGTAATACTAATAAGCTGTATAATAGAACGTGTTTTATCGCTCATAATGCTTTAAGCATTACTACATACTCCCTTAATGCTGCGATGCAGCCTATCCCCTTAAGAAAGTAATTTATATGGCAACAGACTGCCCTTAAGCTATTTCTTCAAGTTTTATCAAACTGATAGCACTTCAACGTATGTTTAAAATGTCTAAAGGTTGTGAGTAAAATGCCACCATTTGCTTTTATTTCTATAATATTACGATTTAATTTTTATATTTTCAGAATGCTTAAAATTACACTTAGTCTATTTTACGTGATGCGCTCCTTCATTTTTACCGAAATTGTTTACTAAAAATAAGAATATCCTTGAGAAAATACAGAAATATGTTTTGATTTTATCGTATTTTAATATATTTATACATTAAATAGCTCTTATATCGTGGGCGCGTGAAATATCAATTAAAAATATGTACATATATACTTTCACAATAAAGTGATATCCGCAACCATATTTCACAATTATCTTCTGAAAGAGAAGCAAAAATTTAATTCCCAATTATAATTTTTCCTGCACGTCGACAACCATTACACGAACTTTTAACTTGATACTCAATAACTTTAGTTGTTAATTAAAACAGCGCAAATAATACAAACAACATTTGCAGATGCTAATATTTTACGCTTATAAATAACTCAGACTGGGTAGTGTAGTGGTCCCAAGCCTTTAATAGAGAATTGTAGTAATCTGGACCCCACGACACGGTGTTGACATGCTCATTTAAGTTTTAAGAGAGCAGGTAAATTAAAAATGGAATTCATTAATAATAAATATAAATTAGATCAATCACCTTCGTAACTCATATCAATCGAATACTCTTAATAAATGGTTAGAAACGAGATCGATGAAGCATGAAGTAAGTGAGTGGCCCGGATGTCCTCACCGGTCTTCGATTAAGATGTTTATACCTACGTCATAAGGCGTAAATAGCAGTAGGATCCTAAAACCATCAACACAAAAAATAATTACTCGTTAAATACGACCGATTCGTAAAGTAGCAGATAACCAGGAGGTTAAAATACATGGAGAATATCGATTGATTATTCTCAGTTAATGGATATAAACGTTGTAGGGTGCGAGAGGGATAGTAGAGTAGACTCCGCGCCGCTTACGACGAGCATTCATTGCGTAAACTAATCGAAGCCGTATAAACGAGTCACGGAAAAGCGGAGAAGCTAGTTCAGCAGGTAAAGGATTTAGTAGAATCGTTTTGCGATTCGATGTGATTGTTCGATTTTTACTATAAAGTAACTGGCCATTAAATGCGAACCACGTGGGTACACGTGGAAGTAAAATAAAGATGAAATTAACTGGCGCCACAATTTCTAGACACGCCACGCGTTCAGGCCGCGTCTATCGTGGGGGAGGGGAGAACGGTTATAAGCGATAGGCGTCAGTTGCGGCACCCTTTTTCACTGTCGTCGTGCCGAGAGGCTGGCCGCGCTCGAGGTTCCTGAGGAATTGGGAAGGACAGGACGCATAAAGATTTGAAGAAATTTAATACCGGCGCCGTGCACGTTTCGCCTACATCAAATATCAGTAAGTGTCTTTTGTGAGAACTGAGGCTAGCAATGTCAACTTATTATTGATGGGTTTGTACTATGGGGCTTTGCGAGGGACTTCCTTTATACGATGGCGTAAGGACTGTGTAAGGGACCGTGTAAGATGCCACCTTGGTTAAAGTGAAGGGTTGGTTGGGGAAAATTGAAAGTTTTTGACTTTTTGGTTGGGATTTAGTCCGGGATTTTAGTTGTAAATTTGGGGTAGAGAAGGAAAAAACCCTTACTTATTAAAAATGCAGAGGTAATTTGTTGACATTGTTGACTATGTACTCTCTAAGGAAAAGAGATTGCCGATTTCTGAAGAAAATTTAGTAGAGTAAAAGGTTCCTGCCGGGATCGGTGTCTTTTAACATGATGTTGTAAATTTTGTGATACCTTGTGGGAGGAAAACCCCGTAATTAAGCCCTGATCTGATTAGATAGGAAATCGGTTAAGCTTAGGGTTAAGGCTAGGGTAAATCTTGTGTAGACCTTGCTGTGCATATATATGTATAAGTATATAATCCCCGTGTATCCCTTGTAGTGCGTGTATGTGTATGAGTTTGGATATCCTCACTGGATAAAATCCTATTCGAGTCCTTGGGCGGCGGTTACTCGCACTGATCTGACTCGGAGGTGAAGGGACTTCCCCAACCGGCTCGCTGGGGTAATCCTTGTGTGGCCCTTGCTGTGCATATATATGTATAAGTATATAATCCCCGTGTATTCCTTGTAGTGCGTGTATGTGTATGAGTTTGGATATCCTCACTGGATAAAACCCTATTCGTGTCCTTGGGCGGCGGTTACTCGCACTGATCTGACTCGGAGGAGAAGGGACTTCCCCAACCGGCTCGCTGGGGTAATCCTTGTGTGGCCCTTGCTGTGCATATATATGTATAAGTATATAATCCCCGTGTATTCCTTGTAGTGCGTGTATGTGTATGAGTTTGGATATCCTCCCTGGATAAAACCCTATTCGAGTCCTTGGGCGGCGGTTACTCGCACTGATCTGACTCGGAGGAGAAGGGACTTCCCCAACCGGCTCGCTGGGGTAATCCTTGTGTGGCCCTTGCTGTGCACATATGTGTATGAGTATGTAATCCTTGTGCGAACCTTGTCATGAATTCCTATTAAAGAAACCCTACACGATTTAGTAGGTGCTCGTTAAAGTTAGACGAGTTTGTTGCCTGTAATTGACTATTATGTTAATGATATCTCTATATTCACTATTTATTATCATAACCATTTTAATTCCGACATCGTGCTGCTTTGCAGTATTGTGATCCCCAAAGCAAGCAGACCCTTGGTAGATAGAGGTAGGCGAGGACGGGGCAGTCACAGTAGGGGTTCTTCAAGCGGGGTCTGGCTTGTTATAAGATTAGTGGAGATCGGGGCTTAATGTTAGAGACATGCTAGATTAACTGCAGGCTTCGGGAATCTAAGGGTGTGAGGGGCTGACTAAACCTAGATCTAGGTTGGCTCCAGTTCCACCCTTCACCGGCGTCGAGTAAGGAAGCTGAACTGTTAGATTCCGTTTAGGTAATGGGCGGCTAAAATTTAACGTGGGATTTTTAACCCAATCTCCTTAAGGAATTCGTAAATAAATAAAACCTCCACTCCACCCATTACTGCGACGGATAGATTTGGAAAGCTAAGTATTATTGTGTTCATATTTAAATATTTGTTTCCTGTGTAAAAATAAACGTAAACCTCATATGTTTTTCAGGGCCGCGACATTAATCTAGCGAGTCTAACTTTTAATTAGACTATTTAGGCTTTATGTTATTGCTTTATACTGTTTAATTTATGTTTTTGACTGAGCCATTTAAGATAAAGATGACAGAACCTCAACCTTGACCAAACTTTATTAACAGGCTATGAGGTGACGTTAGTGGGTCAGGATTTGTTCTATTCTTCACCATGAATCACCCCGTTGAAGACGTATTAGTATAATCATACACAATTCTCTACTAACTGATGAGGCTCTGAATTGTTGTATGGAAAGCCGAAACGTTAAGTTCTAAACACTCAGAAAAGGGCTAACCCTTACTTGATCTGGCTAATGCGCCAGGTCCTGAGTGTAGATATGTCTTCCTTACAACCCACCTTAAACATACTTATTGTGTGTCAATAGGTGTTCTGTCGCCCTAATTACTCTGATGAACAATTTACCACTTAACCATGTGCGTAAACGCACACCTAATTTATTATTTCATATGAACTTAGCCTGCACGACACATGTTTCGGGCGAGTATAGCCTCTCCGGGATAGCGGCTATTTAACTTAAGGAGCCTCGGGTTCGAACAGACCGATCGTAGGTTGTATTCAAATAATAACGAAATGGTTCCCTTAGTTCCATAGTTAGTCACAGTAGTAAGGATAAATATATGGTCGCCTGGTTGTTTGCCACCTCCGTAACGTTATAAACGTAGGAATTGATGGGGAGCACTACTTACTTATCCTAAAGAGCCGTTTAAGGCACAGTGTACGAAAGACTAATGTTTATACGCTTACTCAATTACTAAATGACAGGAAGGCGAAGCCACAAGGTAAGCTAGTTTGATTAAACCTATCTACGAGTCTGTCAGGAGTTGGTCGTTATATACCTTCCTTGTTAAAGGTTCCAAGACGTTAGTCAGATAATAGGTACGATACATTTGACAACCGCTTAAGGCCGGACGGTATCCAAGGCCCTTAAGGCTATTCAAATTCAAGTTATACATAATTAATTTTCAATACTCATTTTAGCGATCCAGTAAGAACAACCTAGGGTATGAGTTAGGCGAGCTTTAGGTTTCGTCTCAATTTTATAGTTTTGATTTTCATAAACTTTATATTCTAGTGTAGATAATCGCCATAGTTTGTAAACATAAACTCAATTTTAGATCTAATAACGAAATTCGTATCGACCGGGTCGCGAGATACTAAAACAAAACCGAACCAACGTAAATTAGTCGAAGGAAGGTCGAGTAACACGATTAGACTCTGTATCTGCGCAGAAGACAAAAATGTAAACTCTGCGCACCCACGTGACCACGAGACGCCAGCTGGGCACTTCGATGCACAGGCAAATGTATGAAAAGTCTGACCGTTTAGTCATTAATTGGCCGAAGGGATAATTCGGTGGCGGGCCCAACAATTCTGAATAGAATAACTTACGAACCCTTAAGTAATGGTTGTATATGTGAATTTTCCTGGATGATTCCCAGTTAGGGTTACACGTAGACGACCTAGAAACTAGGAATAGTAGATTTAAATAGATTTCCATGCTAAATTGTCTGTCAATAGCGCCCTCTATAAGACCCTCTCAATATCTCCAAGGTTATTAAACAGCTAGCTAAGATATCGATCGACCGAGTAATTCTACGATTATTACACAGATGGCGTGAGCCACAGTGGTAAAATAATAATCATGAATGTATGAGGATTTCCAGATACGGTTAGGACCATGTTATAACTTTACCCAAAGGGTAGGCTGTAGTTGTATTTTAGGTTTACATTTACTTCTAATTTGTTAGTTTGCCTTTACGGCGATTCTCCATATATTATTGTAAGATTATATTAGAAGAGAAGCTAGTAAGGATAGTGGTAGTCTTTTTATATACTTAGATTGTCTATTTGCCTTTGGGGTGGCTTCTCGAATACCATTACGACTTTATAATTTCACTTAGGGGTTGTTAACGGGTTGTCAACAGGCTCTTTATGCAATTACTAAACTTATCGGTCCGCCCGTGGGTGCACTCTTAAGTGTTCTTATGATGGTTTTATAATTTACTTAAGGGGTAGCCAGCTAGCATATCTGTGTATGGTCTATTTATATCCGATCGGTTAGTTCATACGTACGGTGACCGTTCATATTACATTACAATTTTATAACTTCACTTAAGGGATCGATAGCGAGCCCACTAATAATTTATCTTTGTACTTAATAGGTCCACTTGTCTCCTTAATGTTCTATATATTGTTATAAGTTCATACCTTAACTTAAGGGCAAGCTAGAGAACTGGTGATAGGTTAGTCATGTAGGTTATAGGTTATTTAAGGGATTAATAGCGAATCTGCTAATAATTTAAATAAATTATATAAATAGGTACTAAATAGGTCCGTCTGTCTCTCTAATTATTTCCATATATTGTTATAAGCGCATCACTTTAGTTAGGGGAAGCCAGTGAGTTTATTAGGAGTTAGTACTTTTATATGCCTAAGGGTTCTCCCTTTAAGGTGAACTTCCTACATTACTATGAGGTTACAATTTTACTTAAGGGGAAGTTAACGAGGTTATTGATGAACTACTTACCGTTTAAGAGTTCTTCCTTAAGGCGATTCTCATACATTACTATAAGATTACGACTTCACTTAAGGGGTAGGCGGTCTTAGGGTTTCATCCTTATAGTGAGATTTCATATACTATCATAACGTTATAACTTTGAGGTCTATCGTGTTCGAGGGGTAACCGTGTTATTACGAGACATATTCGGGGTTTTAAGGAGGTAGCTAGGCTGGTGAATAGGGTGACTTAGGCTTAGGTACTCCGACTATGTTAGGATAATAAACCGCATACATTTTAATCAGGAACTCGGATTTAGTAATTTAAATTTGGGTCTAATGCTAATTAAGACTTAGTTGCTCTGCGGTTAAGGATTAGTTATAGGCCAATGGCTTTAATGTAGGTATAATGTAAGATTAGGGTTTTGATTTTACTCTTTCATACCTGGGACTGATTGAATCCATACCTCTTAAGATCTTGGGTTATTATCGGTCACAACGAGGGGTCCAAATTGTCGATTACGCCATTAGACGATCACAGCCAAATAAAATATTAGCTTTCTTTAATAACAACATTAACGGTTACAAAATATCATTTACATTTTAACAATAATAAAGGCAATAATAATATGTTGGGATTACGTACGTCCATCACCTTATCAAATTGGCGAGTATATCATTATACTCCACGTGAGTTCAAATTTAAATAACTTTATTTAGTAAGGGGGGGGGTTTCTACAGTAGGCGCTACGCAAAAGACATATTTTAGGTCAAAAGCAGATTTGTCAGCCTATATCAAGCACTTACAATTCCGATATACAACAGTTGTAATGCTACAATACAATCACTCTAAAACCAAAGTCTGTATAATTTGGGGCCCAAATTGCACTTATAAGAGCTGGCTAAGCCTTTTTATACAGGCTTGGGATGGAGAAAATTCCGTTGTACATCTATTTAACAGCTTCATTGTGTTACTTGGGTAGTGTGCGCCGTGAAATGTCGCAACGCAACCCATTTTACCGCAATTTAAAACATGTCTATTCTACTTGGCAACTAGCCTCAGGCTGGCACTGTTCATCCCCCCCGAAAACAAACCCTGGCTACTGTAGTGTACTCCAGTCTACCCTAGAACAAAATTATGTCTAACTACCTATATAGCGTACTGTTACACCCCTAGCTAGTAAGTAGAAGTGCTGACAGCCGTGCTGGCTCAGCTACATACAGTTCAGTTTAGCAATAGAGTCTAGCTCGAACCTCAGTCTCCTTCCACCTTCCGACCGCGTCGGCTGCCCTTACCATTTTCTATAAAACTCTGTTTTGTGCTATTTCTAAGTTATCCTATTTTCAAATTAAACTATTTAATTTTGTGTTTCGAATTTTATTTTTTAAAACTCGAATTCGGAGTCTTGCTCTAACATTTGGTGGCAGCTCAAAGGGATCAAAAAAGATTCCTCGGTACGCCTTCGTAAATAAAAGTGAAACAAAACGCTAAATTCACAGTAAAGTGCAACTAAAAGTGAATCGAAAATAAACTACGAAGATAGAATCGACTTCAATCTCACTATAAAGTGCATCAAATTAATGAGAACATATCAGCGGTTTATGAAATAAAGTCGCAATTCCATATTTGCGAAAAGTCACAGTATCCAAAAAGAATACTATCCGTCGCTGTGCAACACATCAACGACCCACAGCACAACGAGCCAGCTTCCTTATCAGCCAGACTGCTGACGCTGCGTCTAGACCGGCCGCTCGCCCGCGTCGCCGCCGCTGCGCCGCCGTCACCGTCATATCCGAGAAATGTCGTCTACAGCCTACGCTACATACTTATGCTTCATACTGTGAGTCTTTGTCATTGCCAATCTATATTTTAGGGGTCTGTATTTTGCAGAACCATTACCGTAATAAGACTTTAACTTTTGCCGTGAAAAAAAAAAAAAATTCTTTTATTTTGTTTTAATATTGTGATCGTTCTTTATATATGTTTTATTTACCTAGGTACTACTTTACTTGTATATTCTACTGATTTACCTTGATTTTATGTCCTTTTGTGTGCTTAAATTATTGTTTGATTAAATTGTTTCGGAATTATTTTATTGTGTCAGAGCTATTGCTATAATTCTAGTTCTTCATACTTATACTTGAATAATATTAAATTAAAATTATCCAAAATGCCTAAAGACGATACCACTACCACTCCAACAGTGGACATGAATATTCTGACTCAATTTATCCAGAAATTTGACGGTTGTAGAGAACAGCTTAATCCATTCATAACAAACTGTAGGCATGCAATGGGGCTGGCAAATGTTTGGCAAAAGGATATTTTACTAAAATTAATTTTATGCAAAATGGAAGGAAAGGCACAAACTGCTTGTGCCATTAAAGAATTTGACAATTGGTCACAATTAGAAGAGTTTCTCAAAACCCAGTTTGGGGAACGCAAACATTACTCACATTTGCTATCCGACTTGCAGGATTGCAGACAAACCCGCGACGAAACGGTTAACCAATTTTCCCTTAGAATAGAAACTTGTCTTGCAAAATTGATAACCGAAATAAATATTTCCTTACCTACACAAAAGAAGGGAGAGATCTCGGGAAGAGTCGGCGCAATGCAAGATCTCGCATTGCACACATTCGTAACAGGACTCAACCCCAAAATAGCTCCGATTATAAGATGCCGAGACCCTGAAAGCTTAAGCGAAGCAGTTAGTTTCGCAATAGCAGAGGAAAAAATCCTACTAAGTCTAGAAAAACGGAATCCAACGTCAAATATGCCTAATAACAATTATCAAATCCGAAATCGCTTTCCAGCGGAAAGAAATCCCGCTAATAGACCCGCTCGCTTCAATACTCCAAGGCAACCTTTTCTGATACCCTTTAGAAACAATAATGACAGTAACACAATCTCCTGCAGGTATTGCAAGTATCCCGGTCACACGATCGAAAACTGTAGGAAAAGAGAGTTCAATAATCGATTTAGGAACTCTGACCCAAATCAACCTTCCTCGTCCGGCTACAGAGGTAGACCAAACGTACCGCGTGTAAATTTTATTGAAAATCCATATCCCGATTACCAATCCCGCGACGAACCGGATCACGAAACCCCAAAAAACGAATAATTGTCTCGTGCGGGTGTCGCACGAGACAAACGACTCAAAGGGATGACAGGTTCCGGGTCCCCGTCTCCTTTAAAACAACCCTGTCTCAAAGAAGCCCTCTAAACCCGAACATTTCTAAATCCACTGTATCCATTTCAAAAGCTCTAAACAGACCGCTACATGGTTATCCACAGAGCCACTTTTCCACTTCTGTAAATAACAAAATAGCTTCGCAACAAGGATGCTCGCCGAACCCTAATATTTCTATATCCTCTGTATCCTCTGTATCCTCTGTATCTGTTCCTCGATCCTACATTAACCAAAGAACGAAATCAAACACCGTTGTACGAAATCCAAACCCGAAACCCATCTCTAATCCAGAATCAAATAACAAACACCCATGCTCTACTATATCTAGCGGAATAAGAAACGCTACATTTACTACCACTCCAAAAACCCGTACTAGTGCCACGGTCTCTGCTTCAGATGCCATTTCTCAAACTACCGAACTTATAGAAACGACTACACCCCATATCAAATCAAGTTACGCTGAAGTAACCGCTATAGGAAAACGAGCCTCGGTTGCTACAAATTTGGAAGCACCTACCAATTCTTCAAGAGCATCTGAAACAATCCCTGATTTAGAGGTCTACGAAATAACCTGCGACCCTTCCAAAATGTTACTCCCACACGTGTTACTCCATTCTTCTGTATCTTCTGTACCTCTCTCATTACTAGTTGATTCAGGCTCCTCCGTTAGTCTACTAAAAGAGTCATGTATACAAAGGCAGCCTACGCTCAACAAGGAGCCAATAAACCTCAAGGGTATTGATCCGACAGAAGAATCGACCAAAACCGTTGGCCATTTTCTCTTAAAACTCCACATATTTGACCACTCTACCAAACACATCTCACACAAGTTCCATGTAATCTCTGACATAAACCTACCATATGATGGCATAATAGGCACAGACCTACTGAACAAATTCGGATGCAACATCGACTACAACACCGACACCTTACGAATAGGCAAGAAAGAACTGAAACTGCATTTTTGCGAACCTACCTATATAATTCCTGCTAGAACTGAAACCATTATAGAGTGTTCCGTTGCAAACCCAGAAATTAAAGAAGGGATAATTCTTGATCAAAACCCATCCGAAACCCTGCTTATAGCTAACTGTATAGCTCGTGTCAAAAGAAACAAACGAATTAACATATCGATTGTGAACCTCTCCGAAATCCCTGTGACTCTAAAATCAAATCTAAATCTCGTACTCACCGCTTTCAACCCAGACGCATTTAGCAACATTTCAAATGAACATGAAATCAAAAACCTAGACGAAAGGCAAAATTCGGTTCAACGGACTCAACGGGTCCTTGAACAACTACGCGTATCACATTTAAACTCAGAAGAAATCGATGCTCTTTTCCAAGTATGCTCCGACTATTCAGATATATTCCATCTCCCTAGCGAAAAACTCTCTTATACCACTGCTATGAAGCACGACATCAAAACGACATCCGACGTCCCGATCCATACAAAATCTTACAGATTCCCTGAAATCCATAAGACTGAAGTGAAGAAACAAATAAAACAAATGCTCGACCAGAACATTATAACACCTTCTAATTCTCCCTGGTCCTCCCCTATCTGGGTAGTTCCGAAAAAGATCGACGCTTCTGGGGTTCAAAAATGGAGAGTAGTAATAGACTACCGGAAGCTTAATGACGTGACCATCGGAGACACCTATCCTATTCCTCAAATAGCAGAAATCCTTGACCAACTCGGTAACAGTAAATACTTCTCCACTCTGGATCTCTCCTCTGGATTTCACCAAATTTTAGTAAATGAAACGGATGCTTCAAAAACTGCTTTCAATGTACCGGAGGGACACTTCCAATTTAACCGTATGCCCTTCGGATTAAAGAACGCGCCTTCCACCTTTCAGAGATTGATGAACACAGCACTTTCTGGTCTCCAGGGTGCCCGTTGCTACGTTTACTTAGATGATATCGTCTGTTACAGTTACGATCTTAACTCTCACATCACCAATTTGACCTCCATCTTCCAAAGGCTCAGAGATTTCAATCTCAAGCTTCAACCGGACAAGTGCGAGTTTTTTAGACGAGAAGTCGCATACCTAGGACACTTAATCACCGAACAAGGTGTGAAACCAAATCCCGATAAAGTCAAGGCGGTCACCCATTTTCCCATTCCAAGGTCTCCAAAAGACGTAAAATCATTCCTAGGACTTGTCTCGTACTATCGCCGTTTCATTCCTGAATTCTCTAAAATCGCGAAACCCTTGACTAACTTACTGAAGAAAGACACGACATTTAACTGGGAGAACCAGCAACAACTTGCGTTTGACCGACTCAAACAAACACTCACCTCTGCTCCTCTCTTAACCTACCCAGATTTTACAAAACCATTCATCCTCACTTGTGACGCTTCTAACTACGCGTTAGGCGCCGTTTTGTCTCAAGGGCCTGTTGGTAAAGACAAACCAATAGCATATGCATCCCGAACTCTCAATAAAAGCGAATGCTCGTACTCAACTACTGAGAAAGAGCTACTAGCCATTCTATTCGGCTGTAAAACATTCCGCCCATATCTCTTTGGCCGAAGGTTTCAAATTATCACTGATCATAGACCTCTCAGCTGGCTGTTTAACCACAAAGACCCTAGTAGTAAAATGCAAAGATGGAGACTTAAACTCGAAGAGTTCGACTATGAAATAACTTACCGTAAAGGAAAATTAAACGCCGCTGCTGATGCACTCTCTCGATTTCCTGTAAACCCTATCTACCCAAATAATGATCGCGAACCAGGAGACGAGTTTCTAGATTTAGTCGATCTCGACCTAAACGAGAACGACCTCCACATTGACTTCAGTCCACTCAGCTTACCTTCGCCACTAGAAGATCCATTATCTACTACAGACTTACCTGTTATCCCGACGCCTTCCACCTCCGGACAAAATCTGGAACCACAAGCTACCTTACCCAGTGTACTGAACTCTCCGACTGACCTTACACCACCTCAAGAACAATTCGACCCACAATCCCTACTAAACTTACCAGCACACGTCAACACACCTCGCTCCGATCCCGAACCACCACGAAACCTGGAACAAATACTAAACAACGATGACTACACTATCTTCCTAAAGGACATGACTAACAAAGACAAGAACTTTAATACTGACCTGAGAGAATATAACGAAGACTTAACTAAAAGCACTTGTAAGACTATCCTAATCCCAACCTCCATAGATATGGACGAGACAAACCCGTACATCCAAAACTTGTTACAGAGCGTTGATTCCTCAGAAGAGATTCTAAACTGTGAAAAGGAATTATACTCATTCAAAGAAATCCAAGCCAACAACAGAACCTGGTATCTTCTCTTTACAAAGGTACATAATTTTGATGAATCGTCATATAAAGAAATATTTGAAACCATCAAGTCAATCAGAAACCAACTAGTCCAAAACGAAAATGTCTTTGAGATTGCTATTTCCGACTTTAAAAATCCCTTTGACAAACATTCCTTTATTAAAATTCACAACATCCTAACTTACCTTTTCCATAATACTAACATCAAAGTAAAAATATACCATAACAGCATCATTTATCTCACTCCAACTGAAATAAAGCGAATCCTATCCGAAAATCACGACATACCCGTCGCGGGACATCTTGGGTCCTCTCGCATGCTAAAGAGAATCCAAGAAAAATATTATTGGAAAGGAATGCGCACAGATATCGAAAATCACGTGAAGAAATGTACCTCGTGTCAAGAAAACAAAGCATATAGACGCCTCAACAGAGCACCCATGCAGATCACCACAACGTCCACATCCCCTTTCCAACGCGTATCTCTAGATATCGTAGGGCCCCTGCCAGAATCAGGAACCGCCAAACTTAGGTACATACTAACATTACAGGACGATCTAACTAAATACTCGGTAGCTTACCCAACACGTAGTGCCTCTTCAGAAGAGACTACAGACTGTCTTATACACTTCATTTCTTTATTTGGAATACCCAGGACGATACTGACAGACCAAGGGACTAATTTCACGGCGGATCTATTCAAAAAGACCTGTTCCTTCCTCAAAATAAAACAATTATGGTCCTCTCCTTATCACCCTCAAACCCAGGGAGCTCTTGAGCGGAGCCATTCAACTCTTAAGGAATATCTTAAATCTTTTGTAAATCTAAACCAAGATAACTGGCCAAGATACGTCTACACGGCGATACTAGCCTATAATACAAATATCCATTCCACTACAAACTTTTCACCTCATGAATTACTATTCGGCCACAAACCCTACATCCCAGATTCAATCTTTGACCCCGCACCAGATGCCACATATCCCGAATACATTAAGATGCTTCAGCATAGGTTAAAACTATCCCGAGACAAAGCTTTAGAAAACATAAACAGTTCAAAAGAAAAATCAAAAAACTATTATGACTCGCGTTCTCGTCCTGTTACCTACAAAACCGGTGATTACGTGTACCTTAAGAATCACCTCCGCCTGAGAAAAGCCTTATCTCCTTTATGGAAAGGGCCGTACAAAATAACAAAAGTTCACGGTAACAATACACTATCATTGCAAATAAACAGACGACAAGTAAAACATCATTTCGACCAAGTCAAGCCAGCAACCACTGAAATATAATAAATTATTATTTTTACGCGTAATCATGCACTTAGAATAAGGCCTCTAATAGCTATAAAATACCCGTTGTGTAACAACCACTTGTCCCTTCGTTGCAGCACCACTGCCGCAGCAAGCGCCGACTATGTTCAACCGATCACCGCAGGATCTGGTATATATTTTAATTATATTGGAAGGATGAAAATTAACGGTGGCTCTCTTAATGTTCTCACCTCAGTAGATATATCTCACGTGAAGCCACATCTAGTCAATATAAACTTCATTCTAAAAACTGTTAGCAAATTATGCAGAGAACCCGGTCTCATTGAAGAAGCAGCGTGTCGTAGTACACTAGAGCCACTCGTAACCCGTTTTCATGATGTCGCCAGAGAATCCGAATCCATTTCCCATTTAATAAGCAACAGAATTAAACGGTCCGCCTGGTTCGGCGGTATTGGTACAGTCTTTAAGCACATATTTGGAACATTAGATGAAGACGATGCTGTCAAATATGATGAAGCCATACAAGCTGTCCAAAGTGACGAAAGAAAACTAGCTTCACTAATAAAAGAAAATATACTAGTCACCACATCAACCTTAACGGCTTTCAATAATACTATATCAGCAATAAAAATTAATGAAGCTAGTTTAACCATGACTATCAACGAGCTCTCCGGTAATGTCAAAAATCTATCTCTAGTAACCAATGAATTGGTCCTTAAATCGCGATTCTATTCCATATTCAATAGTCTAGAAGCATCACTCTTAGCTATCTCTTTTCAGTTAGAAGACATAACTAACGCGATATCCTTTGCGAAACAGAATATTCTTCATCCCTCAGTTATTACTCCAACCCAACTCTACCAAGAACTCGCTGATAACCATCGGCATCTGCCAAATGGCCTTGAATTGCCTTTGAATTTAGATTTAAGCCTTATACATACTATAATCAATATCTCTAAGTTAAAATGTTATTACCTTAATGATAGAATTACATTTGTACTGGAAATACCTCTTGTTAATCCTCTAGAATATACCTTGTATCATAACTTACCTTTACCTATACCACATGACGTAGTTAAACTAGATACTTTTAGCGTAGTTTTGCCCACGGATTAGAAAGGTAGACAGGGACTATCTCATTTGCGAAGTTAGTGACGTTTTCTCCGCAAGCGCCAGTCATAGTTGCGAAAGTGAATTAATGACACAAGTGTTAAACAAATTACCCGTGCAGTGTGACACTAAAGTGATATATGGCGAAGTAGATTTATGGAAGCCCTTAAAGGACAACAAGTGGATATTCGTGCAATCGCAACCCTGTAAACTGTCAATAGACTGTCAAAATGCAGAGATGACAGTTATAAACATTGCGGGCACAGGTATACTAACCTTGCCAAAATCTTGCGTAGCTTATAGTAAGAGTACCAAATTAGTTCCTAAGTCGAAACCATTATATATTGTAAACGCCACTTTACCGAATCCTGATTTTAGTTTAATAAACGAATCCTGTTGTAATTTAGAAAAAATAAATAAACTTATTGATGGTGTGACCCCTATTTCATTAAAAAACATAGACCTAGAAGATTTAACCTCGAATTTTAACATTCAAAACTCGCTTATCCAAACCGCTGATAAAATCATAAATAAAGAACCGTATATACTGAAGTATGGGACACATCATTCTGTACTTACCTTTCTAATTGTAGTTTTTATTGTACTTCTCATAATTTATAAGGCATATTCTTATTATAAGTCTAGTGGCAGCCAACGTTGTTACTCTTTTAAAAATCGCGCTAAAGAAACAAATGATTCTGAATTGAATTCAATGTCCACACCGCGTCTAAGAGAAATAATCTGAATTCACGTAAACTTCGGCTAAAACCCGAAGTTTAGTCTTCCGCGGGGGGCTGTTACACCCCTAGCTAGTAAGTAGAAGTGCTGACAGCCGTGCTGGCTCAGCTACATACAGTTCAGTTTAGCAATAGAGTCTAGCTCGAACCTCAGTCTCCTTCCACCTTCCGACCGCGTCGGCTGCCCTTACCATTTTCTATAAAACTCTGTTTTGTGCTATTTCTAAGTTATCCTATTTTCAAATTAAACTATTTAATTTTGTGTTTCGAATTTTATTTTTTAAAACTCGAATTCGGAGTCTTGCTCTAACAGTACCATTATGTGGGATTTAATTGAATACTTAATATATTCATAGATAAGTAGCTATAGGTCTAATTATCTGTTGGATATACAAAAATAAGATAGTCAAACATTATAAATAGATAAACATAAATTAAGGTTCGAAATAATTGCGCGGTAAAAGATAAGACAGCGCTGCATTGGATATATGTCTATTGTAGATTTTGTTTCGTTGCATGGTAAAGTAGCTTAAAACAGTACAGCGGTGTTAAAATAATAATAATACTTTACGCTCGAATCGTACGATCGTCACGTGACCATGTCATGCGATGACGTCACAAAACCTGTTTGAAGACGAAATAAAAAAATACAGGAAATAGGGATATTTCCTAATTAGTGTGTGTAAAAGAGATAAAAAAGAAATCGTTCGCTCGCTTGATTTTGGCGCCACGGCGCTGGAGACTGTCGTGACAGAGTCCTCTCTCTCCCATTCGAAATTCAAAATTCGTTAGTGACGCGCGCGGTTTTGCATAATGGAGTGTTTCCCGCCTTTTTTGAGTCGAGTAATACGGAAAGCGTCCCACCTCCCGCATTCTTAAATAGAGTTTTTACAAATATCGGCTAAAGACTGTGCTTCCCGCGTTTTTCTTAATAAATAGTGTTTGCAATTACAAAGTGCAAATGTGAATAAATAATAAAACTTTAAGTGGTTATTTACATTGAATTAACATCGAACCGTGTAACCTTGAAGTTGTTAGGAGTGGTCGAGCTTGGTGTCGGCGTCTTCCCGCCCATCGATAATTTTTCTGAGTTAGTAGATTAGTTTTATTTCTCAGAGGAAATAATTAAAGCATTAAAATTCCTTCTGAGTACAGCTATTTATCTAGAAATTCATTTGAAGAGTTTCTATATGAATTGTTGTTGGGTAGGTAAACTATTAATTATAACCATTGTTTTACTTTTCTTGTGTGATCCCAAAATATGTTTCGTATGTGAAAATTGTAAATTAATACCTAGAGATGAGAGACAGGTTAT
The DNA here is from genome assembly GCA_946406115.1 of Apoda limacodes. NCBI lineage: Eukaryota > Metazoa > Arthropoda > Insecta > Lepidoptera > Limacodidae > Apoda > Apoda limacodes. The sequence continues at coordinate 13,609,590 of OX291553.1, read as the reverse complement.
GTGCTGAAGGTTTAGGTACACAAATCACATACTGATGTTGTGGCAAACCGTACATAGGATATCTAGAGTTTCACTATCTCATTTTAAGAATTTTATTGAATCATAAGATTTAATAGATAACTACTTGAATTACTTAAAAGGTTGATAAAATGTGCATAAAACGATACGAAACGTTGACGATTTTAAAAACATGGCGCCGGGTTTAATTATTATTCTCGAATTTTACCTAACCGTGATAATTGTAAATTACCATTTTGTACGATTTACTGGGCACTCAATTTAGTGCTTTACAGATTGAGTAAAGATTTTCCTTTATAGAGATTGTGACTGACATATCGTTTGATATGAAGGAAAATCAGGTCCGGAGGGCTATATCCAGGAATCAGTGGTGCATCTGAGGCATGGACAGGTTCTGAACCTGGGCAGACATGTTTCAGATTGAGGGAAAGTAAAAGCATTATGTAGAAAACACTTAATACATTACCATAGGGTTGGGGAAGGGAGTAGAGAAAAAAATATATTTATGTATTTGATATTTAATTTTAGCGTAGGTCTGTTTGAAAAGGCTTCAGGCGGCTTTGTTTGGTCCAGGGTAAGATGCTTGTGTTAGGGGCAGTATCACGTTATTTAGTTTGTAAGGTCAGGGACCTGGATCAGCAGAGTGAAAAATTTATGGGGAATGATTATTAAATTCAGGGGGGTGAAATGTTTCGGAAAATAAGCCTGAAGAGAATGTAAGAGTGGAAAGAACATATTTTGGGACATTTTCAGCTAGATTTATTTAGTTAATAAGGGGAGGGAGCTTTAGGCATAGTAGGTATAGGAAAGAGAGTACGGCCATAAGATTCCTTATACATGAAGTGTTTTAGTTTAATATGCTTGTTGATTAAAGGATATTTTTGTTTTCCTTCAGGGGAAAAAAAATATAAAATAGAATTGAAATAAAACTAAAAATTCAGAGGGGAAAAAAAAAGAGTTTGGTGGACCGACGGTGCCGGGTTCGTCTAATGAACCTTGCAACGCAGGGCCCTAAGTCCATCCTTAGATGACTTTTGGCCTAATTGGAGAGTCCAGAATTGCCAGTTTATTATTTTATTTTCTTGTCAAGGAATCTTGGCCTAATAGAAACTTAATAATCAATTAATGGGTACTCCTTTAGGGCTTGAGAAGGGTTATACACACGGCTCTATCTCATTGTCTCATTCAGTGTGTTAAAAATCGTTTCCACCAGCAAATGAAAAGACGTTAGTGATGGCAGGTTAAAAAGGGGCCGTTGTCTGTTTAGGTTGGGGGTAGGCATTGTTAGTACACACACACTAATTATACATTAGCTAAAAGGCCCCTCGACCGCTGTCACTGCTTTTATTTGCAGGTATACATCCCTAGTTTATCTTTTATAGATCATTTCTGTTGAGAAGAACGCTTTGATAGAGGGTTTAGAATAGTTGTAAGTCTGTTCCCATATAAGAACACAGAACTAGGTGCAGTGTAAAAAAAAGACAAATAGATTAATTAAAAGGAGAAGAGTGTATGAGTGAGTTTAAGTGTTTCTTTCGAAAGTAGTTAATGGGACTGTAAGGTCACAACCCTTTGATGATAACGCTTCGTCAACAGACCTAGGGATGTCGCGGTTATAGTAAGATCTCTCCATTTTTAATATCAGTATTAGAACAGGAATGGGTAGTAAATAAGTAGAGCAGGTCTTCGTGTGACGGCGAAGCTCGAATACTAGGGTGTGAGTAGAGCTGGTTTACTTTTAGGTCTTACTAGCTCAGCTCCACCCTACTCCAAGAAAGTTAAAGAGGTAGTTTAAATTTTATGAGTTCTAATCCGGATCAGAGGATATAAATGATAAAGAAGAAATTTTAATTTTGGTGTGTCTAGTAGGTAGTTGTATGGGATACCTATTCAATACTTACCTATCTAAACTGTTAGCATTAATTGGTCCGGATTAGTTTTCGTCAAAGTAATGAGTGATAAGTTGTCGGGATACAGATTACTCCTTCCTTTTGGGAAGTTCGTTTTATTAATAAATAAATCACTCATTATGGAGACGAATAGAATAAGAATTATATTCCTTTAAATTTTTGAATTTACTTCTTTATATTTTACTACGTCTATTTTTAAAATGTAACAATTAAGTTATGCCAAAACAATGATAATAAAAAAATATATATTTTAGAATTGCTTTCTCCTTTTGATATAAAAAGAAAGAAAAACATTAACGGTAATCTTACTGAAACAATGACTGAATCGGGGTACGACATAAGTTAAACTTTGACCGAACATATTAAACATGGATTTGTTAAAGGTGACATTAGTTGTTCTAGGGTCTGTCCAATTCTTCTTCATAGAAAATCCTATTATCATAGCGTATTATTATCCAGGTAGGGTATCCCCTTAATAACTGATGAGCCGGGGGGGGGGGGACCCCGACCTACCGGCGAAACGCGATGGTTCTAATCACTCAAAATGGCTATTGTTGATCTGACTAAAGTGTTAGATTTTTGAGTGAGCAATGTTTTCATTACTGACTGAATAGTAGGAAAGTACCTACTAAGACGGGTTACCTACCCATGTAAATTGGCGTTCTGTCGTCATAATTATCTTAATTGACTGTGACAAATTATTAAAAGAAACTCTATTTAATCTTTACGTTATTCGCAATTTGTTCCATATTTATTTATATTATGTATCTTAATATCTCAAGTTCGTAAGAGAAAGGTTGCACATGATGTCTCCTTTATAAGTTCTTGTACCTACGCAAAGAACTGAATTATTCACTGTTATCTGTAAGATGTATAAATACTGAAAATTCCACGTTTACTAAGAGATTTTGGTTTGTAAGAAGAACTACCATGAAGACTAAATAGTACCTTGGTAAAATATCTTATTATAGGGCCGTATGGTTGTTTACCACCTTTACAGCAAACAAAGGGAATTATCTTCAGGGTGCAGAAATATTAGGTTAAATTCAATCGATCGTTCATCGACCAATTGGTGTAGTGGTTATAACGTTGGACAACCATACGAAGGGCCGCGGTTCGATCCCGACACTACAGACATTTGCTTTTTGTTTATTGTCGGGAACTGTAAAGGAAATCTTAATTTCTTATGTTCGTTTTACTGGCATATTGTAAGGTTAAATAAATAAATAAAGTAATAGAAACTAAATTATTATATTATTAGGCTTACTCTTTGACAGAATTTAAATAGTTATTAATTCAAAGTGAATAAGGGTAGTTATGGGGAAGGTTATTGTATTAGAAATCTACTTAATGAAGTCCAGTGTGACGATTATTTAAATCATGACTAGGACGTATTATAATAGCTATATTAGTTTGGTACATCACTCGTGTGCGACAAGTTAGTTGAGATAAATGGTTAGGGCTTAGATAGTTATATTATGTAGAATTTAATCTTAAAATCGAAGTTCACTCGCCATGCTAGTGACTGACTAAACTCATACCTTCTTAGAGTCAGGGTTACTTAGGTTCACAATGTAGCGGTCCTCATCACCCCAATCTCGCCATTCGGACTTAATTATTTTTGTAGGGGGGGGGGTTTCTACATTATGTGTTGCCGTTACCAGGATAGGTTATAGGACTAAAATAGGCTTGTAAAAGCCTACATTTTGTTGTTGTGAAATGGATGGAAGGTCATTAAAATGAGTTTGGCCGGTTGTTGGCAGGGAAGTGTGTTTGAAATTAAGAAAACAAAGATTTGATAAAAGCTAATACGTAATAATTTATTTTTTAAGTAGAAATTTTAGTGACTTTAATAACAATAATACTGTACAGGTTGAATGAGTTGGGCAGGCGTGCTTAAGGTTTTATGAACAGCGACCCTTAGGTTGGAAAGTACTGTGTTTTATGGATATATTTAGGACATTGGATTCTAAGTAGTACGTATTGATTTAAGGAAGTTACGTGTGTAGGTTTGTAAGTCATGTGATATCTCTTTTATTGATTTTAGGAAGTTATGTGTGTGTGTGTGTGTGTGTTCGTAAGTCATGAGATATCAGTTAAAGGGTAAATAGAGGTTAAAGACTAACTAAGAAACTATTCTTTTACTTATTTTACGTATACATGGTTATGTGGTGTGTACAAATGTTTCCCTAAGTAAATAATACAAAGATAAGTATAGAATTTTATTTAACGTTATCAGGTGAATTAATACCATACAGGTACATTTACAGTTAGAGGGGGGTTTTAGAATGTCAATTTTTGTAAAGTCTTCACTTTAAGGGGGAAATGGTGCTTATTGTGTTACGAAACTTGTCGTTATTGAAATAATTTTGAGAATTTATAGAAATTCTGCAAGTAATAAATAGTTTTTATTTTAGTTATTCTTAGATTTAATTTTGACTTTTAGGTATATAATTAGATAATACTTATATATACAACATTTTAATCGAAGGGTTATTTATGACAATATGTTCAGAAATATTCTGGGAAAGAGGGAATCTAAGTAAAAATAGTATGAAATGTGTACGGTCAGAGTCCTATGCAAATGACACACATAGTTACACTTTTATTAATATATTTTCATAGGCAATAATAATTAAAAATGATAGGGTATGTTAGTGGGCAATTAGGGCTACTTAGAGCCGATGAATAACATGATTTTTTTTGTTAAGAAGGTGAACAGTGGAAAATTTAGTAAAATTGAAAACACTTTTTAATAGTCTCATCTGAATTTAAAATATATATTTACTGTTGCCGAGTGGATGAAACTTCGAGGAAATAAAAAAGAGGAGAACCCAGTTGGGTTATAGGTTATGAATAACTAGGCATTTCAGTCGACTTCGTTCTTAAATCTACTGTATAGGTATAGGTAACAAACTAAATTTGATTATTAATAAGAATTTGGAATTTATTCTTAGAATTGGATTTTCCGTAGAGATCCAATTTCGAACCAAATGAGTATATCTTGGAAACCAATGACTGATACTTTAAGAGGATTAATCATCGTAAATTGGAGGGGGAAATTTTATTTATTTTATCGGGTCTTATTTTTTTTAAATAACCAATGGGTTTTGAACTTACTTAAAGTAATGTTAAGATTTTTTGTCCTATGTACCAGTTCAAGGATTTTTACTGTTTTGGTGTTTCTATATTACAAATAGATCTTGAGCTCACTGAGAAGAAAGAGCTGGGATGTATATATGAGGTACCAGAGTGGTGACTTTACTGAGTTGGTTTTCACTAGAGTTCACTTTCGAAGCAGGAAGTGTGCTTTATGCGAATCATGCTAATTTAGTGATTTCACTATGCTGATATTTCTAGTGTGACAATAAGTCTCGAACTCACTTAGAAGAAAGAGTTGGGATTTATGTGTGAAATAACAAAATAGTGGTCCTTAGTACAAGGTATATCTCCGCGTCGCGTCATACTAAGACCTTGTGACCTCTGGCACAACATTGGAAACAAGGTTGACATAAACAGTGGATTGGAGTATGGAGCTTACTTAATTGTTTAGTGGAACTTCATTCGTTTGGCAACAGCTTGATAGGGTTAAAAATATCCTACTATGTTTTGTTCCTTTTTGATGCCCTTGGCCGCTTTGGATCATGGCGTTGCTGAGAGCTGGACTCTGTCTATATATGGCTAGACCAAGCCGTTGAAACAGTGATGAAGTTTTTGGTCGCTGCCAACAGTCATATGTGTACTGGAGTTTATTGGGCACTGGACTCTATCTAAATGGTTATGACGGCCACTGTGATTGTGGATAGTTCAAGTACGACACTTACATGAGCTTATTTGTAGGTGTTTGCCGGCAACTAGACTATATCTATTTGGATGTTATTGACCGTGGTGATAGTGATACGGTGAACTTAAACTGAAAAGGCGAATAGGTCATCATAGAATATAAAGATAATTGCTGTGTCGGATTATGGCGTTGCTAAAGACTGTACATCGTCTATATATGGCTAAGTCAAGCCGTTGAAACGATGACGAAGTTTTTGGTCGCTGCCAACAGCATGTGTAATGCTGGAGTCTTGAGTGCTGTACTCTACCTAAATGGTTATGATCTGGACTATCAATCGTATTTAAGTAATTTGAAGTTATTTAATAATTTAAGAAATATGTATGTACATAAGTACATACTTTCCAAAATGTTTTATAAAGATGTAATAAATATTGCTTTTCCCTTTTAATTCAATTCAGTTGGTTAAATCCTTCTGTTGTTTTAATAAACACTAAATATTATGTGCTATATAATTATATGCACGAAAGTCGCTTTTCTCATAGTTTCAAAAATTCGAATGGCTAATGATATCAATTTATATCGTTATTCGAGTTTCCTCTTTACAAATAATTTTGTGGTGATGTCTACGACTGATTAACGTCCAGTTGATGGTCATTGACCATGGTGGTAGTGATGAAGCGCCTTGACTGAAGATACGAGCGATTATCTTAGGGAAATGTGAAAGGTATTCCACTAATAGACATCAACATGGATGCTACTATGTATATATGTTAGGTCCATTTGATGGTTATGATTATTCATATCATGTTAATAATGGTATTGCAACTCATATTTAAGTGCAGTGATGCAGTCACGTCTATCTGGATGACATTGAAAATTACAAGTTATTATATTTGCCATCAGGTATGGTCACATCTGTTCAGATTCTGGTATTGGTATTGCAAATCATATTTACCATATTTTATGGTTGCATCAATTTGGATGCCAATGCTATAACAAATTATATTGACCATATATAATGGTTGCATCAAGTTGGATGCCAAAACTACTACAAATTGTATTTACCATATATTATGGTTGCATCGATTTGGATGCCAATACTATTACAAATTATATTTACCATATATTATGGTTGCATCAATTTGGATGCAAATACTATTACAAATTATAATTACCATATGTTATGGTTACACCAGTTTGGCTGCCAATGCTATAACAAATTATATTGACCATATATTATGGTTGCATCAAATTGGATGCGGATGCTATTACAAATTATTCTGACAATATTTTATGGTTGCACCAAATTGGATGCCATAGCCTTTACAAATTATATTTACCATATTTAATGGTTTCATCAATTTGAATGCCAATGCTATTGCAGATTATATTTACCATATATTATGGTTGCATCAAGTTGGATGCCAATACTATTACAAATTATATTTACCATATTTAATGGTTGCATCGAATTGGATGCTGATGCTATTACAAATTATATATTTACCATATTTTATGGTTGCATCAATTTGGATGTCAATGCTATTGCAGAATATATTTACCATTATTATGGTTGCATCAAGTTGGATGCCAATACTATTACAAATTATAATTACCATATGTTATGGTTGCACCAATTTGGATGCCAATGCTATTTACAAATTATATTGACCATATATTATGGTTGCATCAAGTTGGATGCCAATACTACTACAAATTATGTTTACCATATTTTATGGTTGCATCAAATTGGATGCGGATGCTATTGCAGATTATATTTACCATATATTATGGTTGCACCAATTTGGATGCCAATACTATTACAAATTATAATTACCATATATTATGGTTGCATCGAATTGGATGCTGATGCTATTACAAATTTATTGACCATTTATTATGGTTGCATCAAGTTAGATGCCAATGCTTTTACAAACTATATTTACCATATATTGGGGTTGCATCAATTTAAATGCCAATGCTATAACAAATTATATTGACTATATTTTATGGTTGCATCAAATTGGATGCCAGTATTATTACAAATATGTTTAGGTTGCATCAATTTGGATGCCAGTATTATTACAAATTATATTTACCATATTTTATGGTTGCATCAAATTGGATGCGGATGCTATTGCAGATTATATTTACCATATATTATGGTTGCATCAAGTTGGATGCCAATTCTATTACAAATTATAATTACCATATGTTATGGTTGCACCAATTTGGATGCTGATGCTATTACAAATTATATTGACCATATTTTATGGTTGCATCAATTGGGATGCCAATGCTATTGCAAATTATAATTACCATATATTATGGTTTCATCAATTTGGATGCCAATACTATTACAAATTATACTGACCATATTTTATGGTTGCACCAATTTGGATGCCAATGCTATTACAAATCATATTGGCCATATTTTATGGTTGCACCAAATTGGATGCCGATGCTATTACAAATTATATTTACCATATGTTATGGTTACGTCTGGATGGATGTTGATGGTGTTAATGCAAATTATATACAATATTTTATGGTTTTATCTATACCATTGTTAATGATCATACTACAAACTTTATTTACCATATACTATGGGTGCATCTATGTTGATGTCGAAAATGATTATACCAACACTGTTAAACTTATTATAACTACTCATATGTTTGAATCTATTATGATGTTGCCAACCTGGCTGAGTTGATGGTAGCTTACAAAGCTGAATTATGAATTTTGATCTGCAACAATTACTGATTACAGTTGAAAATCGTCTTAAGTTTACACTGGCGCAATGCAATATTTTATTTGCTCTTCGGAGTGTGCTCAACACGAGGCGTGCCTGTTTTCTGTTCCCTTGACATTGGAAGCGGAGGGGTAATAAATGCTCTTGACTAAATGTGTCATACCCGTTCCTTTGCAAGTGGTTTATTTATTTGGCCTATATGACGTCTCGCTCTTCGGAGTGTGTTGATGCACTGTGTTATCTTCTGATTGCGTCAGGTGTAACTGGATATTACCAATCATAACTATTAATAACCCTTTATGAGGGTTGAGGATTTATTCCTTATTTTTATTTACATTACCAAGGACAGCTGTCCTCGAATATGGATACTGAATGATTATACTTGCTCTTTGGTGTGTGCTTGACACGAGAGGTGCCCTTGTATTATTGTATTGACACTGGAATTGGATTTGGCTATATTGCCTAAAATTATGATCGTCGTATCCGTTCCTTTGTATGTGGTTTAATGGGCTGTAATACCTCTCTCTCTTCGGAGTGTGTCTGTGCACAGAGCTTTCTTCAGAATTTTTATTTTTCAGCTATTACTATTAATACAAGGTTTATTTAGCCTGGAATATCTTTCACAAATGACCCTATTAAAATTTAATTGTTAAACAAAATATTAATGTTTTGCTTTTGAAATCGTCTTGAGTTAACAAACTAATATGAATTTAAATATATATTAATAAACTATAAACCAAATAAATGTTCACACCTTCTTAATGTACGACATGCTTAATAACAAATTTTGTTACACTATTATTATTTATAACAATAATGTGATGCTTGTCATTTTGATTACTTAATTAATCATATCCATATTGATTGACCCACTAGCGTACCTGATCTTTGATCTTTAACTTGTTTGGTAATCTTATGATCATAAATTGCCGGTAGTAAATTTGATTGTTATATTTAAATTTGGATGTAAATAGGAATGTATTTACATTCCAAGATAAAGTGTTGTGTTAGATTGCATAAGGAATAGGGTAAAGTTACATGGGTTATTTATAAATATTGAATAATGTTCTTTTATTTGCTATATCGTTTATATGCTAAAGGACTACTAGTTCTATTCTTGGGAATAGGGGATAAGAAATACTAACAAAAATAGGTTTATTTCTTTCGGATAGTCTATGACTCGAGAGAATTCTAAGAGAAGTTTTCATTATGCAGGCGTAGAGATAAGTAAGGTTAATTGTTAAGTTGAAATTACTTCATTACAAGGTTAGGGTCAATAAGAGCTGTAAGTTGTTAGGTTTAACATTTAAAGTAGCTATAACAATAGGTATTATTGACTTTTTAAAGCATGTGAATGGGTTTTCTTTAGCTTAAAAAGGAGAAGGGAAAAAAAAGGAATCTGATGAGGATGTTGTGAAGTGTGAGATGTAAGTGAATGTATGGAGGGAAAGACGTTAGGTGTTGTATAGATACTAAGAGTGATATGAATTGTGTTAATAAGGATTTTATTAACAGGTACAAAGGTCTACTTAGACATCACTATAGTTCCAGTTAGATCCTTGCTGATTAGAGGCTCAGTAGGTTAGCGAAGTTCTAAAATTCAACAAGCTGATAGTTTTGTTTTTAAGGATTGAGAATCATTTTATAGAGTCAACTTTCTAAATAATTGTAAAATTGATAAAATTATTAATATTGGGGTTGATAGGATTCAAAAACATAAGGTAATATTGAAAATAGAACCTACCAAAGTTGAGGTTACAATAACGCTTAACGGGACTAATGTTCATTTAAATTTAATAATTCAGGATGTGATTTGCATACAGGGTAATGAGTTGATTTAACCTGCTGTAGATTTATCTGGCGATAATTCTGAGGATAACTTTTATGTAGGATTAGGAATAAATTCTGTAAATAAAAATGAGTTAAATATAGTGAATTGTTTTCTGGCAGATTAGGTCGCGCGAATTATTATACCTATTCAATTCAAATGAAGTTGATTAAGAGTTAGTTATGAAGAGATTTTAAGGCAATATAAAAGATACTGGCTTCACTTTTAACGGTAAATCATATGATGATAATGTTTTACCACAAGATTTAACGACTATTGTTGAAAGTTTGCATGGCTATGAATAGAATTCTAGGACCTGAAATTCGATATTTGTCTAAATCATTTAGATGATTAAATTATCCTTACAAATTGAGATTTGAAAGAACAGGGTTGGCTTGTGATTTAACTAAATGTTATTTGTTTGTGCTGAAATTAAAATGTTAGAGCATATCATTGATAAGAAAGGCATGAGAACTGACATAAGAATTTCGGGATATAGTAGTAAATCGTCAAAGGGGGCTGAGTTGAGATGGACGGTTATTAAACAAGGAATATGGGCTGTTATATGTGGCATAGGGAAATTTGAGACTTATTAACTAAAGTGATAATTAAAACTGACCATAAAGAGCTGAGATTTATGAAATATTGTAGGTTATTCAATAGAGAGTTACTCGCAAATTTTTATATTTAGAGTAATTTGTTTATACAATTGAACACATGAAGGATAGATATAACTTAGTTACAGGCGTGTAGTCGAGATATATACATATCTATAGGAAAAAAATATAAAGATTTTTATTTTGTTAAAATGAGAGCGGTAATACACCAGTGAATTTATTTTGTTTCTAACAATAGACAATGCGAATTTTAACAATGTTAACTAGATCTAAACGTCGATGAAAATTCTAACTGTATAGTGCAACAAGTTCCAACTGATAGGTGAACAGTTGCAACTTGTTAGGGGGAAATTGTAGTGTACTCCAGTCTACCCTAGAACAAAATTATGTCTAACTACCTATATAGCGTACCATTATGTGGGATTTAATTGAATACTTAATATATTCATAGATGCTATAGGTCTAATTATCTGTTGGATATACAAAAATAAGATAGTCAAACATTATAAATAGATAAACATAAATTAAGGTTCGAAATAATTGCGCGGTAAAAGATAAGACAGCGCTGCATTGGATATATGTCTATTGTAGATTTTGTTTCGTTGCATGGTAAAGTAGCTTAAAACAGTACAGCGGTGTTAAAATAATAATAATACTTTACGCTCGAATCGTACGATCGTCACGTGACCATGTCATGCGATGACGTCACAAAACCTGTTTGAAGACGAAATAAAAAAATACAGGAAATAGGGATATTTCCTAATTAGTGTGTGTAAAAGAGATAAAAAAGAAATCGTTCGCTCGCTTGATTTTGGCGCCACGGCGCTGGAGACTGTCGTGACAGAGTCCTCTCTCTCCCATTCGAAATTCAAAATTCGTTAGTGACGCGCGCGGTTTTGCATAATGGAGTGTTTCCCGCCTTTTTTGAGTCGAGTAATACGGAAAGCGTCCCACCTCCCGCATTCTTAAATAGAGTTTTTACAAATATCGGCTAAAGACTGTGCTTCCCGCGTTTTTCTTAATAAATAGTGTTTGCAATTACAAAGTGCAAATGTGAATAAATAATAAAACTTTAAGTGGTTATTTACATTGAATTAACATCGAACCGTGTAACCTTGAAGTTGTTAGGAGTGGTCGAGCTTGGTGTCGGCGTCTTCCCGCCCATCGATAATTTTTCTGAGTTAGTAGATTAGTTTTATTTCTCAGAGGAAATAATTAAAGCATTAAAATTCCTTCTGAGTACAGCTATTTATCTAGAAATTCATTTGAAGAGTTTCTATATGAATTGTTGTTGGGTAGGTAAACTATTAATTATAACCATTGTTTTACTTTTCTTGTGTGATCCCAAAATATGTTTCGTATGTGAAAATTGTAAATTAATACCTAGAGATGAGAGACAGGTTATGTGCTGAAGGTTTAGGTACACAAATCACATACTGATGTTGTGGCAAACCGTACATAGGATATCTAGAGTTTCACTATCTCATTTTAAGAATTTTATTGAATCATAAGATTTAATAGATAACTACTTGAATTACTTAAAAGGTTGATAAAATGTGCATAAAACGATACGAAACGTTGACGATTTTAAAAACATGGCGCCGGGTTTAATTATTATTCTCGAATTTTACCTAACCGTGATAATTGTAAATTACCATTTTGTACGATTTACTGGGCACTCAATTTAGTGCTTTACAGATTGAGTAAAGATTTTCCTTTATAGAGTTATAACCTACTAAACGGCTTTTTATGACAAATATGTATTAGGTTACCGATATTTGAATATTCGGATTTGTGACTGACATATCGTTTGATATGAAGGAAAATCAGGTCCGGAGGGCTATATCCAGGAATCAGTGGTGCATCTGAGGCATGGACAGGTTCTGAACCTGGGCAGACATGTTTCAGATTGAGGGAAAGTAAAAGCATTATGTAGAAAACACTTAATACATTACCATAGGGTTGGGGAAGGGAGTAGAGAAAAAAATATATTTATGTATTTGATATTTAATTTTAGCGTAGGTCTGTTTGAAAAGGCTTCAGGCGGCTTTGTTTGGTCCAGGGTAAGATGCTTGTGTTAGGGGCAGTATCACGTTATTTAGTTTGTAAGGTCAGGGACCTGGATCAGCAGAGTGAAAAATTTATGGGGAATGATTATTAAATTCAGGGGGGTGAAATGTTTCGGAAAATAAGCCTGAAGAGAATGTAAGAGTGGAAAGAACATATTTTGGGACATTTTCAGCTAGATTTATTTAGTTAATAAGGGGAGGGAGCTTTAGGCATAGTAGGTATAGGAAAGAGAGTACGGCCATAAGATTCCTTATACATGAAGTGTTTTAGTTTAATATGCTTGTTGATTAAAGGATATTTTTGTTTTCCTTCAGGGGAAAAAAAATATAAAATAGAATTGAAATAAAACTAAAAATTCAGAGGGGAAAAAAAAAGAGTTTGGTGGACCGACGGTGCCGGGTTCGTCTAATGAACCTTGCAACGCAGGGCCCTAAGTCCATCCTTAGATGACTTTTGGCCTAATTGGAGAGTCCAGAATTGCCAGTTTATTATTTTATTTTCTTGTCAAGGAATCTTGGCCTAATAGAAACTTAATAATCAATTAATGGGTACTCCTTTAGGGCTTGAGAAGGGTTATACACACGGCTCTATCTCATTGTCTCATTCAGTGTGTTAAAAATCGTTTCCACCAGCAAATGAAAAGACGTTAGTGATGGCAGGTTAAAAAGGGGCCGTTGTCTGTTTAGGTTGGGGGTAGGCATTGTTAGTACACACACACTAATTATACATTAGCTAAAAGGCCCCTCGACCGCTGTCACTGCTTTTATTTGCAGGTATACATCCCTAGTTTATCTTTTATAGATCATTTCTGTTGAGAAGAACGCTTTGATAGAGGGTTTAGAATAGTTGTAAGTCTGTTCCCATATAAGAACACAGAACTAGGTGCAGTGTAAAAAAAAGACAAATAGATTAATTAAAAGGAGAAGAGTGTATGAGTGAGTTTAAGTGTTTCTTTCGAAAGTAGTTAATGGGACTGTAAGGTCACAACCCTTTGATGATAACGCTTCGTCAACAGACCTAGGGATGTCGCGGTTATAGTAAGATCTCTCCATTTTTAATATCAGTATTAGAACAGGAATGGGTAGTAAATAAGTAGAGCAGGTCTTCGTGTGACGGCGAAGCTCGAATACTAGGGTGTGAGTAGAGCTGGTTTACTTTTAGGTCTTACTAGCTCAGCTCCACCCTACTCCAAGAAAGTTAAAGAGGTAGTTTAAATTTTATGAGTTCTAATCCGGATCAGAGGATATAAATGATAAAGAAGAAATTTTAATTTTGGTGTGTCTAGTAGGTAGTTGTATGGGATACCTATTCAATACTTACCTATCTAAACTGTTAGCATTAATTGGTCCGGATTAGTTTTCGTCAAAGTAATGAGTGATAAGTTGTCGGGATACAGATTACTCCTTCCTTTTGGGAAGTTCGTTTTATTAATAAATAAATCACTCATTATGGAGACGAATAGAATAAGAATTATATATCTTTAGATTTTTGAATTTACTTCTTTATATTTTACTACGTCTATTTTTAAAATGTAACAATTAAGTTATGCCAAAACAATGATAATAAAAAAATATATATTTTAGAATTGCTTTCTCCTTTTGATATAAAAAGAAAGAAAAACATTAACGGTATTCTTACTGAAACAATGACTGAATCGGGGTACGACATAAGTTAAACTTTGACCGAACATATTAAACATGGATTTGTTAAAGGTGACATTAGTTGTTCTAGGGTCTGTCCAATTCTTCTTCATAGAAAATCCTATTATCATAGCGTATTATTATCCAGGTAGGGTATCCCCTTAATAACTGATGAGCCGGGGGGGGGGGGACCCCGACCTACCGGCGAAACGCGATGGTTCTAATCACTCAAAATGGCTATTGTTGATCTGACTAAAGTGTTAGATTTTTGAGTGAGCAATGTTTTCATTACTGACTGAATAGTAGGAAAGTACCTACTAAGACGGGTTACCTACCCATGTAAATTGGCGTTCTGTCGTCATAATTATCTTAATTGACTGTGACAAATTATTAAAAGAAACTCTATTTAATCTTTACGTTATTCGCAATTTGTTCCATATTTATTTATATTATGTATCTTAATATCTCAAGTTCGTAAGAGAAAGGTTGCACATGATGTCTCCTTTATAAGTTCTTGTACCTACGCAAAGAACTGAATTATTCACTGTTATCTGTAAGATGTATAAATACTGAAAATTCCACGTTTACTAAGAGATTTTGGTTTGTAAGAAGAACTACCATGAAGACTAAATAGTACCTTGGTAAAATATCTTATTATAGGGCCGTATGGTTGTTTACCACCTTTACAGCAAACAAAGGGAATTATCTTCAGGGTGCAGAAATATTAGGTTAAATTCAATCGATCGTTCATCGACCAATTGGTGTAGTGGTTATAACGTTGGACAACCATACGAAGGGCCGCGGTTCGATCCCGACACTACAGACATTTGCTTTTTGTTTATTGTCGGGAACTGTAAAGGAAATCTTAATTTCTTATGTTCGTTTTACTGGCATATTGTAAGGTTAAATAAATAAATAAAGTAATAGAAACTAAATTATTATATTATATATTATTAGGCTTACTCTTTGACAGAATTTAAATAGTTATTAATTCAAAGTGAATAAGGGTAGTTATGGGGAAGGTTATTGTATTAGAAATCTACTTAATGAAGTCCAGTGTGACGATTATTTAAATCATGACTAGGACGTATTATAATAGCTATATTAGTTTGGTACATCACTCGTGTGCGACAAGTTAGTTGAGATAAATGGTTAGGGCTTAGATAGTTATATTATGTAGAATTTAATCTTAAAATCGAAGTTCACTCGCCATGCTAGTGACTGACTAAACTCATACCTTCTTAGAGTCAGGGTTACTTAGGTTCACAATGTAGCGGTCCTTATCACCCCATTAGACGCCATAGGACGTATTATTTATTTTTGTAGGGGGGGGGGGGGGTTTCTACACTACGCGCCTGTGCCCCGCTGCTTAGTTCTATGTATGGAGAACTATTTACCACTTTGAAAATATATTGATTTCATTACAGTATTGTGTAGCAATTCGCATAAGATAATTAACTGTAAAATTTTATCACAATCGATGGAGGAAGGACAAAATAAAATACCGATTGAAAAAGGACGGACGGATATGAATTATATTATATGATTATGTCATTAAGATACGGGCTTCCCGTCCCAACCAGTGTTATATATATATATCTGTGGTCTCAACTACCAGCCTAATCTCTACCACAGACTATATAATACTATGTGTCTACTAAAAATACGCAAATAATTAACTTCTATGTGTAAGTAATTATACTTTGCTTTGTACAATACCTGACAAAGTAAATGCGGGCTATCCACGCTTTAGGCTAAAGCCTTTTATATGTTATGTCTTCATTCAAATACGAGTTAGTGGTAACAAGTTATTTAAGTACAGAACAACTCTAATATTTTTAAAAATAAGTATGTTTGAACTTTTTTATCTATTTTATGTTTTTCTCTCGGAAGACCTACTTGAAAAAATTATGAATTGAACTTTTCGAATGTGATAATTTTATGCCTTACGTTTTATTTTCAACTAGCTTTTGCCCGCGGTTCCACCCGCCCTAAAGTCTGTAATCGGTGTAGCATTTCAATGGCAACTCCCCAATTATATAAATAAACGCGACTCACACTTGACGTTTTCAAGGAGCCATATTGCAAGCCAAATTTCATACTAATCTGTACAGCAATGTACACGTAAAAAGCCCAACAAACAATTTGGCGTTGGTTACAGGCAATTTTGAAGCTTAGAGTACTACTATTGATTTATATGGATTCAGTTGTCACTAAAAGTGATACAGTTAACTTATGAAATAAGTTTAGCTCTATTGGTTGTATTAGAACTGTAAAAACGAAGTTATATATTCTTTCCAGTTAGTGTAGCAACAGCGGACGCTTATATACTTATGACGTTAAAGCTTGTTTCGGCCTGCAGCGTCAAGAGCTGCTTGAAGATCTTCATTAACTCCCTATAATTCTTATTGCTATAAATCTCCTATATCAGAGTTGCTTATACATGATAAGGCTGTTTTTCAACTTCATTAACGTCATTGGTTCTGCAACGGAGTTAATTAAGAGTGTAGTAACACCAAACACAACATGCGTTGTATAACTCTTTCATACAGCTTACGCCTGTAATACAAAAGACAATGATAGGTTAAATAGTTATAGTAGTTTTGTACGATCCTGATATAAGGGTTATGGTGTAAGTAAAACAAATGGTAATTCTTTAATGACTCCATTTAATGTTTTTAACGCTTTAAGTTTTTGTCTATAATCTAACCTCACATTATGAAAAAATTTATCGAACTGAGCTAAAATTACGGTATATAGGTAACACTAAAGCCGGTATTTTACTCTCCGCTGCAGGTAGATGTCTTCGCTTAGTGCGTAGTTCCTCTCTTATGTCAACCAAAGATCGCATAATACTCTTGACTACGGCGTTGTAGTTCTTCGAGTGCCGTAATAGATTTAAGAAAAGTCTGCATCTTTAAGATAAATATCGCCATCTTCAATCACTTTCTGTCAAAAACAACTAAATATCAATTTATACAAAATCACTTTTAAATAACGTGGTACCTAAATTTTCCAAATTATTTAACATAGTTTATGTATACAGTCACTAAAACTGACCAACATTTGAAATTGAATGTCTATAAACTACTTTAGGTTATTAGTACTTGTATATTGTGTATATTTTTTTTTCTTTTGAACCCGAAAACGCTACAAATGAGTAATAAGGTATCAAAATACGGATCCAAGTTCTATTTGACCTCGTTATAGATATTTTATATAACTAAAAGTTTCAATAAAGTCCATTATAAAGGTGCAATAAAGGTTCGAGCGGAAAACTGACGATCTTATAACACCTGTTATACTCTTCTACTAAAGGTTATATAAAACCACTATATAGGGTCTATACAGGCTTTACCTGCTAAATTTTGCGCCAAAATCGAAGATATAAAGGAGTTATTACACTCTATAACTCTGTAATAAATTATACGCGAACTCTTTAATATTTAAGCAGAACCGAAAAATGGTCCACTACAGCTTTTTTTAACGCTAAAATGTTACTTGGGAGGTAACAGACAGATAGAGTTACTTTAATCATATTAATAATATTTTTGTGGATCAGAAATTAGAAAACTATATCGACGTAGTCAGACAAAAACCCATGGTCTGTACCTTTTTATGGCGAAGGCACAATTGTTGCAGAGAAATTATAAAACTGCATAGGAAAATATTATATGTCAATTTTCCCTCCAAAAAACAAACCTAAATACCTAATTGTACCTATATAAGGCGGGGTTAGGTTGCAAGTATAAAAAAATCGCGAATCTTAACAAGATTTTCATAAAAAGGAAGTAGATTGCACTACCTTACAATCTAAAGATTTTTTGAAACCGACTTTATATATATATGTCGCAGCCACCTGGGTACCTAGGCAGATCGTAAAGTATATTTAACTTTCAGATTTGATAGTAGAAAGTGAGTCGTTAAAAAATATTATTTGAACTCTTAAAGCAAAAACATTTCAGCACGCTGACGACCTAGATAAGAAACGAAACGTATCTTGTTTTAAAGATACTTCAGAAGTTTCTCTATTATACGGGGCAAAGCTCCGTTCTTGTCGTCTAACTTTTATGACTCTGCAAGCAGTTGGTAAATGGAGATCTACGCAAACCTTTTTGCTCTCAAAGAGAAAATAGGTCAGAAAATATAGAAACATCTATATGTTAGGTTTTTTATCTTTTTGTCAGTGATTCACGCAAAAGCCTACTGAACATCTTATACTGATCGTGAAAAACACATCAAAGGATGTTGTTTATTTTAGATTTATTTTTTAAAGCGATAAATACTGATATCTACTTACATGGAATCATCGATCTACGTATCAATGGATAAAAAGTATTGTATACAAGGAATTTGGTTTAGGTTTTTAATTGATTTACTTGTTTTGTAACATTGTAAAAGCTAGAGTTTAAAATTGACTAGAAATATTTTTTCGCTATAATTTAGTTTTAGAAAACTCAATATTTCAAAGGTAAATATACCTACATATATTTATGCTAATTTCTGTATTATAGATAACTTCTGCATACCGATTGCACGCTCCTAGCAATTTTGCGTAATTTGTCGCTACATCTGGCTGGGGGACTTCCCACACTACGTTTGTCAAGACGCGAACTCCGCTTAAGAATACGTCTACACAAGCGGTCATCGGAACATAAATATATTGTAGTCTTTGATTGGTTTTGCGACTGATTAGGTCAGCCCATTTGCTATTCCAGCTTGCTAATCCTAATATATGTATGTTTGTCCCCTCTTCCCATCGCAACGGAGTATCATATTTAGCTTAAAATTTAGCACAAATATGGTGGAGAGGAAGAGACGGAGGCATAGGCTACCTTTATCTCAGGAAATACTAAAGTTCCCGCAGACATAACAATAATTAAATTCCACGGGTACACACTATACTCGTACAGCGTTGGCTTGCTACATAGCAAACTTTTTCTGTATATGAGCGACAACCCAAGCCGAGCGTTGGGCTCTATACGGGCTGAGGCTTCTTCAGGGACTCGCCCAAAAAAGCCCGGTGAAGCAGTAATGGCTGCAACAGCCAACTGCATAGTCAGTCAGAAAAAAAAAATATATGATGATGGAGTTTCCGTAGAAATACCCCGCCGATGACCTAATTTAGCGCAGGTGCAGCCGCGAGTAAACTCTAGTAACAAATAAATAGTATTAAGATCCTTATATTCTTTTACAAACACTTTTTTCGTGGTAAACAGGTAATATGTAGACTTAGAAACAGGAAATTATAACCGACAGGTTGCGTGACCGTGAGCTGATAGAAAAATACATAATAGCGGCAATGCTATTCGGAGGCTCATACAATAATAATTGCCTATTTACTTCACGAGCCTTTCATGGGAAATATATTAATATGTGTCGACATACGAGGATCTACACTACTATAATAAAGCGAAAGAGTTTGTTTTTTGTTTAAACACGCTAATGTAAATATGTCTGTATGGATTTTTGTTACTCAATCACGCTTCAACCACAAAACGGATCGGAATAAAACTTGGTGCACATATATAGGTTAGGTCCTGGATAGGAAATAGGCTACTTTTTATGCCGAAAAATTCAAAATTTCCCGCGGGAATAATTATTACCGAAATTCAACGAATTATAGCTACATTTATAGCTTGTTACAGCAAAACTTCATTATAGTACTCGTATAATTAAGGAGTTCTACGTCGATAACCGAATTAAGGGCGGGTGGAGCCGCTGACAAAATCTAGTATATCAAGTAAGTGGTTGTTTCTGGCAAAGTGAACATTTGACAATATCTGCCATTCTAATGTTTATAATTATGTTTGACTGACGACGCCTTAAAGAAATAAGGCGAAATTTATCAATAAATATTGTTTTTCTATTATTGATTTGCGTTTATAACTTATACGTATGTATATATAGATTAGAATACAATTTATTTGTCTTAGAAAACAATGAAAATCTACTGATTGTTTTTAGTAGTTTTAGATTAAACCGACATAAAAAAATTTGCCCTCAAGGTAATAAGCTAAGTGTTATCTTAGCCTGGAAGTCAAATGCCAAAAAAATTACAGTCAATAAGAACCTGTTGTTGAAAATTGTTTATTGGCAACGGGTCCTTTTGATAGTAGTTAAATAAAACTGGACTGATACGTGGATTTTTAAATTGAATACAGTTCTTTTTGTTGCCAGCGTTGCCACAGATTACCCTTATTTGTAGTGTAATCACCAATGGACGAAAAAAAAAGAACACACTTGCTTGACTCTTTGTTTTAGTTTTTACATGTTTCAGATGTCAGTTTAATTTATTTCAGAGTTAAGGGTTTGTCGAAGTTAAAATTTTTAACCCTTGTTCTAAATTCTTTGAAGTATGCTTGAATCTCATAATTAAAATATTCGAAAATATTGTATATTTTGTAAGTATTTATGTTACGGTGGGCAGTCTTGGTTTGAACGATTCTGGGGGTTCGGCAGCATCTCACAAGGTTTCCGAGTTAGGGTTAAAGAAAAGAAAACACAGCTTTCCAACAGAAATAAAGTTTATTTTCCAAATATATTAAGCTTAGTTACAGGATAATAAAGAAAATTATTCAGATTCAATTCTTTAAGGTTATGGAAATAAATATTTAGAAAAGATTTCAATAGAGGTATACTTAACGTAAATAAGGATACTTTGATATATCTAATATTCTAAAACCCAATCGTATCGGTATAAAAACAACTTTTTAAAAATATAATCTTCTTAATCCCGGTCTTCATCTTCACTGCGAATAGATTATTTTTTTTAGAATTTTTTATTTCGAAACTCAATTAAACTTCTAAAATTAATTTTCGGCGAAACGTTTATTGAAAGCAAAAATTTAGAATTCGTCTTATATTGCATAAATGAAATTTGTAAAATAAGTAATTTGCTATAAGTATGTATGTAAATCTTCAAGGTTTTTATTTCCATAATGGATTAAACACAGAATGGACTGGATACACACATCATAATAAGGGGGGATAACCTCGTCTTACCAGCCACTCTAGGCCTGCAACAAGACGTGGAACACAAAAGGAAGGCGAAGTCTCTCCTCAGACTAAGGGGCTTGCTACGGATAATGAGTTTGGGATCGCCGAAGATTCTCTCAACCCGTCGTTAAACTAAGTCAAAAGGGCCAAGCTGGTATCGGGGTTCAATGACGGGCTGTGAGAATTGTTAACGATCCCAAACTCACTTGCCGTATCGAGCCGTTTAGTCTGAGGAGAGACTTTGCTTCCCTGTGTGAGTTCTACCTCTTTTATAATGGGCTGTGTTTTGAGGAATCGTTCGAAATTATTCGGGCATCCTGGCTACTTTTTACTTTTGCACCATCGCGATCGGCAGGGAATTCATGCTCACACCTTAGAACCTAAATGGTCAAGTACAGTGCGGTTTCAATTGAACTGCCTACCGCGAAAGCTTAGGTTAGTAAAGTAATGGAGTACAACATGGGGTTTTTCAAGTAATAAGTTATTAGATTTTTGAAGGGTGCTGTGCCTTGTTCAATGTCCTAGGTGTTCGGACCGTAAGCTTATTTTCTACCATAGTGGTATAAAAAAAAGAAAATCCATATTATTTAAATTACTTTTGTAGGTTTTTATTTTAAAATTAATTTCGACTGATTAGCTACAATATTGTAACGTGGCATTTGTTTAACTAATATATATATAAAAACACGTAAATAGAAGTTTTTATTAGATGCCAAACAAATTACAATTAAACACACAGAACGTACACAGAACGTACTAAGTACTATTTATAATTGTTTTACATGCGAATTCAAATGGAGGCAGATCACTCAATCTACGTAAAAATATATCTTGATATGTTGTTATAAGATATTTGTAAGGGAACATCGTGTGTGCGACGAACTGTGGGTTTATTATATTAAAGCTAAAAGATAATAATTATATTTATTACAGTAAATAAAGATTACATAACTCAGAACCGCAAATGAGTGTAATCAAACACATACCCAGGACCGCTATAAACTTCGGCCAAATTACAATAGCACAGGAACGAATAGCGATTTAAGGGTCCTTAGCCGAAATGAATTGCTCAGCAGACTGTAACGAGCTACGTCGAACCCTCGTTTGGTCGGTTCACATCAGTTTATGCCCGTCACACGTGTTGCTTTATAGATATTGCTGCTTGAGATATTTGATCGTGTAATTGACAGTTTCAGGACAAAGACGATTGTCTTTGTTCTAACTACTCTGAGACTTTGTACTTAAGAAGCTTAGAAATTAATAATATTGGTATGGGGTTTTTTTTATATTTTGAAAAACATTTAACTGGCTTCATAGACTAAAGAGTAGGAAAAAGCCCCAATAGCGCAGGGTTGATTGAAAGTCGGATGCTAATAACTAAAGAAACAACCAAACATTTTGCAGTTGCTTTTCAGTGCCTAGTAGAATGCGAAATGTAAAAGATTTAAATAACAGGTTGAGGACTGAAACTTGCGGAATCATTCAAACCAAATCCGAAATTTAGGAGAGATTGAGAATTTATATAGACACAACAGTTATTTCTTAACTAGGCAAACCTGTTAAGGTGTAGTTTCATTTGCAACCTAGTCAAAATCACGGTGAAAGATCGCAAAACCAAATTAACTTAACCTATACCAAAGATAATACCCGGACCTGTGACAGCAAGGCCAAAAATTACCAGCTCTGGGGCATGGGCTTTAAGTAAGCTAGATGAACCTCTTCTTAGTTTAAAAACCCATCTTTCGGCTGAGCCATATCTTTTAGCTGTTTTCCAGGGTTACGAAAAGATCCATTCCATGACATCATTTCCATCCAGACGATAAATTTAACGATTTTTCAGCCTCCAGAAAAAGTCAGTTTTTAAAAAGGCTTTTCAATCATGTACCACGTAGCTACATACATCTTACCAAATTGTACAGATAGTGAAGGAATATAAACGGCATCTATACGTACATATCGTTCGTGGAATAAAATAAAGTTAGCAAGCTTAGCTGAAATAATTAGCAATAGCCTTTTTGGCTAAATAATTGCAGAACCGATACTCGATGATAAAGAAATGTGCAACAACTAACTGGAAATAGGCGACGTGGAACGGCCTTCTACTAAGTGCAAAACCATAAAACAACCCAGTTGTAGCCGCAGGATGGCGTAAGACAGATTGTGGTGAAGACATATGGGTATGCCGACGTGCAAGTTGATGCTACCATACAAAATTCAAAGCTTTGCTTAAATATTTTGCACTAGGTAGCCTTAAAACTGACGAATAATCGAAAGCAAAGTTCACCTCCAAATTTGACCATTTTCTTATTCTTTTTTTACAGGCAACTATTATATTAAAAAATACGCTTAATTTGTGCTTTAGTTCTTAATAGGTTTAAAATGAACCAATTATAAAACTAGTTTAATTAAAATTTACAGCTTCCGTGAAGACCACGTGATCACGACTTGCTACCCTTTTTCTCCCCTTTAGGCAAGTGTGGTATATTGCAGACCCCACACCCCCTTCAAGTCACGCAGCATTAGTACGGTAATAATTTAATTGTATTAAAACTAAATTTCGTCAGGTTTTTTTTAATTGGTAAAGTAAAAGCACTATGTAAGTAGTGCGTAATCGTTTATTTCCTGCACGCAAATCATCTACGTAATTAGTACGTAGTATTAGTATAATATTACCATTTGAGCAACTGTAAGAAAAATATTAAACAGAAGCTAATATTAGATTTACCAAAGCTACTTTTGGGTGATTTTTCTTTAAATAAATCTGTGGGTGTCTAAATTAGAGTTAGGTATGTATATATGGGTACTTACAAATGAAATTCAATAGTCCGTTTTGTGTTTAGGCTGATGAAAAGAAAATTGTTTGTACAAGAGACTATTTTAGCTTTAATGACGAGTCTATAATTACTGTGTAAACTTTGCTTTTTCTCTTGAATGTATTTTATTAATTTTTATGAGCTCGTTCTCAAATATTCCAGTTTAATAATAACACATTTATTCTCCATTTTGGTAAAAATATTTTTTGTAACAATTGCCAAATTAATTGGCACGAGGGTAGAATAAAATGAATTGCTGCTGAAAAAGTGCGACCCAAAATAAATCCAGCTGAGTTTTGCATTATCGGGTTCGAAGAGCGGTCAAGCGATTATTACTCATGTACCTTGTAATGTTTTTGAAATATATCTACAATCTACAAGTTACTAGTTAATAAAAAGTTAATACTTATATTTTATATTTGACCATGTACCGTACTGATTTGAACGATATGTCCGGTCTACAGTGTGGATGCTGAAAGGTATTCTAGTATCTACAACATCTTTATAAATGATGGAAGACAAAGGCAGAAATAAAAAAGAAAATGTGTAGACCACTACAATGCTAGCCTTTAACTAAGTTGTCTATACTTTAATTTTGATATATGCGAAATTTTGGTTTTATGCGAAACTATGATTTTTTGTTCACAAAATATACGTAACCTTGTTCATTACCAAAGAAGTTAGATGATAACCTCGCAGGTGTCTGATTCTGTCTGCTAAGATTAATATTTTTTTGCCTTGATCAGTGATAAAAATCAACATGTCTTGAAGAGAAATGGTATTTCTTAGTACTTAGAAGCATAAGAATAGATAACTATCTCGAAGTCTTTGAAAGTCCTATTAATGGATGTTTTACCTTATTTACATTTAATACTAAACGGTATAAACAACCCATAAAATAGACTTAAGTTACAATTTTTTTCTACTGCTTCATCATAGAACATGTTGTGGGACATCTCCTTTGAACAAACAACGTTTAGTATGATTTATGATGACATGTTGCGACACGATGAAAATATACGAGAAACAACTTAGCATGCATAAAGTGATAAATGAGTAATAGATGGTTTAGTAAGTTAACATGAAACATAATGTTATTACAAATTTTATGAGCCTGGTAAACACTAAGAATAAACAAAATGCATGGATTATTTTTATATTAGAATAAATTGCTTACATTGCTAAATAAAGATAAATTTCTTAGAGACACAGAATCATTAAATTTGAAAATAAACATTTAAAAATTAAACTGTACTTTATGCGGGTCAATGGCTGCTATATCTATCTAAGCAATTAAAACTACGATCCTGAAATTTAATACTCAGTACCTGGAAGACCGAGCATTGCTCTTTTTTTAAAGTACTAGACTCGAAGTTAGTTTAATAAAGTATAGTAGCGCTACAAATACAAGAACCGATTTTTCACGTTTATCACTCGCGTTTTTCACTCATTTTAAGATTTGGTAAGTTGCTAACACCAATTTCGTTATATGCTTGGAATCCCTGTAGCATTTCCTTCGTTACCTATAGCAAGAAAATTTGCTATAGCAAGTTGTACTTGTAGTAAGAAGAAACAAGGTTATAGTTATTCCCGTGGACATTTTATGATTTTATGGGATGAAATATTTTATACATACATAGAAATAATCTTTCGCCGTTTATGACTCCCTAAGATTAGAGTCTTAGAAGAAAATATATTAAAAATGCCTAATCTATGGCTATATCATTGATGTAAATAAATATTTTCATAGCAAAGATGAAGTCACAAGATTAACCTCGAGCCAGGACTTGAACCTGCATCTTTACTATGAAAATATATATTTGATTAATATTATAAATGCGAAAGTGAGTTTTTTTGTCCTTCTTTCACGTAGAAATGGAGCATCATATTGACCTGAAATTCAACACAGGGATAGTTAAAGAGACGGAAAGGACAAAGGAAAGGACTACTTTTTTATCCCAATAAAATCTAAAGTTTCTGCAGGAATAACGGTAACCAAATTTCACGTGAAAATAAAATGAAAAAAAAATCTTATAATTACAATTTTAGTACGGGCCAAGCCGCTGGCAAAAGATAGTATTGTACTAGTACTTAAATATCAATCTTTAGGTAAAAATGCCATACTTTATGATTCTATAACTTCAAATTTTTACTATTATCGCATAGCAACCTGAAGTTGTCGTAGGGCTCCCCTTACTCACTCTTCTAATACAACATGTACGTGACAGAACCTTTGAGGTAAGCCTTAAAAAAGATGTTATAACTGGTTTGTTTGATATCTTTTTTACAGTAGAAATTTAAATCAAGCACCAAGAGTTACCCTACAGACTCAAAATATCTTTTTTAAATACATAAATTGGACTTCCTACTAGAATTCGAACCCAGGGTATTAAGCCGCCCGGTTGAGGTACTACAATGACTGCGCGGTCGTGAAAAAAGTATATATGCCTCGAATTGAGAATCTTCCGCCTTTATTAAAGCCAGTAAAATATAGGTAAGCGGCTTTTATTAGAGACCTATTTCTCTATAATAAGTCTAAAATTACTACATATTAATCGAAGTATACATCATTTACTCGCTGTCATCTACTAGTCTCACTTCTTGTCTGTGGTAAACATTTTACTTCGATCTGACAGGGAAATACAAGTCGCACGGCATTTGTCAATGTCAGGCTCTTAGCGAAGCGACATCATTCCAAAAAGACATCTTTATATTTAGTGTGAAACTTGATTTAAACACATTAAAATTGATTTTCTCATTAGATGTTTGTATGTATATCTTTATGGTTTTTCACCCCAAAAGGGGGCCAGTGACCTATAAATATATATTATAGCTATATGGATATTCTAGCAGCCCCGCGCAACTTCATCTGTGCCATATTTAGTCCCTCTCGACCTATTCTCAGACTTACTGAATATACACACAAAATTTCATAAGAATCGGTCAAGCCGTTTCAGAGGAGTTTTGTTACAAACACTGTAACACGAGAATTTATTAAATATATATTAGATATTACAAACTTTTAAGTAAGTATTAGCGCTTAAACAAAAGATCAGGGACATAATAATAGTTTTCCGTTTCCCGATCCAGGTTAGGATGGAGTAGGTCATTGTATTTTAATACTCTTTCTAATGCTGGGTACTGACAGCTCATTTGTATGAAGCCACTTAATCTTGCAGCAAAGGAATCACCACTTGTCACGCAGGACTAGAAAAGGGAGTGAAAACTGAGTAATGTGGATTTGAGTAACGTCACCGGGTATATGGGGGAAAAACCGTAAAGATATACATCCAAAAGTGGATGTTCGAACAAACGTTCTTTAATATCTCTGACCACCCCTTCGGGGATAATTTTCATGATGCCTTATTATCATTGTAATATTGTTAATTGGTCTCTCCCAACATCTCATTGCTTAGGCAAATATTGTAAGATTTTTATAACTTTACCCGTTTTTATCATATTATGTAAGATCGCCTCGACCCATTTTACTCCTCGACTTAAAGATAATTGACACGTGCTACAAGAGAGAATATACGCATTTGCCCAAATCCGACAGCTTGGTTACTCAATCTCTTTTTTATTAGAGAATGTTGTCAATAACTAATAATAGGGAAATACATTTCTACCCTGCCTATTAAAAGCATGTTTTTTTTTATTTAAAACATTATTTTCCGGAAATGTAACCGGTACGTTACTTTTCTTCACACTACCTCGTAAATAGTGTCATTACGTGCAGGCAAAGGGGGTTCTACATACTTTTAAATGTTACAGTAACAGAGCGTATGTAGTGATAACAATAAAGTACTATTTACAGAAGCAATTGGAGCCGAGACTCTATCGTAACTTCTTTTAAACCTACTATTTACAGCAAACTACTGCGCCGACTTACCCTAACTCTACGTTGCGTAAAATAACAGGATTTACAGAAATGAAACCTTTTTTCACCTCACTGTATTACGTTCTTTGTCAGGATAAACTTGATGAAAAAAGTTCAAGCAGGTACCAAAAATATTAAATAAGTTTATTTATTTTTTAATTTATTTTAGTATAATTTTTTCAGTGCCTTTAGAAATCATGTTTATGAAGAATTATTTTTTATTAAATATTTCAAGTAGTTTGTAGTTGGATATAGGAGACAGGCCTACCTCAATTCGAAAGGTATATAGATGAGTAATAATTCATTTTAAAGTTCATGTGCATTTAGAATATTTTTTTTAGACTAACCAAAAATCTGAGATATTTAGTAAAATGCGCACTTACGGAACGTTTACATATTCGATACTCGATAGCAATTGTAGATAGGACTTCTATAAAAAATGTTAAAATATGGATGAAGTCCAAGAAAGCTTTAAGGAAGATCTTTGGTTTCATATGTCTACAGATAAATGTTTACTGTGTAATACGTTATATCTTTAATTATGATTCCGGTTAGAATTAAATGTATGTTTTTTAACGTTTAGCTAATAAATTCTTACTTGTTTTTGAAAAGAAATTTAATCTTTAAAAAACGTCAAAAGAAAGCGAAAAAAAACTGTAGCCTATTTAAAAACTCTTATTTTATGTACTTTGGGCAGAAACTTACAATCAACATAAAGAAATATTTGGTGGGGCATTTCTAGCATTCGTGTTTTAATATTTTTTTAATAAATCTATTGGATACAAAACGTTTTAGTTCTTTTTATGTGTTCTATATGAGGAAATACAAACATATTACTAACTATCCTGAATTTAGATTCAGGTGAAGAAATATTACTTTAATAAATATTTCGTAAGCAGCCGAAATAAATCGAGCGACATAACTAGTTACTGCAGAAAATTCTTCAGTTTTAGTGGTTCTCGTTTATAAGAAGGCTCAGCAAAGATTGATGACTCTCATGTCCTCATTTTACTTACCCTCGGATAATCTCGTTGTCTCCGGCTTAAGGACATATGAGCTAAAAACACGACAGGAATTTTCTTGAACATAAAGAAATTATGACCGTTTTGTGTAACGTACGCTTATAGAGTAAGAATAGAAATTTGATAAGAGCAACTATTTGAAAGAAAACTATTTGAGATTAAGAAATATCTACAAATAAAATAAAAACCGACTTCAAATCTTGACAAACTTAAATTAAAAAGTTATAAAAACTTTTCATTTCACTAGCTCGGAAAGGCATCGTTTAAAATCTGCGTGTAAAATATTTTTTAATCTTTATACTTTAGTGATCCGATAATAACACTTTAGTTGAATTTTTGATACTATTGCATTGAATATAAGGTTTTGTTTAATTTTATTTAAGAGATAATAATTTATTGTAGTTTGTTAAATTATAAAACACAACAAGAATAAATAAATTTTTAGAATAATTTGTGTTCTAAGCTTTTTTTTAAACACTCAGCACTTAAGTTTTTGTTGTTTTCCTTTAATTCAAAATACAAAGTGAAATTTAAAGAATTTCAAAGCTTGCAAATCAACTTTGCAAAAAATCTCTACGTTTACCGCTAAGGAGCTATACAACTTAATTCCTTTTTCTCAAACTTATATGACTGTTTTTCGGGACATGGTTCAAACCGTGATAAAAGTGACAACATTATTTATAAAAACAATCCCAAACTGACCCCTTTCCACACTTTTAAAATGTTTTGGTAAATACATTTTCTTCAGTTCTAGGTACCATAAGTTTACAACTTTGGTAAAGCATAGCCATTATTATGCTATCAAGGTATTATTAAATATTCATTTATTTGTTTTATTTCAATGAAAACGGTATAGGCGGTGGTGGCTGAGAGGTTTTAATTTTACTTAACATCCCAAGTGGTAGAAGTTTGAACAGCGGGGCCGGCCCAGTGAGTCTTTTCTTAATTTATTAATTCACACCACTGGCTTTTCGGTGAAGGAAAACATTGTGGAGAAACCTGCATAAGTCAAAAGAAAAAAGGCACTGCGCCCGCGTGTGGGCTTATGGCCCTGGCAAGCAATGAAAACGGTGAGTTGAAATATAGCTGCACTACTCACGCGCTCTTAGTTCCATATCGCGTAGTCCTTGTTTTTACCTAAGTTTACTGTCACGTGGTACTGTTTTTTAATCATATTAATATTTGTCCTGTGTGGGTATCGAACCCGCGCTTTGGGATTGGTAAGAAGTACCTCTACTACCAACAGAATCACGAAGAATAATTCAATTTCAAATCCAATTTATTGTTACATGCGGCAATTACTAAAAATACTAACAAAAAAATTACATTAAACGAACATAAATGTAATGACCCGCATAGGCAAGGCTACGAATTATGTAGACATGGCTACGAATCACATAGACATAGCTACGAATCACCTAGACAAAGGCCAAAAATCACGTAGACTAGGCTACGAATCTCGTGGACAAGGCTACGTATCATGTAGTCAAAGGCCACGAATCACGTAGAGAAGGCTACGAAACGCGTAGACAAGACTACGAAATGTGTAGTAACAAACGATTAAATTTTTTTTGTTAAAAAGTTTTTTGTCTTGTAGCCTGTGGCCATTACTTTTCTTTTTAACGCCACATTCTTTATTCATAATCTTAGTATGCTTTTTGAACGTCAATAAGTGATTTCTTTAATTTTATATATAAGCAAACGGTAGAAAACGAATGAAACTGGCACACAGAGGGTTTCTTATCGCGATTGAGATAAACGAAATAAGCTTTTATGTTATTCCTTTCGTATCAAAAAATTCATTTCTAAGTTTACATTAATCGACCAACAGCGCAGTAAGTAGGTCTATTTACTTCTGCCATTTGCAGCTTCACAGGATTGTATGGTGCGAGACTTGGACGGATTATCAGGTACCGTATGCAACTCAGCTCAATAGGATGGCTTGGGCCATCGCAGGTGAGGTATTTAAAAGGGTTTTAAGATAAATACTTGTGACGGACAAACAACTGATAAGATTTGTCTTATAAGATTTTCATTGTTTTCTTTCACCCTAAAAATGTGAAATCTATGACCTAGTCGTTTGACAGAGCAACGATTAGGTCACCTGCGTCTTTCGACTACGCGTTCAGTATCCTCCACTGCTCATGTGAAATTGTAGGTATTTGACGCACCGGCTATGGAGTTGGCGAACTATTAGATTTCATAGTAATAATAATATTTTTGTCCAAATGGCACAGCTCCATTTAGTCTGCAACTAAGTAAAGCAGACAACTGTAACATACACTTATATTTTTCTGTAAATACATATATATTATACATAGAAAACATCAAGCCAAACACAAATGTTCATCACATTACTTATCTCCTCCTCTTAACTTACCCTCCTCGGTTCAGCAGTCAGAAGAACTCCTATGTGACCGCTAACGCATTCATTCTTATAATTAATTTTGTTACAAATATATACATAATAATCTATTCATAAAAAATTTCATACTATTCGTTATTAAATGTAAAAATATTAAAATTTAATAGTATGTTTATTAATTACTTTTATCTTTGCAATAAATGTATTTATCGCAGATTGCATACATTGAACGCTGCAGTGAATAAATTTTCTGTGTGAAATTTATAAAATCTGATATCAATTGTCCTCAAGCATCCAATAAAATATAAATCAATGGATTAAAGCGAATATTTTACGTAACTACGTTAGTTTGACGGATTTTTTGTTTTTGATTAATAAAATTAAAACATGCAAAATAAATTAAATTATTTATAATTGACAGTTGTTGATGAGCAATATATTCATTATCAGAAAAATAAGTTTTCAACAACCATCAATCAACTACCACTTAGTTTACCTACCGTTTAAAATTACGTAATAGTGCAACAAACTTTTCTTACCCGGCAGTCGAAAATTAAAACTACAGTGGTCATATTAAATGGTGTGAACTTATAACAATACTAGCGACCAAACATCAATCTAGGTCAGAAAAATTTGTTGCACTATAGTGTTATGTATATGTCGCAGCCATCTAATTAAATTAGCTAATTTAACCAGATGGCTGCGACATCTACATAACATGCATTAGAGATTATGCACCCAAGAATGTTTAAAAAGTTTTGATTTCCTCTACATTTAAAGAAATTCTTATTCTCAATTAACTTTGTATAGGATTTAAAATTAATTTTGAGTTAAGGCTTTAAGTTGTTACTACCCTTCAAGTCTGATCTATTTGTTCTTTTTTTTTGTCAATTTCATTACTGCCATATTTTAAGGGAGTTTTTAGAGTGTTATTAACTGCATGCCTATGCTTTGCAATATAGTGATTAGTCGACAGATAATGTCTTATCTCATTTATCTCCAAATCGTGACTACATGGTTAAACATGACTATTGTCCTCCCTATTTATGCACGTCCAGCTTAAAATAGTTATTGGATTATCTATTCTATATATATTATAATATTATAAAGCTGAAGATTTTTTTTGTTTGTTTGCTTGAACACGCTAATCTCAGAAACTACAGGTCCGATTTAAAAAAACTTTCAGTGTTAGAGAAGCCCACTTATCGACGAAAGCTATAGGCCATATATCATAATGCTAAGGCCAATAGGAGCGTAGCACACATAAATAATGTTTTAAAATCGGAGGGTTTTTTTCCATTTGAGAGCTTCTGTTGCGTAAACGGATAAAGTTTCGCAAAAGTTCTAAAAAAAGTCCGTGACAGCATATGTCTGTCTCTTAAGGTTGGTTCACTATAACCTTTTCTATGCTTTATTTCTAAAATAATGCATTATTTGCGAAGGTGTTTTTATAAACATTATATTAATCCTTATCCAAAAAAATACATTATTCAACACAAGTATTTAATTGAAAACAAAACTGCCCTGTACATCATTTGATTTCAATGAATATCTAAGAAGGTATCGCAAGTCTTAAAATAACATGGCAGCAAAATAATGATCAAGTACTGCGCGCGCATTCATGATTTGCAAGGCCGGCGGGCAGTCATGAGGAGGAAGGACGGTGGCCCCAGTTAGCTCTGCGAGATACCATGCCGTGCGGCTCATAAGCGCGATCGGCTCCCTCCCTCCCTACGTAGCGGTCTTAACCGGTATTGAACATTTTGACCTTTTTCAAGGAAAAATTTATGAGGTTAAAAATAGGTTTATGGAAAAAAAAAGGTCAACTGTGCAAAGCCGGGACGGGCCGCAAGTTAGTATATAAACGCAGACGTCTATATTCAGTTCCGAGATCATTTGCCAGACAAGGTGGAGCTGGTGTCCAAAAAACTTGGTGTACTCAACATAGCGAAGCAGTACTTCACGTCGGGGCAAAGGTTGCTGTTTTACAAGTCACAAGTTCGATCCCATATGGAGTACTGCTACCATCTCTGGGCGGGTGCACCTGGATACCAGCTTGGCCCTTTTGAAACAATATTCCATTATATCGATGGTGGTAGTTGTTAAAAGGTCAACAGCTGTCAAATCATGTAATAAATAATATAATGATTGATAACGCGACATAGGCTAAATATCTCAATTACTTTTAATTTTTAAGTGTTTTTTTTTATTTCATAAATAAAACTTATTGATAATCATTTGAAAATAGGTTTTACTTAATAAATAAAATTACAAATAATTAGCTGTTATACTAATAATTAATTATAAACTTAATATCTGAATTCCTTTACTCGATTGACGATATTTGACGCTTCACGTGGTGCGCCCCCTATGCTACATAAAAACAAAAAAATAATATACATGTTTGACTTTGTTTTTAGTAGCTTACTAACTTATTTTTATTACATAATAAGTGTTTTGGTACATATTGTATACTCTTTGGCTAATAAATATTGTTTGATTTTGATTTGATTAGTTTGCAAACATGTAAAAGAAAATCAATATTTGATAAAATTGGGGTTAGTATGTACTTAGTCATATAACAGTTTAAAGATTCCCTTAAAAGTTAAGAAAATTCAAAACAAATCTGAAATTCTTTAGCAGGTCACAAAATATTTACTGAAC
Organism: Apoda limacodes; assembly: GCA_946406115.1. Lineage (NCBI taxonomy): Eukaryota > Metazoa > Arthropoda > Insecta > Lepidoptera > Limacodidae > Apoda > Apoda limacodes. Next base: position 13,575,228 of record OX291553.1, on the reverse strand, counting down.
AAGGAACTTCGTCTTCGTCTTACAAGGAATACAAAGACAATTTATAAATAATTCAAACAGCGCAATGCGGTCCCAAAATTCTCGACTCGTAACGTCCACATACAATTGCTACTTCCGTGTGTTTCACCAGGAGAAATAAAGTCGAGTCTATAAATTGATTTGTTTTTTTAGGAGAAAGGTAATCTATAACGAGATAAATTCACCAACATAATCATCATTTCAGGCTAAAAAAAAAGCCTCTACTGAACCATGGCCTGCCCCATATGTTAATTAATGTTATGGCCGGTTTGTGGCTGTTTATAAAGTTTAAACTGTACTCAACTACCTTAGCCTGGCAAGTAAACAAGAAAAGTAGACACATATTAATGATATTTAGATTTATTAGAATCATTTATTAGATAACGTCTAACAATTTGCATAAAAGATTTGAAGGTAAAAGGTACATGAAAAATGTTTTACAAAATCTAGGCTTAAGTAAAAATTATAAGTAAATTTATTATGAGGAAGTTTGGTTTTTTAGTTTCAGAAGAAAAGATGTCGATGTTATTATGTTGCTAATTTAAGTCATAGAACCTAACCTACCCTATGTACTTGCGCGTGCTAATTACTTACCGACTGCTAGACCCTAGCAGGCCCAATTACGAGAGCTTCCATCAGCAGCGTGGCACGTTTGCACCCCAAACGTTGTAACCACTACACGCAACTGCGTGGCGATAATAACTTTACGGTCAAACTTTCAAGTATATTTTCGCGCAACACAAGTATGCTGGAGTAGGCTAGTAAATAATTAGGTATGGAAAATTTTATATGGAGTGGTTTATCTGGTCCATAAAGTATCCTTTTATCTTATATGTATCTAACCTATGTTTTTAGGGTATGATATTTTAAAATTAAATGTGCGTAACTTATGAAAGGGAAAACATAACTTTTTAAGAACTAAATAGAGGCAAACTACCTACAGTATACAGTTTGATTTATTTTGTTCAGAGAATATATCTTCTGACTTAGTCACGTCTGTCCTTGTTGAAAAGCTTATTGTTGAACAGCGAGCTTCACTCATGCGAGCTTTCACGCGTCTGCCAATTTGTACTGCTTTGTTACACCAGACAAGTGCTCCCATAAATAATCAGACGTACATAAATAAATAAAACCAGTTTTCTTCCAGAAATGTCTCTGTGTGATTAACGTACCTGGACACGCTATGCTGTGGCTCACTTGCGAAAAGCGTGTTCACGTGGGAACTTATGGATACAAGTATACAGGGTGAACTTTTCAAGTGGGCGTGCGTAGTCAAATTCTAAACTATGAATATTAGAGAAAAGTACTCAAAGGAGTCTCGGGCCTGGTTTTAGTGAGAACTAAAACTGCATCATTGGATTTTTTCAAAATCAATATTCCCAGCCAGGAATCGACCCCGTTTATTGTAACAAAAAGGCACATACTGTATTATTACACCATTCGATAGTGTCGCTAAAAAGGAACGAATTCTGCAAATGACATATGGAAAACTTTAAGAAAGTGTTGAATTTTTAATAAATTACTTAGCAAATTAATTACCAATACCTATTAAACTTAACCAATCAATTGTTTAAAATGATGGCCATTGTTCTCAAACATACCTGGATTCGATGTCTTAAGGAATTTTCTACATTACAATTTTTTTAACTCCGTTTAGAATATTTTCCAAAGATCGTTTCAAGTCTTATTATTTACGTGTCTTTGTAGATTTCAGGTAGGATAGAAGTATAGCCTCTTAAATACATTATGTTAAAGTAATGTATGTCCCGACACACCTTTGAGTACTTTTCGATATTACTCATAGTTTCTGATTTGGCCACACACGCCCACTTAAAAAATTGAACCTGTAACACTCTTCTATACAAATCTATCCATTGAATAATTTCATATTTTATTGAAATAGATTTCAATCTACATTTAACTATTTTTTTAACTTTTGATTATCAAAATAAAATCAGGTTTTTTATTCCTAGAAGGGGGTAACCAGTGGATGGATACATACCCACTTCGCAATATGGGCAATATAGTCCTTTTTACCAGCTACTTTGGTCCTGAGTGACTGGGGATGAGCCATCACTGCTGCTATCAACACTGCTTCTAATGCAGTGTAGTTGGACTATGGCGACTATACGTCCCATACGTCGTAAATTACCAGCTTTAAAGTAATAACAGGTAAAATAAAAGTACTAGGACAAATTGATATACCCTCATAGCCAGTTCCTGTTTCCTTTTTTTTTGAGGAAATAATTCAGAATTGATAAAAGAAATGTCAGTGTCATCCTCAGATTTTACAATCAATATAATGCAATCAAAAATTCTAATGGACTCATCTCAACGAGAACGTAATTATTTGGATCGAAAAAATTCAATTCAATTTTTCAGAGGGAGCTTTTTTTGAGTACTCGTCCTTCGAAAACTTGAATAAGGTTAAGTGTCCCTGTGCGATACCAGCTACATAAGAGTTCTTCACTGTGAAATGGCAATTTAATCATATTTACGGATTAGTCCCTACTGGAGAAGGGAGGCAATTTCTTTTCTTTTTTTTTGTATCTCAACTTTAACATTTGTTGTTTGTAAAAGTGGAAAAGGATCTTTTATGCTGAAACTTTGATTCGGATTTGATGTTTTACAAATTATAAGGCGGCTCCATAACTAGTGGGTGTGGTGATGATCAGCTTGTTAAACCCAGGGCCTTGGGTTCGCTCCCTGCACTGGACAAATACTTATGCGATGAACATTTGTTTGTCTTAAGTCAGGCAAAATAAAATAACATACATGCGTACTTACTTCCATTTACAAAATGACAAATAATATTATATCTACCAAATTAAGAAAAAACGGTTAAGTGCGAGATGAACTCTTACCACCATTTCTTAATTTATGAACACCAAAACAAAAAAGGGTAAGCTAAGCGGCCACCTAATTAATAATTGACAAAGCCCGCCGTTGCTTAATTTTGAATATAGTTTCGAACAAACAATGTGTTACTGTTTCTCTTAATAATCGCTAGATGGCGCTGATACAGTTATTTATGGATGGTTAATGATGTAAACCATTCTACTTTATAGCTCACACTATAATCACAGTTAGTTAAATTTGAATAAACTTGAATGTATTAGTGTTTTTACGATAGAGCAAACACAACGATAACGTGTTATTTATATGAGGATCTTCCTTAATTTTTAACTTTTTATTATTTTTTAGATAATCCCCGATTATAACATACATTTGTGAAAATTTTTAAGCATCTACCTATTTTGGTCAAATAGATAGAGCCCGTTAACGGTCGAACAGGCAGGTCAGACAGACATCGTAGGCTAAGTAGTAGGGCTCCGTTGGCACTATGTGTGTACGGAACCCTAAAAATGAAATATTTTTATGTTTATTTTATACATATACATTAAAAAGGTTTGATGTAAGGGCTTCTTTCAGAGGTAATCATGCTAACTGAATACTGCGGTCCTTGGAGACGAAAAGTACTTGAAAGAGTTTTAACTGAAAAACGAGCGTTGGAGCGTCGCGTCGCCTCACTCACGACCGATGGTACTCTTAAAATACTTGGCTATACAGTACACTAATTGGTTGCGGCACCGTTACTACAGTATTAAATGAAGATATTAACTATTTTGTTTTACAGATATAAAAACTGCTATAATCAAGAAAAACTGTAATTTGTCAAAAGTAATAAGCTCTGTTTCCCTTTTTTCTCCTAGGAGATGATTTATCTAAAACGGGTAAACACGTCGTGCTTGAATTTCACCTTAAAGGTTCATACTCTTAGGGGATGATTTTACAAAGACCTTTTTTAAGAGATATCAACATTATAAAAGGAACCTACGTTCAAAATATCATGTTTCTAGCTTCAGCTGTTTCGGCTCGATGTTACTCAGACAGTCATACCATGTTCTAAAACAGTGCAACTTGTATAAAGTGGCGTCGTAATGTGTGTAAACCTACAAAAAATTCCTAAACGGTTAACAAAGTTCATATTATTCGTAAATATCACAGAAAACAGTTTTCATTTACACAATATTTAAAATAATACTGTTTTTTATCAACTTTTTTATGTTTGGTAAATGTTTCAACTTATATAGTTAAAACATTTATCATATCAGCCTATTCTGGTCCACTGCGGGCCATTAGCCTTCAACATAAATGCCTCTGTTAGTTACGGGTCCATTGAGCTGGAAGGCGCACCATGTTTCGCTTGCCGATACTATCGGTCTTCACTCTAGGAGACATCTGCCCCATTGGCTGTCGGTCCTTCGTGAGACGTAACCAGCCTACTGCCACTTCAGATTAATGACTGTGCGAGTGATATTGGTGACCTTGGTTCTCGTCCGGCTGTCCTTGTTTCGGTTTCAATCCGTCAGAAAAACTCCAAGCATAAATTGTCCCGTAGCGCACTGAGTAACTGTGAGCTTTTAACTAACGGCTCTATTAATTGACAACCTACTTAACAATCTGTGTTAAAAAATATAAGTGATAGGAACACTTAACAGTAAGTACGTGGACTGGACTGGACATAGGCTTGTTAAAAACAGCGTTAAGGACGATATTGTGTCCGTCTCATCCGCACGTGACACGCCCCGTCCGTGTTCCCCTCGAACTCCGAACAGCATTGTCAAGAAATATATATCTAATGAACAATAATACATTATTTTATTAAAGAACATAAAGCCCTCCCTCGTTTTACGCGTCACCACACTGCGCGAATTTGTTATAACGCGATTTTTGAAATTCGCGCTAATTTATCCCGTTTTACGCGAATATATTAATTGGTCCATTAGCGTCGCATTATAAGTGTTCGGCAAGCAACACAAAACAGTGCTGTTTGCAGCGAAAGACCTTTGCAAGAACGCAAACAAAATGCTACTCGAAAAAAATTCTGTAATACATTGATTAAACAAAGATTAAAAATAAGTTCGGCAGCAAGTACCGCACGAGCAACTACTCTCGAGAATATTTTTTGCGTCATCGATCAGTTCAAAAATCAGTTTTTTAGCGATAAAACAAACGGCTGGACCGATTTTGCTCAAACTCTTTTCAGATCTAATTCATGACGTGGCGTATCGATTGATATGGTCACGAGACAAATTGGACTAGTGATTCTTGAGATATCGAGGGGCAAAAAAGCTAACATACATACATACATACACAGACACACACACACACAGACGCATCAATCTTAAAATGATGGCAAACGATTCTCCAGGTTTCAAAACGTTACGAAAACGCAAATTTAGCAATTTCGATTTTCGGACCAATTATAATAACTAAGCTAAGCTAAGAAGTAAATAATTAAAAACTTTTCAGTTACTTTTACACAATAGGCTGATTCTGTTTATTTTTTTCAATAATAGCATCTGAATTATTTATTTTATCATATCCCATTATACGCGAATATCGCTTAACACGATGTTGTCCCGAACGCATCCAATAAAAATAAAAGCAAAACATTATGCAATGATTATAGAATATTCTAAATCAAAACAATGCACGCAAGGCGCGTGGAGCAACTTTAATCAAGACCTGATGACGTCACCTCCATTCCAGTGCGGCCGCGTCAAGAACACTTTATAAAAACGTTCCTATCGATTATAATGTTTCAGTATTTCTCTCGCCTTGTTCGCAAGCGGTAGCGCCAGCAGCCCTTGAGACAAGGTAAAGAGTACGCAAAGCCAGTTAGCACCAGCATACCACTTTGCTACTTAGTGTGGTAGCAGTATCAGGTAGCGTCAGCAGCCTATCCTGTGACCTACTTAGGATCGCGTTTCTATAACCGTGACCTCGGAAACTTGTATATTTGTACAAACATATTTGTGTGGAAGATAAAGAATAAAACCATAAGAACAAACCTGGGTTTTTATTCCTAACTACCCTACAAGAATAGTTTGTTATGCAAGGCTGGAAAGTTTCTTTTTGGCGTGAGTGCCTAATGCCTATGTAAAATACGTAGCAAGTGAAGGATTTAAAAAATTGAATCCTGAGCAAAGCGAGGGATTCTAAGGCACCAAACCCTAAAACAATCCGACCGTGCTAAACAAACAATTTTTCATCTCACTACAGCGAGGGAAATATATACAAGATATAAGAAAAACAATAATTAATGTTTTATTACTTCTGAATGGAACAAGTATAATTATTTTAAATAGTTTAATCAAGTACCTATTAATAACATGATAACAATATTATAAGTCTATGAAATAGGTTGAGCGCTTTTTGTAGTCAACACGCTCAGAGGTTCTTACCTATTTTCGTGGGTAAACTTAGGACTCATGTTTTTTTATTAAAAACTTAATTATTAAATGATTTGCATTGAAAGTGCATTCCTAATTAGCACCATGCCAATTATAAAATTCTTAGAATAAAAATTATACTTAAAACTTATTTATTCTTGTTGTTTTTAAATTATCTATTAAATAACATTAAACAAAACATTATCTTTAATGCAATAGTATCAATCATTAGTCTAAAGTGTTATTAACGGATTACTAATGCATAAATTAGCAAGGACGAACCGCGTTTCGGACGGTTTCAATATGTTTGTTTTTGTAGAATTAAAAAAAGTAGGGTTTTTCGTGCAGATTTAATCAGATTTTAAACGACATACCTAGTTGTTAGCTTATATTCATTAAAATATTAATTTTATGGAAGTTCAATTCTTTTTTTGACGTGACAACGTCTTATAAATTGGTTTGCCGGGTGACACTTCAAGAAACTGCGTTACGCTCCGCTCACGTTATGCGCTCACAATGAGAGCGAGTGAGAGGCACGCGCCCGCCTAAGAGCGAGAGAGACAGACATAAAATCATTGTCACGTAAAACTTTCGCCCGTATACCGACTCTACAGGCAACCAGTTTTTTTTCTAAATAAAACCCAGTTTTCAAAATGTTTCGATTAATTTAAGCTCGTATCACGTATCAGAAAAATTTAAATAATAAAGACAGCTTTGACAGCTGTTGTCAGGGGTATGATAAAGTTGTAACTTAATAAGGTCGTCTATATGTTAAAAGTTTATAGAACGCCCTGAACGACTGCGATTGTTAAAGTTGATAACGTTTTGAAATATATTTTTACTGAAACATAGTCAAGAACGTGGCTCGTGGCATCACAAACATGTATGTTACAATTTAATGCTGTACCATATACGAGATGCTGGTTTCAATATTTTAGTAAGCATGTGAAATACATTTAATAAAATTTTAAAAAATAGGAAAATAAGCATTCTTCTGCTTCTGCTGCTACTTAGAACAATCTAACTTTGTCAGACTCAATGTTCGATTTATGAATATATTTTTCTGACCTTCGTACCAATAAGGTAACGATGGAATCTCGTATATGCCAGCCTCTGGATAACCCGAGACTGCTCACAATAAGCTCCCTTGACCTCAAACATAACGTTCTGCTATATCCATAAAAATAATTAAGTAACACTGTAAATATTTATTTATCTGTCATGAAAGTAGAATAAATACCTAACATAATAATTATACATCTTTTACATACGATTTAACTTGATTATTTTTTTTAAAGCACATTTAGTGCTGTTTGAAGTTCATTCATTTATTAATAACCAAGTCATTTGGTCTACTGAGCAAGAATTTTTAATAATAGCAGCTTGACTAATAGACAAGTTGTGAGAGTTTGTTTATTATTACAAACTGTTATATTTCTGGTCCGATAAATCTAAAAATGCGCTGTAAATAAGGGACGTAATGTTCGGAATTCGGAACTGATATTGACATATTTCGTCCATGATATTAGGATATCATCAATTTGGTTATTGTAGTCTAGGATTGAGTACATCGTCGGCAGCAACGTTTGTATTCAGCACTTTTCAAGAGCGGCTATGTCCCTATGACGGACCATTTTTTTGGCAGGAGCACCGTTTGTATGGCAATGTGTTCTATCGATTATTTTATCATGTTAATTCGCCCGAGCTGTAGCCGAGATTCACAATAGCATAGCACCAATGTTATCAAGACAAATTCGTGCAGATACGACTACGTACAATGATTTTTATACGATCACTAAATAAATGATAATAAAATATAGAGTATATTTTGTTTTTACTTTCGAGTTAATAAGATTTTTGTATTAAATCAGGGGGGCGTGAGAAAATCTTCTTCGCTGCTCTCAGTACTGTCACGTGAATGCCATAGTTTATTTTGCATGTTAGCAATTTTTTTTAATATGAATCTCAACATAAGCAAATTACGCGGGAAACACGGAGCGTATTTAACTTTCGTGCCATTAATTTATCAAGAAAGTAAGAAAGCAACTGCCAGAGCAAAATTCCAAATCATCGGCAAAATAGGTGGGCGACTTGCGAGCTATCCTTCTGGGAGTCGTGCTTTCTGGTCGCTTGCCAAAGCTGCCGAAGGGAACTTCTGCCAGTCGTCGTTACCACCACTGCGAAAGACCGATGGTGACTTGGCCCATAGTGCTAAAGAGAAAGCCGATCTACTGGGCAGTCTCTTTGCCTCGAACTCGAATATGAACGATGAAGGCGCTGTACCACCTACTATACCGTGGTGCGGTAAGTCCATGCCGGAAATCTCCATAACGCAGCGGGAGGTCAGGCGGGCGTTGCTTTCTCTAGACGTTCATAAGTCGAGTGGGCCAGACGGTATACCAGCAGTGGTGCTTAAGCAGTGTGCTCCTGAGTTATGTCCTGTACTCACGCGCCTCTTCGCGCTTTCCTACCACACTAGGCAATTTCCGTCTACATGGAAGACTGCGAATGTGCACCCGGTGCCCAAAAAGGGCGATAGATCAGATCCATCGAATTACAGGCCTATCGCTATTACCTCTCTCCTCTCTAAGGTAGGGAGCGTGTGATCAACACACAGCTTCTAAGATACCTAGAAGTACACGATCTGGTCAGTGACCGTCAATATGGCTTTCGCCACGGTCGCTCGACTGGTGACCTTCTAGTGTATCTCACACACCGATGGGCACTAGCCATTGAGAGTCAGGGGGAGGCATTGGCATGTAGCCTGGACATAGCGAAGGCGTTCGATCGGGTCTGGCACCGCGGTCTTCTATCGAAGTTGCCATCTTACGGAGTGCCCGAGGGTTTGTGCAAATGGGTGGCTAGCTTTTTGTCCGGCAGACGCATACGAACTGTAGTTGACGGTAGTTGCTCTGATAGCATGGACATTAATGCTGGTGTCCCGCAAGGCTCTGTGCTGTCTCCTACGCTGTTTCTACTGCATATCAATGACATGTTGGACATCAACAACATACATTGCTATGCAGATGACAGTACTGGAGACACTTTTTACACGGGTCGTGCAAACATCCCTCGTTCCCTTGTGGAGGAAAACCGCGGAGAACTTGTGTCTCAAATCGAGACCACACTGTCCCAGGTCTCTGACTGGGGACGGGTAAACTTGGTCCGATTCAACCCTACAAAGACACAAGTGTGCGCGTTCACCGCTAAGAAAACTCCATTCACTGTGGTCCCACAATTCCAGAACACTCCCCTCTCCATCTCCAAGAGCATTGGGATCCTTGGTGTCGACATCTCCAGCGATGTTCAGTTCCGAGATCATTTACAAGATAAGGTAAAGCTGGCGTCCAAAAAACTTGGTGTACTCAACAGAGCGAAGCAGTGCTTCACGTCGGGGCAAAGGTTGTTACTTTACAAGTCGCAAGTTCGGCCCCATATGGAGTACTGCTGCCATCTCTGGGCAGGTGCACCCGGATACCAGCTTGACCCTTTTGACTCGGTTCAACGACGGGCTGTGAGAATTGTCGACGATCCCAAACTCACTTGCGGTATCGAGCCCTTAAGTCTGAGGAGAGACTTTGCCTCACTGTGTGTGTTCTACCGCTTGTACAATGGGTTGTGTTCTGAGGAATTGTTCGAAATGATGCCCACGGCTACTTTCTACCATCGCACCGCTCGCCATCGGCAGGGAATTCATTCTCACACTTTAGAACCTAAATGGTCGCGTACAGTGCGGTTTCAGAGAAACTTCCTCCCGCGAACGCTTAAGTTGTGGAATGAGCTCCCTGCCAAGGTTTTCTGCAAGGACTACAGTATGGAGTTCTTCAAGAAAGAAGTTATTAGATTTCTGAAGGGTCGGCAACGCGCAAGTGATACCCCTGGTGTTGCAAGCGTCCATAGGCTACGGTGACCGCTTACCATCAGGCGGGCCGTAAGCTTGTTTGCCACCTTAGTGGTATAAAAAAAAAAAAAAAAAAAAAAAAGCGCCCTCTAGCAGAAGCGTGTCGCATCTCACTTTTCAGTACTGTTTACCCGTTGCTTGTGTTTTAATAAAGAAAAGACAACTAATATGAAACTAGTTTTGATTTCCTAATTTGAAAATTGAAATATGGGAGTATAATAGTAATATTATGTTACCATCTGGGGTATTAAATGTACTCAGTGACAGCACAAGTAAAAAGTATAAAGGTTTACGATTTAGATAACCTCATCGGTCTAATACGACCCGACTGTTAGGGCACATCCACCCTCACCAAGGGTGATTTAGGCCATAGCCCAACGCGTGCCCGATACGGATTGCAGACGTCTTTTTTTGACGAACGCAGGTTTCCTCACGATTCCTCCTCCACCGAAAATCCAGTGGTGTGAATAATCAATGTACTTCATCATCAATCATCAAAATTAAGAAAACACGCCGGGCTCGAACCTCCGCCACTCAGGACGCAAAGTGAAATCGATACCCTTCGGCCACGAGTGACATTTAGACTTTAAGACATATTACAGAAGAAAACAAAATTTATAACATTAGCTAGGTACCATTTTTCTTATACAAATAAAGTGAATGATGATATAATAGCAATGCTACTAGTATATTGTGTTTCGTGCCAGAGTAAAAGTACGTAATAAATCTAAGCCAAATGTTATGCTCCTCACAATAAAGATTTATCACAGTTGCAACCATTTCGTTTGAGGCTTATATTGTTTACGTTGACGGAAACTTATTAATATTTTCTATAAGTATCACTTGTAAAGATAGTTTAGCTTACGCTGGCCCTTCGACTTTTACGCAAAGAATACATAAACGTGTCATGCTCAAAAACTTCTTAACGCTCTTAATTAATTTGCGATGAGTTGATGATGCGTGTAAAACTGTAATCTCGCTAATATATCGCTTTAATCGATATATTAGGTTCCAATACAATCACGCCTTTTAGGTATTTAGTCAAATACCAGATGATTAATATTACTTGACAACCTAATATAGTAAATATATAGATTTCCTTTTTGTTTGTTTGTTTTATCCCCCATGCGAGCTAATTCGATTATCGGAGTGATATTCTAACTGCTACTCCTAGATTATAGTTAGGAAGTTTGATTTAGCTATAGGGATCCCGATACAGTTATTCCTGTAGACACATTTGAATTTTCCGTAGTAAAATGTAGCCCATGTTCAAGCTATTTCCATTTTAAAGCCATACTTACTTACGGTTCACTTGTGCTGGTGTGACAAAATAACAACATAAGTGACTCACATACACACAAAATAATCAAATACACATAAATAATTGGTTTTATAAATACTTAATATTTTATAGAAATAAAATCTCTCAGTTAATTTTTGTATTTTTTGATCTGTAGACAAATAGACGTGGTGATAGACTATATAATTCTAGGTGGTTATAATTTGAACAAATACAAAATGACAAAAACAAAAGAAAAAATAAGTAAATATGACAATCACTCGAGTTTGTGCAGGGGTTGGAAATAAAGAAAAGATTCTGACAACGCATTAACAACACAATAGGCTTTTATTTGTATTGAATTCATTCTGTTTACTAAGACCCAAAAATGTTTTGTAAAAAAGAACTCATCATAAACAAATACATTATTAAGTATAAGCTTTTCCCGTGGCTTCACCTTCGCCTTATACAGTCATGTCCAGCGGAAGTCTACGCATTGATTTACTTGGATAAAATAGTAGATATATTTCGGACCGAGCACAAAATGACCTTTTCTTACCCGATGGATGAAGCTAGGATTCCGAAAGTAAGAATAGCCATTTTATTCTCGGTACGAACGATACATTGTCTATACCACCTGAAAGTCTGATCCTAATACTTTAGTACATTACAATCACTTTGAGAAAAAAAATCGCTCTCTTTTGCCGCCGAATTGTACCTAAGTCTTTTAATTAATTAATTAATTATAATGACTAATAAGAAAACTCTGCTATTTATACTTTCTGCAAGGCCTTAAGTCTGTAGGTGGTTAAGAAGGTTAACGGCTTCAGATTAAATGAAATCTAGGGTCAAATCACTATCTTCACTCGACATTTTTATAAAAAAAATTGGTTTTTAATTTTGTATTTAAACACTAGTTCATAATAGTCTGAACATAATATACTGAGAGCAGGTTTTCCATTAGGTAATAACGATAGTCAATGCAGCACTATTACTTTACTTGCAGCCTGCCTTCGCCCCAGTCAGAAAGATAATAGTACATTGTGTATTAAGGGTGGTAAGAAGAAAATTACTAACAATAGGCTATTTACAAGCTTTAATGATTCGAGTTTGTAATTTCCGTACCGCTCGTGTTATACGCAATGTTTTTCCTCACATTTGCGAGTAAATAAATAAAAAAATATATTTAAAAAATAGCTTTTATTTAAATAAAAACGTAACCAAAAAAGGAAAAAGTAACGCGAACTTAAAAAGAAAAAATAAATTAAAATTAAATTATAAACCTTACATACAAAACTCGGTCAGCTGTTTGGTCAATTTGTATAGGAAGTCAAATAATTAAATGTATATGATATACTTACCCTGTGTATAAAAAATGTCACTTAAATTTATTTTTCCTTTTTAGTTCGTGTTATTTTTTAATTTAAATCAAAGCTTGTTGATATAAAAAAAATGTTTTTATTTTATTTGTTTACTTTTTAGTCTTAAAGATTTATTATTGAATAACATCTTTTTTTAACCTATTTTATTTATTAGTTTACATTATTTTATTTATTTACACCACTGACATTATTTATCATATTAAAATTATTTACATCACTGACATTATTTACATTATTTACACCATTTATATTACACCACCGATGTTATTTAGTTCCTATATATATATATATATATATATTACTAGGTACCTATTTGTTTTTTATTTTAATTGAATAATTCGTTTTAATTGTTCACGTTTTCAGTTATATTTCTCATTCTATTTATTTCAGTTAGTGCGCGGATATTCACATATGGTGTTTGTCCTGATATTTTATTGTAATCTTATTCATTTATCATAAGACCGTCTAATGAGCGCACTCGGCTTACTGCTGTTGTTACGTATGCTGGACCGGTTTCCGGTCCGCCTGATGGTAAGCGGTCACCGCAGTCCATGGAGGCTTGCAACACCTGGGGCATCAATCGCGCGTTGCCGACCCTTCAAAAATCTAATAACTTCTGCCTTGAAAAATTCCATACTGTGTTATTATTATTATTATGTATTATTATCTACGGTGTTACCCTGCTTCTTTTGAACGGTTGATGCCCAATAAGGGGGTTGAACAAAAAATGTAATCCGCCGTCTTGGAGTGGCGGCCATCAGTTAGTTAGTTAGTTACTATGACTTATGTTTTCCGCACTTAGCCTCATAATAGGGCCATTGTACGTAGGTAACCAATACCTGACATTGGTTACTCATACCATCCCAGCTCCATCTAGAAGTTAAGGAGGCATCTGATGTTATTCAGCGCGTCTCTCATGGTTTGTGGATTCTTAAGGAGCTTTGTCCGTTTGTGGCTCACGCTTTTGCAATGAAGAACCACGTGAGACGGTGTCTCCTCGGCTTCCATACAGCCCCTGCATATAGGACTGTCAGTAACGCCGATATTGAAAAAGTGCCTGTTTAGCGGGCAGTGACCTGTTATTATGCTAACTATGTAGCGTAGGTTTTTCCTACTAAGTTTTAACAGTTTTTGCGACAGATTTGCGTCCAAGGATGTAAGAACATCCTTGGTTTGTTTGCAGTCCGTCTGTTCTGCCTACTATTTGTTGTGAAGTTGTAAGGTTCTGTCACGTAACCACGTTTTGAGTTGGATGAATGGTATCGGTACAATTGGTTCGGGTCCCATTATTTTAGTGCCCGATCCTCTCTTTGCAAACTCATCTGAAGCATCATTGCCTAGAGACTCACTATGACCACGTATAAATGGAAGAGTAACCCGGTTCTTCAATACAATTTTTTGCAGTGCACAGTGACACTCCAGGATTAGCCCACTGTCGATGCGTTGTTGTTGAGAGCTACAAGCGGAAACGGAACAGAAAAGTGGAACTGTCGGAGATGATGCGTATCGATGCATCGCTTATGCCTCTAGACAAGACCGCTGTTGCAGCTCGGGTAATCTCAACACATTCTACTTGGAAGATGGTGTTGAGTGCACCCAAGCTCGTTGATATGTTGATGTTCAGGTCATGGAAGAATGCGCCTGTCCCTGATTCCGTTTAGGAGCCATCCTTTTCTTCCTCATGAAGCTGGAAACGGTATTTTTTGTCAAAGACAAAGGTTTTTGGGATGATGTCACATGTCGCCTCTATCATCGGAAGCTCGTTTGCTACTGCCTCCTTGCGACGTGCATGAGTGATTCTGTAGTCCCGTTTCCAGAGCCCTACTTCCTCAAGTCGTATGGCTGCAGCGGCAGCTTTTTGTTGTATAACAAGATGAAGGGGTCTGAGGTTGAGAATGACCTCTAATGCTGTCATGGGAGTCGTTTTCATACTGCCTGTGGTTGCCAGGCAGGCGAGGCGCTGCAGGCTTCGTAGTTTATTTTGTACTGTGCTTAACTGAGTTCGGGGCCACCAAACTACTGCACCATATGTTAACATGGGTCGTATTATGGCTGTATAAAGCCGTAGGGTTATGGATGGCTTAACGCCCCTTCTCTTGCCTATTAGTCTTCTGCATTGCCAGAAGGTTGTACATGCCTTGGTTATTTTTGTGCTTAGATGCTTAATCCAATTTAGTTTGTTGTCTAAAATTACCCCAAGGTATTTTACTTCACTTGAAAGGGTAAGCTCAATGTCAAATAGTTTTGGTATGGTAGTCATTGGAATTTTCCTTTTTTTTGTGAAAAGGACTAATTCTGTTTTATTGGGGTTTACCGTCAGCTCATGGTGGTGACACCACTCATCCATGATTCTGAGGGCTAGTTGCATGTGACTGCAGATAATATTTTCTGAATTGCCTTTGATCAGAATGGTGATCTTTCATAGTGGTGTTAATTGTAAATTGTACTGCTCTTAGCTTCAGAAGTTGATCAATCCACCCACTGATGGTTTGTTCGACTCCAAATCTACTAAGAGAGCGGCTGATGCTGTTGAATTTCGTTTTGTCGAACGCTCCTTCAATGACAATGAAAGCGCCTAGTGTCATTAACTTATCAGAGAGGGCTGCTTCTATAGTTCCTGCCATAGCGTGTAGGGCTGATTCTGTTGATCTACCCTTTCTATAAGCATGTTGTTGGCAGTGCATTGGCATGCGCGTTAGTGCACCTTCCATTACATATCTATCTGTTAACCTCTCTAGAGTCTTCAGCATGAAGGAGGTCAGACTAATTGGCCTGTTAGATTTCGCCTGTGTGTAGTGTGTGTGTAGTCAGATTTACCCGGTTTTGGTAAAAATATGAACTTGATTTCTCTCCACTGGCGAGGTATATAGTTGTGAGCTATGGAAGCTCTAAATATATCAACTAGATGTGGCACAAGTGTTGTTTGCCCTCATTTCAAGAGTGCTAGGAATATGTTGTTCAGGCCAGCAGATTTGAAGGGTTGGAAGCTTTCGATTGCCCACACAACTCTGTCTGCAGTGACCATTGATTTGGCACATTTTCCAAGTTTGGATTGTCAGTGACTACACATTCTGGTCAGTGTGTTTCGAAAAGCACCTCACTTATCTCGCTATCAGAGGTACCATATGTACCATCCTGTTTTTTTTATTGAGCCCAGAGTTCTGTTATTATCTTGTGATAATATTTTTTTTACTCTAGCTGCTTCATTGGTGGAATTGATGTTGTCGCAGAACCACCGCCAGAATTCACCTTTGTGATATCTTATGCGCTTCTTATGCTACTAGGCTGTTTATATCGTTCCCAGTCTTTTTCAGTTCTTGTATTTTTGGCTCGATTAAAGAGTCTTTTAAGATCGAGTTTAAGTCTCTCTAGTTCTGGGCCCCACCAGTGAGACTTTCCCCCTATAATTGGTGTTGTAGGGACGCATGCTTGCTGGTAGCTGTGTTGGATACACTTGGTTAGTGTGTTTATATTGTGTTCTATGTTGTCAGTGCTGTTGGTCATGTCTTTAAAGGTGATTATATCTACCTCATGTTGAAGAAGGGTCGTGTACCTCGCAACGTCCGTCTTACGTGGGTTACGTTTTGGTTGCTGGTCCTTCTCATGCACTTGAATGGTATAGCAGATTCTCCTGTGATCTGCAAAGGATGGCTCAGCGGTGACGTGCCAGTTTGACAAAAGATCCGTTGCTCCATCGGATGCGAGAGTTACATCTACTATGGTTTGATATCTGGAATTAACAAAAGTGGGCTCCGAGCCATTGTTAATTATAGAAAGGTTAGTTGAGAATATATACTCTGTTAGAGACTCACCTCGTTGGTTAGGTGTTGGAATCCCCCATAGAGGGTGGTGAGCATTTGCATCAGCTGATATTATAATGTCCCAGTCGTGGTCTTCGCAGTGTTGCACTAGTTCAGTCAGCTCCTTAGACGGTATTACCTCATCTCCGGGCATGTAGACAGAGGCTAGCACTAGCGTTTGTTTGTTCATTCATGTGTCAAGCCTTACAGCTGTAAGGTCTCTGGAACAGAAATTGGTTAGTAGCAAGGCTGGTATTGATCTGGGTATGTATATGCATGTTCTCGGTTGACTAGCTGAGATTTTGTGTAGGAACTTACCCCCGATGTTGCCAAGACCGCATATGTTGTTTCCTCTAATCCACGGCTCCTGGATTAGGGCTATGGTCTTCTTGTCAACCTCCAGCAGACTGCGCAGGGTAGCCGCTGAAGTTGGCTTATGCTGGAGACTTGTTTTGATCACGCTTATCTGATAGAGACCCGAGAATTTTGCTATCCAACGACTCCCCATCCCTTCCCTCTCCGTCCCCATCAGGCGACGTGTGGTCGTCGGCACCTATGTTGCCAGTGGCGGCCATATTGAATTTAAGGTAATATTAACTCTTCAAACACTTTCATTTGATACCCATATTAAGGGGTTAAAAAAATATAATCCGCCATCTTTGAGGGGCAGCCATATTGAATTTAGTGTGATGTTACTCACTTAATTTTTTACTCACTTACGTTTTCTACTCTTCAAGCCCTTTCGTTTGAGACGCCTATTAAGGGGGTTGAGAAAAAATATGTAATCCACCATCTTGGAGCGGCGGACACATTGAAATTATTACAATACTAGACTTTGCCAGCGGCTCCGCCCATCCTAAATTCGATTATCGGCGTGGGACTCCTTTATTTAATCACAGTATTAATACTGTGATTTACTCCTTAATTACACTTATGAAGTTTGCTTTATCAAGCTGTAGCTATAGCTATAGTTCGTTTAAGCTCGGTTATAGTTATACCCACGGGAACTTTTATTTAAACTAATGAAGTTTGCTATATCAAGCTGTAGCTTTTGATTTTTTCGGGATAAAAAGTAGCCTATGTACTATTCCAGGACCTAATCTTTAGGTGTGCCAAGTTTCGTCCCGATCCGTCCAGTGGTATCATCCATCATCAACATTCATCCATACTTACAAACTTTCACATTGATAGTATTAGTAGGATTGAGTATTGCCCATTGTATTGTCACTAGAACTATAGGTGTAACATTTCAGCTTAATTGGATACCAACAAATGTTCAAAAAATTGTAAATTTTTACGGACAACTTACAAACATGCGGACAGTACAAGTTTAATAAAAGCTTATAAAAATACAAAATGAATAAATAAATAAACACACCAAAAGACAATTGAAATGGCGGGAATAGAAGTAGAGAAAATGGCGCTAGATATCAAGAAAATTTATGAATCAAAAGTTTGGCTGATGTTAAAGCTTGTAATTATTTGCTTGTGGTGTGCGCGTAGTTCATATTTGAAACAGACAGCTTTTATTAATATTTGATAGAACAGGAAAAAGGGAGTAATTAAGTTTTAACAACCGCTTTGCCTGCACCAACACTGTTTGCGTGTAAGTGTGATGAAATAGTACATTATGTATTAAGGCTGCTAAAGAGAAAATTACTAACGAGAGGCTATCTAGAATATCTAATTGAACGAAATGAAGTCCCAATAAGGTCGAAGGTCAGTCCTGTAAAAATAAATTTATAAATCGGACATTGAGTCCGACAAAGTTAGATTGTTCTACAGTAACAGTAGAAGCTATTTTATTTTTCTATTTTTTCTTTATTTTATTCAATGTATTTCACATGCTTACTAAAATATTGAAACTTGCATCTCGTGTACGGTACAACATTAGATGGTATACATGTTTGTGATACTACGAGCCAAGTTCTTGTCTATGATTCAGTAAAAATATATTTCATAAAGTTATTAACTTTAACAATCGCAGTAGTTCAGGTCGTTTTATAAACTTTTAACATATAGACGACCTTATTAAGTTACAACTGTATTACACCCCTGACAATAGCTGTCAAAACTGTCTTTTTTATTTGAATTTTTCTTATACGAGTTTAAATTAATCGAAACAATTTGAAAACTAGGTTTCATTTAGAAAAAAAAAAGAATTGAACTTCCATAAAATTAATATTTAAATAAAAATAAGCTTACTATAATCACTTAGTCGTTTAAAATCTGATTAAATCTGCGTGGAATAGCTTACTTTATCCACTTGCACGCAAAAGGATTTTTTTTAATTCTACGAAAACAAACGTATATGACAACAGCCTGGTGCGATGACTTAAGGGTAAACGTCGTAGATTTTTTTCATACAAAATTGATTTGCCATATCTACGAAGTTCCATCTTTCGGTTTTTATTTTTATTTTTAAAAAAAGAACAGAAAGTTAAGTGCAGTTTTTGGCTTTTATGAGATTCTGACAAACCATTAATTTTTAAAATTATTGCAGCACGTTTGCAATATAGATATATTTTGTATAGAGCACCTTAAAAAAATATAAAAAAATAAAAGCTTACCAGAATCTTATGAAACCAAAAACCGCGAGCACTTATTTTTTTTTAAAATCAAAATGCATAGTGTTCACGAAACTTCGAATATTCAAATTAATTTTGTATGAAAAACAATCTACGGAGGCAGTTTTACCTGGCAGTGAATTTGAGTAAAAGCAAGGACGAAGAGATATGTACCTATCCGTATGTGGGTATTTAGTGCAGCTACATCTCAACTCACTGAAGTTTTAATTGAAATACAAAATATAAATTATTAATAGTTTATTATACTTTCATGCTATCCGATAATACCTCACAGGGTTTAAAACACTATCACGCCTATTATTTAACCAAATATCTAAAGTTTGGAGATTACTTAACCAAAACAATTTAAAACGGAGTGAAAGTGGGTTAAAGTAGGATTATTTTTTATTGAACAAAATTAATTAAGAAGTATATCGCGAAGAACACCGTCATTTAATTTTAGTCGGATCGACTGATGAGATTCGGAAAAAGCCTTGCCAAATTAAAAGTGTAATTTAGGAAGTATAGTCCTTAACGGGCCCTCCGAAACCCCGAGAAAAAATGTAACACTAGGGCAGTATTGACCCCATCCGACGTTGCCTAACTTTGTATATCTTTTCCGATATACGAAAGTATAATGTTATACTATATAATACTATGTAAAATAGGCACCAGCGCCACCTATAGTAACAGCGAAACCAACTGAAATTTTTACTTTACACAATAGTTTTACTAATTTTTACCCCCGAACCGATTAATTCTGCAATCGAACTCGAACAGTGTCGAAAAACTATTGTTAGGCGGCCACGGCACGTACTAACGGCCCCAGACGATCTCGCTCTTCGGACTATCTCGACTAGTCTCAACTAGTCTCAACGACTTCCCCTAATATCCCTCCTCCCATCACACGACGCTGACTTCCCCGGGATCGTCGGCGAGCGGACGGACCCACCTCATACACGAGGTATCGAAGAGTGCCAGGGCGCTTCTTGCCCCCACTCACTCGCAATTGCAACCGCGTAACGGGGAACTCCCCTCCTGGCGCTGACTCACGTTTGGGTTCGAGGCTCACACAACCCAAGCCGAGGCTCCCCCGCGGCGGCCTTGAGGGTTGGGCGCTATATGGGCTCAGACTCTTTCAGAGTGTCGCCCCAAAAGCCCGGTGGAGCAGTAATGGCTACATCAGCCAATTGCGTAGTCAGTTCAGAATAAAAAATCGAGTTTTTAAGCAACTTCATGCATAAATAGAATTTTAGTATTAATTTTAATAGAATTGCGTCATACTGTACATATGGGTGTGTTTTACCGCTTGTATAATTGGATGTGTTTTAGGAATTGTTCGAAATTCTACCATTGTACCGCTCGCAATCGGCAGGGAATTGATCCTCACACCGTAGAACCTAAATGGTCGCGTACAGAGAAACTTTCTCCCGCGAACGCTAAGGTTGTGGAATGAGCTCCCTGCCAAGGTTTTCTCTAAGGCCTACAGTATAGGGTTCTTTAAGAAAGAAGTTATTAGATTTTTGAAGGGTCGGCAAGGCGCGAGTGATGCCTCAGGTGTTGCAAGCGTCCACAGGATGCGGTGACCGCTTACCATCAGGCGAGCCACAAGCTTGTTTGTCACATACAAATATATATTGACAAAAGAGTCTTGCCTTGCTATCTTATTTACATACTTACGCATTGCACTTACACAAAACTGTAAGAAAGTTAGAAAAGTTTCCGAAGCAGACCACTGTGCGATACTCAAGAATAGAAATATCTATTATCTTCAGTGCACAGTGAGCTTTGTGTACTGACCCTTGAACATGATTGCCCGTTGGACGAACCGAATACCGTATTAGTGAAGAAAATTGTATTATTTGAAAATAGGAGTGTTTCTGCAAGCAAGTAACTTCAAAATGTTTTGTAAAAATATATATTTTTTTAAATCTAGAGTATAAAATAAAGGCATTGATGAAGAATATATTTTATTAGATTCTTGCTGTGGCTCTGCCCGCACTAAATTAAGGTAGTCAGCATTAGATTACAGACCTTGATTCTTGACAGAAGATTTCAGTAAGGAAGTTTGCTGTTGGAATCTTTAGCTTTAGGTAGCAGTCGGAATTTAGTTTTAGATATTGCTGGGAACTTTTTAATTTTCCTGGGTAAAATAAATCCTATTTTATGGAATAAGTTTACATTTCGTTCATAATATAAATCAGGTTACGAAGACTTTTTGCCGTATTTCCGAGTACCTATGTTTTATTTCAGTTAACCCCCAAAATCAGATTAAAGGAAAAACTTAACTTTGTGGTTGAACAAAACTTCGTTATACGTATTTTTGATATTAAATGTAACTTACTTTCTTTACGCGTTTCTGAAAAAGAAGAGTCTTAAGACACAGACAGACAAATATATATTTTGTGTGTTTTAACTATGACATTTAGATATTTTTTTTCGTTTTATACTGTGAGTTTGTGCTTCTTACTAAAACAACAGTACTTAAAGTTCATGATTTTAAGTAAACAAAAACTACCCTTTAATTTTTGGAGACACTTGAAGCGAGGATGATTTTGTTTGGAGTGTCGTTGGATAGGTCGTTCGAAAATATTAAGGGGGGTGCGAAAACTATTTTGTCGATTCAGCTTGGTGTTTGTGTTTGTGTTAAAAACGCCATTTTTAGCAAAAATGCCAACTACAACTCACATATATTATAACTTTAATTATTATAAATTATTATAACCTTCTAAAAATAGCTTATGACTAGCTTTATATTTGCGACATTTGGATTTTAGAAATTCGTTTTCTAGGAAGAGAAAATTGAGGATATCTAATGGCGGCGCTAGTTAGCTGCTATATGCGCCTTACGCTTAAAAGTGTTTTTTTTTATTAGAGCCAGCTAAAGAGCTGTTCTTGGGTGTGTACAAAAAATCATGGGAGTAGCATATATAACTAAATTAAAAGGAAAACTGTCATAGCTAAGTAGACTTTACAAGTTAATGAGTAATAGTCGACTTACTTACAAACGTAGTCAGATAAGTAAAAATTTCGTACAAATTCCACGAAAAGGTTATTATTAAGCGAAACAGTACGACAGAACGGATGAGTGTGTTGAAAATGATATTCAAAGTAAGGTAACGTCGGGCTAGGTCAGTAATTGGATGGTTGACCGCTTAGCGGCACACTTTTTGTTTGTGTTTGTAAATTACGTAAATGGTGGTAGGTGGGTACGAAACCCTCGGTGCACTATTCCGACTCGCACTTGGCCGGTTGTATCTTATTGATTTGATTTAGAATCTTGATTTTGATATAGCTTCAAGTGCCCTTAGCATTTGATATAAATTTTAACTTGATAACTCCACGCGTCCCTGAGCAAAAGGTCTTAAAGGACCGATAGAGAGACGGACGGACAACGAAGTGATCCTATTAGGGTTCCAGTTTTTTCTTTTGATATACGTATCCCTGAAATGTAATATTACGATCTTAAAATTCCTTACAATCCCCTAACCTCCTCGCATTTGTTTACCACCGAAAATTGAAGCCTTATTTCAACAGGTGCTAAGTTAATTTAATAAAAGATGCTAAGAATTCAGAAATCTGAAAATGGTGTCACAATCAACCATAAGACTTTGTTTAAACTTCTTGAGCTTTCAGTGGCTAAGACAATTAATGCAATGCGTTTTTTTATAAATAACATTTTTTTCTTTTAAAACCGTATTTTTTTTTTCTTTAAATGGTGTTAGCGAATAAAGTATGTAGGTATTTTTTATTACTGTGGTTAGTAGGTTAGCCAACTTCCAACTGTTTATTTTCTTTAAAGTGATCGAGTAATTTATATAGTGAGATATTATTAATAAATTGTGATTGATATTGGCAATATACGTTGTGAATCAAAAAATAATTAATGATTGTTGCAAAATAGAAAAAATGACTGTTCAGAACGTTAAATCAGTGTTCATATTTCTCGTTTCTTAGAAGTTACAATTTTATTTGTCTTTTTTAGTACCTACAACACAATTCTACCTCCTGAGACCTTCTTCTACAAATGAGGCAACCCTGAATTTTATTGCAACAATATTGCATGAAAAATTGACAGTCTAGGGGCCACTTAGCGACAGAGAGTAAATTTTACAGAAATACGAACCTCCTTAAATAACAACAGAAAAAGAAAACATCTTTCCATACAGCAATTTATAAAAGAAAAAGCTTTGATGATTAAAAATAAAACCTGTTGGTATTCGGAATCGATCCGACTACTACTTTAAAAAGTCGCCAAATTCTAAGTATTCTAAGACAGATTGTGATGAAAATGTTATGACGTAATTTGGACCGTATACACCAACTTTTATCGGTAACATACAAATATGTCAAACAGGTCGAATACACAAAGTTTACGCATGAGTAGTGACAGTAATTGCCAATCAGGCTGCCAGGCACGCAGGGTGGCATTGTTGGACTATTTACTACATAACAGTGCTAAATATTTAGTAGTAGTTACAAAAATAAAACTGAAAACTGGGTATTTCTATTGCTTCTAAGCATACTTAACGAACCATAAGTTTCAGGTTTACCGAAAATTCAATACTTTAGAACCTAAATGGTCGCGTACAGTGTGGTTTCAGAGAAACTTTCTCCCGCGAACGCTTAAGTTGTTGTAAGGTTTTCTGCAAGGACTACAGTATGGAGTTCTTCGAGAAAGAAGTTATTAGATTTCTGAAGGGTCAGCAACGCGCGAGTGATACCCCTGGTGTTGCAAGCGTCCATAGGCTACGGTGACCGCTAACCATCAGGCAGACCGTAAGCTTGTTTGCCACCTTAGTGGTATAAAAAAAAAAAAAAAGGAGAAAGTGGAATGGAAAGTTTTGCAACACAATTATTGAATCAACGAAGAAAAATGAGGTGGCTACATTTGTAAGATATATATATAGTCAATGTACTTGGAACATTACGTGCCTATATGCATCTCAATACACTTAATAAACTATGCGTTACGAGTTTTTTGAAAATTCAACCCGTAAGCAGAAGGAGAATAATATTTTTCTGTTCGAATCTACTTAAAACTTCGTTACTTAAAACTACTAAAAACTGATGTTTTAAAGTGGGAGACAAAAACTCAAAATAGGTTAAACATGTAAATATGGGTCTTCTGGATTTCCCTCATAGACATAAAATAGATAAGCAATTTTAGAATAACTAGAAAAATAACTCAAAATAATTACAACAGTTATATCAACATAGACTTACTAGTTTACACACCTAGATTATTAGTTAAAATTTAAAAGATTATTAAAGTGGAATGATTTATAAATATGGGTGTGTGCGTGCGTATGTGCGTTTGTGTGTGTGTGCGTGTGTGTGTGTGTGTGTGTGTGCGCGCGCGCGTGTGTGTGTGTGTGTCATATTGTTGACATCCCCAACTAGCAAATCTTAGCTGTAAATCAGTTATAGGAACGTTTCCTAGGATGCAAAATGGCGTTCATGATTGGTCATATTAGAATATTAGAAACGTTTCTACAACGCGGAAAGGGCCCCTGATTTAGAACGTTAAAGTGATATAGTTATGGTATTGCAGCTCGGCTTGGGGCTAATTAGGTACATATTTGTAATATATGCGTTGTTCTTTGTGACTTTTCGGTAATATATTAGGGAATTTTAAACACTATATACAACCATTAAGTGTTAATGTAGTGATTGCTATTCCTTCCTATTAAAAATTCAATTACTGTTGTGTCGACCATTTATAAATTTCGAAGTTTGGAGACAAAAATAATTAAGAAGTTAATATTTGTTTAATGTTAATGCTTCTGTATTCTGTTACGAGCGATATTATTGTAATAAATAGTTCAATATCACTTGCACTTGCATTTTTGTTGATATTCTAGTAGTATATTAATGATGTTTTTTTGCATGCCCCTCGTTAATTCATTAACATTTAAGCAAATAAATATTAATTAATTAGAAAATATTTTTAAGACTTTGATATATATAACTATATAGAGTTGCGGTTCCTCATATACAACTGATTTACAACATCTCGCAGCCATAATAAATTTTAGGTCCTGTAAAGATATCACAGTGAAGCGATATCTGACTTTTTAGTGATAAATAGGAAATAACAAATTTGTTATGTAATTAGTGATATCTAAGCATTGTAAATACGTTTTTACAACTTTTGAGTGTTTATTAAGGTCCAATTAGGACGATTTTAGAGCAATTGTAAACACGGCTTTAACGCAAATTTGTTGTAAATTCATTATAACGGGAGCTGCTGTATCACGGTTTAGCAGTGATAGTTACTATTTAAACACCAGAATTATATTAGTTATTTAGGAGCCATTATAGTATGGCTTCGCTTCATAACGTTTATGAAAGCCTTATATACAACGTAGTAGCTCGATATCGGCTGTTGTGAATGTATACTTACAACAGTGTTATAGGCGTTATACAAAGTGGCAGAGTAAATGTTAATATGATAGGTTAATGTCTCAATTTTGCTGTAAAGCCTTATACAGCTAAAACGCTTTAAGAAATACATATATATGAACAGCAATCACAAGCGTTACTTCTATATGACTTTGATATCAATCTTTTGTGTTATAAGATTTTCTTTTATCGCATTTTTGCTAGTTGGGTCGTTTTTTTTGAAACTTCTAATTGGTGAGCCACGCGTAGATGCGTAGCAAAATACTGGACGCTCAAGCGTTTTCGATATGTGGCGGAAAACAGTAGGTTTTAAGTAACTTGATATGGAAGATTTCATAGGGAGTAGTAAGTTAGTAGTAAGTAAGTTTTGTATTGATTGTCTTATACTCGTATAATCTTCACCACTCAGAAATTATAAAATTCGAGTAAGGGTTTATTTTATAGTAGGTTTTGTGGGCACTTAATTCCAACGAAGGAGGTGAAAGACGATACACTTTACAGAATGTTGGTAAAATAACTATGAAAATGTTAAAGTATATGTGAGTAAAGCTGCAGGTGGAAATCTAGTATATAATGATTCTTATTAGGGAAATAAACAGCATTTAGTAACTTATAAAGTCCTAGTAGAAATACACAAAATCTTTATAGAATTAAGAAATACGATATAAATATATGTACTATACATAAAAATAATCTTTCTTTGCTTTATGTCTCCCTCAAGAGTATTTGAAAAAAATATATATCATACATGGCATATTTATGGATTTTCATTAGCCAGACTTGTGCCTCGATAGCTCAATAAGGAGAGCGCATACACGGAATCTTACGGAAATTAGTGCAGGTTCAAGTCTTGGTTCGAGCCTTTATTAATCTTTTGACTGTATCTTTGCTATGAAAATATTAATTTATATTTATAAGAAAAATAAGGTGTTCATTCTAAAAACAACAAATGCAGATATATGTTTTTTTTTAGTCTTACGATATTTATGATACGTACAAATTCTTTCTATCAAACCGCTTTGTGTACATTTTTTTTGTAAAAGGGTTGATGTGTTTTCGCATGTAAGTAACGATAAATACCCGTAGATGTATTTAAAAAATACACGATAAGATGTATTTAGGTATAATACTACTAATAATACTAATTGTAGTCAAAACATTAAACACTTTGCCAATATTTAACTTCTAAAATTAATCTAACGACTTTAAGGAAAGTGCTGTTTTTGCTTAAGACTGCGATATAGGCTAAGTCGCGTAAATACGCCGTTTTTCTGCATTTTTTTTGGCTAAACTATAGCATCAAAAAAATGTATTAAAATTACCATTACCTTACTGAATGATTTTCATTTATTGTTTTAATGTAATAAAGAATCTGGAAGTGACCATTGTTTCAACACTTGTGGCAATTTTTAAAGCGTGTATTGCATTTTCTTGTTATGAAAGTTGGTTAAATAATTAGAATAGCTTGTTATTTAGTGCATTGACTTTAAGTTGTAGCAAAAATTCAAAAAATGTGAATAGAAATCGATAGAAACGTTGAATTCTATACAAAAATTTGGCATTTTCAATGCGTCATTATGGTATTAGTTATTTAAGAAGTGTACAACTAATTTGTCTTATAGTAATATGATATTGTGTAATTATTTAAAGTACATTTACATACACAACGTAAGTATTACAGAAATTAGCTTTCTAGCCCATATCACCCTCTTAACATTTATTTATTAAGCAATTAAAGCATTCGTATCCAAATCCAGCGTGACCCTAGTGAGCGAGGCAGAGATTGATTACATAAAGCTTTGAAATATTTAATGAAACGTTAATTTTCTTAATTATCTTGATTCAATTTAATGTAATTACCTGTATTTTAAGTAAGGTAGACACAGCGAATAAACCACCCGAACAATTAAAGCGGGGCATAGCGAGTATTTGCGGCTATAATAACGCTAACAT
This sequence comes from Apoda limacodes, assembly GCA_946406115.1. Taxonomy (NCBI): domain Eukaryota; kingdom Metazoa; phylum Arthropoda; class Insecta; order Lepidoptera; family Limacodidae; genus Apoda; species Apoda limacodes. The sequence continues at coordinate 13,547,684 of OX291553.1, read as the reverse complement.
TGTGTAGTGTTATGTTCCTGGATGTAAGTAAGTCTTGAGGACTCGCTTCGCGGACAGTGGAAGACCGGCGGTGCTCGTTGCAGTGTTTGCTCAGCGTAGACACAGCGTGCTAGTGAACCTGATGAAACGGCTAACCGCTGGCCGCCCGCATGATGAAAGGGGTCCCAAACCCAGAGATTAATCAATCTCCGCCCTGGGAGGCTGAACCACCAACCTGTGTAAAGTATCTTAAGTTGTATTGCTCGGATTGGACGAGGCCATGTTACTCTAGCCAGGTGGGTTGGTCGCTGTTCCGACTGATCTCGGATCTGTTATTATGGGCCCAGCACATTCTCTCGCCGCTCAGGCGTCTACGGATTCGTCTGTGCAGGTGGGACTGTCGCTCGCTGACACCCTTCAGCGTTTTTGGGAAATTGAAGACCCCCCCCCCCCTAGGCGACGACGAGTGTGAGTCATATTTTCTCGCCAATATGGGTCGTCTAAATTCTGGTCGGTTTTTCACTCGACCGCCTTTCTTATCCCCTCGTTCGCGCCTGGGTGACTCCTGGAAAATAGCTGCAAAAAGGTTATTATCTATGGAGCGCCGGATGCGTCGTGATAGAGAATTCCGCACATAATACGTGGATTTTATGCGCGAATACGAATCTCTCGGTCATATGTCGGTTTCGCAGCTCGAGTTGGAAGGCAACGAACATTATTTTGTTCCACATCACGCTGGTAAGATACGGATGGTGTTTGATGGGTCGGCGCCTACGTCTTCGGGTGTAGCCTTGTGATGTTCTGTCAGATCATGATACACCCAGATGATAGGCGGTTTCAGCTCATTTTGTGGAGAGAGGATCCGGCCTCTCCATTGGTTGTTTATGAGCTCAACTCCAATACCTACGGGCTAAAGTCTATCCCGTTTATAGCAATTCGCTAATTGCTACATTTGGCTGATCGTGAGCGTCTGAATTTCCCACGCGCAGCTACTGTCTTCCCTTCTGACGCTTACGTAGACAATATTTGTACGTGTGCTTCGTCCGTGGAGGAGGCGTTAGTCCTGAGGGATGAGCTAATCGGCTTGTTACGGGCAGGTGGTTATGGACTGAGGAAATGGATTTCCAATTCACCTGCTGTCAGAACATCAGCAGGAGCCCTATCTTTTCCAAAATCCTGAAAATACTGACTCCATCGCGGTCGTCGGAGTTCAGTATTGGCCAGTTCAGGATATGTTCACTTACTCGGTTGAACCGTCGGACACAATAAAGAGGTGGACTAAGAGGTTGGTTCTGTCCACAGTAGCGCGTGTCTTTGATCATAATGATTGCGTGGCTCCTGTTGTCTTTTGGGCCAAATGTTTCCTACAGGAGCTTTGGATTTCTGGTCTCGACTGGGATACCCCATTGACCAGAAGCTTGTTATCTTACTGGCTACGCTTTTATAAGACACTTTCGAACCTTCAACATGTCTCCGTGCCTCAGTCGATCTTACCCCCAGGTCGTTATAAAAGTAAAAGCTCTTTACTGTTGAGCAGACTGTGGACACTTCACTTCACCGAAATTCTTACTTAATTGGTTCAGTTCCCTCAACAAGCTCGTTGGTGTCACCAGTTGGATTAAGAGGTTTCTTCACAACTTACGAAACAGGTCACAGCCAAGGACCTCTTCAGTCTTGTCTCCTGAAGAGCGTCAGGATGCCCTTCTCACCTGTGTTCGACTGGTACAGGCCCAGTCGTTTGGAAAGGAAATTCGTCTTCTCTGTTCAGATAACGGGAAATTGCGGGGAAGTCTAGCTCGTCTTAACTTGTTTCTGGACGAGTCGGAGTTTTTAATGAGTGGGTGGTAGGTTTCGTAACTCAGAATTGCCATATGGGGCTCGGCATCCTCTCTTGTTGCCCAAGAGCGGTCATTTTGTTGAGTTACTGATCAGGGACCGCCATGTTAGGAGCTGTCATGCCAGTCTCAACGCATTGCTGGCTTGTCTGCAGCAAGAGTTCTGGATTATGTCCGCCAGACGAGCAGCTCGGAGCGTTATTTTTAAATGTATCCCTTGTAATAGGTTAAAGGGAACCTTGACTCAGCCACTAATCGTGTCCGGCCCGCTCGAGCTTTCGCTATGGTAGGGTTGAATTTCGCGGGTCCGTGTTCTTCAAGTCGTCAAGTGTTCGCAATGCCAGACAGGTTAAGGCCTATTTGTGCGTCTCCGTCTGTTTGTTTTCCAAGGCTGTGCATCTGGAGCTCGTTTCAGCCTTGTCTACGGAGGCCTTTGTCGCATGTCTGTCTGGCGTGGTCTCCCTCATTTAATTCGTTTGGACGGTTGCACAAATTTCAAGGGTGCAGATCGCTATCTGAAGGAGGTCCTTCAGTTTTTGTCGGACAATCACACGTATATTGACTCGGAGTTGTCCAAACGGGGCGTGACTTGGATTTTTGATCCTCCCGGCTATCCTTCGTGGGGCGGTATTTTCGAAGCAGCTGTCAAGGTCGCCAAAACTCACCTCCGTCGTGTGATTGGTGAAACGGTCCTCACGTTTGAGGAATTACAAACAGTATTTTGCAATGTCGAAGCGGTATTGAACTCACGACCGCTTTGTCCGATCTCGTCGGTTCCTAATGACCTGGAAGCGCTTACTACAGGCCATTTCTTGATCGGTAGTCCCTTAACCTCCTTGCCTGAATACCCCTTATTCGATGTGTCAGTTAATCAGTTATCGCGTTTTCAGTTGCTTCAACAAATTACGCAATTGTTCCACCGTCGATGGTCCTCAGAATATTTACATTTGTTACAGCAATTTTTATTGAGTGGATTATAGACAGTGACACAATTAACACCAAACACTCATATTCAGAAACACACCACACCCATTTTCACACAAAAAAGTTATAATAAAATCTGACGCCAAAAACGGTAAGTACGACGTAATTTTTCTTAGGGCCTACGTACGGCAACAACACTATGGCATACCCTAGAATAAGCGAGCTATTTCGACCAGTGTTCAAAGCGTGGGCGAATCCAGCGGGGGGCGATCGCCCTAAGGACGGCCGAGGAAGAAATGAATTGTAACATTTTTTTAAATATACTATGTAACTTCAATTACATATAAAAAATATTTGGGGTTACTTGGGTTTGCACGAGCTTCGTCGATTGGGTAACTTACGTTTGCAGATTCAAAGTTCAAAAAATACCTTCATATGTTATGATCGCCCCCCCCCCCCCCTAAACTTTTGTTCTGGATCCGCCCGTGGTTCAAAGACATATTACACTATTGAATCATACAAAGAGACACAGTTTCACGTACGATAGGAGCTTGCACGTGACCGCACGACTTATTGAGAACTGTGAAATTAGCAAATTCGATTGTTCATATTAATATATATATATTATGAAATAAGAATCAAGATAATATCAGTCTTAGTTTTTCAAACAATTTGAATTAAATCCCAAATATAGAGTATCAGAATTAATTTCATTTCTAAATATTTTAATAGCCTAATAATAATAATATTAGCGAATCGACCTAATTAATGTTTGAACTATAGCATATATTTTCAGTCACGAAGTGAAGAACTATTAAAAATTATTTAAATTCTTGCAAAGTTAACTCGTTCGGGTACGCCATCACCTTAAAAAGATGACATTTTAAGCAAAATTACCAATTATTCCGTCAGGTTTAGGTTAAGTCAGGTTTTCCCAGAAATGTCAGCTAGCTACTGAACTACTTTCACAACTGAACTACTGGGAATAGGGGGATTTTTCGCCCTCCGACACTGTTCTTTTTTCGTCATAGTGACGGGTAAAGCTAAACCTTAATTAAAACCTTAAGGGGTATGATATTGCTTACCTCAAATAGGTAGATTGTTGTAACTACATCAACCACGTCTGTCTGTCCTACTATCCTCTAAAAAAGTCGTTTTCGAATAACAAACATGAGAATGGCGTTATATTTAAATAATATTGCGTTTTAAATCATAAATCAAATTTATACAAATTGTCAAAATCAACTGCAAATTCTACTGGATATTCCGAACTTGTCAGTCGGGCGGCCACCGGAGTAAATTGAGCTTTATCGTTGCTAGGAGCTCATTAGTGTCGAATGTTAGTCTCTTATTGAAGCACAACATCAAATATTGCGACTCAGTACAAATCAAATATTTTGCCATTGGTTTTTAAAAATCTATCTACATTACAGACCGCAAATGCATGTTATGAGGCAGTTAACAGACAGAGCATATCATACTGTTTATATTTTTGATACCGAAGAACCTTAAGGCGTGAATACCTTACCTTAGGTTGGACTTTCATGTCGAAGTTCTAGGTTTGAATCTCGAAAGAGGTAACCAATATTGTTAAAAAAAAAAAAAAAAACTATGTGTAAATTGTTAAGTTGTATCGACTCTGGTTTGTGCCTGGTACGGCGATACGCTCACATTTGTGAAACGTGGATCTTACGTAACACATGAGTTTACAATTGTAAAACAAATTTATTTGATTCCAATTAATTATTTAAATACATTGTTTGCAATTCTCTGATAAATAAATCAACTCAGTACTTTAAAAGTAGACAGGCTTCACGCCTTTATGCTTTATCTATACCTAACAACAGCAATCTTAAGATAATTCTATCAATTATATGTTCTGTAATCCTAAACTTGGGACTTGGATAAGGACAATATATCCACTACTCCTTACTAAAATATCACTCAAATCAATTTCCCCAGCAAAAAAATACTAGTTTTAAGCAGAATTACTTAAAAAAAAGAAAATATTAAGAATCACCATTATCTTTTGTGTTACGTGGGCAAAATCCATTAAGCTCTAGTTTCCGTCCGTCCTCTCGGATATTACAGCCTTATATTAACTATCTTTAAATAGATTCTAACAAAAAAGTTAGAAAAGTGTCTTAATATGTAAAGCGTCATTAAGTTTTAAAATAAAATATGCAAAAACAATATTTTTAAGTAGCTCTTTATTTATTAAACTGAGGAAAGAGGAGAAAATTCCGAGATGACATAAATTTTCTTACTCTTATTTTTAAGCGAGAGTTTTAAAAAGCCTTATACTTTCAACTAGAATTTGCAGTAATTCTCAGTATATGGAACCAGTGCACGGCACGCACTTGGCCAGTTTTTTTTATTATTATTTCTAATATATGAACCAAATTGCATATCATATAATGAAATTAATAGTTTGCAGATGTGAAAAAGAAATCCTTTTAAAATCATAGTAAAATATATTTTAACTATAAATAAAAAAATGCCTTTTTTACATTAAGGTATTTTAGAAAATAAATAGTCCAAAAAGTTTTCCTACGAAAATTATACTTGTAAATTTTGACACGAAGATCAAAGGCATACAAAGTTTTTTTTAAGGAAAAACTTCGTTGAGTCGACTCAATTACTAATCGAAAAGCTTTTTTTGTGCTTTAGAGGCAGTACTACGTGACAGAAAACTTGAGTAAAAACAAGGATGACGCGATATGTAACTGAGCGTGTGTGAGTATTGCAGCTACATCTCAACTCACTAAGAATTACATTGAAATACATCAATAAATAAATAGTTAACACATTAGGTTATACATCATTGTTATCAAAAAATGCTTTTTCTCTGGGTTTAAAACACTATTACGGCTGTGCTCCAGCAATGTTGTAAACTTATCACTTAGAACTTTGAAGATTTCTTTGACAAAACTTTAATAAAAACAGTGATATCAAACAAAAGTTCATTAATAGTGTTTTCATGTTTTTCAGGGTTTGAACCATGGGATAAACCTTTGCCAAAAAAAATTTAGGTATACTAAGTAATATATAAATTTATACTAACAACTTTTATGTTACATGTTACTCAATCTATTGATAGTTAATGTATTAAATGACAAAATTCTTTGTTGAATTTACCAAATCCACACATGTAGGCAGATTCACAAAAAAACTATGGTAAGTATTAAAAAAAATAGCTGTTAGATCAACAAAACTAAAAAGTTTATATTCAAAATTTTCTCAATGACCGGTACAGCGTCATGTAGGCAGCTTATTTTTACGAGAAACAGTTAACCCATTTGTTTGTTGGAAACGATATTCAAAGTTAAGCAAAGTCGGGCTTGGTCAGTATTTGGAGGGGTGACCGCTTAGCGGCTCACTTTTTGTTTTTGTGTGTGTTCGTAAATAACCTAAATGGTGGTAGGAACGGAACCCCCGGTGCCCGAGTCCAACTCGCACTTGGCCGGTTTAATTTTAATTTTACTAAAGCAAACTATTGTATCACCAACCATCATAGTTTCGTGAAATCACAATTAGTGATACTTTGGTAAATCTAACTTGGATTTTTTCCGTATTGTAAAATTTATGAATAAATAGCATACGTACTTATAAAAAGCTAGGAACATAGCATAAGCCGCATCCGAATTAAATTTTTCATTGTTCCAAAAAGCATATTATTAAATCATGAAATGCCAGTGAATTGTCAATAATTAAAGTTTTTATCGCATTAAAAACTTTGTTTGTCAATAATTTTATCAATGAATATGCGTTTTGCGACTATGGTAAAGGCACTTTATGATTATAACACGTTTAAAGTAATGAGTAATAGGTGTTACACAGTTTATTTGAGGAAATAATGTTCGAATAGGGACACCTTAAATGTATGTTCAACCTTAGAAGGTTATGAAATTCGTGTACCTAGTCATCAAGTCGAGGAATTTCCAGTGGAGCAAAAAAAATGTTTTGAAGTTGACAGTTCGACAGTGATAAACTTTTTTACTTGTTTGTTTACGTCACCGACTAAATTACGTTTATCCAAAAGTTTTAGATCTTACGAATTACTAATATAAATCTACGAGTAAGTTTTACGATATTTTTTATTTGTAAATCATTTAGGTGAGGTACATGAAAATTGTTTATAAAATAAAAGTTAGTTCATTAGCTTGTGATTTTAAAGAATAGTCAAATATACTCAGTAGTCTTTGTAAATTAAGGCTTTTACTCTAATATGTAAATTGAAACGAGTATTTTTCATACGCCAATTTACTCCACTAAGGTGGCAAACATGCGGACACCGTAACTCATAGACGTGTGTGTGTAATGCCATCCAGGAAATTTCCTTTCGCATTGGTGACCCTTTAAACCTCGAATTACTCACTTCTTAAAGAACCCTATACTTTTTAATTAAGGCTTATCCTTCCAAAATTTCATAAGCCTGAGCAATTTTGTAACCGTATTTTCTGTTAAATATGACATTAATTAAATAAAAAAAAACGAGTTGCACTCCGGGAGTGCCGGCAGAAGTGAAAACCTTTACACACGATTCGCGCTTAACACTCAAATATGTCACAAGACATGTCTTTGACATTGTCAAGAAATAATAATGTTTGTTTATTTACTTTTTTGACGTAGTATATTTGACATCGTAATCTGTCATAGAATTAAAATTCCATATGCAACCTCCCTGTACTACTCATAATCGCGAATACTAAAAATAAAAATTATAATAGGCGTGGCATTACGGTTTCCGTCTTACGAATTTCCACGATTAGGACACGTGACCTGACGCGAGTTTATCATTTTTTACCCATACCAAAAAAAGTGCACAAAGCCGCCAAAGAAGTTTTCACTTCAAAATACATAGTAATCGACAAACTAATCGAATTAACATGGGTTCACTAAAAATCCTTCATCACAAACAGAAACAAAGGGAAAAACTTTTAAACTCAGCCCATTTTTTCCAGTTGTTACCATATTACTTCTACATTTTTTATCAAATCACTATAAAAATATTTTTGCCTACCTTTGAAAGCAATGAGGAATAAATTAGTTTTGGTGTTTTTTCTAAATTATGATTTTTATTATTTATTATTAATAAACAAAGCATTTTATATAGGGCGCGATGTTTACTTGCGGGTGGTGCGGCTCATAGAAAAGAGTTCTGAAGGTCGTTGTTGACTGGAAAAGTCTTAATAAGGGTATTCCTCCACTGATACCTATATCACAGACTATACAATAACATATAGTATGGTATAGTGCTGTGCTTTAGACTTTTGAACGATTATTACACTAGTAAAACACTCAAGCAATCATTTCCGCATCAATATATGTCATGATAGCTCTACAAATACCACTCACTGATTGAGACTGCCGAATCTGATGAGCAATTTTATTTACCGCGATAACTCAGATAGTGCTGTCTGATATGTACTGCTTTTTATCAATTAATGCCAAAAAATAATTGAGCTAAGTGTTTTCTTTTACTTAAAGTCCAATGCCAAAAAATAGTTGTCTCGTATCTTTGCTGCAAATGTTTGCAATTCTTCAAGGACAAAAAAAACTTCAATCAATTCACTCAATGATTTGTATTTTTAGTGGATTTTGAAGGCGGTGTAATTTTTTTAATAATTTTCTATTTTATAAAAGACAAAAGAAACTTCTATTGACCTGTATTGCCTTATTTTTTCAAATTAAATTTTCTTTCTACTTTGATAATTGCTCAGTAATGTTTTGCTGTTACTGAGGGTCATCAATCTTGGCCGAAGTCTAAAATGGGCCATTCCGCCGCTAGCAATTATCCACTCGAATACGAACGCTTTACGTGTTTAATGAACGATATCTCACGAGAAGAGCTCTCAAGTGATTAATCGAAGCTCTTGAAAACATTCTTAGTTTAATGAGGACACTCTGTGGACAGGCAAAGGATGAACATTTCATTCAAATCTTCTATATTTGTGTGTTTCTATTTATTTTTGTTTTATGTAGCAAAAAAATGTCAGGAAACATAAATGGAAAATTCTTATATATTCTTAATAGCCCGTCAAAGTACTTTCGACGTTTGTATACTTATTCTGTGGTTTCGGTAAAAACAAATTTAATGTACGATGTGCGGTTGTTTTTACCCAAATTGACATAACATTTTTATCTATATTAATAAAAAATCCGTTTAAGTACGAGACGGACTAATGCACGGAGGGTTCTGAACTTAATAGGATTTCTTTTTTTAATTTATTAAAAAACTGTCATATGAGAATACTGCATTTTTTTTACTATAAAATATAAGTTGCTAAGTTTATTGTCAATTATAGTTAAGATTTTTGGACCCGCGAACCTCGCAGATAAGAGGGGAGGAAGTAAATTTCTTGTATATTTTTGCCCGTAGCTAAATTAAAAATCATACTAAATGTAATTTGAAAAAATCTAAGAATCTCATTTTCAGATTTCGACTCTCATTTTCAACAACTAAAAATTTATGTTTTATTTCAGTCAGGTCAGTACAAAAAAATTAAGTTTAAGAATCAATTTCCATGCCTACAAATTTGCACAGTATAAAGTCTAAAGCGTAATCCGGCTGAGGGAAAACGTAATCCTTCGTTGCGGTAGCCGCACAGCTCTGTGTTGCTCATTTGACTGACAACCGCAAGGGAGAAATAATAGGAACTGCTCACAGAATGTACATAAGGAAGGATTCACATTATCTGTACATAATCTGTGACCATGTGTTTTAGACAGCTTTATATTAGACAATGCACATAATTTATCTAAATTTAGACAACTGCTTTATTTATTCTAAAAACTCTTTGACACGGTTGCAATACTTTCCATGAACAAATTTATTTCAAAAAAAACCGCACAAGTGCGAGTCTGACTCGCGCATACGAAAACTAGCGTAGTTCGTCCGTCACGGAAATCAGGACTCAAAGACTTTTGGCCGTTTTTTTGAGTAAGTTTTACCCTTAAAATCTCTCCCATACATCAATATACACTACGGTCAATTCTCCAACTGCAAATGTTTGTAACCAATAAAAATATTTTTTATGTGATATAACTATAACTTAACGATTTATGATTTTTTTACTTGTGCTATTTGACCTTGCTTGTTGCCAGGTTGCTAGGTCAACAGGAAGTACCCTATTAGGTTTTAATTTATTTTGGAAAGTCAAAATATGCAAATGGCTATAGTTTTTTATTACGTTTATTAGGAAACTTGTGTTTTTTAAAGCTCTCAGGAACTCAGCTTGATACCTCTACGCGTTGCTGAAAAAAGGGTCTTAAGAAAAAGACAGACTTTGTACTATGAGACCTTGCTAAGTTTTATGATTTTAGGTCAACGGTCAACCCTACAGATTTTGATTTAAGAGCGAGTGTTAAAATATGCCACCTAAATGGCCCTAATTTTTTTATTGCGTTGAACTAGTGAATTGATTTTCATTGAATTGCAATGTACGTAGACCTTAGTATTTGATATAAATTTTGACATGATAACTTCACGTGATCTAAAGAAAAATATCGTGACAGACGGACAACAAAGTTATCACATAAGAATTCCATTTTTTTGAGGAACAGTACCTTAAAGCGGGTTAAGAACATTTCGAGCCACTCGAGTTATTTATGTCCAAAATTGTGCGTTGCCCAATTTCGCCGTACTTCTAATACTTTGTCAAAAGCTGGCAAAATAAATATTCTATCCTTGCTTATCATTTTACTAATTTTTATTTCAAAGTAAGTTATTCACGACTTATGAGACATTGTTAACGACTCTACTAGCCGACGATGACGTGCTCTTTAGGTATTTTTTTTTTTTTTTTTTTTTTATACCACTAAGGTGGCAAACAAGCTTACGGCCCGCCTGATGGTAAGCGGTCACCGTAGCCTATGGACGCTTGCAACACCAGGGGTATCACTTGCGCGTTGCCGACCCTTCAGAAATCTAATAACTTCTTTCTTGAAGAACTCCATACTGTAGTCCTTGCAGAAAACCTTGGCAGGGAGCTCATTCCACAACTTAAGCGTTCGCGGGAGGAAGTTTCTCTGAAACCGCACTGTACGCGACCATTTAGGTTCTAAAATGTGAGAATGAATTCCCTGCCGATGGCGAGCGGTGCGATGGTAGAAAGTAGCCGTGGGCATCATTTCGAACAATTCCTCAGAACACAACCCATTGTACAAGCGGTAGAACACACACAGTGAGGTATAAGCTAGCGTAACTTTATAAGTGTAATAAAAGGTATATAAGTTAGGTATTATTTGGTCGTACAGTATTAAATAGAGAACTCGTGCGGACTGACCTACCTATTATATTACTGATATTTGTAGGCTAAGTTTAGGTACCTAAAATTCTTTTTTGTTTGTTTATTATTTATGTATGTAGTATAGTTAATGTTTTCTTTGACTAACTTGTCTCTGTCTTGGCGCGTAAAGCACATGTCACAAGGCATCGGTTATTTAGCCCACACAAGGCATGTCGATATCTGGACATGGGGGAAAACATGAGATGAGGCTTACATAGCTACAAGACTTGGCCGACTCGACAGTTAGACATTATTCGAGAAGCGAGCAACAAATACTCCTGTATTGGTTGTGCTATTGTATTGACTTATTAAATTTGATATAAGGAATTCAGCTGTTGCCTTTTTAACTTCGTCTTTAAACCAATCAAACCCTGCGCCAAAAATTACTATTTTACAGACATAATAAATCCACTTCACTTCAGATATACTGCGTCAGAAGCAGTGTTGTGTGCTAAGTCTCCCCACCTGTCACAGGACTAAAGAAGTTGGTGAAAAGAGGTTGTTCCCCACATTATGATGTGGGTGTGTATCCAGCCACCGGTAACCCTCTTCTGAAGTATAAAACAGTGACGATATACACACAATAAAATTTACTCTAAGTCTATTTCGGAATTAATTTTTTTGTTTTGTTTGTTTGTTTTTTGTTATTTCGGAAAGTTATTTATGCTTACGTACTAGTGTTGTTTTTTTTAATTGTTTCACAAATAACTTAAAGGTTCTTAGCAGAAAGACCGTTTCGGTTGAGCCAAATATTTAAAAACTCAATAAATTTAAGACACCACTAACAAACACTTGCTTTTACTTTTGCGTCGCAGGAAAGAGCCAATCAATGCAGGGTGTAACTGTTAACTGTCATTTGAAACATTTACGAGAATTATTATTATTTTTTGCCAATGTAGGTATACCTATTTTAGGAAAAATAAAAGGTATTAGTAGTATAAAAAGTCTTTATTTAATAAATTTTTTAAAAGGGAAGGTTTTTATTATATTTGAAATTTATTATCATCCTGTTACACTAAAATTTATGTATGTATTCGTATAGATATATGTATGATATGTATAGGTATATGTGTAAGTTTATGTATGTGTATGTATGTTTGTATGTGTGTATGAATTTATGTTGTTAAGTATATAATGTAAATAAAAAGCAGGTATATATGTAAATATCTTTTTTCGTTTGCACCCACCGACACTTTTTCTTGAAAATTTGTAGGTTGACTGGTAGAAAGTGTTGTTAGCATTAAGTCCACCTTTTGTACACTTTTAGTTTTAAATAAAGAATATAAATAAAACATACTTGAGTAGATAGATAGACAGTAGGAATGACGATAAATAGACATTTTATATTACTAGTGTTTGCCCACGGATCCACCAGCGCTGAATTCTGTTACCGGCATCAAATTCCTTCGGCAACACTTTGATTATCAGAAGGAAGTTTGTTATAGCAAGCTACGTAAAATTCTGTTACAGCTAATCGTGCGGAAACTTAATTGTCTCCATCGCTTCTACTTATTTTAGCTCAATTGTAATGCCCTGTCGCGACGTGAAGGTAAGGCAAACAATCTAACTCACTTTTACATTTATAATGTTGAAAAGTATAAATACTTGTCGTAAAGTAACATTTTTCTTACACTTACATCATCTTTTGCATTTTCCATATTTTAACGTCAAAGAAAAACGGCTCACTTAGACTTGACAGTGAAAAAGGACGCTCATGTAATTTACCTACATCGGTCTCCGAGTAGAAGGAAAAATAAAATAAAGCAATATTTGTATTCATCCATTCATAGCTACTTGCGAAAACCAACAAAGTGAAAATATTTTAGTTAGTTTGTCTTTGGAGCAACGGATCGACGTGATTATTTGCAATAGTTTTATCTTTGCCGAGAGTGACATTCGCTGTGTATGAATACAGAGTGTTGTATGTGATGACTGGTTTTAAATAAATAATTATAGTTAAAAAAACTCATTATAATTGCCTATATTTGACAAATGGAGCTTTACCAAACTGACTAAAAGTTTGATTCGAATGCAAGGAACCAAAACTGTTCCAAATATATTATTGAATTTGCTGGTGTGAGATGGGTTATGTAAGCACTTATTTTATTGTTTTAATCACAATCCATTAGTTAACATGTGATAGGTAAGTACTTGGGTAGGTACTTATTATCAGCAAATAACAAAATAAATTATATTACCTGCTTTTATTTAACTCAATATGCTTCCTTTTTCGTTTTTTTTCCTTCCATCTTGTGGAGGAATCTTGCAAGCTTAATTAAACATACTTCCTGTTATAACCCTTCGATAAAATTTTGCAAACTTACTAAGCTCGGACAATACAATATTCCACAGTTACTTTGACCAACAACCCCCTCCCAGAGTTGTACCAGGGGTACAACCTAGAGGTGGAGGTTAAAATCTTCAAAATGGGTATCCGGGGGTTTTGAGGGTCGCAGATCTTGAATTTGATGTTCATTTTGATGTTATCACCTCTTGGCAGATGCAGGAAGTGCACCTGAAGGTGGACATTAGGGTGGAACGTGAAAAATTAAGTGATAATTTAATTACTTATGAAAGTTGGGCAATAAACTATAAAAATTAAATTAAACTATCACTAAAAAGTATAAAATAAAAAAAGGAAAATTTATTTTTAAAAACTTGCTTTTCTTAAAACATTAGAATCATATAAAAATTCCATCTAACAGAAAATTGTACTATAACGTAAAAAATAATTTCTTCAAAATGAATATAAATTTTTTTATATCCAGGTACGACTGCAAAAAAGCAAGGCGTGCGCACTTACATACAATCACTTCATAAACTCTCAATTAATATCCACTAAAACTCTAGCACGTCAAATATTCGTGTGTTGCGCACGTAGGTAGACATTTAATGTTTCTCGTTCGTTGCCGATTTGTTTCTGGGGGTATGTGCTGACAAGTTTGTTTGGTGTTTTCATTTAGCTATTAAGTTAGATGCGGTATTTACTTAGGTCGTAGCCATTTTGTCGTTGTGGATTAGTTACTGAAGGTGGTTGTGTTGATAAGAATGTTTTGTGTTTTTATTAAATTTCTTTGCTAAAAATAATATGCAGGCCAATATTAATACTCAAGAGAGGATGCGTCTTATAGAACTACATAATATGGGTTACAATATATCTCAAATTTGCAATGAGACTGGTTTTACCCTAAGGATTTTATTTGATGTTAATGCTATATCATAATTTTTTAATACCACACTTTTTTGTAAGTGAATTTCTAAAAAAAATTTTAAATATAATTTCAGTAGTTTGAACAATGTTTATTTTAATCTATTTGGTTTTTAGTGGATAACCGTAAACCGTTGGGTCTCGCGCAACCAAGAGGAAGGGAGTTTATCAACTCGACCTCGAAGTGGACGCCCGCGGCACATTGATGCAACTCAATCACGTGTCAAGGTCACGTGAAAGAAGATTCAAGGTGGAACAATACGAGAACAATGGTTTCATACCGACTGCTGTGTTTGGACACATGTTTCATATATCTGCACACACAGTTCGGCGAGCTCTGCATATTGGAGGATTGCATCATAGAAAGCCAGCTAAAAAACCATATTTAACTAATACTCATAAACAAAATAGATTGTTGTTTACAACGAAAACGAATACTTAAGCTATAACCATAGGAAATATATATATAGAAAAAAGAGACATTTATACGGAACCCTAAAAATAAAGTACTATTTCTCTTACAGATATTTTTTTACATTACAATATATCTAAGATATAATATATTTTTTTTAACTTTGTTGTTTTTCAAAATATATCAGCGTTACCGAATGACTGACTGTGACTTGTATTTTTTTTTATTCTTATGGTTAAGTTTCGATTTTCTTTTCATTACGAAAACGAATACTTAAGCTATAACCATAGGAAATACATATATAGAAAAAAGAGACATTTATCAAAAAAATTATTTATAAAATTTTAATAAAAACCATTTTTATTAGCTTGCATGTGTTTTAATTTTTGCAAACAAAACAAAAAGTTTTCATACCAATTGGTCCTTTTCAGAGATAACTAGATGTCAAACATAAAAAAAAGTAATTCCTAACAAAAATACTCAGTACGGAAGTAGCGAAATTTAAACCATAGGCTCGCCACATTAAGTCGCAGCGTCTATGGATCACACCACGGGGCCACGGGGCAGACAACATTTAATGCGAAATAAACAATACTTATGTAGAACAACACTGCTGTTTACACCTAATTAATTTGTTAGGTTAAGAAACCAATAGATATAAGAACGGTTTAAATAAACTGGTTAGTATGAAGAAAACTAAACCTAATTTCGTCGATTTAAGGTTAATATTATTGACAGTTCTGATAATGTTAATGTGTGAGTGCGAGATTCACAGAATGGCTGCACGCAATTTTAACCTTTACACTATGCATGGACTTTAGCAAATGACTGTACGTGACACTATGTAGTCGCCTGGTCAAAATCATATCTGTAAGCAACAAACTGAGTCTATATATCAATATCAGTATACATGCCGCGCATTTGAATAAAATTGTTTCTTATTGCTGTAACGATAGTCAAGTTTGTTTTTTTAGTGATATTTCTGTACTAGTTAAATTCCTTATCTTACCCAAAACCCAAATGTTTCACGTCCACAAAATTCCTCTAAAACTCGACCTTAAAACCGATTTGTTTTCAAAAATCAGTTATGTGGTTACAGTTAGGAGTTTATTGATTTAACATTCATCTTTTAACCAATGAGATATATTGAAAGTTTCATATTATATATATAGCTTTTATTTGAGTTATTCATCAATTTGATCGAAAAGATTTGATTGCTCTTAAATTAAAAAAGAAATTATTCAAAAATCTGTAACTAAGATATCAATCATTAAATACCTACTAAAAATGTTTGTTATTTTAACAGAAAATTAATTGCTATGGATTTAGACAAGATAAATTGTACTTTGAGAGTCAATTGCTTGCTATGTGATTGAGCGTCTAGATTACTTAACAAAGCGTTGTCGTAAATCATTGCAGGCTTTCTCTTATTTAAAAAAAATAATAAAAAAAAAATCATTTTGTAGATTCAAATACTAAGTGATTTAATTAACAATATTTTGCTCTTAAAAAGGATAAAAGTTATATATGTCAAAAATTCAATTTTACTTGACACTATGAAAAAGTTCAAATTACGTTCGGAAAAGACCACGGAAAGGACACCGATTCTAGGTTGCTAATAATAAATAAAAAACACAACACACTGTTCTGGACAGAAAAGGTACAGTAAATTGCTATACTATTTCCTTTGCGTTGCCTGTTATAAAGATAAACACGCAAACAATATAATTATATTTGTTTCATCACAGTTACTCGTAAACAGTGTCTTTGTACCAAACAGTTTACTTGCATAAAAACCAACTTCAAACTGTAATTCAGATGTGATTTTTGGAAATAAGTAATTATTTTTACCTTTTCAGTGCATCTTTTTGAAGCCGGTTTTTTTTTTCGTTAAAAAGGTTTTTATGATATACGTATTTTATTATTGTGCCTACTTATAAATAGTATGTATTGGATAATTATGTACTTACTTATGATTATTAATCAGTTTATATCAATGCACATAGGTACTACCTTAAAAAACTTAATTTTAATTTAATTCCATCACCCAAAGGTTATCTGAAAGAAATCACTCTATACACGTACCTTTTTTTTGCCATCGGCAGGGAATTCACTCTCACACCTTAGAAGCTAAATGGTCCCGCGAACGTTTCATTTATGGAATGACCTCCCTGCCAAAGTTTTCTCTAAGGACTAATATGGGATTCTTTAAGAAAGGGGGGTTCTGGTGGGGGCGATGTGTGTGGTGCATAGACGTGTACATGTATGTGTGTTGATACTTATTTCTATAGATTTTGTGTATTCTTTGGCCTGGTTCCTGCGTCATTGATGGTAACCGGTGTACTCCCGGAAAGTTTCTTGTCACTATTCTTCCCTTAGGCTTGTTTCCGAAGTGACAGTAGGTATGTTAAATGGTGTGTATTTGTTGCCGGACTGTCGTCTGGGAGCTGGGAGCTAGCTTCATGATATACGTCTTTGAGTATGTGTATGCATATGGGTATGTGTGCACGTTAGTGTGATGCGCCCTCTCACATTTGGAGCCTCTCTGGCGCCGGGCGGCCGATAGTGAATTGCACCGGGTTATTAATACTATATTTATTTAAGTTATTTGTTGTACCTATGTAAGTTTATTAATATATGTATATATTTTCTAGTAGTATAAATTTTTGATACACTGTTTGTGTTTTATGTATATATATGTGTGTCTTTGTGGAAGTATTTATATATGTACTAGTTGTTGCCAAAGGCTCTGTTCGCGCTGGATTGCCGTAGGATTACTACAACCATTCCCGAATTATAGTACGAAAAGTTGCAATAACAAGCTCTACATGTGGCTATACTCGTAGTTTATGCATGTAGAATTTGGTAATTCCTGAAAAAACTTCTATTTTTACGGAATAAAAGTCTAGCCCACGTCCTTCTCCGTCTCTTTATTGATTACTGTGCGAAGTTTTTAGCTCAATTGGATGCTCCTTTGTGACGTGATGAAGGTACAAACAAAAAGACATACTACCGCTTTTAAAATATACTAGCTTTTGCCCGCGGTTCCACCCGCCCTAAATTCGGTCATCGGTTTAGGATTTCAACGGCAACTTTTCAATAATGAAAACAAAAACAACTATTACTTAACGTTTTCAAGTAGTTTATGTCCTTTCCCGGGACTTGAACTATCGCCGTGCCAAATTTCATCTTGATTGGCACAGCAGTCTGAGCGTGAAGAGGTAACAGACCGAGTTACTTTCGCGTTTATAATATGTATTTATTATTAGATTATATTCATAGATAGTTTTAAGTATATGTATACATATGCTTATGCAAGAATGTAATAATGATGGTGCTAATGCCACGAGTACTATAAAATAACTCTTAAAAATCTGAATTCCAGCCAAATATCTCGGAGTGACCCTGGATAGGCGTTTGAACTTCCGCGATCACACCAAAATAGTTAGAGACCGTGCCGCCTTTGTCCTCGGTCGTCTTTATCCCATGATAGGCAAGTACAGTAAGATGTCGCTTAGAAATAAGCTGAATCTTTACACAACTTGTACAACTTGCCCCATTCTAGCATGCTAATGTCGTACGCAATCCCCATAAACTCCAGACCCTCCAAAACCGCTTTCTCAGAGCGGCCACCGGAGCCTCCTGGTCTCCGCAATATGGACCTACACAGGGACTTTGAGCTCCCCACGATTCCCCAATATTTTAAAGACCTGGAAGTCCTTCTTTTATACAGGGCAGCGTACACAAAATCACCCGAACCGACTAATTGTGCAATTCACAACGTATCATCCCCCTGACCGACCTAGGCATGGTCGTAAAACTATCGCTAGGCGGCCTCGTACTACCTCGTACTAACGGCTCCAGATGACGATCTCGCTGTCCGGATAGCGAGATTAGTCTCAACGACCTCCCCGAATAGGGACTTCCTCACACGACGCCAACGTCCCCGGGTTTTTCGGCGCCCGAACGGATACACGAGGTATTAAAGAGTGCCGGGGCGCTTCTCGCCCCCACTTAAAAATTACACGATTGACGATACTTGACGGTTCACATGGTGCGCCCCCTATGCTAGATGAAAACAAAAAAAAATACATGTGTTTGACTTTGTTTTTAGTAACTTACTAACTTATTTATATTACCTACTAAGTGTTTCAATACATATTTTATACTTGTTAGCTGATTATCAAAGTATTGTATTATTACTTTGATAATAATAAGGAACCGTAGGAAATGTATAAAAGCATTGATGCGTATAGATGAGGCAAGAGAGGTATGCCAGGATCGTAGCAAGTGGCAGTCTTTGGTCTCTGCCTACCCCTCTGGGAACAGGCGTGATGTTATGTATGTATGTATGTATGTATTAATACTTTAAATAGAACTTCTTGCCAGCTCTTTTTGGCACAAATTAACATTGTTTACATTGTATGGACGATTTAAAACTGTACTGAGAAACCTATTTGAATAAATATTGTTTAATTTGATTGATTTCAAAAAGAAGTGTGGCAATCGTCCTTAGGCTGCGGCGACCGCTTACCATCAGGCGGACCGTTAACATGTTTGCCATCTTAGAGGTATAAAAAACAAACATTTTATATATTATATTATAGATATGTTTTATTATTTGCAACAGAGTGTTTTTTTATAATTATTATCATTATATATTTAAGAAGTATAAATTGCAGTGCTCCTAGCAACAATTTTTCTACAAGAATCGAAGTCAACAAGAAAATTGCTTACATTCCTTATTTACATTACATTCACATCGCACACAAAGTTTCTGTTCACTTTGATACTGAAACCGAACTCTTCAGTAGATATTGTATCTTTGTTTTGAAACTCATTTGCTTAAGAGATTTGCTACGTAGAAGATTGTTTTCGTTTTCAATTTTACCTATAAATATTCCTTAGAAAATGTAACATTTTGGATTAAATTTTGACATAACAGCATATATCTGCAAATCCTTTTGAGACAGAAAAAATGACATACAAATATAGCTCCAAAATATTAGGAAATATATATTTTCGTCAAGTGGTAAGTGTTAAAAATTACTTTTTCACCTCACCAGCACGAAAAGGATAGTTTTGCTGTCCAAATTCAGTGAGCAAAATCGAATTTTCGAAGTTCTACCAAAAACCGCTTTTACTCACTTGTATAACAAATAACTATTTATCATATCTATTCAAAAAGAGCTGGTTGGTTCCTCGTAAACTGGGATTTAAGTTGCACTTCGAATCCCTAGGGACGCAAAGTGATGTCAATTTTGAATGTCGATTATAGAGATCGATCAAGAACATTGTTTAAACAAGTAAATAGCTGTATAACAAAACTGGATGGCTGACTAGCTGTATAGCAAAAATAAATAAAAAATTGTTTGTGAAAAATTAAAAACCGTTTGTGAAAAATGATATTAATCCTTATCCAAATATTTATTTAGATAAGGATTAATATCATGTTTATAAAAACACCGTCGCAAATAATGCATTATTTTAGAACAAATTTGGTTAGCGTAAAAAAAATTATAGTGAGGCAACCGTAGAAGATAGACATATGCTGTCGCGAACTTTTATTTAGAACTTTTAAAGGGAAACAATTCTGTCATACATGATTTTTGCGAAACTTTAACCGTTCACGGAGCGGAGGAAAAAAAAAACCGATTTTGAAACATTCTTTATTGCTGTTCTGCTCTTTTCCTGTTGGTCTTAGCGTAATTATATATAGTCTATAGAACACTGAAAGAATTTTTTAAATAGCGTTCAAGCAAACAAACAAACAAACTCTTCAGCTTTATACTCGTAATAATAATATTAGTATAGGAGAAGAATTGCTTATTTTTTGTGAGAGCTTAACCTTTTTTTAATAAAAACGAATTGAGTTGTCAAACATGTGTCAAAATAAAATGTAATTTAAATCAAAAGCACTAAGGAGTATTGATATCCACTTCGAAACAAATGACCGCCAAATTAAATCTCTACACCTTTTTAACCCCGTTAGGGGATGAATTTCAATAAAATACGAAACACGTAATCCACCAATTCTGTTAAAAAAGGTTTATGCAAAATTTGAAGGAGATTGGACCAAGGAATCACGTTGTCCCATACAAACTATGCCCCCTTTTTCCTTCTTATCGTTTCTTATCGGATGCCTACGTCATACAAAGAACACACCTACCAAGTTACAGGTCTCTACAATGAGCGGTTGCCTAAACCGTGCGTTGATCCATCAATCATTCAGGACAAAGCAATCTAATCACTTCTTTCTCGAAGAACCCCATACTGTAGTGATTAGTAGTTGCTTATCGCTTCGAGCAGTCAAAGCCTGTACATACTGCTAGCTCTTGGATTTAAAATCTAAAGCAAATCTAAACTTATCCAGACATTTATTGCTACTAAAAACTAATAACAGATATTATTTTAGTTTCAATTTGTTATAGCTATAGTATGGCTCTTTAAAATACAAACAATATAAACACAATTTTACTCTCACACAAAGTCGACTTTTCCACATCTCGTAAGATGCCGTAACTAACAATACTCGTGTAGTCGTAATAACACAAGGAAATAAAAACTAACGATGGGACATTGAGCAAAGAGAAAACAGAGAACAATTCAATTTACTTTTATCGTCCAATCTGATTCCCTCTTGTGAAGTGACATAGGTTTGATTTTGGTAATCTTAGTTTGATTTATGATAGTATATTTAGCGCAAAAATTGCATTAAATATCCTTGAGGTAATATTAAATATTCGTAAACATCGAGTTTTATTATGAAGCCTTAGAGTTGGTGAAACCTACCTACATAATAAGATGACATTTTGATTGACTGAAGTTACGAAATCATTGCAGAGTCTCTGTGAAGAACTGAGCGGAATGTTGCTTACCCTAGATGAGTCGTCACGACGAGTGGGCTTTAACATGAATTTGGACAAGGCAAATGTCATGTTTAACCAACACGGTCGTGCCAAAGCCAGAGTGATTCATGATTATGTCTGCGTTGGACAGACAATCCAACTTGGCCGGGACAAGTATGAGAAGGAAGCCGATATGGGAATCCAGCTTGGGTAGGCAGCATTTGGCAAACTTCGTCTTCACGTCGTCTTTATTGCAAAATATGAAGACAAAGGTCTTTAACTAGTCCGTCCTACCTGTTATAACATTACAGCGGGGCTAGTCTACAAACTTGAAGTTGCCCAGCGCGCGATGTTACGAGCTAGGTTTGGAGATTTTCTAAAAGCTCGAATCCGATATTAGGAAGAGAACCAAAATCAAAGACATAGTCCGCAGAGGAGGCTTATATAAACAGTGATCAAAATAAGGTGATATTATGATGATGATGTAAGCTACGACAAAATTTTACATATATAAATCTTTCTCATATACTTATGAGGCTACAATAATTGAGCACTTATGAATGTCACTACGCTATCGGTTTGTAAGTCAATAGGGTGGGAGACCTTTTAGTGAGAAGAACCGGCAACAAACTCCTCAACGGTATTTTTCTTTTTGGAGTTTCCCCCTTTCTTTCTTTTACAGCGTCCAATTAAAATATTGGAAAATGCCCTCCCTATCATAGAAGGACACTTTCCATAACAAACATAAAAAACTAAGGTATAAAGCACAAGCACAACATAAAAAAAGTATCTAATTGCAAAATATAAAAAGACATTAAAGAACATAAAATAAAGTTTATGTATTCATCACATAGAAATAATCGTCTGCATTCTGCAATGTTAAGGGTTAAATACGTTTGCAGTGTTAAGGCTTGGCCTATCATCAACTTGGGCGAGGGTGATTTGGGCCCATAGTTCTTAAGGCGGGGGCCTAGTGCGGATTCGATTCAACTTCACTCCTATACCTCTTTTTGACATATGCATGTATCCTCACGATATTTTCCTTTACCGAAAAGCCAGTGGTGTCAAAAACAATGTATTTGAGAAATTCAGAAAAAACTTATTAGTACACGTCGGGCTTGACCCTCTACCCCTTGGAACGCGAGGCAGACACCAAAACCATTAGGCCACCACTAACTCTTTCATATACGAACAAACATTAGTTTAGGACTACACTATAAGGATCTTATAAAAAAAAAAGTTACTATAGGTACTGGCGGTGCAAGTGCAAGGTCCATAGGTTTTGGTAACCGCTCAACAATATTCAACGGGCCGTTTGCTAGTTTATATTTATCTCATAAAAAAATGGTTTCGTTGCATAATAAATATAATATTTATGCTTGCACGAAATAGTACACAATAGATGCATAACAAATAAAATGATCTAGTTTACTCCTGATGCCTTTATATACCTATCATTAAAATAAATTATCATTTTTTTGATTAAGTTTTTAGTTTTCGCGACCATCTGAAAACACCGCACGCTTTTCACGCAAAGCTTAAGCAAATTTCAATTAATCGTTTTTTTTTATATTTACTTTTCTTATACGTATTTACAGCTTTATCCTACACTACACTTCACCTCAACAGTAACTAATCACACAAGGTACCTACATAAATTTAAGAAGAATAGAATATAATTTAAGTAATTTTATATTTATGCATTTATTTAAAAGTTTTAAATCTAAAAGGTCTATCTTAATTTTAAGTAACTATACAAACAAGGCATAATATTTCAAAGAAGATTATCTATCCCGAGATTTATTCAAATAATTGTAACATATACAAGGTGATTTCACAAAATCCTATTAGCGTATAAAAGGCACATGATGTTTTATTTCTCAAAGTAATAATTAGAGTAACGAGTCTTTGAAATACTTTGCCAACCTACATATGACATTATAACCCTTAATTACTCCTGATGATATGAGTTTCATGTTCTCATAACTTGAGAGAATACGAATGAGAAAATTATAATTTTAATAGGATTAAGATTTGTAAAAGTAAATAATAAAACATTATTAAATTGTCTGTCTGAATACAATTTTGTGTGTTTTTAAATTTTACTTGTTTGAAATTACCTTTCTATTAAAATTTTCAATGATAAAAACTACAACCTAAAATACTAGTTCAAAAAATATATTACATAGAGTGGCAGTAAAATGCTATCAATGTTACTTTATACCCAGTTTTAGCAGTCAAATTATAGGCTCAGTGTCACTGCGGTGTACAATTTCGGAACTCGCCAGCCTTCATACGTCCCCACTACCCTACCTACCCTACCCTACCCTCATAAGCGAGGGTGATTTGGGCCATAGTCCACATGGGGGCCCAGTGCGGATTGTGGACTTCACATACGTCTTTTATTTTTTTTCTTGACGTATGCAGGTTTCCTCACGAGGTTTTTCTTCACCGAAAAGCCAGATGTGTCAGTGTGAATAAATAACTCAGTGTACATGAGAAATTAAGAAAAGACTCATTGGTACTCGCCGACTCGGGGTTCGAACCTCCGCCACTTAGGACGTGAAGTGAAATTTAAACCCCTCGGCCACCACCGACTATCGACTATAACAACTTCGGAAACTATTACCTTAATAACCTAAAAGGTGCGATTTGTTCACTGCTTTAATGCGTTGAAGGTCATAATTCAGCCAAGTTAAAAAGACATAAATTCTGTATGACATACTCTACAAATCTTGGCTCTAAGAGTCTTTATAGCATCTTATTTATTTCAATACTGCAAGTAATTTTTTTATGCGTTGTTGTTAATAAAATTAGGCAAAGGCGCATTATATTGCATCAAATATAGCCTATTATAACGTTAATGTTCTATGATGCATACATTCCTACAGTCTATAGAAACTAAGTCAATATTTTAGATAATGGTTGAGTCTTAAATGCGACGGAAACGTACGCCAAAAGACCCAATCATTATCGAAAATAAGTAAAAAACCCAAAAGTTTTAAAATTAACGTCAATATGCCTAAAACACCATTAACTCTATCTACAACGTCGACGATGAATACATTCTTCAACATCTGTAACATTACCAATGAGTTTAAACAATTTAGTTCTGTTTTTATCAAAATATTTCTATGTTATTTCCTATGTATATATAAAATTTTGTATGCGACCGCACGTAAATACTTTTCTTTACACACGTGCTTTTATGAATTGATACTCCGATTTACCTTGAGTTAAAACATTCACTTATTTTCTTGTAACAATTTGATTTTCTCAAACTAGATATCCCTACGACAATATAACATGTCCCCGGAATAAGTAGACTTGCCAGAGATAGCGAGATTGTTATCCCTATGAAGGATCTTTTAAGGAATATGAATTTACTGGTAGTTATCCGTAGTGATTGGATGCGTAAGCTACAAACTAAATTTGTATCCATAAAGCATAGAGATAATATAAATGTATTATCTCTATGCTTTATGTATACAAATTTAGTTTATGATAATAAAGATTTTTGTCGTCAAAAAGAGATTGCTTATATTGCTTGCTCTTTACCCCTTACTTTTTTATCACACTTACTTGTAAACAGTGTCATTACGTGCCGGCAAAGCGGGTGCCAATTTTATGTATTTATTGAACTTATATTTTTATTCATTTACTCGCAAATGTGATTCAAAACATTGTGTGTGACACGAGCGGTACGGAAATTACAAACTCGATGCATTAAAGCCTTTGGCATTCAGCCTACGGTTTCTAATAGCATCTTGTAAGAATTGTCTCCTTACCACCCTTAATACACAATGTGCTATTTACTAAATATAATTACAATCGTAAATATAATTATTATATTAGATTATGTAAGAGGGAAAATAAAGCACATAACATAAGGATCAATTAGTAGTATACGCTTTATAGACTTACAAATACCAAAATATTCCTACAATATATAATATGTTACAAACAACTACTAATCCAACATGTCCACTAAACAGACACAATAAACATAGTCTCAAATCAAAACGTAAATTTTCCCCAAGTTATAGGAACCTATATAACTCTTAATAGTAGATATGTTAAAATATTGAGATCTATTGATCCTTTAATAAAAATATACTTAAGTTTCAAAAACTAATATCTTAATAACAATGTGTAAATATATATGCATGTATGTATTTATTTATATTATATGAATACGGATATTATTTATATGTATATTTGTGTATGCTCAGTATGTAAACGTTTATAAATATGTGAGAACATGCAAACCATAATGAGTGTGTGCATGTAACTCCAGAACAACAGCAAAAGCATTGGCACTGAATATACCGATTCTACGATGATGCTTCCCTCAAAAAAGAAAGAAAAAAATAGCAGAAACAATGGCGGCCATAGGCTGACTCGGGCAGGACTAATTGGTATGGTGAAAAGTGGCTGTCCCCACATTATGATGATACACTCCTAGTGTATCCAGCCACTTGTTACCCCCTTCTGAGGATCAAAGACGTGATGTTATTTGACACACATTTAGAATTTATTGTTAAACAATAGTAGATTAATCAAGTGATAAAAAGGGAATTTAATTTGAGGGATTGAGTTGGATCCCGAGAGCGGCGAAGGATGCTAGAGTAGATTCCTGAGCAGAGCGAGGGTTACAAAGGACCGAGATGATTTTTTTCACGTGTTGTATACTCTTATTTTTACCATTGACTGCGAGAAAAGAAAAATTATATATTCGGTAATTATTACCGGATGATAAGAAAACAATGACATAAAACAACCACAATAACAATAAAAATAATTTAAGAACTGCTACAAATTCAGAATGTTTTTATTCACTCTGTGAGTTAAAGTGAGTTTTCACTGATATCGTTGAATAAAATACCCTTTTTCGAGTGGCAAAGGCAAAAAATATTTTTAATGCTGCTACATTACATTACATCATATTTAAACAAGTACATACTTACGTCATAAGTAGCAGCGTTGATTGCATAAATATCTTGCTCCGTCGATCATTACGTCACGACTGGAGGAGAGAACATGTCACTGACAAAACTTGACAGAGAAAAACAGTCTTCTCGTCATCCATCAATGTTAACGACTTAACGTCACACACACATCAGAGGCATAGGCACGCGATTATATTGTACTAACTTTTGCCAGCGGCTTCAACCGCTCCTTATTTGTTATTGACGTGATCGGATTACTCCTACGGCAACTGTTTGGTAAATTCTTGCGATCAAAGAAGTTTGCTGTAATTTGGCTATAGTTATTCCCGGAACATAGACTACAACATAGGGTTCTTCAAGGAAGAAGTAATTGGGGTTTAAAGGATTAGTAACGCGCAAGTAATGCACTTAGAATTTTTAGAGTCCATAGGCTGTGGTAACCGCTTCACATCCGGCGGACCGTAAGTTTATTTCCACCTTTTTGGTAGAAAAAATCCGAAATGTTTCAAAATAAAAAAACCTATGACCTTCTTTGTCTGTTTAACTATCTTAGTGACGAATTTCAGCTCAATTGTATCCGCCATTGCAGGTCGAATTAAGTAACAAACTTACAAACTTTCACATTAATAATATTAATAGGATTCGAAAAGTAACGTGATATGACGTATAACAACAATTTTGTACAAAAAATAGCTGGCGGCGCAAAAATTAAACAATATCTTCCGTTTACATTACGAACATGTAATTAATAAATTTACAATTTAATAATTCGACCATACATTATTGTAATAAATAAATAAATATTTTTGGACATTACACACAGCGCCGTTTAGCCCCAAAGTAAGCAAAGCTTGTGTTATGGGTACTAGACAACGGATATAAATACATATATATATTACTTTTTTTTTGTAAATACATACATATCATACATAAGTACACCCAGACTCAAGACAAACACAAATGTTTATCACATAAATGTTTGTCCAGTGCGGGAATCGAACCCACACCCTCTGCACGGCAGTCTGTCACACTACCAACTAGGCTGCGAGTCAAAAAAGTCAAAAACTTAATGCTTTGTAATCTCCAATATTTTTTAATTTTGCTTCCGGAAAGAAAACAAATAACGGCAATGGTTAGCCGACTCTCGATAGCTAAACCCACGAACGTTGTTTTGCTTTAGCCCCTTCTCTCTTTCCCCCTTCCTCTACTTTCCTTCCTCTTCCCCTATTCCTGCTTTATTTAATACGATAAAATGAACCGCTGCTAATTCATGTTAATTTATATAGATTAATAACTTGACATGGTTTCAAATCATATAGTAAAAATTGTAACAAAAAGAATCAACACATTTTTGGACATACAACAACCACAAGAACAAGCTGGTTTTAGAAGCAATGACTCAACAACGGACCATCAGCAGAGCATACAACAAATTATTAAAAAAACAAATGAATACCATACTCCCCTTTATATTGCATTTTTTGACTTTAATAAAGCATTTGACTCTATAAATATAAGTCATTATGGGAAGCTTTAGAATTAGCTGGAGTTCCAAAAATCTACATTAAAATAATCAAAAATATTTACTTTAAGAGCAAAGTACGTATAAAATTGGAATCTAAAGGTAAGCTATTCAATATTGAAAGGGAGTAAAGCAGTCCTTGCTTGCACACCCAATGTCTCCAAAATTATTTAATGCCGTACAACAGATATTTTCAAAATTAAATGACAAGTGGGAAAAATTAGGAATTAAGATCCATGGCCAAATGCTTACTAATCTGAGATTCGCGGACGATGTAGTACTCTTAACAAATATACCTAAAAATTTACAAATTATGAAACAAGACTTACAGGAAGAAAGTAAAAAATTGGTCTATCTATGAACATGAACAAAACAAAAATTATGAGGAACACAGAAGAGAATATAATCATCATGATAGATAACAACAAATTAGAAGTAGTCGATTAATAAACCTATCTAGGGCAAACTGTATCATTCAACTGGCAGGACATAGAACTAGAAAAACGAATATAACAAGGCTGGAACAAATACAGAAGCTTAAAATTCATATTTAAAACCTTTAATATATACTATGTTCCAACTTTAACCTATGGCTGTCAAACTTGGGCACTCAATAAAAACAAATCACTAATCTAAAAACAACACAGCATAATATGGAAAGGAACTGGAAACATCGGAATGATAGATAAAGTCAAGAAAAAAGACTTAAGGTTGAAAAGTAAATGTGAAGATGTAGGAAGAATAGCAAAAAGTAGAAAATGGAACTGGGCAGGACACATAATAAAAGGAAATAGCAAAAAATGGACCTATGCAACAACAGTGTAGTGCCTGAGAAATGTAAAGAGGAAAAGACGTAGACCCATTATAAGATGGAGAGACGAAATAAACAATTATGAAGGTGCGCTTTGGACCTGTACCACGTTTGATAAAAAAAGATGGAAGATGAAGGGGGAGGCCTTTGCACTACCAAAATTTTATACCTGTGCTATTAGTGCGCGAGTCCGACTCTCACTTGGCCGGTTTTTTTACATACAAACCTTGTCCTGACGATAACGAACACAATAAAAAAACAAATTAGCCGATTTGGTGCAGTTGTTCGAAAGTTAATCGCGTACATACATTTTGGCGATTCATTTTTGTTTATATAGAAGATAGAAGATGTACAGTATGTATGGTGTGTGGTTGTAAATACTCATAAAACTATCCAATTTAAATAAATATTCTGTTTATCAAAACTTAATACACTGTGCGAATTATAGCGGCAGCCGGCACTTTCGGTCCGCATACGACGCATTGGCTTCACATACTCGGGAAGTAGTGTGTGAATAGAACTATTTCAACGCTTATCCGATCTGATAGCTGTTACTTTATGTCACAAAACCTAAATAGTAACGCACTGTGCGGTTTCAGAAGTGTTTCCTGCCGCGAACGCTAAGGTTGTGAGATGACCTCCCTGCCAAAGTTTTGAAGTAAGGGGTTTACGTATGGGGTTCTTCAAGAAACAATACTATTTTGTAAGCAGCTGTAAAAAATCTGTCAAAATTAATGTCTGAATCAATTTTATTTATAACATTTAGTTTTATGACGCATATTTTTTATTTGTTTCCTAATAGTTATACGTTGCTTATACAGGAACACATGCCGCTTTTTCGAGAAAGAAGGCTTAGTCCATAGTCCACCACGCTGGCCCAGTGTAATTTGTGGACGTTGTTGAGCTAGTAAGCTAGCTAGCCACATGACTATCAGAGTTTTCAAGCCTTCTATAGACCTGTGCGAAGCTTAAAACATTTACTTTCTTCTTGTGATAATATAATATAATTATAATGGTAATCAATGAGGTGTTGTAGAAGCCTTAAAAAAATAATTTTAAATGGGCATGGTTGTGTGTCGGTGGTGGCCGAGGGGTTTGAATTTCACTTCACGTCCCAAGTGGCGGAGGTTCGAACCCAAGAAAAAAAAAATTACGTATGTGAAGTCCACAATCCGCACTGGGCCCGCGTGTGGACTATGGCCCAATCACCCTCGCTTAAGAGGGTAGGCTGTGCCCCAGCAGTGGGGACTTATGAAGGCTGGTTAAGGAAGTATGGTTGTGCCATTAGTACTAACACGAAAAAAAGACACTAAAAATATAATATTTATATTTAATTTTACATCTATATTTTTATACATGCATTTTTGGCATTGCTGATCTTTACAATGTAATAGATGAGTATGCATGTAGCTATACCTTCACGGTTTTATTCCCCAAAAGGGTGTGACCCGTAGTTCAATGTACCTACACCCATAATATGAGGGACAGGTTAATCATTAAATCCGACTTTGTGCGCCCTTCTCGGCTCGAAACATAAGCTGAGATATAAAATAACAAAGGTTTATCAAGTTATGTAGCTATAACACTTGACGATTCCACTTCAGCATCTACATACATTTGAGATACGACGTCCCGACAAAAAACCTATAATTTAATTTAACAAGTGCGTAAATAAGTTATTATATAATTGATTTTGCTAGCAGCTCCACCCGCCCTAAATTCTGTTATCGGCGTGGAATTTCTACGTCAACTCCATAATTAAAATAATGAAGTTTGCTATAACTATAGCTATAGTTCGGTTATTTTTGTTTTTTATTTTCATTTATTATGGCAACATACAGTCATTACAGTCAATTTTTATACAAATACAAGTTTTTAATTAATTGGTAGACGTCTTTAAGTTATTTAGGATGCATCAGATTTTTTTATATTTTTAGTTTATTAATATATATATAAGTACATATATTAGATGAATATATAAACTTGGTGTATAAGACAAGATTATGACAAGAGTATTTTTTTTTTTAATTGTGGATGACGAAACGTTAATCAAGTATAAATCAGAGAACTCTTTATTCAACAGGTTTGTAGAGCGAGTCAGATAACAATTTTTTGTGTAACTTTTCTTATGTTGAGGTAGTAAAACAAATTACGATTAGGGCGAGACGGACGTGTGGGTTTTTGTTTCTTGATATTGAAATAAAATGATAATAAAAGAGACGAGCACTTAATTGTTTATCAAATTATGTAAGAGGATAATAAAATCAAATTGTTTTCGTCCATTTTCTAGACTAAGAAGTTTGTAATCTTATAAGGACGATAGGTAGCTTTCTGAAAGACGGATTTAGAGTTTCAATGAAGCGTATTTAATTTTTTTTCCAATCTATTAACATGTACTTTATAATGGGGGCACCAAGTTACGCAGGAGAAATCGAGAATCAATCTGATGTATGAGAAATATAGTATTTCGTAAGTTTTTGGGATTTTATTTTAAAAACCTTTGTTTTGTATCTCTGTTGATCAACCCTAGGTTTCTAAGTGCATTTTGAATGATTGAGTCGATAAAAAGAAGGGTCAGCAACGCGCGAGTGATACCTCTGGTGTTGCAAGCGTCCATAGGCCACGGTGACCGCTTACCATCAGGCTGACCGTGTGCTTGTTTGCCACCTTAGTGGTATTAAAAAAAAAAAATTGAGATTGAATGATAATTTATCGTCCATTGTGATACAGAGTTGTTTTAACACGTTGCAAACGGCTGCTATTTAATACTAACTTATGTTATAATTGAAGTTTATTGGTTTAGATTTTTGTAATAGTAATCAGTAAGCGCATCGAGGTCATTTTGTAGTATAATGCAATCTGCAATTTATTTCACTACTCCATTAATTTTGTTGTCGTGGTATAATAAATGTTCGCTATTATGCATGACGTTCGTGACGTGATTAATATATAATGAGAAAAGCAATGGGCTGAGATGTGAACCCTGGGGTACTCCAGAGGGGATATCTCTAAACCTTGACATGAATCCGTTAAGGCAGACTGCTTGGCTACGATACTTGATGTAGGATTCAATCCATCTCAACAGACTGATCCCGATTTTAACAGATCGTGATTAATTTTGTCGAACGCTTTCGAAAAATCGGTATACACAAATACATTTTTCCATTACCGTCAAAACAAAATCGGTGAAAGCAACAATATTGCTGTCAACGCTTCCCAAATAATAAAGCCGTGCTGTTTTTTTCTAGTATGTTGGCGTATTAGGATGTTATAATTTTTTCAAGTGTTTTACCAAGAATGCTTAATTTTGAGATTGGCCTTTATTGTGTGACTAGTGCCTTTAGGTTATTTATTGGTATTGGGGTAACTATGGCTCTTTTCCATACACTCGGAAAGGTATCTGAATTAAGTGATGTCTGAAAGATTTGGAAAATTGGTTCTGTCAGTTCTTTGGCGCATTTAGAGACGAAGATTGGATAAATACCATCAGACCCTGCTCTTTTTTTAGGGTTCTGTAGTCAATAAGGAACCCTCATAGTTTAACCATGTCCGTCCGTCTGTGTGTCCATGCCTTAGCTTAGAGACCATTAGTACTACAAAGTTGTAATTTGGCATGAATGTACATATTAATTAAGCCAGCAAAGTTGTAAAATAAAATTAGAAATAAAATATTTAAATATAAGTTTATAACCCATGCAACATTACAGAAAAAAAAATATTCATTCTGAATACTAAAATAATAACAAAATTTACGTTCTAATTCAGACACGGCGCTTGGCGTAACAGGGTACAAATTTATAATCGAGTTGCTCTTTCGTAGGAATTTTTTTTTTTTTTTTTTATACCACTAAGGTGGCAAACAAGCTTACGGCCCGCCTGATGGTAAGCGGTCACCGTAGCCTATGGACGCTTGCAACACCAGGGGTATCACTTGCGCGTTGCCGACCCTTCAGAAATCTAATAACTTCTTTCTTGAAGAACTCCATACTGTAGTCCTTGCAGAAAACCTTGGCAGGGAGCTCATTCCACAACTTAAGCGTTCGCGGGAGGAAGTTTCTCTGAAACCGCACTGTACGCGACCATTAAGGTTCTAAAGTGTGAGAATCAATTCCCTGCCGATGGCGAGCGGTGCGATGGTAGAAAGTAGCCGTGGGCATCATTTCGAACAATTCCTCAGAACACAACCCATTGTACAAGCGGTAGAACACACACAGTGAGGCAAAGTCTCTCCTCAGACTTAAGGGCTCGATACCGCAAGTGAGTTTGGAATCGTCGACAATTCTCACAGCCCGTCGTTGAACCGAGTCAAAAGGGCCAAGCTGGTATCCGGGTGCACCTGCCCAGAGATGGCAGCAGTACTCCATATGGGGCCGAACCTGCGACTTGTAAAGTAACAACCTGGTTCTGGAATTGTGGGACTACAGTGAATGGAGTTTTCTTAGCGGTGAACGCGCACACTTGTGTCTTTGTAGGGTTGAATCGGACCAAGTTTACCCGTCCCCAATCAGAGACCTGGGACAGTGTGGTCTCGATTTGAGACACAAGTTCTCCGCGGTTTTCCTCCACAACGGAACGAGGGATGTTTGCACGACCCGTGTAAAAAGCGTCTCCAGTACTGTCATCTGCATAGCAATGTATGTTGTTGATGTCCAACATGTCATTGATATGCAGTAGAAACAACGTAGGAGACAGCACAGAGCCTTGCGGGACACCAACATTAATGTCCATGCTATCAGAGCAACTACCGTCAACTACGGTTCGTATGCGTCTGCCGGACAAAAAGCTAGCCACCCATTTGCACAAACCCTCGGGCACTCCGTAAGATGGCAACTTCGATAGAAGACCGCGGTGACAGACCCGATCGAACGCCTTCGCTATGTCCAGGCTACATGCCAATGCCTCCCCCTGACTCTCAATGGCTAGTGCCCATCGGTGTGTGAGATACACTAGAAGGTTACCAGTCGAGCGACCGTGGCGAAAGCCATATTGACGGTCACTGACCAGATCGTGTACTTCTAGGTATCTTAGAAGCTGTGTGTTGATCACACGCTCCATCACCTTATAGAGGAGAGAGGTAATAGCGATAGGCCTGTAATTCGATGGATCTGATCTATCGCCCTTTTTGGGCACCGGGTGCACATTCGCAGTCTTCCATGAAGACGGAAATTACCTATTGTGGTAGGAAAGCGCGAAGAGGCGCGTGAGTACAGGACATAACTCAGGAGCACACTGCTTAAGCACCACTGCTGGTATACCGTCTGGCCCACTCGACTTATGAACGTCTAGAGAGAGCAACGCCCGCCTGACCTCCCGCTGCGTTATGGAGATTTCCGGCATGGTCTTACCGCACCACGGTATAGTAGGTGGTACAGCGCCTTCATCGTTCATATTCGAGTTCGAGGCAAAGAGACTGCCCAGTAGATCGGCTTTCTCTTTAGCACTATGGGCCAAGTCACCATCGGTCTTTCGCAGTGGTGGTAACGACGACTGGCAGAAGTTCCCTTCGGCTGCTTTGGCAAGTGACCAGAAAGCACGACTCCCAGAAGGATAGCTCGCAAGTCGCCCACCTATTTTGCCGATGAATTGGAATTTTGCTCTGGCAGTTGCTTTCTTACTGGACCTCGAGGCAGCATTTAATTTGCGTTTTAACTCAGAAATATTCGGATCCTTATTATT
This sequence comes from Apoda limacodes, assembly GCA_946406115.1. NCBI lineage: Eukaryota > Metazoa > Arthropoda > Insecta > Lepidoptera > Limacodidae > Apoda > Apoda limacodes. The sequence continues at coordinate 13,513,229 of OX291553.1, read as the reverse complement.
ACGAGCCGTGGTCCAAGCCTCATACGCAGTTTGCTTAAGAATTTTAGCTTCTCTGCAAGACCTATTAAACCGCGGTCGTTTTTTGACGCCGGCAGCTACTCGCAGGTTAGGAATGAAACATTCCATACCAGCAAGGATTGTCTCAGTGACTGCGGCTGCGCAGACGTCAGGATCTTCTGAGTTAAAGCAGATCTGCCTCCACGGGTACGATGCGTAAAATTCTCGCAATCCATCCCAGTCTGCCGACTTATAGTGCCACACACGACGCCAATTAGTTGGCCCAGAAGGATCGGGTTGTGTGCATGACACTTGAGTCCGGACGAGACAGTGGTCCGAGGAGCCAAGAGGCGCATCCACTGAGACGGAGTATCCATCCGCACGAGTAGTCAGCAGAAGGTCCAGTAAGGAGCTCGTATGTTCCTCTATATCTGGTATTCTCGTTGGAGAAAGTACCAGCTGAGAGAATCCATAGGTCAGAGCAAATTCGTGAGCAGATATCCCAGCACAGTTATTGGTTCGAGAACTGAGCCACTCGCGATGGTGGGCGTTAAAGTCTCCCAAAATAACTAGTTCTGCTGTGTGTAGAAACCCCCCCTCCCCTACATAATTAATAAAATTATTTAAATTTGAACTCACGTGGAGAATACTGACATACTCGCCAATTTGAATACGTGATGGCGCACGTAATCCTAACATATTATTGTTGCCTTTATTATTATTAAACATTAATGATATTTTGTAACCGTTATTAATGTTATTATTAAAGAAAGCTATGCAGAGAATTAATATTATTATTTGGCTGTGATCGTCTAATGGCGTAATCGTCTATTTGGACCCCTCGTTGTGACCGATAATAACCCCAGATCCTAAGAAGTATGGATTCAATCAGTCCCAGGTGTGAAAGAATAAAATCAAAACCCTAATTTTACATTATACCTACATTAAAAGCAATGGCCTATAACTAATCCTTAACCGCAGAACCACTAAGTCCTGATTAGCATTAGACCAGAATTTAAATTACTAAATGCGAGTTTCAGATTAAAATATATGCGATTTATTATCCTAACGTAGTCGAAGTACCCTAGCCTAAGTCACCCTATTCACCAGCCTAGCTACCTCCTTACAACTCCGAACATGTCTCGTAATAACACGGTTACCCCTCGAACACGATAGGCCTTGAAGTTATAACGACTAAGACCGCATACCCCTTAAGTGAAGTCGTAATCCTATAGTAATGTATGAAATCGCCTTAAAGGAGAACTCTTAAACGGTAAGTAGTCCATCGATACACTAGTTATCTTGCCCTTAAATAAACTTGTAACCTCATAGTAATGTAGGAAAATCACCTTAAAAGGAAGAACCATTAGACATATGAAAGTACTAACCACTAATAAACTCACTGGCTTCCCCTTAACTAAAGTTATACACTTATAATATAACGAAATCATTTAAGAGACAGACAGACCTATTTAATAACTAAATAAATTATTAGCAGGTACGCTATTGATCCCTTAATTAACCTATAACCTACACAACTAACCTGTCACCAGTTCTCTAGCTTGCGCTTAAGTGAAGGTCGGAACTAATAACAACATATATAAGGCATTAGGGAGACAAGCGGACCTATTAAGTACATAGATAAATTATTAGCAGACTAGCTATCGATCTCTTAAGCGAAGTTATAAAACTGTAATGTAATATGAAAGGTCACCATACGGATGAACTAACAGATTGAATATATATATAGATAACACACGAATATACTCGCGGCCTGGCCCTTACGTAAATTACACAACCCTCTTAATAACACTTAAGAATGCACCACAGATGGGCCGACTGGTTTAGTAGTTGCATAAATTATTGGTTGACAACCCGTTAACAACCCCTATGTGAAACCATAAAGTCGTAATAGTATTCGAGAAGCCACCCCAAAGGCAATCTAAGTATATAAAAAGACTACCACTATCCTTACTAGCTTCTCTTCTAATCTAATCTTATAATAATATATGTAGAATCGCCGTAAAGACAAACTAACAAATTAGAAGTAAATGTAACCCTGAAATACATCTACAGCCTACCCTTTAAATAAAGTTATAACATAGTCCTAACCGTAGGTATCCAGAAATCCCCATACATTCATGATTATTATTTTACCACTGAAGCTCACGCCATCTGTGTAATAATCGTGGAATTACTCGGTCGATCGATATCTTAGCTAACTGTCTAATAATGGAGATATTGAGGAGGTCTTATAGAGGGCGCTAAGGGCGGACGATTTAGTATGGAAGTCTATCTAAATCTACCAATCCTAGTTTCCAGGTCGTTTACGGGTAACCCTAACTGGGAATCATCCAGGAAAATTCACATATACAACCATTCCTTAAGGGTTCGTAAGTTGTTCTATTCAGAATTATTGGGCCCACCACCGAATTATCCCTTCGGCCAATTAAAGACTAAACGGTCAGACTTTCCATACATTTGCCTGTGCGTCGAAGTGCCCAGCTGGCGTCTCGTGGTCACGTGGGTGCGCAGAGTTTACATTTTAGTCTTCTGCGCAGATACAGAGTCTAATCGTGTCACTCGACCTTCCTTCGACTAAGTTACGTTGGTTCGGTTTTGTTTAGTATCTCGCGACCCGGTCAATACGAATTTCGCTATTAGATCTAAAATTGGGTTTATGTTTACAAACTATGGCGATTATCTACACTCGAATATAAAGTTTACGAAAATCAAACCTATAAAATTGAAACGAAACCTAAAGTTCGCCTAACCTATACCCTAGGTAGTTCCTACCTGATCTCTAAAATGAATATTGAAAATTAATTATGTATTACTTGAATTCGAATAGCCTTAAGGGCCTAGGATACCGTCCGGCCTTAAGCGGTTGTCAAATGTATCGTACCTATTATCTGACTACCGTCTTGGAAACTTTAACAAGGAAGGTATATAACGACCAACTCCTGACAGACTCATAGATAGGTTTAATCAAACTAGCTTACCTTGTGGCTTCGCCTTCCTGTCATTTAGTAATTGAATAAGTGTATAAACATTTGTCTTTCGTACACTGAGCCTTAACCAGTTCTTTAAGATAGGTAAGTAGTGCCCCACCAACTCCTACATTTACAACGCTGCAGAGGTGGCAAACAACCAGGCGACCATGTATTTATCCTTACTACTATGACTAACTACGGAACTAAAGGGACCATTTCGTTATTATTTGAATACAACCTACGATCGGTCAGTTCGCCCCGAGGCTCCTTAAGTTTAAATAGCCGCTAGTCCGGAGAGGCTATACTCGCCCGAAACATGTGTCGTGCAAGCTAAGTTCATATGGAATAATAAAATAGGGGTGCGATTACGCACAGGGTTAAGTGGTAAATTGTTCATCAGAGTAATTAAGGCGACAGAACACCTAATTTGACACACAATAAGTATGTTTAAGGTGAGTTGTAAGGAAGACATATCTACACTCAAGACCTGGCGTATTAGCCAGGTCAAGTAAAGGTTAGCCCTTTTCTGAGTGTTTAGAACTTAACGTTTCGGCTTTCCATACAACAATTCAGAGCCTCATCAGTTAGTAGAGAATTGTGTATGGCTATACTAATACGTCTTCAACGGGGTGATTCATGGTGAAGAATAGAACAAATCCTGACCCACTAACGTCACCTCATAGCCTGTTAATAAAGTTTGGTCAATGTTGAAGTTCTGTCATCTCTATCTTAAATGGCTTAGTCAAAACATAAATTAAACAGTATAAAGCAATAAAATAAAGCTTAGATAGTCTAATTAAAAATTAGACTCGCTAGATTAATGTCGCGGCCCTGAAAAACATATGAGGTTTACGTTTATTTATTTTTTTTACACAGGAAACAAATATTTAAATATGAGCACAATAATACTTAGCTTTCCAAATCTATCCGTCGCAGTAATGGGTGGAGTGGAGGTACTATTTATTTATGGATTCCTTAAGGAGATTGGGTTAAAAATCCCACGTTAAATTTTAGCCACCCATTACCTAAACGGAATCTAACAGTTCAGCTTCCCCACTCGACGCCGGTGAAGGGTGGAACTGGAGCCAACCCAGATCTAGGTTTTATCAGCCCCCTCACACCCTTAGATTCCTGAAGCCTAATCTTATAACAAGCCAGACCCCGCTTGAAGAACCCCTACTGTGATTGCCCCGTCCTCACCTACCTCTATCTACCAAGGGTCTGCTTGCTTTGGGGGTCACCCATACCGCAACGCAACAAGACATCGGGACTAAAATGATTGAGATAGTAAGTAGTGAATATAGAGATATCATTAACATAACCGTCAATTACATGTAACATAACTGTACCATTCTAATGAGCATCTACCAAAGCGTGTAGGATTTTCATCAATAAGATATACATATACACAGGACAGGATTTACACAAGGTCTTGCCTGCCAAGTCATGTGAGCATGCCCCGTCACCTCGAATCCGATCAAAGCGCGAAGTCGCTGCTCAGAACTTGCGTAGGGCTTTCATCAATAAGATATACATAAACACAGGACAGGATTTACACAAGGCTTGCCTGCCAAGTCATGTGAGCATGCCCCGTCACCTTGAATCCGATCAAAGCGCGAAGTCGCTGCTCAGGACTTGCGTAGGGCTTTCATCAATAAGATATACATATATACAGGACAGGATTTACACAAGGCTTGCCTGCCAAGTCATGTGAGCATGCCCCGTCACCTCGAATCCGATCAAAGCGCGAAGTCGCTGCTCAGGACTTGCGTAGGGCTTTCATCAATAAGATATACATATACACAGGACAGGATTTACACAAGGCTTGCCTGCCAAGTCATGTGAGCATGCCCCGTCACCTCGAATCCGATCAAAGCGCGAAGTCGCTGCTCAGGACTTGCGTAGGGCTTTCATCAATAAGATATACATATATACAGGACAGGATTTACACAAGGGCTTGCCTAGCCTTAACCCTAATCTTAAACGATTTCTTAACTAATCAGATCAGAGCCTAATTACGGGGTTTTCTTCCCACAAAGTATCACAAAATTTACAACATCATGTTAAAAGACTCCGATCCCGGCAGGAACCCATTTCTCCACTAAATTTTCTGCAGAAATCGGCAATCTCTTTTCCTTAGAGAGTACATAGCCAACAATGTCAACAAACTACCTCTGCATTTTTAATAAGCAAGGGTTTTTCCTTCTCTACTCCAAATTTACAACTAGAATCCCGGACTAAATCCCAACCATAAAGTCAACCACTTTCAATTTTCCCCAACCAACCCTTCACTTTAACCAAGGTGGCATTTTACACGGTCCCTTACACAGTCCTTACGCCATCGTATAAAGGAAGTCCCTCACAAAGCCCCATAGTACAAACCCATCAATAATAAGTTGACATTGCTAGCCTCAGTTCTCACAAAAGACACTTACTGATATTTGATGTAGGCGAAACGTGCACGGCGCCGGTATTAAATTTCTTCAAATGTTTGTGTGACCTGTCCTTCCCGCTTCCTCAGGAATCTCGAGCACGGCCAGCCTCTTGACACGACGACAGTGAAAAAGGGTGCCGCAACTGACGCCTATCGCTTATAACCGTTCTCCCCTCCCCCCCGATAGACGCGGCCTGAACGCGTGGCGTGTCTAGGGATTGTGGCGCCAGTTAATTTCTTCTTTATTTTACTTCCACGTGTACCCACGTGCTTCGCATTTTAGTGGCCAGTTACTTTATAGTAATAATCGAACAATCATATCGAAATCATAAACCGATTCTACTAAACTCTTTACCTGCCGAACTAGTTTCTCCGCTTCTTTGTGACTCGATTATACAGCTTCGATTAATTTACACATTGAAGGCTCGTCGTAAGCGGCGCGGAGCCTACTCTACTATCCCTCTCGCCCCCTACGACATTTATATCAATTAACTGAAAATAATCGATCGATATTCTCCATATATTTTAACCTCCTGGTTATCTGCTACTTTACAAATCGGTCGTATTTAACGAGTAATTATTTTTCTTTGTGTTGATGATTTTTAGGATCCCACTGCGATTTACGCCTTATGACGTAGGTACAACCATATTAATCGAACCCCGGTGAGGACATCCGGGCCCCTCACTTACTTCATACTTCATTGATCTCCTTTCTATCCATTTATTAGGAGTATCCGATCGGTATGAATTACGAAGGTGATTAATCAAATTTATATTTATTATTGATAAATTTCATCTTTAATCTACCTGCTCTCTTAAAACTTAAATTAGCATGTCAGCACCGTGTGGTGGGGTCCAGATTACTACAATTCTCTATTAACAGCTTGGGTCCACTACAATCCTCCCCAACAAGTCATAAATGTACACTTATCAGTTGTGACTTGTTTATTAAAGGTATACTCGGCAGGGAATCAAGAATAAACTCAGTCACCAATAGATAATGTTTATTTATATTAACACATTCCTCTTTGAATAATGACCACGAAACTAGCGAATCAAAAAGATTGTCTCCCAATCTCCCCCCCCCCCCCTCCCCCATCTCAGCCGTCACCCCGGGAAAACAGAATAAAAGCATTGACTAACTATAATATCTAGACAAATGTATGGCATTGAACTTCCCTCTTATTTGCTTGTTGATTGGATTCATTAGAACATAGACATTCGGGAAGGGGACTGCCGCAACCACATAAGGCCCCTCGTATAGTAAAGAGAACTTTTTTATTTGTTTAAGCATAGCAACAGATTTATTGTGACGACGCACCTTCACTAAATCTCCTATCTGGAAATTCACCAACCGGTGCGTTCTATCGTAATATTCATTCCGCCTTTTACTAGTTTCCACCAACTTCTCTCTAGCCCTCCACCTCATTTCCTCTAACTCACTCCTGCTTACCACTCCACTAGTCTCTCCATCCATCGCCAATCTTGCCTTCCGGCCATACAATAACTCATTCGGGGTGAACCCGGTACTGAGGTGAAGGGTATTGTTATACAACTCCTCTATTCTCTATACCTGGTCGACCCACCCCTTATGATTTTTATGACAATAAGTTCTAAATAAACGCCCCAGTTCACGATTTACTCTCTCCGTGATATTCGGCCGCGGATTCCTAACTGTGGTGTAGATAGGCCGGATTCCCATCTCCGCTAATGGTTCCTTTCAATCCCTACTAACGAACTGAATACCGTTGTCCGTCAGAATCATTTTTGGTTTTATAAGCCTCACATATAGTCTAATCCTAGAAATCACCCCTCTAGCCGTGGCCTTTCTTAATTCGAATAACTTTAGATATTTGCTGAAACTATCCTGTACTACCAGTAAATAGCTTAATCCACACTTTCCCTTGGGCAGAGGCCCGTATAAATCTCCCATTACCACATCTATCTCCCCAGGTAGAATGGATTTACAACTACCGACTAAATTTACATTGTTCGGTTTAGACAATTAGCAAATATGACATTTCGCTATCACCTCCTTTACGCGCCTTCTTAAATTCGGCCAATAATGTCTATCATGCATTAATTTTATCGTTTTCAGAGCCCCTAAATGACCCATTTCCGTATGCACTTGCAATATTACTCTCTCTTGTAAAACACTAGGCAAGAACGGTATAACATTGTTTCCCCCAAAATCCGCAAAACATAATACTCCAACTATTATCTTGCTCTTTCCCCCAATTCGTTTCAACCGCCCGCGACAGCCGAGACCCTGGGTCTGAATATGTATGCCATTACCTTCCCCAAAAGCTAGTCAGGCAACCAACTGACATCTAATATTTGCCTTAAGGATGGAAAATTCTAACTCTACTCCTCTCCTGAGTAACGAGCTGAGTAGGGGGTACAATCATCAGCTCCTAATAGTTCACCGAAGTGTTTCCTTTGGCTCTACTTCTACCCCCATTGCATTCATCCTTAACCCTAAGGTAGTAGACGGCCTGTTTTCCCCTGGTCTAACAACTACTCTTCTAGTCTCCAGTTTCCTTTATTTAAGAGTTGACCGCCAGCGGCTGTCACCCTTTAGGCCCGCCAACAACCTCTACAGGCCCCCTTTTGTTTATCAATGTTGTCCAGACTCCTTAGGAAAATGGTAGGGGTTTTTTTTTTTTTTAATAGCCCGAATCCTTGTTCTCTAGCCATGAGCCAAGCATATTGTACCTCTTTTAGAACAAAGTGTCCCAACGTCCTGGAATATACCTTCTACTATGTACTATGCCCATTCTTAGAGCAACTTGTTCATTCCCACCTCAATACGCGTCCAAAAATGCCTTCCGAAGTCCTCCAGAGAGCTTCAGGTGTCTTGATAACCTTGATCCAAATTCCTAGCTACTTCTTTCAGGCAATCGAATATTGATTCCGTCTATGTCGTGGTATCCCGAAGGAATTCTCTTCAAATAATATATCAGGTATTCTATAATGGTTACAGGGTGTAATATGTCTGATGTACATGACTTATGACTGCTACCCCCCCCCCCATGCCTGTACATTGGACATGGGCCCTACTTTGTCGTAACACCTTAATACCTCTTCGGTGACTTACGGGGGGTGCGGGGACAATGGGCGGTTCGGGGCTCAGAAGTGGATGGATAATCGAAGGGGAGGATGAGGAGGATGGGATGGATAATCGATGGACACTTCGACTGGTTCCGCCCTCCTCTTTCTTAACATCCCTTCTAATTCTTGTATCTTCCTTGTTAGGTCCGCTATGGTTCGCTTGTAGCTCTCTTTTATCTCCCTTAGATCCTCCCTATGACCATCTTCATCAATACCCCACATAGCTGGTCGCTTCCTCGGACGACCCATACTTTTCCCCACAATTCTCTTTCAGATAACCGGTCGTAAAATTCGCGAAACCTGTAACAAACCAAGATGCCAGTCTGGGTAAAACCCTGAAAAACAATAAATTTGACTTTGTCCCGTCCTAGTTTCTGAACACGACTCTCACTAGTCCCTTTATTTACGGTTTAAGGTGCTATACCTGACAAGCTACAATGACAAGCAAGAGGTTTTTCTACCTAACAGTGAATAAATCGTCATGATCTTCCTCAGAATAGAACCCAAAAATCTAGTTAAAGGAAATTGTATATCTCGCTTAAGATTGTGTTCTACTACAATGGAGTTCTTTACTCAGCAAATAACAATGACGAATTTAGCTTCAGTTAAGGACCACTGGCCTCACTCAGCCTCCCCTAGCGGCCACTCAGGAACCCACCCTGTCGAAACAAGGTCAGTCCCCTGCAGCCCCGCAATAGGAAACAACATGAATAGTGGATAGTTTGAATAAAGTAGTTCAAAAGGGAAAATGGTAATGATGTTTGGACGCAAACAGTTGATTTTGTCCACTACCAGCCGTAGGTAATTAGAAGAGATATGACGGACATGCTTCGGTTAAGGACCAAGGGCCTCACTCAACCTCCGCTTGTCGTATAGTAGTTTAAATATGGCGATGATGTTTGGACGCAAACAGTTGAGTTTGCCCATTCGATGACGTTCGGAAGCAAACAGTTGAGTTTGTCCCTTATTGGCTGTAGAAACTTATGATGGATATAGTAATTAGAATATGGCGATGATGTTTGGACGCAAACAGTTGAGTTTGCCCACTACCAGCCGTAGGTAATTAGAAGAGATATGACGGACATGCTTCGGTTAAGGACCAAGGGCCTCACTCAATCTAGGCTTGTTATGATGGATATGCTTCGATTAAGGACCAAGGGCCTCACTCAACCTCCGCTTGTCGTATAGTAGTTTAAATATGGCGATGAGGTTGGAGGGTTGTTTATTTAACGATATTAAGAAACAAATATTAAATTGTCATCAGCAACTATAAGAACCGGTTGTGAAATTTCGAACCTCGTGTAATAATGCTCGGTCTAACCCCATACCCCGAATATCCCCCCCCTCCCCTTAACTACTCACCTACCATTCAGGTTAAACCTGACTTCCACTAACGACATATACATATGTATGTATATCTCCATACCCCTATACAAACTTAAACCGAAAGCGGTCCATCAAGAACAGTAGTTGTCGAAACATTAAGACCAAACTGAATCTCACAAGGCAAATTTGTAAGGGCTGCCACACCCATGTATCCAAAACCATTTCATTGATGTATCTAACAACTCGCTTTTTTTTTTTATTATAATTTTTTTTATTATTTTTTTTCTTTTTCCGACGACTTAAACACATCTCCAGCATAACACCTTTTGCTTTTTCAGTTAAGGACCTAACTCTCCCACCATTAAGGCAGGGCCCGACCCCAACTTCGACACAGGTACACATGTATGCATACTGCTATGTATACACACATATAGACATGCACCGCCCGCGGTCACTCAGGGGCCGTACCTGCCGAAACATTACGACCCCCTGCAACTCACATGGCAAAAATCTCAGGGGTTACACTAACCATGTATAAAAGTCCAAAATCATTTCAATTCAGGCCCTAACAACTTACAATCTTTACTCGCGACGATTTAAACACATCCCCAGCATAACCCTTTTCGCTCTTTCAGTTAAGGACCTGACTCTCCCACCATTAAGGCAGGGCCCGACCTCAACTTCGACACATATACACATGTCTGCATACTGATATGTATACACACACATAGACATGTACCGCCCGCGGTCACTCAGGGATCGTACCTGCCGAAACATTACGACCCCCTGCAACTCACACGGCAAAAATCTCAGGGGTTACACTAACCATGTATAAAAATCCAAAATCATTTCAATTCAGGCCCTAACAAATTACAATCTTTACTCGCGACGATTTAAACACATCCCCAGCATAACCCTTTTCGCTCTTTCAGTTAAGGACCAGACTCTCCCACCATTAAGGCAGGGCCCGACCTCAACTTCGACACATATACACATGTCTGCATACTGATATGTATACACACACATAGACATGCACCGCCCGCGGTCACTCAGGGATCGTACCTGCCGAAACATTACGACCCCCTGCAACTCACACGGCAAAAATCTCAGGGGTTACACTAACCATGTATAAAAATCCAAAATCTTTACTAGTTCCTCGTTCAAAATTAAATAATTACCTTGTCCAACTCGGCTGGGTTTAATAATTTTGTTTAAATTTCAGATCAACATGGCAAGTAATAGTATCTATTCACCGTCTAGCTCACTCCTCATCCTACACTAACCCTAATTTATATATATATTTTCATGCGAATCCTGATTCTGAATAAACGTTATCGCAGTTTAATAAATCATGTAGACCCCTCCCCTAACAACGCAACCATTTATCCTGTGGCACCCTCCCCTCTCGTAATGTACATTTTATTTCTAACTGCCCTTAACATGACTACACTTACAAAACCGGTCCCTAACCTACGCCAATGGTTTTAATCTCAGACATTAACCTCATTTCTCAGTTGCTACATATCGTCTACTCGACACAACCCTCTGAACATATAATACCTATTAACAATAACCTATTTAGTTCAAAAAGGAACGCGCTACCAGGCACAGCCGACATGAACACCACCTTATACCTGCCATTATCCTATCTCACCTTTAAGTATGTTAAATTTCCTAATCAGAGATGTATATATTTATATACATTGTAAGTGCAATTCTCGTTTACACCTGAGTATCTCCACACTGTCAATCTATCACTTTCATAAATGGTACCACAATAGGTTAATACCGTTTGACACTTCCGGTCCGCCTAGTAATAAAATATTCATCGACAATCAAAATGTAATATAATTTGGCAAACAAAACATGAGCCAAAAGTACCCTAAAATTTGAATCTAATAGCCCGTGAACGGTAGCAACGAATCTATAAAAGATGGTCTAACCAAAGGTCTCTACCTAACGTTTACATTCGATCGCACAGAATCAACTCAGACAGTTCCGTCGGCCAAACACCTCACGTTCGCCCCAAGACCCCGAGAAACCCCGAGTTCAAATCCCCGCTCGAGCGGACATCCTTTCTTCCCCAATTTATATTATTTGTTATAAATTTTCCTTTTACAAAAGTATATTACTAAACTAACAACTCACAAAGTACATATAGTCGTTTTAACATCTACTGTTTACTTTGTTAAGATTACCTTCTACCAGTCATGAATCTTCTCGTTGGAAGAAGTTCACCGAGTCTAAGGGCTTAACAGACGTTACCGCCAAGTGAAACAGTTATTAGACGTTCGTACTTTGGAGTAACCTTTTAACTAAAACCTATAAACCGATAATTATACATATACACAGTTATGTCTAAATGGCTCATGGGGATGGTCCCAACTTACTAAGTCGGCGCTATCTAGTATAAAATAAAAAACCTGAGATGGATGAGGCCTCTTTCAGCTAATATCTTAGTGACTTTATGACCTTACTTCGGCATTAGCATTCCAAATGCTCGCTATCCCGACTCTCAATGCATTCCCTAAACATAAATGAACCCGCTCTAACTCTTCTATAGTAAAGTGATACATTAAGGCTACACCCTACTTCAATGTACAGTTTTCTGCTCGGTTTTAAAATCGATTTCGCTGTCCTATGGTAAGTTCCAAACCGGAAAATAACGTGGCCTTCTACATTCTTTGACTAGCAGATTACTGTATTTGGTTTACGGTTTCTGTCCAAAACATTTTTTTTTTTTTTAAGAAAATTACGGCCGAAGTTCTCGTCCTTCTATTTTTAATTCGTAACTCACTATCAACAAGTAGCGAGAACACAATTTATTTCATGACGTGTTAAGTGACTTCAAAGCTAGAAAATTGCTGTAATTTAATTTTTATATCGCATGCGATGTAACTGTAATTAAATATTCCCTCCCCCCCCTTTTACGCTAAGTGGTATGTCTACGTATAGTATATTTACGCCACTGGAAAATGAGCTCTATTTGAAACCAACAATATCGACTCCCGCTCAACACCCATAAAACAAAGGTATATGCGCGTTGGGCCCTCTTAAATGCTCGTTATTTTCTTATGTCCTTTCCCTCCCCGAGCATATTAGACTCTTATTTCACAGTGTCCCCCTTCTGGCAAATAATTCTACGCATATGGAAAATTCATTAAGGACACGCCAAATATACAGATATCTAACCTACGTCTATACAATAATACCCCTCGCGCTCGACCACCACAGTCAATACAATACGGCTAGCTCCTCCTCTCTTTCAATTAGCCATCACAAGGTTCCGAAATCTGTCCATAGGCGAAATTATACACCCGTCCACATCTACTTAAGCACACGTATACGTACAAACCAGCACTCACAATCTCATTCAACCCGTACTCACAACATTAAACTAAGGTCCATTATAATTGAATAGTGCTATCCATTAGTAAATTTATTCGAATTAGTTTTTAAACATTTTCCTAAACCTATGTTATGACAATATGCAAATAGGTACTACCACATAGATGTCCAGATTGAACGAGACTAGTAGATTTATCTTACGAATACCGTTCCCTAGGTTTCGGTTGATTGAGATATACGAGTATGTATTTGTAAATAAGGTTATTAGATCATACACATACCCCTGCCTACCATTCTATAAATGTAATTGTAATTTTGCGTGTTAGCCGTAATTTTATGTCTACATATTACTAGTAACGCCTTCCTATATCTAGCCACAGAATATATCTTACTATACTAGTACCTAGACAGATGTACTGTACAACCTTGCTAAATAAAAAACATTCTTTTACACTAATTTAACATGGTTTTATCCTAAACTTGGCCTACAATTCCCTTATATGCTGTATTAAAGTATGTGTCTATAACTAAGCTTAAGTTACAAACAACTACAAAATGCCTTATAAACAAGATTTATATCTTGCATATTGGTTCTATTCTGTCACACCAGTCACCAACTCAAATCCATTTTAATGACCTCCCATCCGTTTTACGACAACAAAATGTAGGCTTTTACAAGCCTATTTTAGTTCTATATCCTATCCTGGTAACGGCAACACATAATGTAGAAACCCCCCCCCCCCTACATAATTAATAAAATTATTTAAATTTGAACTCACGTGGAGAATACTGACATACTCGCCAATTTGAATACGTGATGGCGCACGTAATCCTAACATATTATTGTTGCCTTTATTATTATTAAACATTAATGATATTTTGTAACCGTTATTAATGTTATTATTAAAGAAAGCTATGCAGAGAATTAATATTATTATTTGGCTGTGATCGTCTAATGGCGTAATCGTCTATTTGGACCCCTCGTTGTGACCGATAATAACCCCAGATCCTAAGAGGTATGGATTCAATCAGTCCCAGGTGTGAAAGAATAAAATCAAAACCCTAATTTTACATTATACCTACATTAAAAGCAATGGCCTATAACTAATCCTTAACCGCAGAACCACTAAGTCCTGATTAGCATTAGACCAGAATTTAAATTACTAAATGCGAGTTTCAGATTAAAATATATGCGATTTATTATCCTAACGTAGTCGAAGTAACCTAGCCTAAGTCACCCTATTCACCAGCCTAGCTACCTCCTTACAACTCCGAACATGTCTCGTAATAACACGGTTACCCCTCGAACACGATAGGCCTTGAAGTTATAACGACTAAGACCGCATACCCCTTAAGTGAAGTCGTAATCCTATAGTAATGTATGAAATCGCCTTAAAGGAGAACTCTTAAACGGTAAGTAGTCCATCGATACACTAGTTATCTTGCCCTTAAATAAACTTGTAACCTCATAGTAATGTAGGAAAATCACCTTAAAAGGAAGAACCATTAGACATATGAAAGTACTAACCACTAATAAACTCACTGGCTTCCCCTTAACTAAAGTTATACACTTATAATATAACGAAATCATTTAAGAGACAGACAGACCTATTTAATAACTAAATAAATTATTAGCAGGTACGCTATTGATCCCTTAATTAACCTATAACCTACACAACTTACCTGTCACCAGTTCTCTAGCTTGCGCTTAAGTGAAGGTCGGAACTAATAACAACATATATAAGGCATTAGGGAGACAAGCGGACCTATTAAGTACATAGATAAATTATTAGCAGACTAGCTATCGATCTCTTAAGCGAAGTTATAAAACTGTAATGTAATATGAAAGGTCACCATACGGATGAACTAACAGATTGAATATATATATAGATAACACACAAATATACTCGCGGCCTGGCCCTTACGTAAATTACACAACCCTCTTAATAACACTTAAGAATGCACCACAGATGGGCCGACTGGTTTAGTAGTTGCATAAATTATTGGTTGACAACCCGTTAACAACCCCTATGTGAAACCATAAAGTCGTAATAGTATTCGAGAAGCCACCCCAAAGGCAATCTAAGTATATAAAA
This sequence comes from Apoda limacodes, assembly GCA_946406115.1. NCBI lineage: Eukaryota > Metazoa > Arthropoda > Insecta > Lepidoptera > Limacodidae > Apoda > Apoda limacodes. Next base: position 13,497,924 of record OX291553.1, on the reverse strand, counting down.
AGACTACCACTATCCTTACTAGCTTCTCTTCTAATCTAATCTTATAATAATATATGTAGAATCGCCGTAAAGACAAACTAACAAATTAGAAGTAAATGTAACCCTGAAATACATCTACAGCCTACCCTTTAAATAAAGTTATAACATAGTCCTAACCGTAGGTATCCAGAAATCCCCATACATTCATGATTATTATTTTACCACTGAAGCTCACGCCATCTGTGTAATAATCGTGGAATTACTCGGTCGATCGATATCTTAGCTAACTGTCTAATAATGGAGATATTGAGGAGGTCTTATAGAGGGCGCTAAGGGCGGACGATTTAGTATGGAAGTCTATCTAAATCTACCAATCCTAGTTTCCAGGTCGTTTACGGGTAACCCTAACTGGGAATCATCCAGGAAAATTCACATATACAACCATTCCTTAAGGGTTCGTAAGTTGTTCTATTCAGAATTATTGGGCCCACCACCGAATTATCCCTTCGGCCAATTAAAGACTAAACGGTCAGACTTTCCATACATTTGCCTGTGCGTCGAAGTGCCCAGCTGGCGTCTCGTGGTCACGTGGGTGCGCAGAGTTTACATTTTAGTCTTCTGCGCAGATACAGAGTCTAATCGTGTCACTCGACCTTCCTTCGACTAAGTTACGTTGGTTCGGTTTTGTTTAGTATCTCGCGACCCGGTCAATACGAATTTCGCTATTAGATCTAAAATTGGGTTTATGTTTACAAACTATGGCGATTATCTACACTCGAATATAAAGTTTACGAAAATCAAACCTATAAAATTGAAACGAAACCTAAAGTTCGCCTAACCTATACCCTAGGTAGTTCCTACCTGATCTCTAAAATGAATATTGAAAATTAATTATGTATTACTTGAATTCGAATAGCCTTAAGGGCCTAGGATACCGTCCGGCCTTAAGCGGTTGTCAAATGTATCGTACCTATTATCTGACTACCGTCTTGGAAACTTTAACAAGGAAGGTATATAACGACCAACTCCTGACAGACTCATAGATAGGTTTAATCAAACTAGCTTACCTTGTGGCTTCGCCTTCCTGTCATTTAGTAATTGAATAAGTGTATAAACATTTGTCTTTCGTACACTGAGCCTTAACCAGTTCTTTAAGATAGGTAAGTAGTGCCCCACCAACTCCTACATTTACAACGCTGCAGAGGTGGCAAACAACCAGGCGACCATGTATTTATCCTTACTACTATGACTAACTACGGAACTAAAGGGACCATTTCGTTATTATTTGAATACAACCTACGATCGGTCAGTTCGCCCCGAGGCTCCTTAAGTTTAAATAGCCGCTAGTCCGGAGAGGCTATACTCGCCCGAAACATGTGTCGTGCAAGCTAAGTTCATATGGAATAATAAAATAGGGGTGCGATTACGCACAGGGTTAAGTGGTAAATTGTTCATCAGAGTAATTAAGGCGACAGAACACCTAATTTGACACACAATAAGTATGTTTAAGGTGAGTTGTAAGGAAGACATATCTACACTCAAGACCTGGCGTATTAGCCAGGTCAAGTAAAGGTTAGCCCTTTTCTGAGTGTTTAGAACTTAACGTTTCGGCTTTCCATACAACAATTCAGAGCCTCATCAGTTAGTAGAGAATTGTGTATGGCTATACTAATACGTCTTCAACGGGGTGATTCATGGTGAAGAATAGAACAAATCCTGACCCACTAACGTCACCTCATAGCCTGTTAATAAAGTTTGGTCAATGTTGAAGTTCTGTCATCTCTATCTTAAATGGCTTAGTCAAAACATAAATTAAACAGTATAAAGCAATAAAATAAAGCTTAGATAGTCTAATTAAAAATTAGACTCGCTAGATTAATGTCGCGGCCCTGAAAAACATATGAGGTTTACGTTTATTTATTTTTTTTACACAGGAAACAAATATTTAAATATGAGCACAATAATACTTAGCTTTCCAAATCTATCCGTCGCAGTAATGGGTGGAGTGGAGGTACTATTTATTTATGGATTCCTTAAGGAGATTGGGTTAAAAATCCCACGTTAAATTTTAGCCACCCATTACCTAAACGGAATCTAACAGTTCAGCTTCCCCACTCGACGCCGGTGAAGGGTGGAACTGGAGCCAACCCAGATCTAGGTTTTATCAGCCCCCTCACACCCTTAGATTCCTGAAGCCTAATCTTATAACAAGCCAGACCCCGCTTGAAGAACCCCTACTGTGATTGCCCCGTCCTCACCTACCTCTATCTACCAAGGGTCTGCTTGCTTTGGGGGTCACCCATACCGCAACGCAACAAGACATCGGGACTAAAATGATTGAGATAGTAAGTAGTGAATATAGAGATATCATTAACATAACCGTCAATTACATGTAACATAACTGTACCATTCTAATGAGCATCTACCAAAGCGTGTAGGATTTTCATCAATAAGATATACATATACACAGGACAGGATTTACACAAGGTCTTGCCTGCCAAGTCATGTGAGCATGCCCCGTCACCTCGAATCCGATCAAAGCGCGAAGTCGCTGCTCAGAACTTGCGTAGGGCTTTCATCAATAAGATATACATAAACACAGGACAGGATTTACACAAGGCTTGCCTGCCAAGTCATGTGAGCATGCCCCGTCACCTTGAATACGATCAAAGCGCGAAGTCGCTGCTCAGGACTTGCGTAGGGCTTTCATCAATAAGATATACATATATACAGGACAGGATTTACACAAGGCTTGCCTGCCAAGTCATGTGAGCATGCCCCGTCACCTCGAATCCGATCAAAGCGCGAAGTCGCTGCTCAGGACTTGCGTAGGGCTTTCATCAATAAGATATACATATACACAGGACAGGATTTACACAAGGCTTGCCTGCCAAGTCATGTGAGCATGCCCCGTCACCTCGAATCCGATCAAAGCGCGAAGTCGCTGCTCAGGACTTGCGTAGGGCTTTCATCAATAAGATATACATATATACAGGACAGGATTTACACAAGGGCTTGCCTAGCCTTAACCCTAATCTTAAACGATTTCTTAACTAATTAGATCAGAGCCTAATTACGGGGTTTTCTTCCCACAAAGTATCACAAAATTTACGACATCATGTTAAAAGACTCCGATCCCGGCAGGAACCCATTTCTCCACTAAATTTTCTGCAGAAATCGGCAATCTCTTTTCCTTAGAGAGTACATAGCCAACAATGTCAACAAACTACCTCTGCATTTTTAATAAGCAAGGGTTTTTCCTTCTCTACTCCAAATTTACAACTAGAATCCCGGACTAAATCCCAACCATAAAGTCAACCACTTTCAATTTTCCCCAACCAACCCTTCACTTTAACCAAGGTGGCATTTTACACGGTCCCTTACACAGTCCTTACGCCATCGTATAAAGGAAGTCCCTCACAAAGCCCCATAGTACAAACCCATCAATAATAAGTTGACATTGCTAGCCTCAGTTCTCACAAAAGACACTTACTGATATTTGATGTAGGCGAAACGTGCACGGCGCCGGTATTAAATTTCTTCAAATGTTTGTGTGACCTGTCCTTCCCGCTTCCTCAGGAATCTCGAGCACGGCCAGCCTCTTGACACGACGACAGTGAAAAAGGGTGCCGCAACTGACGCCTATCGCTTATAACCGTTCTCCCCTCCCCCCCGATAGACGCGGCCTGAACGCGTGGCGTGTCTAGGGATTGTGGCGCCAGTTAATTTCTTCTTTATTTTACTTCCACGTGTACCCACGTGCTTCGCATTTTAGTGGCCAGTTACTTTATAGTAATAATCGAACAATCATATCGAAATCGTAAACCGATTCTACTAAACTCTTTACCTGCCGAACTAGTTTCTCCGCTTCTTTGTGACTCGATTATACAGCTTCGATTAATTTACACATTGAAGGCTCGTCGTAAGCGGCGCGGAGCCTACTCTACTATCCCTCTCGCCCCCTACGACATTTATATCAATTAACTGAAAATAATCGATCGATATTCTCCATATATTTTAACCTCCTGGTTATCTGCTACTTTACGAATCGGTCGTATTTAACGAGTAATTATTTTTCTTTGTGTTGATGATTTTTAGGATCCCACTGCGATTTACGCCTTATGACGTAGGTACAACCATATTAATCGAACCCCGGTGAGGACATCCGGGCCCCTCACTTACTTCATACTTCATTGATCTCCTTTCTATCCATTTATTAGGAGTATCCGATCGGTATGAATTACGAAGGTGATTAATCAAATTTATATTTATTATTGATAAATTTCATCTTTAATCTACCTGCTCTCTTAAAACTTAAATTAGCATGTCAGCACCGTGTGGTGGGGTCCAGATTACTACAATTCTCTATTAACAGCTTGGGTCCACTACATGTTGCTCTAGAACTTTGTTAGTCGTCAAACTCAGGTGCGTGAAGAGTCAAGTTACGTCCGTGTCACCGCTATGAGACCTGTATAGGCACGCATAGATACGAGTGTGGCCGCCGTAATCTACGCGCACCCACAATATCGACAGGTCCCTGTCTTCAAGGCTATGAAGGCGGCGACAGCAGATATCCTCCCGGACGAACATACATACACCGGCACGACTCATGAAATTGTGTTCGAGTTTGTAGCCGGGATAGTGAAGGTATGATGTGTCGGCCGGGCAGGATATCTGCGTCTCCGTTAGAAAAAGAATGGTCGGCTGCGCAGTTTCGAGATGGTGGTGGACTACGTTAAGATTTGCGTGAATACCCCTGATGTTGCAAAAATCCACATTATATGTGGATGGAGTAGCCGCTGTGCAAACTCTTTTCTTATTCTTTCTTATGGCCATAATATATAAAAGAAGTTACTAAGACTAAACGATGAGGATTCACTGCACAGACAGCATAGAGGACAAAAGGTGCGGTTCTAAGACTGCCGAAGCTCGCCACAGATGATACGGTTGCTGGCACGGCGGGCAGAAGGGCCCCTGATCCCCCTCTGTTGTAGTAGCCGGGTCCACTCCGGTCTCCTTCTCCGGCACGACTACCACTTCAGATACTTTACACAGGCTGGCGAATCAGCCTCCCAGGGCGGAGATTAAGTGATCCCTGGATTCGGGATCCCGTTCAACCTGCGGGCGGCCAGCGGTCAGCCGTTTCATCAAGTCTCCCTGACCGCCGAACCAGCACGCCGCGTCTACGCCGAGCATGACAGCAACAAGCACCGCCGGTCCTCCGCTGTCCGCGCAGCGAATCCTCAAAGAGCTCTGGCAACCTTACTCACCGCCAGGAACACAACACTACTCAATGTTAGTGTTATTATGGCCGCGGTTTTCTGTAAGGTGGAGGTACTTCCCCAGTTCGGGCCGCTCATTCGAGCAAGTACTGGCTATGCCCTGCTTTAGTTGTTCGGGTGGCTTATTCGAGCGAGTACTTGCAGTGCCCTACCTCTCTTTGCAGTGCCCTACCTCTCTTATGTAATCTTGCAGTAGCAATAGTATATGTAAGCTCTAAAGCATAACAACAAATAGTAAAAACCGGCCAAGTCTTAGACAGGCCCGAGCCATAAACCATTTTAAATCACCGTCACTGCGCCATCTTGTTTTAATATAGCGAAACAGTAACATATTGGTTTGTTGGTAACGATACTCAAAGTTAAGCAACGTCGGGCTCTGTCACTTAGTGGATGGGTGACCGCATTGTTTGTATTTGTAAATTACGGTAATGCTTGTAGGAACAAAACTCTCGATGCGCGAGTCCGACTCCCAATTGGCCGGCTTTTAATATTAATGCGTTTTAAGTCATCAATATAAAGAGTATAAAGAGGAGACCAACCTCGCCAGTCTTTAAACAGTTTTCTTTGTAAGGATAAAATTGCTTGTAAAGTTTGCTTAGTTATGCCTAGATTCAAATTAACTTTGGGACGAAAAGTCAGAGCTTGGAAATTAGTACAAAAGAGAGGAAATCTGGGAAATTTAGTAGGAGGGCATGTAAGATTGGCAATTTTGAAAAAGCTTTTAAGAATAGGAGGAATATCTTTATGAAGCCAGTAAGGGGAGAATTGTATAGCTAATTGGTGCAATCGTAATAATAAAGGATGTGAATCAAATTGAAATAATTTATATATAAATCGATCACTAAGAAACTGCCGGCGTAATTTCAAAGGAGGTTCTACACATTCTATTTGTAGACAGTTAATAGGAGTGGACTTCATTGCTCCAGTAATAATTCTAAGGCATTTATATTGAATCAGGTCTAGTTTAGCTAAGGCCAATTTATTACATGGTTCTATAGTAAAGCAAGCATAATCAAAATGACTACGAGTTATGGCATTATAAATTAATTTTTGTGTGTATGGATGACTGCCCCACCAAACACCTGCTAAAGCGCGAAGAACATTTACCCCCTTTTCGCACTTTTGAGTAATATAATTTAGATGAGGAATACCAGTCATTCTGCGGTCCAGAAAAACTCCCAGGAATTTTACTGTTTCTACCAATGGGATAGCCTGATTTTTATAAAGAATTTCAATATCTGGAGAAGATCTGCGTCTAGAGAACACTATCACTGAGCTTTTAGGGGAAGACAGCTCTAGTCCATGATTGGAAAGCCAATCTGAAAGATAACTCATTGCTGAATTAAGGCGAGTTCGAGCTAAAGAAATGTCTTGGCTAGGGAAATATAATGCAAGATCATCTGCATACTGAAGTATACGACAGAAAGAATTGACAGATTGCTCTAAGTCAAATGTGTATAAGCTATAGAGAAGAGGGCTGAGAACCGATCCTTGTGGGAGACCTTTCCAAACATATCTTGCTGGAAGAAGAGATCCCTGAGAGCGAATATGGATGGTCCTCTGCATAAGCAAATTTAAAATAAATTGAATGACTTTTACTGGGACATTTAGCTGTAGTAATTTTTGTTTGAGAACTGGTAAAAGAACACTATCATAGGCCGAGGAGATATCCAAAAAAACTCCAACTAGGAATTCATTCTTAGAAAGAGCAATACGAATGTCTGATGTGAGAATACTAAGACTGTCGACTGTGCCTTTTCCTTTTCTGAAGCCAAACTGTGATTTAGCTAAACTCCCATTGTTTTCCATAAACCATTCAAGTCTATTCTTGACCATATGTTCCATGATTTTGGCTAATGCAGATGAGAGAGAATTGGTCTATAGGAATTAGGGTCAGAGGGGTTTTTACCAGGTTTTAAAATAGGAATAATGATTTGGCTATTCCATGCTGTGGGGATCTCACCAGTGGAAAAAATCTGATTAACGATTTTGAGAAAATGTTTTTGGGCTGTAAAAGAAAGGTTTTTGATAAACGAGTATGGGATTCCATCTTCTCCTGGGGAGGAGTCATGAAGACCATTTATGGCACAATTAAATTCTTCTAAAGAGAACGGAGAATCTAACCAATTGGTAATATCTGGGAAAAAAGAAAGAGTAGAGATATTGTCTATGTTAGGAGCTGAGGGGGGAGCTAATTTGCTACAGAAGGAGTCTACCCATGTTGAAGGGTCATAAGAGGTAGGATCATTTGCAATAAGGGAGCCTCGAAATTTTTTAATATTATTCCATACTAATGCTACAGGGGATCTCGGGGATAAACTTTCGCAGAATTTCTTCCAGCTATCTTTTTTTTTTTTAGAAAAAATCTTCTTTGCAGTGGCAGCAATTTTTTGGAAATTCAAAAAATTATTCATGGACATGTTACGAGAAAAGAGCGATTCTGCTAACTTACGCTGCCTTATCAGGGCAGTACATTCAGAATCCCACCATGGGGGGGACGGTATCTTTTTCCTTGCTGAATTTTTAAGGGGAAAAATTTTCTCAGCAGAAGAAGAAAGAGCAGAAACAAATTGTGAGTAGGCTGTTAAATGATGATAGTCATTGTTTTTAAAGGTTCCAGAAATTTTGCTATCAACCGACGAAGAAAAGAGACACCAGTCAGCTTTTCTCAAATTAAACTTGAGTAGAGGAGAAGGAGACTGGAGAACTGGAGTAATACGATGGGGTAAGGTTAGAACAATAGGAAAATGATCACTCCCTAAACATTGTGGAAAAACAAACCAACTCATAATTAGGGCAAGGCAAGGAGAACTACACGATAAATCTACAGCACTTTTGGGGTTTTGGGAGGGAGAAACTCTACGAGTTGGAGATCCATCATTGAGAACACAGACATTCGTTTCATCAAATAAGTCTAGCAATAGAAGAGCAAATGAATCGCAATAGTGTGAACCCCAAGAAGGGTGATGGCTGTTAAAATCACCCATTATAATGACAGGTTTGGGAAGGGATAAAATAATTTGTTTTAGTTCAGGAATCAGCGATGGGTGAGGATGTGGAATATATAAAGTAAGAAATGAAATGTCCATGGCTTGTAAAGCTACAACGTTAAATTCATGATGATGTGGGGTAGGGATTTGTGAAAAAGGAGTATAATGTTTAATTAGAAGGAGAGAGCCACCCCAACCATCTGATCTGTCATCCCGAAGACAGGAGTAGCCCTGGACACGAAATCGAGAACCAGGGACTAGCCATGACTCCGAGATGGCGACAATGGAGGGGCGGTATTTATTGAGTAAATATATAAGTTCACTTTTTTTGTGTCTGACACTTTTACAGTTCCACTGTATGAGCCGGGTGGGCTCCATTTGACTGAGCAATATTGGCTATCTGAATTATTTTACTGGCAACGTCGTTCGGTAAGCTATCATTAAATCTGGAAATAAGGCTTAATAAGAAATTTAGAGTGATATCCAAGAGGTTATCATTTGGTGAGATATCAGACGAAGAGGACAAAGCGCAACCATTGGGAAGGGAAGAGGGTGGAGAACATACAATTTGGTTATGAGCCTGTATATCATAGCTTGGGGAAAGGATTGGCTTGGTTTTAGGACTAATTGTAATAGTTTTCCTGTAAGAGTTGGTCGGAGTGGAGGGGTTTGAAGGAAACCTAATTTGACTATTATTATTAATTTTAAGATTCCTAGAAAATGTGAGAGGTAGGGCAGGGGATCGACTGACTTCAGCATAAGATTTATAAACTATAGCAAATTGAGAGGAGGCATCTGCATAAGAAATGTTATTTTCAGACATGCTCTGCTTTATTTTTTTTTGCCTAATGTACTCAGGGCATGATTTGTTTGTGGCAAAATGCTGGCCAGAACAAAAAATACATTTTGCTTGATCCGGAGACACAGAGCAGTTATCACCTGCATGTTCATTACCACATCTGTAGCATCGAGGTTTACTACGGCACTGTATCTTAATGTGTCCGAATTTGCAACAATTGTTACATTGAATAGTTGGAAATACATATGTCTCTACCTTTAATGATGTGTTATAACAGAACAAACGTGGTGGAAGAGCCTGACCCTGAAACGTAAGAACTACTGATCCTGTTGGTATCCATTTAGGAGAACTATCAGTGAGATCCTTACGGTTCAGACGGCGAGCCTTTAAGATTTGGCCGAAGCCGTTAGGAAGTTCAATGGCATCTACAAATTCATCCATGGACCAATCGGTTGGAACATCCCTGACTAACCCCATTCGCGTTATATTATAGGAGGGAATAGATATTTTATATTTGTAAGCTTTTAACAAGTCACTTTTAAGGAACTGATTTGCTTCTTCTGCTGTTGAGAATTGAACTGAAATACGGTTCCGTCCTACACTCTTAATACCATCTTGCAAAATATTTTTAAACTGATGCCTAAACAAGAACTGACCAAATTTGATCGCACGCAAAGTCAGTCCTGCCGAAGGGTCTGACTCCTCTCTACTAACATGTACTAGGAAAGGACCTACATCATCTTTGGAATACTGTCGGTCTTGAGCAACCAAACTGGGGTGAGTGTATACTGTCTGAATTGACGGGGAAGCTGTATCGGGATTGGTTATAGTTTTTTTACTGGATGATACACTACTTTCATCGTCGGTTCTCTCACGTTTGCGGGGGTTATCATTAGTCTGTGTGAATAGGCCTGGAGAGGGCGCAACGTTTAATACATTGAGTGAAATAGAGGGATCCGGGGGCTCAGGGGGGATGGAGTTGTCCATTGTCCCACAAAAATGGAACAACGAACAACCCAAAGTAAAAAAGTATAGTACTACGTACTTACCAAATACCTATATGAATTGATTACAACTAAATATGTACTAAGATAGCTCAATTTACAAATAAATTGCCGAGAAATCAAAATCCGCGTTCTATGGCGATCACTGACATTTGACAATCCCTCATATGTATGTATGTCATTTTAGAGTGAGTATTTTTTTTTATAAATTTATACGGAGTCCTCATAGACTCAAACCATATATGTATGACACATGGATGCTATTTATTTGCACTAAGTTTTACTTTTCGTACAAACAATCGCAAACTCATTCATTACCACTGGCACAGATTGTATAATACCTACTATGCCACTGGCAACTTGGAAATGATCAGCAGGCGTTGCCATTACCTACAGTAACGTTTTTGGGAATCATTTCCACACTGTTTCCGGGTTAAGATAGTAACGAAACGCCAGTCTGTGAAGGTTTACCTTTTCGTCCAACTTGAAAATTCCTTGCGGAAGAAGTCACCGGCAGACCTTGTTATTAAAGAAAATGTAATTTTGTTGCCATTTTCAATGCAATTTACATTTGCTTAATCAACTAGGAACGCATATGTATTCGCATTTGGCAAGCGAATCTACGAGTAACATTGCAGATATCGTTAAAACGGATTTATTGCTCCAGACCTTAATCCTACCAATAATGGAACCAGACATCAGATCAATCAGTTCAGTTTCCAATTAGATTAGGTCCACAAAAGAGAACCAGAATATATTTAGACACATATAAGAAGTGAGACAAGCGCAAGTCGGATTTCGTTTCGTTCTTAATAAGAGTTCTGACGTTTTTAAAACTTACTTAAAACTGTTTAAATATTATTCTTGTAAAATATAAACAGTTTTCCATCAGTTTAAATTATTTCAGATTTTTCGATCTCGGAGATAAAGAAAGGGTCAGAGAGGCAGTTCCAGAGATAAGCGTGTTCAAATTAAAAAACCAACACTCTTCAACTTGGAATATTATTAGTATAGAGTAAAGTAGTATAGATAACTGAAATCTGTCAATTATTGAGATATACAAACTTATATGTGTCTTGGTACTATTTCTACCGATTATAGATTTTAAAAATTAAAGCTATATTATATATTAGCTAATATTTAAACTACTTAATTATGTTTTTTTATTATGTATATATATATATTTATATAATACCTTTTTTTATTTCTATCAATAACGAAAGCTTTGAATTGTTTAAGTATGTGTAAAAATCGAGCACTGTATTGTTAGTGGTGAATTTAGTACTGTATTATAGTTAATGGTAAATTGAGTACTATATTATAATTAGTAGTAAATTGAGCACTGTATTTTTAGTTCGTCGCGAATTGTAGTGCCAACTCACGCCTTGTGTTTGTAATTATCTATAACGTTACGGTGCTTATCCCTTTAAGGGGTTTACGAGTGGCTGCATGGATACACATCACATCATAATGTAGGACACACACTAATTTTTGAAATCATTTTGCGAAACCTAATTAAAAACATACAAGAAACAAATCTATTCTTTATGTTAATAATATAGGACATTTACACTTCAAGATTCTTTAAGAGAAAGCTTTAAAGCTCAGATTTTAGTAGCTCCAGTAAAACTTCTTAAAGATAATAAAGCCACCCAAAAAGTTATCTGCACGTGATATTAAGCATGGCGTAAGATATTCTTGCAAAGTTTAAATTTTCTTTACTGCGACACTTGGTATGAACCCTGCAATTTTCTGACCCAAAAACTTCGCAAGATAATGTTTGATTCCTAAATTTACGGTCTTTTTACGAGTGACTTTTAAGAAGAGTTCACACGGCATTATCTGAGATCTTCGTGACGATAACTTGAACAATTCAAGAGTAGCCTAAATTATTACCTGGGATGCGAAACTGTGTTTTTTTTTTATACGCTTTCAAGCCTAAGCCGCTGAATTGAATATGATGAATTTCGATGTAAGGATAGACGGTACCTTGGTGACAGTTATAGGCTACTTAAACAACGTCAAGTGTGAGTCGGTAGTTTGACAACAACTAAGCAGTTCACTTAACAAGTTCAGTGCGAGTGGAGCCGCGAGAAAAAGCTAGTTGTCAATAAAATTGGTCACAAAGCGCTTATGTATTTTGGCACTTCTTTTTAAGGTGCAAAAAAACATATTCGTAGCCTCAGATGCTTTACGCCCCATTGCAGGGGCACAGGTCGCTTTTTAAAGAAAGTAGCTTAGGCCATAGGTAGTCTACCGCAGTGGCCCAGAGCGAATTGGCAAACTTTTGTCGAGCAATTGCCCACTCGACTGTCCGAGTTTTCAAGACAAAGGCCAAGGCTTCTGACTCGCTTAACGACTGCTGTCTCTGAGTGCCCTCCAAAGTACGGTTTAACACAGAAAAATGTGCCACTATGTAAGCGTTTATCCAGGTACTGACCACGGCCGTCGTTGCCGAAGAACATATTATTTATTACTCAGATATAGTATCGCTTTCTATTTGAATATATAAGGAATGCTTTTACTGGTATTTGCATCTACATAAGCACAAAAAATCAAACACATTTCACCTGTTCATTATATTAGTCTAAATCAGGGTTTCTCAACCATTTTGAAGTCGCGCCTCCCTCACGACTTGCGAAAGTCTTCACGCCTCCCTTTCTTAAATTATTCGATTCTTCGATTAACGCAGCTCTTCGAAGTAAAAGAAAAGAGAAGTAAAATAGTTCTTATAAATAAAATGAAGATACAGTATTGTAAGCTTTTATTTAACCACTAGAGGGCGAGCTGTTACATTTCCAAGCCGCTCCCACATTTAATTTTATAAAGTCACTTCTATAATTTGAATTTTACAGTCTTTTTCGCTCATGCGATTTGCGACTTGCAACTATTAATGCTAGTTTACATAATCTTAAAAAGGGTGAAAAAAAGCAGTCTTTAGGAATTAATAATATCATGGACATTCCGGTGTACTTTAAGAATTCTAAAAGTATTTTTTATATGTAGCTATATGCGTATTGGGTAGTTACCAGGCAAGTAACGTTAATCTTGTTGTCTATTTTATGAGTCTAGTCTAGTAGGTAATTTTTTTATTATCTAATGCTTTGCGCCCCCCTTGAAAGCTCGTCACGCCCCCCAAGGGGGGCGCGCCCCACCGGTTGAGAAGCGCTGGTCTAGAAAGATAAAAATTTATTAAAAAAATACAGTTTAATTAAAATAAACTGTGAATTTCATAAATTAATATTTAAAAAGTAATACTAAAATTTCTGAAATGTTAAGTAAATAATATCGTACCCATCGAAAATATGAGATTTCGTGAATCCGAGCAGAGAGCGTTCCATCAAAAACCGATTGAATTTTCTCCTCCATAGTCGTATATTCTCTCCAACTTTAATATAAGAAGTTTAAAAATATTGAGTTCTTCATTTCTTTTCTATTCAAAAGCTGGTTTTAAATTTGAGTTTAACTCTTTAACATTCAAAACTGTTCTCGTGAACTGAAGAATTAAATTATCGTTTTTTCACTATTTTAATTCGGTTGAGAACAACTAACTGACTCACTTAGTGAACTTAATTACTTTTGTATATACTTCAACTAAAAAAACTGGCTAAGTACGTGTAACACGCATTAAGTTAGGGTTCCGTACAATAAGAATGTCTGAAAAACTTTTTTCATTTGCTTTAAAGCAATTTATTGTAATTTTTTCAGTTTTTCAAAACTTATGGTTTAAATGTGAGGAAAAATGTATAAATAATTTTATTAAGAACTTTAATGAGTTATGAAGACCTATCCAACAATATCCTAGGAAATTATTCTTTCGTTATCAACCTCATACGTTCCCACTGTTGGGGCGAGGGTGATTTGGGCCATAGTCCACATGCGGGCCAGTGCGGATTGTGGACTTCACATAGATCTTTTTTTGACGTATGTTGGTTTCCTCATGATCTGTTCCTTTACCAAAAGCTATGAGTGTGTATAATCAATGTACTGGAGAAATTAAGAAAAAGACTCATTGGGAAAAGAAAGAAAAAGACTCGTGGACGCTGGGCTCAGAACTCCACCATTCAGGACGCAAGGTGAAACCAAAACCAATTGGCCAACACCGACTTTAATTCGTAACAATTTTACATTTATTGTAAAACTTTACGGCGCGCGGCGGTTCACAAAAGGTTTCCATTTTTGTCATTTGTAAGAAAAATATGTTATTATTGTACATCCCAAAAATAGAATGATATTAAAAATGTTTGATACATAAGCTATAGTTAATCTGTGAGTCTGCCTGTTTGTTTGTTATTACTTAACTTTGCTTTTGAGCAACATAATTTTTGTAAATAGTTTAACGCAAGGAGAAGGACAAAGCCTAAATTCAAAAGCTCCCTTAGGAAGAACTGTAACAGTATTACAGGTAAACAAACTATAGATACAGAGCTATAGCTTGCTATATAAAACTTCTTTTAACTGTAAAATTAAGTTTTGCCGTAGAAATCCCACGCCGATAACAAAATCTAGCGTGGGCGGAGCCGCGGGCTAAAGTATTATTATGTGGTGGCAGATAGGTACATGTACATAATATGCATATAGACTCGTATTTACACTCTAATTTCAGTGAGAATCGCCACCTGCGTCCTATATCTGTACTGCGTAGGTGGTTCGTAGAAGTTTCGTAGCTCAGTGGTTACGAGGGTATGATTTTAACATTTTCATAATTATATCATAAATTTAATGGTTTCTAGTTTAAATAAAGTTTCAGATCTGAAAGAAGTTTTTTAAACAACAGAATAGCAATATATCAAATTAAAATAAAAGACGTTTCTGCAACACATTTTATACTTTAAATGAAATTTGATACATGGGGTTTTTGAAATAGATGATACAATTGAATATAGATTTTACTAATATATATTTTTTCTATACCACTAAGATGGCGAACAAGCTTACGGCTAACATAATATTATAATTCATGACTAAAAAACAATTATATTTCTAATAATTTTCTGACCCGGGAAAAACCGATATAGGCCGATCTGCTGAAGTCAGAGCCTCTCAGATTGATTGATTTTGAATCGCGTAGAGTTTTCATCGATATGTTGTCAAGTCGTTTGCGTAAAGGCAGGCAACTGCAGGGGCACTGAGCTCTCTTTGGAGAAGGAAGCTTTAGGAGGCGCTGGCCTAGTGCCGATTTGCGGACG
Source organism: Apoda limacodes (assembly GCA_946406115.1). Taxonomy (NCBI): domain Eukaryota; kingdom Metazoa; phylum Arthropoda; class Insecta; order Lepidoptera; family Limacodidae; genus Apoda; species Apoda limacodes. The sequence goes on along the minus strand of OX291553.1, from coordinate 13,482,681 downwards.
TTGTCGATCTACTGGCCACTCGACTATCAGAGCTTTAAAGCCGCTAATAAGGCTTGGCTTACGACTGCTGTCATATGACAAACAGCCAGAGACCGACCGTTTTATGTGCGTACCGAAACATGCAGGAGCTCAGAAAAATGTGTCACTAATGAACTCGTGGCCTAGTTTCATTCATTTATCGAAAATGATATATGAAGTCAAGCAAGTCAGATGTGGTAAGAATCGGAACGGGTGATCGCCTAGATATTACTTAATATTTATATCAAATTACATTAAAAACGTTGCTTTTACTTCAATTTTAATTTTACAGATATAAATAAGTGTATTTTTCTGTTAAGAGGTATCAAAAAAACAAAACAAACCTTATCTTTGTACAGTAATAGACTGAAATATATTTCATTAAATAATTAACATGCAAAACTATGTGTAGGTAACTAAGTACATCTTATCTTTTGTAAGACGTTAAACATTGGGAATTGTGTTCTGGAAGTTGGTTGCATAGCGCATAGGCGACGTTAAAGCGCTAGACGTATATATATATATGTTGCACTACCTTGGCGTATTTCCAACTGAGTAATTTTGTTTTGCGACTTTATTTTGCAGCTGTATTTTTATTTTTAAATATTAAGCAAAGATTTGTTTTCAAAATACATACCGATAAAACAAATACAAACAAATTAAGACATGGGACCTTATTGGGAACAGTCTCGGGCTGTTCGGACTCTGGAATTCGAGACTAAAATGTATGGAAGTCTGACTTACCTCTCGAAACCCTCTTGAATTCCAGAGTACGAATAGCTGGAGACTGTTTCCAATAAGGTCCCTGAACCACCTCGGATAAATCTGTTTATTAACTTTAGCATTTGAGTACTATTGTCAATAAGCGTCATCTATTTCTTAACTTACAAAAATTATTTAATCAAGTTACGCGGAAACAGAAAATGTATTTACTACACGGAACGCCATATATTTACTAACTACAGCATCTAAGTTCCTTTATTGTCAAGCAGCACCATCTGATGTGAGCATGTCACGCCTTAGTTTTCTGTACGATTTGTTCGTGTTGCAACTACCTACTTTTCAAAACCTTTGAAATTATCTTCAATGATGGAAAATATTAATAATACAAATATACAAATAGCTCCACCGGCTCTAAACTTGGCTATCGGTATAGGATTCATACAATAACTCCTTGAACCTTGCGGGAACTTTTGTATTTTCCAGGATAAAGAGTAACCTTATTGATTAACAAACATCCAAACTTTCCCACTTATAAGGCGAAAAAATTCAGTAGGATTAATAAGTTAAATACTTAATTATTAAACTTTTTCCAGCGACTTGAATTCAGTTTTGTGGAAATGGAAATTCTACGTCCACTCCTTAACTATACTAATAAAGTTTTCAATAACAAGCCTATATGTGTGCCAAATTTCATCTCGATCCATCCAGTGGTTGAAGCGTGATTAAGTTACAATCATCTAAACATGTAAACTTTCACATTTATAATATTAGTAGGACTATTAAATTATGAATATATACCATTTAAGAGAAAATAAACTAAGTACAATGTAAGTTATACTAAAGAAAAAAAATATGTCACCTTGATGTGGATCAAGATCTCTTTTCTGTTGCCTTTTCCGTAAACACGTTCATTCAACCTAAATTGAAAGTCGTTACTCACATAAATCCCCTAAATATTTCTTTGAAAAAATTTATACTTTTTTTTTGTAAGTGTGTTTGTTGTTCTTTGCTAAGTCTCAATATTACTCTTTTATTGTAACTTTATGTTTTTTGATTTTAATATTCACTTAGTGCTTTATTACGTGGTCTGCCTTTCTAAAAGTTTTCTTTTGAGAAAGGTCGTACTATTTTTATACTCTGTTTTTATTTTATTTTTATAAGTATTTATTTCTACTGGAATTATGAAAACTGTATATACTAAGTAATTGTTACTTATTCACTGTTATCGTTTGGGAGGTTATACTAAATCTTTTTTGATACTAGTTTTGTAAATATAAGTTTTAATCACCTTTAACTCTGAACGCCTTTTTTAACCACTCCAAATCGCATCTACGAGAGTACTTTTTATTTATAAATACATTAATATTTTATTTTCTGGATACAATAATTTTGGATCTTGAATTGGATTTTGAATCGCATTAAATTTTATTTTATCTAAGAATTTTCATAACATTTATACTGACTTATTTTAAAACCACACAGTGTATGTGCTGTTGGATCATAATTTAACTTAATACATTTTTATTGAGTTGTAATTATAATTTTGTTGAAGTATTTTCTTGTTTCGTCCATTTCAAAAAGTAGGTAAGCTAATCACCAAATAAAACACACTTTTTGAATATTAAAAGTTAACATTTTAAAAAATTCTTCTAACGTGTATAACTGCAATCCTCCAAAATGGCTATACCGATTTTTTTGTTTCTTGGTTGATGGCTTAAATTCACAATTAGGCATGGCAGGTAGCAGTAGAGGTTGAGTTAAACAAATTAGAATTTCTCTTAGATGCAGTTTATGTTTTCGGAGTGAATTGAGCGCCGAGAGTCGGGAGAGAGACGGTAAATGGCGAGAGAGGGAGGTGACTGGAGGTACAGTATTCAGGTTCTTCAAGAAAGAAGTTATTAGATTTTTGAAAGGTCGGCAACGCGGGCGTAATGTCCCAGGTGTAGCAAGCGTCCATAGGCTGCGGTGACCGCTCATCATCAGGCGGACCGCAAGCTTGTTTGCCACCTTAGTGGTATAAAATATAAAATCTCAAATAAATTCGTTCAACCATTCTTGATCAGTCAAGAGACATACTAACAGACAACCATACCAACTTTTTATTTATAATCCATCACTTTAAAGCTGATAATTTACGACAAATGAGACATATATAGGTATTTATAAAACCACTTTAGTCCAGAAAAACTGCTATCAGAAGCAGTGTTACGGTGATGGGTTCACACGGTCTATACTTTACACCAGAATTCCACTTGCAGCAACAACATTTTTTTAATCATATTTATTCCTGTTTGCCATTAATCTGTGTACATATAAAACTATCAATATCCCATTTAATAAATTAATATGAGAAGAAATATACGAAAATATAACATCGCGATATATATCACCAATCCATAAATTTAAAGATAAGATCTAGCACAGGCATGTCAAACTCAAAGTCATTGTCGGGCCAAATTGATAAAGATCGAAGCATCAGCGGGCTGCAAAAACACTCATTTGAACCATCGCAATTCCAAGCGCGATTTTTACCTAATACTATTTCGTTTGATAACATATATGAAATAAATGTATAAAAATGAAACAATTCAAGGACTTATCATAAGCTGTTCTTAAAATTGGAGCGGGCCACAGCCAGATGAATAAAATAAAATAAACTAGTTTCACATGCTTGATCCGAATCCGACTTCGAAATTATAGACAAACTTATTTCGTATTATCTACAGTTTGAACCATTTAATAATTTTCTACAAAACTTTGTTTACTGTCTTCTATTATAAGTAGTTTAAAGTGTAGCAGCAGTAATGAAACTGCATTCATCTTGAAATGATTTAGGAAAGAAGTTTTGATATCTGAGTCTTTTCATTGTTGCAGATTTAAATATGAAAATTGTTCAGGCTTCATACAAAGTGCAGTGAAGTAGCAATTCATTTTAAAATTCAATAAATGCTATCCGATGATTGGCTAAAATGAATCAATTTCTGACCCTTGTTTAATATTTTTTTTTTACATCAAAACATAGGAATTAAATTGTTTAATTTGGTCCATTTTATAACCAGACACAAACTGGCGGTTCGAAAAACGTATGTAACGTATGCTTATATACCATTTTATGTTATAATGAAAAAACTTAACTTCTACTAATAAAACTAATTTCTCTTGTAAAATATTTAACTAAGTAGGAAGCTGTGAACGTCTCTCTGTGAACGTTCTGTATACAATTTTATCCGTTCTGAACTGATTTTATTTAAGTACTATCCAACAACAGCAAAGGACATTTTGAAAAATTAAAAATACCCTCATATTGAAATACCACGTGAACGAACTACGTAGGAATCCCAGCCCGCTAACAAAATTTATATCTAGCGAAGGCGTGGACACAGCAAGTTTATCAAAAACATGCCAAAAAAACATATTTCAAACCGGAAGTAATAAAACGCGATACTAAGCACCCAAAAATAAATGACTTGCGATTCACGTGTGAAAAATGACTTACGTTTCAGTGAATACGAGCATTGTAAGGGTAAGGTTTCCGCTGAGAGGGCGGAAGATCAAAGTTACCGTTAGAAACTCGGAGATACTGGTGTGTAGCTTAACATCACATTAAGTTCATCTATTGATATTCATTTTGCGCTGCATAAAGCTCCGTTTACTTTAGGACTTACAGAGGTTTTTAAAAAACACATTGTTAACTAAAATAGCAACCATTTTAGAGTTGTCTACTTTTAACTTACAATGATAACTACTTATGAAAACTTATGAGGTATTTCTTTACTTTATATATTGTTATTGCTCTGGGATACGTCTAAGTTTTATAAAACGTGCTTTAAGGTAGAAAAACATTAAAAAGCTATTTTAAAACAGTTACTCCAGTGATATTACCTAGATGTTTTGTGTGCGTGAGATTGACTATTATGCCTTAGTGCTTTTTACTTTACCAAATACTAAAAAAATACTATCAAAATATTTTTAATACAGTTGCTTAAAATGTAGGTTAATATTTACTTACTGGGCACGAGCTACTTTATGTATAAGCATCTCCTTTTTCACAAATGAAATTCAAAAATCGGCGGAAATGAATAGTTTTAAAACAAAAAAATTTCAAAATAAAAAAGTTTTTACAGAAATACTGGCCCACACAGGGATGTGTTTAATACACGCTAAGCAAAATTTAGAATATTTACCAAAATGTGTTTTTGGTTTTAGGTATCTTTGTAAACCTGCATTTGTGTGATTGTGAAATAAAAAACTGTCAATGCTTTAACTTTGTTTTTTTGTGCGAATTGAGGAATTGACGATTACGCACTATAGTGTTTTAAAATCGTCAATTCCAATTCTAAATAAAAAAAAACTGTACCACAGTAGTACGAGTAAGGCGGCAGTTTTGCAATTATATTAGCCTTGGGTAACTCCGGACGTAACTATATTTTTGGATATATATCTGAGGCCGGATGTGTTACAACTCCTTCACTTTGCGAGAAATAAACATGTCCTATATCCAGGGAGTGAATGAACTAATCCAAATAAACAGTAGAGCGTGCCGCCCGTGTCGGTGGCGCGGATCGGCCGAATAGCGATACACGCATATCACTGAAAGTGAGAGGAAGAGAGCTAGCGTTGAAACTTGAAAGCGAAATAGATTGGCATATGATTTTCCGTGCAATACGCTTTAAAAAAGCACTTAAACCGCTTATTAATTAAGTGGACGTTTTTTGTCTTCAATTCAATCGTTTGTTTACGTAAGTATGTATTTACATACTATAGATAAGTATTTACTACAATAGTTTTTTGTATCACCTCTGCTTTGTGACGTGCGCGTGAATATCTGTTAGAAAAATATAATATAAGTGTAAATGATTACTAGTGTATTTGATGAGTGTTTGTTTATAAATAATTATAATCGTTTATTTTCCTGGTAGGATTTGTTTGTGTATAAGTACTAAACTGTGTTAATATTTACACCTATACAAGTTTTGAGTTAAAAATTGCTTATTCATAACTATTTTATTGATAGTCCTAAGTCTATCAAGTGTGAAGGGATATCAAAGAGTATTTATGTATAGCGAGGGTTACACTAACGATTTGTGCACTCGTGATTGAAAGGTACGAAATCGATCCGAGAATTCGTTGGACCGCGGTGTTCTAGAAAATTGCATATTTCCGCGGATACGGATATGCGAAGCGGATATATATCTTTAATTGGAATGATATGTGACATATCTAATCTTTGTCCAGAGTTACTTAGCCCATGGCTAAATTATATTATACGAGAAAAGGTGGATCCTTTTATTACCTACACAAAAATAACTTCATAGTCGAACATAATTGAAGAGTTAGAAACATTAGATAGAAATCATTATCATTATTATAACTTATATAAGTAATATATATAGTAATATATAATAATATTTTTAAAAATAGTTGTTTTAATCTAGAGGAAACTGTGTTAATGAAAATATTGATTCTGACAATTAAATTCGAGCTAATAAAAACCTGAACAGAAAAAGAAGAGACATGTATTGAAAAACATTGACTGTTTTTTTTTAATATAATTGCAAAAATTGCACAACCTCAAGACAGACACAAAGATTTACTTTTGTGATTCCCAAAAGCGATTCAATACGGATGTTGTCCGCTTTCTATCACAGCTAAACCATTATTCCGAGGGTTCAACCTTTGACCCCTCCTTGATCTTTTTTGTCCAATTCTATGCCATGTGAGACAAAACGGTTTATTTATGTTTTATGAATCAAATATTCGCTACGCAATACCTACTTCTATATTTTAAACTTTGCTTTTATCTGAAAATTTCGTCAGTTCCACGTCAGCCTTACCTATGCTAAATGACAAATGTATTTTTTTAATCAATACATCCTGCTTACCTATGGCACCGAAACGTGGATTCTGTTCACACTTATTGTATGTAGATAGTTCTTCCATCATGAGATCAATAAAATTCTGACAGGTTATTATAAAACCTTATTACCTTAAAATTATTAAATTTACAACGACACTAGCGGCCAAACACCTAAGATCAGAGGGTCAGAAAAGTTTGTTGCACTTTATCAAAAATGTTTGCTTTTATAGGGCGCTTTTGTTTTGGAATAAAGAATCATTCTTTTCTTTACTTTTGCTACCTGTAATCCGTTCGTTTAGCATTGGTGTCAAAAACATCAAAATTGTCAAGCAATAGTCTAAGATATTTTTGTCAGTTTGGCCACAGAAAAATGAAACTTAGATGTCTGGAGGTAGGGTTTTGGTGTTAATCTGTCAAAATGCCAGTACATATTCATTGTTTGTGGTAGTATGTGTTATTATCGTAGTGTGTGTACGTCAACCGTTCGTTATACTATAAAATTTTTTGTTAGCAATGTTTCAAAGCTATACGAACAATAGGTGTTGGTGGCAAAACTGGCATTATCAAAAGTGTAAAAAGTATCAAACGTGCCAACTTTTATCTCAAAACGAACGCGTCCTTTCAAGATAAGCTAATATTGACATAGAATTGGACTTCAAGAATATTTTTTTTAAACGATTCAATTTGATTAAAACATTTTTTTGTATTTAAAACCTCAAGCGGACATACGTTTTTTTTAAATGAATATGAATAGTATTTACTTTTCGTGCTAAATTCCACTTATCATAGTAATAAAAGGAAGATAATATGATAATGTTAAGCTAAGAAGGAGCCGGCAGCCATGTTCGTCTATCCTCTTACTAATAGGATTAAGTTCACGGCAGGCAAGATCTAGGACAACGAAGAAATCTAAAACTAAACACGCGCTTAGGTAGACTCTTATCCCCGTTAATATTTATTTAGCGAGCATAAGAAGAGTAAAGTAAAATAAATCTATAGATATAAAAAAATAAACTGGCTGACTGACTGATAAATCAACACACAGCGCAAACTACTGGATCTAGAGATTTTAAATTTTCTTATTTCTTCTTACTTTAAGGTTTCTTATATATTATAAACTTAAGTGAGAACTAAGAAAGGATTTTGCAAAATTCATACACTAGTTTTTGTGGATATCTGTCATTTTTAAATGTATATAACAAGGCTTTAGGTTGAAAACTAAAATTGTCGTGTTTCACCGTTTTTGAAAAATCATCCCCTAGAGGACAAAATGGAGGATGAAGATTTGTATGAGATTGCGATATTTTATAGGTAAATCCTTATTTTTTGAACTTTAATGATTTTTTTGCTTACTGTGCTATCTGATTTTGTATTACAACGATAAGCTTGATTTATCTTGCTACTACAAATACTTATATAACAAGTACCTCTATTTTCTTGTTATATTATCTACTATTTTATTACAAAGTTGAGCTTGCTTTATCTTGCTACTACAAATACTTATATAACAAGTACCTCTATTTTCTTGTTATGTTATCTACTATTTCATTACGAAATTGAGCTTGCTTTATCTTACTACTACAAATAATTATAAAACAAGTACCTCTATTTTCTTGTTATGTTATCTACTATTTTATTACAAAATTGAGCTTGCTTTATCTTGCTACTACAAATACTTGTATAACAAGTACCTCTATTTTCTTGTTATGTTATCTACTTTTTTAATAGAAAGTTGAGCTTGCTTTATCTTGCTACTACAAATACTTATTTAAAAAGTAACTCTATTTTCTTGTTATGTTATCTACTATTTTATTACAAAATTGAGCTTGCTTTATCTTGCTACTACAAATACTTATATAAGAAGTACCTCTATTTTCTTGTTATGTTATCTACTATTTTATTACAACGTTGAGCTTGCTTTATCTTGCTACTACGAATACTTATATAACAAGGACCTCTATTTTCTTGCTATGTTATCTACTATTTTATTACAACGTTGAGCTTGCTTTATCTTGCTACTACGAATACTTATATAACAAGTACCTCTGTTTTCTTGGTATGTTATCTACTATTTTATTACAAAGTTGAGTTTGCTTTATCTTGCTACTACAAATACTTATACAAGGGTTCCCTACCTGAAAAGTATAACTAAGGCTTCGCTGTCCGTCCGTCCATCCGTCTGTCACCAGGCTGTATCTCATGAACCGTTATAGTTAGACAGTTGAAATTTTCACAGAAGATGTATTTCTGTTGCCGCTATAACAACCGAGTCCGACTCGCACTTGGCCGATTTTTTCTTGTTATGTAATCTACTATTTTATTACAACGTTGAGCTTGCTTTATCTTGCTACTACAAATACTTATATAACAATCATCTATACTCTCGCAGTCTATATTATTTCTATATTATATCTATATAATTTCCCGCTAATACTGTAATCAGTTCTTAAGAGTTAGACAGTAGTGCTTAAGAATCTTTTGTAAGCCGATAAAATCTCACTGCAATATTATAATAATAAATTTTATTGGACATTATACACAAATTTTAAATTTAAATTGTAAATGTTATGTATTTCAAATAAAAAATCTATCGAGCCAAAATCATCAAATCATATATATTCTTCATTGTACAATACAACACATATTAACACATAAACAGAAGAAAACTTATAAGTACAAAGGCGAGCTTGTCCCTTGAAAGAGATTTCTTACAGCAAACCTAAGTGTGTAAGAGATAGATAATACACACAGAAAAGTAGGAGGCAAACAGTGTAAGTAATAATAGTAATATTCATAAACTAATTTAAATTTAAAAAAAAAACAAACTGACAATGTCAAAAAGAAGGTCTGGAAATACATGACGCTTTGGTCAGTAGCTTTTATTGTTAATTTGTATTCCTCAGCGAAAAAGTATCCATTTCTCAATGCCTCGTCTTAAGTTGAAATTTTTTTAAGTCTTCCTCTAACTTTGAAAAAAAAACATGATTTTTCACAATAAATGTTTTGAACATAATTATTTCACACGCTTTTCAAATATCCGCAATGGTTCTTAATCTAAGCAACCCAAAGTTAATTTAATGCGTGTACGAAATGCTTTTGGTTTTTTCTCAACATGAGATAGCTGCTTATATGTTTTTTTTTAAAAAATAATATCATGATTTTTTAGTCCATTTCTTTTGAACGAGCGATGAAGCGAATTATTTGAGTAAAGTTTTTTCTTTTTTTCCACAATTCCATTGCTTTGATCTATTCTCAACATTAGCTTTGTTTCTAAAACACTATATTTTTGTATGAGCTACCTATATTAATTTTTTAAGTTAAAATTAAAAGTTTGTATGCTTAGCACATAAAGCAGTTATTAAGTGCAAATTAAAAGTTTTTTGCTTAATACGCGATCTCTAATGAATCGTTTATTAAAAGCAAATTGAATGATTAGTTTTTTATGCAATCTTTAAAAAGGCATAACTTTTTATGTAGAGAACATAACATTTGGCACATTAAAGGAAAAAGGCTTCGAATAATATTTAAAATCAAATCAAATCAAAGAATAATGCAAAATAATTACCTAGCATGCTTCTTATTTTATTTACCTTTATTGCTGCAATATGGATTATTTACCTGGTATTTTTGATAGTCACCTTACCCACGTATTATATTTTTGATTTACCAAGTGATATTTATTAAAATTTTAAAAACCCCGGCGCAAAAAAACACATCCATTGAACGAGTCAAATTAACTTAGAATCCCTTAAAAATTTATCCTTATTTCTCTATACCACTCCATTATCAGATCCTGATCATTATCTATCTATAGTCTTTTCATCAAGACCATTCCAAGAAGCTCAAAGTAATTGGGTATCGTATACAGGATTCAGATGATGCTGCAGAAGCAGGTCAAGGTTACTGTGTTCTTGCAATACATTGAAGTAACAGTATACAGAATTTTGAATCGATCAGACCTGTCAAAGCTAAGATACTCGAAATATATAAATGAGGAATACACTGGGCCGCAAAGAGAGCAGGTCAATTATAAAAAATGTTATACCTTTTAAAATATTTGAGCAATTCGTTTAAAAACCGTTAAAATAAGATTTAAAACTTTTTATTTCATTTTGGTGATTGTTAAAACGCATAAATAAAAAAATTAAAACGATTTTTTTTAAATTTAAAAAGCAAATTCCAAACCATTTGTTTTTTTTGAAAGATTAAACAGAAAATTTTATAGTGCTTACATAAAAGTCATAAACATAGCAATTTTATTTTATTGTCATAAGCAAATTCATTTTGAAAGAAAGTAAGTTAAGTAATGACTTTTATGTAAGCACTATAAAATTTTCTTTAATACAGTCTTTATTTTATAAAGCGAGCTCCAATATTTTGGAAGTTATTGAGGATTTTGTTACCGACCCGCTTATAAATGCTATACCGCTTATAAGTCTATCTGTCTGTTACATTTTTACAGCTAATCCAATGACCCGATTGCGATAAAATTTGGCAAGGTAAAGACAATTTAGGACATAGACTACTTAAAAAATTGTCAAGTGTGAGCCAAAACCCCTTGTGCGATAATAAAATAGGCGCGGGTGAAGCCGCGAGTAAAAGCTAGTAGGCCTATCAGTCGGTACAAATTAAGTATAAATTCTATAATTTTTTATCAAATTTAAGAGTCAAATTTTAGGTTTGATCTCAGTATAAATCCTATTTCAAACTGTAAATTAATTTCAATAATTTTCGTAACAACACAATGAATACTTAAAGTAAACCATTCATTCATTGACGTTTGAGAGTCGAGTTTGAACAAAAGGAGCTTATCACAATCGCCACGAGTGCACGAAGTCAATTCTGAACTTTCAATTCAATTATAAGTTGAATTTAACGGGCAAAGGGGCAATTTCTACCAAAATTGATATCAATTCAATCGGTTTATTAAATTTTCTTTAAAAATTTTGAATATTAACAGAACTAGGCAAGTCAAAGCTTAGTTATAATACTTGGTTATTGTTTAATTCTCTATAGGTCAACAAAAATATTTAATTTAATGTTACAAAACAATCATCTATCAATATAACAAAGATTAAAACATTGGCATTAAATAAATTAACTATCAACACTTGTACAACTACTAAAAAGATAAATTAAACCAGACGAATTCAGAAATAAGGATAAACGAACAGAATTATTGTTTTGGCATCAAATTTACTGATTGCATGTCAAATCTCAATTTATATTACGGAGTTTTTAAATTGCTCAACAATGTATTAATAATATTACACCTGCAAATTGCATACCTACAATAAATTAACAATGGTGTAACTATTAATTAACTAGTCGATCGCCACAAACTGGGATCTTGCGATTTTCCTTTTTTACATAATAAAGCAAACGTACATACAAAAAAAAATTAAATAAATAAAAAATTCTTCCTGCAAAAACATTATAAGGACTAAAAAGCAATTTTTTTTTTTCGACTTTCGCTTGACTATTTTATGTACCGTATAACATTCAGGAGATAAATATATTTCACTAGCTTCGCCCGCCCTAAATTTGGTTACCGGCATAGGATTCTTACTCCTCAATTATAAAAAAAAACACAGAAGGTAAAATATTTTTTAAATAATACGTACCGCCCTTCCCCCTTATGACTGCCCGCCGGCCTCGCACATCATAAATGCGCGCGATGAATTATTTTGCTGCGAAATTATTTTAAAACTGCGATATCTCCAAGATATTCATTGAAATCGAGTGATGAACAGGGCAATTTTGTTTTAAATTAAATGCTTGTGATGAATAAATAACGTATTAATTTGGATAAACATTAATATCATGTTATTAAAAACACCTTCACAAATAGTGCATAATTTTAGAACAAATATGGTTAACATAAAAAAGGTTATAGTGAGCCAACCTTAAAATATACACATATGCTGTCGCGGATTTTGTTTTAGAACTTTTATAGGGGAACAATTCTGTCATACATGATTTTAGCGAAACTTTAACCGTTTACGCAGCGCACGCAGCGGAAGCTCTCAAAAGGATAAAAAAACCCCGATTTTGAAACATTTTGCATTGGTGCTCCGCTCCTGTTTGTGTTAGCGTGATGATATATGGGCTATACAACACTGAAAGAATTTTTTAAATCCGACCAGAAGTTCCTGAGATTGGCGCGTTCAAACAAACAAACTCTTCAGCTTTATATATTAGTATAGATTTGAGTTCTCATTCATTGAAATTGGTCCAGCCGTTTAAGCTACAGGATGTCACAATGGAATGGACATACATACATACATACACTCAAAAACATTACCCTCAGTCTGGGTCAGTGGGATAAAAAAGCATCTATCTGGCGTAAAGACTGATTTCATTGAAGAGTGGAGCAACGGTACTTAAATTTATTATCAAAAAAACATACAAAGCTACCAACTCTTCAGTATCTCAAACTTAGATCTAACTCACTTTGCTTACTCGGTCAATTAATTACAAGCAATGAACAGGTCTTGCAAAAAATTTAGCTTGTTTAACTTTAAAATTAAACGTCATGTTAAATCTCGATAATTCTCGTACTACAGAATTCGTAGTAAATGTATGCATAGCACACATTTGGCCAATTATCTTTCGGAATCGGCGAATAAGTTATTCAGAAGCTTAAATACTAACTTTATCTAATTTAGAACTTTTATCATGTGTTTATTACCACCGACAACGACGTCAATAAAAGTTTGTTTTTTTTTTAATTTTACATAATTTACAAACGTCTCTCTTTAAGTCTTGAAAGAAATTAACTCATTTCACACATGTAACTACATGATCACTTAAGTAGCTATAAATAAAATATTAAATTACCTATATCTACTTTTATATAGTAGGACTCGGTTTTTATACGGAAAATTAAAAAGTAAAGGTAACAATATATTAATAATTTTATTAATACTTTTATGAGTGCACGGAAAAACTTTCTGTTAAAACTAATATAACCAGTAACTATAATTTAAGTAAAGCAAAGCTAATTTGTAAGATAAGCATCAACAGTGTTATTCCAAGAATAAACAATGGACCCAACTCTCTCCAAGTTTCTTATCGTTTGCCTGCATGAGTTATTCTCCGCTCCAAGCTGTAAAGCAAGTAACTCGTACCAACTTAGTCTACCATTACTAGGAATTTAATGGATGTAGAAGTTGTTGTTTGGGAATTTAAAATGAATAAGTCCCTTTTTTAATTCAAACAGACTTTTTTCTCCTTTTTCTTAGACTCTTTCTTAAAATTCACTACTAGGTTATTTTGCATGATCACTCTCGAAAAATGTAGGTGAAATAAGTACAAGAAGAAGTAGTACATTGTACATTAAGGGTGGTAAGGAGTAATTTACTAACAAGTGGCTATTTAGAAGCCTTAGACGGAAGTTTGTAATTTCCGTACCTTAACAATAATTTACGTTTAATGATTATAAATGAATACCTTATTTTGAGAATTCAAATCATAGACATTACATGCATAACTCAGTGTTGACAAGTTTCTCTTAAGTATATCTTTAATTGAAAAAAAAAACGAGTTGTACTCCGGGAGTGCCGGCAGAAGTAAAAACATACTAGCTATTTACTTCCCATCACTTCATCATTCATTCATCAGCTACTTTTGAGCCCTTCACAACTCGAAACCTATTTAACCTACAATCATGAAATTTGGCATAGTTATTAAAGACCCTTAGCTTGTCTAGAACACATTTCTTAAATGTATCTCATACAGTTATTGATATATTAACGTTTAAAAGCCGGATTTTTTATGACTGACTGACTCACTCACTGACTGACTTATAGATCAAAAACTTAACCCACTTCCGGATAACCTCGATGATATTTGGCATAAAGGTAGCATTAGGCTTATACAAAGAAAAAAATCTGTAAACTGAAAATTATTTTTATAAAGTATCAACAAAGTAATAACAATTTTATATATGCTATATGGTACCTATATTAAAACTGTTGAGGTTAAGTTTTACGCCGTCTGAATTCACCCTGATGCTATAGCACAGTGTAGGTGGGCAACGGTGGTGCGGTGCGCGTGAGGACTCAGAGTTAAAACCTTATATTAAACGTGTACTCCATTATCAATCAAGATCCAAATCAAAAAAAAAACCATTGCTATTAATCGTAATATTATTAACATTGTAACGTGACAACTTGTGCCTTTCACTTTTTATGTCTGTCTCTCTCGCTCTTAGGCGGGCTAACCATGCCGCGTGCCTCTCACTCGCTCTCATTGTGAGCGCATAACGTGAGCGGAGCGTAACGCAGTTTCTTGAAGTGTCACCCGGCAAACCAATTTATAAGACGTTGTCACGTCAAAAAGGCATAAGAAAGTCCTATAGTAGAATACAATCACCTGCGCACGTTATACCACACCGACTTGGCCGAATTCAAAATAAATCAGAAAACGTGTAAGAAGAAATGCAGGTAATGAATGGGCAATTCACTCAAATATTTAAAATGTTTAAGAAAATTTGGAAAATAGCACAAAAAGAAAACTATTTTTCCTAAACGTAAGAAAAAAGAGTAATTTTGTAAATAACAATGTATTAATGATAAATACCAATAATTTCTGTAAAAAAAGTAATAATATTCCATCAAAAACATAAATGTAAGAGCTAAAGTTTAATATAACGAATATGCGTCATTGTCGACTTCGCCAAGAAAAGAATTGAGATCTATATGGGTGCCGAGTTCTGTGTAGAAATTCCTAAAATTCAAGTTATAAGAACATTCTACATTATAAAAATTATTATTATTATTTTTATTATTATTATTATTATTATTATTATTATTATTATTATTATTATTATTATTATTATTATTATTATTATTATTATTATTATTATTATTATTATTATTATTATTATTATTATTATTATTATTATTATTATTATTATTATTATTATTATTATTATGATTATAATTATACTTTATTGCATCAACATAAAAAAATTACAAACTAAACATATTTACAAGTAGAGAAAAACAAAAGGCGGTCTTATCGCTTTAAATTATATATATATTCTTCTTGCTTCTTGGTACTACTACAATATTTATTACTTAATAGTTACTATAAATACTTAAATTTTAACAGACACTTATTTACACAATGTATTTATTTCACTTGGGATTTAATTTAAGCTCAAGATTTAATTTTCTTGTTTATACCAACAAACCAAATTTTAGAAAAGTTACTTTTAGGCATAATATCAACCTAACAGTATAAGTAGAGTACAAACAAGACGTACTTACACTAACTTGCGTATGAATTAACGAAATTAGTTGATTAGACAAATATAATATAGTAGCTGACCCAGTGAACGTTGCTTCTTTTTTTCAAAACAACTGCCGCATCAACTTATTGTCAAAGGGTTGTACTAATTTAGAAACATTCCCCGGTGTGTGCATAACAACTTACCAAAATTTCATTACAATCGGTTTACCCTTATTGCGCGAGTCCGACTCGCACTTGACTCTTTCGGAAAATCCTATCAGAAATTTTATCGGATGCCTACGTCATACAAAGAACACACCCTCCAAGTTTCAGGTGTCTACGATCTGCGATTTAGGCTGTGCGTTGATCCGTCAGACATTCGGGACAAAGCCTTTTATATGTATAGATATAAGCCTATACGTGAAAACTAGCCAAGTCAAATTTTAGTTTATTATATAAAAATCAATAGATGTTTATTAGTTTCACAAAAACTTGAAAACGGCTAGACCGAATTGGATAATTCTTTTTTTGTTGTGTACGTTATTGCTAGAAAAAAGGATCAAGTGCGAGTCAGACTCGTGCACTATAGGTTTTGCACTAAAGAAATTTTGATAAGTTATTGTGCACAAGCTGGGGAAGGTTTCTGAGAAAAAAAACTGGTCAAGTGCGAGTCGGGCTCGAGTTCTAAGGATGAACCGATTGGATTGAAATTTTGGTAAATTGCTGTGCACACGCCAGGGAAGGTTCCTAAATTAGTTCAACCCTTCAACAAAAGGAGGCGCGCCAGTTGTTTTAAATAAGAGAAACAACTTTCGCCGGTTCTGCTAGTTCAAAATAAAACATTTTGCCAAATTTTGGCACATGATTAGATTACAGCTAATTATTAAAATTTTCGATGTTTCGAAATATAAATCCCTGAACTTTACGGGAAGCAGATTATTATTTGCTAAAGTGCTCTCTCCTTAATATGTACCTTTATACATTCCATGTCACTATCTGACGTACATATTTAAAAAAAAATAACATATGTATTTATCTGCCGTCTTAAAATAACGCTTCGAGTAAGCGCGCATGGAAGTTGGATTGGGACCTATCGCGCCTTTTTTAGCCGACTTCAGAAAAGGAGGAGGTTCTCATTTTGGTTGTATGCTTTTTTTTTCTTTTTTTCATGTTTGTAACTTCAGAATTCCGTTATTTATAAAACGATTTGAAACATTTTTACATAAAGGGAAGGATTAACCCACAGATTGGTCCCATTTCAATTTAGTAGGGATTGGTCCACGAAAACCAGAGTTAGATGAGAAAATGTTATCATCAAATGATACAATCATTTTGATTATTTATGTTATATTTCTTAATGCATGTAAATAACTTGGCTCTACTATAGTATGTCCTTGCCGGGAATTTTGTTTATCTTCATTTAGATCATTACTATATAGTTGTCGGTTTTATATTTGAATTTAATTTGATTCAAGCAGGATATAGATAAAATATGATTGTGATTTTCTTACACTTTTTAAGCAATTTTTGTTTGTAACTGAATTCACAGTAAATAAGATCTATATTGATGTTATATCAAACCACGTTTCGTGTCAGAGTAACAGCGAGCTATAAATTTGTACCATATTGTCTGCTCGGCTGCTGCTGTGATTTATTGCAAGTGCAGTCGTGAAGGCTTTGAATCGCAAAGGATTTTTCAAATATTTTCTAATAAATAGAAATCATTTTTTACGCACAGTGTAACTTCAGTAGTTATTCCTTATAATTAAATAATAATTTGTCATTATGGGGTTCTTCAAGAAGGGAGTGATTAAATTGCCAACGATTTGGCAATGCGCAGTTATTGGTCCGAACGTTAATAGTGTACGGTGACTGCTCAACATTAAACAAACCGTAAGCTTGTTTGCCATAAAGGTAAACAGAAGTTATATTAGTATAAACAGTCGAGTAGTTTTGCCTTAGAATTTTATAACCTTTTTTGTTAATGTATTAAATTATTCCTAAAGGATTTTAGGCCAAATGGCGGCCGCAAAAAACTGTCAGATTCTAAATTATGAAATTTTTAGAAAAGCTAGGGTTTATCATGACAATAAAGACCCGCTAGGGTTGCCTAATCAGAACCTGAAACAGAGGGGAAATAAGGCGCAGAAAGGAATTATTGCGATTTTGGCAATAATTCTAAAATTGTATTTCGTTAAATGATAAAAATATGTCTTTGAAATGTACAAACGAAGCTATACCTCATTTACCATGAAAACCCTAAAGAGACAAGATTTTTACCTCCTATTCATTTCCCATAATTCATATTGTTTAAGGTTATGAAAAGGCTTTAGGATTTTAGGGTTCCGTACCCAAAGGGAACAAAACGGGACCCTATTACTAAGACTTCGCTGCTGTTGGTTCATCTGAACGTTAGACAAATAGGGGCTCAGATACAACGAACGTGATTTTAGTGCTCGATATCGATAACGGCAACAAGTAGACGCTTGAAATATTCACAAAATATTAAGTTATATATTTAATTTAAAAACATATAATTAAATTAAAATAAAACAAATATTTAAGGGGAGCTCCCATACAACAAACGTGATTTTTGGCTGTTTTATAGATAATGGTACGGAACCCTTCGTGCATGAGTACGACTCGCACTCGGTCGTTTTTTCTTTATTTTCGCAAGGAAACTCTAGGTTTTTGAAAATTTCATCCTTTAAGGAATTGACGTGTTTTTTTGCGGCTTTTGTCGCTTGGTCTATTTTATCAAAATATGCTACGAATTCTGACTGTTAAATTGGCGAACAATTAAATTCATGCAACATTCCCTTTTTACTGATAGTGCATTCCATCTCCATTGCAATTCATTGGGCGCAAACCAGACTCGAGGAAACTTTACAGCACGAAACTTGAAATTCTTTGTTGTCCCTACCGAAATTCGAATCCCGAACCATCGACAAGACAGATAAACAGACTGCCAAAGTGTTACTTCGCTTATCTTTTATTAAACTAGCTTGCTCATATTTAACTTTCAAGTTGAAGGCAATCTTGTTTGTTAGTCCTTCAATTAATAAGTTAAATAAGTTAACGACAACTATATAAGACCTAGGACAGGTGAAGACTCTAAAACTTGTCACGTACGTTAGTAGTCCAATCTTACTTGTCTCACAACTTTTAATGGAAGGTACTTTCAGGATCAAACTGATAAAGCCACAGTAATTACTTATTCCGCCCAACAAATACCTAGGCAAAGCGGCAAAAAACCGGCATTTAAAATGTATGTTCAAATTTTCGAATTAATAAATTACTATATTTGTAATCGCATTTTTGAAGCCGGCCTTAACTATTTTGATAAAACTTACAATATAGAGATTTATGGGGGCGAAAAATCGATCTAACTAAATCCCATGTCTAGGAAAAATCGTTTTGCCCGGGTTTTCAAGCACGCAATGCTAGGAACTTGACTTGCCCGCGCAATATTATTGGTAATTTTGCCACAAATAACACAAATATTATCTTATCAATTCTGCCACGCTGGTGTGTGCGAGTTCGAATTGCCTAGCAATTGGTAATTATTTTTTTTCAGTTTTATTTTCAGTTCTATTTGGTTAAAATTTTATATTTAGTTGCTATTTTAGTTTCTAAGTTTGTCTCAAGCAAAGCTCGGTCGTCCGCTTTAGTTCATAAATATTGAAAAAGATAATGCTATGTGTCAAACATCGATGTCGTGATATGGAAGAGCGACATAGATTTAATTTAAGAGCATAACAATGACAGCTCAGGGTTTGAGCATGTATTTTTGTCAAATGTATGTATGTAGGTTAGCTTTCTTTTGCTCCTCGATATGTCAAGTACAAATGGACCAATTTGTCTTGTGACCATATCAATCGATACGCCACGTCATGACTTAGATCTAAAAATGGGTTGAGCAAAATCGGTCTAGTGGTTTGTTTTTTATCGTTTTTTTTTTAGTATTTGTTATCTTAGAACATTTGCTAATTCGCACTGGGCCAGCTTGGTAAAATATGGCCTAAGCTTCTTTTTTATCAACAACGGGTGAGGCAAGAAACAAACAACAGTAAAACGTAGATCGTTTTTTGGCTTCTTAAAGTTGAAGTTTTATTATAATGCTGTTGTAAAATAACCCTACAACTAGAGCGTAATGTCCTCTATAAAGTAATCAAAATGGGAATCATATTAAAATGTAAATTTCGATGGCAAAGTTTAGATTATTTTATGACACAGTAGAAACTAACATTTGGGACCCTCTTTTCTTAGCCAAGAAGCAATAAAACTTTTTATCGAGGTATTTCTAGTTTAGTTTTTTGTACCGAAAAAAAAGAGGTGATTCTTTCTAATGACCTACAATAATCTACTGGTATAAAATTAGCCGTCATACACCCCACTGCTGAAGCACTAGCCTCTCTTCGAGGAAGGAGGCTTAGATCACGGTCCCTTACCTGGTGCGTATTGGCGGACGTTGTTGTACTTGTGTCCACTCTTCTCTTAGAGTTTTCACCCGTAAGGCCTCTGACTTTGCTTAATAACTAATGTTATATGATATTAGCCAGTATTGACAATGTTAACGTGTCCTCCGAAACACGAAAGAGTGAGCCGCTAAACAATTACCCATCCAAGTACTAACGACGTTGCTTATTTTCGCATATCGTTTCCGATCGACAAATTGGTATGGTAGGTATAAGTCCATATATATATAAAAAATCGTCAAATATTTGAATCATATTTTATCTCCAAATAACAATTAATTTTATCATTTTGGTAATAAAATTCTTTGTGAAATAAAAATCAAATTTTGAATTGTGAATCAAGTCATATTGGGTGTGAATCCCTAAACAACAAAGGCTATAACGCTTTTGAGTAACAACAGGAAATGCGGGTTTCTACACAAGAATATTAAGTGTAATCTATTAAAATGAATTCAAAGTTAAAGGCACGGACACTACATCGAAAAATTCAATAGATTTCGCAAAACAAAACCGTGACCAACTTCCACGAGCACAAACTATAACGTGCTTGGTATACCAAATTTTCTTACTATACGAGCAGTTGCAAGAAATCCTAGGCTAATAATCCAAATAAAGCGCGGACAGAACGCCAAACAAAAATTAGTTAAGAATATAAATACTATTTTTTTGTAATTAGCAAGTGCTTATTAGTAAAACTACTTAATTATATAAAAGGAGTTTGTAGAAACCCCCCCCTTATAAAAATAATAAAATTATAAATTTGAACTCACGTGGAGTATACTGACGTAGTCGCCAATTTGAATACGTGAAGGCATGTGTAATTCTAACATATTATTGTTGTCTCTATTATTATAAAAAATGTTAATAGTATTTTGTAACCGTTAATGTTATTATTAAAGAAAGCTAATATTTTATTTGGCTGTGATCGTCTAGTGGCGTAATCGTCTAATTGGACCCCTCGTTGTGACCGATAATAACCCCAGATCCTAAGAGGTATGGATTCAATCAGTCCCAGGTGTGAAAGAATAAAATCAAAACCCTAATTTTACATTATACCTACATTAAAACCAATGGCCTATAACTAATCCTTAACCGCAGAACCACTAAGTCCTGATCAGCATTAGACCAGAATTTGAATTACTAAATGCGAGTTTCAGATTAAAATATATGCGATTTATTATCCTAACGTAGTCGAAGTACCCTAGCCTAAGTCACCCTATTCACCAGCCTAGCTACCTCCTTACAGCTCCGAACATGTCTCGTAATAACACGGTTGGCCCTCGAACACGATAGGCCTTAAAGTTATAACGACTAAGACCGCATACCCCTTAAGTGAAGTCGTAATCCTATAGTAATGTATGAAGTCGCCTCAAAGGAGAACTCTTAAACGGTAAGTAGCCCATCGATACGCTAGTTATCTTGCCCTTAAGTAAACTTGTGACCTCATAGTACTGTAGGAAAATCACCTTAAAAGGAAGAACCCTTAGACATATGAAAGTACTAACCACTAATAAACTCACTGGCTTCCCCTTAACTAAAGTGGAACCCTTAGACATATGAAAGTACTAACCACTAATAAACTCACTGGCTTCCCCTTAACTAAAGTTATACACTTATAATATAACGAAATCATCTAAGAGACAGACAGACCTATTTAATAACTAAATAAATTATTAGCAGATACGCTATTGATCCCTTAATTAACCTATAACCTACACAACTAACCTGTCGCCAGTTCTCTAGCTTGCGCTTAAGTGAAGGTCGAAACTAATAACAACATATATAAGACATTAGGGAGACAAGCGGACCTATTAAGTACATAGATAAATTATTAGCCGACTAGCTGTCGATCCCTTAAGCGAAGTTATAAAACTGTAATGTAATATGAAAAGTCACCATACGGATGAACTAACAGATTGAATATATATATAGATAACACACGAATATACTCGCGGCCTGGCCCTTACGTAAATTACACAACCCTCTTAATAACACTAAGAATGCACCACAGATGGGCCGACTGGTTTAGTAGTTGCATAATTATTGGTTGACAACCCGTGAACAACCCCTATGTGAAACCATAAAGTCGTAATGGTATTCGAAAAGCCACCCCAAGACAAATAGACAATCTAAGTATATAATGAGCCTACCACTATCTTTACTAGCTTCTCTTCAAATCTTATCTTATAATAATATATGGAGAACCGCCGTAAAGACAAACTAACAAATTAGAAGTAAATGTAGACCTAAAATACAACTACAGCCTACCTTTGAATAAAGTTATGACATGGTTCTAACCGTATCCGGAAATCCTCATACATTCATGATTATTATTTTACCACTGTGGCTCACGCCATCTGTGTAGTAATCGTGGAACTACTCGGTCGATCGATATCTTAGCTAACTGTCTAATAATCTTGGAGACATTGAGGAGGTCTTATAGAGGGCGCTAAGGGCGGACGATTTAGTATGGAAGTCTATCTAAATCTACCAATCCTAGTTTCCAGGTCGTTTCCGGGTAACCCTAACTGGGAATCATCCAGGAAAATTCACATATACAACCATTCCTTAAGGGTTCGTAAGTTGTTCTATTCAGAATTGTTGGGCCCGCCACCAAATTATCCCTTCGGCCAATTAAAGACTGAACGGTCAGACTTTTCATACATTTGCCTGTGCGTCGAAGTGCCCAGCTGGCGTCTCGTGGTCACGTGGGTGCGCAGAGTTCACACTTTAGTCTTCTGCGCAGATACAGAGTCTAATCGTGTTACTCGACCTTCCTTCGACTAATTTACGTTGGCTCGGTTTTGGTTTAGTATCTCGCGACCCGGTCAATACGAATTTCGTTATTAGATCTAAAATTGGGTTTGTGTTTACAAACTATGGCGATTATCTACACTAGAATATAAAGTTTATGAAAACAAAACTATAAAATTGAGACAAAACCTAACGCTCGCCTAACTTATACCCTAGGTTGTTCCTACTTGATCGCTAAAATGAATGTTGAAAATTAATTATGTATAACTTGAATTTGAATAGCCTTAAGGGCCTAGGGTACCGTCTGGCCTTAAGCGTTTGTCAAATGTATCGTACCTATTATCTGACTAACGTCTTGGAACCTTTAACAAGGAAGGTATATAACGAGCAACTCCTGACAGCCTCGTAGATAGGTTTAATCAAACTAGCTTACCTTGTGGCTTCGCCTTCCTGTCATTTAGTAATCGAGTTAATAGATAACCTTTATCCTTCGTGCACTGTGCCTTAAACTGTCCTTTAGGATAGGTAAGTAGTGCTCCCCGCCTACTCCTACATTTATAACGCCACGGAGGTGGCAAACAACCAGGCGACCATGTATTTATCCTTACTACTATGACTAACTACGGAACTAAGGGGACCATTTCGTTATTATTTGAATATAACCTACGATCGGTCGGTTCGAACCCGAGGCTCCTTAAGTTTAAATAGCCGCTAGTCCGGAGAAGCTATGCTCGCCCGAAACATATGCCGTGCAAGCTAAGTTCACAAGAAATAATAAAATAGGTGTGCAATTACGCACATGGTTAAGTGGTAAATTGTTCATCAGAGTAATTAAGGCGACAGAACACCTAGTTTGACACACAATAAGTATGTTTAAGGTGGATTGTAAGGAAGACATATTCACACTCAGGACCTGGCACATTAGCCAGATCAAGTAAGGGTTAGCCCTTTTCTGAGTGTTTAGAACTTAACGTTTCGGCTTTCCATACAACAATTCAGAGCCTCATCAGTTAGTAGAGAATTGTGTATGATTATACTAATACGTCTTCAACGGGGTGATTCATGGTGAAGAATAGAACAAATCCTGACCCACTAATGTCACCTCATAGCCTGTTAATAAAGTTTGGTCAAGGTTGAAGTTCTGTCATATTTATCTTAAATGGCTCAGTCAAAACATAAATTAAACAGTATAAAGCAATAAAATAAAGCCTAGATAGTCTAATAAAAAAATAGACTCGCTAGATTAATGTCGCGGCCCTGAAAAACATATGAGGTTTACGTTTATTTTTTACACAGGAAACAAATATTTAAATATGAACACAATAATACTTAGCTTTCCAAATCTATCCGTCGCAGTAATGGGTGGAGTGGAGGTTTTATTTATATACGAATTCCTTAAGGAGATTGGGTTAAAAATCCCACATTAAATTTTAGCCACCCATTACCTAAACGGCATCTAACAGTTCAGCTTCCCCACTCGACGCCGGTGAAGGGTGGAACTGGAGCCAACCCAGATTTAGGTTTTATCAGCCCCCTCACACCCTTAGATTCCTGAAGCCTGCAGTTATTCTAGTATGTCTCTAACATCAAGCCCCAATCTTCCCTAATCTTATAACAAGCCAGACCCCGCTTGAAGAACCCCTACTGTGATTGCCCCGTCCTCACCTACCTCTATCTACCAAGGGTCTGCTTGCTTTGGGGGTCACCCATACCGCAACGCAACAAGACATCGGGACTAAAATGATTGAGATAGTAAGTAGCGGATATAGAGATATCATTAACATAACCATCAATTACATGTAACATAACTGTACCATTCTAATGAGCATCTACCAAAGCGTGTAGGATTTTCATTAATGAAGATACATATACACAGGACAGGATTTACACAAGGGTTGCCTGCCAAGTCATGTAAGCATGCCCCGTCACCTCGAATCCGATCAAAGCGCGAAGTCGATGCTCAGGACTTGCGTAGGGCTTTCATCAATAAGATATACATATACACAGGACAGGATTTACACAAGGGTTGCCTGCCAAGTCATGTAAGCATGCCCCGTCACCTCGAATTCGATCAAAGCGCGAAGTCGATGCTCAGGACTTGCGTAGGGCTTTCATCAATAAGATATACATATACACAGGACAGGATTTACACAAGGGTTGCCTGCCAAGTCATGTAAGCATGCCCCGTCACCTTAACCCTAACCTTAAACGATTTCTTAACTAATCAGATCAGAGCCTAATTACGGGGTTTCTTCCCACAAAGTATCACAAAATTTACAACATCATGTTAAGAGACGCCGATCCCGGCAGGAACCCTTTTCTCCACTAAATTTTCTGCAGAAATCGGCAATCTCTTTTCCTTAGAGAGTACATAGCCAACAATGTCAACAAACTACCTCTGCATTTTTAATAAGCAAGGGTTTTTCCTTCTCTACTCCAAATTTACAACTAGAATCCCGGACTAAATCCCAACCAAAAAGTCAACCACTTTCAATTTTCCCCAACCAACCCTTCACTTTAACCAAGGTGGCATCTTACACGGTCCCTTACACAGTCCTTACGCCATAGTATAAAGGAAGTCCCTCACAAAGCCCCATAGTACAAACCCATCAATAATAAGTTGACATTGCTAGCCTCAGTTCTCACAAAAGACACTTACTGATATTTGATGTAGGCGAAACGTGCACGGCGTCGGTATTAAATTTCTTCAAACCTTTGTTCGTCCTGTCCTTCCCGCTTCCTCAGGAATCTCGAGCACGGCCAGCCTCTCGGTACGACGACAGTGGAAAAGGGTGCCGCAACTGACGCCTATCGCTTATAACCGTTCTCCCCTCCCCCCCGATAGACGCGGCCTGAACGCGTGGCGTGTCTAGGGATTGTGGCGCCAGTTAATTTCTTCTTTATTTTACTTCCACGTGTACCCACGTGCTTCGCATTTTAGTGGCCAGTTACTTTATAGTAATAATCGGACATCATATCGAGATCGTAAACCGATTCTACTAAACTCTTTACCTGCCGAACTAGTTTCTCCGCTTCTTTGTGACTCGATTATACAGCTTCGATTAATTTACACATTGAAGGCTCGTCGTAAGCGGCGCGGAGCCTACTCTACTATCCCTCTCGCACCCTACGATATTTATAACAATTAACTGAAAATAATCGTTCGATATTCTCCATATATTTTAACCTCCTGGTTATCTGCTACTTTACGAATCGGTCGTATTTAACGAGTAATTATTTTTCTTTGTGTTGATGATTTTAGGATCCCACTGCGATTTACGCCTTATGACGTAGGTACAACCATATTAATCGAACCCCGGTGAGGACATCCGGGCCCCTCACTTACTTCATACTTCATTGATCTCCTTTCTATCCATTTATTAGGAGTATCCGATCGGTATGAATTACGAAGGTGATTAATCAAATTTATATTTATTATTGATAAATTCTATCTTTAATTCACCTGCTCTCTTAAAACTTAAATTAGCATGTCAACACCG
Source organism: Apoda limacodes (assembly GCA_946406115.1). Taxonomy (NCBI): domain Eukaryota; kingdom Metazoa; phylum Arthropoda; class Insecta; order Lepidoptera; family Limacodidae; genus Apoda; species Apoda limacodes. The sequence continues at coordinate 13,456,114 of OX291553.1, read as the reverse complement.
TGTCGTGGGGTCCAGATTATTACAATTCTTTAAAAAAGGCTTGGGACCACTACAATCCTCCCCAACAAGTCATAAATGTACACTTATCAGTTGTGACTTGTTTCTTAATTAACCACTGGATCTCTACACCTAAGTTTTAAGACCTCGACTTACAACTCGAACCTAGTTCAGTAATGACATATAAATTACTCGAGACTTAATCTAACCTTAATTCAGCAATAACGCTAACCTTAACCTAAAAACCCCTACATAAACCTAAATCCAACAACCCTCATGTTGACCTGGACTTCCCAAACATAACCGTAACCTAAACCTTATAACCCTCATGTCCACCCAAACCTAATAAACCCTAATGTTAACCTAAACACTATAAACCTCATGTTAACCTAGACCTCCTAAACATATCTGTAACCTAAGCCTAATAATCCTCATGTTTACCTAAACCTAATAAATTTTATGTGTACCTAAACCCTATAAACCTCATGTTTACCTAACCCTAATTGCCCTGAACCTAATAAACCTAATATTATCCTTACCTTAATCCTAGCCCTGCCGTCAGTAAAAAAGAAATCGCATCGAAATTTCCCGTAACCTCCTCCGAGAGCGGTATCGCGACTAATACACAAGGCCCCTTATACAACAATGAAAACTTCCTAATCCACTTCACCCTCACACTTGAGTTATCAGTTCTACGCGCTTTCATCAAATTCCCTGACCGGAATTGTTCCTTTCAACGTGTCTTCTCATAAGGATCACCCTTCCTTTAACTGCACTTTACCCATTCAGTCCTAGCCTTATCTTTCATTTCCTCCAATTCCCTCTCGCTTATATTATCGACGGTTTTCCATCCATTCCCCCGTCGTAAAATCAACTTAGTTCACCCTAAAACATAATCATACGTTCACCCTATTAAAACTAGCAACAGCACCTAAAGCTTAAATCAGTCTCTCGACACTACTGATTTCTAACTAATCAACTTAATGGACATCTCCCATCCTATAATCACCCTCAACTCCAAGGTTATCTCATCGTTCAAGGTCTGCTTCCATTTAGATATTAATGAATCTCATACTATAGTTCCGTACCAAGACGATGACTAATCAAACCTGGTTTAGCGTGGTACTAGTTGTCTCATCATGTTCCTCACTAATCTAAACTGGTTTAAAAGGCTGTACCCAATAAGCTACGATGATCACCTAAGAGCCTCCTAATAATAATGAATGACACGTCATAATAATTACTCGAAATAGAACGTAAGAGATTAAAAAGAAATTATAGTGCTTAAGATCGTGCTTTACTCAAATGCAGCAAATAACTATGACGAACACAGCTTCAGTTAAGGACCACTGGCCTCACTCAACCTCAGCCAGCGACTACTCAGGGACCCACCCTGTCGAAACAAGGTCAGTCCCCTGCAACGCTACGATAGGAAACACCAGATATAATGGATAGTTATGAAGAATATAGTAGATCGAAGAAGGGAAATATGATTGGAAGCAAACAGTTGAGTTTTTCCATTATTAGTCGTAGATAATCAGGACGGGTACGACGGAAATGCTTCGGTTAAGGACCAAGGGCCTCACTTAATCTAGGCTTGTTATGATGAATATGCTTCGATTAAGGACCAAAGGCCTCTCTCAACCTCGGCTTGTCGGGATAGTTATAGTAGTTTAAATATGGCGATGATGTTTGGACGCAAACAGTTGAGTTTGTCCATTATTAGATGTAGGTAATTATGATAGATATAGTAGTTTGAATATGGCGACGACGTTTGGAACCAAACAGTTCAGTTTGTCCATTATTAGATGTAGGTAATTATGATATATATTGCAGTCTGAATATGGCAACGACGTTTGGAAACAAACAGTTGAGTTCGTCCATTATTAGTCGTAGGTAATCATGATGGATATGCTTCAGTTAAGGACCAAGGGCCTCACTCAATCTAGGCTCGTTACAATGTATATGCTTCGATTAAGGACCAAGGGCCTCACTCAACCTCGGCTCGTCATGATAGATATAGTAGTTTCAATATGGCGATTATGTTTGGACGCAAACAGTTGAGTTTGTCCATTTGATGACGTTCGGAAACAAACAGTTGAGTTTGTCCATTTGATGACATTCGGAAGCAAACAGTTGAGTTTGTACATTTTTTTAGCCGTAGGTAATTGTGATAGATATAGTAGTTTGAATATGGTGATGACGTTAGGACGCAACCAGTTGAGTTTGTCCATTTGATGATATTCAGGAATAAACAGTTAAGTTTGTCCCTTAGACGATGTTCGAAAGCAACCAGATGAGTTTGTCCATTTTATGACATTCGGAAGCAAACAGTCTAGTTTGTCCATTTTTAGTCGTAGGTAATTGTGATAGACATAGTAGTTTGAATATGGCGACGACGTTTGGAAACAAACAGTTCAGTTTGTCCATTTGATGACATTCGGAAGCAAACAGTTGAGTTTGTCCATTTTTAGCCGTAGGTAATTGTGATAGATATTGTAGTTTGAATATGGTGATGACGTTAGGACGCAAACAGTTGAGTTTGTCCCTTTGATGACGTTCGGAAACAACCAGTTGAGTTTGTCCATTATTGGCTTTAGATAATTATGATGGAAACAGTTGAGTTTTTCCATTTGGCGATATTCCGAAACAGACAGTTGAGTTGGTCCAATATTAGCGATAGATAGCTATGACGGATATGCTTCGGTTAAGGACCAAGGCCTCACTCAATCTAGGCTCATTATAATGTATACGCTTCGATTAAGGACCAAGGGCCTCACTCAACCTCAGCTCGTTATGATAGATATAGTAGTTAGAATATGGCGATGATGTTTGGACGCAAACGGTGGAGTTTGTTCATTCTAGCAATAAATAGCTATGACGGATCTGCTTCAGTTAAGGACCAAAGGCCTCACTCAACCTCAGCTCGTTATGATGTATAAAAGTCTGAATAGGGCAATGACGTCCGAGGGTTGTTTATTTAATGATATTAAGAAGCAAATATTAAATTGTTATCAGCAACTATAAGAACCGGTTGTAAAATTTGAACCTTGTGTAATAATGCTGATACTAGAGCGGCCTAAACCCATACCCCGCATATCCCCCTCCTCCCCTTAACTACTCACCCCTCATTCACGTTAAGCCTAACTTCCACTAACGGCGTATACATATGTACGCATACCTCCACACACTTATACAAACATACACCGGAAGCGATCCATCAAAACAGCAGTTGCCGGAACATTAAAACCTCCCTGAATCCCACAAGGCAAATTTGTTAGGGCTGCCACACCCACGTTTTTTTTTTTTTTTCCCCCGGCGACTTAAACACATCTCCAGCATAACACCTTTTGCTTCTTCAGTTAAGGACCTGACTCTCCCACCATTAAGGCAGGGCCCGACCTCAACTTCGACACATATACACATGTACGCATACTGATATGTATACACACACATAGACACGCACCGCCCGCGGTCACTCAGGGATCGTACCTGCCGAAACATTACGACCCCCTGCAACTCACACGGCAAAAATCTCAGGGGTTACACTAGCCATGTATAAAAAATCCAAATCATTTCAATTCAGGCCCTAACAAATAACAATCTTTACCCGCGACGATTTAAACACACCCTCAGCATAACCCTTTTCGCTCCTTCAGTTAAGGACCTGACTCTCCCACCATTAAGGCAGGGCCCGACCTCAACTTCGACACATATACACATGTATGCATACTGATATGTATACACACACATAGACATGCACCGCCCGCGGTCACTCAGGGATCGTACCTGTCGAAACATTACGACCCCCTGCAACTCACACGGCAAAAATCACAGGGGTTACACTAACCATGTATAAAAATCCAAAACCATTTCAATTCACGATTCGTACCAACCTAAATAATAACCTTGTCCTACTCGGCTGGGTTTAATAATTTTGCCTTAGTTTCACATCTACATAGCAGATAATAGTATCTATCCACGTTCTAGCTCACCTTTCACCTTACGCTGAACCTAATTTATATATATATTTATATTTCATGTGAATCCTAATTCTGAATAAACGTTAATGCAGTTTAATAAACATTTATTATGTTGACTCCTCCCCTAACAACTTAGCGATTTATACTGTGGTACCCTCCCCTCTCGTAATGTACATTTCATTTCTAACCGCCCTTAACATGACTACCCTAACAAAACCGGTCCCTGACCTACGTCAATGTTTTTACTCAGCCATCAACCCCATTTCTCAATTGCTACATATCGCCTACTCGACAGAACCCTTTAAACAGATAATACCTATTAACAATAACCTATTTAGTTCAAAAGGAACACGCTACCAGGCATACCCGACCTGAACACCACCTAATACCTGCCATTGTCCTATCTTACCTTTAAGTACATTAAATTTCCTAATCCGATTTGTATATATATATATATATATACATAAGTACACTTCCCGTTTACATTTCAGTATCACACTTCCAATTTATTACCTTCATAATTAATATCACAATAGGTTAAACCCTTTCACATTACTGGTCCGCCTAGTAATAAAATATTTATCGACAATCAATATAATTTGGCAAGCAAAACCATGATCCAAAAGTATCCTAAAATCTGAATCTAATAGCCCGTGAACGGTAGCAACGAATCTATAAAAGATGACCTAAACCTAACGTCTACATTCGATCGCACAGAATCACCCCAGACAGCTCCGTCGGCCAAACACCTCACGCTCGCGCCAAAACCCCGGGAAACTCCGAGTTCAAATCCCCGCTCGAGCGCACACCCTTTTCTCCCCCCGTTTATATTATTTGATATAATTTTCTTTCACCATATCGTATCCCTAAACTAACAACTTACAAAGTACATTTAGTCGTTTTAACATCTACTGTTTACTTTGTTAAGGTTACCTTCTACCAGACATGAATCTTCCCGTTGGAGGAAGTTCACCTGGTCTAAGGGCTTAACAGACGTCACCGTCAAGTGAAACAGTAATTAGATGTTCGTACTTTGGAATACCCCTTTAACTAAACTTATAAACCGATAATTACACATATATACTGATATGTCTAAATGGCCTATGGGGATGATCCCAACTTACTAAGTCAGCGCTACTTAGTATAAAATTAAAGTACTGAGATGGATGAGGCCTACTTTAGCTAATATCTTAGTGACCTTATGACCTTACTTCTGCATTAACATTCCAAATGCTCGCTATCCCGCCTTTCAATGCATTCCCTAATCATAAATTAGCTCACTCTAACTCTTCAATAGTAAAATGATACATTTAGGCTGCACCCTACTTCAATGGGTTTCTGCTTGGTTTTAAAATCGATTTCGCTGTCCTATGGCAAGTTCCAAACCGAAAATAACATGGCCTTCTACATTCTTTGACTAGCAGATTACTGCATTTGGTTGCGCGGTTTCTGTCCAAACCAATTTTTTTTTTTTTTAAGAAAATTACAGCCGAATTTCCCGTTTTCTATTTTTAATTCATAACTCGTTATCAATAAGTAGCGAGAGCATAATTTATTCCATGACATGTTAAATAACGACATAGCTAGAAAATTACTGTAATTTAATTTTTATATCGCATGTGATGTAACTGTAATCAAATATTTCCCCCCCTTTACGCTAAGTTGTGGGCCTATCTATAATATTTTTACGCCACTGGAAAACGAGCTCTATCTGAACCTAACATTGTCGACTCCCGCTACACACCCGTATAGCAAAGGTATATGTGCGTTGGGGCCCTCTTAAGTGCTCGTTATTTTATTATGTCCTCCCCCTCCCCCAGCATATAAGACCTTTATTCCACAGTGCCCCCCCCCCCCCCCCTCTTAATAATAATTCTACGTATATAGACAGCTCATTAAGGCCACCCCAACTATACTGATCTCTAATCTATGTCCATACGGTAATATGCCTCGCGACGGCCACTAAAGTCCATAAGGGGGTTCCCCTTTTTATAAATAGTACGGCTAACTCCTCCACTTTATCAGTTGACAATCACAAGTTCAAGAATCCTTCCATAAAACACCTGCGAATTTATATACTTATCCACATCTACTTACGCACACATATACGTACAAACCAACACTCACAAGCTTATTCGAACCGTACTCACAACATTAAGCTAAGGTCCATAATTATTGAATAGTGCTATCCAATAATAAATTTATTCGAATCTAGTTTTTAAACATTTCCTTGAACCTATGTTAAGACAATAAGCATATAGGTACTACCACATAGAAGTTCAGATTGAACGAGACTAGTAAGATTTATCTTACGAATACCGTTCCCTAGGTTTCGGATGATTGAGATATACGAATATGTATTTATAAATAAGGTTATTAGATCATACACATACCCCTGCCTACCATTCTATAAATGTAATTTTAATTTTGCGTATTAGCCGTAATTTTATGTCTACATATTACTAGTAATGCCTTCCTATATCTAAGCCTAAGTCGTAGAATATATCTTACTAAACTAGTACCTAAATAGATGTACTGTACTACCTAACTAAAATAAACCCATTCTTTTACACTAATTTAATATGGTTTTATCCTAAACTTGTGTCTATAATTAGCTTTACATAACAACTAATTTACAACCTACCTTCTAAAAGATATCTCGATATAGTATGGATTTAAGACTATTATTCCGCCTTTCGGTCTCTCACATGGAAAAGGGAGAAAACAAAACGATCTACCCCTTAGGTTACCGATCCAATTTCCAATCTACCCTCCTTCCAGAAAATTTAATATAGTTCGATGTTATACCAGCATTATTTGTATCATTCACTCCGTGGCCGTGAAATCGTCCTTTAATAACCCCATTTTGTTTAAAAAATAACAACCCCTGAAATCCCAAATGGCCCGGACCCGAGGGGAGTATTCGAAGACCGGCTCTCGTCTGGTCGTAGAGGGGAGGCCCTCCGAGCTTATTATTATGTCCAGTGGCGTTATCCGCCACATTCTCGATGTCCCAGGCGGAGTCTCCGCTCCTTCTTTTCCAACGTGTTCCAGCGTGGTCAATCCCGGTGACCTTCCTGTCAATCACAATGCGTCTCCTGACCACAACGCCGAGGGTAGGCCACCGCCACCGGAATCCGCACCGCAAGAGAAGAGGAAACGACGGAAGCGTCGAGGTCGTCGCAAAAAAAATGGTGGACATCACCGGGGAGTGGTGCGACTACCTAAATACCTCCGTCCCCAGGTTTAATAACATTTTGATTTTTTGATTTTTTGATTTTCTTTTATTAAACATACCTTAATCTCAGTATCTTTGTGTATTTCTGCCTGCTGGCTAGCCTTGGGATCCAATATAACGTTGGTCTCCGTCTACCTTTACTAAAGTGAAAGCTTAGGTATGTACCTTACTTCTCATTCTGTCACCCCTGTTCTTCTGGAATCCATTTTAATGACCTCCCATCCGTTGTACGACAACAAAATGTAGGCTTTTACAAGCCTCCTTTAGTTCTTTATCCTATCCTGGTAACGGCAACACATAATGTAGAAACCCCCCCCTTATAAAAATAATAAAATTATAAATTTGAACTCACGTGGAGTATACTGACGTAGTCGCCAATTTGAATACGTGAAGGCATGTGTAATTCTAACATATTATTGTTGTCTCTATTATTATAAAAAATGTTAATAGTATTTTGTAACCGTTAATGTTATTATTAAAGAAAGCTAATATTTTATTTGGCTGTGATCGTCTAGTGGCGTAATCGTCTAATTGGACCCCTCGTTGTGACCGATAATAACCCCAGATCCTAAGAGGTATGGATTCAATCAGTCCCAGGTGTGAAAGAATAAAATCAAAACCCTAATTTTACATTATACCTACATTAAAACCAATGGCCTATAACTAATCCTTAACCGCAGAACCACTAAGTCCTGATCAGCATTAGACCAGAATTTGAATTACTAAATGCGAGTTTCAGATTAAAATATATGCGATTTATTATCCTAACGTAGTCGAAGTACCCTAGCCTAAGTCACCCTATTCACCAGCCTAGCTACCTCCTTACAGCTCCGAACATGTCTCGTAATAACACGGTTGGCCCTCGAACACGATAGGCCTTAAAGTTATAACGACTAAGACCGCATACCCCTTAAGTGAAGTCGTAATCCTATAGTAATGTATGAAGTCGCCTCAAAGGAGAACTCTTAAACGGTAAGTAGCCCATCGATACGCTAGTTATCTTGCCCTTAAGTAAACTTGTGACCTCATAGTACTGTAGGAAAATCACCTTAAAAGGAAGAACCCTTAGACATATGAAAGTACTAACCACTAATAAACTCACTGGCTTCCCCTTAACTAAAGTGGAACCCTTAGACATATGAAAGTACTAACCACTAATAAACTCACTGGCTTCCCCTTAACTAAAGTTATACACTTATAATATAACGAAATCATCTAAGAGACAGACAGACCTATTTAATAACTAAATAAATTATTAGCAGATACGCTATTGATCCCTTAATTAACCTATAACCTACACAACTAACCTGTCGCCAGTTCTCTAGCTTGCGCTTAAGTGAAGGTCGAAACTAATAACAACATATATAAGACATTAGGGAGACAAGCGGACCTATTAAGTACATAGATAAATTATTAGCCGACTAGCTGTCGATCCCTTAAGCGAAGTTATAAAACTGTAATGTAATATGAAAAGTCACCATACGGATGAACTAACAGATTGAATATATATATAGATAACACACGAATATACTCGCGGCCTGGCCCTTACGTAAATTACACAACCCTCTTAATAACACTAAGAATGCACCACAGATGGGCCGACTGGTTTAGTAGTTGCATAATTATTGGTTGACAACCCGTGAACAACCCCTATGTGAAACCATAAAGTCGTAATGGTATTCGAAAAGCCACCCCAAGACAAATAGACAATCTAAGTATATAATGAGCCTACCACTATCTTTACTAGCTTCTCTTCAAATCTTATCTTATAATAATATATGGAGAACCGCCGTAAAGACAAACTAACAAATTAGAAGTAAATGTAGACCTAAAATACAACTACAGCCTACCTTTGAATAAAGTTATGACATGGTTCTAACCGTATCCGGAAATCCTCATACATTCATGATTATTATTTTACCACTGTGGCTCACGCCATCTGTGTAGTAATCGTGGAACTACTCGGTCGATCGATATCTTAGCTAACTGTCTAATAATCTTGGAGACATTGAGGAGGTCTTATAGAGGGCGCTAAGGGCGGACGATTTAGTATGGAAGTCTATCTAAATCTACCAATCCTAGTTTCCAGGTCGTTTCCGGGTAACCCTAACTGGGAATCATCCAGGAAAATTCACATATACAACCATTCCTTAAGGGTTCGTAAGTTGTTCTATTCAGAATTGTTGGGCCCGCCACCAAATTATCCCTTCGGCCAATTAAAGACTGAACGGTCAGACTTTTCATACATTTGCCTGTGCGTCGAAGTGCCCAGCTGGCGTCTCGTGGTCACGTGGGTGCGCAGAGTTCACACTTTAGTCTTCTGCGCAGATACAGAGTCTAATCGTGTTACTCGACCTTCCTTCGACTAATTTACGTTGGCTCGGTTTTGGTTTAGTATCTCGCGACCCGGTCAATACGAATTTCGTTATTAGATCTAAAATTGGGTTTGTGTTTACAAACTATGGCGATTATCTACACTAGAATATAAAGTTTATGAAAACAAAACTATAAAATTGAGACAAAACCTAACGCTCGCCTAACTTATACCCTAGGTTGTTCCTACTTGATCGCTAAAATGAATGTTGAAAATTAATTATGTATAACTTGAATTTGAATAGCCTTAAGGGCCTAGGGTACCGTCTGGCCTTAAGCGTTTGTCAAATGTATCGTACCTATTATCTGACTAACGTCTTGGAACCTTTAACAAGGAAGGTATATAACGAGCAACTCCTGACAGCCTCGTAGATAGGTTTAATCAAACTAGCTTACCTTGTGGCTTCGCCTTCCTGTCATTTAGTAATCGAGTTAATAGATAACCTTTATCCTTCGTGCACTGTGCCTTAAACTGTCCTTTAGGATAGGTAAGTAGTGCTCCCCGCCTACTCCTACATTTATAACGCCACGGAGGTGGCAAACAACCAGGCGACCATGTATTTATCCTTACTACTATGACTAACTACGGAACTAAGGGGACCATTTCGTTATTATTTGAATATAACCTACGATCGGTCGGTTCGAACCCGAGGCTCCTTAAGTTTAAATAGCCGCTAGTCCGGAGAAGCTATGCTCGCCCGAAACATATGCCGTGCAAGCTAAGTTCACAAGAAATAATAAAATAGGTGTGCAATTACGCACATGGTTAAGTGGTAAATTGTTCATCAGAGTAATTAAGGCGACAGAACACCTAGTTTGACACACAATAAGTATGTTTAAGGTGGATTGTAAGGAAGACATATTCACACTCAGGACCTGGCACATTAGCCAGATCAAGTAAGGGTTAGCCCTTTTCTGAGTGTTTAGAACTTAACGTTTCGGCTTTCCATACAACAATTCAGAGCCTCATCAGTTAGTAGAGAATTGTGTATGATTATACTAATACGTCTTCAACGGGGTGATTCATGGTGAAGAATAGAACAAATCCTGACCCACTAATGTCACCTCATAGCCTGTTAATAAAGTTTGGTCAAGGTTGAAGTTCTGTCATATTTATCTTAAATGGCTCAGTCAAAACATAAATTAAACAGTATAAAGCAATAAAATAAAGCCTAGATAGTCTAATAAAAAAATAGACTCGCTAGATTAATGTCGCGGCCCTGAAAAACATATGAGGTTTACGTTTATTTTTTACACAGGAAACAAATATTTAAATATGAACACAATAATACTTAGCTTTCCAAATCTATCCGTCGCAGTAATGGGTGGAGTGGAGGTTTTATTTATATACGAATTCCTTAAGGAGATTGGGTTAAAAATCCCACATTAAATTTTAGCCACCCATTACCTAAACGGCATCTAACAGTTCAGCTTCCCCACTCGACGCCGGTGAAGGGTGGAACTGGAGCCAACCCAGATTTAGGTTTTATCAGCCCCCTCACACCCTTAGATTCCTGAAGCCTGCAGTTATTCTAGTATGTCTCTAACATCAAGCCCCAATCTTCCCTAATCTTATAACAAGCCAGACCCCGCTTGAAGAACCCCTACTGTGATTGCCCCGTCCTCACCTACCTCTATCTACCAAGGGTCTGCTTGCTTTGGGGGTCACCCATACCGCAACGCAACAAGACATCGGGACTAAAATGATTGAGATAGTAAGTAGCGGATATAGAGATATCATTAACATAACCATCAATTACATGTAACATAACTGTACCATTCTAATGAGCATCTACCAAAGCGTGTAGGATTTTCATTAATGAAGATACATATACACAGGACAGGATTTACACAAGGGTTGCCTGCCAAGTCATGTAAGCATGCCCCGTCACCTCGAATCCGATCAAAGCGCGAAGTCGATGCTCAGGACTTGCGTAGGGCTTTCATCAATAAGATATACATATACACAGGACAGGATTTACACAAGGGTTGCCTGCCAAGTCATGTAAGCATGCCCCGTCACCTCGAATTCGATCAAAGCGCGAAGTCGATGCTCAGGACTTGCGTAGGGCTTTCATCAATAAGATATACATATACACAGGACAGGATTTACACAAGGGTTGCCTGCCAAGTCATGTAAGCATGCCCCGTCACCTTAACCCTAACCTTAAACGATTTCTTAACTAATCAGATCAGAGCCTAATTACGGGGTTTCTTCCCACAAAGTATCACAAAATTTACAACATCATGTTAAGAGACGCCGATCCCGGCAGGAACCCTTTTCTCCACTAAATTTTCTGCAGAAATCGGCAATCTCTTTTCCTTAGAGAGTACATAGCCAACAATGTCAACAAACTACCTCTGCATTTTTAATAAGCAAGGGTTTTTCCTTCTCTACTCCAAATTTACAACTAGAATCCCGGACTAAATCCCAACCAAAAAGTCAACCACTTTCAATTTTCCCCAACCAACCCTTCACTTTAACCAAGGTGGCATCTTACACGGTCCCTTACACAGTCCTTACGCCATAGTATAAAGGAAGTCCCTCACAAAGCCCCATAGTACAAACCCATCAATAATAAGTTGACATTGCTAGCCTCAGTTCTCACAAAAGACACTTACTGATATTTGATGTAGGCGAAACGTGCACGGCGTCGGTATTAAATTTCTTCAAATCTTTGTTCGTCCTGTCCTTCCCGCTTCCTCAGGAATCTCGAGCACGGCCAGCCTCTCGGTACGACGACAGTGGAAAAGGGTGCCGCAACTGACGCCTATCGCTTATAACCGTTCTCCCCTCCCCCCCGATAGACGCGGCCTGAACGCGTGGCGTGTCTAGGGATTGTGGCGCCAGTTAATTTCTTCTTTATTTTACTTCCACGTGTACCCACGTGCTTCGCATTTTAGTGGCCAGTTACTTTATAGTAATAATCGGACATCATATCGAGATCGTAAACCGATTCTACTAAACTCTTTACCTGCCGAACTAGTTTCTCCGCTTCTTTGTGACTCGATTATACAGCTTCGATTAATTTACACATTGAAGGCTCGTCGTAAGCGGCGCGGAGCCTACTCTACTATCCCTCTCGCACCCTACGATATTTATAACAATTAACTGAAAATAATCGTTCGATATTCTCCATATATTTTAACCTCCTGGTTATCTGCTACTTTACGAATCGGTCGTATTTAACGAGTAATTATTTTTCTTTGTGTTGATGATTTTAGGATCCCACTGCGATTTACGCCTTATGACGTAGGTACAACCATATTAATCGAACCCCGGTGAGGACATCCGGGCCCCTCACTTACTTCATACTTCATTGATCTCCTTTCTATCCATTTATTAGGAGTATCCGATCGGTATGAATTACGAAGGTGATTAATCAAATTTATATTTATTATTGATAAATTCTATCTTTAATTCACCTGCTCTCTTAAAACTTAAATTAGCATGTCAACACCGTGTCGTGGGGTCCAGATTATTACAATTCTTTAAAAAAGGCTTGGGACCACTACAAGTTTTAATTGAAGAAGTTAATACAATCGCCGGAGGTTCTCAACCTAACGTCAAATCAATTGAAAGATTAATGCAGCCAATAACTAAATGATTTCTACAAAGCAAAATGGATTATAATTAATTTATCAACTCAAAAAGTTACCAATACTGATTTTTATTTCAAATTTTGGTTGTTGTTGAATAGTAGAGTCATTAAGTTTTTGGGGATGTTTTGGTATTAATTTTGTCGTGACTTTAGAGAAGTAGCAAAGACAGAGATTGGTAGTTTTAGTGTCACAGATAAATATTCAAAAAGATAAATATTAACAATTTGTAACAGATGAATATTATTAAATTAATCATAAAATGTACAGAATACAGTAGTATTATTATTAACCTACAATTAGGCGGTCTTACACTTCTCAATTATTTCTGTTAAACAACCAAGGAAAGGTAATTAAATATTCACCGTTAGTTAAGTAATAAAAAAAAAACAAATAAATACATAAGCTCAAATAAGTCCCTACATAATAAGGAGGTTCACATCAGGAATATTAACAATCATCTCATTTAGTCAGCCTTCGAAGGCGTTATCTAGACAGAGCGATCGTTGCGGTGCATGGCAAGAGGGGGGGCAAGCGCACCCGATTATTATACACGTATGTCGACACATACATATGGCTACTCGGGTGCTGTCCAACCAGTCATTAATTTTGCCATCAAAAGCGATGACTGACTTTGTAAATTAAATGAATGTTTAGGCTGTGCTAATACGCAGCTTATTTAAGAATCACTTGTACGAGTGCATTATTTATTCTTGTTATTTTTTGTCACCGGCAGCTATTGGCGGGTTCGAAATAAAACATTATTTTAAGCCGCGGGAATCGTCTCAGTGACTGAGGCTTTCTTCACGGCAACCCATCCCAGTCCACTGATGTATATGCCACATGCGACGCCATAAATGGTTGGCTCGAATAAATTACGATGTGTAAGTGGTACTTGAGTCTGGACTAGACAAAGGAGCTAAGTGGCGCTTCCATTGAAATAGAATATCCATTCGGATGTGTGGTCAGTTATAAGTCCTTTATACCTGGTATTCTCTTTGGAGACTTAGAGTGTCATTTGACAGAATTCATAGGTCAAAGCTAATTCGTGAGCAGATATATCTGCACAGTCAATGAACCGATGATGTGTGAAAGTGAAAATAACTCACTTCATTATCTCTGGGCCTAGCAGTTTGGGCTTTGCTTTGATAAATCAGTCGTCAGTCAGTGAGTGAGTCAGTCCGTCAGTTAAGTCTTATATATACCGGATATAATTTTTTTTTTGTAATTCTTTAGGTAGCAATACATTCATATTTATTCGTTACCATAGATTCATACATGATTTGAGATAAATAATATGATCACAATTGCTTACTTATTGTATTGTCAACGGATATACTAATTTAAATATAATATTTTTAATTTTAATAAAAAAACAGAAATATAGTATTATTTTCCGCGATCTCGTCTCTTTTTTGCAGAAAAATCCTATTGTCTTTTTAATCGTTCTTCGAGTGACACACAGTTATAACTTCTGTCAAGGGCTGAAAGGGATGATTAAACTTTCCTTTAGGTAGCTAAAGGTCGGTCGATGAGGATAAAATGTGAAGGAGAAATTAATCCCTTTCATATCCCTAACGACGACTTATGTTGAACGCAAGGGACTAATGCTGTTTTAACGAATATTCACCTTAATCAAACTCTATATGTCTTCGACAGCAAACCGATTGGGTGGCACGCGATTATTTTCTAGCCTTGCAAGACCTTGCAATAATGGATTAAAAATATTTTTGTGGCATTTTTTTTTTTAGAAAAACATGAAACGTGTAGTGTACTCTCCCCTTTAACGTTATAATGAAATATTCCTGACCACAATAATGAACCAAATGAAATTAAAACCAATGATGAATAAATCAATTTTCGTTTTGCCAAAAAAAAAATAAAGTATAAGCAATGTAAGAAAAGTACTTTGAAATGTTTATTACGCACACACACCCTTATACACGTCAACTGAGATCGTCTCACAACTTTAAAGTTAGCACATCTTGCAACTCATGTTGCAATTTCTTTATTAAAGGGCATTGTCATATTTAATACTATGTCGCCGTGTGACAAAATAAAAAAATCGTAAGTTTGATGCTTTAAAGATGTTAAGCAATTAGATTACCCTTTTTACTGTCGGCTGAGTGGTAAACATTTCGCACACATTCCGCCAGGACACGGTAAACATAATCAATCAAGTTACAGTTAGTACTATGAAGGAAAGCTTTTTTTATTAAAAGAATACGATTCGGCACGCCTCTAAGCGTGCTTCATAAAAATGAATTTTGCACTTATTTTTGACACTTGCTGATCAAACACCACGAAATTTTGAAGATATGTTCTAGTAATAAATATCTAAATCTGCAATGTTTTTTTTTTCCAGTTTTCTTTGAAATTTTATAGTCCAAAAGTTAAACAGGATTCTAGATTTTCATTCAAATGTTTAATAAGCATTTTACAAGATTTTAGAACCACAGACATAGGATTCGGCTTGGGATTAAGAACTTTTGAGTTTTTGATTAGTAAATGTCAAAAACAAATGCTAAAATCCCTTTTTATGAAGCCCGCTGCGAGGCGCCACAAATCGTATCCTTTTAAGAATGCAAACTTCTAACGTAATGTGTCCGGAACGAAGTCACAATCAGTCCATGAAAATCTCTGGGTTCTCTTTCTTGTGGCTGCAATGTTTTGTTGCATATACCCTTTTCTTTCGACCTCTCGTTAAAATATTCCTTTCATTGCTTCATACATTATGATTGTACTAACGGAATAGGTTCTGGTCAGCAAGGAACGGTTGTTATTGTAAGGTAGAGGCAATGTCAAACAAAGACCAAGGCTGAGAGCTGACTGTTCATTCGTTTCAATTTACACTAACTACATTCAGTAGTACACGAGCATACAAAGACAACAAGCACTTTAATCTAAATGCTTATGAACTACCTTGCAACTGTTAATTCATGGACCATCAAAAAAGTATTGGCACAGTCGTCACTGATCGGGATATCACGTGTGAGGGAACCCACTGTAGTATGATAGTTTTGGATTTAGCTTACAATTGGCACATAAGCTTCAAAATTCTGTAGGCTATCGGTGCACCTCGAATCGTTGGAGTAAATCGAACCAATACCTGAAATGAACTTTAATAGTCAGTTACAATGACAAATCGTCATTGACAAAAAAAAAAATCAAAAAAGTCCAACAATCCTATATAACGTAAAGCTTCAGCTAAATATGTGAGTTATGCTGTCATGACTACTTATTGCAGTTACTAAACAATCAAAAGGTCGCTCTTAAAAATCTATATATCTTAAAAATTAAAAATAAATACAAAATTAATTATACTATTTTTTCTTTCTATTTTTGTCGTTATCAAATATATTACAGTTTTGTGATATTTTTTACTGAAAAATTGTATGTATTTATTAGCATATGCATTATATCATATTATGTATTTTATGAAATATATCTATTATATTCATGTGTATTATATTTAACTACAGATGTTATATAAGTTCAGGAGAATTTATTAGGATACCAAATATGTTATCATTATGATAATACTTTAATAAGCACCTACTTGCATAATTTTTACTTTCTTACACACCGTGTTCTTGGTTGACTGGTAGAAAATGTATGTAAGTAACATTAAACCGCCAATTGTGATTATCAGTTTTAGGGTTCCGTACCCAAAGGCTAAAGAACCCTATTACTAAGAATCCGCTGTCCGTCCGTATGTCACCAGGCTGTATCTCATGAACCGTGATATTAACACAGTTGAAATTGTATTGACAGTAATTTATTTCTGTTGCCGCTATAACAACAAATACTAAAAAAAAGAATAAAATAAATATTTAAGGGGGCTCCCATACAACAAACGTGATTTTTTTGCTCAATATTGATAATAGCAATAGGTAGACGCTTGTAATATTCACAGAATATTTAGATATATATTCACTTTAAAAATAAATAATGAAATTAAAATAAAACAAATATTTTAGAGGGGCTCCCATACAACAAACGTGATTTTTTGGACGTTTTTATAGACAACGGTACGGAACCCTTCATGCGCGAGTCCGACTCGCACTTGGACGATTATTTTTATTTTGTGCAATAAATAGTTCATAATAATATTCTATCAACAAAACTTTCTAAAAATAGCTAATAACTAAGTTTATATTCTCTATCTACATTTTGGTTTTTGAAATTAATTTTCGACAAAGAGAATTGAAAATGTATAATAGCGGCTAGTGAGCTACTATATGCCCTTTAAGTTAACAAACCAAATGAGTTCAATACAAATAAAAGGCCATTGTGCTGGTAGAGCTTTGTCGGATTAATTTCCTCCCTTTGAAACGTTGTGAGCAATACTTGGGAGATTTTAATATTCACTTATTTCTTTCTTTTGCTTTTCTTACTCTGTTTATTTTCGGTAAACAAAATGACAGATATTTGTTTACGAATAACAATACCATAGAAACATTACATATTTCAATGATAACCCTGAAAATCCTCAATAAAACTTAATTGAATTCTAAGATTTGTGACGTTTTGTGACACAATCATTCATTAACGGCTTAACAGATTTGGATGAAATAAGTCCCACATTTTGAACAAGTCCTAGATTAACACAAAGGATACTTTTTATCATGATCGAGAGTTCCTATAGGTGTGATACTTTTACTATGGGTGTGAAGCTAAGATAAAACATATTATTAGAGGAGGTATGAACTAGTATTACTCGTAGGTAATTAGTCTTCTGTCATGTTGCATCCAGGCTTTATTTTACTTTACAACTGTGTTAAGTTATAACTAAATACTCCTATATTTATATAAAAAGGGTTACTCTTACGCGAACAGGCAAATCATTCCCATATAAGTAACCCACTCGAACCAATTTACACCACTTTAAACGAGCAAATCTTTTATATATACATATATAAAAGATTGGGTTTCGGGGGCGATTAAACGAACTATCTAGGTTTTATTTTTAGAAGACGACGTTTTATCCGTGTTTTCAGGCAATGATTAACTACAAAATATGACTCTTCCTGACATCTATTGGCCAGTAGTAATAGTATTATTTGACAATAGATGGCGATAGATGGCGTTGTCAAGGAACACTAAAGCTACTTGACAATAAATGGCGTTGTTAAAAAAACGAGCATAGCTCGGTCTTCCAGGTACTAAATATTGTTTGTATAATCTTACAAATAAGTAAACAATTCGCTAAGAAAGAAGCTGACAAGCGAAAACATAATAAGTAACAGCTCATTGCCCAATGACATAACATATATAATTAAAAATAACTATTATTAAGCTATTGCATAGCTTTTGAGCTATTGCATAGCTTTTGAGCTATTGCATAGCTTTTATCGCGGGCTCTGAGCGCGGCGACCGAATCAAGAAATTCCGTAACGAAAAAATCACTTACGGAAAATCAATTTTAATTATTTTGAAAATCGCAAAGTTTTCTCTAAATCTTCAGTTTTAGAGAGATAAAGGCGCGTGGGTCGGCCATTCCATCAGTCGGCCGCAGCGCTTCGTCGAGAGCAGCTGCGTACAACTTTGTTGCGCCCACCCCGCTGCTGTCAACGAAAATTTTTAAAACGATATTAACTTCTCATTTATTCAATAAAAGAAAAAAAAATGTTTTCTTATCGATCACCACGCTCAAATATCAAAGAAAGCTTGAATTAATATCAAAGAAAAAAAAACTACTTAAATAAAAAAAAAAAAAAATTATAATTGCATAAGTTGATAAAAAATAGTATGCAATAGCTTAACCGCGGCAGTCCCCGAGTGCCACTGTTTTTATTTTATTTTTACTTAACTTAAAAATTCTAATACATAGGTACCTACCTAGTTGCTATTAACGGCTTTCCCCCGCGACTTAACATAAGTGATTTAGAAACACATATTATTTTCGTCTTACTTTTAACTTTAAGAATACTGATATATAAAACTAACAGCTCATTCTCCGCGACATAACATAGGTAATTTAAAAATAAATATAATTTTAATCTTAATAAATTGCAAGAATACGGTACATACTTAGTTGCAAATTCCCCCTCGTATATAATTGCTTACAGAGCTCATTTCCCCGTGACATAACATTGGTATTTAAAAAAAAAACTATTTAATTTAAAAAATACTAAATCATATTTGCTAACAGCACATTCCCCCGGGACATATCATAGGTAATTTATATATAAATATTATTTTCTTTCTACTTAACTTTAAGAATACTGAAACGAAGCACGAAGCAGCTCTTTTTGTTAAAATAAGTTCCAACGTCAGCAATGAACCCAATTAGCTGTGCTCGGCTGCGTTGAGAATTCCCTCGGTCCTCGAAGACTACGGGATGCTCCAACGCTCGTCTCTCTGTTGAAACCCTTTATACTAGGTACTTCCTGTCCCCGGAGACTGGACTATTCAGTTAGCATGATCACCTCTAGAAGTGGGTATTAAAAGACGTAAAACACCGCTCCGGCAAAATTAAATCTATATAAGTTCAATTATATACAATCTATGTTATGATTTTAGTGCTACAGTCCGATCCCACTACAAAATTTATTTCCGTGGGAACTCTCAAAGCTCGAAGTCCTGTGTCAAAAATCAGGTCAATTAAATCTTCGTTACGATATGTAAACAAAAAATCGAATAGATTTTCAATTTTTTATGAGTAATATCATTAGATTTTTTTAACTTGTCCATTAGTTAATATTTACAGCACTAAAGATATAAAATTTGGAAAATCCAAAAGTGCACGCCTCATAGCGGTCATTCACATTTAAAAAAAAATTCTAAAACAAAAACTCAAGTTTTTTAAAATAAAATAACAAATAAGGTGAGGAAAAAATATACTATAAAACAAAAATAAAAAATATATATATAGATATACAGTATACAGTGGTATATTAGTTTTTTATAAATTATAATTAAACGACAGTACTTAGAACGCTAATATTAACTAGGAATTAGCACAGTGTAATACTTTATATATTAAAAACAAAAGTATTCCGGTAAGATGAATTTTTCGACCAATTTCTCTGTTACATACAGGGTCACATAAACACAGACTCACGGACGTCCAAGAATGATTAGTTTTAATGTTATTATTTATTATATTAAACAAATTAATTGTTTACAAAATGTACCATATGTGCTAGACAGATTATTTAACTTCATATTAGTGCACTCATATTATCCTGTAAGTGTTATATTAAAAAAAACGTCATTTAAGTTTCGAAAGACTGGGTTTTTTGACATGTCGAGAGTAGAGCACTACCTCACCGATCCGCTTATGAGGCGTGCAATACCTCACCGCTCCGCTTATGAGGCGTGCAATATAATTACGGAACGTTTAATCCCATTCAATAACGAATGATTCAAGATATATGTGTGACAGCGGCTGCGCCCGCCCTAAATTCGGTTATCGGCGTGGAATTTCTACGTCAACTCCTTAATTTTACTAATGAAGTTTGCTAGCAAGCTATAGCTGTAGCTATGGTTCGTTTTAGCTTGGTAAAAGTTATTCCCGCGGGAACTTTCCCGGGGCTCAAATTATCTCCATACAAAATTTCATTCAAATCGATTCAGCAATTTTAGCGTGAAGAGGTAACAGATAAACAGACAGACAGACTTACTTTCGCACTTATAATATTTGTATGGATATAAGTTACTTATGCTAAATGTAGCATAATGCTTATGCTTATGACATTGTAAAATGATTTTTAGTGTATTTTCTTCCACATTGTTATTATTACAGAATTTACTACAACAGTCTATCGTAGCACTACATTGTAAGGTTTAAAACTGTAATGAGTTTGAAGCCCCAGTGAGTCGTTTATTGCTGAGACAATTTTGCAGAAACTATGTCTATAATTTTCGTTTTTCCCCAACCGTCGCCGCGTCGCCTCTTTATCTCCCCGCCTATTTCCACAAAAAAAACATACTTGTATTTATATAATATTATACAACTCCTAGTGACTTATAAAGTCCTAGTACATAAATCTTACAAACACACAAAATCTTCATAAAATTAGAAAATACAATATAATACACATACGTAGAAATAATCTTTCTTCGATTATAACTTCCTGAAGATTAGAGTCTTTGAAGAGAATATATTATACATGCCATATTGCTATATCATCAATATTAATAAATACTTTCATAGCAAAGATGCAGTCAAAAGATTAATCTCGAGCCAGGACTTGAACCTGCAACCCTTACATTCCGTGTAAGTTATATAATTTTGTGTGATATTTAAGTTTTATAATGCATTGAAAATGGTAGAAGCGTATAGTAGTTTTTAAATAAAGTAAATGTTTGGCTAATATGGTTGGAGTTCCCATGGTATACTACATTTGGGTTTGACCGTTTGCACTAGCTTTTTATGACTATAAAAATAAAAAAAAAATTCAATCCAGTTTTCCATTATTTTTTTAATATTTTATCCTGGCTAAAGTTTAGAAAATGTATTCTGCCTGTTATAAAGCCAAATGACTACTACTAGGAAATCTAATATCTAGTTCCCTGTGCCTATGATTGCAACTGAATCAGTGATCTTGTTAAGGTCCCATTTTTTAAAAGATATAAAGACGTATTTAATAACCTCTTGACAATTTAATCTGCATACGACAATGAAGCAGGGGTTAGCCACGTAAATGCTTTAAATTAGAAATATAAATATATATAAAATTTCATTAATTTAAGCTCCAGGCGGTCTCATATTTTGCAACTTGACACATTAATAGTCTAACCGCTTCGTAGTACCTATGTATTTTCAACAAACAAAATGCTTAAAATACATTAATAAAGACCGTGTATATTATTTTCTTTTCAGCAGGGATTTTTTTTATAACTAATGAGCCTGTTTACCTGAAACACAGAATAAGATATAATATATAGGCACTAGAGGTTACAGAGGCGGTGACAGAGGCCAAAACGTGATAACATATACTAACTCAATAGGTATATACTCAATAATTAACAGGTTTTACACAAAACCTATAAAAGTAAATAAGTTTCAAATTATTAAAAAATCGGCCAATTACGAGTTGGACTCGCGCACGAAGGGTTCCGTACCATTATCTATAAAAATGGCAAAATAATCACAATTTATTTGTATAAGTTTATTTATATTATTATTTTTTTATTTTCAAAGTTTATTATATAGTTAGTTAGTTATATAGTCAACTAAATTGTGAATATTTTAAACGTCTACCTGTTGCCGTTATCAATATCGAGCAAAAACGAGCAAAAAAAAACACGTTTGTCGTAAGCCCCCTTAAATATTTATTTAATTCTGTTTTTTAGTATTTGTTTGTTATAGCGGCAACTCAAAAACATCTCCTGTGAAAATTTCAACTGTCTAACTATCACGGTTCATGAGATACAGCCTGGTGGCAGACAGACGGGCGGACGGACAGCAGAGTTTTATTAATAGGCAAATTAGTTCTTACCCTTTGGGTACGGAACCGTAGAAATCATAATTTAGACGCCGGTCAAGGTCATGACACAGAGATTTTATGAAAAGTTTTGATTTTATTTATAACAATTTTCGGCTAAATGAATTATGAAGTTCTATTCACGTTATCTTTTCTCAATTTTTTTAAATAGTGGGTAAAAAGTCGCTTCGTTAGTGTATCAGAGATATTTTTCAAGCATGAGGGTAACTCCTGAAACCAATTTCAGTTGTAAAATCCTACGGCAATTGAAAAATCTTTAGGATAAAAATCTTTTGATAATCACTCGTATACTTACTGGAATTGGAATCAAGAATGAATTGGTGAACTATCAAAACTAAATCTATCACTTATAAATACTTTCTTTTTAAATAAAAATAGCATAAATAATAGGATTAAAAATATAGCATTTAATCATTTTGACGATTCAAAATGTTTGAAAAAACCTAATTTGAATAAAAAAACTTTGACTTTGACTATAATAATAAACTTGTATAAACATACAACACTATATTTTTAAAACATTGTTTTTTTTTCTTATGATTGCAGGTAATTCACTTTATTCTATACGAAATGGTGTTACTCGACCTCAATCCCAATTTCAATCACATTACAATTTGTTTCAAGAGTAAAGTTAGTGATCGAAAGCTTGTTGTGACACTTAATTGGAACTTGATTGCGATTATGCCTGATTTTAGGAGTTACCCTGCAGGTACATAACTTACCCTCTCAAAAGTTGAATAAGGTGAATTATCCCTGTGCAATGCAAGCTTAATAAAAATCATTCACTGTGAAATAGGAATTTTATCATATTTACGGATCACCCTCTACAGTGCAAAGACTTATACTTAAAGGAGCTTTTCAAAGAAAAATTCAACACACTTACTCATAGCCTTTACTGCACCTTTTTCAGCATCTTAATAGCGTGCATTAAGCACTTGTGCGATAATGACAATTTTTTATTATTTTTTTTTATTTTTAACACACTTGATCATAAAGCAACCTTTACTGCACAATTTTTAGCAAGAAAAAATATGCCTATGAATTAAGTATTTATTTTTGGAAGAATAAATCCTACGTGTTTCCTAAAAACGTATCGAAACTATTAGATTCCATAAAATATCAACTTTTTACAACATTTTATTGCTAATATAAATATAATTTACAGTCCTTCAAGTGTGTTCAAAACAGTCGTATGATACACGTGAGCTCTGCACGGCAGTGACCCACAATCTTGTCTGTAATGAGCTGCCTAGCTCACTCGTATCATTATGTACTATTTTACGCCCAAGTGAGTTTAAAAGTCTAATGAAACGCGTGATCTAATAAGCTCACTTAGCGACCAACTTAGCTCTCTTGTATCATAATGTGCTTTTATTTTATGAAGGATAAATCTTTCAAATACTGCAAGTATTTGTTATGGGGTCAATCTAAAATAGGATAGACAATCTCGTTAGTAGCGTACGCCTCCAATCGCTGCAGATAACTAGATTGTTATCCCTCATAGGGACAACAATCTCGTTATCTCTGGCATATCGACTTATCTCCAGGGACATGTAACATTGTCGTTGGAATTTATTTGCTTCTCTCCAATCAAAGTGCCAAGTTAGTTTATGATACAAACACTTACACCCCACGTTAGTCTAGGACTTTTTGTTTATGTTATACTCTTAGGTACCTATTTAAAGTTTAAACGTAAACCTAGAAATCAAATAGAAGATTCAAAGGGAACTCAAGCTGTGTTTAATGAACCTCTGGCCATTTTAAACTTTTTTGGCACGAATATCCCCAATTTATTATGAGTGTAGCGTATTCACCTCTTCGAATTTCCAATATAAAAAGATTACCATATGAAATTAGATAGAGGTAAAATACTTTAATTGGACTGTACAAAATATATTTTTAAACATAGATACATGCTCATAAAGCAGCCTTTACTTCACTGTCTTTAGCATCTTAATAGCGTCCATTACGCACTTGTTTGTTTCAACACTTATATAAGTATTTACTGTGCACACACTTGAAGTGTGTTAAAAATAGTCGTATGACACCCGTAAGCTCTGCTCAATACTCCCTCGGCTGAATTACGCCATCGCCTACGGATCGGGCTGCAACCCACAACCCTGTCTGTATTGAGCAACCTAGCTCAATTGTATCTTTCAGTCCTTGTGAGACATCGTCCATTTAATGAGTAACTTCGACTCATACAATCATACAGCTTAACATTGTTTTTGTCAAAATATTAGAAACCTTGCTCATGAACTGAGTTAAATGCGAATTCGTTAAATACATTTTGTACATAAATGATTTTTATTTGAAAAATGTGATAACTATTAAGTACTTTTAAAATACCTCAGTGATTTTATTTGATCTAATCTCATTCAGTCGCAAAGCGAGCTATGGAGAAAGAAATAATGATTTAAGTAAAGAATTTAACGTCAAACATTATTCGCGTGTTACCTACTCATAAATAACTCATATTTTAATACCAAGTTACTTATGTTTAATCTGAGACGTAAGTTCTATTTGATACCGGAAATAGATAAAAACTCAACACGGGTTTGCATGGTTAGAAAGGTCGTAGATTGTGGCTTCTAAAGGATGATGCCAGAATTTCTATGAAATCTGGTCCTACCTTCTAATAGCTATGTGTGTTACATCGTTGGATAGGTATTTATGAGCTGAATATATGTTACTATTGCGCCAAGTTCCAAATCTTAGTCCGTTCAGAGTTATTTTTTATTAAACATGGTAATTTTATTAGTAGCCAAGTAATGCTATTTACATAATAATTGCATTTGTGCTTTATACACGTAGTGTAGATACTAACCTACAGAGGTTTTCACTAGGGACTACAGTATGGGGTTCTTCAAGAAAGGAGTGATTAAATTTTTAAAAGGTCAGCAACGCGTGATTAATGGGTAATGTGTATTGCAAACGTCCATAGGCTAGGGTGACTGCTTAGCATCAGGTGGGCCGTTTTCTACCTTGGTGGTATAATAAAAAAGTTATCAATTGAGTCACAGAGTAGCAAACCTCTTGAAAAAAATGTAATGTTAAACAGATGTTAGCGTTGATTTTTTTTACAAATAAAACAACTATAGCGTATTTTAAACATAAACATCATCTACAATGACGTAGAAATAAGGCTGGGCCTTCAAATCCCTCATGCTTGGCGTGCCCTAGGTAACTGTAGGTAAGTATTAACACTACGTTTATAAAGCACAATTGCTATTATTACGTATATAGCATTACTTGGCTAAACTACCATGTTTTATAAAGAATACCTCTGAACGGACTAAGATTTGGAACTTGGCGCCATAGTACATTTTATTCCGCTCAAAAATACCTATCCAAATAGGTGGGACCAGGATTTGCATCCTCCTTTGTTTTGTTTGTGTTCATAAATTACTTAAATGGGTTTAACGGAACCCACGGTGCGCGAGTACGACTCACACTTGACCGATTTTGATCCACGCAGCCATTTTTTTGTTTAGTTATCAATTATATAAAATAAAATATGTAACCCAAAATGTATAAGTAATACATATCTGTCCGTCTGTCTATCTGGCCGCGGCTTAGCTCAGCACTAGGAAGTTGTAATTTAGCATAGATTGAGTGGCATGATAAATAGCTATACATATGAATCACACCAATGAAGTTGCAAAATAAAATCTTAAGAATCTTTTTAGATTATTTCTGCAACTAAGGCAAGAATGTTTTTTTTCGTATCGTTCTTTTCGTATAAAGTATCGTTGGATAGGTCTTTTTTCTTTATTTAACTGAGAGATCCGTTTTCGAAATATCCTCCATCCTCTGCCAGCTAAGTAATATATACAG
This sequence comes from Apoda limacodes, assembly GCA_946406115.1. Taxonomy (NCBI): domain Eukaryota; kingdom Metazoa; phylum Arthropoda; class Insecta; order Lepidoptera; family Limacodidae; genus Apoda; species Apoda limacodes. The sequence goes on along the minus strand of OX291553.1, from coordinate 13,429,631 downwards.
CAAAGTTAAAAACTATCACAGCCAATTAGAATTTACACATTAACGAGTAATCATCGACCAACTTATAAAATTTACTTGCAGAAGTAAAAAAAAAATCCGTATATCCGTAATTTCATTAAAAACTACTTAGATAAAAGTGGTAAGTTGTGTAAAACAGGTACATGTAAAATTATATAAGGTTTGCATATTGTGACGGGCAACTAATAACCCTACACTGCGCGCGGACCGACACGCACTTGGCCGGTTTCATTCGATGTGAAGTCGACAGACAATTAGACCTAACAAAACTTAAATTGTTCGTCGAAGAGAGGGAACAAATTTATGCATGCAACGTTAGACAGTATTTTTAACTTCGTCAGACGATTGCCGTTGCCCAATAGACGTATTTAACGTCTCTAATAACTTTTGAGTATTTATTTCGCTCTATCGCTATCAAGTAATGTCGATATGTTCAAGTGACGTATCAAAGTCCGTATGTAACATAGCGTCGTATGGCTTCAATAAAGTCAATAATAAGTAACAATAAGTATTTAACTAAGACGACAATTTCATTTCAAAACAACGATTAAATAAGAATTCGATAATATTAAGAGAGTTCTATTTTTGTGGCGAGCTTAAAGCTCCAGCTTCTAGGACAGTTTCCACCAACATGTCATTATTATCGTACATTTTTTTTTTAAATTTAATTATCCATCGAAGCATTTTGTGGAATTTTAATAAAAAAATTGATTTATGTTTGTAACTATTTTATTCTGAATCGTAAACATAATCATTTTACAACTGCAGATAATTAAGTATCCTTTACACTCGGTTTAGTAACATACTTAAGTAGCACTCGTATTTAAAAGATCCTCATAAAACAAAAATGCCATTTATATAGTTAATTATTAAATGTACAGATATAGCACTTTCACACGATATAGATAGACAGATAGATCGCTTGTTGCGTAATGTTGTCTACAGGGGCACTGGTCTTTCCCTAGAGAAAAGAGGCTTAGGCCATAGGATTAACAGACGTTGTCGAGTTAGTTGACACTCGGCTACCAAAATTTGACTGTTACCCCATAAGACCCCTGACTTGGCTAGATTGCTTTCATATGACAACAGATAGATCTGTACTTTTATCTTAGTATTTTTTTTTGTTTTAGTTCAGGACGAAGGTGTTTGTTACGTATCTGGCTCCCCTCATTTCCGATCCCAATAATGGGACGTGATCAGACTATTGAACTGATCCATAACAAAACTCCTCCCCAAACCTAATTTATTGGACATTTCCTGTAGTCGTTGGTATTTTATGGTCTTCCTAGTGCAACATCTCGTCCAACTCAATTTATTACCTTGGTCTACTTTCAATTCAATTTTTCGATGTTGAGATAAAAATATATTAGCTTGAAAAATAACCCTATAGTTATGGAAGGAAGGCATTAAACAATATCTTTGCAAATAATGTTGTCAAGACATTGTTTTGCTAACATTTATCCTGATATTTATAGTAATATTTATGACGGACACAAATTTCTTAGTTAATTTATTCAATTTGGCAAAAAAAACTATAAATATTATTGGAAATAATTTGGTCTGACGACAATGCATTACTAAAACCACAGTAGTGTAGTCTAATCTATGACAAAAAATTAAGCTATTCGAGAATAATTTAGATCTTTTAAACGAACTTTTTAGATACTAGACAATTTATTGGCTAGATATGGACTCGTTAAACAAATTATACCTACTTGATAAACAACTTATGGAACAATTGACAGAGACAACTCTATCCAACTTGTTACCTACGCGAGAAAACTACTTTGTCTGTAGTTCGGAACTACTGAACATAGTTTCCTAATTAACAACAGCGCTATCTATTATTATAATCACAGCGCAACTTATCTATTTAGTTAAGTTAAGTTGTTCAGATATTCTAAACTTCAGAAATAAGCCTGGTTTTATTTAGCTTCCACTTGTTTAGCTTACACGCTTTTTCTTCTATAAATATGCTAAATAATTAATCATCACATCTTAAAGTAATGAACTCATATTTTGTCTTTTGTGCACCATTATGTACGAAATTCATTAATGAATAATTCAAATATAGTTTAGAGTTTCAAAAAGGTAATGATCCTATTAGCTACCTACTTAGTACCAAAGTATAATATTTTTTTAAACAAATTACTAACGAAAACAGATAGTTTAGTCCACAAATTTTAATTATTTCTTAGTTTAACTTTTAGTGCAGTAACCATATTATTTAAAATCAATTTCAAAAAAGGTTGTTAATGTTGCAAAAATTTGCACGAATTGAAAGAGATATTCCGCAACTCCTTTGATAAAGTTTTTTTCTTAGTAAAAGTAGCAAAAACGGAACCCTTAAAAATTCGTTATGTCCTTCGTCTGTGCTTCGATTCCAAAAAAGTTTTATTTACATAATAAAGTCTATTGTGAACTGCCATACAGATTCGTTATAAATATTAAGATTTTTTTTTACAGATTTAGGTTTCTCGGAGCTTGATGATATACCTATATCGGTTAATGTAGATACTTCTAACTTTAGCGACTGGATGTAGATATAAGATATTCATCCTGTCTTATTGGCAGAAGCGTAAAAGCTCGCATGAGTGAAGCTCGCTGTTCAACAATACGCTACCTATTTAGGTAACTAGGTCAAGACTGAGTCAGTTAATTTCTGCAAACACATATTATATTATTTTTGTAATGTGCTATACATCATATATAAGTCAAAATGTCCTTATTCACATTACTTTCATAGTACTTGTGCAAATACAGATCAAAAAAAACATGTACTATTTTCCCTAGTCAGTCGAAATGTCGAAAGTCCCAGGTTTGATTCCCAACAAGTAAAAATAATAATTACAATTTGTTAATTGTTAAGTACATTCGACACTGATTTCTGCGTGGTACAGGTTCACCTTAAATAACGTTTGATGGACTTAATACCATTGGTGAAACTTGGACGTTACGAGCATTGTAACAGTTAAGCCCAGAACAGACGGTGAAACGCAACTGTAACGAAACCCTTTTGTAATTATTGGTTTGAAACTAGTTTTATACGTTATCCACACACGGCGCAACCTAAATTGCACCACAATGTGATGAAATTATCACAATCATTTCAGTTTCTTTGAGAACAGACATGTGTAAAATTCCAAGCTCAAGTGATGAAGAAGTTGTGGTTATGTATTTGTATCTTCATTGCTTTTCCAATTTCTGCCCATGCTTTATTATCAGTGACAGTCCTGCTTGAGTAGCTTGATAGTGTTGTATTGTACTAGCAAGGATACTTCTCAACTTCCAACACAAATTGAATGTTTTTATTTTCGTCATCAGCCATTTTGTTGCATCGAAAAAAAAAAGCGAAACTATGAAACGCAAACACGAGTTTTTTGCACGCCGGTTTCAATGCGACTGATTGGCAACGCGTTTTAAATCGGTTTCAAGCTGGTTGCGTCATGTGCGGTCTCTCAAAGGAGTCCATGGCTTAAACTCAAATGAAACTCAAAAGTAACTAGGAGTTGCAGTTTCGTCGCTTTTGCTTTTTACCATGTGTTCTGGGCCTTACCATTCGGTATATTTTTGTTCACTCCTATGGAGTGTCGTGATGGTAAATTTAAATTTACACTTTTATTTATTACTTGGTCGTGTATACCTATGGAGTTTATTGACTTAAGATGAAATACTAGATTTAAGTAAAAAGCTACTCATATCTATACTTACTCTTACTCTTTCTCACAAAAAACTTGAATGACAAGTGGTGTAACTGTTTTCGCAAAAAGAGTATTTACTACCCCAAAGGCATACGGATCAAAAGTGAATTAAAAAACAAATTTACTGTAGTATCGGTATGTAGCGAATTTTTTTTGATAAGATATGATACATACGTTCCTATTACTAATAATTAAAAAAAAAATAGCTGGTATGATATGATACATACGTACCTATTACTAATAATTTCAAAAAAAATAGCTGGTAATCTCTGTTTAGCGATAATACTGCCTACGTGACCTTTTACGACTTAAATTGATTTCGTGGTTAAATGTAATTTAACTTAGTATTATTATTATTATATACAATATTCTTTCATTGTTTATATCTTGCATTGAGAAACACGAGAATTTTATAAAATTATCCCAAGCCTTAAGATAATTTTTCTTCACTGAAATGAGATTATGAAGACAGGTTCTTTTCTGAGCGACCTCGTACCAATTATATTTGATATTTTACAAGGTTTACGTAAAAATGAACAGCGTTGAACGTCAGCGCTTTTCAGGCGAATTTTTTATTCAACACACAATTTGGAATCTCTGTCTAATGAAATTTATAAAAGTAGAATTTGGGGAAGACAGGATAGGTCATTTATGCATTTATAAATGTAATATGATAATATGTTTTCTACCTATACAACAGTTTAGTCCCTCAGGAAGCTTAAAAAATTTGTGAATTTATTTTTAAAAGAGCACACTAAACTAACAGTTGTCTATGACTGAAAATACTTTTAGCCGTTTGCTTGTTAGCCACCTTGAGGGTTAAAAAAAAACAATCCGAGAAATTAAGGATCACTTTACGTTGTAACTAGATTTCCTCTAGCTTCTAACTTTACCTCACCTCTGTCTCTCCTCTCATACTTTTTTGTGTAATTTAACTTGAAAGAGATAAGGACCCATAAAGAAACCAAGTTTGATCTAAAACAGTCAAGCAGTTTTAGCTTAAGCACAGAACTAAAATTTATGCCCCATTATTTTATTGCTCTGCCCGTAGAGTTCTTAGAAATAATTTTGTTTTTAAGTTATATCCATACAAATATTAAAAATGCGAAAGTAAGTCTGTCTGTCTGTCTGTTACCTCTTCACGCTTAAACCGCTGTACCGATTAAGATAAAATTTGGCATGAAGATAGGGAAGAACAAAGGCTACTTGAAAAAGTGTAAATTGTTTTTTTTTTCTATTAAAAAAAATGAGTTGCTCTTAAAATCCTACACCTATAACCGAATTTAAGGCGGGTGAAACCGCGGGCAAAATCTAGTATTAAATATAAAAAAAATACACTAGCGTGAAAGTACTTGGGGGCGCGCTCTTAGTACTTTGCTAACGTTTTATAAATGCAACCCGTATTGTAACAGAGTATAAAATTAATGGAATCAGTTGCCTATTGTTCTCAAACTTTGAAAGCAAATATTAATGACCGAGTGTTGCAAAAAGCAATGGTTTTCGTCTGTGGACAAAAAAGTTATACCATTTATTTTAAATTCCGTTTACAATGAAATAACGATCGGACCTGAGTATTGAATGAAAGTAAGCCGAATGAAATATAATTGTTTTAATATTTTATTTGTTGCGTAAATATTACCAATGGATGCTGCCAGTGGCTTATACACGTAATTATAGTCCTATTATAAACGTTTAAGGTACATGCCACCATATAATATAGTTAAAAGGTGGCGTCCATTAATTACGTACGATAAATGTAACTCAATCAAGCACAGATAAATACGTTAGTATTTACACTAAAAATACGCAGTGTGAAAAATCACACGTAAGTTTAGGGAAGCAGAAGGCAGTCGAGCCAAATTTCACGACATCTCACTCATGAGGGGGAAGGGGGCCCGAAAAAGAGCCAAAACGTATTTGGCTGCTTTGAAGAGGCCGAATCTATATTATCTATATTGTTGGTATGAAAAAAGTGTAAGCTGGCCTTACGAGGTGTACGTACCTCTGTAATCCTAAAAGGCATCTCAAATAAACCACGCATTCATAAAAAAGTAACTTTATTGACTTTAGGCGAAAAAAATAGTTCGATAGGAATTACCGCACGAGCAACTTCTTTTGAAAGATTGAGCGATAAAAAACAAACCGCTGAACCGATTTTGCTCAAACTCTTATCAGGCCTAGTCATGACGTGGCGTATCGATTGATTGATATGGACACGAGACAAATTGGTCCATTGGTTCTTGAGATATCGAGAATAAAAAAAAGCTAACCTACATTCATATATATAAATACACACACACACACACACACACACCCTTACACACAGAGACATCACTCTAAAAATGATACTCCAGGTCTCAAAACGTAAAGAAAACGCAAATCCTACTATACCTACTATAATAACTGCCCTCAAGAGAAGTTAAAAAATTATCGCCCCCGAAACCCTCTGCACACTAAATTTCATGAAAATCGTTGGAGATCCTTTTCGAGATTCAGACTATATATCTATACACATATATACAAGAATTTCTCGTTTAAAAGTATTGGATACAGTGAATGAGGAGCACTGTATTTTTTAAAAACACTTTAATGACCGTATTGATACTTTTAAATTTACAAAAAATACGTTTTGAATGCTTGATCTACATAGTCGTATTCTATTCACAAGCATTATATGCGCTATATGCGCGCATTCAGTGGTTTTGCTTACGTGTGACTATCATCTGGCACCACTGCATCAAACCAAGTGTCAGGTAATCGAGTCATCCATTATTATACATAACATCCATTATACATACATTAATGGTCTGGCACTTGATTGGTTTGGTATCTATCTCAATGATAGGAAACAGGTAGTTCGAGTGGCGGATACATATAGCGGGGAGAATACCGTTGACTTAAAATTCGGCGTCCCACAGGGAAGCGTCCTTGGGCCTCTATTATTTAAAAGAGAAAATTTCTGTTCTTACGTATCTGACTGTGAAACTATTTATTTTGCTGATAACACAGTCCTTGTTTTTTCCAATAATACATGGAAAGATGTTATACAAATATCAGAATTTGGGCTTAAAACAGCTAGAGACTGGTTTGACAGGAACCTACTGACGCTTAACGAGAAAAAAACTTTATATATGTCTCTACGCAGCTGCCGGCCTACCAAACGATGTAAATCTAAAACTACACTCTTGTACTAATGAGCTAACCTGTAGCAATTGTAATACTATCAAACGTGTAACTTCTACTACATATCTTGGTATAACAGTGGATGAACACCTTAAATGGGACGAATATATCGCTAAAATATCTAACAAAGTAAGAAGATTGGCCTATGTTTATACTTCATTAAGGAACATTATTTTGGAGGTTTGACTCAATCGCTGATTTTGTATGGAATCATCGCTTGGGGAGCTTGTGGTTCCACTCTAATGGAAAGACTAAATAAGGCTCAAAAACTAAACCTAAAAATAATAAAAAAAAAACAACGAAGATTTCCAACGACTACATTGTATAATATATGTAAAGTATTAACCCCTAGGAAAATATATCTTTAGCAATTAATGACCTACATGTCAAGACATATTTAAGAATTTCAGATTAAAAAAATTTAATAGATATACCCGAGTTTCCAACAAAAGTAAATATGTAGTTCCACAGAGATCAAGTAGATTGCAAACATTACATAGTGTTAGCTCTATGGGTTGCTATGATTTCACACCCACCATGCTAATTTTCCATTTGGTTGCTTTGATCAAGTAGGGTGTTATTATTTCATTAACTTGTAATCAAATAAATACATAAATAAATAAATTAATATAACTGAAAATTCTGACAACCGACTCCAGTCGCCTCTAGATGCGCCAAAACTTTCTAAATTACTCCACTAAAACTTAAATATCTCTGAAACGACAAGTTCGATCGCAAAAATTCAAAGTGCGTTATAATCATCAAAACTAGATCTCTCTCATAACACTAATTTCAAGTGCCAGAATTGCTCACAGAAAATAATAACAACTAATGAACGTAAAAATTTCAAACGCCTCGATTTAAAAATCGCAAACAAAAATTTCAAACCGAAAAACGAATATTTCTATGGAGAGCGTCAACGGGCCGATTTAAGTTTAAATAAATAAATCGGGAACTTAGAAAATGACAATCATTGCGCCCCAATGGCTTACATCTGCGAGTCATCCGGCATCTCCCCAAACGGACTCAGATCGAGCTATACGCTTTCTTTTCTACTATTCTTTATTTTCTTATATTTTAACTCTAATAGTTTCATAGATATAGCCCTTTATAATTTGACAACTGTCAAAATTCCGAAATAAGGATTATGATGAGTTTTATTATGTCTGTAAAGAAACTACTAGTCTACGATCAATAGTTACGGAGATAAAGCGTTATATATTTTAACAGCTGTCATCTGAAATTAAGATCTTGATGAGATCTTTCACTTCTGTAAAAGAACGTCTAGGCTGCGATCAATATTTTCGGGAGATATAGTCCTTTCTAGTTTTGCAGCTGTCGCCCAAAATAAAGATCTTGAATAGGTCTATAACTTCTGTAAAGTCACTGCTAGTCGGCGATGAATAGAAACGGAGATATAGCGTTTTATAGTTTGACAGCTGTCATCCGAAATGAAGATGTTGCTGAAATTTTTCACGTATGTAAAAACTACTAAAGGCTATTTACTACTTTACAATCAATAGTTTTGGAGGTAAAGCCATTCTAAAGCTATCACCTGTAATAAAGCTAAAGCAGCCAAGGGCAGGCCACATTGCTCGTAGAACTGATGGGAGAGAAAGGTTATCTAGTTTCAACCATAGAACGTTAAAGGCAGCAGGGGATGGCCCAATACCAGGTGGAGAGTGGATCTGATCAAAGCCGCCGGAAATTTTTGGGCGCAGTCGCGACAGACAGTTCTGTAGACACATGTTTAGCAATAGATGTCTTCTGTCTGAGACGAACGAACGAACCTAAATAAAGATCTCGAAAAGAACATCGACTGTCACTTTGACAGATATCATAGCCTAGGACCTAGTAAAATTACAGTCTAATACAATTATTTTTTCGACATTGTCGTTTTGTTCACAATTCTATTATAAAACATTTGAATGGTGCCATGGTAGGGTCGTTGTTTGTTAGCAATAAATGGTACGCTCGATCCGAGTCGGTTTAAGGGAGCTGGCACGAAAACAGACGGTGAGAATGCCAATAACTCCATGTCTACTGGCAGTCCCACGACTACCAAGGCAATTTTTGTAATTTGTTTTGTAAAAACGTAAATAAATTAATAATATCATTGAAATCTTAACATCTTTAAACAGCCATAACATTGAGAGAGAAATCTTTTTACTTAACAACAAAAATCCTTAACACAATGTAAACAAGTCCCCCTACACTGAAAGTATCCATAAACAAACCAACGGTTTCTCATTTTAAATATTGACTTCCTTAAGCCTGAACGACAACTGGTAATGGACTACCAATATTTGAGATCAATGACAAACAAGGGGAAAACTTATTAAGCTTTTATAAATGCGTCAGACGCGAATCTTTTAATTTAAAATTCTTAACTTTTCCGTCTTTCTGCATTTTTCCTTTATATGTTATAAGCATTCTTTGTTAATAACGTAAATACTATCTACGTCATAATATTATGTTGTCAAATTTGTTACTAGGGTTGCCACTAGTAACGTAACTACTTACTAACTTATATAAATGATTTATGATTAATTAATAATTAATGTATATGTGTTTATTTATTAAGGAAACTGGTGTTAATAAAAATGGAGTTTTAGAAGTTTTAGATGAATTTGTAAACAAATTTTAAGTTTTAGTGACATTTATTGAGGCCAACTCCAAAATAAGCACCAAGGGTCCATATAAAGGATGCTTCCCAAGTTCGTAATTCTGTGACCGTAGTGGGTGAAATGAAAGTTTTTAGGACTCGTACGGTAAAACATTGGTAAAATTTTTGGTTATGTAAGCGGCAATTAGTTGGTATTGGTAATGAGTTATTGTTCATGGTATCTGCTGTGTGACCAGCGTCGGTTCGTCCTAAGGAACGCTGGTGCAGCGCACTCCCATAAATAATTATCTCCCTAATAAACAATATGTTTTTAGATTTTACTCAAAATAATTAAATATTATGCTTTGATTAGTCTTTATGTTAACATAGCATTTCACTGAAACATTCAGTATACACATAGTTAACTCAAGATTTGGTATGGAATTGCACTGAGACTGTGACACTGAGTGGAGCGCTAGCGATTGCGCTCCTATAAAACAAAATTCAGTACAGGGACTGAGAGCTAAATTCAAACGATTGTAAAAAAGAAAGTTCGACACAGTCCCACACGTGAAACAGAAGATATAGATATCAAAATATGGAGCGCCGCTCGGCTATGTAAAGACAAATACTGTTGCCAGCTTAACTTTCGGTCCGGCCGGCGCGCTGTTGCCACTCTGATCACAAAAAATGTTCTAGTTCGGGCGCGCGAAATAAGTACATAAACAGTAATTAATGTGATTGTCTTATCAGTATAGCAAAATAAACCTGATTATTGTGATGAACGAGTATGTAATGAAACAGCGCGAAATATTTTAGTACAATATTCAGCGTGACATAAAGGCAAAGGGTCACAAAAATGTGGCACGAAAACATACACGCGCGACGCGCGTTTGTAAATCTGAATAAGCGAATGAATTTTTAGTTATAAATAGAATAAACAAAGGTTAGCATTTAAGCAATTTCCCTTTTCTTTTCTTCAGTGAACACCCACTAAAACTTGTCTCGAGCCGCCTCTGTGTGTGACGATGGTTATTGTTGCGAATGTTTGTTGATGGTTGTTTATCATCTTTTTTAATGGATTTACAGGGGTCTCAAAATACCACAATGAACAATCTCTCATCCGAAATAAATTATATTTCCGAATACCGATTACCAATTTCTTTAATAATCTTTTAATGGTCAACATATTTTGTGGATTGTCAGCAATTAATTTTATAGGTTTCCGTAGTCAACAAGGCACCTTTACAGTTTCGTTACGTGTGTCTGTCTGTCCGTCTGTCCGCGGCTCAGAGATTATTAATGCTACAAAGTTGTAATTTGGCATTACATTTTCATATTAATCAGGCCGACAAAGTAGTAAAATCAAATCTTCAAAAACATTTTCTTGAATGGTGGTCACCTACACGTAAAGTGCTCGCTAAATGTTTGTTTTTAGATATGTAAAAAAACTGCCTAGTTCCGTACAAACTTTTTCTATCATGAGATAACATGTGGCGATTATGCCTTAATTATCAGTTTTTGGGTTTTTTTTTCTATATTTGTGATGGAACATTTTGCTTCATACCAAATTTCATGATTCTAGATCAACGAGAAGTACTCAATAGGTTCTGATTTATTTGTAAATGCCAGAATATGCGACAAAATTGGTCTCATTTTTATTGCGTTTTCAATAATCTTGAATTTTGCTTTAAAGCTTCAATTGACAAATTTTTACTTGAAACCTTCACGAGGTCCTGCGAAATAGGATCTTGACTGACAAACAGAATGACAGACAAACGGACAACAAAGTGGGATAAGAGTTCCTTTTAAAGTACGCAACCCTAATTAATAGCAGTTATATATATAACAAAGTTAAAAGAAAAACAAACTATTACAACTATAAAGGCTTTACAAGTTAACGAATAATAGTGGACCAACTTATAAAATGTACCTACCTATATTTTATAAGTTAGTCGACTAACGAGTAATACTCGTTAACTTGTGACGGGCGACTACGGCACTCTACAGTGCGCGTGGCCAAACAAGCACTTGGCTGGTTTTTTTCTACCTTTCTGCACAGTAAGTTTCAGTTTGTATTTTCAACTCTTACTGCGTAAGACAATTGTAGGTTGAAGGCTTACGAGGTAGCTTTGTTGGCAACTTATGTAAGTTCCCAAAGTCCCCACAGTTAGGGCACGGCTTACCCTCACCTTAGGCCGCATGCGGGCTCAGTGTGGATTGTATAGTCTTCACATAAATTTGTTTTGTCACCTTAACTGAAAACCTGAAAAAGCTAGAGGTGTGAATAATTAATGAACCTGGGAAATAAAAAAAAAGACTTATTGGTACACACCGGAATCAAAGCTCCGTCACTCAGAACACAAGGTAAAGTTGAAACCCCGGGGCCACAACCAACCTGAATACCTAAATCATAATAAAGAGTAAAAACCAATGATATTCTGTACTTGTACTTGAGTTGTCTTAAGACTGAGAATATTGTTAAATTTTATTGTGAAAAGGTTGAAACCTCAAAGCTAAAGTTATTTGTTGAAAACTCTTTGATAAAGTGATTCAAGTTTATTTCATTAAATAAAGTTTGAAAAGAAATTTTTAAGGTTTCTTGTATTCTTAGTGTCAAGTAATTTAATTTGTGTCTTACATTTTTTAAATATAAAATTGGAAAATGACATGTTGGACATCAACAATATACATTGCTATGCAGATGACAGTACTGGAGACGCTTTTTACACGGGTCGTGCAAACATCCCTCGTTCCGTTGTGGAGGAAAACCGCGGAGAACTTGTGTCTCAAATCGAGACCACACTGTCCCAGGTCTCTGATTGGGGACGGGTAAACTTGGTCCGATTCAACCCTACAAAGACACAAGTGTGCGCGTTCACCGCTAAGAAAACTCCATTCACTGTAATCCCACAATTCCAGAACACTCCCCTCTCCATCTCCAAGAGCATTGGGATCCTTGGTGTCGACATCTCCAGCGATGTTCAGTTCCGAGATCATTTACAAGATAAGGTGAAGCTGGCGTCCAAAAAACTTGGTGCACTCAACAGAGCGAAGCAGTACTTCACGTCGGGGCAAAGGTTGTTACTTTACAAGTCGCAGGTTCGGCCCCATATGGAGTACTGCTGCCATCTCTGGGCAGGTGCACCCGGATACCAGCTTGGCCCTTTTGACTCGGTTCAACGACGGGCTGTGAGAATTGTCGACGATTCCAAACTCACTTGCGGTATCGAGCCCTTAAGTCTGAGGAGAGACTTTGCCTCACTGTGTGTGTTCTACCGCTTGTACAATGGGTTGTGTTCAGAGGAATTGTTCGAAATGATGCCCACGGCTACTTTCTACCATCGCACCGCTTGCCATCGGCAGGGAATTCATTCTCACACTTTAGAACCTAAATGGTCGCGTACAGTGCGGTTTCAGAGAAACTTCCTCCCGCGAAGAAGTTGTGGAATGAGCTCCCTGCCAAGGTTTTCTGCAAGGACTACAGTATGGAGTTCTTCAAGAAAGAAGTTATTGGATTTCTGAAGAGTCGGCAACGCGCAAGTGATACCCCTGGTGTTGCAAGCGTCCATAGGCTACGGTGACCGCTTACCATCAGGCGGGCCGTAAGCTTGTTTGCCACCTTAGTGGTATAAAAAAAAAAAAAAAAAAAAAAAAAATGTTTTTTTACTTATGCTTTTATTTCATTTATTTACTTAAATAACAATACTACGAATTAATTTGTAAAATAGGTTTTTTATTCGACAGACGTGATTACAAAACGACGGCAATAGTAGCAACGTTTTTATTTTATTGCAACAAATTGTTCATTATTTTGATGACTACTACAGTTTGGCTGATGCAGCCATTACTGCTCCACCGGGCTTTTGGAGCGAGACCCTGAAGGTGAGTCAGCGCCCGGAGGGGAGTTCCCCGTTACGCGATTGCGAGTGAGTGGGGGCAAGAAGCGCCCGGCACTCTTTGATACCTCGTATATGAGGTCAGCGTGCAGGCTGAAGGTAGAAGTGGTGTAAAAAGTCAGTTAATTTCTAAGCGACATCTTACTGGACTTGCTTATCATGGGATATAGACGACCGAGGACAAAAGCGGCTTGGTCTCTAACTATTTGGTGTGATCGCGGAAGTTCAGAGCCTATCCAGGGTCACACCAAGATATTTAGCATTCTTTTGCCTAGTAATGGCACGGCCGAAGAGTGAGAGGGAAGATGGTCGCGAAGGGTGGCGAGTGGTGAAAAGGACACAATAACGTGATGTAAGAAATGTGCTACGTAGGTACTGCTTAGTTCGGCTTTCCGCGCATAATTTACATTTTGGATGGATGTTTGTGTATGAACGGCTGAACGGATCTGGATAAAATGTTGCACAGAGATAGAAATTTGATAGTTCCCAAGGGAATAACTGTAACATAGTCCCGCCACAACGGGGCATCCAATTGAGCTTAGGCTTTTAATCCCCGAAAATTCAAAAGTTCCTTCGGGAGTAACTTTAACCGAATCCTACTTGAATGACCCATAGCTGCAACGATAGCTTGCAATAACATACTTCTTTTCTATGATCAAGGAGTTACCATAAGAATCCTTCGCTGATCACTAGAAATGGGCGGGCGAAGCCGCTAGCAAAAGTTAATTTAATATAATCTCAGTATCTAAATAACAAAAAACGATAAAATAATTCTTAGGTACCGACCTTTTACATTTTACATTTAACTTTTAATAATATTAGATAGAACCAGTGACTGCCGTTAATAAGTTTCATTCATTGCGGAGAGGCGAAATTTAATTGGAAGAGCTTATCACAATCGTTCAGAGTTCACAAACGGAATAACGTCAAATCAATCAAAAATTTGTTACAGCCGACAGAGAGAAAATTCCTTTAGAAAATCAACCAATTAAAATTCTGGATTGATTTTTCTATAGTAACAGCCTTTCCAGAAATAAATACCAAGGAAAAATAAGTAACGGTAATAAAAACTAGAACAACCTAATCCCGTAAGAATAGGAGTAAATACATTTTTAACATACTTGCTCATGAAGCAGCTTTTTCTGCACCGTTTTCAGCATCTTAATACTTTTACTTACTTGTGCCTTTTATTTTACAATTTTTTTTTAATTTTTTAGCAAATAGAGAACCTTAAAACTAAGTTCTTATTTTTAGAAAAATAAATCCAACGTGTTTGTTAAAAACATACATATTAAAACTATAAGTATCCATTGTATATATATGTTTACAACAATTTTAACACTAATATAAGTGTTTACTGTACTTCAAGTGTGTAACAAGTTGTATGCCACTCGTGACCGCATTCCATATTACCGGAATAATCCTCTACTCAGCTTTTTGAAGTTTTTGTTTCTCGTTTTTTTTTAAAATTTGAAATTGATTTTGATATTGTTAATAAAATTGTTTTACATATAATAAAACAAATTGGCGTAATAAAAACGATGCTTTAACAAGAGACACATGCAACGGTAGCACATTTACTTAGAATCCATTTTACTTTTTTAAAAAGAATCTAATAAGAAATCATAAATAAAAGTTATATCATACAGAGACACGCGCGAAACACATATATCTATTTTTGTGAACTGGGGCAAAATTGAAAATATAACTAACAATCTTATTAACATTTACATTTTTGACGTTACCTACCTTACCTAATTCATATCCGTATATTAACTAAATACGCTGGTCAATTTGTATAAAATCTCTTAAAAATTCACGGGATTCTACCCATGTTTTGCGAATTCCGAAGCGCCGGTTTTCAAGAATGTGCGCTTTTGTGAACACATTTATGTCTTTGGCGCCCCTGTCTCAATCAAATGAAATTTGAAAATGTTATTCAATACTCGAGTATTTTTTACTGAAAAAGCTTCCGGAATTATTCCAACGTTATTTTAAACTTATTTTTATGCTCAATAGCGGTCAGGTGTCAACAAAATCCTATTACCACAGTAAAGGTAATAGCACTATTAATAAACCTACATCATCCATCTGTCTGTCTGAATTTCACAAGTGGTTAACGCTATAACGATTGAAGGCACATAATTCTTTGCCAGATAATACTTTTTAGCAGCTAGTTCCTTGTTGGTAGTGTTTGCCGTCTATTTTTGGCGATCTAAATAAATGACCTTCCGTCACAAGATTAGTTATTAGATCCTTGTAATAAACAACAGCATTATTATAGTAAAAAAACAGCAGCATTATTATATTTTAACAAACATACTTACTTACTATAATAAATATACTTACAACTAAATATTGAATCAGATGTCTTCTAATAAACTTTAAGGGGTGTAGCTATTTCTAATTTTCTCTTCGACGAAAGCTAATTTCGAGAATTCAAATGTTGAAAATATAAAACTAGTCATAAGCTATTTTTAGAGTATATCTGTGAGTTTTAGTAGGCATTTTTGCTAAAAGTGGCCGTATTTAGCAGAAACGCCTACTAAAAATCACAGATATTCTACAAACTGTTACGTTAGATTTTTGTAATTTGCTTTCTTCGAATAGAAAATTGGAAATATCGAATAAAGGTTAGCTAGTTAGCTACTATATACCTCTTAAAATTAACTGGAATATTTAAATATAACGCTACCAAATAATCACTTATATTCTGTCCCGTAAATAATAATTTCTTGGTAGACTATGTTGGAAATGTATTTTTTATCTCTCATACTCTGAAAGTAGACCATATATTATCTAAAAAACGGGGGGGAAGTATGAAATGTCGGCCCTAGGGCCGAAAAGTAAACCATTTCTGTCTGTCAGAAATGAGAGCCATTCATCCCTTAGTTAACAATCTTTTATTTACATGCAGGTTTATTGCCTGCCCTGCAGGTAAACTTCAGGTGCCGAAATCTGCAACGTACGGTCATTTGCAATAGTCCATACATAGTGTAAAGGTTAAAATTGCGTGAACCCATTCTGTGAATCTCGCACTCACACATTAACATTATCCGAACTGTCAATAATATTAACCTTAAATCGACAAAATTAGGTTAAGTTTTCTTTATACTAACCAGTTTATTTAAACGTTTTTCTATCTTTTGGTTTCTTAACCTAACAAATGAATTAGGTGTAAACTGCAGTGTTGTTCTACCTACGTATTGTTTATTTCGCATTAAATGTTATCTGCTTGGTGGTGTAGTGGTAGTGTAGGTAACCGGCGAGCCTATGGTGCAAATCACGCTATTTCCGTTTTGAGTATTTTTGTTAGGAATAACTTTTTTTTATGTTTTGACATCTAGTTCTCTCTGAAAAGGACCAGTTGGTATGAGAACTTTTTGTTTTGTTTTTAAGAATTAACAAACACATGCAATCAAATAAAAAATCTTTTTAGAAGGTTTTATATAGTTCCTAAATAATATCTGTGAGTTGTAGTTGGCATTTCTGCAAAAATCGGCCACTTTTAATAGATGATAAATTAATGATGAAAATTGTGGATATCTAATGGCGGCGCTAGTGGGATGTAAGAGGGCCCTTAAGAGGATACACTTCGCGGCGCCTCGCAGCGGGCTTCATACAAACTAATTTCTCATGTGAAATTTGTTAGTCATAATCCCAAGCCGAATACCTAGGTCTGTGGTTTTTCCAAAATCTTGTATATCATTTTATTAATTAGAAATCTTTTTTAAAACCAGTTGTATGAAAAACTAGAATCCTGTATAACTTTTGACCTATAAAATTTGATAGTAAACTGGCACACTGCAGACCTAGATATTTATTACTAGAACATGTCTTCAAAATTGTTGTGTTTGATCAGCAAGTGGCAAAAATTTGTATACGTACGTATACATACGTATACATACAATACGTAGCATCCGCATCTAACTTAATAGCTATTAGGAAATTGGTCTAAGCTGTTACAATATTCAGAACACAATACTCATAATTCGTAAAATGTAACAAAAACAAAAAGAAAGGCATAAGGTGAGATTCGAATCCACAACCTCCATTGCTCTCAAAACACGTATTAAGATCTGATACGTCTTTCCACTAGGCTACGGATACGATAACTTTTGTTGTGAAATTATTATATTTAATATTAAATGAAACTGATATTACTCAGGTCCTACAAGACATATACTTTATTTCTTTAAGTGTGTGAGTGACTACGCCTTGCCATTCTATTTTGCTTTGGAACTCTGTATGCAGTTTTGCAAATGAGTGTACATTGTCTCGCAACGCACATAAATGAGATCGGTGTCTCATCTGTGGCTTGCGTTAATTGCCTCATCATAACACAGCTCATACTTTATTATAATCGAGTTTGCCCTCCGCTTTATAATCTCATAAAATTAACATAATTGTCTTCTCTCAAACATGCTACGATATGCGACCATATCTTCTTTGGTATAAATCGTACTTGCAGTACAGTATCAGAGAGCTAGAAGAGCTAGTAGCAAGAACTTGATTAACGTTTGGCACAATGTGAACATTTTCAAACAAAGTTCATTCATTAAGGAAAGATTTAGAGTTACCGCTAACTCACAGCAGATGAAACAGTCAACTTTGTAGATAACTATAATAAAATTTAATAAAGTGTATGTGACACAATCAAAATGCTTATAATTTATTCATTTAGTTAATCTTTTGCATACATTAAAAGTATACATGGCGGAATTAATGCCATGAGGCATTCTCTAACAGTCAACTATCAGTAGTACAGATATTTAAGTCGCTGCACAGTGCACACACGCTTGGAATTGGGAAAATATAAGTAATAAAACGCTTATAATTAATTCAAAACAAATAAAAGAAAACATAAGTACCTAGATAAAAAAAATAAACATGATTATATAATTCTTACATACAAAATAAAAACTTAGATTTACTACTAAGTAATAGTAAAAAGTTCACCACGTCGCATGGGGTGAGTGTCCAGCCACTGGTTAGCCTGGTTAGCCCTTTAGGCGATTAAAACCGTTAAGATATACAAAAATTCTGTTATTGATTCAAAAAAAGAATGAACTTCTAGCAGCAACGGTCCTGAATTCGCGCCCCGGATTGAAAATAAATGTTTTGCTGTTGATACCGTCATTATTTCTGGTCACTTGTCTAGGGCCTGCTATGGGTGCAATTATTACGATTACCTATTTTTATTTTCATTAGAAAGGAATTTTCATCTTTTGGGGCAGGCATTAAATTGTGTTAGCAAGTTTTTACCGGGCAATCATTCTAGTGTTACCAATTTTAAACAATTATGTATTAGTTATTTAATATTTTTTTAACCGCAAAAACTTTCTTACAATTTTACAGCTACTGGAAGCAGCTATTTGAAGAATATAGATTTTTCTTAAGATTAAATGTTTGAACCTGAGCAGAAGGTTATCGTGAAAAGAATTAACATTATTCCATCTAAACAACGTCTAGCACTCTGCTAGCACTTAGCAGTATCTAAACCCTATTTAGATAGGTAGGTACTCTTACTATGTGGTATTATTTTGATCGTCTGAAATCTGTTATTTTAAAAATATCTGAAAAAAACTCTGAATAATATTAGACAAACAAAAACTAGTAAATTATAAAGTCCTAGTACATCAATCTTACAATACACAAATCTTCATAGAATACGAAATACATTATAAATATATACATAGAAATAATCTTTCTCCGTTTATGACTCCCTACAGTTTAGAGTCTTTAAAGAAAATATTTCAAACATACAAAAAACAAAGATATTTGAAATAGAAATATAAAAATACTAGCTTTCGCCCGCATCTTCGCTAGCGCTTAGTTCGGGTTTTGACGTGTGATTCCTACGACAATTTCTTGATTACTGTAGTAAATTATCAGACACGTTTGTTAAGTAACATATATCGTTCCTCAAGCTGCAAGCTATCAGATTGCCAAATTTTATCAAGATCGATTCAGCTGCTTAGTCGTGAAAAGGCAACATTTTCGCATTTATAATATTAATTATAAATAAATAAGAATGTATGATCTACTTAAAGGGGCATATAGCAGCCGACTAGCGCCACCATTAGATATCCTATATTTTATCTTCGTAGAAAACTATTTTCTAAAATCCAAATGTTGCAAATATACACCTAGTCATAAACTAGTTTTAGAAGGTTTTATATAGTTCCTAAATAATGTCTGTGAGTTGTAGTTGGCATTTCTGTAAAAAACGGCCACTTTTAATAGATGATGAATTTAATGATGACACATTAATGATGAAAATTGAGGATATGGCTTGGGATAAATAAATTTCACAGTGATTGATCAATAAATGTCAAAAACAAATGAGAAATTCGTTTGTATGAAGCCCGCTGCGAGGCGCCGCGAAGTGTATCCTCTTAAGATTAACAAACAAACTTGTTTTAGTTATTTAGTAAATATTTTGAGGGATTTGTACCCGTACGGCAAAAAATAACCCATATAGTCGCTCTACCAGTTAGTTTGTTCAAGTACCTATGTCACAGATGTTTTCGTCAGTTAATTCAAACGCTGTTAAAAGAGCTATCAACTTAAAAATAAGTACAGTGCATCAAGTCGTATGTAAGATAAAAAATAAATTTATTTTTTATTTTTTAAAATTGAAAAATGGGGTTTGAAAACAACCTATGTGTAAGCACCTACAACGATTACAATTACAATTATAATTTTATATAATACTTCGCTTAAAGTTGTTATTGGAATTTAGAATCACAATTTATAATATTATTTTAGAATTTTATTTTCGTCTATTTAAAGAGTCTACTAATCCTATTTCGTACAACATAATGTAATACTATGACTATCCAGTCATAGTATTATATTGTATCTAATGTTACAATGTTACAAGATTTAGTGATCCCGTAACATAACTATTTCATGGAAAAAGATTAGTTGCAGCTATAAAATAAATTGAATGATTCTCCGGAGTACTGTTTCGCGCTTTTTGCTTCAGAACTAGTTAAGATCCTATTATGGCAACAAGTATTGACAAAAAGCGAGAAGAAGAACAGCAGGCAGACTTTCATCTTTTGAAATATATAGACAGCGTGCGGTAGTCTGGCTTTAACAAGTTTTAGGTACTTAAAATAGTTTTTTTTTAAGTTTGAACAACAAAATATTTTATTATTATAAAATGTCAGTTTCTTACGTAGAAATTAAACGTACTTATTGTTTTTATTTTGTTTTATTAATTTGATTGCTTCCGCATTTACTCTTAAATGTTCAAAGCATAACGGGATTGAAATCCATATAACCTGGCCATAACCTTGCAATAAGCGTTGTAGGTATTTTACATTATAAGTTGTAATATTTGCCTAATTGGTAGTTTTGAGGCTTTACTCGTAAAAGTAAGTACCACTTTTAAATCCCAACTTATAAAAGTTTAGAATGATTATACTTTTTATTAAAGTTTTTTTTTATACCACTACGGAAGCCAACAAGCTTACGGTCCGCCTGATGAAAAGCGGTCACCGTAGCCTATGGACGCTTGCAACACCAGGGGTAACTCGCGCGTTGCCGACCCTTGAAAAAACTAATAACTTTTTTTTTGATGAACCCCATACCGTAGTCCTTAGAGTAAACCATGGCAGGGAGCTAATTCCACAACCCATGCGTTTGCGGGAGGAAGTTTCCCTGAAACCACACTGTACGCAACCATTTCGGTTCTAAAGTGTGAGAATGAATTCCCTGCCGATTTCGAGCGGTGCGATGGTAGAAAGTAGCCGTGGGGATCATTTCGAACAATTCCTCAGAACAGAACCCATTGTACAAGCGGTAGAACACACACAGGGAGGCAAAGTCTCTCCTCATACTTAAGGGCTCGATACCAACCCGCAAGTGAGTTTGGAATCGTCGACAATTCTCACAGCCCGTCGTTGAACCGAGTCAAAAGAACCAAGCTGGTATCCGGATGCACTCGCCTAGAGATGGCAGCAGTACTCCATATGGGGTCGAACTTGCGACTTGTAAAGCAGCAACCTTTTTGATTGCAATCCAAGTTGCTCAAAGCTAAAATAACACATTTACTTTGAGGTACCTATATGAAGTCTTTATGTGGTCCTGAAATTAAATACCTAAGGTAGTTGTTAGCGACGGACCACACGAAACACATAAATAAGGATAGGATAGGATAGGATATAAGGATTAAAATGTAAACATGTTTAAATAAGGATTTTTTGATAAATAAAGTCGTATTGACACAATAGGGTAGCTCTAAAACGATACGTAAAATAATAAGTTAGTAAGTTGTAAGGTTTGTGAATTATATGATAAATAAATAATACTAAGTTGTAACGTTGCAAGTGACGAAAAATAAAGTCACAACAACTAGGATAGAAGTATGTCGTTGCAATGTGAGATAGAGTACATAAGGTTTGCTCAACTATGTACATTTTAAGTAAGAAGGTTAAATAAATAGTAAGATACATAAGAAATAACGTAGAAATAACTTAAGGAAGCGCATGTATTTCGTAAATAATATCTCGTGTAAACTTAGTAACTATAGGTAATGTCAGTAAGGATTTAATATGTAGGATTGTCTAAAGTAAAATATACGATGTAAAATAATAGTTTAGGCGTAAATAACATGTAGTGTAAGATATGTACTCAAGCAGAGTTGAGTTAAATTCTTAATAATTCTTAATAATACGTAAATAGTTAAAATCTATCAGTGTAAAATTTGTATTTGTGTAATTGTATGAAAAGTAAGAGTGTGAATTTTTAAATAATAAGCAATACGTTGAAGATTACGCCCTCAAACTTTGCTTAGTTCAACAAACTCCCGCGCACTTTGCCGTGGAGCTACTAGGCCGGGCGTGAATTTTGAAAATATTAGCAATACGCTTGCGAGACGCCCTTTGCATTTTTTGGCTCTTAAAGCCACAGTTTTTGAGATATTTGTATAAATTCTTTTTCATAATGTTTGTAAAATTAATAGCTATCTGTAGAAAGTAATTGTCATATAGAGAAAATTCATTTATATATTTTAAACTAACAAAAACATGTATCTCCATACAAACGAGTTGTAGACAAGGACAGCAAGAATTGTAAGAGTAGTCTAGCTATAGTTTACAACCGTAACGGTAATTTTATGGCCTGCCGCTTTGTTCGAAATTGTTTAAAACTCGAGCGATCCAGCGGTCATCGTCCATTCCCGATTCGACTCTTGTGTTGTGCGGTCGTGTTTTCGAGCGTCAAGTGCTCTTAGTGTGCTCCGTGCAGTGGTGACTCAGCTGGTGCGCATTCCTGTGTGGTGTTTTGCCTCAGCGCTGACGACCTCGAATTGTTGTTTGGTTTATTGCCCGCAATTCCTGGAAAATCGGCCTGAGTGTTGAAGCGCTGCTCGGCAGTGTGTATTGTCGAATCGTAGCTTTCGCTACAGAGTTGAAGGCACTCTCTCCTCCCCCCGCCCCATAGAAGCAGGAGTCCCGCAAGGGTCCGTGCTCGCCCCCGTCTTGTACCTTCTGTACACTAACGATATCCCAAAAACGATAGGTACCCAATTAGCCCTCTATGCGGACGATACCGCTCTCTATACTACCGATAGGCAAGTGAGTCGAATCACTGAGAGACTCCAATCCGCTATCACCGCCCTAGGCGAGTGGTTTCGGAAATGGAGAATCGAGGTGAATCCCGACAAAAGCTCTGCCGTCCTTTTCACCACAGGCAGCCCTCCACGGCCAACTTCCCTCTCTCTCTTCGGTCGTGCCATTCCCTGGCAAAATAAGACCAAATATCTCGGTGTGACCATGGATAGACGTTTGAACTTCCACGCTCACACCAAAATAGTCAGAGACCGAGCCGCTTTTGTCCTCGGTCGTCTCTATCCCATGATAGGCAAGTATAGTAAGATGTCGCTTAGAAATAAGCTAAATCTTTACACAACTTGCATCCGCCCCATACTAGCTTATGCTAGCGTAGTCTTTGCTCTGTCCAAGCGCAATCTCCACAAACTCCAGACCCTCCAAAACCGCTTTCTCAGAGCGGCCTCTGGAGCCTCTTGGTACGTTCGCAATGCGGACCTACACAGAGACTTCGAACTTCCCACGATTCCCCAGTACTTTAAAGACTTGGCAGTCCGCTTTTTCGAGCGTACGCAAAATCACCCGAATAGATTAGTTGTGCAATCCACGACGTACATTCCCCCCGATCGTCCCCGTCGCGGTCGTAAAACTATACTTAGGCGGCCTCGGCACGTACTAACGTCCCCAGATGACGATCTCGCTGTCCGGATAGCGAGATTAGTCTCTACGACCTCCCCGAATAGGGCCTCCCTCCAAACACGACGCCGACGTCCCCGGGTTCGTCGGCGCCCACAAGGATACACTAGGTATCAAAGAGTGCCGGGGCGCTTCTCGCCCCCACTCAATCGCAACCGCACCCGCGTAACGGGGAACTCCCCTCCTGGCGGTGACTCACCTTCGGGTTCGAGACTCACGCCGGTCGAAGGGACGCCCCCGAGAGCGACAACCCAAGCCGAGGCTTCCCCCGCGGGAAGCCCTTGAGCGTTGGGCGCTACATGGGCTGAGGCTCCTTCAGAGTCTCGCCCCAAAAGTCCGGTGAAGCAGTAATGGCTGCAACAGCCAACTGCATAGTCAGCTCAGAAAAAAAAAAAAAAAAAAAAAAAAAAAAAAGAAAAAAAAAAAAAAAAAAAAAAGGTCATCGTCAGTTCGCAGTCGCAGTTCGCAGCAAAGAAATCAAGAAAGGAAGAACCAACAATCAAGGAAGAAACTCTGCAAGAAAATAAGTGCTCAATTGAAGGTTCAAGAAAGAAACGCTGCTAGGAAAAAGGAAGAAACTCTGCTAGAAATTAAGTGTAAAATAAGTGCTCTAGTGTAAATAAAATTCTTCACAAGAAGACTCAGCTTCACTTCGGCTATTTTATTTTGCGCTCAAGAAATCTTCGTGGTCAGCGGTTCACAAGTGCGACACCCGGCTTCACCCGTCCGGCCCGCAATACGGTCGCCCACAACATACAGTCCACTATAAACACGTCAGTGGCCTAGTCTAGTAGCTAGCTACCGTACGGTTGTCTAATTTCTACGGCGCTTCGTTGTCGTAGCTTCGTTTTAGCAACCGAGGAAGCTAGCCTACGCCCGTCGCCGCTGTGCGTGTTCGTAACAATTTTCTGGTCCTGTCGAGCCGGATTTGGGAAAAAAGAAGCCGTCAACATGCCGACCACAAGATCCGATTCATCGCGTTCCAAGACGACCAAGTCAACCCAGACGAAGACTACTGAAGAGAGCAGCGGTACATCGAGAGATTGGAGCCAGTGCACGCCCACCGAAACTAGTACTGACGTTACCAGTCAGTCTACGAAGACAATAAGGACAGCCCCCCCCAGCACCAGTGCAGAAGAGTCCGGGGAGCTGAATATCGTAGCTGACACCAACAACGCAGTACCAGCCAGGCCTGCATTGCCACCGCCTGCACCGCTGCCCAAAGAAAAGGGTACAACGAATGGTCAAGTCCAAAGGAGGAACCGTGACATCGATACGCAGTCCGTCCGCTCAAACAAGAGAAGACAAGCGGAGGCTCGTGCTAGAATGGAGCTGGCTCGTAAAGAAGTTGAGCTGGCTCAAGCCAAACTAAAGCTAGCAGAAGTGGAAGCCGAGTCCGAAGAAGAAAAAGAAATTGAGATCTTCGAAAGGACCCATGAAGTGGAGGAATGGCTTGTCCAAACTGAAGAGAAGCAGGACAAGCGAAGACATCATCACGAAAGGCCAGCTCCAACCAAAGAAAAGAAGAGCGACATCCAAGAGCTGGCCCAAGCTATCGCTAAGCTCACCGAAAAGGCTCCAGACACAGCAGCAGCATCCAGATTCACCGAACTTCCATACTTCAATGGCAATTGTGAAGAATGGCTGGCTTTTAGAAGGTCATTTGAGGATACAGCTCCATCCTTGTCCAACGTGCAGAATCTGGCACGTTTACGAAGGGCAGTCCAAGGAAAGGCAAGGGAAGCTGTACAAAGCCTGCTATTCACCGCCGAAGATCCGAAGGAAGTCATGACGGGACTGGAAGCAAGATTCGGAAGACCTGGAGCCCTGGCCTTAGCTGAGCTAGAGAAGATGAAGAGTCTACCAAGGGTCAATGAAAACCCAAGCGACATCTGCCAGTTTGCAAGCCGGGTCCGAAATGCAGTAGCAAGCATCAAAGCACTGAAGAAGAGTCAATACCTCAGCTCTCCTGAAACATTGAAGAGCCTAACTGAAAAGATGCCGTCTTCTATGAAGTTCCGTTGGTTTGCGTACCATCGAGAAAGAAGGGATGAAGAAATGCCTGAGCTCATCCTACTGGACGCATTCCTCGGACTAGAAGCCGACATCTGTGGGGACTTTGCTCCACCTGAAGAGCTGAGGAGGACTTACAAGGCGGTTCCACCACAACCAAGGAAGCCCTGGGAACCCACAAGCGTACCGAAGAGAAATTGGGAACCAGAGCACAAGCCAGTAAACAACCTACGGGAGCCGCCTCAAGAAAGAAAGAAAATTGCCTGTACGGGATGCGAAGGCGATCATTACTTGCTTGACTGCAAAACTTTCAAAGAAGCCGACCTGAATGGAAAATGGGACATAGCGAAGAAAACAAGGACATGCTTCAAATGCCTACGCTTCCGGCACTCAAGACTGAATTGCAAAGCGCCGGTATGCAAGAAGTGCGGCAGATGGCATCACACGTCCCTCCATTCAGAGAAGCCGCCAAACAGAGCAGAAGCACCAGGCACCAGTCAGTGTTACCAACTGGGCCAGCAAGAAGGAGAAGAAGCTGAAGAAAAAATCGCTTCAATCCATACAACAATAAGTAACGAAAAGGTCTACTTAAAAATAATGCCAGTAGACGTATATGGACCGAAGGGGCATGCCAGGGTCTTGGCGCTTCTGGACGAGGGCTCAACGGTGTCACTATTGTACGCAAAGGTTGCTGAACAAATCGGAGTCAATGGGAAGAAAGAGACTCTGACGATAGAAACCGTTGGCGGAAAAATAATTAAGAAAAATAGCTCCGAACGTCTGAAAATTAAAATTAAAGGGGCCTACAGAAGAGACAAGAGGGCAATAGAGCTCCGAACAATGGAGGACCTTAAGCTGTCGCAACAGAAGGTGGCAATAGAGGACATCCGTAACTGCCAGCATTTAAGCGCTATTAAGGATCAGCTG
Source organism: Apoda limacodes (assembly GCA_946406115.1). Lineage (NCBI taxonomy): Eukaryota > Metazoa > Arthropoda > Insecta > Lepidoptera > Limacodidae > Apoda > Apoda limacodes. Next base: position 13,403,029 of record OX291553.1, on the reverse strand, counting down.
ATCTACGATAAAGAAGAGCCCAAGCTTCTAATCGGGCAAGACAACTGGGGACTCATAGTAACAAGAAGGTTGAAGAAGGGGAAGAAGTCTGAGCCCGTAGCCTCACTCACCAGTCTCGGGTGGGTGCTACATGGCTGTGACGCTGCTTCAACAGTAGCTGTGCATTTTGTCAACCACTGTCGCATCTCGAACGAAGAGGAGATCAATGAGATCGTTCGAGACTTCTTCAAATTAGAGTCCCTGGGAATTGAAGCCAAGCTGCCGAGCCATGACAGCGACAGAAGAGCCCTGGAAGTCTTGGAGAAGACAACAAAGAAATTGCCTGATGGGCAATACGAAACTGGGCTTCTGTGGAAGAAAGAAGATGAAGTTCTTCCAAACAACTGCAAGCAAGCCTTCAGGAGATTGGAAATCGTTGAAAAGAAGCTGGATCAAAACAAAGAGTTAAAAAAAGAATATGAGATCCAAATGACCAATCTCCTCGCAAAGGGGTACGCAGAGAAGGCACCGCGTAACAGCACTGAAGGAAGAACATTCTATCTTCCACACTTCGCAGTCGAACACCCGGTAAAGAAGAAGCCCAGAATCGTCTTCGATGCAGCAGCCAAGTTCCAGGGAAAGAGCTTAAATGATGCTCTCCTGCCCGGTCCAGATCTACTCCAATCACTATTTGGAGTATTGCTGCGCTTTAGAGAGGGGCCAATTGCAATAATGGCCGACATCCAAGACATGTTCCTCCGCATCAAAATAAGACAAGAAGACAGGGACAGTCTGAGGTTCCTTTGGCGTGGAGAGAAAAGAAAAGAGAAGCCAGAGGAATATAGAATGACTTCTGTCATTTTTGGTGCTGCCTCATCACCAGCCACGGCAATCTACGTAATGAACAAGAATGCCGAAGAGTACCAGGAGACCCGCCCAGCAGCAGTCAAGGCAATAAAAGAAAATCACTACATGGATGACTATCTTCAAAGCTTCCAGTCTGTTGAGGAAGCAAAAAGAGTATCAGCAGAAGTTAAGGATATCCATGAGCGGGCGAGTTTCCACTTGAAGGGATGGGCAAGCAATAACCCAGAAGTGTTCAAGGGTAACCAAGGGAGAAATGAAAGCGCCAACCTTGAGCTTACCAAAGAAGAAAAGACACTTGGCCTGAGGTGGCTCACAGAAGAAGATGCTTTAGCCTTTAACATTGGGCTACGTAATACGCCAACAGAAATATTAGATGGCAGAAGGGTTCCCACAAAAAGAGAAGTCACGAGCGCCGTGATGTCAACATTCGATCCCATGGGCTTCGCTACGCCAGTCCTGATCCAAGGGAAGAAGTTGATTCAAGAAATTTGGCGAACACAGATTGGCTGGGATGAGAAAATACAAGAAGGCCAACAAGAAGCCTGGCAAAGGTACATAAAGGAAGTCGCTACCTTGGACAAGTTGAGGATACCAAGGTGCATTTCGCCATGCCAAAGAGAAGGGCAGCTGCACACCTTCACAGACGCTAGCGAAGAGGCATACGCGGCGTCTGTATATTGGAGGACCAGAGGACCTGAGGGTGAAACACACGTCGTGCTGGTGGCTGGAAAGGCAAGGGTCTCGCCGACAAAACCAGTCTCAATCCCGAGGCTGGAGCTACAGGCGGCTTTATTGGGAAGCAGACTAGCAGCCACCGTGGAGAAAGAGCTCAACCTCATGGTCACTCAAAAGACGTACTGGACCGACTCAAGCACAGTACTTCAGTGGGTGCAAGCTGACCCGAGGAGATTCAAGACGTTTGTGGCTCATCGATTGGCAGAGATAGAAGAACTAACAAAGCCACAGGAGTGGAGATGGATTCCAACGAAGATGAATCCGGCTGATGACGCTACAAGGAATACGCCTAGCGACTTCAATCACACCGCTAGGTGGTTCCAGGGCCCAGAATTCCTAAGGCGAGGCGAAGAGGAGTGGCCCGCCAAAAAGTTTGGTTTAGCCAAGAGTGAAGACCTGGAAGAAAAGGCAAGTCACAAGGTCACCACCATTAAGGCAGTAGAAAAGGAAACACCAGACTTAGGAAGATTCTCGAACTGGAGGAAACTGGTCAACACCATGGCAAGGGTGTTTCAGTTTATCGATGTCCTGAAAAAGAAAATCGAAAGGGTCAACACAGCGCGAGACAAGGACGTCACATGGAAGCCGCACAATAAAAATAAGAAGAAAGCACGAGCCAAGCCGGTAATTGAAAGAAAGAAGGAACACAATTTTATAAAAATTGAAGAGGCTTTCCAGAATAAGGCAGAAGAATATTTAATTAAAAGAAGCCAGCGTGAAAGCTTTACAAAGGAAATGAAATGCTTAAAAGAAAACAAGCCATTGGAAAACGCAAGCCGCTTACGAAAAATCGATGTTTATCTAGGCAGCAACGAAAAGATAAAACTACGCAGTCGAACAAGAAAGTTCACGTTTAAAAACGCAATAAATAACCCACCCGTGTTAGATGGAAAACATAAAATAGTACATCTGATAATTCAGTACTATCACAGAAGGTTTTTACACGGTAACACTGCAACCGTAATGAATGAGCTGCGGCAGAAGTATTGGATTTTGGGCCTTAGGACAGCGGTAAAAGCAGTCATTTACCAATGTCAATGGTGCAAAGTCCGAAAAGGTTCGCCGCAGATCCCGCCCACTGGAGACCTGCCCGGGGAAAGGTTACAACATCACGCGTATCCTTTCTCCAATGCAGCCGTGGACTACTTCGGGCCAATGCAGGTCACCATCGGCAGGAGAACAGAGAAGCGCTGGGGAGCGCTCTTCACCTGCCTAACGACAAGGGCAGTACATTTAGAGCTAGTGCCATCACTAAGCACTAGCTCCATGATCATGGCGCTGCGAAGAATGGCAGCGAGAAGAGGAATGCCAAAGGTCATCTTCAGCGACAACGGGACAAACTTCGTCGGAGCCAACCGAGAATTGGAAGAAGCAGCCCTAGAGAAAGGTATAAGGTGGAAGTTCATACCACCAGGAAGTCCAAATATGGGGGGCGCATGGGAAAGGATGGTACGCTCCGTGAAGACGTCGCTGGCCGCAGTACTGCACGAAAGAAGTCCGCCAGAAGAGGTACTGCACACACTGATGACAGGTGGAACACGTCGTCAACTCGCGTCCGCTCACCGAACTCAGCATGGAGCCGGACGATGAAGAAAGTCTGACGCCTAACCACTTTCTGATTGGAAGGTCCTGTGGAATGATGGCACCTGGCGAGTTCACCGATCACGAACTAGTCGGAAAAGCCAGTTGGAGGACTGCACAGCGACTCACCGATCACTTCTGGAGAAGGTGGATCAAGGAGTACCTGCCGACGCTGATGCCGAGAAAGATCAGCGGAAGGACTACGAGCGACCCAGAGGAAGGCGACGTGGTACTCATCGTGGATGCAAACCTGCCACGAAACTCATGGCCTCGTGGCAAGGTGCTGAAGGCGTACCCAGGACCAGACGGAAGAGTGAGGATCCTGGACATCCAGACGAATGGAGGAGTGCTGCGCCGCCCGAGTCGCCGTGTCGTCGTGTTGGTTCCAGCTACATCGTCGCCGCAACAGGATGGAGTGCTTCGCACTGCGGGGGAGAATGTTAGCGACGGACCACACGAAACACATAAATAAGGATAGGATAGGATAGGATATAAGGATTAAAATGTAAACATGTTTAAATAAGGATTTTTTGATAAATAAAGTCGTATTGACACAATAGGGTAGCTCTAAAACGATACGTAAAATAATAAGTTAGTAAGTTGTAAGGTTTGTGAATTATATGATAAATAAATAATACTAATTTGTAACGTTGCAAGTGACGAAAAATAAAGTCACAACAACTAGGATAGAAGTATGTCGTTGCAATGTGAAATAGAGTACATAAGGTTTGCTCAACTATGTACATTTTAAGTAAGAAGGTTAAATAAATAGTAAGATACATAAGAAATAACGTAAAAATAACTTAAGGAAGCGCATGTATTTCGTAAATAATATCTCGTGTAAACTTAGTAACTATAGGTAATGTCAGTAAGGATTTAATATGTAGGATTGTCTAAAGTAAAATATACGATGTAAAATAATAGTTTAGGCGTAAATAACATGTAGTGTAAGATATGTACTCAAGCAGAGTTGAGTTAAATTCTTAATAATTCTTAATAATACGTAAATAGTTAAAATCTATCAGTGTAAAATTTGTATTTGTGTAATTGTATGAAAAGTAAGAGCGTGAATTTTTAAATAATAAGCAATACGTTGAAGATTACGCCCTCAAACTTTGCTTAGTTCAACAAACTCCCGCGCACTTTGCCGTGGAGCTACTAGGCCGGGCGTGAATTTTGAAAATATTAGCAATACGCTTGCGAGACGCCCTTTGCATTTTTTGGCTCTTAAAGCCACAGTTTTTGAGATATTTGTATAAATTCTTTTTCATAATGTTTGTAAAATTAATAGCTATCTGTAGAAAGTAATTGTCATATAGAGAAAATTCATTTATATATTTTAAACTAACAAAAACATGTATCTCCATACAAACGAGTTGTAGACAAGGACAGCAAGAATTGTAAGAGTAGTCTAGCTATAGTTTACAACCGTAACGGTAATTTTATGGCCTGCCGCTTTGTTCGAAATTGTTTAAAACTCGAGCGATCCAGCGGTCATCGTCACAACGCAAGGCAAAACCAGCTGCCACCGCGACGCCAACCAGTTCGCGAACAACTTCAGCCGCGACATCGAAGGGACGTCCATCCACCACCGCGACGCTCAATGTCGATCCACGACCCACCGCGACGCGTAGCGCCACACCAAGATCGACCGCGTCGCCATCCGCCGGGGCGCCTTTCGCTCTCGCCGAAACGCTCTCCACTGCGACGCTCTTCACCGCGTCACCTACCGCCGCGTCGCCTACCGCCGCGGCACCTCCCGCCGCGACGCGTTCCACCGCGACGCGCTCCACCGCGACGCCTACCGCCGCGCTGCGCTCCACCGCGACGCGTTCCGCCGCGACGCGTTCCGCCGCGACTCCTTCCGCCGCGACGCCTTCCGCCGCGACGCCTTCCGCCGTGACGCCATCCGTCGCGACGTCTTCCGCCGCGACGCGCTTCGCCGCGGCGCCTTCCACCGCGGCGCAATCCGCCACGACGCCTTCCGCCGCGACGCTTTCGTTGACGACTGCCTCGTACGCTGCGACCGCTGCTACTGCCACCACGCCTGCTCCCTCCGGGCCTGCTGCTGCCACTGCCTCGACGACTCAGACGAAGAAGGACCGCTACCCGCCGCTAGTTGTCGAAGTCTTCCCGAACTGGTCGACGCATGTCCGGGAAATCAAGAATGTCCTCGGAAGAGCCCCGAATGCGCGCCCGTTTGGAAAAGGGGTACGCTTCATGCCTACCGACGACCAGGAATACCGGACCGTCCAACGTTACCTCACGGAACTTGAGAAACGTGAAAGGATATCCTGGTTTTCGTACCAACTGGAGACCGAGCGCCCGCTAAAGGTCGCTATCCGAGGACTTCCAGCGGAGACCAACCCTACCGAGATTGAAGAGGAGCTTCGTAGTCTTGGGTTTGACCCAGAGTATATAAAGCACATCCGGGCCAGGAAGGACCGCCCAGGCTGCATCTTCTTCGGACAAATCCGACGCTCAGCCATCTCGTCACAAATCTTTCAGATTTCGGAGCTGCTGTGCATGCCGGGCGTCGTGATTGAAGCCTGGCGCGGCAAAAAAGGCCCAGCACAGTGCCACAGATGCCAGGGCTTCCGCCACTCCTCCTTCGGCTGTCACCGTACGCAGGCGTGCGTCAGATGCGGCGAGGAGCATGCCGCCAGCAACTGCGAGCGGCCCCTCGACGCTCCTGCTACCTGCATCAACTGCGGAGGCGCCCATGCTGCAAATAACTACTCGTGCCCAGTCTTCAAAAAGGAGGCGCGCAACAAGAAGGCTGGCACGGTAGCCCGCACCGGCCCTCCAACCATTCCGGCCCACAGGAACACCGTGGAAGCTCAAGCGGGGAGTGCCTCATTAATGGCCCCCGCAAATCTGCCCTCCAACACCGGTGCCAAAAGGAAGAGGCCAAGGAGACGAAACAACAAAAAAGGCGCTACGACCGCTCCGGCCGCTCCTGCCGCTCCTGTAACAGCCGCAGTACCCCCTGCCCCGACGCCAACCATCAGTGCAGCGCCTGCTTCTCAGGCCCCACCCCCACAACCCCGGACACGAAAGGGTCGAGACGAGGACACGTCAACGGTGAAGAGAGCGAAAGACACGGCTTTCGACATCCTCATTGAGATCCTACAAGCCGCGCGGGATAACACGGATCTCACTCCTGCGATCCTCAGAGGAATGTCGGAGCTCAATAAAATTCAATAGTCTCAATCTAAGAATTTTATTTTGGAACGCCAATGGGCTGCGGAGGAAGACTAGCGCTCTCCGCTCTCTACTCAGCGAACAAGCCGTCGATGTAGTTCTGCTTAGCGAGACCCATCTTACCGCGAACGAAGTATGGAAGATGCGGAACTACCACACCTACCGTCTGGACTCTCCAGCAACTGGCAGTGCAAGGAGAGGGCTTGCCGTCCTAGTAAAGCGAAGACTGGTACACCAGGTGCTCCCTCGGGTCACTCCTGACACCTTCGACACCTTAGGCATAGAGCTATGGACAGGCAACGAAGCGCTCCGTCTGTATGCTCTATACAAACACCCCAAAAGCCGCATCAAGGTGGACGACCTGAGGAACATTTTGGTCTCGTCCACACCTACCATCGCCGCCGGTGACTTCAACAGCAAGCACCCCGGCTGGAATTCTGCTACCATGAGCCCAGACGGTCGACGGCTTTTCGACGACGCCGAACGGTTCGGATACGTGATTATGGGCCCGGATATTCCAACACACATCCCGTTCCAGACTGACCACCAACCAGATGTCATCGACCTACTGGCACACCACGGTCTTCGATGCCAACCCACTCTAGAGGTGTTGCCTGAGGACATGGGATCAGATCATCTGCCCGTACTCGCCACACTAACTGCCCGCCCGACAACTGGAAGCACGCCCATTTCTCGTGTCCGAACCGACTGGGAGAAATTTGCGGTACATATGCAAGCCCACACCCCGTCTCGACCCATACTCACTGCAGCGGACGTGGACGAACTTGCTGAAGACCTGACCACAGTTTTGCAGAACGCCTTGACAGCCTCCTCCACTACCACGTCGCATACGGGGAGGCTTCCCCCTCTCCCAAAGCACGTCACGGATCGCATTTCGGAGAAAAGGCGCTTGCGTAGATTGTGGCAGACAACGCGATGTCCGACTCTTCGCCGCCGAATCAACAAGCTGGCTGAAGAGATAAGGAAGGAACTGGATGCCATTACCAAGAGTTCGTGGGACCAAGCTATAGAGACCGCAGGCGACGACTGGAACGCGTTACATCGACTGTGCAGATGTGTTACGCGCACCCCCGCGCCCATTCGACCACTCTTAGCCGACGACGGGACACTTCGCTACCGTGCAGCAGATCGTGCGGAGATACTAGCGGATCATCTCGAACGCCAGTTCAAGCCAAACCACGCGTCAGATCTGGACCATGTCGCAGCAGTCGAGCAACACCTTAGAGACTACTTTGCCTCGCCGATAGCCCCAGAAGAGGACCCTGTCGTCTTCTCTCCGGGACAAGTTAGACGTGGCTTCCTCAAGACCAAACCCCGCAAAGCTCCAGGTGCCGATCGCATTACGAACACAGCGCTGCGTCACCTCCCGCCGAAATCTGTGGCAGCGGTGACGCGCCTGTTCAACGGCATAATGCGCACTGGACACTTTCCACAGACATGGAAATTAGGCCACGTCATAATGATACCAAAGGCTGGCAAGAACACCCAAAAACCTGAGGGCTACCGGCCGATAACTTTGCTGCCACACATCTCTAAGGTGTTCGAAAAGCTCCTGCTGAAACACCTGCATGAGCACTTCACCCCACGCCCAGAACAGTTTGGCTTCAGAGCGGAACACTCCACCACCCTTCAGTTGTCGAGAGTACTTCACCACGTCGCGGTGGCCGCGAACAAAAAGGAATGCACTGTGGCAGTACTCCTCGACATGGAGAAGGCGTTCGATCGAGTTTGGCACCAAGGTCTGCTGTTCAAGCTCTCGTCGTCCCAGATCCCGCGCAGGATAACTATGGTTATCCAGTCCTTCCTTCAAGACCGCAGCTTCAGCGTGAAAATTGAAGAGACAATATCTTCTGTGCGCCCCATTGAAGCCGGAGTACCTCAGGGGAGTGTACTATCTCCGACGTTTTACTCATGTTACACCGACGACATCCCGAAGGAGGGGGGAGCTATGCTGGCACTATACGCTGATGACGCGGCGTACTTGACCTCCTCCATCAGACCAGATCACGCCGCTACCAAGATGCAGCGGACCCTCGACGCCTTGCCAGACTGGCTCTCCAAATGGAGGTTGTCGGTTAACGTGAGCAAAACTCAAGCCATCCTTCTGCACCGCACACAGAAGATACCTCTACCGCTTCAATTCTCAGGGCAACAAATCAAATGGTGCCCCAACGCCAAGTACCTCGGTGTCACCATTGACCGTCTGCTAACAATGAAGGCGCATGTGACCAGCATCGTCAACCAGACCAGATCCACACAGGCTTTGCTCGCTCCAGTGCTCAGGGCAAAACTGCCTTTACGGACGAAGCTCGGGGTCTACAAAACCTACATTAGACCCCGCCTCACGTACGCAGCGCCGGCATGGTTCGCACTACTAAGCGAAACCCAGCGCAAGCGACTACGCACAGTTCAAAACAGGGCTCTTCGCACCATAGTCGGCGCATCTCGCTACGTGAGGAACGCTACGATTGAGCGGGACCTGCAGATCGAGCCACTGGACGACTTTGTCGGCCGCCTCGCGACCAACATGTTCGCGCGCGCTGACGAGTCCCGATTGCCGCACATTAAAGACTTGGCGCCGCAGCACGCGCGGCCACCGGACAGCAAAGCCTACCCACGGGACCTAGTCCTTGTGGAGAGCGATGCTGGTAGCAGGGCTCTTCGCGGCAGAGCCGCCCCAGGCGGCTCTTAGCTGAAGACCCATTGAAGCCGACGGTCAGTGACCAACCCGAAGACCTGCTCGTAGTCACGGGCAGCGGATAGCTACCATTTGCAGGAGGCCACGCCTCGATCAAATTTCCCCACACGCACACTGTGTGTGTGTGAGAAGACACGAACGCGGTCATCGTCAGTTCGCAGTCGCAGTTCGCAGCAAGAAATCAAGAAAGGAAGAACCAACAATCAAGGAAGAAACTCTGCAAGAAAATAAGTGCTCAATTGAAGGTTCAAGAAAGAAACGCTGCTAGGAAAAAGGAAGAAACTCTGCTAGAAATTAAGTGTAAAATAAGTGCTCTAGTGTAAATAAAATTCTTCACAAGAAGACTCAGCTTCACTTCGGCTATTTTATTTTGCGCTCAAGAAATCTTCGTGGTCAGCGGTTCACAAGTGCGACACCCGGCTTCACCCGTCCGGCCCGCAATACGGTCGCCCACAACATACAGTCCACTATAAACACGTCAGTGGCCTAGTCTAGTAGCTAGCTACCGTACGGTTGTCTAATTTCTACGGCGCTTCGTTGTCGTAGCTTCGTTTTAGCAACCGAGGAAGCTAGCCTACGCCCGTCGCCGCTGTGCGTGTTCGTAACAGTAGTCTGCGTACTTGTTAATGCGTAATAAGTATATAACTACTACATAAACAAGTCGACAGAATAGTCTGTTACTGTAACAAACTAGTAAACAACATAATAAATAAAATGCACCAAGGAAAGACATTCAAATTCAAGAGGGTCGGTGAGATTTGGCAACCAACCGAGATGTTATCTGTCTCTCACAGACTCTGTTACAATCCAATGTTTATTTATGCTCCCATTTGGCAAAGGTTTTGATGTAATGATAGGTTTGTTTTTAAAATATAATCTCGGGCTTAAACAATGTAGTGAAAACCTATTTTAAGATCGTTAGGCATATTTGTTTCTAGGAGATATAAGTATGTATTTTATTTTTATGTTTACATTTTTCCTAAAAACGGCCGAATTAGCACATGCTACCAGCAACTCACGAATATATGCTAGACCTAGAAAGAATATATAGAGTACTAATTTTATTTTTTGGTTACTTACATTTTTAACCGACTTCAAAAAATTTAGAAAATCCTTCTCAATTCGGTTGTATGTTTATTTTGTGTTTGTTATCTCAGAACTCCGTCATTTATAAGCCGATTTGGATCTTTTTTACATATATGGATATGGATGGGTTAGCACATAGATTGGCCCCATTTCAACTTACTAAGGATTGGTTCAAGAAAGCTAGAGTAGGGTGAGAAAATGTCTTAGTTAATGTCATTCACCTCTGGACCGGCCACGAAATTTCTGCGTGGCGGAGGCACCACTGTCAATGAAATTAACAAAATAGTATACGACAGAATTATCGCTCCGCATTTTAATACATGCAAACTTATATGACACGCAGTATAGTTGACAACTTGATGAGTTGACACTAAGGCTGGGCGCACTGCATATTCAAAATCTTAATGCATCAGATTTGGTAGTATGCGATTTGATTTAAAAATTATAAATCATTTGTTAGCAATTAATGCTATGAAATTTACTAAAAGCATACGAGTTTGGTGGCAATCAGTTAAAATAAAAGAAAAACCTTTAATATCTGTAAAACGCGTAACAAAATAAATCTCCACCGCGTTTCGAGCACCATTGCGGCAATCTGTGGGTTGTTTTGCGTGGTGCGCGTAGGTGTGTGTACCGAAGTGCACGGTAGGCCTAACAAATCCAATAATTAAATAACTGTTTTGACATTTTGGCAGGCATGCAAAAAAAAGGGCTGATTTTGACATTTAAATTTTTATGGTTCCCGGACCAAAGCCGAATCTTATGTAGTTAATCTATAGCTTCGTCTTATCTTATTTTTTACTTTTAAGTGTATTTGAAGTAACATTAATGTTTTTGTTAAAGTAAGTATAGTTATTGGAATACGCTCCATATAAAAATGAAATTCGAAATATCTAGTAGCTTCGCTTGTCAACTGTTATTAGCTTTAAGGCGCAGTTACTACCAAACTAACACCGCCAAAGATATTCTTTATTTCCTCTTTGTACAAAATGCATTTTAGGCATGTTACAAAACAATTCTTTATAAGCTATTATTATTTAAAGGATTTAAGTTATTTTCAGAATGTTAGGTATTTATAATATCTGGAATTTGCCTGAGAGTTGTAGATTTCGGCTAAAAGTGGCAGTTTTTAGCAAAAACGCTATCTACAACTCACAATTATATTCTAGAAACGACGAATAGCGTTCTAAAAATATCTTGTCACTAGTTTAAAATAATTGGTTTGTAACATGTTTGAAATGCGTTTTGTACAAAGGGGAGGTAAAGAATATCTTTTGGTGGCGTTAGTTAGGTTATTACTGCGCCTCAACGTGCCTTCCAAAGCCCGAAGGTGCTCCAGTATTACAAGATCAAACATCTAGGTCCTAATGACGCTTGGCGGATGGCTGATCGGAATTCTTATTCAAATTTGATTTCAATATATATATAGGACATGAATGTATGGATAACTTTACGGTCTTAATCCTCAGAAAGCGGTAACCAGTGGCTAGATAATTTTGTGGAGTCAGCCTTTTTTTCATCAAACTGCACTTTAGTCCTGCGGGGAGTTATATTATCTATGGTGTATCTTAACTTAAATGACTTTTATATATGGTCCATAAGTCTAATATTAGCTATAAAGTAAATATTAAATCAAAATAATTTAAAAAAACTGGGTGAGTATCATTACTGTATGCCTTACGAGTCTTCTGCTGTATTAAGTTAAGATATCAAGTAAAACAAGTTAAATAAGGAATTAAAAAAAAATGTGCAGTTGTAAGACATGAATTACATATGGTCCATAACTATAGTATTGATATAGGGTCGGCAACGCGCAAGTGATACCCCTGGTGTTGCAAGCGTCCATAGGCTACGGTGACCGCTTACCATCAGGCGGGCCGTAAGCTTGTTTGCCACCTTAGTGGTATAAAAAAAAAAAAAAAAAAAAAAAAAAAAAAATGAAAGAGTAGACCTTATAAGAAGTCAGGATTGGACAGGGAGATGTCGGATATTAAATTATGAAATGCAATTGCCTCTTGTCGACATAGAAGCCTCTATGTTCCCTCTGCTATTGATGGCAATACTTGAAGAACTTATATTATCTAATTTTTTGGATCGTCTACGGCTGTCGGAATTGCATTTGAATAGTTTGGAAGCGGTCCAGTATATGGCTGTGAAGTTAAAATGGTCGATTTTCGCGTTCGACACTAGACCAAGCAGCATGAATCTATGTTTTTATGCGTCAAAATGAAATATAGACTTTAATCTATCAAATACAGTTTATTTCTGTCAAATCTAGCAAAGATTTTTGATGCTAGAACGAGTTGTATTAAGCTGATCCCGCGCGATACGAATCATTTTCAATGCGCACTCCCAAGGTCTATGAATTCATCACGTGTGGTGGAGGGAGAGTGAAACATATATTTTTGTTTTGTTGTCAAATCGCTCTCCACAAAGAAAGACTATCATTTTTGTTAATTTAAAACTTTCGAAGTATAAAGCTTGCAGAAGTACATTTTTTTAAGTCGCATTTTGTCTGAAATGCCCGTCGATACGACGAGGAAAATGTTTATCGAATTCACGTCAAAAGTGTTAAATTGATTCCGAAACATGACAGTGGAAACGTTCCTAATAACACCTATATTTGTGTAATACCTGTAGACACGTAACGTATTTCCTAGACAGCTGTGTATTTAAAACGGTCCCAAAGGTGTGAGAGAGACAAAGTTAGTCTGTGGTCTCTTGTCTCTTTCTAACGTTTTTTTTTTTATAGAAAAGAGCATATTTTGTGAGGTTATTGTGAAGTCCCTAGGACAAACTATACAAAATCAAAGTCTATGGTAAATCACAACATCGCAAAAACTTCAATGCCACGATTCTATAGTGCAACAAACTTCTCTGACCCAGTGGTCAAACATCAATACAATCACCTTATTTAAATTCTGTGAACTTCCGCGAGACAAGCGACAAACACCGGGCCAGAAAAGTTTATTGCACTGCGCATTTTGATGCATGTTTTCAACTTTTCAAATAAATATGTATTCTATGGTTAGGGTAAAAGTGGGGTAGATGCCTTAGGGAGGATAGTTGCCTCGATTATTACCTTACCTATTTAAAAATACGCACCGACAAGTTTAACGTCATATTAGAAAAGTACTTTGCTCCACCGCGTCGGTGCGAGCGAAACAGCTCACAGGAATAGGCCTGTCGTCGGTGGCATTCAAGGAACGTAAATTTCATGAATCTCAATTGCTGATTTCGAGTCGCGAAGATTTTCTTACGCTCGTAATTTTTTAGTTTTATGAGGTGAGTAGAGTGAATGCTTTTTGTTTTCATAGTATCCTTAATAGTGTGTTTGAAATGCCTATTTTTTCTGTCATTGCAAAAGCCATTGTTTTTCAATACAAGAGGCATCTATCCCTAGCTAAAAGTATAGATGCTTCAGTATTGAGATAGGATAGATGCCCTATAGTGCAGTCATTGAAGCGAAAAATAGGGTCTTACCTCCGAATTTTTTTACTGTGAACCTACCCCTAAATTAAAACAGTAAATATATATGATTACACATTTAAAAATAATTTAATTATAGAGTAAGAAATCACCATTTATTGAGCAATAAACATACTTACTCTATTACTGTGTACTTTCACTTTGCTCCAAATATTCACACTCCGAAATTTTCAGTTTACTAAGTAGAAAAAAATACGATTAGTTTTTGTACCATAACTCCTTCAATTTGGATGCTATCACTTAGCAACTTATAAAAAACCATTTAAAAGGTAATTAAAAGAGCTACAACTTTTTTCATTGCAAAATATAGTGAAAAACCTTTTATTTTAAAACGGTGAAGGGTCAAAGGGCTCGAGAGAGACTGTGATTGCGCTGCCGCGCGCTCTTTAAACAATCATATCTCCGTAAAAATTCTAAATTTTTTTTTTTCTTCTTATCGTGATTTTTTTGAAAAGTATATGTCCTAAAGCAGCCAAACTGCTAGAATCCATCAAACTCTTTATGTTAAAGTTAATTCTAGACGGAATACGATTAATTTTAATTTTGGTGGTAATAGCACTTATGAAACCCATTGATTTAAAAGAAAAAACCATTAGATGTTCCTCTTATTTGCATTACAGCTCACTGATTTAACGTGCACAAGACTTTCAACAGTGCTCATTTTAAAGCTTATTTCAAGCACTACAAAACCCTATTTCATTAGAATGCATAAAATGTATCTGCTCGCCGCTAGATGGCATTAAATACATCGATTAAATTTTAGACAAAAAGGAAAAACGGCTTTGATCTTTGTTGAGATTGCTTTGTCTTCTCAGGTGGTAAATAAGGCGAAATAATATCTTGAATATAAAATAATGAATAAATTTATAAAATAGAATACAGATGTACATATAATGCGACACACCGTTATGAAAAGATTTTGAATAGGAGCGTCGCGTCGTTGGCCTATTACAATTAATTAATGTGTGGAAGCAGCGTATCTTTTTGTAGAAACTTTTGGTATGCTGTTTGCACCACCGGTGAATGATGTGTCCATATCCATCGCCACATCGACCGTATAATATATTATTGGCGTCGCCGGTAGATGGCGTCTATGTCTTAACATATCGGCCCGCCTTGGAAGGTTTCTTCCTCTTCCAAAGTATATTTTGAGTTCCTGCAACTGGGACCGGTAATGGGCAGAGTTTAGAAAAGTCCCGCTGGATTACACCTTCAGCTGTCCGTATACTAGCGACTCGAGACACTCAATCTCGACCCTTTGAAATATCTAAAATTCTTCCTAGCCGCCATTTGAGTGGAGGCAAGTTGTCTTCTTTGATAAGAACAAGCATTTCCTTCTTAATGTCGTCGTCATGCGTTTGCCACTTATACCTCTTCTGCATCTTCAATCATCAATCATCTTGTCCAAAAATGTTGCCTGATTTGCTCAACCCTTTGGTAGCGATTAAGACGCTGCGTAGGCATTGTAGAGACATCTTCAGACACAGGCGAAGTAAGAGGTCAGACAATCAGAAAATGTGCTGGGGTAAGGGGGGCGAGGTCATTAGGATCCGTTGAAAGAGGTGAAATAGGACGGGAGTTTAGGACGGCTTCAATCTGTGTCAATACTGTCGAAAACTCCTCATAAGTCAAATTAGCGTTAGCTATTACACGTTTAATGTGATACTTACTCGATTTGACCCCAGATTCCCACAAACCTCCAAAATGAGGGGCGTATGGTGTTAATTAATAATTAAATCTTCAAATAATAAAGTGGACTGTATGCGAATTAAAATAAAAGAAAATAAAACAAAAGGGAATTTGGAAATTAAAGGAGAGTGCACTAACCTTCAGTTAATCCTTCAGAGCGTAGA
The DNA here is from genome assembly GCA_946406115.1 of Apoda limacodes. NCBI lineage: Eukaryota > Metazoa > Arthropoda > Insecta > Lepidoptera > Limacodidae > Apoda > Apoda limacodes. The sequence continues at coordinate 13,387,516 of OX291553.1, read as the reverse complement.
TACACTTTCATATGCGAGCGATCAGCTGTTCTGAGATATTTGATTAGGTAAACACACGCGGCGAGTATCGATCATATAGTTGCTGTCATTGTACTGATGACGTTGGCAAATTTCTATGCTTGCGCCTTCAAGATGGCTAATGCCCTCTGTCGCGATGTAAGTGCACCACAAGGATCGGTCAGGTGGGTACTAGAATCGCAGTCCATTTCTAATCATTTGTACATGTGTACGTAATGTTAATATTAAGTTAGAGATGGCGTTAACATTTCCACCCGGCCTTAAAGGGTCACCTTTAAATAAACTATCATAATTTTACATACTATACAATCATAAAAATTATAATATATAATATGCGTATAAATGAATAGCGATAAATTAACTTATATTAAATTTAATCAAATAAATAAATGTATTTATAACAATAATTATATAGTAATTTATACCTATTATTATATGTCTACTGAGTTGGAAGCGGACATAAGCGTACAACCGGTACTCTTAGCAGTCTTTACAGAGACTACGCGGATAACTCCATCTTTAGAAGGGTGAACCTTCTCGACGATCGCCAAATTCCAAGCTAGAGGAGGCACGTTATCGGTAATAATAACTACCACTGTTCCCGGAACTATGGGGACACTGGGGGTGTTCCACTTCTCTCTAACTTGAAGTCCCTGCAAATACTCGATTCTCCATCGCTCCTAAAACGACTGTACGAGTTTGTCTAGAAGCGAGTGTCTATTGAGCAAACTGAGATTTTCAGACTGTATTAAAGGGGCAGGCAGAGAACACAAAGGCGAGGTATGCAAGAAATGACTTGGTGTTAAGGCTGTCGGCTCGGCAGGGTCCGAGCTAAGAACTGTGAGCGGTCTTGAGTTCAGTAGACATTCTATCTGAACTACAATCGTAATTAGCTCTTCGTACGACAAGAGCTGTTGTCCAATGACCTTAAACAAATGGTTTTTAATAATTTTGACCATACTCTCCAAACAACCGCCAAAACGCGGTGCGTTTGGGCTATTAAATTTCCAATTTATGCGATTTTCCGTTAGTTCCTCTTCAAATCGCGAGCGATATTCTTTATTTAAAAATTTGTATAAATCGCGTAAATAAGCACTACTGCCTTGAAAGTTACTACCGTTATCAGAGAAAAGGCACTCTACGGGACCGCGGCGTGCGAGAAATCTTTTTAGTGCATCCAAGAAACTCACCATACTAAGATCTGTAGCTACCTTAATGTGAACAGCGCGAGTAGTCAGGCATGTGAACACACAGAAATAGCCCTTTTGGCTGAGCGTTCCGCGGCGACGAATCGGAGTGTATAAAATAGGGCCGGCATAATCGCAACCCGTATGAGTGAACGGTTTTATAACCTGCCTAGCGCGAGTGTTAGGTAAGTCAGCCATCAGCGGATAAGCGGGACGAGGTGACATCCGGAAGCACCTAACACATCGGTACACTCTTTGCCGTATTATACGGCGATCAGACAATATCCAAAACTTCTGTCTTAATAAAGACATTAAGTGTTCTGGCCCGGCGTGTAAATACTTTTTATGGTAATAATCGATCAGTATATTAATGATATGGTCATGACGAAGTAATATTATTGGGTGTTTATTATTAAACGATAACTCGGAGTTATTAAGGCGGCCACCGACTCTAATCAGTACTTCGTGTAAAAAAGGACGCAATTTATTTATTGAAAAGAATAAATTTTCTGTTTTTAAATTAATGATTTCTTATGCGAAATACTTATTCTGTAAAACAATAAGTCATTTATTTTCAGCAAATTCTAAGTCACTGACAGTGACAGAGGCAGATACACGAGTGGGCAAAAGTTTTATAAATTTGTACATATAAACAATAACCCGCAAAAGCTTACTCCAGGAAGACATGCGTTGAGCGAGGTCATAAATAATAGAATCATTCTCTAAAGTAATAACTGAGTGAGAAAATAACTTTTGTTCCAGTATATCACCAGTAATTGGAGTGATAGCTTCATCGATTGGCCACTCTGATGGATCCATAGAGGCCCATGAGGGTCCACGAAGCCACAGTGGGTGTGATAATAATTTCAGAGGGGCAATCCCGCGAGATAAGCTATCAGCTGGGTTCAGAAAACCAGGAACAAAGTAGTAACATTCAGGTGGAATATTTTCAGCTATTTACACGACTCGATTTGCAACTAATTGTTGCCAACGGTGCGGAGAACTTTTGATCCAGTAAAGCGCGACCTTTGAATCAATGTAAGCGTAAACATTTGGCGAAAAGCGGTTACTATAATTGTTTAAAATTGTGCGTAGTAATTTTGACAATAAAACGGCTCCACAGAGCTCTAGTCGAGCAATAGTTAGCGGCGGTGAAGGAGCCACTTTCGATTTAGCACAAACCAGACGCACAGTGTTTTCTCCCGTGGCAAATTTAACTTGTATATAAACTACTGCCCCGTAAGCGTTCTCGCTTGCATCTGAGAACCCGAGTAAAGTGACAGTGCTGCCATCTGAAATGCCTAAATGTCGCGGAGTTCGAAAGGAATTAAGTACTGGGAGCTCGTCACAAAACGATTTCCACCTTTTTACGATATGTGGAGGAGGTACGTCATCCCAGTCAACCTTTAATTGCCAAAGTTGTTTAATTATTAGTTTGGCGTAAAATATAGTGGGGGCGACAAAGCCCATGATATCCCACAATTTAGCTGTTGTCGACAATATTGAACGCTTGGTACATTCAATACTATCTTGCGGCGAAAATTTAAAATAAAAATGGTCAGTGTCTGTAGACCAGTGTAAACCTAATATTTTATATTGAGCGGACTTATCAAATTTAACTTCTCTCGGAAGTTTATGTGACACGGGAATGCTCTCTAAAACGGTTGGTGAGTTACTATTCCACTTGACCAAGTCCCATTGAGCTTCTTTGAATAAATCTATCAGCTCCTTGGAAGTGCTGACTCCTTCTTCTTCAGTCTTTACGGAAAATGCAATATCATCCATGTAAAGAGAAGTTAAAGCAATCTCGCTCGCAGAATGGTATTTAGAGCCGTCATCAGCGATTAGCTGTTGAACGGTGCGCAATGTATTAAAGGGACTAGATTTTAAGTCGAAACAAACCTTATTTACGGTCCACTGGACCAGTGCGTCATTAGGACTAAAGCGGTACAAAATACGTTGATAGCGACGATCATAATCCTTTACAATAATCTGCAAAAACTGCTGACGACAGTCAGCGGTCATAGCGACAGCATAAAGTCGAAAATTCAAAAATATATGAAAAAGGTAGCCTTGAAGATTAGATCCAGTATGTAATACATCGTTCAATGAACGACCTGATGTTGTTTTACAACTAGCATCCAAGACAATGCGTAAGGGAGTAGAATTTTTATCCTCTCGGATGACACCGTGGTGCGGGATAACGTATAGCGGGAGCAAGGTGCTCTCGGAGTCATCTGGAGGCGCGGGGGTTATGTAACCCTTTTCAATGTACTCTTTAATTACATCATCATAAGAAGCTCTTAGTGTAGGAGAAGCTTGCGTTCGAGACACATAAAGCGTTTGCGAGCGATTTCAAGCGAATCGCCAAGCGAAAAAACGTCATCACAGAATGGCAAACGTACAATATATCGACCACTGTCCAGATCACGTTCAGTAGTCGCACGGTATAATTCTTCACACTCAACGTCATCAGAGCGTTGAATAATCGCATGTGGAGGCTCCTCAAGCTCCCAAAATCTTTTAATTAATTTTTCAACAGGCTCTTGGACTACACAGCATGTGGCTAGAAAACCTGAGCGGTTCGGCGATAAAGTCGGTGCGGACCCCATAATGATATAGCCCAATACCGTTTCTATAGCGGGAGGTGCTGAGAGGTTACCTTCTACTATGTTAGGTAACAATAAATGCGGGAAAAGCGATGCACCAATTAAAGCGTCAATTTTACTAGGAGTCGCAAACGTATGATCGGCGAGCGGGAGTTTTTCTAAATGAGGAAGAGCGGAAACATCAATCAAAGCGGTTAGTAAGTTTTCAGTTTTTCGTTCAACAGCCATGGTTGAAATACTAAATTTAATTAAAACGAGAACTAAACTCGAAACATACCGAACAATTACTAAAATTTTCTGAGCCACCGAAACCCCTTACTGCAATACGCGGTATTTGTTGTTGCTGTAAACCTAAGCGTTCGCAACATTCCTTCGTAATAAAATTTGCTTGCGACGCTGTGTCAAGCAAAATTCTTAAAGAATGTTCATTATTAAAACGGTCGCGCGCAGTGACAACAGCCGTAGCAAGTAGAACTGTAGCACTGTACGATACATCTACGAGCGTAGCGCGTGGAGTAGCACCAGCCGTCGAACATAGTATGACGTCAGAACGCGACCGAGGGACAGGCGCGGAAAGTTTAGGTAATGACTCAGCAGATGCTATACAATTACACAGCGATCGGTGTAGCCGAGGTAGTTGTGGAGGTAGTTTGTGCGTGAGTAAAATTATTCGTTTCTCGGTTGAAATGTAATAACGTGTGATGTTTTAACTTACAAGCGCGGCAACTCGAATAAGAGTTGCATGACGAAGCCCTGTGTCTAATGCTTAAGCAGTTGACACAAGCATTACACTCTTTGACAGTTTTGAACCTGTCCTCCGGTGTCATTTTGTTAAATGTGGGACATTTAAACAAGTGTTGATGTACAATATTTGTACATAAACATTTTTGAGCGTTAACAGCAACGGAGGGAGACTCGATCGCCACGTAAGCCTGATAGTTCGGTGCCGAGGTTGTAGCTATATTATTTACGCGGCGGTCGTTCGACCTTTTATTGTTGCTACTCATTAAAAAATAACCGGTTGAGGACGTGCGCTGTAATATTTTAGACTGGGTTTGAACAAATTCAGTTAAGTCATTGAAAGTAGTAGTTCCTGAGGCTTTGTTGTTCATTTCAAATGTACGAACTGTTTCAGGGTCTAGTTTTTTAAGCGCAACATGTAATATTATTAAATCGGCGAGATCATCAACCTTTAAATTTTTTAAGGCACGGACTGCATTAATAAATCTATCGAAAACATATCAAAATTGTTAGGGGACGCGTTGGTTAAAGGTTTAAAGACAAACATTTGATTTAACAAATATACATGTATTGTCACTTATCTATGTGTCATTGCAATTAATGTGTGTTAGATTATTATTCAATCTAATCAAATAGTAAAGTTTGTTTATTGTTCTTTAACCCAGCAACAGAGATTGTTAGCACTATTAGGAAATTTCATAAATACAATTTTATTAATTTGATTTTTATTAACTTATTGTTTTACAATTTTTATTTACTTGTTTAAGCCTTTATCCCCGGAAAATAATACCTTAAAAAATTATTATTTTCCTTTGGATATGAGCCAAGAAGAAACAAAAGATACAGTTCAAAAAAATTTGAAAAGCACAACGAAGCGAAATATCAAAAGTATTGACGCATTTTTCGAAAATTCTAAAAAAAGAAGAACCCAAGCAAAATCTTCGTGTGTCAGTCAAGGGAATGAAAATGGAATCTCTTATATTTCTACCAATAATGATGACGCAACGTCTGCGAGCCACCTAATAAAAATTGAAATATATAATATGAAAAAGATAAAGGATATATCCTCGGATGAGCATTGGAAATACGCAGATTTAAAAGTTAAATATTATACACAATCACATGACGACCAGCATTATCTAAGTACACGGGATTCTATATATAATATCACAAAACAATAAGCGATGAACTGTGATTGTAAACAGTTCTTCATTGAAACTAAAGATAAGCGGGGATATTAATTTTATACTTCTTAACATTCTTCAACTACTTTTACCTGAGAATGCAAAAGCTTAAAAGCCCCACCCTCGTCCACGGGTACCTACGGGACTACAAGTAATACTTAAACGATACTCTTATACAAGCTTACATCATCATGGACGCTTCTGACTTACAAAACAGTTACTACGACCAACAACTGTATGAACTCTGTATACAGGAAGAAAGAAAACTCATCGGTCAAGAACTACGCGCAAATAATGGTTATAGTCCAAGCTCACAATTAGAGGCAACAAAAAGGGTTACTAATATTTTAACATTAATCCGACAATTGGAAGATAGAATATTTAAAGACAACAACTGCATGAAAATAGTTTAACGTTGTCTTTATCAACCACTGTTTATAGTCCAAATTAACATGAATTGTATCAATATTTTTTAATAAACTTTTCTTATAATTTTTTTGTTTTAATTATTAAGGAAGGTAAATAAAATTATACACAGTTTTATGTTACACTTTCAAATTTATTTCAGAAAAATTATCTTAAATAGCTTACTTAACATTAAATCATTATACATTGTGTTGTCTGTGAATATATTAACAAAATTCAACAAAGATACACCTCTCGATCTCATACTTAAGTATACTAAACAATATTTACCACAAACAGAAGTTAAATAGTTTTGTATTGTTTTATTATTAGATTAGTAGTTTTTCGTATTTTTTGTAAAAATAGTCTATGGTACTTAGTAGGTTTACATCCAAAGGAATCAAAGTATTCACCAACTCTATTACCATCTATGTAAATAGCAATCCAGTGAGAACCTTTTTTAAAATCTTCATCTAAATTGCTTATAATTAAAATTGGACAATTTACGTGAATCGGGATACGATTAGCAGTGAATACATTATTTCCCGCTAATGGATCGATTTGTTTCAAAAATTTACGTATTTCACATGTATACATAGCATCTTCACTGTACTAAAAGTTAGTACAAAATGAGATTATTTTAAGAATGCACATATTTTTTATATTACAGCTTAACTATTGTAATCTACATTAACATCACGATTTTTATTGATTTCTATAACGTTATCAAACTCAGCGTATACAATGCAATTAACCGTACTATTCAACGAATTCTCAAATCTTACTTCTAATCTTACACTACCATGTCTAATTAAATTCCAATGTAAGTTTGAGTTAGCTGATAAATCAGGAGTGAAATCAAACGCTAGTAAACAGTATCCATAAGCATAATCGTCTCTTGAAATATTATTTCCTTCGTTCAAGAAGTGAATCCCAGTTCCTGAGAATAATGTGTGGTAAGTAGATGTAAACACATCAGCATCAAAAGACGGTTGTAAAGTTTTGGAAGGTAGTTGTTGACCATCTACATATAAACTAAACAAGTTCATACCAAAATTCTGGAAGTTGAATGGATTTATAGTAAAACTACCATTAAATGCCATAAATTATTATTTACAAACCCAATAACACAACGCTTTGGGATTTAACCGAGGAAAATGTTATTAAGTGTTTTTCCTTGAATTCCAGACGGTAATGTTAAAATTTTAACTTCCACGCGAGTTATCGGATATTTAGCTGTTGAGGTAGATAAAACCTTTTGGTGAGCTAACAAAACCGTGGGGCTTATTCTAGCTCTACGAATTATAAGCGTTGCATCAGTGATTTGAACCTTTAATTTTAAATCTGCTTGAGAAGACATAATATTAAAGGTTTCTTTTGTGCGAACTAGTTTAATACGCAGTTCCACACCATTAAGCAAAAATTTATCCTGATTAAATATGTCACCATGCAAATGACCCATCAGTTCAACCTCCTTACTATCTTTAACGAATTGTTGTCTTACATTGTAACCTTTATTCGATTTATCAGTGTTATCCATTTTTTTAGCTGTATCTTCATACCACAAGCTACATGTTTGGTGAGACTTTTTTGCTGCTGGTCCATAATTTAATAATGTTTCTATATAAGCGCGATACGCGTATGTGTTGTTTGGTGGAGATACAAGTTTTTGATCTAGCTGATTAAAAAGTGAATGCAGCCAATTATTTACTGGAGCGATATTTGTTGCTGCAGCTGATACAGTGGAATCTTGGTTCAATACCCTCGCCTTAATTTGAATCATAGTATGAGATAAGTCAATGTAGGCATCTCCTGTACCAGGAACTTGGAATTTAATAGGTCCCTCGTCACTTAAAGAAGATATTGGTTTATAGTGAATCAATGCTGGTTTGTGTTGATGGTAATGCAAATAGATTTAATTCTGACTTAGCACATTAACAAGACGAATGATGACATGGTTATTAAAAAATAATATCAAAATTATTTTGTCTACGCTGTTTGCGAGTAGTTCTTCCCTGTGATGCTTTCAAAGCAATGATTGAACGTCTTTTCTGTCTTTTCTTTTTATACCCAGACCCTGTCATGATGGTATCAATTTTATTATCTGCTTTTCATTTTAAATTACTTGTAGCACCTTTAATGCGTGATTTAACAGACTCTTCCATAGGTTGCGAATTCATCATATCCGATAAGAGACCTACCCCAACATTCAGCGCTTCTTTACCAACAGCTTTTGCTCCACTTGATAATAATGGTAATACAGATCTAAATAAACCCCCTAAAAAACTCCCAATACCATGACCACGTTGATATGGAGCTCCTTTGTAAATTATTCCAACACCTGAACCAGCTTGATTTGTATAATAATGTTCATATGGACAAATGCTACGATTATGACTGTAAGTATTCATTTTACACGTTTAAAATGTAGCTTAACGCATGCAGTCCCAAACTGAAATGGAATTCTTGCGCCTATGCTTGATCTTATATCTATTTCTTAAATTATCCAATTCACGACGCATGAGCAGGGGAAAATATATTCATTTTATAACCACCGTAAATATATTTTGTAGGATCCAAAGGGATGATTCGTAGCAATGATGTCATAACATCACCTACAATTTGTGGTTGAACTATATCAGTGTATACCAAAAATTGCTATGGTAAACCCAAGAATAGATTTACTGGACGTTTTGCAACATTATTTCGTATCAAGTTTGCCCTTGGAAGGGAACCATCAGGGAAGTCAAATCTTTTTTTGAATTTGTATTAGTAACTAGTTTTGATGTTTCATCGTATCTGAATTTTACACTATTTTGCAATAAATTATTTCCATTGAAAGCATTCAAAAGCTGATACACATCATCATAGGTTGTAGCAGGAATATGAGATTTGTATTCTACAACGGCCTCAGTTGAATCTATTATTGTTTTTTTCTTTACGTATATAACGTTTTCATGTTCTTGAACATTTAACAAGCTGAATGGGTAGTGAAATTCAACTAATCCGACCAACCATTCTCCTTCTAATTTAACTGTTTTAGGTAATTTTGTTATAAAATTTGCAGTTGTATTTGTTGGAAAATAGCTCATTGAACTATTACTTAAAAGGGTTAAGTAAAAACTTTCTTGACTCATATTTTCTCTATGCTGGACGCTGATATCCAACTTTTAAATTTTGATGGATGACCTCTCCACTTAACCAGTACTTCTTTTCTGCCTCTATTATATCTGTAACATATGATTTTATCCATTTTGAAGCTAAGAGTGGGGTTGTATAAATTTTTTTATAAAATTCCTTGGAATAAAAAGTTCCTGTTATTGGTTCTTCTTTTAAATCGGTTAATGTATAAACATTATACGGTTTTCTATAAATAATAGATGAAATAATAAAAATTTCATCACTCCAATTAGTTTCGTAACCTTTTTGAAATATATGTTTATATTTAGTTATCCTAACATGATCGCCAATAAGGAATTTGGGTATCTCGATTTCATTCTGTTTTTGTCTGTCATACAAATTACGCCAAACTGTCATAATATTATTAAAATTAACATCACAGGGACACATTTTTATACTTGGATGATAACTATGGTTGTAAGAATATAACAAATCTTGCAAAATGTCTATGTATCTAAATGTATTTTTATGAGTAAAATAACGCCACATTTTCATTTTAAGAGTTCTCTGAAATCTTTCTACTGTGCTTGCTTTAATATTTGGGTTATTACTACACAAGTAATTTACATTTTTACTCTTAAAGTATCTTCTAACATCTTTTGCAATAAATTCACTACCCTTATCAGATTGAATGTGCCTAGGAGTTGCCTTAGCTTCCGTAAATATACTTTCAAAGCATTGTACTGTGGTCTCTGAATTCTTTTTTTTTATACACCTTGCGTAAGCATATTTACTAAAGACATCACAAAGAATATATTTAAAACCATCATTATATTGACTATAGGTTCGCATATCACTTAAATCTACTGGCCAAAGTTCATTATAGTTAAATAAAATATATTTATTTCTAGAAAACCTTCTCTGGACAGGTTTATGTAAAGTATATGTTTCTTGAGCTTGCAACCATTGTTTTACTTCTTTTTTATTCATTTTCGCATCCATAGCTTGAGTTAACTTATCAATACTATTATAACCAGCTGGATTAGAAACGTCATAATAAATTTTGTCTATGTTTAATACGGTGTCCATCTTTCCCAGTCAATTTTTTTAGTTTTAATTTCTTTTGAAGAAGATCTTGGTGTCTTATTAGTAGGTGCTTGTAGTTTCGGCGTAGAAGACGGTGAAGAATCAGATAATACCTGAGAAAATTGTTCCCACCCTCTTGGTTTTGGACGTTTTAACAAACGCAGGGTGTCACTTATTAAGTCTACAATGTTGCTTCCAGGAATAGCTTCATCATAAATGATGACTGTACCTTGTGAATCCCATTTAACTTTAGCATTATTATCTAACAACGTCTGAATTAATAGTTCACCCTTTTTCTTTAATGTCCTTGGAACTAATCTCATTAAATAAGCAGAAGAATAAAGTGTTTTGTTTTTCTCGTGTTTCTCTTCAGATGATGACTGTGCGAGTAATGGCTGAATTTTGAATGTCATCCGATGTTAAAGGTAATTTTTGTGTTTGAACTTTAATATTTTCATCTTTATATGCTTTTTCGAATTGACTGTCATCTGATATCAAAGGTAATTTTAGTGGTTGTCTTTCTTCACCAGTAAAATATAAATACCGTTGTAGGGTTTGCAAATATAACTTCCATTTCTCACGGTCTTCTAATTTTCTACTCAAAATAGCCTGCATTTCCTTATCTACTCGCGACAATGAATCTTCAGGAATATTTCCTCTATATTACAGCCTTTCTAAGACGCTAGGTTCAACTAGCAACATCTTTTTTGTGTTCTCCATATTTTTAAATGATAGAATTAAGCAAAGAACTAAGAACTGCACCCAATATTATCGGTAAAAATGCCCCACCTTTTTGTATAATAATTCGTTTTCTAATTTTACCTTTAAAAACTAATTTCCTGAGAACCACTTTTTGTTTTTTTTATTTAGATTTTTCTTGCTCCTTTAAAGGAATTTTACCATTTAAAACATTATAAATATATTCAAAGAGACAGTTTATTTCTTGTTCGTCACAAATTTTTAATAGTGCCTCACGATACTTTGGTTTGAGTGTATGTAAAGCTTTTAATAATTCTTCATGTGTTTTAACTCGTCTCATTATTATTAATTATTAAAAACATTTGCCCAAGTCAATTTTGATAAAAAAAACTGTCTATAATATTGTTGACACTAAACAATTTAAATTCAGAGTTCTCAGTGAATATCTCTTCGTTTTTTTATTTGTTTTTTCTTTTAAATATTTTTTTTCTGCTTAAATAAAATTAAAATGTTTACAAATATTGTTTAGTTCTTCTTCACAAGTAGTTTCTTGTAAATTTTAAAATTAGTGTCATCAACCCATTGAAACTCACTCGTCGGAAGGTATTATGACATAGCCCAACCATATAGATTATTAGCATCAAGGTAAATTAAATAAGAAGAAGGTAAGTCACTATTATAATTTTCCATAAAGATATTGTTGAGAAACCCCACCTCTTATTCCTTTTTGGAAAAAAGCAAGTTTTTTCAAAATCTGTTAAAAGTTCTAACTTTTGTTGAGTATGTTTTAACTTGGAATCCCAACTCAATCCGGGTACAGTATAATACTGTACGGCATCAAGACCGTATGTTTCAAGACATAAATTTCGAAAATTTTCAAACACATCAGCTAATAATAATACATCTGTTTTTAAATAAAGATTAGAATAATCTTAAATATTTGTATAGTTAAAATGATTCCAAACATCTTTTGCATGTGCATAGTCCTCATCAGATACATGCTCGTTATTCAAGGAACTAAAAAAAAATTCTTTTGTTGGTAGTGTCGTGTTTTGTAATTTTTCATAGGATGTCATAAACTCATAAGGATAAATGCCTTTACGTGTTAAACGGATGAAATCTTCGTTATTTGGAAAATTTTTACGAGGTTCATGAAATTGATTTGTATTAAGATTCTTTGCTAACTGAGAAAGACTACAAGACATGAATTTAAAAGAATCTACAAACCTTAATTTCATACTACAATTATTTATTCTGTGGTATTATTTCTATTGCTCCGTGTACACTGTTCAGCGCATGTACTATAAAATGACTATCATAATTACTTAAGTTATGTAAAAAAATTGGAACGAATCGCGGGATTTTATAATTTGAAGAGCAAATCGAATGAGCTATTCCTCTATGTAAACCTGTATGTGTGTCATCATCTATAACAGACTCATTATTTAAATCTTTTTCACAAATGTAACAGGTTTTACTTTCTGATATATTTCTCTCATTCTCGACCGATAACGGCTGAGGGCTTTTATGGAAACTGTTTTTTTAGCAATTTGTTTTAAATCATCTACTAGAGACTGCAAAAAACCTTAGCACAATCCTTCCCAGTATAGGTCCTATAAGTAGACAGATTATTATCGTACGGTCATTTAATATAATAGCCGAAACTGTATACTTTATGTTTTTGAATATTATTACTAAACGATTTGTTTGGATTATTATCACAACTATGAATTGGTGTTAAAAGTGCTTCAAAATCAGCATAAATGACAAATGGAATTTTCAATTTTCTATCAAATTTATCAAATGACAATATATTAATAGAAATTGGTTCACCAAACCACATCTTTTTTTTTGGTTGTGAATTAGGTAAAGCGGTTTTAATGTTATTACAATCAAACCTTTGATGGTTAGTTAATTCATTTTGATTTCTAAATGCTAGCAAGCACCCGTCACAAATATGAACACAGATAAATTTTTGATGTAACAATAATGATAATTAGAACCATTATTTATTAAAAGTAGATTAATGTGTTTTTGTTTTCGACACTTTGTAAAGTGAAGCGGTCCTATTATATTTTTTTTTTATTTTTTGCATCGTATTCTAAACCAAAGACATTAATACTTACATCATTTTGATTTTCAAATTTACTTATATCCCTCAATTTAACGGGAAATGGAATATTATTAAAATTTAATTCATTTTGGTGACTAAAATATGAACAGACTCTATCAGCGTTATTATTTATTGGATATAAAGCTGAAAGCACAGCCCATTGAAAACATTGGTGGTCATAGTTTTTCACATTAATTACCGCTTTTTTGTGTTTAATATCTAATGGTAAATCTATATACGATGAACCACGTAAGGGATTAAATTTATTAACATTCATATCTATATGTTTAATTGCACGTAAGCTCCAGCCGCTATCTTTTTTTTCAAAATTGCAAATCTTATTTGTTATCTCATTAACAATCATTGAAAATATTAAATCAAAATCATCTCCACGACAATACACATAGTTAAAAGTTTGAAAATCGAAAGTATTTTTTAAGTCTTTTGTTGGTGTTATAAAATCAGCATTTAAATTAAATTATTTTTAAAACGGTAAATTGATTAATGCAATCACTTATTAACTGAAACAAAGTTTCTTTAATAGCTTGGAGAAATGAGTCAGGCGTCTCGAATTCTACCTGCGCTACAGTTTGTTTTGGGTTTATTCTATAGCTTAATATGCGTGCCCCAAATGCAGTTTCAATTAAATGAACATTTGAAAACTTTTCATGACAAATTATTACATTGTTTTTGTGGGAATTGCTTTTTAAATGACTAGTAAAATGTTTTTTGTGGATTAAAACTTTGCATTGGGGGCATTCAATCTTATCAATATTGGAACTTACATCTAAAAAAGTAGACGATGCAGCTGCTGATGATGTCGATGGTACTGCTTCTGGTGCACCCCTTGATGTAGACGCTTGTGGATCTGATGTACGAAGCCGTTTTTCGAGTGCATTTTCTTCACCTGGAGCAATTTTTCTTGGCTGTAAACAATAAAAAAAACACAAGTTATTTATAAAATAAAACAGAAATATATATTTAGAAATTAAGAACATTATAAATTACTCACTTCAAAAACAATCACACGTTTATTTACTATTTTTACAAGAAATTAAATCAAAACAAAAGCCAACCGCAGCTTATTTGTCTGAAAGCTCCGATTTTGAAAAAGAATATACTTTTGAGGATAACAGGGAAAACCCCTAATACAAAGAATGCTTGGAAGATTATAAAGATACAAAGTCAAAATCAGATTGGATAATACGAAATTCAATTCAAAGAGAAAAGACGTAGTTAATAAAAAGAAATTATTACGTTTAAGTTTCTTTATTTAAATTTGCAATAAAACTACACAAATGTGATCAAAAACTTTTGTTTTATTTCTTAAGACATCTATCCTCACATCCTAAAATGCAAATGTGCAACTATCCCACACCAAAGGCATCTATCCTCTTACTTAGAGTTAATATTTTTTTTACTAATTTCTATGTATTTAAGGAAAATGCTTTTTTTTCATTTACCGGTTTCGAGTTAAAGGTTCAATCTATAAATATTCATTAACGTCTTTTTAATAAAAGTAATCGTCTTAAAATTATAACTGAATTTCAAAAAGTTAGGCATCTATCCCACTTTTCCCCTACTGCAAATACAAAACCGATTCGAAATAAAGTCTTTGTGTCGAGATTGTATAAGCGAAATACATAATTTGCCAATAAATAAAACATCGGCACGTAATTAAAAATTTAAAGAAAAAAAACAAAGTGAGTTTGTCTAATAAAATAAAATAGAGTCAGTTTTCTCGCTAGCAGACAAGACAAGAGATTATAGCGAACAATAGATACAAAGCAAGGAGTTAAACTTAGATTCATTTTACTTTGCATTTTCAGAGAAAATAGTCAGTTTAAATGCAAATAGGATTTGTTTAGTGAAAAAAGCTTTAGGATAAAACAAAAAAGATTAAAAGCGTAAAAGTACATACCTACCTCAGAGAATTTCATATTAAATATCATTTATTGTAATCATCTATATATTTTTTATTTTTGAGGTACCTAATAACATTTTCATGACATGCTATTCAATCAGAGGGCGTTACAGGATCCTCTTCAGTGTACTCATCACTGTTACATGTTTGTGTAGTTTAGTTTTAGCGATCTATTTATTAATTAAACGCCATCAATCGAAAGAATGACACCTGTTTTCAGTAAAATTTGCTCGTTGCTCGTGCTTTAATATTGCAAGTACATACTTCATGCCACGAGTTACTGAATAGTTTTGATTACTTCAAATAAAATTACGGTAGTATCAGAATGTATAATAACACATATTTTGGTTAGTCGCCGGTATCAATGCTTAAAATAATGATGAATCTTTTATTTATTTTTCATTCTCTTCCTTCCACCCTTTCTTGTCTGTTGCTATACTCATCTATTTCTTTCATATTTCTTAATTTTTGTCATGTAGGTTCTCATATTTCGTTCTCGAATTTCTAATATTTTAAGTATCTCCATTTTTCTTATCCATTCCAATGAAGTAGACACTTTATTTGAAGGCTCCATAGTTTAGTAGGTGATGATCTTTCTGCGGCTACGACCCTTAGGAGCTGAGCAAGAAGAAAAATAGTCAAAAAGAACAGGTCTAAAAAAATGGCGATGTAAAATCAGCGAAATTGAAAAAAAAAACACCGAAATTTGTTGCTTTTTTGTTGCTAATTAGTTGCTAGAAAATTATTTTTTTTGCTGTAACCGATCGCAAAAATCGGCAATAACACTAAATTTTCATTAAGATAAAGTGGAAATCACTTAATTTGGACTGATCAATCAAGCGAATAGGGATCAATTTGTTGCTAAAAGATGCTAAGGAGAAAAAAAAAAAAATAGAAATTGTTTTTTTTTAATTATGCCAAAAAAATAATGTCCACGCTAGCTTAACTCTTGACTTTTCCGTGGGAAAACTATAGTGAAAATGTGTGGCTGCTCATACTGCAGCTTGTTTTAGCATAAAGAGTCAGCAAAGAAATAAAAACCGGAAGTCAAGAGAAGTTGGAGATCGGTTTACAAAAAAACCGGCCAGGCTAGCTTAACTAACGATTTTCCCGTAAAAAAACTATTGTAAAAATTTGTTGCTGCTCATACTGCAGCTAGTCTGAGTACACTTTTGATTTTTTAAGTTTGTGCCTACGTCCAATATTGAGAGATTTACCATTTTATTTTAAAACTATTTTCTGTATTTTCTTCCAAATTTTAGGCTTAGTAGTTTTAGAGATCCCTCATCGCCAAACGGTTTGAAATTGTCAATTTAACATAAACAAGTCTCTTTGTTAAATATGTCAAGCGGTAAAGTTGCAAATTTTTTTTTGAAATTTCTAATGTCACCCCCATTATTCAACATTCATTTATTTATGTTACACATCCGTGTTTGAGTCACAAAGATTCATATATGTACCAAATTTCAACTGAATCGTTCCAGTAGATTCAAAAAAAATTGGCTGTGACAGAATAATAGATAGAGACACAAGTGGTCCTATAAGGGTTCCGACCCCCAAAAGAAACCCCAAAAACTAGGTAAAATCCGTTCAACGTCTTTCTTCTTAAAATATGCAGATATTTATTAAAAGACAGAGTAAAGGATAACATTCTTATCTACATTCGAAGCCAATTGAGTCAATTGACTGTCATATATACATATCAGGAAAAAAGCTGTTTAGAAAGCTTAATTGCATTTAAGCCTTTTCAACTTGCCTATTCAACTACAATGAGAAGCCAAAAAAAACTATACCTCAGTTCCATGTATAGAATGCTTACTTTATTTTCTTAATTTTATTACTTTTTCTATTTGGTTGCTGACCCTTTGTACTCAGACTAGCTGCAGTATGAACAGCAACAAATTTTCACTATAATTTTTCACGGAAAATACATGAGTAAAGCTAGTGTGACCGGTTTGCTTATAAACCGATCTCCAACTTCGCTTGACTTCCGGTTTTCTATTTTGTTGCTGACCCTGTGTACTCAGATTAGCTGCAGTATGAGCAGCAACAAATTTTTACAATAGTTTTTTTACGGGAAAATCGTTAGTTAAGCTAGCGTGGCCGGTTTTTTTGTAAACCGATTTCCAACTTCTCTTGTCTTCCGGTTTTTATTTTGTTGCTGACTCTCTATGCTAAAACAAGCTGCAGTATGAGCTGCAACGAATTTTCACTATAGTTTTTCCACGGAAAAGTCATGAGTAAAGTTAGCGTGGACATTATTTATTTTGGCATTATTAAAAAAAAACTTTTCTGCTTACCTTCTTTCAGCAACAAATTGATCCTTATTCGCTTGATTGATCAGTCCACATCCACTGATTTCCACGCTATCTTAATAAAAAGTTAGCGTTATTGCCGATTTTTTGCGATCGGTGAAAGCAAAAAAAAAAATTTTTCTAGCAACTAATTAGCAACAAAAAAAGTAACCAATTTCGATGTTTTTTTTTTTTCAATTTCGCTGATTTTACATCGCCATTTTTTTAGACCTTAAAAGAACCTTAAGTGGAAACGAATTAATAGTTGGTAATAGCGAGGGGCGAGCGATGCGACGGTGGATGTCAGCAGCGGAAAGAACAGAACATCGTTTGCCAGATCAGCTGGTATAAATATATAGCTAAGAGTACCAAATTTTAAAAATAAAATATAGCCATTAAAAAAATAATTAAAAAAATCGACCAAGTGCGAGTCGGACTCGCGCACGAAAGGTTTCGTACCATTATGCATAAAAACGGCAAAATATCACGTTTTTGTATCGGAGCCGACAGTCCTGCCTAAATACAAACTGAACTTTTATAAGCATAATTTAAAATCACACTCGGAGAATCATATTCATAGATAAGAAACCTAACGCTTCTTAAAGCTAAAGTAAGTACTTACGAAGTTCCCCTATTACTGAGCGGAGCCCGACACTGGTCGTCTAACTTTTATGACTTTGCCAGCATTTGTAGAAAGGAAAGAAACACTCGCATGGATTGAAGAAAGTTTTTCTTTAAATTGTACTAGTGTACTTGTAGTTTAAACTTTTTCTTTAAACATATGAAGATGTTGTACATGGTGGGTTACTTAGATCTGTCACAGATACAAATACAAATACAATACAATGAAACTTAATTAACACACAGCAACATTGAATAAATGTTTGTGCAACCCACACCTTTGTCCACGGATTTGTAAATTGCGGCACTCGAAATACTAACAAAAATATATTTATAATAACATTTAAAAATAAAACCAAAACGTGTTACATAGAATTGATACAAAATGTTTTAAGTAATACCAAGGCAGTTTGGCAACTCAATGACTTTAAGGTTGAATAAAAAAAAATTAATATTTTTTTTTGTCTCATATTTGGAAACTCACTACGAAACGCATGCCGTTCTTTTCACAAATTTGGCGCGAAAACAAGCTCACAAAGAAACAAAAAAGTTAAGCGACTTCTAAGTATTCTTTGAAAATGGAGAAAAGCGAGTTCCGAGTGCTAATTAAACACTATTTTTAACGTGATACGTAGTTTTCTACTAATCAGACCGAATAAAAATTGAAAAAGTATTATGGTGATTCTGCGCCTTCTCATGAGATGGTACATAAGTGGTTCACTGAATTTCGTTGTGGGCGTACTACCACTAATGACGCGGAGCGCCCAGGAAGGCCGATTGAGGTCACTACGGAGGGCATGGTCAATAAAATACATGATATTGTTTTGGCAGACCGTCGAGCGAAGATACGCGAAATAAGTGATGCTGTGCACATCTCCATAGAACGCGTTTTTTATATTTTGCATGATATTCTGGGCATGAAAAAGCTTTCTGCAAGATGGGTGTCGCGTTTACTAACAGTCGACCAGAAACGAAATCGTGTAACAGCTTCTGAGGAATGCCTAGCCATGTATAATCGCAATCAAAGTAAGTTTATGCGTCGGTACATAACAGTTGACGAAACATGGGTGCATAATTATACAGCAGAGACTAAGCAACAATCGAAGCAATGGACTTCTACCGGGGAACGTGCCCCGAAGAAGGAAAAAACTGTTTGCTCGGCTGGTAAAGTGATGGCCACAGTCTTTAGCCAAGGGGTTATTTACATCCATTTTTTGGATAAAGGCAAGACAATAACCGGAGCTTACTATGCTGCATTGTTAGATAGATTCAAAAAAAAGTTGATCAAGAAACGACCATATCTAGCAAAGAAAAAAATTCTATTTCATCAGGATAATGCACCGGCCCACTCGTCTGCAATCGCGACATTAAAAATTGACTAATTAGAATACGAATTATTGCCTCACCTTCGCCAGATTTAGCCCCCTGTGACTTTTTCCTCTTCCCAAACACGAAGAAATGGCTAGGCGGGCAAAGATTTTCGTCAAACGAAGAGGTGGTAGCCCAAACTGAGGCCTATTTTTCAGGATTTGGCAAAAAATATGTTTTTGATGGGTTGAAGAGGTTGGAACATCGATGGACTTAGTGCGCAGAGTTGAAAGGAGATTATGTAGAAAAATAAAAAATATATATGTAAAAAGAGTGTTTTTTTCTTTCCAAAGTCATGGACTTATCAAACCGCCCTCGTACATAAAAATTAGATTAGGTACATAAAGTTCTCGTGTACAAATATATATAAGTAGCTTTCTATTGGCAGGTACAAAGTTTACAGAAAAAATACACAAAAAAGAGAAGAGAGTTATGCAGTAAATTTTTGCTTAATATTTCTACTAATACTATTAAATATCGTAGTACTCTTGAATATCTCAATTCCTTCACACGATTGGTGATAAATAACGATTCACATGGGCGCAACATGTGGAGCCCTATGCTACAAAAAAATAATTGACATGTGTATAATAATAATAATAAATATATCCCTATATTGTAGTAGTCTAAGGCCCAGAACACATGGTGAGACGCAAAAGCGACGAAACTGCAACTCCTAGTTACTTCTGAGTTTATGCCATTGACTCCTTTGAGAGAACGCGTTGCAAATCAGTCGCATTGAAACCGGCGTCTGGAAACTCGTGTTTGCGTTTCATCGTTTCGCGGTTTTTTTTTGATGCAACAAAATGGCAGATGACGAAAATAAAAAAATTCAATTTGTGTTGGAAGTTGAGAAGTATACTTGCTTGTACAACACTATCAAGGTACTCATTATGGGCAGAAATTGGAATAGTAATGAAGATACAAATACGTAAACACAACTTCTTTATCACTTGAGCTAGAATGAATGAAAAATAGAAATGATTGTGATTATCTCATCACATTGTGGTACAATTTAGGTGGCGCCGTGTGTGGATAACGTCTGAAACTAGTTTCAAACCAATAATTTCAAAAGGGTTTTGTTGCAGTTGCGTTTCACCATCTGTTCTGGGCCTATGGGAATTATTGTTCATAGGGAATTCCTATGGGAATTATTGTTAATAAGGAAATTCGACGATTCGAAAATGTTTTTAAAAATCCTACTTGAATAAACAGCTAATTGATTTAATTTGATTAACTGACTTGAATTGAATTTAAAAGTGTTTTTAGAAACTTACTTGAATAAATATTATTTGATTTGATTTGGTCCTCGCATAAAATTTGCTTTTACTTGTTGTTCACACATTATAAAAAAATATTTCTCGTTTTTCGTGGTAAAGTATTTTCTTGTTATTATTTCATTATTCCATTCTCAGCAAGATCGCCTCAATTATATTTGATATTTTCCAAGAACCTTATAAAAAAAACAACAAAGCGCCGTAGACCTCTATGTGAGCTTGACCTCATTTCTTAATTAAGTTTTGAATACATAATACATTTTATGCTTGTAAAAATTAAAAAAAATATCTTTGAATATGAAGAAAAGTGGAACCGTTTAATTTATTTTTTATTTTCTATTATTAAGTTTCACTTAACAGTTTCGACCGCATAGAGTTAATGCGTTTATAAGGACACAAGGCAGTGAAGTTTCCATTTTTAAAAAAATAATTGGGTACATAGGCCGTGTGAATGTTTACACAAAGCTTATCGAACTTACTGGCATGCCTAGGGTAACAGATTTTTGCTCCAACAGGCTCAAATAGGTGTAAGGAAGAAAACCATATTGTCATTAATGCGATTTACAGACGTATATTTGTACAAAATTTCAAAGATCTTTTCTTTTCTTATTCTTCCCCGATTAGCACTTCCATAAAAGACGTTAAAAATCACAAAGACATTACATTGTTGTAGGTACAAGGTGATTTACCACAAAATACTGCAAGACACGATCACTTTTTAGGTTTAAATAAACAAAGAAATGAAACTGACTAAACAGAAGTTCACTTAGAGGGAACTTATTGAGAACGGTCACAAGCTATTCGAACCCTGGAATACGAAGCGAGATATTACGCGCGACGTCTCTGCCTTGCTGTTGCGACGTACTGCCGCAGATTAAAATGTGCCACAAGGCGGCCACCCACCCATCTTGGTACTGTCCACGCCCGACGTTGCTGTACTTCGCATAACGCTTCCAAAAGACGAATGTCAACAGGCCTCGAGCTCCTCAACTGTCTTTTTCGTAATATCAAATATTCATTTCTAGTAAGTAATACTAGGGTATATCCTAGGAAAAATAATATTTTGCAACATACTCATATTAACAGTTTAACTAAGTACTTTTTCGCTATTGATAATAATAAACAAGTTTATATTTACTCATATTATACACCCATATTAGGAAATATTTTCATTCAACGTCATAGATAGATTTATTTAACAACAATATCATAACAGCCATAGATTTATTTAACAACAATATCATTTACCACAAAGTTTTATTTCTAGATTTACAATATACAATTTTAACATTTTCTATAGTTTCATAAGATCGATGTCACAAAAAGACAAGGTGGAGTAGCTTTTATCTAGGGCGCGTTCGTTTCGGGATAAAGAGTTCCCAAGATTGATACTTTTCACACTTTTGATAACGCCAGTTTTGTCACCGACACCTATCGTTCATGTAGCTTTGAAATGTTACTTACAAAATTTTTGGTTGCAAACTTGCAAAACGAACGGTTGACGTTCACAACACAAATATCCCACCTCCAGCCATGGGTCTAAAGATTCATTTTTCGGTGGCAAAAATAACAAAAGTATCGTAAATGAACGCATGATAGTTTGTTGATACCAATGCTAAACGAACGGATGACAGGATTGGTTTTGAATTTAAATTCAAACATGAGGAATTTGGATCATACTTTTAACTTCTTAACACAGGAAGCGACAAGCCGAGACAACGCAGCGTGCCGGTGCAGCGTCCGGTGTAGTCCCAGAAACAAATTACACGTGTGTCACTAAGATCAGGATTTATAGTTTAGTGATAATTATTTTTTAAACCAGCATTACTTATACCAACCAAAGTCCAAGACGTAGGTAAAAATAATTGATTTAAAATCCGTTAGCCAACTTATGTTATGTTAGGTACGGTTTTAAGATTGACTTTTGAAAATTAGAGCTGTGATTACCTAAGTAGTTACGATTCTGTGAAAAAGAAAATCGTTCAGCTAATGTTCCTACGAAATTCCAATCGAAACGAAATAAAAAAGCCACCTTTAAAAATCTGGCACAGAAAATAAAGTTAACGAAACTTTGTACAAACGGTAATATTGAAAACAAAAAAAGGATTTCGTTTTTAGAATTCTAATAACTAATCGTGATTAAATTCAGGTTGAGATATAACCATTAGATATCGACGTCGTGCCCCCCACCAATTATTAGTAACACACACATACCTAGGGCAAACACTACTTTAAGAAACTTTAAGAAAGAGGTTTATTGAAGAATCTAAATGCATAATATGCAGTGACAATTGACTGTTGTCACTGCATATTATGCATTTAGACCGACGGATTAACGTACCCTCCAAAACACGGAGAAGCCATCGATTATCGATGGATGGAGCTTTAAACAATGTTCCTCCTACTTGCGTACTGTACATCCGTCGTTGCTTGACAATGTTCCTCCTACTTGCGTACTGTACATCCGTCGTTGCTTGACAATGTTCCTCCTACTTGCGTACTGTACATCCGTCGTTGCTTGACAATGTTCCTCCTACTTGCGTACTGTACATCCGTCGTTGCTTGACAATGTTCCTCCTACTTGCGTACTGTACACCCGTCGTTGCTTAACCTGCATATCGTTTCCGATAGGCGAATGTGACTGGGTCACAAGCTCCTCTTGATTATTTCCACACTGCACGATTGTACAACACTATATCGATTCGTTCTGTGTCTGCCTAGCGTTCGGAGTGGCGATGGTTCAAGCCCGGTGTGTGCCAATGAGGCTTTCTCTTTATTACTCAAGTACATTTATTATTCAATCCACTGGCTTTTCGGTGAAGAAAAACATTGTAAGGAAATCTCCATAAAGTCAAAACAAAGACGTATGTAAAGTCCACAATCCGAACACAACAAGGCCATGCTCCAACAATAAGGACTTATGAGGTTGATAAAGAAGCATTTTGCGAAAGATTTCTGCTAAAGATGAAGTTACCAAAATAATTTTAATACTTTGCGACCTTTTGAAATTAATATAATATGTAGGATGATGTGTGGCATAGAATGTAATTAAAGCCCACACAATTGCTAATTAAATACAACGTGGGCGTTATTTTGTCAACAAAAACTTGCTGTCACGCTGAACTTGTAATAAATTTTAATAGCAATATTAATTTATGGATTTTATTTTGTATACTTTGTTTTAAAAGGAAACTTTAGAATTTTAAACCCTGTGGAGGTGAAAAGAAGTAAACCTACCTCTTTTACCATTTGTTTATTAACAACTAATTATAAATGTTTTAGTTAATAGAAGCAATGTCAGTAGCGAGAAGCTAGTTGGTATATATACTTTCAGTTTTAATAGAAATGACGTGTTACAGCATTTTTGGAAAATCTTCCTGTAAAAGGGTTTAATAGTGGGAGGAAATTGTATAAAAGTTCCAACGCTTGATACAAATATGTTTTTACTTGGTATTTAAATTTTATATCGGACGGCAAAGAATATAAACAAAAGCACCATAACACCCCGCGGAATTAACTAGTTTATTTCATTATTAATAATCAACAAAGCAGTTAATTATTGTGTTATTTTATTATGAAACTACTACACTACTACATTAAATTTTAAACATTGAACGCAGAGCTAAAACAAAGCAAGTGTTTGGTGTCGTTAATTTGTACAGTGCTATTAAATCTACACAACTCCGCTTAGTGGTGTCCCTTTTAATCCCATGGCTCTAAACAAGCAATTAAAATAAGATTACTGGAGTCCTTTCGAGGGAAAATGCTTATCCCCTGTTTATTTAGCCGCAGAATTGACATATTTTCCTAAACAGAAATTGCGAGATTACAAAATGAGCTTTAATAAAGTAAAAAACTTTTTGATACTGAAGAAGATGGCTTGATTTATCTTACATAATTTAATTATTAACAACAGATCAAAAGCCTTTGTTTCCCGTCACGAACTTGTGTTATTGGCTAATATAATATTGAAAATTTTGGCTTCATTAATTCTCAATAGCATTTTACCCGCAATTTAATTAGTATGAATAACAGAAAATTATCGGCAAGGTTTTGCATCGGTTTATTGGACTAATTCTGTAGGTGCATATTCATTATGGAGGTGACGTACCTAAAAAGAAAAATTTAATTTTAGTCAGAGAGATCAGTCGTTTCCCTGACGGCTTATGCTAGAATTATACGATACGGGTCGCCGCGCCGGTAGTAAAAGTGCCTCATTTGCGAAGTTGCTACACTGGTCATTGCCTGCCTAGTCAGCACTAAATAGGGGTTTTAACTAAATAAAAAGTTGTAAACCTTAGAATAACGCAATATCAAAAGTGATAATAAACACATGTAAAAGTTATTCTTAGTTTTTCTGTAAACTAACGTTGACCAAAATTTGCAAAACTGTCAAACATTTTATAACACCATTGAAGGTGAGGAAATTTTTTTAAAGTATAATCATGTACCCTTGAAAAGACGTTATTTAATATTGGACGTTTTCAATGTCGATACTCAATATCGGGATTGAGCATATTCGTTATAAAGTTGGATTTGATACGTAAATTAAGATGTTTTTAATCAAACTTTTTTAATAATTATCAAACAAAAGAAAGCCACATCCCTCATGATAAAACTGACAAATCATCATAAAACTGAGAGCTATTAAATGGAAGATGTTTAAAAATAATTATTAAAATTATATTGTATTGAGGAAACAAAACACTAACTAAAATCGTGTTAATCAGTCTAGTGAGCTACATACATACTGTAAAAAACTGTTGTGTGTAATATGTCACAAATCACAGCTAGATTTCTTATAACTATCCTTTGTGCTAATTAAGTAAAACACTCAAAATTAATAACAATAAAATAATTTAAGAATTACAAACGAAAGATTAAGATCTACTACATAATACATTATTTCTTTTGCGACTTACAAACTAAAATCGAATTAATCAGTTTGGTACTAAAGTATATAATCTAAAATGAAGTACTCTAATGTAAGAAGTAGCAATATTCTCTTTTACTTATCAAAAAAACTCAAAGCTACTATAATTAAATTATTAACAAATTATAGACAAATTTAATAAGATAATAAAACTTCTTATACATATTATCTATTTTACGAACACTTGCGAGCTAAGATGTTATTAATCAGTCGTCTTGAAAATTTGGTACAAATTAAATTAACTTAATACTATACTATATACTACATAATAATAATAAATTAAAATAACGTATGTAATAAATCACAGAAAGAATTCTTACTATTTTTTATTATATTTTATTTACTGTACCTACTTATAAAAAACTCAAAATCAACTAATAGAAAACTACTTACATACTTCTCACTCACATACATTTTGTATGAGAAATTTTGGTCTTTCTTCTGCAAATTAAATAAAACATCAAAATCTACTTTAACAAATAACAATTTTAAACAAATGAAAGAGAGAACAAATTGTTTTGTTTTCTTGTTAGAGTTGCAAATGTACGAACTATAATTATTATTTGTTTTTTTGCAAATTTACGTTTTTCATAATAATGTGTTCCTAAAAATAATAAGGTATCTAGTATTTTGACAGAAAGAGAACTTCAAATTCTGTTATAAATACATCCTGCCGACAAAATACACGTTCACTTTCAACATTGGTAGGCAAAACCGATTTAAGATATGTGTATGCCTGTGTCAAATACACTCCTCTTTCGTCCCTATTGTATACATAGTTTTTTCAGCTATTATTAATCCTAAAAAGTCAAGGTCGTCGTCCACAGGCGAGGCCCTCTATTGTCTTTACATTTCTCTTTTTCTTTCTCTAGTTCTTTCTGCAAAGTCAACTTTATAGTGGTTGGTTCATCACTATATACTATTTAACTGAAGATAATGAAACAACCGTCATTGATTAAGTTTCTATTTCTGTGAAGGGGTTACTTTATATTTAAGGCGTTTTAACATGCAAACAATGGCATTACATATTTGTTCACGTGTTAGTTTAGGAAAAGTATCGTCTTCTGGAGCACGATAGAAGCTTTCGGCATCGTGGAGTTAATGTTGTACTCATGCTTTTAATAGCCATTTTTTTTTTGGATACGGAAGTTTAAAGCGAGATTTGAACTTAGATAAATGTTTTTCTGGTCGAGTTTACTTAACATAAATTTTAATGCTGTGTCTGCCGTATACAGTGTGGCATCACGTCAGCAAACGGATATCACAGCCATTTTGATAACTTCCAAATCACTGTGGATTTCGGTTAGTGTTTGGAGTTAGAGAGTTAGAGACGGATATATCTGATTTTTATGTCAATGAGGAGTTTAAACACGCACTCCTTTTTTTTAAATATCCTATCATATGTCAGCCACGCTTATTGCAGCTGGATATTTTCTTGAAACTTTTTACTGCTCTTAGAACATCGGATTTGAATGGGGATTTCTTTATCGATCCTTTTAGACTTTCTCAATTACCTTTTTGTAAAGTTTTTGATTAGATCAGCTTAGATGTTTTGAAAAATTATACACCACACACTTACATCCAACATTTTACTTGATGAATTAAGTCCAAAAGTAATTTTAGGCTTTGCTTTGTCCTCATATCATGATGTTAAAATAAAAATACATATCAATCTAATAATTTAAAAAATAGTAAATAATTTCATTTACGATGGCTACTAAATGCGCGACAGCCTAACAATTTAAGGTGGCGATTGGTGACGACGTTTATCAAAATAAAATACTTCCTAGATGTTACAAAACTATCAATTAGATTTTAATAATAAAAAGAAATAATTTATTTCGTCTAAAAATTACATAAGGTATGAGTAAAAAATGTTAAAATCGCGTCAGGTCACGTGTCCTGATCGAAAATACATATAATTCATAAGACGGAACTCGGGTCAGATTTATTTACATTAGGTTAGTTTTTGAAATGGGTAAAAAATGATAAACTCGCGTCAGACTGATCGTCAGACGGAAACCATAATGCCACGCCATAATTAAAAAAACCCCTAAATTAAAACAGTCAATATATATGATGGTTGGCCCCTCCGAGCAATACACGTACTTACCTTCATTCAAATATGTTATATATACATATATGAACGTTGGTATGTATTCAAGCCTACGTTTCCAATATATATGGGTCTCTATTACTGTGTACTTTCACTTTGCTCCAAATATTACTAAGTAAAAAAAATACGATTAGTTTTTGGACCATAACTCCTTCAATTTTGATCTTTTGAGCTACAACTTTTTTCATTACAATATACATATAGTGAAAAACCTTTAATTTTAAAACGGTGAAGGGTCAAAGGGCTCGAGAGACAGTGATTGAGCAGCCGCGCGCGCGCTCTTCATGTCAATTTTTGTGTGACAGAAAAAAAAAAAACAATTTTTTTGTCAGAAAAAGACCTACATTTTTTATCATTATACTTTTATACGTATCTTTCATCATTTTTGAGATATTATGGAAAGAATGCGGTTTTTGTAAAAATTCGAAATTTTTTTTTTCTTAAAGTCGTGATTTTTTTGAAAAATATGTGTTCTAAAGCAGCCAAACTGCTAGAATCTATCAAACTCTTTATATTAAAGTTAATTCTAGACGAAATACGATTAATTTTAATTTTGGTGGAAATGGCACTTATGAACCCATTGATTCAAAAGACAAAACCATTAGATGTTCCTCTGATTTGCATTACAGCTCACTCATTTTACATGCAAAAGACTTTTAACAGTGCTCATTTTAAAGCTTATTTGTAGCGCTACAAAACCTTATTTCATTAAAGTGCATAAAATTAATCTGCTCGCCGCTAGATGGCATTGAATACATCGATTAAATTTCAGTCAAAATAAAAAAACGGCTTTGATCTTTCATATCTAGCTTAATATTGCACTTAGAACACTTGATAAAAAACCGATTTGTTCAGTTTTTTACCTGCTACAATTTTGTTCATTAAAAATTTTCGTTAAAATGCATATTTTTGGAGATATTTGCAAAAAACCGATGAAAAACGTGAAAAATATCCGAATTTTCAATTGCCAATAACTTGAAAAGTATTGGGTTTTTTGAAAAACTTTATAGAACATTTTTTTCATAAAATAAGGCTATCGATATCTGAAATATCTGATTATTTTGAAGAAAAAAATTAACACCACCGAGAAGGGGTGGCAACCACCACTCTCGTTGGACTCTCAACCAAATCACCACACGCTTGTTAGGCAACGCATATTACCTGCAAGTGGTAGTTACGGCACGTATTTCATCTGTATACATTAAACATAAACATAAAGTATGGTCATCAATGGGTCACGTTTCTTTCATACGCCTGAAAACAAAGTTTATGTTATAACATTATGGTATACTTTGTTTTCCTCAAGTTTTGAGTAATTCTTCTAAGTGTGAGTGAATGCGAATAAATAAATAGATTAAGGCCTTAAGGCAACATTCAGTACATTGTATGCATTACATGGGCGAGAGCTGTTAACGTATACGCTTTATTTAAACACTGAAATGTAAAATTTGAATAATTCCGATGTTACGATATTGGATCACTTAGTATCGGAATTATAATATCAGACTTTACGTTCCGAGATTCCGGAATTACGTTATTCCGAGATTCCGATATTTATGCCTTAGACGTCATGTTATTGTTAAAAAATTTAATCTATGTAATTTTTCAAATAACGGTAAAAAATAAATAATCTATGTAACTTGTAAAACTTAAATGGAGCGCTGGGTTAAATTAACATATCAGCGTCATCTACCGAAAGAAGTCTAGATTATTAAGAGAAACAGTTACACATTTGTTTATTGAAATCGATATTTGAAATTAAGCAACGCCGTGCTTAATCAGTCATTGGATGGTCAGCCGCTTAGCGACATACTTTTTGTTTTTGTTTGTGTTCTTAAATTACGTAAATGATGGTATGGAACCCACGTTGCGTGAGTCCGACTCGCATTCGACCGATTTTTATTTAATGTAAATACACACCCTAGCATTCGAAATAACACCCCCTGAATACACTACCTCCTTATAAAGTGTTTTTTACTGCATGAATGTCAACCATAAACTACTGAAACTGGGACGTTCCATAAAATTTACTCGATAGCAAATTGAGTGCACGGAAAATTGAAATATTACAAATGTGGAGTAAAGAAGCGTCGCTCGATCTTTCTTACCCAACATTCCATACCCAATATTTTACACATTCAAGGGCTGGCAATTGAAACCAGTTATTAAGTAAAATGTAAGAGAATATTTACATCGATGTTTCTTTTAAGATTTTTCTCATTCTTAAACGACAATTCATGTTAGTAGATAAAAGCATTACATTCTAATTTAGTCAGTCAATCACTCGATTGTCACTCGGTTGTGATCGAGGCAATTTTAAAAATAACAGTATTTTCTTTTCTCTTCGTCATATTTCGTTTAAGTCCTTTTGAGTACTGGTCTTTTTGAGTATAAGTCCTTTTGGATTGCATATTGGTCGATTGGTACTTTGCGAGTAGGAGCTTCTTATTCATTAATTAACACAAATAACATTGAATTACATAACGATTAGTTAAGACCATATTAACAGAGCAGGTTGGTTGGAGTCGCCGCAGAGGTCTTAAATTAGGACCATCATAACGATTACCTAAATAAGTTTATATATACCTTGTTCTTCCTCTTGAAACTATTTATAAATAAAAGGGTTTTTTGACTAAATTTTCTAAAGCGTTTTGTGAAATTTGTAATAATCATTATGAAACAAACGCCTTTGAGCGTTAAATTTACTATATTGTGTGTTTTTACGAAATTACTCTTCATAAAATTATTGCTTTTGCTGATACGAGGCCCTATAATAAGAGTAATAAAATACCTTTCAACAAAGTTTAATTTTTAAACATTTTGTTTCTAAAATTAAAGAATTTAATTATGGGTGTCTGTTATGTTATGACTGCCATAAAACAGTTCGTTTTGAACGGAATCAATCTCGTAGGTGTTGCAATGCTGCAATTTTTTGAATGAACAAGTTCTTTCAAAATTTTTGTAAAATGGCTACTCAAAAAGGGTTGTTTCTTAATATGTTAATCATGCTGACGTTTAAAATTGTAGTTGTGAGTGGAACAATCATTAGTGAAAAAATATTAGTACACAAAAAAAATAGTCTACATATAACTAAAAGCCAAAAGTGTAACCTAAACTTCATATTTACCCAAATAGCTTGTCCAATTACTTTGGTACACAATGAGTTGAATGGTGACTTTTGTAAAACGATATACCAATCAGAAAATATGGTATCGATAGTAAACAGAAAACTAAGATCTGACCTACCGAATGTACACCATAAAGTCTATATGATTGTAATGGAAAATTTTACACAATTAAATTTGGATGAGTTAAGAAGAGACGCTTTTTGGAACCCAAGAGCTTTTTTTATTATTGACGTCAACAGCGCTACTAGAGATAACATCAATAATCTTTTTCGCACTTTGATTTATCTATATATCCACAAAGTTTTAGTAGTAACTAAACTTGAAGAAGGTACACCCAAAATACTGAAGTATAACTATTTCAAAGATTCAACCAAGTGCACGTATAATCCCGAAAACATTGAGGTCAATAATTGTTCCTATGGCACTTTAAATAAAGACATCAAAAATTACTTAAATGACACACTTACCCACCCTTCAGCCGGCTGCCCCATGAAATTTTGCATTCGTAACAACTTAACCGTCAATAATCTGAAAGATTTTTCGAAGAAAATTCCTAAATATTTCACACTTGGCTATGAAGAAAGATTGCTACAAGTAGTTCAAGAAACGACTAATATTAATATTAGATATATTCGTAGTTCAAAGGAACACATAGGAACAGTTTTAAGTAATAACTCAGTTTATAGTACTGTTAGCCAAATGGAAACGGAAGAAATACATGGAATCTTGGGGCCTATAATCCTTTCCGAAGTCCGTTTACAAAGATTTGATTACATTTTCCCAAAGATAGATACATTAATAATTGTAACCATTAAGGCTAAATACTTAGAAAAATGGAAACCACTCATACCTGTACGAAATCATTATATTTATATGAGCGTTAGTATATAACATTAATCCTTTTTGTAATAATCGCAAAGATATTCAAACTAGTCCCAGACACTAATATCAGTAGTATATGTTTAAAAATTCTCGGATATTATCTTGGCCACACATGTAGCATGGGTAATCGGGACAAAGTGCGCTGGTTTTTCGTGACCTTAGCTTTCTTTGGTTGGTTCATGGCTATTATTTATAACACCCACGTCATTAGTATTTTTACAAAACCAAAGCGCTTATGACAAGTTTCCACAATTAAGGAACTTGTTTCAGATAACTACACGGTCTACATTTCTGCTCTCAGTTATAATTTCTATTCGCAGTTTGATGAAAATGTATATTCTGGAATATTTAAAAACTTTATGGTAGCTAAATCAGCACTTCAGGCTCTAGAGTTAGTGGCTGATAATCACAAAGCGGATACTATAATACCTTAGCATATTTTCGATATCTATAAAGGAAGATTTAGATACGAATCCGACAATGTATATGTTCATGATAGTATGCTTCTGTTTCGATTTCGTGAACCCTTTTCATTGTCTTACAGAAGCGGGTACATAAAAAAAGGCCACGCAAACTTGGCAATTTTACGTAATAATTACAATCTTCTTTTAGCTGCAGGTCTACCTCAGAAGTTTTTAAAAGATTTGTACTTTTCACAAAGCCTTTGGTACGAATACTCCAGTGAACGCAAGAAAAAAATATTTAGTGCAGTTTCTAATGCGGATCTAAGAGGAGTTGTTGGGATCCTTTACACAGGATACTTTATATCTGTCGTCGTATTCTTTTGTGAAATTCGTTTAAAATATCGTCATTAATATGTAAGACACTTTTTTTATTAAAAAATACAGATACCCTAGCTCTATAATATTGTAAGTTATGTTGCTTCTTAGTGCCCAAACAGCCACAAAGCGGGCGTGGGTGCGTGTGCGGGGAAAGGCGCGCGCGCACTGGTCACAGTCAGCGCTCGAGATACTGGCAGTTCAGACGTAATAAAACATTGGACAGTTTATATAATGGATAAAGAAGACATTTTGTTAATGGAAAATTTATACCTTCAACGGAAAATTTGTTATGTGAAATCTGGAATACATAATATGAATGATTCAACACGATTTATGCAGAGTTAAGGTTGCATCCTGACAAATTTTATAAATATACAAGAATGTCTATAATAATCTAATAATGTAATAAGTACTTTAAATAAATTAGGCAAAAGATTGTGATATAAATTCCACCGTATTTATTTCCATTTTTGAGGCGCGTAGATAAAAAAATGGTTTATCTCACCCGCCAGTAACAAGCGACTAAACAGTATACTGTCCGGTGTGGCCGATACAGGCAGATTGTACGGGAGAAACCTAGTCACGTTAACCTAGCCACCCACCACGTTCACCCGCGCCCGCGGTCACGACTGTAACAGCCAAGCGCGACACGATCGGTGTGTTTATGGAGCGCGATTCAATATGTTAAAACTAGACGCACCCGCACACGCGCCCGCCTTGTGTCTGCTATCACCCTTAGTGTGCCTCGCACACTTGCGAAAGTTTTTTTTGTCTCTCCTGGCTAGGCATAACAGTAGTGAATATTGTTCTATCTAATAATAGATTATTAATTTATTATTTTGTTTCTTATAAAAACAGCACAATTTTATCTGATCTTATTTTATACAATATAGTTGTTAGTGGTGATTAAAATTATGCTATGTGCGATGATGTCAGTAATTAACCTTAGAAATAACGAAACTACCAACAAATATTCATCCACTATTTATTGGATGATTTTTGAAAACGCTGAAACCGTCCTTTTCTGTTTGTATTCTAACATTTTTAAACTTCATCAAAGACCCAAACGTGTACCTTAGACTTCATATTTAGTCAAATACCATCCCGAATTACTTTGATACAAAATGAATTGGTAAAAAAAATTTGGAAAACGATGTACCAGTCAGAAAAAAAATTTGTTGCACTCCAGTAGTGCCGGCAGAAGTGAAAACCTTTACACACGATTCGCGCTTAACATTCAAATATGTTACAAGACAACTCATACGTCATATTTAATTGTACAGAAACAATATCCTTAATGCCCCCTATGCTACATAAAAACAAAAAAAAATTACAGGTTTGACTTTGTTTTTAGTATCTTACTTACTTATTTTTTATTACCTATTGTATTAGTACATATTGTATACTCTTTAGCAATTAGCTAATCAATGTATTGTATTACTACTTTAAATGGAACTTCTTGCCAGCTCTTTTTGGCAGAAATTAATATTGTTTACATTGTATTGACGATAAAAAGTTTTCTTAGAAACCTACTTGAATTAAGTTTGATTTGAGTTTGAGAACACACAATTCGCGCTTAACACTTAAATATGTTACAAGACATGTCTTTAAAATTGTCAAGAAATAATAATGTTTCTTTATTAACTTTTTTGACGTAGTATATTTGTCAATCTGTCATAGAATTAAAATCCTATATCCAACCTCCCTGTACTACTCATAATCGCCATATTCTTAAATAGGTGTGGCATTATAGTTTCCGTCTTGCGAATTTTTATGGCGTGGCATTTTAGTTTCCGTCTGATGATCAGTCTGACGAGAGTTTATCATTTTTTACCCATCACAAAAACTAACCAAATGTAAAGAAATCTGCCGCGAGTTCCGTCTTACGAATTTTATATGAATTTTCGATCAGGACACGTGACCTGACGCGAGTTTAACATTTTTTACCCATACCAAAAAAAGTGCACAACGCCGCTAAAGAAGTTTTCACTTCAAAAAATATATCGATACAAAATAGAAAGTTAAGTTCTTAGCTACTGCAAGTATACAATAAAGTCTTTATCATTGTAATCTCTTGTAATTGTAATCAAGAGGCTTATAGGTATGAATAAAATACTAAATATAAAGTAGCACTAAGGTTGTGGAATGATTTCTCTGCCAGGGTTTTCTCTAAGGACTCAATATGGGTTTCTTCAAGAAAGATGTTATTAGATATTTGAAGGGTCGGTAACGCGCGTGTGATGCTCCAGGTGTTACAAGCTTCCATAGGCTGCGGTGACTGCTTACATTCAGGCGGGCCGCTAGCTCGTTTGCCACCTTCGTGGTATATAAAAAAAAAATAGTTAATTTTTATAAGCGTGGTTTTTAAATGTTTTTATAAGATTTATTATTTTATACTTTTTAGTCTTGATAGAGTGCGGTGGCCGTTACTCCCCTGGGCTAACATTGATATTTCAAACTAATACCTTATTGTTACCAAAACATTTTATAGCCTCAGTAACACTTACTTAGTGGCTTTATATTATTTAACTATTTTTTAAATCGGTTCAGTAGTTGCAGATATTTATCACCTACCCACAAACAAATATACAAATTGTTAGTACAATATTATAAAAAATATAATAATATACATTGACAAAAAAGTAAAGATATGGCGAATTGAATCTTTACAAGGTAATTTTTTATACTAGGAAAAACTGTATACTAAATGAAATCACGTTGGTCATGTCTCGCAGTTTTACGAAGTCTATGTACCTACTAGTATAGGTATAACATGTTTTCAAACAATTTCGAAAGAAAAATCTTACAAAATAGATATATCAGACCTAAGTTAGAGGCGGTATCTTGTGATAAATCACAAAGATGCTATCAACGATGACGGCGCTCGCCTCCTCGAGCCAAATGTACTCTACACAGCAAAAGCTACAGAATCGTGTACGATGCATTATAAAATTACCATGGCAAAAGTTCTGAAATTCTACAAAGGGTTCTTACAAATACTCAGAATCTTTGTGGTAAAAATAATTTTGTATGAGTTAAAGAAGAATCCCTAGAAATATATATTATATAATAGTTGTCACAGTATTTAATTTTGATAAACATTTTTCATGCAAAAGTTTACATGTGTAAGTCAATCACTTCCTAACCAACCAACCAACCACGATAACCCTGCAAGGAAAGTTAATAAATTAATTCGGTTTGTGTTCTGCATGTATTGTGCAAATGGTATACCTATTACTTAAAGTTAAAATAATGCGATTTTTACGGCAATACAATTAAAATGATTGCTTGGTTCACTAAGATTCTTTATTTATTTTAGCATAAAATGAGTTGCAATAACCATTTGAATATTGTTTATACCAATAAAGTTAGAATATAGAATAGGTCGTTCAACAAAGCAGCTTGTCATTTAACAAAAATATGTTTAAATTTTTAATTTAAATTTAAATTAGACAACCTCGCAGCCTAGTTGGTAGTGTGGCCGACTGCTGTGCAGAGGGTGTGGGTTCGATTCCCGCACTGGACAAACATTTATGTAATAAACATTTGTATTTGTCTTAAGACTGGGTGTAATTATGTATGATATGTTTGTATTTACAAAAAAAAAGTAATATTTGTCTTTGTATCCGTTGTCTGGTATCCATAACATAAGCTTTGCTTACTTTTGGGCCAGACTGCGCTGTGTGTAATATCCAAAAATATTTATTTATTTAATAACTCGAATATTATTTTGTGCATTGTAAACTTGCTAATAACACGCCTAGGTTCTGTATTAAAAAATATTATAATGAAATTTCAGCTATATTTCAGTACCGTTATAAAAATAAAACAAAAATTTCCAAAAATTTGTGGTAAGATTGTGATTTAAAGATCGAGACAATTTTATTGCATTTATAATTTCGCTAATCAGACCAAACCAGACCTTGGAAATATAATGGAGTATCTATGTGTTTTTATTATTTATCTAGACATGATTGAAGTACTATTATAATTCAATATAATTAGGACAGTTTACCTTTATACCCCCTCTTAATTCTCTTTCTTTAATACACTTTTATTTCAACATACGGAAAATGAAAAGGAGGTACTTCGTTCTTTGTTAAATAAAGAGAAGCACTTAATGCATTTTTATTTACTAGACTTAGTGCCGCCATTTTAGTTTCGCCTTGTGCATCAAGAATTGAGGCTAATGACGATCTCGCTCAAAGCTCGGAAATGGCTTAGGGCGTGTTTAGACAGTACAACCACAGCCAAAATTTATTTTATTCACACATTGGCCATCGAAGGCGTCAAGACACAGCAATGATGGACTTCATGCGCAGCCAGTCATACATTTTGTCGTGGCGCCATCACTGTCTAGACGTTGTCGGATTTTTGAAAGATGATGACCGAGTGTATAAATAAAAAGGATGTGTAGTATAGTTCGCGGCAGTTGAACCAAAATGGCGGCCGTCTGCTCAGGTACAGAACGGACAATAGTACTAACGAACCAAAAACGTTTTACTGCGCATGGTTCAACATAAGTGGCATTTTGTTGATCGACATAATGGGCATTTTGTAAGAGACTCACAACCAAAGAGAATGAGCCAAGATTGGTACAGTGTGTCAGAATTTATGTATTTATAACTTGGCTGGATTATGACATTAAGCGCAGTGAAGCTGTTAACCGACCGACATCGCCACGGTCTTTATAGTAATTTTCAATAGCCATGCTTTGTATTTCATTAAAAAATGCAATTAACATTTTTTAGGGTGTCATGTCCAAATAGCAAAATCGGAACCGTTTCTCTCTCCGGTTTAGGATCTATGTACAAAGAATAAATAATAAACGGTCTGGTAGATATTCGGTTTAAATCAAAGTCCTATGTTATGTTATGGCCATGAAATTTAATATTAAGGTTAAAAAATTAATACAAGAAAATTGTGTAATAATTTTTTTCCGACAGGGTTGGGTTATATTGAGGTTAAAAATTAATTCAGGAAAATTCTGTTATAATTTTTAACAACAGGAGTCCGCTCCTGTTAAGGGGGCCTAAAGCGAAAATTCTGTTATAATTTTTAACAACAGGAGCAGATTAAGGTGGCCTTAAGGGCCTAAAGGTTTTGAAGTTTGTATCAATGTCGTCTGTTTATATAAGCGTCACAAAATTATTGTAAAACAACATTGTTGTAAGATTTTGCAAGTCTTTTAATTTTCAACCATGATAGCCTACATTCGAAATATCTCTGGAAATCCCTTTTGAGATAAAAGTAAACAAATTATAGTATATTATCATTATTTAATGAGTATATTAAGTAATATCCCGTTATATACATATATTCTTATTCATCATCATCATCAATTCTTATAAGAGATGAAAAATGTTGAAACATCGTATGAAGATTTAAAAATGTAGATACTTTAAAAGAGACTGTTTTTCACCACCGTTTTAAGATTTCATCTCTTTACATAAATAATTCATAATTTAGATACTATCTGAATTTGCAAAAACTTAAATTGAATAACTCGTATAACCGAAATCATAATGAAACATATTGACTCTAACTTTATTTTACGTGTGTTGTGATAAAACCTAACGTCAATCCAGAAGTTGTAGCTCCTCTATATTATATCTAGTTTCATAGTACTATAATACTGACGGAATAGTTACATAATACTACACCCGCACTGAAAAAAATAGTTCGTTAGATGTAACCAAACTTTCGTCTACCTGTAATAACTAATGCAATACCTAACCAAAATCAGTTTTGTTAATTTTCTAACTGAACAATTAATGTTGTATATTACTTAACAACATTACTTACATCTTATAAAAACGTTCCGTTATACTTTGCCTCAAGTTAAGTTATATCTTGGTTAGTTAAGTTAAGTTGTTAAAAAAAATTTTGAAGTACACATACCTTATGTTGATAACAGATCTGCTGTTTGAATATACCTAACTGTATCTGCGTTTACTTTAGTCTAATTATCTGTTATACCTAAACCAATTGAGTTAGTAATGTTTTACACGAATTTCTCCTTACATATAACCCAAACCATGGCTGCAAGTAACTATAAACAAACCTAATGGTTGGGGGTTATACGGCATACGTCCTTAGTTAATTACACCGATAGGTCCTGATAGAACCTCTGTTATCCGAAGCGTACGGTTGACAACAATTGGTTCGTGTTCCTGGTAGATCAGTTCAGTTACCAACTGTGAAGCGGCGGTAATCGGGAATTCCCCGCCAAGTGAGGAGTTATGCATCGAGAACACCTTGGTCTACTTCCTTCGAAACTATCAAAGAAACTTCAATAGCGCGATGTAGGACGCGTAACGTCTACCTTGATTCGTATTAGTAAACTTCACTAATTCTTAAAAAGGTGTTTGTAAACGTTAATTGGCCTTCACTGTAATGACGTACTGTTTTATCTTCCCACTTTAATAAAACGTTTTGTAATTTTTAGTAAGCTTTATATGTTGATATTAATAACCCTACTCATAAATTCGAGGAAAAATTTATAGGATTTGTAAAATTCTATAATCCGAAGTACAAATTATTATTTTGGGAAAGTAATAAAACTATTTTGTAGTTATTAGTTTATGAATTTAATAAAATGTTCTTATGTATTACTATGTACTGGACATCGTTTGGTTATATATAATACTTCAGTTGTTTAGATAAAGCTGATAAAGATGTTTTTTTTTAATTATAGTTGATTTTGTCTACAAATTAATTGGTTGTATGTGACAAAAAATGTCTAAAAACAGTAAATCATTGTTAAAAGTTTAATATTGTTGTGGCTAATCAAAGTATTTGCTAGAAGCTTGGCCTTGGTTTTTGTTGCATATTATTAATGATTACGATTAAAGTTAGATCAACAGTTTATTTACCTGTGACCACTTAGGTTTGTTTACTTTTGTAAGGTATCATTTGATTACACTTAGCCCAATTCAAAATAACAATAACTGTTTTGTTTTTTATAGATAAACCGAATAGTAGAAAGAACATAACTTTAAAAATGTCTAATCAAATTCTGGTTATATCTGAAATAGCTGAAAGAGTTTAGTTAAATATTTTTTTCAGTGCGCTAGCGAGTATCGATTGAGCAAACTTTTGGTATGATAGTAGAAGGTGGCCAAGGGGTTTCGATTTCACTTAGCGTTCTGAGTGGCGGAGGTTTGAGACCCGACGTGTACCAATAAGTCTTTTCTTAATTTCTTAAGTACATTGATTATTCACACCACTGGCTTTTCGGTGAAGGAAAACATCGTGAGGAAACCTGCATACGGCAAAAAAAGACGTATGTGCAGTCTACAAACCGAACTGGGCCCGCGTGTGGACTACGGCCCAATTTACCCTCGTTGAGGGTTGGCCGTGCCCCTGCAGTGGGGACGTATGAGGCTGATTATGATGGTATGATTTTACTAAATTCCCAGTTTTCCAGTTAGACTTGATAAATGTTCGAATTGCCCATTATTCCACTGAGCACGAACTTTTAAATGAAATATTAATTATCTATAATACGTTCCGAATTGGGGTAAGCCCACGTCTCCCATGCCCTAATAAATTACCACTTTAACTGTTAGCTCCCCGTATTGATTAAAAAATTATTTATCAGCGTATTCTTTCTGTAATTTGCCTTGATATATCGGTTACAAGTCGACAAGGTTCGGAACAAATGCTGTCCGAGTCCCACAGTTACAACCAACTTTTGCTAGCGTTTTTGCATCATACATTATGAAACAGACAGTCTCTGTTATTTAATAAAAATAATATTTAAAAAAAAGCTTACAAGTCCATAATTATAATATACTATAATTTACTTTGAGTATATATGATAAGAAAAATTATTATTTAAAAAATATCTACGGTATTGCAACTTTTACAAACAGAATAATTAAAACTCGAATTGGCAGCGAGCCAACTTTAGTTGCAAAGTTGATTCGTTAATTTGATGAGTCGGCTATTAAAAGTTGCACATGATGTCGATAACAATGTATGAGCAGTAATTAAAGGGTCTGAAGAGCTCTGCAAAACTGCAGAGTTGGGCCGTTATAGAACTGAAGTGTAGAATAGACTTCAGGCATCGGAAGAACTTTGATATTTTTAGTTTTATATGCTATTAATTGACATAAATTTAAACTCATTTTGGGTCAAATGTGGCAAACATACTTTTGTAGACTCGGTTTATTTTTAGGGTTCCTTCGCTGTCCGTCACCAGACTATATCTCATGAACCGTGACAGTAAGACAGTTAAATTTTTTACAGATGATGTATTTCTGTGGCCGCTATAACAACAAATACTAAAAAACAGAATAAAATAAATATTTAAGGAGCTCCCATACAAAAACCGTGATTTTTTTGCTCGTTTTTGCTCGATATTGATAACGGCAACTGGTAGACGCTTGAAATATTTACAGAATACTAAGTTATATATTCACTTTAAAATTGAATAAATAAATTAAAATAAAACAAATATTTAAGGGGGGCTTGAATACAACAACCGTGATTTTTTGCCGTTTTTATAGATATTGGTACGGAACCCTTGGTGCGACTCGCACTTGTCCGGTTTTTCATATGCTAACGTGTGCCCCAGAAAAGTTTTTCTTACTTTTATAGTTTGGTCAAATGCAGCACAACTAAATTTCTTTATTTTCAATTTATTTTTGAGTTTGATATCAGCAAGCATGTTACTTTTATCAATATTTAAGTAATTACTTAAGACATTTTGCTCCGTAGAAAAACTAACGTATGTCCCAAAAAAGTCTATTTTCTAATTTACTTTTAAGTTTTATAACAGCAAAGTATTTGTTCCGTTAACCAGGGTTAATTTGTAGTACACAAGAAGTTCAGATCCCAAAATATTACTCAGAAAATCATCATAAGATAAAATACAATTTCTGTTTTCTTGAAATGTGTATACGACTCTGTTTATTTTATTTGTTATAAAGCATTTTCTTTTAGACGAAAAACCACGTTTGCATTTATTCGTCCTTGCAAAGGAAAAAGCAAGTAAAGTGAATTTAAGTTTTATTTCTTTCATGGTATAGCTTGCTATAATTTTCCACTGTCTGCAAGCGAGTAAACCGACTCCGTTTTATAATAAAGGAGCTAAGTTCACTTAGAAAACAAAAGCTATTTAACTAAACGGCTATTTCAAGACTTTGTAGTTCTGAATGTACAAATATATATGTACCAGCACTATGCATTTTATTGCATTCTACACTTATGAATTACTTAAGTTTGCGATGAACTACTTCTTCTGTGCTTTTATTTGTAATCTGCTTCAATATATGTATGATAAGGAATTCAGCTTATCATGTTAATGCATTGAAGCAT
This sequence comes from Apoda limacodes, assembly GCA_946406115.1. Taxonomy (NCBI): domain Eukaryota; kingdom Metazoa; phylum Arthropoda; class Insecta; order Lepidoptera; family Limacodidae; genus Apoda; species Apoda limacodes. The sequence continues at coordinate 13,345,705 of OX291553.1, read as the reverse complement.
CTTTATTATTATTGCATTACTTGCATTGAAAATGACCAAAATTGTCGAAATGTATACAAATTTAATTTTTTTCTGTGTCTTGCATAACAAAATTTATTTTTCTTAAAAATTACTTATCATGTTATTGTAATTTTCTATGGCAAGTTTTTTTTTAATATTTCAATTTCCTTTACGTGCCTTACCTCGCCCATTAAAAATATTTTATTAATTACAAAATTTATGTCCCAAATTATGATTTCCTTTAAATTCCTTTTGAAAATCTTAAATTTCTCGAATGTTGAAATTCACGGGATAATTTTTAGAACGAGACGAAGACGAAATACGAACTAACGAAAATACGCCAACGTATCTTCCGACGGATGCCGTGCATGAAAAAATACTAATTTCGAACTGTTTAATTTCAACCCTCAGGTTACATATGAAATTAAATAATTTTTAATGATTATTTTAATGGTACAAAAAGGAAGAATAGTTTCATTTGAAATCGAAATTTTGTGAACTTAAATTTGGCCAGTTTGATTTTTTTTTTATACTACTAAGGTGGCAAACAAGCCTACGGTCCGCCTGATTTGGTTATTTACTGTTTTTTTCTGAAGCTTCACGCAAGCCAAAGGCTGGGGAGAGTCAGCCAATGATGTAATATACCAGTAGATACGCAATTCGGGGCACAAATTGCAGCAATGTCACCATTTTAAATAAGAAAGTTTTTACCCCCATCGACAGTTACCAAGGGAATCAATTTTTCTAGTAGGGTCACAGAACACGATTCATTCGTTACGAAAAAAAATCTTTATGTTCGGGTAAATTAAGAGGGCCCAAAAAGGTAAATTGCCTATGATAGAACTGAATTTTCAGTACGTTAATTAATTCAAATACATAATAAAAATAACATAGATAAAAAAGACATTATAATTATAATATTTGATATTAGCAAAAGCATAATGCTATAACATTTTCTCGATAGAAAGAAATCACAAAGTCACTTCTAGTTTTTGCCAATTTTTGTTTTTTTTTTTATAACGGCACATATAATATACCTAAATCGTTAATATAGGTAAATATAGGTAATCTTTCACTTTGTATAGAGGTTTTGGCCTGACGTATATAAATCCTGAGGCTAAAAATTGATTGTATTTCAAGTAGTACATACCCTAACAAATATATGAAAAAAACAAACATTACATGCGATATTCGTGCACGAAATGCTAAATGACTGTTAACTTAAATGTACTCAATAATTCTAAAAATATACTGGTACTACGAACAAATTTAAACTTTTATCTTTTGAATAAAATAAAATTATCTGTAGCTATCTTGTTTAAAAAAAATTGTTCACGCCAGGCCAGAGCTGTTATTAGCAAATTTCAAATACAAATAAATACGATACACAAGTCAACCAAAAAAAAATTTTATTTTATTTTTGTTATTTAATGACTATTGTCTAATTTTTAACATTGAAAAAAAACAAAAAAATTAATTTATAATAAAAAAAAAGGTTGCTTTTGTACTTCTTACGATGATGAATAAACATACACGATTTTGCCAAATGTTAGTTAACTTTATGAGATGAAAATATTATTTCTTTTTTAAATTAGGTATAAGAAATCAAAATCGGGTACACGGTACTCAGGCACCAAATTCGTGTCGACTTGTGATTTAAAGGGTTTTATGGTAGGAATTTCACGGCAATAGAATACTGTGCGGGAAAATCCGTGGGCAAGAGAGATATACGATATTTTAATAATTGACTTTATTTGTTTTTTTTCTTTATAACATAGTGTAAATTTATTAATATTAAAGGATATAAGTAATTTAACTATTAAATAAAACAGTGACTAAGAATTACTTTATTTGTTGCGTTTTTTATATATTTAAATACTTAGTAATAACAAAACAAAATAATCTGTGCAGGATTAATTCGCAGCTACGAAAATATTGTTGACGAAGATTGCCACCGAATTAAACCTAAAATTTTAACGTCAATTAACAAAAAACAAAATTGTGTGAAATTAATGTCAATATTATTGTATTATAACAACATCTTTACTAAAATTCGAAGCGAACCAGAAAATGAATCACCCTCGCGCCTTTAGGTTCTGTAAAAAGAGAGAATATTAAAGGGAAATTATAAATCAAGCCATAGTTTTTTTATTTGGCCACGGAAAAAAAGCAAATAAACTAATTTGCCTCATTTTAAATGGCACCTGAATATTTCAAAGAAACCATCAAATAAAGGACAACAATTATTTTTAGTTGCCCCACTTATTAATACCTCATCACCTAATTTACTAACTCAGCCACGAATTTTACAACTTACCATCATTTTTCGTTTTAAAGCTTCAACATATGTTCCTCAAAAAAATATAGTTCAAGCTTCAACTAGAAAACATCATCTTCTATCTTTATATATAAAAGAGTAAACTGTCTGACTAATATATCACCGCACAGCCCAAACTACTAGGTCTAGAGACTTGAAATGTTGCAAGAAGGTTTTTGTTTTAAAGCTAAATGCATAGAACTTGGTATTTGGGCTTAAAGTTGAAATATAAGATTGACATATTTCAACGTTTTCTGAAAATCATCCCCTAAAAGGCAAAAAAGAAATGAAAATTTGTATGAGAAGTTCGATACTTTAGTGTTTAGAGACTTTAAATTTAGTACAGAAGTTCCTGTTATGTCGAACGTGAGAACGGATTTCGCGAAAAACACCATTAAGGGCAAAGGTTCATCAGCTGGTATTAAAAAGAAAGCGTATTTATTGTTTTTTATCTTTCTTTTAATTACAATAAATAATAGTTTGCCATAATACAGAGTGATTTTCTTTAAATATAGTGTTTTATATCGTCTCCTCCTAATAGTTCCTTAACATTTAGTTGCCATAATTTAATATTATTAGATATAGATAATTAATATAGATATAGATAATTATTTTATCTATATTACTAATATATTACTAATATAGATAATTTTAGGAACATTTTGATGATTTATGGTCAAAACAACTGCAACTTCGTGCAATTATAACAAAAAAGTTTCAGAAAATTTTAAAGCACCACAGACCTAGGTAATATAACAAATTTTCTAAATAAAAAAACTTTACTGTCATTTTACTAAATTAAATAACACTAAATAACACAATAATTCGACGCACAAAAATCATTAGTCAGATTTGTAAAAAGCGAATTCTGTCATTAGCTGGCTCGCTTGACAAACACGGGGGGCTTGAGACGGGGGAGGCGAGGCTAGGTAGCAGCCAAAATCAGTCGCGGGCCATTCGTGAGCGAATCTTCACTTGTAATTCGTTTGACGTAAGTAGGTAGGTACGTAAGGAAACAATTACGAAAATATCACTTGCATGTTTCGTTGCGCAGTAAGTTTATTAGATTTTTTTGGCTAGGTATTTAGCGTAATCTATATAAATAAAAATGAATCGCAAAATTTGTTGCTAAGTGCAAAACTCGAAGACGGCTGTACCGATTCGGGTAATTTTGTTGTGTTTGTTAGTGTTAGGGAAAGATTTTTATTAAAAAAAACGGTCAAGTGCGAGTCGGACTTGCGCATTTAGGAAAACTCGAAAACGGCTGAACCAATTCGAGTAATTTTATTTGCTGTGTTTGTTAGTGTTCGGGCAAGGTTTTTATGAAAAAAAAACGGTCAAGTGCGAGTTGGACTCGCGCACTAAGGAAATTTCGAAGACGGCTGAACCAATTCAGGTAAATTTTTTGTAGTGTTTAATAGTGTTAGGGCAAGGGTAAGCCGATGAAATTTTGGTAAGTTGTTATGCACATGTTGGGGAAGGTTTCTGAATTAGTATAACCCTTTCACAAAAGGTTGGTGTGGCAGTTGTTTTAAAAAAGAAACACAGTTCGCCGGGTCAGCTAGTAATAACTACAAAGAGCACTGCCTAGAGCGAGCAAAATAATAGTAGGTAACTGTAATTAAAAGTGTTACCATTTGATTTGCAATTTATTGACCCTCGATCAGCCAGGATCATGAGTAAGTTACACTTATATAATACTAGCTTTTGCCTGCGTTATCGGTGTAGAGTTCCAACGACAACTCCTCACTTATAGAAAATAAAACCGACTTACACTTGACGTTTTAAATTTTTAAAATTTGACCGCAGTTCCCCCCGCCCTGAATTCGGTTATCGATGTTAGATTTCAACAGCAACTCCTTAATTATAAAAAAACCGACTCACACTTGACATTTTCAAGTAGCCTATGTCCTTTCGCGGGAGTCAAACTATCTTCATGCAAAATTTCATGTTAATCAGTACAGCTGTTTAAGCGTGAAGAGGTACGAACAGACAAACAGACAGATTTACTTTCGCATTTATAATATTAATATGGATTTTTATAATGAATATATACCTATTTAAAAATTTGCCATATGATACCTATTTTTCAAAATAATTGTACCTACATCTACTGTGAACAATGTGTCACTAAGATTGAATGACTAGAAAGAGATGTCCAATTATTCCTAAGTAAAAAGAATAGAACAGTATTGAATTTTTTTTTTAATATTAAAAATATCTTTTCTGTAAATTGAATATCAAACAAGCTAACGGTCCGCCTGATGGTAAGGTCACCTCACCAACCTCCCTTCCACCCTCACCATAGCCTTTGGATGCTTGTAACATTTCCATAATATAACCTTCTTTTACTCTAATATCGGTCAGTAATGAATGTTCTAAATCGTAAACAAAAGAAGGCATTATTAGTCATTGTTATTTAAAATTGAAATTTGTATTTAAATAGAAATTATAAATAAATAAATAAATAAATATTTTTGGACATTACACACAGCGCCATCTGGCCCCAAAGTAAGCAGAGCTTGTGTTATGGATACCAGACAACGGATACAGATACATATATAATACTTTCTTGTAAATACATACATATTATATACACCCAGACTCAAGACAAACACAAATGTTCTTTATCACATATATGTTTGTCTAATGCGGGAATCGAACCCACACCCTCTGCGCAGCAGTCGGCAACACTACCAACTAGGAGTCGAGGGAATTATATTAGGTTATATAGGTATTTTCTTATGATTTTCATGTAAAAACTGAATTTGACGAATGATAAATACCATATAATAAAATAATTGAAATTCCTATATTATTAAAAAAAAAATATTATCGTGTCAAACTGCATTGTGTATTTTAGCAAATAATTATGAACACACTGTTCCACACAGTTACATGAATAGACTATTTTGAACATCCCATATTTCGTCAAAACAGGTAAATGTGGCCGAGCTTAGGTTGTAAGAGTAGCCTAATGTCGGCCGTGATTTTTATAGTCTTATAAAATAGTACAACTAACATTAAAAGGCGGTTTAACTTTGTTCATTCAATTAACGGGTCTGGAAAGCCTTATAAACTTTAAGAGTCCTAACTTAGGATACTAATAAATTATAAAATTGCTGTCATCCACCTTGTCTCGGCCGCAAACCAACATTAGGATTTTGTAATAAAATAAGAATCCTATCATGGGCCCCGTTATTTCTCAGTAACAAATGAAAGTAAACTAAAATAAAAAAAAATCTTTAACATTGCTATTTTGCTGTCCGGAGTAGTAAGAAAATTATTGCAAGCTATTTATGGTCAAAACACATACTTCCAGAGTGGTATCCCTTGACATTTTCCGTCAAATTAGTGATAAAATTGCACTGTTGCGCCTCGCCGGCTTCTATACACTATACCACTGGAGCGGACGACATAAAGACCATATTGAATACATACCGCCAATGATACATTTAAATTATAATTCAATGACGCATTACATAATCTTTATCATAACCTTTAATGTCTTCAGACAATCAGTAGGCAGTGAACACGATTTTTAAAATTACAATTTTTTTTTATATACCACTAAGGTGGCAAACAAGCTTACGGTCCGCCTGATGGTAAGAGGTCACCGTAGCCTATGGACGCTTGCAACACCAGGGGTATCAGTCGCGCGTTGCCAACCTTCCAGAAATCTAATAACTTCCTTCCATAACCCCATACTGTAGTCCTTAGAGCAAACCTTGGCAGGGAGCTCATTCCACAACTGAAGCGTTCGCGGGAGGAAGTTTCTCTGTACGCGACCATTTTGGTTCCAAAGTATGAGAATGAATTCCCTGCCGATGGCGAGCGGTGCGATGGTAGAAAGTAGCCGTGGGCATCATTTTGAACAATTCCTCAGAACACAACCCATTGTACAAGCTGTAGAACACACACAGGGAGTCAAAGTCTCTCCTAAGACTTAAGGGCTCGATACCGCAAAGTGAGTTTGGAATCGTTGACAATTCTCACAGCCCGTCGTTGAACCGGGTCAAAAGGGCCAAGTGGCCAATACTTTATCAACAATTTCGTAACGTTATTTCGTAACGTACATTTTTTTCAAAAAAAACTCATTAAGTAGGTAGGTACCTACAATATATAAGTATAAATTTAATAATGGTAAAAGGTAAGTAATATATAACTATAAAATTTTGTAAGTTAACTTAAATATATTACTATAAAATATTTACCATTATTAAATTTACACCTATATATTGTAAATACCCACCTATTTAATGAGTATTTTTCAAAATAATTGTACGTTACGAAATAACGTTACTGATAGAATGATGAAATGAAAGGTTATGATAAAGATTATGTAAAGCCGGCGAGGCGCAGCACAGTGCAATTCTGTCACTAATTTGGCAAAAACCGTCAACGGATACCACTCTGGAAATATGTTTTTTTTGGCAACCAATAGCCCAAAATAGTTTTCTTACTAATTCCGGACAGTTAAATAGCAATTTAAAAGATATTTTTCTCCTTAATTTATTTCGTTTAATAGAAATAACGGCGCCGATGTTAGTATTATTATTTTATTACAAAACCCTAATGTCGGCCTGCGGCCAAGACAAGGGAGATGACAACAATTTTATAATTTTAATGGATTCATTAGTATCCTAAGTTAGAGCTTTTAAATACCCGTTAATTGAATAACCAGAGTTCGGCCGCCCCAAAATGTTAGTAATACTATTTTAATAGACTATAAAATCACGGCCGCAATTAGGCTGCTCTAACAACCTAAGCTTGGCCAGCTTCATTTGTTTCCATGAAATACAGTATGTTAAAATACTACATAAGTCTATTCATGTAACTGTGTAAAACAGTGTGTTTATTTTTTTTTTGCTGTAAAACACAATGCTGTTTATCACATTAAAAACTAGTTACCGTTGGAAATTCAACAACAATTTATTTTATTTTATTTATTATTGGTCTATTTTCAAATAATAAGAAAAACAAGAATACATGTCGCTAATGTTACATTTATGTTACCTTTCATTTCTTTAGTCAATCAGTATACACGTTTTTTAAAAGTTACTTACTTCTTAACTTCATCAACAATTTCGTAACGTTATTTCGTAACGTACAATTATTTTTAAAAATACTAATTAAGTAGTCTATATGTACCTATAATACATAAGTATAAATTAAAAAATGGTTAAAGGTAGGTTAATATTTCTACTTACATTTTACTAATATTAACATTATTATGATTTTAAAGTAGATTTAAAAAAAAGGGTAGATACCGTATGTGTGGGTAAGAACGTATCTATTTTATTATCGTCCTTGCTGATCTCCGTGAAAAGATAAATGAATGTTAGCTCAGAAACCTCCTCCTATTTCAATATTCATTCCTGCCTATAAATAAAGAATTTTACAAAAAAAAACTCGCACAACCTTTATAAGTTTGTATAAGTAGGTACCTAGCTATTTTCTCAGAGAGCGCGCCAAATGGAACGTCTAATATCTACTAAGGAATTGAGCAAATCGCATCAATGATTGATTAGTTTGAGTACAGATGGCAAACACTCGTTGACAAAAGTATAGGATTGTTTTGTATTACCGTCACTTAGGTCCGATGCTGGTCTATGCTTTGAGTATTTAACCTACTCCATTACAACCAATGACATTTTTTCATGCCTATAACTTTTGCGCAAGTGGAAGCAATAAATTACCATTCAGGCAATCGGATAAACAATATGGCAGCACATTAAATACTTATTATATTGAAAAATTAATGATGATTATTCATTTATACTTTGTTTATCCTCAAAATATAGTATTTTTGGGAGAAAGTCACTTTGCTTATCAGAATACTGACTGACGTTCCAGTCATCCGACAAAATCATACCAGAATAAGGCGCGCGGCGCGGGGAAGGGGGGTCTCTTAAATATATTAATTAATGATAATTTTAGATACAATTTGATGATCAAACAATTTATGGCGAGTTATGAATCATTTATCTATACATTTAAAATGCTTTGTCATGAATACCTGACTGACGGATTAAGGCACAGCCAAAACCGCTGATCGTAGAGATCTGAAACTTGAAAGGATCTTCCGAAAGGGTCAAGTGTTCGATTCGGACTCGCGCAATGAGGGTAAACTGATTGTAATGAAATTTTTATAAGTTGTTATGTACACGCCGGGGAATGTTTCTGAGAAAGAAAAAAATGGTCAAGTACAAGTCGGACAGGGTCAAGTGAGAGTCGGACTCGCACAGTCAGTGGTTTTAAAAAAGAAACAACACACTGAGTTATAAAACTAGATGTCGATACAATTACTTTATTGGTGTCATATATTAATATTTTAGAAGTTAGCTGCTTGAATATATGTATTGGTTACAAATGTATATGCTAAAAAATAATTACTATACTAAGTTGTATTTACAGTAACTTACGTCAAACATAATTATATAGTTGCTAAAATAGTATTTTTTAGACGCGCATTGATGGTGCCTGACTTAGTAATTCAGAGGACAATGTAGATTTTTAGAGGAGATAAATAAATATTTTTTATTAGTATCCAGTTTCCACAAAATAGTTGTTAAGATTGCCTAGTAAGTATAACAAAATTGTTACGTAAGAAGCGAGGAATAAGGTATATAAAATGAGGTATAATTGGCTAATAGATTCCTACATCGCAAGACGCCAATGGATAAAACTACTATTATTATTTAAAAATACCCAATGTAAACCGCCAAAACACTATGTTCTTTCAAATTATATTTCTGTTTTACCCCGTTTTGAAGTCGACTGGACAGGGGTTCTCAACCTTTTAGCAGTTGTTTAGTTAATAGTTGGAAGGGTGACAAATAAAAACAAACACTAGTTAGTTAAAAATGTTATCTTTAATTGCGAATTATTCATATTTTTTATTTGGTACTTATGTAGTAGTAAAGTAAGTAGTCACATTAACGTAGGATATCAGGCATAAACTGGATGCACACCAGCCCAGCTATCGCACAGCACTGTTGCCGCAACACACAGCTTATTACTTGTATGACGTTAATTTATTTATTTTATATATAATATTGACTAAAAAAAGTTGCAAATTTTATAACGCCAAGCATTATTATTATTATATAAATATGGATTACACACCAGTCGTCGTTTTGATCTATTTAAAAGCGCTGCAGATCGTTACCTGGAACTTGGATGCCCCGGCAAGTATTTCACGCAGATAATACTCAATATTCAAGCAGAAGAACCTAAAAATCACAAAATGTATTATAATCTGCTAAAATTATATATTAATAGTAGTAGGTAAATTTTTCTTAACCTCCTAAGTTTTATTTGAAAAAAAAAACAATGAATGATTTACAATAAAAACAACTGAGAAATCCACAGGTTGAATACACCTGGCATGAAAAATTTAATATTTCCGTCTTAGCCCCAACAAAATTAGCGGTGTAAGATGAAACACCACAAGAACTCGTAAAATACCGATTAACTTACTTTCACGCAGTGTAGTTTAATTCTATATTTTTTTATCACTACAAATATAATATAAGTCAAAATAAATTCTATCTCACCTGCTTAGGGTAAGATAAAAAAACACAATATTCAGACGAAAATGACATGTTTTCGAAAATCGCTCACAGTCACACAACCACACTTAGTAACTAACTCCCAGCAACTAAATGGCCGGACGCAATAAAAGACCGATCAAAACAATGTTGCCAACAACCAAATTTAGGTGCAAAATTCGTCGCTTTTGTTAGTTTTCTGACTTACACCGTTTTTCATCTTACCCCCACTCACCTTACCTACAGTTTGTAATATTTAGCGATAAAGTTCCTACCTTGTATTCCAAGCTTATGTTTTTAATCGACTTCAAAAAGGAGCAGGTTCTTAATTCTGATGTTTGTATTTAGTTTTTTTTATGTATGTTTGGGCATAATTCCGTCATATACAGACGGATTTTCAAAATTCTTTTTTTGTTTAAAAGATTATACTTCCGAAGTGGTCCCATATTAATGTAGTGAATTTTAAGCTTAAACTTTTGGTCAAAAAAAATAATTGGCGTTAATTTAGAAATAGTGAAATACCTTTTATGTTGATGATTGTATAAAATTTTAGGTATAACACACTTTATTTTCATGCCGGTTGTTTTTTTTTTTTATTTTATTGATTCATCACTTTTATCATAATGGGAAAATTATACTTTAAGTTAAGTCTAGAACAGTAAGGAATGATATCTTCATTTTGTTCTAACACAATCTTAGACGTCAACATTTTGATATTGTTTTATGTAGAGAAAAAGACACAAATATATTTAACAATAAAATAACTGCCTTTTTGATAGCTACGTCCGGAAATCTGGCTGTTAGCCACGCTTTTAGGACACGAATTTGTTTAGGTTTGCGTCTCTAGAGTATTTTATCTCAATGGAGTCAGCATAGAAAACACGAATGTCACGAGACGGAAGTCACGTTGCCCGCACGATGCGCTGTCATGCACCCAAAAATCCATATCCTATACTCTCGTATATCTTTTAAACCTGTAATATCACACATTACACATGATAAATTGTTTTATCTTTAATTTCTTATACTATTAAACTCAAATATTTCACAGTCTTAAATAGATTCGTAATTGAAAGACGCAATAAAGCGTAATCAATTAAAACTTAAGTTAAATGCATGTGGCGAAGCACCGAGTTTCAGCAAAGTTGATTCATTAGAGATAACTTCAGAATGTGCCCTCAGAGGCGAAAGGAGACATCGAAACATCAGTCTAATGAATAAATCTTGATTCAAATAATTTTATCCGAGTTCAATTTTCAAAAACATGTTTGATATGGAAATATGCTAAAGTCTTGGCACGTCCTATAAAACACTAAAATGTATACAAGTGTGTTTTAAAGTAAAAAAAGGACAATTATTTAAATTTGGACATGCAACCGTCAAAAAAGTTCTTTTAGGTCTACTGACTGCTGCTGCTGCGTCAAGAACATATTATGCAGATGATTTTAAAAAATTAACATCTAAAAGTACTAAGAACAATTCATAGATTTGCTTTTTAACCGACACCAAACAAAAGGAGGAAGTTCTCAATTCGTCTGGATGTTTGTTTTTTTTTTTATGTACATTCCCACGTAACTTTGTGGTTTGTGTAACGATTTTGATTTTTTTTTACATATATATGAGATTTGGTCTAATTCAAAATTGGTAAGTATCGAACTTGGTAAACCAAAGTCAAATCAGAGCATTCTATAAATTGTAGCTACTTAGACGGTCAGAAAGAACAAAATAATATGTGGTAAATATTTTTTGCTATTTACTATATTTAAATTTATAAAGCGCGTGCTTTATAACTACAAAAAGCTATAAAATGTCAAAAGAAGCAGTAAAAATTTGTCATTTTCAACACATTTAATTCTTAGGGTTCAGCAGACAAATGTAAAAATCCGAGCCCTTGTAGTTTCTTTCATATAGCTGTCCATTTTCCCGTTTTAGTTTTAAGATTTTCTTGAGTGTCTGTTACCAAACACCAAAAACGGAACCCATCATCGATTAGTTTTGTCTCGTCTGTCCGTATGCACGATGGTATATGTGGCAAAAAAAATCGCCATTTTTAATGACAATTGAATGCCACTGATATAACGTTATTAAAACTTTTTAAATTTAATCTATGTATATATCAGCATATCATATCAATCTACATAGAGAACCAAACGCCTCTTGTTTCAAAGACACTTAAAAAGTTCCACTGTTATACAAAGCAGAGCTCCGTCCTGCGTCTAACTTTTATGACTCTACAAGCAGTTGGTAAATGGAGATCTACGCAAACCATTCAAAGTAAAATGTAGGTCAGAACCATGTCAGAACACAATCTGGCAGACGTATCTTTTATTTTAATTTTTAAAGTTGAAGATTAAACGAAAATAAATCCAAGTTCATCATTTATTCAAAGTTTTATACATAAACAAATAAAAAGATCAGCAAAAGACTATGTATCGGTTTGGTATAAGTACAATCACGTGCAATAATACATACGTACCTTAAGGCTCTTGAAAGCATGTAATACTCCCTCGCATTGACTCCCTCGCAGCCTAGTTGGTAGTGTCGCCAGCTGCTGTGCAGAGGGTGTGGGTTCGATTCCCGCGCTGGACAAACATTTATGTCATAATATAAACATTTGTGTTTGTCTTGAGTCTGGGTGTATTTATGTATGATATGTATGTATTTACAAAAAAAAGTAATGATTATGTATTTATATCCGTTTTCTGGTACCCATAACACAAGCTTTGCTTACTTTGGGGCCAGACGGTGGCGCCATGTGTGTAATGGCTAATGTCAAACAAACAATACAACCGATTCTGTTAATTACTCACTTACACATTAACAAAACTATCTTTTAATATCAAGGATAATATCTGCCTTAATTAATAATAATATATAAACAGTCGTAGCCCAGTCTCGGTTAGCCGATTAAGATCCTCATGCTATTTTGTTCTTATTGGTTTTATTTTAAATATAGGAGTCACTAACAATTAAAATTTTAATAGATAATAGTTAATCTTAAAAACAATTAATTATTCTGTATCTATATATGTTGTTTTGTTAAAAATTAGTTCACATATTTGTACAGCACGTCTGAAAATGTCACATAACAGAGGCAATTTTGGCAAAACAAACATAGTGATTGTTTTTATCTGTTAAACATTAAAAAACTATAGCTCTAATGTCAAAAGCCAGGGATGAAACAGGCTAATATGTTTGTATGGAGAAAAACAGCGGGATATTTCCTTTTAAATAACTAGAAACATATTATAATAAAAATAATAGTGACTTATTTACTAAGTTTTTTGCTGGCTATTTTCTTCACTATGTGACAAACGATGTGTGTTGAAGTATTGTTAGAATGACCACGAACTCAGCTGTTGTCCCCATATTAAACAATGACCGCTACTAAGAGGTTTTAAACATATAATCTTCTTTGTAATGTAGGCATCGATATTTCGTAGGCCTTTATTGTCCCGTCTCGAGTTTTTAATTTCCCTCTTATTTCTCTAAAAATAAAGTAGGAAGATTAAAATTAGCACATCTTGAACTATTCCAAATTTTTCAGATGTTTATTTATAAAAAAGTACAATACAATACAATACAAATATCCTTTATTGCACAAAACAAAAACACAAACTTATTGAAAAAAAAATATAAAAAAAAACATGTACAAAAGGCGATTTTATCGCCGGATGGCGATTTCTACCAGATAACCTATGTTAGTATTGATATACAAATTTAAAAGATTGGAATGGTAGGGTGTGTAAAATTGTACAAAAACTGAAATAAAGATATAAGTAACATAGAATAAGAATAGTATAAATTACCAAATAAATAAATAACTACAAAATACATAAATACCCTTATACATAAAATATAAAATACATAAACTCCTTACATAAAAATACATAAACTACACATAAATAAAACAATCATAACTTAAATATTCAAGTGTCTACATCAGAAGAACAGAGGGAGCAAAACAACAAGGTTATGCGAGATTTAAAAAATGCTTTTTCACTTGTGCTTTGAACGTTGTAAGTGATTGTGCTTTTCGGATATCTACTGGGAGAGAGTTCCACAATCGCACTGCTTGTACGGTGAAGGACTCAGCGTAAAATTTTGAGTTGTGACTCGGTGTATTAAGTAATAAATTAGAGGAGGAACGCAAAGAGGCATAGTAACCAAAACGCTCTTTGAGATAAGAAGGGTAGCTAGGATTGAACAGCACACTGTAAAGAAGTGAAAGAATATGAGCATTCCGGCAAAAGCGAATTGGGGGCCACTTGAGCTTCACGCGGAAATTGGAAATATAGTCTTATTTGCGTAATCCAAATATAAACCAAATACAGAGATTTTGAAGTCGCTCAAGTTTGTTTAATTGGTCTTAAGTTAAATCAGGATAGCTAGCATCGGCGTAATCGAAAATTGTGCGCAAGAACAATTTTAGTGTCCGTGGGTAGGAAATTTTGCAGCCTTCTTAGGGAACCTACAGCGGAAAACATTTCCCTACTGACCTCGGCTATCTGTGAAGTCCAAGACATACTACTATCTATAATAATACCTACATTCTTAACCTGGGTTTTTGCTGGGTTTATTTTTATGCCAAAGGCTTTGCTCCATTCTGAAATTCTGAGGAGATCAGAGTTTATCAAACCTATCGTTTGAAATAAATCATCAAAAGTTGTTTGATTATAGACCTGGAGATTGTCTGCATACATGTGGTGGAGAGAAGAAAGTTGGTGAGTAATTGAATTAAAAAAAATCGCAAATAAGAGAGGAGATGAAACGCCACCTTGCAGAACACCGGCAACTACGTGGCACCAATCTGAAAAAATGTTATCGAATTTGATACTTTGCCTACGTCCACACAAGTAGCTCTGAAACCATGTAACCACCGTTGGAGATATGTTAAGAGATATGTTATAGATATGTTATATATGTATGAGAGAGAAAATTATGGATACTATTCAACTCAATGCCCAGACGACAAACGACTACTATACAACATTGAATAGTCGTTCATTGAGTACGACTTTCGTTATTTCTGTAAGTGTATTGTGTTTTCTTATTCTATATGCATTTTTGCAAGTCACTGTACCTAAAAGCAAAATGAAAACTTAATATTTTTGTTTTACACACCCAAAGACGTTAGTACTATTATAGTGCCTAAAGCATACTAGTCAGGGCATTTTGGGAAAAGTACGCTATCTTCCTTAGTTTGTATTTTAGAGAAAGTCGTAGCCATGATCATTTATTTTTTTTCAACTAAGAATTTGTGTCGATTGATTGGACTACTGTTTTTAATAACAGCAGCAATTAAATTACGCGAGTGTTTGCCGAGCAACGCTCAACTAGTTTCGGGACCATGCATATATGAGCCCCATACCTGTAAGTATAACAACTGTAAGTGTAAGCGTAACACAAGCAATTAAACTTCTATTACAATTATTTTTTTTGCTAATGTACTGTTTAATAAATAATAAATGATATTTGTCATTAAACACGTTAATCGTCCCTGTTCAAGTGTATAATCTCTAAAGGCAGCCGAAATGAGCCGTTTTCAAATCTGCCTAAGATTGATGACACGCAGCTACCGCGAAATTACCAGCAGACTTTAAATTATTTGCAGTCGTAATGTAGCCTTTTAATTTTTTTTTAGTAAGTATTTTAAAAGCTACCCATTTGCATGTAATTTTTGTTAGTACTTTAGAGTGTTTTACGCATATCGAATAAATGAGACTTGTGCCCAAAAAGAAAATACCTACATTAGGAAATATATAAAATAAAAGTTACCATTTTTTTAGGCAGTTGTGTAATCATAACGGTTTTTTAACTACATATTTTATTAATACCTTGAATATGCTCACAATTTTTATGATTGTTTAGGCACAGCCCTAACAATGATTTCATTCATATCGTGGGCCAACAAAGGCGTCCAGGCAGAGGTAAGGTACGCGACTGTCTTGACGTTGTCGGACTTATCGAAGGCATGACTGACCGTATGAATGAAATAAATGTTTACACTGTGCTATAGGTATATAACAAACATTTGCCGCTCTTCTACCAGTATTTTTGCGTAAGTATACCTACAGAGTTTTCAATAAATGATCACCTTTGTAAGTTCGTGCTCAAAAATAACATTTATTTTAAAGGCATCCCCGAATCGCGCTTTCACTAAAACTAAATTGAATTTTTCTCTCACGCAAGCACCTATAACTTGTTTGAAAATATCGCTGGATAAATCTCAATACTGTTTTTCCTTTAACAATACAAAAAAAATGTAAATACTTTAAGTAAGTCTGTAAATTGTATTGAAAGCATGATTTATTTTATACAACATTTTGTAAGAACCGAATTAGCAGCGCCTAGCAAGACCAAATTATTTTTTTGAAATTTCAATTCACAAAAAAAATTATAAACTAGATATGCGCTGAATATTCGTTTAGTAATCGGTATTCGGCAAATTTGAGATATTTGTATTCGGCCGAATGATTCGATTGTGATGATGAATATATTTGGTTAAATAATAAGTTTTGAAGCTAATTGCGAGATTACATATCTTGGTGAGTAAACATTATAAGTTTTTAAATACCTATACGGGATGGGTTTCATTAGACAAATTTAATTGATTTTTGTGATAAAACCAACTATTCACTGGCAATTATGGATAACTAGCTTTTGCCAGCGGCTTTGCCCGCCCTAAATTTAGTTATGGGCGTAGAATTCTTACGGCAACTCCTCAATTATATAAAAAACCTACTCACACTTGACGTTCTCTCTCTCTTCCCTCTCTCTCGCTTTCTCAAAAGTAATAAATAATTGACCGGGTCCCCGGGTTCGTCGGCGCCCGCAAGGATACACGAGGTTTCAAAGAGTGCCGGGGCGCTTCTCGCCACCTCTCAATTGCAACCACATCCGCGTAACGGGGAACTCCCCTCCTGGCGGTGACCCCTTCGGGTTCGAGACTCACGCCGGTCGAAGGGACGCCCCCAGAGCGACAACCCAAGCCGAGGCTATATGGGCTGAGGCTCCTTCAGAGTCTCGGCCCTAAAAAGCCCAGTGAAGCAGTAATGGCTGCAACAGCCAACTGCATAGTCAGTCAAAAAAAAAAACTTAACAGCCTCATACACGTACGTTCCCACTGTTTGTGCACGGTCTACCCTCCACAGAAAGTGATTTGGGCCATATTCCCAGTGCGGATTATAGACTTTACATAAATCTTTGTTTTGATGTATGATACTGGAGCAATTAAGAAAAGAACTCATTGGTACACGCTGGGCTCGAACCTCCGCCACTCAGGAAACAAGATAAAATCAAAAACCCTCGGCCACCACCGACCTCTCCCCGGTTCAACTTACGTGCCGCGATTTATACACGTTGTAATAAAGTCGACTAGTCCCGAACAAACTATACTGAGCTACCAAATTCCTTTTCTAATACCTATTTTGAATTGTTTCTGTAAATAGCCTGCGTAGCAAAAGCAGCATTATACTTTATAGTAATTTTCAATAGCCATGCTTTGTATTTTATTAAAAAATGCAATTAAAATTTTTTAGGGTGTCATGTCCAAAAAGCAAAATCGGAACCGTTTCTCTCTCCGTTTTCGTGAAGTCTTAAAATTTCTGGAGTTTAGGATCTATGTACAAAGAATAAATAATAAACGGTCTGGTCTGGATTTTACGACAGGAAAGGGTTAAGGAGGTCAAAATATAGTTACAAGTTTAAATCAAAGTCCTATGTTATGTTATGGCCATGAAATTTAATATTAAGGTTAAAAAATTAATACAAGAAAATTGTGTAATAATTTTTTTCCGACAGGGTTGGGTTATATTGAGGTTAAAAAATTAATTCAGGAAAATTCTGTTATAATTTTTAACAACAGGAGCGGATTAAGGTGGCCTTAAGGGCCTAAAGGTTTTGAAGTTTGTATCAATGTCGTCTGTTTATGATATTAGCGTCACAAAATTATTGTAAAACAACATTGTTTTAAGATTTTGCAAGTCTTTTAATTTTCAACCATGATAGTCTACATTCGAAATATCTCTACCCAACCCCTTTTGAGATAAAAGTAAACAAAGTAATGGTATATTATCATTATTTAATGAGTATATTAAGTAATATCTCGTTATATACAGGTGTAAGAATTCTTATAAGAGATGAAAAATGTTGAAACATCGTATGAACATTTAAAAATGTAGGTTGTAGCTCCTCTATATTATATCTAGTTTAAACTATAATACTGACGGAATAGTTGCATAATACTACACTCGCACTGAAAAAAATAGTTCGTTAGATGTAACCAAACTTTCGTCTACCTGTAACTTAAAAAAAGTGACTACATAACTAATGCAATACCTAACCAAAATCAGTTTTGTTAATTTTCTAACTGAACAATTGATGTTATATATTACTTAACAACATTACTGACATCTTATGAAAACGTTCCTTTATACTTTACCTCAAGTTAAGTTATATCTTGGTTAAAAAAAATTTTGAAGTAGACATACCTTATGTTGATAACAGATCTGCTATTTGAATATACCTAACTGTATCTGCGTTTACTTTAGTCTAATTATCTGTTATACCTAACCCAATTGAGTTAGTAATGTTTTACACGACTTTCTCCTTACATATAACCCAAACCATGGCTGCAAGTAACTAAAAACAAACCTAATGGTAAGGGTTATACGGCATACGTCCTTTGTTAATTACACCGATAGGTGGTCCTGATGGAACCTCTGTTATCCGAAGCGTACGGTTGACAACAACTGGTTCGTGTACCTGTTAGATCAGCTCAGTTACCAACTGTGAAGCGGCGGTAATCAGGAATTCCCCGCCAGGTGAGGAATTATGCCTCGAGAACATCTTGGTCTACTTCGCTTGCGATGCGGTTTGTATATATGTAAACTATCGAAGAAACTTCAATAGCGCGATGTAGGACGCGTAACGTCAACCTTGATTCGTAGCGTTACGATATGATGTTTGTTATTAGTAAACTTCACTAATTCTTAGAAAGGGTGTTTGTAAACGTTAATTGGCCTTCACTGTAATGACATGTACTGTTATATCTTCCCACTTCAATAAAACGTTTTGTAATTTTTAGTAAGCTTTATATGTTGATATTAATAACTCTACTCATAAATTCGAGGAAAAATTTATAGGATTTGTAAAATTCTATAATCCGAAGTACAAATTATTATTTTGGGAAAGTAATAAAACTATTTTGTAGTTATTAGTTTATGAAATTAATAAAATGTACTTATGTATTACAATGTACTGGACATCGTTTGGTTATATATAATACTTCAGTTGTTTAGATAAAGTTAATGTTTTTTTTTTAATTGTAGTTGATTTTGTCTACAAATTAATTGGTTGTATGTGACAAAAAATGTCTAAAAACAGTAAATCATTGTTAAAAGTTTAATATTGTTGTGGTTTATCAAAGTATTTGCTAGAAGCTTGGTCTTGGTTTTTTTTATTACGATTAAAATTAGATCAACAGTTTATTTACCTGTGACCACTTAGGTTTGTTTACTTTTGTAAGGTTAAACATAAATAATCATTTGATTACACTTAGCCCAATTCAAAATAACAATAACTGTTAGAAAGACTGTAGAAAGAACATAACTTTAAAAATGTCTAATCAAATTCTGGTTATATCTGAAATAGCTGAAAGAGTTTAGTTAAATATTTTTTTCAGTGCGCTAGCGAGTATCGATTGAGCAAACTTTTGGTATGATAGTAGGTGGTGGCCGAGGGGTTTCGATTTCACTTAGCGTCCTGAGTGGCGGAGGTTTGAGACCCGGCGTGTACCAATAAGTCTTTTCTTAATTTCTTAAGTTTATTTATTATTCACACCACTGGCTTTTCGGTGAAGGAAAACATCGTGAGGAAACCTGCATACGGCAAAAAAAGACGTATGTGCAGTCTACAAACCGAACTGGGCCCGCGTGTGGACTACGGCCCAATTTACCCTCGTTGAGGGTTGGCCGTGCCCCTGCAGTGGGGCCGTATGAGGCTGATTATGATGGTATGATTTTACTAAATTCCCAGTTTTCCAGTAAGGCTTGATAAATGTTCGAATTGCCCATTATTCCACTGAGCACAAACTTTTAAAAGAAATATTAATTATCTAATACGTTCCGAATTGGGGTAAGCCCACGTCTCCCATGCCCTAATAAATTACCACTTTTACTGTTAGCTCCCCGTATTGATTAAAAAATTATTTATCAGCGTATTCTTTCTGCAATTTGCCTTGATATATCGGTTACAAGTCGACAAGGTTCGGAACAAATGCTGTCCGAGTCCCACAGTTATAACCAACTTTTGCTAGCGTTTTTGCAATCATACATTAAGAAACAGACGGTCTCTGTTATTTAATAAAAATAATATTTAAAAAAAGTTTTAAAAAAAGCTTACAAGTCCATAATTATAATATCTATAATTTACTTTGAGTATATATGATAAGAAAAATTATTATTTAAAAAATATCTACGGTATTGCAACTTTTACAAACAGAATAATTAAAACTCGAATTGGCAGCGAGCCAACTTTAGTTGCAAAGTTGATTCGTTAATTTTATGAGTCGGCTATTAAAAGTTGCACATGATGTCGATAACAATGTATGAGCAGTAATTAAAGGGTCTGAAGAGCTCTGCAAAACTGCAGAGTTGGGCCGTTATAGAACTGAAGTGTAGAATAGACTTCAGGCATCGGAAGAAATTTTTTATTCTTAGTTTTATATGCTATTGATTGACGTAAATTTAAACTCATTTTGGGTCAAATGTGGCAAACATACTTTTGTAGACTCGGTTTATTTTTAGGGTTCCGTACCCAAAAGGTAAAGGTAAAAAACGGGACTTCGCTGTCCGTCACCAGACTATATCTCATGAACCGTGACAGTAAGACAGTTAAATTTTTACAGATGATGTATTTCTGTGGCCGCTATAATAACAAATACTAAAAAACAGAATAAAATAAATATTTAAGGAGCTCCCATACAAAAACCGTGATTTTTTTTGCTCGTTTTTGCTCGATATTGATAACGGCAACTGGTAGACGCTTGAAATATTTACAGAATACTTAGTTATATATTCACTTTAAAATTGAATAAAAATAAATTAAAATAAAACAAATATTTAAGGGAGGCTTCAATACAACAACCGTGATTTTTTGCCGTTTTTATAGATATTGGTACGGAACCCTTGGTACGCGAGTGCGTCTCGCACTTGTCCGGTTTTTCATATGCTAACGTGTGCCCCAGAAAAGTTTTTCTTACTTTTATAGTTTGGTCAAATGCAGTACAACTAAATTTCTTTATTTTCAATTTATTTTTAAGTTTGATATCAGCAAGTATGTTACTGTTATCAATATTTAAGTAATTACTTAAGACATTTTGCTCCATAGAAAAACTAACGTATGTCCCAAAAAAGTCTATTTTCTAATTTACTTTTAAGCTTTATAACAGCAAAGTATTTGTTCCGTTAACCAGGGTTAATATGTAGTACACAAGAAGTTCAGATCCCAAAATATTACTTAGAAAATCATCATAAGACGTAGATGTGTTGTAGTCAGAGAAAAAAATACAATTTCTGTTTTCTTGAAATGTGTATACGACTCTGTTCATTTTATTTGTTATAAAGCATTTTACTTTAGACGAAAAAACCACGTTTGCATTTATTCGTCCTTGCAAAGGAAAAAGCAAGTAAAGTGAATTTAAGTTTTATTTCTTTCATGGTATAGCTTGCTATAATTTTCCACTGTCTGCAAGCGAGTAAACCGACTCCGTTTTATAATAAAGGAGCTAAGTTCACTTAGAAAACAAAAGCTATTTAACTAAACGACTATTTCAAGACTTTGTAGTTCTGAGTGTACAAATATATATGTACCAGCACTATGCATTTTATTGCATTCTACACTTATGAATTACTTAAGTTTGCGATGAACTACTTCTTCTGTGCTTTTATTTGTAATCTGCTTCAATATATGTATGATAAGGAATTCAGCTTTTCATGTTAATGATATTAATAATATGTTTGTAATCTTCATTTATCGACACGGCCAGAAAACATGTTGGTTAGGATACTTGCTTGGGTTGGCCCACATCTGACGGACGATACGTCGCGTCACGTTGCGAATATAGTTGGAGTCTCGATAATTCAGCTTCCCTTGATGTCGAAAAATAAAGATTGACATTTCTGTTTGAGTTGCGGCCAGATGTGTGCCAAATTTCATAAGTGTATGCATGTATGTTTTGTATCTACGTATGTTTGTGTGTATGTATGTATATAGTATATATGTATGTTTGGCTTAGTATAACAATAATTCATTTTATTGGATAAGGTATTGTTTAACTTAGAGAACAGTGCAAGTTTCATCAAAATTGGTTCAGTATTTTTTAAGATATGGACGGTTAAGTGTGTACCAATTACTAAAAATAACAAGACGTATAACGGTGCAATTCTACTATGAAAATTATTGTGATCATTTGGATATATTTCGCAACATCTTTTCTGATTGTGAGCTGATTTCTTATACCACAAAGCTAGCAAACAAGCATGAAGTAGATGTAAAGCAGCCACGGTAGTCATGTTATGGTTTGCAAAGTCAAGTCAATACAATTTAAATTGTGGGGTTTCTACTTTTCCTTCTCTTCACTATGACACATATACATTGAAGCATCTTTATTATTATTGCATTACTTGCATTGGAAATGACCAAAATTGTCGAAATGTATACAAATTTAATTTTTTTCTGTGTCTGGCATAACAAAATTTATTTTTCTTAAAAATTCCTTATCATGTTATTGTAATTTTCTATGGCAAGTTTTTTTTTAATATTTCAATAACCTTTACGTACCTCACCTCGCCCATTAAAAATATTTTATTAATTACAAAATTTATGTCCCTTATTAATTATGATTTTCTTTAAATTCCCTTTGAAAATCTTAAATTTCTCGAATGTCTTGAAATTCCCGGGATAATTTTTAGAACGAGACGAAGACGAAATACGAACTAACGAAAATACGCCAACGTATCTTCCGACGGATGCCGTGCATGAAAAAATACTAATTTCGAACTGTTTAATTTCAACCCTCAGGTTACATATGAAAATTAATAATTTTTAATGATTAAATTTCCGAAAAAAAAATTAAACTAATCCGAACTATTTTAATG
The DNA here is from genome assembly GCA_946406115.1 of Apoda limacodes. Taxonomy (NCBI): domain Eukaryota; kingdom Metazoa; phylum Arthropoda; class Insecta; order Lepidoptera; family Limacodidae; genus Apoda; species Apoda limacodes. The sequence continues at coordinate 13,322,675 of OX291553.1, read as the reverse complement.
GTACAAAAAGGAAGAATAGTTTCATTTGAAATCGAAATTTTGTGAACTTAAATTTGGCCAGTTTGATTTTTTTTTTATACCACTAAGGTGGCAAACAAGCCTACGGTCCGCCTGATTGGTTATTTACTGTTTTTTTCTGAAGCTTCACGGAAGCCAAAGGCTGGGGAGAGTCAGCCAATGATGTAATATACCAGTAGATACGCAATTCGGGGCACAAACTGCAGCAATCTCACCATTTTAAATTAGAAAGTTTTTACCCCCATCGACAGTTACCAAAGGAATCAATTTTTCTAGTAGGGTCGCAGAACACGATTCATTCGTAACGAAAAATACTTTATATTCGGGTAAATTAAGAGGGCCCATAAAGGTAAATGGCCTATGATAGAACTGAATTTTCAGTACGTTAATTAATTCAATTACATAATAAAAATAACATAGATAAAAAAGACATTATAATTATAATATTTGATATTAGCAAAAGCATAATGCTTTAACATTTTCTCGATAGAAAGAAATCACAAAGTCACTTCTAGTTTTTGCCAATTTTTGTTTTTTTTTTATAACGGCACATATATTATACCTAAATTCCTTTGTATAGAGGTTTTGGCCTGACGTATACAAATCCTGAGGCTAAAAATTAATTGTATTTCAAGTAGTATACATACCCTAACAAATATATGAAAAAACAAACATTACATACGATATTCGTGAACGAAATGCTAAATGACTGTTAACTTAAATGTACTCAATAATTCTAAAAATATACTGGTACTACGAACAAATTTAAACTTTTATCTTTTGAATAAAATAAAATTATTTTTTAATAAAAATTGTTCACGCCAGGCCAGATCTGAACAATGCTCTTTCATTATGATATTGCTTATAATAGAAAACCAAGAGCTGTTATTAGCAAATTTTAAATACAAATAAATACGATACACAAGTCAACCAAAAAAAATTTTTTTATATGTTTGTTATTTAATGACTATTGTCTAATTTTTTACATTGAAAAAAAAAAAACAAAAAACTCAATTTATAAAAAAAAAAAAGTTTGCTTTTGTACTTCTTACGATGATGAATAAACATACACGATTTTGCCAAATGTTAGTTAACTTTATGAGATAAAAATATTATTTCTTTTTTAAATTAGGTATGAGAAATCAAAATCGGGTACACAGTACTCAGGCACCAACTTCGTGTCGACTTGTGATTTAAAGGGTTTTATGGTAGGAATTTCACAGCAACAATAGAATACTGTGCGGGAAAATCCGTGGGCAAGAGAGATATACGATATTTTAATAATTGACTTTATTTGTTTTTTTTTTTTCTTTATAACTATAGTGTAAATTTTTTAATATTAAAGGTTAATATTAAAGTAATTTAACTATTAAATAAAACAGTGACTAAGAATTACTTTATTTGTTGCGTTTGTTATATATTTAAATACTTAGTAATAACAAAACAAAATAATCTGTGCAGTATTAATTCGCAGCTACGAAAATATTGTTGACGAAGATTGCCACTGAATTAAACCTAAAATTTTAATGTCAATTAACAAAAAACAAAATTGTATTAAATTAATGTCAATATTATTGTATTATAACAACATCTTTATTAAAATTCGAAACGAACCAGAAAATTAATCACCCTCGCGCCTTTAGGTTCTGTAAAAAGAGAGAATATTAAAGGTAAATTATAAATCAAGCCATAGTTTTTTTATTTGGCCACGGAAAAAAAATAAAAAGCAAATAAACTAATTTGCCTCATTTTAAATGGCACCTGAATATTTCAAAGAAACCATCAAATAAAGAACAACAATTATTTTTAGTTGCCCCACTTATTAATACCTTATCACCTAATTTACTAACTCAGCCACGAATTTTACAACTCACCATCAATTTTCGTTTTAAAGTTTCAACATATGATCCTCAAAAAAATATAGTTCAAGCTTCATCTAGAAAACATCATCTTCTATCTATATATATAAAAGAGTAAACTGTCTGACTAATATATCACCGCACAGCCCAAACTACTAGGTCTAGAGACTTGAAATGTTGCAGGAAGGTTTTTGTTTGGAGTAAAATAGGAGTTCTAGGTTTGTATGGAAGTCCGTAATTTGTGAAGGTAAATGCATAGAACTTGGTATTTGGGCTTAAAGTTGAAATATGAGATTGATATGTTTCATCGTTTTCTGAAAATCATCCCCTAAAAGGCAAAATAGAAATGAAAATTTGTATGAGAAGTTCGATACTTTAGTGCTTAGAGACTTTAAATTTAGTACAGAAGTTCCTGTTATGTCGAACGTGAGAACGGATTTCGCGAAAAACACCATTAAGGGCAAAGGTTCATCAACTGGAATTAAAAAGAAAGCGTATTTATTGTTTTTTATCTTTCTTTTAATTCCAATAAATAATAGTTTGCCATAATACAGAGTGATTTTCTTTAAATATAGTGTTTTATATCGTCTCCTCCTAATAGTTCCTTAACATTTAGTTGCCATAATTTACTATTATTAGATATAGATAATTAATATGGATATAGATAATTATTTTATCTATATTACTAATATAGATAATTTTAGGTACATTTTGATGATCATTAAGAGTATCGGATTCGCAGCGCGCTCGACACAACAGGATTTTTCTCCTATGATGCATATCAATCCCTCAAACTAAATGTTTTTGAAGTGAAAACTTCTTTAGCGGCGCTGTGCACTTTTTTTGTGATGGGTAAAAACTGTTAAACTCGCGTCAGGTCACGTGTCCTGATCGAAAATTCGTAAGATGTCACTCGCGTTAGGACAAGTGACCTTTATTTACATTAGGTTAGTTTTTATTTTTAGTATATGGCGATTATGAGTAGTACAGGGAGGTTGGATATGGGATTTTAATTCTATGACAGATTGAGCTGTCAAATATACAACGTCAAAAAAGTAAATAAACAAAAGTTATTATTTTTAATAAATAAATATGGATAAGAAGTGATGGGAAGTAAATAGCGAGTATGTTTTCACTTCTGCCGGCACTCCCGGAGTGCAACCCGTTTTTTTTTAATAAGATCAGACAACTAATATCTAGGTCTGTGGTGTTTCAGTTTTACGTTAAATCGTGTAGTTCTAAAATTATTAGAGTGCAGAAAACTTGTAATTTATGGTCAAAACAGCTGCAACTTCGTGCAATTATAACAAAAACGTTTCCGAAAATTTTAAAGCACCACAGACCTAGGTAATATAAAAAAATTTCTAAATAAAAAAAATTTACTGTCATTTTTACTAAATTTAATAACACAATAATTTGACGCACAAAAATCATTAGTCAGATTTGTAAAAAGCGAATTCTGTCATACTGTAAAGTAGGTGGTACAGCGCCTTCGTCGTTCATATTCGAGGTGGAGGCAAAGAGACTGCCCAATAGATCGGCTTTCTCTTTTGCACTATGGGCCAAGTCACCATCGGTCTTTCGCAGTGGTGGTAACGACGACTGGCAGAAGTTCCCCTCGGCAGCTTTAGCAAGCGTACAGAAAGCACGACTCCCAGAAGGATAGCTCGCAAGTCGCCCACCTATTTTGCCGATGAATTGGAATTTTGCTCTGGCAGCTGCTTTCTTACTGAACCTCGAGGCAGCATTTAATTTGCGGTTAAACTCAGAAATATTCGGATCCTTATTATAACTATTCGGATCCTCATATGCATTTTGCTTAAGAATTTTAGCTTTTCTGCAAGACCTATTAAACCACGGTCGTTTTTTGACGCCGGCAGCTACTCGCGGGTTAGGAATATAGCATTCCATACCAGCAAGGATTGTCTCAGTGACTGCGGCTGCGCAGACGTCAGGATCTTCTGAGTTAAAGCAGATTTGCCTCCGTGGGTACCTCCGACTTATAGTGCCACACACGACGCCAATTAGTTGGCCCAGAAGGATCGGGTTGTGTGCATGACACTTGAGTCCAAACGAGACAGTGATCCGGGGAGCCAAGAGGCGCATCAACTGAGAAGGAGTATCCGTCCGGACGAGTAGTCAGCAGAAGGTCCAGTAAGGAGCTCGTATGTTCCTCTATATCTGGTATTCTCGTTGGAGAAAGTACCAGCTGAGAGAATCCATAGGTCAGAGCAAATTCATGAGCAGATATCCCAGCATAGTTATTGGTTCAAAACTGAGCCACTCGCGATGGTGGGCGTTAAAGTCTCCCAAAATAACTAGTTCTGCTGTGGGATATTGCTCTAGAACTTTGTCAGTCGTCAAACTCAGGTGCGTGAAGAGTCGAGTTACGTCCGTGTCACCGCTATGAGACCTGTATAGGCACGCATAGATATTAGTGTGGCCGCCGTAATCTACGCGCACCCACAATATCGACAGGTCCCTGTCTGCAAGGCTATGAAGGCGGCGACAGCAGATATCCTGTTTTTAATCGACTTCAAAAAAGGAGGAGGTTCTTAATTATGATGTTTGTATTTAGCTTTTTTTATGTATGTTTGGGCATAATTCCGTCATATACAGACGGATTTTCTAAATTCTTTTTTTGTTTGAAAGATTATACTTCCGAAGTGGTCCCATATTAATGTAGTGAATTTAAAGCTTAAACTTTTGGTCAAAAAAAATAATTGGCGTTAATTTAGAAATAGTGAAATACCTTTTATGTTGATGATTGTATAATTTTGTTACGAATATCGATGTTTTTGATAATCGAGAAAAAGAGGCAATTTGTCAATCAAAAGTAAATAACATAAACTTTTTAACAAAACAACCAAGTTCAAAAAGATGCGCTAAAAAAGTAGAAATAATTACTTATTTCCAAAAATCTGATCTGAATTACAGTTTAAAGTTGGTGTCTATGTATCTAACAGTTTAGGTATAACACACTTTATTTTCATGCCGGTTGTTTTTTTTTTTTTTTGATTTTATTGATTCATCACTTTTATCATAATGGGAAAATTATACTTTAAGTAAAGTCTAGAACAGTAAGGAATGATATCTTCATTTTGTTCTAACACAATCTTAGACGTCAACATTTTGATATTGTTTTATGTAGAGAAAAGGAGACAAATATATTTAACGATAAAATAACTGCCTTTTTGATAGCTACGTCCGGAAATCTGGCTGTTAGCCACGCTTTTAGGACACGAATTTGTTTAGGTTTGCGTCTCTAGAGTATTTTATCTCAATGGAGTCAGCATAGAAAACACGAATGTCACGAGACGGAAGTCACGTTGCCCGCACGATGCGCTGTCATGCACCCAAAAATCCATATCCTATACTCTCGTATATCTTTTAAACCTGTAATATCACACATTACACATGATAAATTGTTTTATCTTTAATTTCTTATACTATTAAACTCAAATATTTCACAGTCTTAAATAGATTCGTAATTGAAAGACGCAATAAAGCGTAATCAATTAAAACTTAAGTTAAATGCATGTGGCGAAGCACCGAGTTTCAGCAAAGTTGATTCATTAGAGATAACTTCAGAATGTGCCCTCAGAGGCGAAAGGAGACATCGAAACATCAGTCTAATGAATAAATCTTGATTCAAATAATTTTATCCGAGTTCAATTTTCAAAAACATGTTTGATATGGAAATATGCTAAAGTCTTGGCACGTCCTATAAAACACTAAAATGTATACAAGTGTGTTTTAAAGTAAAAAAAGGACAATTATTTAAATTTGGACATGCAACCGTCAAAAAAGTTCTTTTAGGTCTACTGACTGCTGCTGCTGCGTCAAGAACATATTATGCAGATGATTTTAAAAAATTAACATCTAAAAGTACTAAGAACAATTCATAGATTTGCTTTTTAACCGACACCAAACAAAAGGAGGAAGTTCTCAATTCGTCTGGATGTTTGTTTTTTTTTTTATGTACATTCCCACGTAACTTTGTGGTTTGTGTAACGATTTTGATTTTTTTTTACATATATATGAGATTTGGTCTAATTCAAAATTGGTAAGTATCGAACTTGGTAAACCAAAGTCAAATCAGAGCATTCTATAAATTGTAGCTACTTAGACGGTCAGAAAGAACAAAATAATATGTGGTAAATATTTTTTGCTATTTACTATATTTAAATTTATAAAGCGCGTGCTTTATAACTACAAAAAGCTATAAAATGTCAAAAGAAGCAGTAAAAATTTGTCATTTTCAACACATTTAATTCTTAGGGTTCAGCAGACAAATGTAAAAATCCGAGCCCTTGTAGTTTCTTTCATATAGCTGTCCATTTTCCCGTTTTAGTTTTAAGATTTTCTTGAGTGTCTGTTACCAAACACCAAAAACGGAACCCATCATCGATTAGTTTTGTCTCGTCTGTCCGTATGCACGATGGTATATGTGGCAAAAAAAATCGCCATTTTTAATGACAATTGAATGCCACTGATATAACGTTATTAAAACTTTTTAAATTTAATCTATGTATATATCAGCATATCATATCAATCTACATAGAGAACCAAACGCCTCTTGTTTCAAAGACACTTAAAAAGTTCCACTGTTATACAAAGCAGAGCTCCGTCCTGCGTCTAACTTTTATGACTCTACAAGCAGTTGGTAAATGGAGATCTACGCAAACCATTCAAAGTAAAATGTAGGTCAGAACCATGTCAGAACACAATCTGGCAGACGTATCTTTTATTTTAATTTTTAAAGTTGAAGATTAAACGAAAATAAATCCAAGTTCATCATTTATTCAAAGTTTTATACATAAACAAATAAAAAGATCAGCAAAAGACTATGTATCGGTTTGGTATAAGTACAATCACGTGCAATAATACATACGTACCTTAAGGCTCTTGAAAGCATGTAATACTCCCTCGCATTGACTCCCTCGCAGCCTAGTTGGTAGTGTCGCCAGCTGCTGTGCAGAGGGTGTGGGTTCGATTCCCGCGCTGGACAAACATTTATGTCATAATATAAACATTTGTGTTTGTCTTGAGTCTGGGTGTATTTATGTATGATATGTATGTATTTACAAAAAAAAGTAATGATTATGTATTTATATCCGTTTTCTGGTACCCATAACACAAGCTTTGCTTACTTTGGGGCCAGACGGTGGCGCCATGTGTGTAATGGCTAATGTCAAACAAACAATACAACCGATTCTGTTAATTACTCACTTACACATTAACAAAACTATCTTTTAATATCAAGGATAATATCTGCCTTAATTAATAATAATATATAAACAGTCGTAGCCCAGTCTCGGTTAGCCGATTAAGATCCTCATGCTATTTTGTTCTTATTGGTTTTATTTTAAATATAGGAGTCACTAACAATTAAAATTTTAATAGATAATAGTTAATCTTAAAAACAATTAATTATTCTGTATCTATATATGTTGTTTTGTTAAAAATTAGTTCACATATTTGTACAGCACGTCTGAAAATGTCACATAACAGAGGCAATTTTGGCAAAACAAACATAGTGATTGTTTTTATCTGTTAAACATTAAAAAACTATAGCTCTAATGTCAAAAGCCAGGGATGAAACAGGCTAATATGTTTGTATGGAGAAAAACAGCGGGATATTTCCTTTTAAATAACTAGAAACATATTATAATAAAAATAATAGTGACTTATTTACTAAGTTTTTTGCTGGCTATTTTCTTCACTATGTGACAAACGATGTGTGTTGAAGTATTGTTAGAATGACCACGAACTCAGCTGTTGTCCCCATATTAAACAATGACCGCTACTAAGAGGTTTTAAACATATAATCTTCTTTGTAATGTAGGCATCGATATTTCGTAGGCCTTTATTGTCCCGTCTCGAGTTTTTAATTTCCCTCTTATTTCTCTAAAAATAAAGTAGGAAGATTAAAATTAGCACATCTTGAACTATTCCAAATTTTTCAGATGTTTATTTATAAAAAAGTACAATACAATACAATACAAATATCCTTTATTGCACAAAACAAAAACACAAACTTATTGAAAAAAAAATATAAAAAAAAAACATGTACAAAAGGCGATTTTATCGCCGGATGGCGATTTCTACCAGATAACCTATGTTAGTATTGATATACAAATTTAAAAGATTGGAATGGTAGGGTGTGTAAAATTGTACAAAAACTGAAATAAAGATATAAGTAACATAGAATAAGAATAGTATAAATTACCAAATAAATAAATAACTACAAAATACATAAATACCCTTATACATAAAATATAAAATACATAAACTCCTTACATAAAAATACATAAACTACACATAAATAAAACAATCATAACTTAAATATTCAAGTGTCTACATCAGAAGAACAGAGGGAGCAAAACAACAAGGTTATGCGAGATTTAAAAAATGCTTTTTCACTTGTGCTTTGAACGTTGTAAGTGATTGTGCTTTTCGGATATCTACTGGGAGAGAGTTCCACAATCGCACTGCTTGTACGGTGAAGGACTCAGCGTAAAATTTTGAGTTGTGACTCGGTGTATTAAGTAATAAATTAGAGGAGGAACGCAAAGAGGCATAGTAACCAAAACGCTCTTTGAGATAAGAAGGGTAGCTAGGATTGAACAGCACACTGTAAAGAAGTGAAAGAATATGAGCATTCCGGCAAAAGCGAATTGGGGGCCACTTGAGCTTCACGCGGAAATTGGAAATATAGTCTTATTTGCGTAATCCAAATATAAACCAAATACAGAGATTTTGAAGTCGCTCAAGTTTGTTTAATTGGTCTTAAGTTAAATCAGGATAGCTAGCATCGGCGTAATCGAAAATTGTGCGCAAGAACAATTTTAGTGTCCGTGGGTAGGAAATTTTGCAGCCTTCTTAGGGAACCTACAGCGGAAAACATTTCCCTACTGACCTCGGCTATCTGTGAAGTCCAAGACATACTACTATCTATAATAATACCTACATTCTTAACCTGGGTTTTTGCTGGGTTTATTTTTATGCCAAAGGCTTTGCTCCATTCTGAAATTCTGAGGAGATCAGAGTTTATCAAACCTATCGTTTGAAATAAATCATCAAAAGTTGTTTGATTATAGACCTGGAGATTGTCTGCATACATGTGGTGGAGAGAAGAAAGTTGGTGAGTAATTGAATTAAAAAAAATCGCAAATAAGAGAGGAGATGAAACGCCACCTTGCAGAACACCGGCAACTACGTGGCACCAATCTGAAAAAATGTTATCGAATTTGATACTTTGCCTACGTCCACACAAGTAGCTCTGAAACCATGTAACCACCGTTGGAGATATGTTAAGAGATATGTTATAGATATGTTATATATGTATGAGAGAGAAAATTATGGATACTATTCAACTCAATGCCCAGACGACAAACGACTACTATACAACATTGAATAGTCGTTCATTGAGTACGACTTTCGTTATTTCTGTAAGTGTATTGTGTTTTCTTATTCTATATGCATTTTTGCAAGTCACTGTACCTAAAAGCAAAATGAAAACTTAATATTTTTGTTTTACACACCCAAAGACGTTAGTACTATTATAGTGCCTAAAGCATACTAGTCAGGGCATTTTGGGAAAAGTACGCTATCTTCCTTAGTTTGTATTTTAGAGAAAGTCGTAGCCATGATCATTTATTTTTTTTCAACTAAGAATTTGTGTCGATTGATTGGACTACTGTTTTTAATAACAGCAGCAATTAAATTACGCGAGTGTTTGCCGAGCAACGCTCAACTAGTTTCGGGACCATGCATATATGAGCCCCATACCTGTAAGTATAACAACTGTAAGTGTAAGCGTAACACAAGCAATTAAACTTCTATTACAATTATTTTTTTTGCTAATGTACTGTTTAATAAATAATAAATGATATTTGTCATTAAACACGTTAATCGTCCCTGTTCAAGTGTATAATCTCTAAAGGCAGCCGAAATGAGCCGTTTTCAAATCTGCCTAAGATTGATGACACGCAGCTACCGCGAAATTACCAGCAGACTTTAAATTATTTGCAGTCGTAATGTAGCCTTTTAATTTTTTTTTAGTAAGTATTTTAAAAGCTACCCATTTGCATGTAATTTTTGTTAGTACTTTAGAGTGTTTTACGCATATCGAATAAATGAGACTTGTGCCCAAAAAGAAAATACCTACATTAGGAAATATATAAAATAAAAGTTACCATTTTTTTAGGCAGTTGTGTAATCATAACGGTTTTTTAACTACATATTTTATTAATACCTTGAATATGCTCACAATTTTTATGATTGTTTAGGCACAGCCCTAACAATGATTTCATTCATATCGTGGGCCAACAAAGGCGTCCAGGCAGAGGTAAGGTACGCGACTGTCTTGACGTTGTCGGACTTATCGAAGGCATGACTGACCGTATGAATGAAATAAATGTTTACACTGTGCTATAGGTATATAACAAACATTTGCCGCTCTTCTACCAGTATTTTTGCGTAAGTATACCTACAGAGTTTTCAATAAATGATCACCTTTGTAAGTTCGTGCTCAAAAATAACATTTATTTTAAAGGCATCCCCGAATCGCGCTTTCACTAAAACTAAATTGAATTTTTCTCTCACGCAAGCACCTATAACTTGTTTGAAAATATCGCTGGATAAATCTCAATACTGTTTTTCCTTTAACAATACAAAAAAAATGTAAATACTTTAAGTAAGTCTGTAAATTGTATTGAAAGCATGATTTATTTTATACAACATTTTGTAAGAACCGAATTAGCAGCGCCTAGCAAGACCAAATTATTTTTTTGAAATTTCAATTCACAAAAAAAATTATAAACTAGATATGCGCTGAATATTCGTTTAGTAATCGGTATTCGGCAAATTTGAGATATTTGTATTCGGCCGAATGATTCGATTGTGATGATGAATATATTTGGTTAAATAATAAGTTTTGAAGCTAATTGCGAGATTACATATCTTGGTGAGTAAACATTATAAGTTTTTAAATACCTATACGGGATGGGTTTCATTAGACAAATTTAATTGATTTTTGTGATAAAACCAACTATTCACTGGCAATTATGGATAACTAGCTTTTGCCAGCGGCTTTGCCCGCCCTAAATTTAGTTATGGGCGTAGAATTCTTACGGCAACTCCTCAATTATATAAAAAACCTACTCACACTTGACGTTCTCTCTCTCTTCCCTCTCTCTCGCTTTCTCAAAAGTAATAAATAATTGACCGGGTCCCCGGGTTCGTCGGCGCCCGCAAGGATACACGAGGTTTCAAAGAGTGCCGGGGCGCTTCTCGCCACCTCTCAATTGCAACCACATCCGCGTAACGGGGAACTCCCCTCCTGGCGGTGACCCCTTCGGGTTCGAGACTCACGCCGGTCGAAGGGACGCCCCCAGAGCGACAACCCAAGCCGAGGCTATATGGGCTGAGGCTCCTTCAGAGTCTCGGCCCTAAAAAGCCCAGTGAAGCAGTAATGGCTGCAACAGCCAACTGCATAGTCAGTCAAAAAAAAAAACTTAACAGCCTCATACACGTACGTTCCCACTGTTTGTGCACGGTCTACCCTCCACAGAAAGTGATTTGGGCCATATTCCCAGTGCGGATTATAGACTTTACATAAATCTTTGTTTTGATGTATGATACTGGAGCAATTAAGAAAAGAACTCATTGGTACACGCTGGGCTCGAACCTCCGCCACTCAGGAAACAAGATAAAATCAAAAACCCTCGGCCACCACCGACCTCTCCCCGGTTCAACTTACGTGCCGCGATTTATACACGTTGTAATAAAGTCGACTAGTCCCGAACAAACTATACTGAGCTACCAAATTCCTTTTCTAATACCTATTTTGAATTGTTTCTGTAAATAGCCTGCGTAGCAAAAGCAGCATTATACTTTATAGTAATTTTCAATAGCCATGCTTTGTATTTTATTAAAAAATGCAATTAAAATTTTTTAGGGTGTCATGTCCAAAAAGCAAAATCGGAACCGTTTCTCTCTCCGTTTTCGTGAAGTCTTAAAATTTCTGGAGTTTAGGATCTATGTACAAAGAATAAATAATAAACGGTCTGGTCTGGATTTTACGACAGGAAAGGGTTAAGGAGGTCAAAATATAGTTACAAGTTTAAATCAAAGTCCTATGTTATGTTATGGCCATGAAATTTAATATTAAGGTTAAAAAATTAATACAAGAAAATTGTGTAATAATTTTTTTCCGACAGGGTTGGGTTATATTGAGGTTAAAAAATTAATTCAGGAAAATTCTGTTATAATTTTTAACAACAGGAGCGGATTAAGGTGGCCTTAAGGGCCTAAAGGTTTTGAAGTTTGTATCAATGTCGTCTGTTTATGATATTAGCGTCACAAAATTATTGTAAAACAACATTGTTTTAAGATTTTGCAAGTCTTTTAATTTTCAACCATGATAGTCTACATTCGAAATATCTCTACCCAACCCCTTTTGAGATAAAAGTAAACAAAGTAATGGTATATTATCATTATTTAATGAGTATATTAAGTAATATCTCGTTATATACAGGTGTAAGAATTCTTATAAGAGATGAAAAATGTTGAAACATCGTATGAACATTTAAAAATGTAGGTTGTAGCTCCTCTATATTATATCTAGTTTAAACTATAATACTGACGGAATAGTTGCATAATACTACACTCGCACTGAAAAAAATAGTTCGTTAGATGTAACCAAACTTTCGTCTACCTGTAACTTAAAAAAAGTGACTACATAACTAATGCAATACCTAACCAAAATCAGTTTTGTTAATTTTCTAACTGAACAATTGATGTTATATATTACTTAACAACATTACTGACATCTTATGAAAACGTTCCTTTATACTTTACCTCAAGTTAAGTTATATCTTGGTTAAAAAAAATTTTGAAGTAGACATACCTTATGTTGATAACAGATCTGCTATTTGAATATACCTAACTGTATCTGCGTTTACTTTAGTCTAATTATCTGTTATACCTAACCCAATTGAGTTAGTAATGTTTTACACGACTTTCTCCTTACATATAACCCAAACCATGGCTGCAAGTAACTAAAAACAAACCTAATGGTAAGGGTTATACGGCATACGTCCTTTGTTAATTACACCGATAGGTGGTCCTGATGGAACCTCTGTTATCCGAAGCGTACGGTTGACAACAACTGGTTCGTGTACCTGTTAGATCAGCTCAGTTACCAACTGTGAAGCGGCGGTAATCAGGAATTCCCCGCCAGGTGAGGAATTATGCCTCGAGAACATCTTGGTCTACTTCGCTTGCGATGCGGTTTGTATATATGTAAACTATCGAAGAAACTTCAATAGCGCGATGTAGGACGCGTAACGTCAACCTTGATTCGTAGCGTTACGATATGATGTTTGTTATTAGTAAACTTCACTAATTCTTAGAAAGGGTGTTTGTAAACGTTAATTGGCCTTCACTGTAATGACATGTACTGTTATATCTTCCCACTTCAATAAAACGTTTTGTAATTTTTAGTAAGCTTTATATGTTGATATTAATAACTCTACTCATAAATTCGAGGAAAAATTTATAGGATTTGTAAAATTCTATAATCCGAAGTACAAATTATTATTTTGGGAAAGTAATAAAACTATTTTGTAGTTATTAGTTTATGAAATTAATAAAATGTACTTATGTATTACAATGTACTGGACATCGTTTGGTTATATATAATACTTCAGTTGTTTAGATAAAGTTAATGTTTTTTTTTTAATTGTAGTTGATTTTGTCTACAAATTAATTGGTTGTATGTGACAAAAAATGTCTAAAAACAGTAAATCATTGTTAAAAGTTTAATATTGTTGTGGTTTATCAAAGTATTTGCTAGAAGCTTGGTCTTGGTTTTTTTTATTACGATTAAAATTAGATCAACAGTTTATTTACCTGTGACCACTTAGGTTTGTTTACTTTTGTAAGGTTAAACATAAATAATCATTTGATTACACTTAGCCCAATTCAAAATAACAATAACTGTTAGAAAGACTGTAGAAAGAACATAACTTTAAAAATGTCTAATCAAATTCTGGTTATATCTGAAATAGCTGAAAGAGTTTAGTTAAATATTTTTTTCAGTGCGCTAGCGAGTATCGATTGAGCAAACTTTTGGTATGATAGTAGGTGGTGGCCGAGGGGTTTCGATTTCACTTAGCGTCCTGAGTGGCGGAGGTTTGAGACCCGGCGTGTACCAATAAGTCTTTTCTTAATTTCTTAAGTTTATTTATTATTCACACCACTGGCTTTTCGGTGAAGGAAAACATCGTGAGGAAACCTGCATACGGCAAAAAAAGACGTATGTGCAGTCTACAAACCGAACTGGGCCCGCGTGTGGACTACGGCCCAATTTACCCTCGTTGAGGGTTGGCCGTGCCCCTGCAGTGGGGCCGTATGAGGCTGATTATGATGGTATGATTTTACTAAATTCCCAGTTTTCCAGTAAGGCTTGATAAATGTTCGAATTGCCCATTATTCCACTGAGCACAAACTTTTAAAAGAAATATTAATTATCTAATACGTTCCGAATTGGGGTAAGCCCACGTCTCCCATGCCCTAATAAATTACCACTTTTACTGTTAGCTCCCCGTATTGATTAAAAAATTATTTATCAGCGTATTCTTTCTGCAATTTGCCTTGATATATCGGTTACAAGTCGACAAGGTTCGGAACAAATGCTGTCCGAGTCCCACAGTTACAACCAACTTTTGCTAGCGTTTTTGCAATCATACATTAAGAAACAGACGGTCTCTGTTATTTAATAAAAATAATATTTAAAAAAAGTTTTAAAAAAAGCTTACAAGTCCATAATTATAATATCTATAATTTACTTTGAGTATATATGATAAGAAAAATTATTATTTAAAAAATATCTACGGTATTGCAACTTTTACAAACAGAATAATTAAAACTCGAATTGGCAGCGAGCCAACTTTAGTTGCAAAGTTGATTCGTTAATTTTATGAGTCGGCTATTAAAAGTTGCACATGATGTCGATAACAATGTATGAGCAGTAATTAAAGGGTCTGAAGAGCTCTGCAAAACTGCAGAGTTGGGCCGTTATAGAACTGAAGTGTAGAATAGACTTCAGGCATCGGAAGAAATTTTTTATTCTTAGTTTTATATGCTATTGATTGACGTAAATTTAAACTCATTTTGGGTCAAATGTGGCAAACATACTTTTGTAGACTCGGTTTATTTTTAGGGTTCCGTACCCAAAAGGTAAAGGTAAAAAACGGGACTTCGCTGTCCGTCACCAGACTATATCTCATGAACCGTGACAGTAAGACAGTTAAATTTTTACAGATGATGTATTTCTGTGGCCGCTATAATAACAAATACTAAAAAACAGAATAAAATAAATATTTAAGGAGCTCCCATACAAAAACCGTGATTTTTTTTGCTCGTTTTTGCTCGATATTGATAACGGCAACTGGTAGACGCTTGAAATATTTACAGAATACTTAGTTATATATTCACTTTAAAATTGAATAAAAATAAATTAAAATAAAACAAATATTTAAGGGAGGCTTCAATACAACAACCGTGATTTTTTGCCGTTTTTATAGATATTGGTACGGAACCCTTGGTACGCGAGTGCGTCTCGCACTTGTCCGGTTTTTCATATGCTAACGTGTGCCCCAGAAAAGTTTTTCTTACTTTTATAGTTTGGTCAAATGCAGTACAACTAAATTTCTTTATTTTCAATTTATTTTTAAGTTTGATATCAGCAAGTATGTTACTGTTATCAATATTTAAGTAATTACTTAAGACATTTTGCTCCATAGAAAAACTAACGTATGTCCCAAAAAAGTCTATTTTCTAATTTACTTTTAAGCTTTATAACAGCAAAGTATTTGTTCCGTTAACCAGGGTTAATATGTAGTACACAAGAAGTTCAGATCCCAAAATATTACTTAGAAAATCATCATAAGACGTAGATGTGTTGTAGTCAGAGAAAAAAATACAATTTCTGTTTTCTTGAAATGTGTATACGACTCTGTTCATTTTATTTGTTATAAAGCATTTTACTTTAGACGAAAAAACCACGTTTGCATTTATTCGTCCTTGCAAAGGAAAAAGCAAGTAAAGTGAATTTAAGTTTTATTTCTTTCATGGTATAGCTTGCTATAATTTTCCACTGTCTGCAAGCGAGTAAACCGACTCCGTTTTATAATAAAGGAGCTAAGTTCACTTAGAAAACAAAAGCTATTTAACTAAACGACTATTTCAAGACTTTGTAGTTCTGAGTGTACAAATATATATGTACCAGCACTATGCATTTTATTGCATTCTACACTTATGAATTACTTAAGTTTGCGATGAACTACTTCTTCTGTGCTTTTATTTGTAATCTGCTTCAATATATGTATGATAAGGAATTCAGCTTTTCATGTTAATGATATTAATAATATGTTTGTAATCTTCATTTATCGACACGGCCAGAAAACATGTTGGTTAGGATACTTGCTTGGGTTGGCCCACATCTGACGGACGATACGTCGCGTCACGTTGCGAATATAGTTGGAGTCTCGATAATTCAGCTTCCCTTGATGTCGAAAAATAAAGATTGACATTTCTGTTTGAGTTGCGGCCAGATGTGTGCCAAATTTCATAAGTGTATGCATGTATGTTTTGTATCTACGTATGTTTGTGTGTATGTATGTATATAGTATATATGTATGTTTGGCTTAGTATAACAATAATTCATTTTATTGGATAAGGTATTGTTTAACTTAGAGAACAGTGCAAGTTTCATCAAAATTGGTTCAGTATTTTTTAAGATATGGACGGTTAAGTGTGTACCAATTACTAAAAATAACAAGACGTATAACGGTGCAATTCTACTATGAAAATTATTGTGATCATTTGGATATATTTCGCAACATCTTTTCTGATTGTGAGCTGATTTCTTATACCACAAAGCTAGCAAACAAGCATGAAGTAGATGTAAAGCAGCCACGGTAGTCATGTTATGGTTTGCAAAGTCAAGTCAATACAATTTAAATTGTGGGGTTTCTACTTTTCCTTCTCTTCACTATGACACATATACATTGAAGCATCTTTATTATTATTGCATTACTTGCATTGGAAATGACCAAAATTGTCGAAATGTATACAAATTTAATTTTTTTCTGTGTCTGGCATAACAAAATTTATTTTTCTTAAAAATTCCTTATCATGTTATTGTAATTTTCTATGGCAAGTTTTTTTTTAATATTTCAATAACCTTTACGTACCTCACCTCGCCCATTAAAAATATTTTATTAATTACAAAATTTATGTCCCTTATTAATTATGATTTTCTTTAAATTCCCTTTGAAAATCTTAAATTTCTCGAATGTCTTGAAATTCCCGGGATAATTTTTAGAACGAGACGAAGACGAAATACGAACTAACGAAAATACGCCAACGTATCTTCCGACGGATGCCGTGCATGAAAAAATACTAATTTCGAACTGTTTAATTTCAACCCTCAGGTTACATATGAAAATTAATAATTTTTAATGATTAAATTTCCGAAAAAAAAATTAAACTAATCCGAACTATTTTAATGGTACAAAAAGGAAGAATAGTTTCATTTGAAATCGAAATTTTGTGAACTTAAATTTGGCCAGTTTGATTTTTTTTTTATACCACTAAGGTGGCAAACAAGCCTACGGTCCGCCTGATTGGTTATTTACTGTTTTTTTCTGAAGCTTCACGGAAGCCAAAGGCTGGGGAGAGTCAGCCAATGATGTAATATACCAGTAGATACGCAATTCGGGGCACAAACTGCAGCAATCTCACCATTTTAAATTAGAAAGTTTTTACCCCCATCGACAGTTACCAAAGGAATCAATTTTTCTAGTAGGGTCGCAGAACACGATTCATTCGTAACGAAAAATACTTTATATTCGGGTAAATTAAGAGGGCCCATAAAGGTAAATGGCCTATGATAGAACTGAATTTTCAGTACGTTAATTAATTCAATTACATAATAAAAATAACATAGATAAAAAAGACATTATAATTATAATATTTGATATTAGCAAAAGCATAATGCTTTAACATTTTCTCGATAGAAAGAAATCACAAAGTCACTTCTAGTTTTTGCCAATTTTTGTTTTTTTTTTATAACGGCACATATATTATACCTAAATTCCTTTGTATAGAGGTTTTGGCCTGACGTATACAAATCCTGAGGCTAAAAATTAATTGTATTTCAAGTAGTATACATACCCTAACAAATATATGAAAAAACAAACATTACATACGATATTCGTGAACGAAATGCTAAATGACTGTTAACTTAAATGTACTCAATAATTCTAAAAATATACTGGTACTACGAACAAATTTAAACTTTTATCTTTTGAATAAAATAAAATTATTTTTTAATAAAAATTGTTCACGCCAGGCCAGATCTGAACAATGCTCTTTCATTATGATATTGCTTATAATAGAAAACCAAGAGCTGTTATTAGCAAATTTTAAATACAAATAAATACGATACACAAGTCAACCAAAAAAAATTTTTTTATATGTTTGTTATTTAATGACTATTGTCTAATTTTTTACATTGAAAAAAAAAAAACAAAAAACTCAATTTATAAAAAAAAAAAAGTTTGCTTTTGTACTTCTTACGATGATGAATAAACATACACGATTTTGCCAAATGTTAGTTAACTTTATGAGATAAAAATATTATTTCTTTTTTAAATTAGGTATGAGAAATCAAAATCGGGTACACAGTACTCAGGCACCAACTTCGTGTCGACTTGTGATTTAAAGGGTTTTATGGTAGGAATTTCACAGCAACAATAGAATACTGTGCGGGAAAATCCGTGGGCAAGAGAGATATACGATATTTTAATAATTGACTTTATTTGTTTTTTTTTTTTCTTTATAACTATAGTGTAAATTTTTTAATATTAAAGGTTAATATTAAAGTAATTTAACTATTAAATAAAACAGTGACTAAGAATTACTTTATTTGTTGCGTTTGTTATATATTTAAATACTTAGTAATAACAAAACAAAATAATCTGTGCAGTATTAATTCGCAGCTACGAAAATATTGTTGACGAAGATTGCCACTGAATTAAACCTAAAATTTTAATGTCAATTAACAAAAAACAAAATTGTATTAAATTAATGTCAATATTATTGTATTATAACAACATCTTTATTAAAATTCGAAACGAACCAGAAAATTAATCACCCTCGCGCCTTTAGGTTCTGTAAAAAGAGAGAATATTAAAGGTAAATTATAAATCAAGCCATAGTTTTTTTATTTGGCCACGGAAAAAAAATAAAAAGCAAATAAACTAATTTGCCTCATTTTAAATGGCACCTGAATATTTCAAAGAAACCATCAAATAAAGAACAACAATTATTTTTAGTTGCCCCACTTATTAATACCTTATCACCTAATTTACTAACTCAGCCACGAATTTTACAACTCACCATCAATTTTCGTTTTAAAGTTTCAACATATGATCCTCAAAAAAATATAGTTCAAGCTTCATCTAGAAAACATCATCTTCTATCTATATATATAAAAGAGTAAACTGTCTGACTAATATATCACCGCACAGCCCAAACTACTAGGTCTAGAGACTTGAAATGTTGCAGGAAGGTTTTTGTTTGGAGTAAAATAGGAGTTCTAGGTTTGTATGGAAGTCCGTAATTTGTGAAGGTAAATGCATAGAACTTGGTATTTGGGCTTAAAGTTGAAATATGAGATTGATATGTTTCATCGTTTTCTGAAAATCATCCCCTAAAAGGCAAAATAGAAATGAAAATTTGTATGAGAAGTTCGATACTTTAGTGCTTAGAGACTTTAAATTTAGTACAGAAGTTCCTGTTATGTCGAACGTGAGAACGGATTTCGCGAAAAACACCATTAAGGGCAAAGGTTCATCAACTGGAATTAAAAAGAAAGCGTATTTATTGTTTTTTATCTTTCTTTTAATTCCAATAAATAATAGTTTGCCATAATACAGAGTGATTTTCTTTAAATATAGTGTTTTATATCGTCTCCTCCTAATAGTTCCTTAACATTTAGTTGCCATAATTTACTATTATTAGATATAGATAATTAATATGGATATAGATAATTATTTTATCTATATTACTAATATAGATAATTTTAGGTACATTTTGATGATCATTAAGAGTATCGGATTCGCAGCGCGCTCGACACAACAGGATTTTTCTCCTATGATGCATATCAATCCCTCAAACTAAATGTTTTTGAAGTGAAAACTTCTTTAGCGGCGCTGTGCACTTTTTTTGTGATGGGTAAAAACTGTTAAACTCGCGTCAGGTCACGTGTCCTGATCGAAAATTCGTAAGATGTCACTCGCGTTAGGACAAGTGACCTTTATTTACATTAGGTTAGTTTTTATTTTTAGTATATGGCGATTATGAGTAGTACAGGGAGGTTGGATATGGGATTTTAATTCTATGACAGATTGAGCTGTCAAATATACAACGTCAAAAAAGTAAATAAACAAAAGTTATTATTTTTAATAAATAAATATGGATAAGAAGTGATGGGAAGTAAATAGCGAGTATGTTTTCACTTCTGCCGGCACTCCCGGAGTGCAACCCGTTTTTTTTTAATAAGATCAGACAACTAATATCTAGGTCTGTGGTGTTTCAGTTTTACGTTAAATCGTGTAGTTCTAAAATTATTAGAGTGCAGAAAACTTGTAATTTATGGTCAAAACAGCTGCAACTTCGTGCAATTATAACAAAAACGTTTCCGAAAATTTTAAAGCACCACAGACCTAGGTAATATAAAAAAATTTCTAAATAAAAAAAATTTACTGTCATTTTTACTAAATTTAATAACACAATAATTTGACGCACAAAAATCATTAGTCAGATTTGTAAAAAGCGAATTCTGTCATACTGTAAAGTAGGTGGTACAGCGCCTTCGTCGTTCATATTCGAGGTGGAGGCAAAGAGACTGCCCAATAGATCGGCTTTCTCTTTTGCACTATGGGCCAAGTCACCATCGGTCTTTCGCAGTGGTGGTAACGACGACTGGCAGAAGTTCCCCTCGGCAGCTTTAGCAAGCGTACAGAAAGCACGACTCCCAGAAGGATAGCTCGCAAGTCGCCCACCTATTTTGCCGATGAATTGGAATTTTGCTCTGGCAGCTGCTTTCTTACTGAACCTCGAGGCAGCATTTAATTTGCGGTTAAACTCAGAAATATTCGGATCCTTATTATAACTATTCGGATCCTCATATGCATTTTGCTTAAGAATTTTAGCTTTTCTGCAAGACCTATTAAACCACGGTCGTTTTTTGACGCCGGCAGCTACTCGCGGGTTAGGAATATAGCATTCCATACCAGCAAGGATTGTCTCAGTGACTGCGGCTGCGCAGACGTCAGGATCTTCTGAGTTAAAGCAGATTTGCCTCCGTGGGTACCTCCGACTTATAGTGCCACACACGACGCCAATTAGTTGGCCCAGAAGGATCGGGTTGTGTGCATGACACTTGAGTCCAAACGAGACAGTGATCCGGGGAGCCAAGAGGCGCATCAACTGAGAAGGAGTATCCGTCCGGACGAGTAGTCAGCAGAAGGTCCAGTAAGGAGCTCGTATGTTCCTCTATATCTGGTATTCTCGTTGGAGAAAGTACCAGCTGAGAGAATCCATAGGTCAGAGCAAATTCATGAGCAGATATCCCAGCATAGTTATTGGTTCAAAACTGAGCCACTCGCGATGGTGGGCGTTAAAGTCTCCCAAAATAACTAGTTCTGCTGTGGGATATTGCTCTAGAACTTTGTCAGTCGTCAAACTCAGGTGCGTGAAGAGTCGAGTTACGTCCGTGTCACCGCTATGAGACCTGTATAGGCACGCATAGATATTAGTGTGGCCGCCGTAATCTACGCGCACCCACAATATCGACAGGTCCCTGTCTGCAAGGCTATGAAGGCGGCGACAGCAGATATCCTGTTTTTAATCGACTTCAAAAAAGGAGGAGGTTCTTAATTATGATGTTTGTATTTAGCTTTTTTTATGTATGTTTGGGCATAATTCCGTCATATACAGACGGATTTTCTAAATTCTTTTTTTGTTTGAAAGATTATACTTCCGAAGTGGTCCCATATTAATGTAGTGAATTTAAAGCTTAAACTTTTGGTCAAAAAAAATAATTGGCGTTAATTTAGAAATAGTGAAATACCTTTTATGTTGATGATTGTATAATTTTGTTACGAATATCGATGTTTTTGATAATCGAGAAAAAGAGGCAATTTGTCAATCAAAAGTAAATAACATAAACTTTTTAACAAAACAACCAAGTTCAAAAAGATGCGCTAAAAAAGTAGAAATAATTACTTATTTCCAAAAATCTGATCTGAATTACAGTTTAAAGTTGGTGTCTATGTATCTAACAGTTTAGGTATAACACACTTTATTTTCATGCCGGTTGTTTTTTTTTTTTTTTGATTTTATTGATTCATCACTTTTATCATAATGGGAAAATTATACTTTAAGTAAAGTCTAGAACAGTAAGGAATGATATCTTCATTTTGTTCTAACACAATCTTAGACGTCAACATTTTGATATTGTTTTATGTAGAGAAAAGGAGACAAATATATTTAACGATAAAATAACTGCCTTTTTGATAGCTACGTCCGGAAATCTGGCTGTTAGCCACGCTTTTAGGACACGAATTTGTTTAGGTTTGCGTCTCTAGAGTATTTTATCTCAATGGAGTCAGCATAGAAAACACGAATGTCACGAGACGGAAGTCACGTTGCCCGCACGATGCGCTGTCATGCACCCAAATATGCATATCCTGTACTCTCGTATATCTTTTAAACCTGTAATATCACACATTACACATGATAAATTGTTTTATCTTCAATTTCTTATACTATTAAACTCAAATATTTTACAGTCTTAAATAGATTCGTAATTGAAAGACGCAATAAAGCGTAATCAATTAAAACTTAAGTTAAATGCGGCATGTGGCGAAGCACCGAGTTTCAGCAAAGTTGATTCATTAGAGATAACTTCAGAATGTGCCCTCAGAGGCGAGAGGAGACATCGAAACATCAGTCTAATGAACAAATCTTGATTGAAATAATTATATCCGAGTTTAATATTCAAAAATAAATTTGATATGGAAATATGCTAAAGTAAGAGTCTACAAAATCTTGGCACGTCCTATAAAACACTAAAATGTATACAAGTGTGTTTTAAAGTAAAAAAAGGACAATTACTTAAATTTGGACATGCAACCATCAAAAAAGTTCTTTTAGGTCTACTGTCTGCTGCTGCTGCGTCATGAACACATTATGCAGCTATGATTTTAAAAAAATAACATCTAAAAGTACTAAGAACAATTCATATATTTGCTTTTTAACCGACACCAAACAAAAGGAAGAAGTTCTCAATTCGTCTGGATGTTTATTTTTTTTTTCTTATGTACATTCCCGCGTAACTTTGTGGTTTGTGTACCGATTTTGATTTTTTTTTACATATATATATGAGATTTGCCCCTCCGAAATGGTCTTATTCAAAATTGGTAAGTATCGAACTTGGTAAACCAAAGTCAAATCAGAGAATTCTATAAATTGTAGCTACTTAGACGGTCAGAAAGAACAAAATAATATGTGGTAAATATTTTTTGCTATTTACTATATTTAAATTTATAAAGCGCGTGCTTTATAACTACAAAAAGCTATAAAATGTCAAAAGAAGCAGTAAAAATTTGTCATTTTCAACACATTTAATTCTTAGGGTTCAGCAGACAAATGTAAAAATCCGAGCCCTTGTAGTTTCTTTCATATAGCTGTCCATTTTCCCGTTTTAGTTTTAAGATTTTCTTGAGTGTCTGTTACCAAACACCAAAAACGGAACCCATCATCGATTAGTTTTGTCTCGTCTGTCCGTATGCACGATGGTATATGTGGCAAAAAAAATCGCCATTTTTAATGACAATTGAATGCCACTGATATAACGTTATTAAAACTTTTTAAATTTAATCTATGTATATATCAGCATATCATATCAATCTACATAGAGAACCAAACGCCTCTTGTTTCAAAGACACTTAAAAAGTTCCACTGTTATACAAAGCAGAGCTCCGTCCTGCGTCTAACTTTTATGACTCTACAAGCAGTTGGTAAATGGAGATCTACGCAAACCATTCAAAGTAAAATGTAGGTCAGAACCATGTCAGAACACAATCTGGCAGACGTATCTTTTATTTTAATTTTTAAAGTTGAAGATTAAACGAAAATAAATCCAAGTTCATCATTTATTCAAAGTTTTATACATAAACAAATAAAAAGATCAGCAAAAGACTATGTATCGGTTTGGTATAAGTACAATCACGTGCAATAATACATACGTACCTTAAGGCTCTTGAAAGCATGTAATACTCCCTCGCATTGACTCCCTCGCAGCCTAGTTGGTAGTGTCGCCAGCTGCTGTGCAGAGGGTGTGGGTTCGATTCCCGCGCTGGACAAACATTTATGTCATAATATAAACATTTGTGTTTGTCTTGAGTCTGGGTGTATTTATGTATGATATGTATGTATTTACAAAAAAAAGTAATGATTATGTATTTATATCCGTTTTCTGGTACCCATAACACAAGCTTTGCTTACTTTGGGGCCAGACGGTGGCGCCATGTGTGTAATGGCTAATGTCAAACAAACAATACAACCGATTCTGTTAATTACTCACTTACACATTAACAAAACTATCTTTTAATATCAAGGATAATATCTGCCTTAATTAATAATAATATATAAACAGTCGTAGCCCAGTCTCGGTTAGCCGATTAAGATCCTCATGCTATTTTGTTCTTATTGGTTTTATTTTAAATATAGGAGTCACTAACAATTAAAATTTTAATAGATAATAGTTAATCTTAAAAACAATTAATTATTCTGTATCTATATATGTTGTTTTGTTAAAAATTAGTTCACATATTTGTACAGCACGTCTGAAAATGTCACATAACAGAGGCAATTTTGGCAAAACAAACATAGTGATTGTTTTTATCTGTTAAACATTAAAAAACTATAGCTCTAATGTCAAAAGCCAGGGATGAAACAGGCTAATATGTTTGTATGGAGAAAAACAGCGGGATATTTCCTTTTAAATAACTAGAAACATATTATAATAAAAATAATAGTGACTTATTTACTAAG
This sequence comes from Apoda limacodes, assembly GCA_946406115.1. Taxonomy (NCBI): domain Eukaryota; kingdom Metazoa; phylum Arthropoda; class Insecta; order Lepidoptera; family Limacodidae; genus Apoda; species Apoda limacodes. Next base: position 13,297,599 of record OX291553.1, on the reverse strand, counting down.
TTTTTTGCTGGCTATTTTCTTCACTATGTGACAAACGATGTGTGTTGAAGTATTGTTAGAATGACCACGAACTCAGCTGTTGTCCCCATATTAAACAATGACCGCTACTAAGAGGTTTTAAACATATAATCTTCTTTGTAATGTAGGCATCGATATTTCGTAGGCCTTTATTGTCCCGTCTCGAGTTTTTAATTTCCCTCTTATTTCTCTAAAAATAAAGTAGGAAGATTAAAATTAGCACATCTTGAACTATTCCAAATTTTTCAGATGTTTATTTATAAAAAAGTACAATACAATACAATACAAATATCCTTTATTGCACAAAACAAAAACACAAACTTATTGAAAAAAAAATATAAAAAAAAAACATGTACAAAAGGCGATTTTATCGCCGGATGGCGATTTCTACCAGATAACCTATGTTGGTATTGATATACAAATTTAAAAGATTGGAATGGTAGGGTGTGTAAAATTGTACAAAAACTGAAATAAAGATATAAGTAACATAGAATAAGAATAGTATAAATTACCAAATAAATAAATAACTACAAAATACATAAATACCCTTATACATAAAATATAAAATACATAAACTCCTTACATAAAAATACATAAACTACACATAAATAAAACAATCATAACTTAAATATTTAAGTGTCTACATCAGAAGAACAGAGGGAGCAAAACAACAAGGTTATGCGAGATTTAAAAAATGCTTTTTCACTTGTGCTTTGAACGTTGTAAGTGATTGTGCTTTTCGGATATCTACTGGGAGAGAGTTCCACAATCGCACTGCTTGTACGGTGAAGGACTCAGCGTAAAATTTTGAGTTGTGACTCGGTGTATTAAGTAATAAATTAGAGGAGGAACGCAAAGAGGCATAGTAACCAAAACGCTCTTTGAGATAAGAAGGGTAGCTAGGATTGAACAGCACACTGTAAAGAAGTGAAAGAATATGAGCATTCCGGCAAAAGCGAATTGGGGGCCACTTGAGCTTCACGCGGAAATTGGAAATATAGTCTTATTTGCGTAATCCAAATATAAACCAAATACAGAGATTTTGAAGTCGCTCAAGTTTGTTTAATTGGTCTTAAGTTAAATCAGGATAGCTAGCATCGGCGTAATCGAAAATTGTGCGCAAGAACAATTTTAGTGTCCGTGGATAGGAAATTTTGCAGCCTTCTTAGGGAACCTACAGCGGAAAACATTTCCCTACTGACCTCGGCTATCTGTGAAGTCCAAGACATACTACTATCTATAATAATACCTACATTCTTAACCTGGGTTTTTGCTGGGTTTATTTTTATGCCAAAGGCTTTGCTCCATTCTGAAATTCTGAGGAGATCAGAGTTTATCAAACCTATCGTTTGAAATAAATCATCAAAAGTTGTTTGATTATAGACCTGGAGATTGTCTGCATACATGTGGTGGAGAGAAGAAAGTTGGTGAGTAATTGAATTAAAAAAAATCGCAAATAAGAGAGGAGATGAAACGCCACTTTGCAGAACACCGGCAACTACGTGGCACCAATCTGAAAAAATGTTATCGAATTTGATACTTTGCCTACGTCCACACAAGTAGCTCTGAAACCATGTAACCACCGTTGGAGATATGTTAAGAGATATGTTATAGATATGTTATATATGTATGAGAGAGAAAATTATGGATACTATTCAACTCAATGCCCAGACGACAAACGACTACTATACAACATTGAATAGTCGTTCATTGAGTACGACTTTCGTTATTTCTGTAAGTGTATTGTGTTTTCTTATTCTATATGCATTTTTGCAAGTCACTGTACCTAAAAGCAAAATGAAAACTTAATATTTTTGTTTTACACACCCAAAGACGTTAGTACTATTATAGTGCCTAAAGCATACTAGTCAGGGCATTTTGGGAAAAGTACGCTATCTTCCTTAGTTTGTATTTTAGAGAAAGTCGTAGCCATGATCATTTATTTTTTTTCAACTAAGAATTTGTGTCGATTGATTGGACTACTGTTTTTAATAACAGCAGCAATTAAATTACGCGAGTGTTTGCCGAGCAACGCTCAACTAGTTTCGGGACCATGCATATATGAGCCCCATACCTGTAAGTATAACAACTGTAAGTGTAAGCGTAACACAAGCAATTAAACTTCTATTACAATTATTTTTTTTGCTAATGTACTGTTTAATAAATAATAAATGATATTTGTCATTAAACACGTTAATCGTCCCTGTTCAAGTGTACAATCTCTAAAGGCAGCCGAAATGAGCCGTTTTCAAATCTGCCTAAGATTGATGACACGCAGCTACCGCGAAATTACCAGCAGACTTTAAATTATTTGCAGTCGTAATGTAGCCTTTTAATTTTTTTTTAGTAAGTATTTTAAAAGCTACCCATTTGCATGTAATTTTTGTTAGTACTTTAGAGTGTTTTACGCATATCGAATAAATGAGACTTGTGCCCAAAAAGAAAATACCTACATTAGGAAATATATAAAATAAAAGTTACCATTTTTTTAGGCAGTTGTGTAATCATAACGGTTTTTTAACTACATATTTTATTAATACCTTGAATATGCTCACAATTTTTATGATTGTTTAGGCACAGCCCTAACAATGATTTCATTCATATCGTGGGCCAACAAAGGCGTCCAGGCAGAGGTAAGGTACGCGACTGTCTTGACGTTGTCGGACTTATCGAAGGCATGACTGACCGTATGAATGAAATAAATGTTTACACTGTGCTATAGGTATATAACAAACATTTGCCGCTCTTCTACCAGTATTTTTGCGTAAGTATACCTACAGAGTTTTCAATAAATGATCACCTTTGTAAGTTCGTGCTCAAAAATAACATTTATTTTAAAGGCATCCCCGAATCGCGCTTTCACTAAAACTAAATTGAATTTTTCTCTCACGCAAGCACCTATAACTTGTTTGAAAATATCGCTGGATAAATCTCAATACTGTTTTTCCTTTAACAATACAAAAAAAATGTAAATACTTTAAGTAAGTCTGTAAATTGTATTGAAAGCATGATTTATTTTATACAACATTTTGTAAGAACCGAATTAGCAGCGCCTAGCAAGACCAAATTATTTTTTTGAAATTTCAATTCACAAAAAAAATTATAAACTAGATATTCGCTGAATATTCGTTTAGTAATCGGTATTCGGCAAATTTGAGATATTTGTATTCGGCCGAATGATTCGATTGTGATGATGAATATATTTGGTTAAATAATAAGTTTTGAAGCTAATTGCGAGATTACATATCTTGGTGAGTAAACATTATAAGTTTTTAAATACCTATACGGGATGGGTTTCATTAGACAAATTTAATTGATTTTTGTGATAAAACCAACTATTCACTGGCAATTATGGATAACTAGCTTTTGCCAGCGGCTTTGCCCGCCCTAAATTTAGTTATGGGCGTAGAATTCTTACGGCAACTCCTCAATTATATAAAAAACCTACTCACACTTGACGTTCTCTCTCTCTTCCCTCTCTCTCGCTTTCTCAAAAGTAATAAATAATTGACTACTAAAAATTAATTAACTAATGGATTAACCTCGCGATCTTGGTGCTCCATACAAACTTTGAAATAATAGGTACATGTGAAAATGCATGTGTGCTAAATTTCAGCTCGATCCGTCCAGTGGTTCAGAGCTGAGCGTTGATAGATCAGTCAGTCAGTAATAGTTACTTTGGGCTAACGCTAACTAATCCAAAACTTTGTTCACGTAGAAGGTGAAAATATTTTTAAATAATACGTGCAGCCTTTCCCCCTTATGATTTCCCGCCGGCCTTGCGCATCATAAATGCGCGCGCAGTACCTACTTAATCATTATTTTGCTGCGATGTTATTTTAAAACTGCGATATCTCCTGAGATATTTATTGAAATCGAATGATGTAAAGGGAATTTTGTTTGTTGTTAAATTAAATACTTGTGATGAATAACGTATTTATTTGGATCATCATATCAGCTTATATTGGTCCACCTTTTTTAGGTCGTCGGTCCACCGGGCTGAAGGGCATCCGACGCTTTGCCTTCCCATACGCGGTCTCCACACTAGGACACGTCTGCTACATCGACCATCGGTCCTCCAACAGACTTGGCCAGCCCACTGACATAGCTGATTCTGCAAGCTATGTCGGTAGCTTTGGTTTTCTTCCGGATGTCTTCGATTACGGATTCGATCCCTTAGAGACACTCCGAGCATAGCTCGCTCCATTGCGCGCTGTGCGACCTTGAACTTGTGGATCAGCCCTGCTGTAAATGTCCACGTTTCGGTGGCGTAAGTCATGACTGGCAGGACGCACTGGTCAAAGACTTCGACTTCAGACTTTGCGGTATAGGCGACGTGAAATGTTGACGAAGTTTACCAAATGCTGCCCACCCTAGCTGGATCCTCCTATCGGCTTCCCTCTCAAAATTGTTCCGGCCCAGTTGGATTTTCTGTCCAAGGTACACATAATCCTGGACTTCGAGTAAGGTACCCGCGACGTATACTGGCATTGGCACGACGTGTTGGTTGAACATGACTTTTGTCTTATCCAAATTCATGCCAAGGCCCACTCATCGAGAGGTTTCAACATTTTAACATGTCGGCAAACCTTAGGTGTGCGATGTATTCGCCTTTTATGTTTATGCTCCGCCCAGCCCTGTCCAAGGTTTTGAAGACATCTTCTAGCGCATTGGTGAACAGTTTCGGGGATATGACGTCCCCCTGTCTTACACCTTTACGCGGCGGGATGGCACTTGTCCTATGGTCCTGGAACTGGACGGTCATCGTAGCAGCGTTGTAAAGACATCCCAACACCTCAATATATCGTCAGTCTATTCGACATCGCTGCAGAAAATCGAGCACAGCCCAGGTTTCGATGGAGTCAAAGGCTTTCTCATAGACCACAAACGCCATACACAGCGGCTGATTATACTAGTTTTTTGTATAATTTGCCGTACAGTGTGAATGTGATCTACGGTACTGAAGCCTTTCCGAAACCCAGCCTGTTCTGGTGGCTAAACGTCGTCAAGGCTTCCAGCTAGACGATTCGTGACGACTTTAGAGAACAGCTTATACACGTGGCTTAAAAGTGACAACGGTCGGTAATTCTTTAGTAGAGTTTTATCTCCCTTTTTGAAGGATAATTCCACCACACTTCCGCGCCACGCCTCCGGTGTAGTTTCGTTATGGACGACAACATTAAAAAGCTTTGCTAACTCTTTAAGGACTGGAGTGCCGCACACTTTTAGGAGTTTCCTTGTTTCCTTTTTTTAAGAACTTTTAAAAGGGTACAATTCTGTCATGCATGATTTTTGCGAAACTTTAACCGTTTACACAGCGCAAGCAAAGAGAAGCTCTCAAAAGGAAAAAAAAACTCTATTTGGAAACATTCTTCATTGGTGCTCCGCTCCTATTGATCTAAGCGTGATAATATATAGCTTATAGCCTTTCTCGATAAATGGGCTATCTATCACTGAAAGAATTTTTCAAATCAGACCAGTAGTTCATAAGATTAGCGTGTTCAAGGAAACAAACAAACCCTTTAGCTTAATTATATTAGTATAAGATGTATAGGCAATTTGACAGATTTTACTAAAACCGACCAATAAGAAAAGTCGTTTTCTTTTCTTGATGATTTTTTCCAGGACTTAACTTTGAACAACCAGTGATCGCTTTTAACTACAGTCCGTAACTCAAGGCAAATATACTTAGGTATTATAACTATATTATATACTTTGTATTAATTATTATTATTACGTTTCTCTCCTATCACTTCAAATAAAACCACTAAAAACTAGCAAAGTAAGCAACGCATCTACGCATCCATGAACGGAACAAAAAAACGTTATCGATATAACTTTCATAGACGATGTAGGCAATGTGTAGGCATCGGCTTTATAATAATATCGTTGATCGGCACTGATGTTTATAAATGAAAACATTCTTTGCGGCTCTACGCTTTGCTACGTACAAAGCGTATTTAAAAAATGTACTTTTACAAAAAAATTTAGTAATATTAAACTGGGGAGCAATTGACAACTATCGTTATCAGATTGTTATAATGATCATACAAACATGTATTAAATAATAATAATAATATAATACGCAACTATAAAATTTTTGGAATATATAATGACAAAATGGTCAACTAAACTTTGGTTCTGCCTAGCTATCAACCCACTTTCAAGAATTCTTGATGAAAATGGATATGGATATATGATACGTAAGTCAAACAAAATCAAGATGACACATTGAATGTACCTACATAGATGATATTAAATTATATAAGGGACAAAACATTAATAAGACTACCTAATACAGTTAACCGTAATATTTAGTGCTGATATAAAAATGTCCTTCGTTGTAGATAAATGTAAAATAAATAGTGTAATTAAAGGAAAACTTAATTAAATACAAGATTTACAACTAAAATTTCAAAATTATACAATTAAGAGTATTGAGCAATTTAAAATTTATAAATATTTAGGAATCGCACAAAGCGATTGATTATAACAATTTTTTAAAGAAGAACTAGTACTTTAATACAAAAGAAGACTACAAGTTATTATGCACACACTTTTGTGATCTAGAAACAGAATCAAAGCTGTTAATACTTACCTACTTTATACCAATTCTCACCTATTCAATATATGGTATATAAAAGAGGTCTGAAACAGAGTTGGAAGCAATACTCTGACAAAAACAACAGCAAATAAGTACAAAATCTACCATATCCATTCGGAACTTCAAAGGTTCACATTGAAAATAAAATTAAAACGAAGTGGTTTCATAAATATAAAAAATCTTAACTACAGACAGATAGCGAACTTAAGTAAATACTTTATAGATAAAGCAAATTCTAGCATAATACACAAAGCATCATTAGTGAACCAAATAAAAAAAATATTTAGACCGGAAAAAAACCTTGATAGTTGTAGACAAAAAACCTTACATGGGAGACACCGACACCAACTTGAGGAGGAATTTGTAGATAAGAAAGCATCAAATTCCTGGTTAACAAAAAGTTCGATTTTTGCTGAAACAGAAGAATTTATGATTGCCATTCAAGACCAAGTTATTATTACTACCAGAAATTATGAAAAATGTATAATAAAAAGTTACATAGAAACTGACAAATGTAGATAATGTAGTCAGCACACGGAAAATATTGATCATATTGCAGGTCGGTGTGGTTTACTTGCAAAAAGAGATTATATTTATCGCTATGACAATGTGGCTAAACAAATTCACCAAGCATTAGCTTTAAAGTATTAACTTGTTCTATCATAAATACCATACTAAACCAAAGGACTGAACGGATAGTAGATAGAACGATGGATAAGTAGGTACCGATCAATAAGCCTATAACAGTCCACACACACCCGGAGACGGAGCTACCTTTTTTTTTAATATAGGTAATAAAGCTTTTTGATGGATAGGTATTACATAGAGGTAGTGTACCCATCTGCCAAGCCTACCCGTCTACCAAGCCATCTTCGTCCTTTATAATATTAAATTTTATAAAAATAAAATTAAATAATAAAAAAAAAAAAGAAAAAAAATATATATAAAATAAAATTGTTATATAAAACTAACATAATGATCAAAATAATAATTTAATGCAATCGTGGAAGATCGAGGACTTAGAAAAAGTTAGCCAGGCTTAGCAAGGTTAACGGGCTTAACACATTTATGTAGTTAAAAACCTAAATTCGAAAATAAAATAAATTTCATTACTTGAACACCCGGGACAGCATAAGTTTACGTAGACATACATAGGCAGCGGCGAGCGTCGCGTGGCCACAATTTATAAAGAAAGCGTATGATGTGGGCATATGCAAAATGCGATAAATTGATATAAAATGCAATGTATTATTGAGTGAATGCATTCTAATATGAGAGGAATTATGTACCTTTCTGATGGCTAATAAAAGGTGGTAGTGTTGTAGTGACCTGAATATTGGAATGCGACTCTTTAGCTTGATTTAGCGATGGATGTTGCTTCTTATGTTTGATTGCTTATACTGCTACTATACAATACAGGTAAAAAGACCTTGCCTGAGTAAAGTAAAGAGGAGATAAGGAGATGAAATTGAGGCATGCCCGGGGATCGGAAGCTTAAAACCTACTGGTCTCTCAGAATGTTTGTCGTTAACATTTCTTAGTGGCTTCAAGTTACATCGGCTGAGCTCACAGACGGTTTGAACATCTCTCGCCTAACGTTTCGATCCGTTTGTTTGGGTCAAATACGAATGTGAGTTCAGTGCCGAGAGACTTGAACGACGACAACAGATCACACAGTGTAGAAGGGTAAAGGTCCTTGCCCCGAGCTGTCTGTCAGAGTCGAAAAACTGCGAAAGAAGGCAATTGTTGTTTTATTCAAATTGACACGTAAACCGTCGCCAAGTTGTGGGGAGTCGGACGCTGATTACGTGAAGACGACAGTGATACTTCACCTACGCGACTGGTAACAACTCATGGAATCATATTTGGTTCGCGACTAAATTCCTAAAAAGCTGCGATACTGAATATTACATAAATAATATAACTCACACTTATTCTATCGTTAATCGATCAAATAAACTATAAACTATAATTCTTCGTACTTGAACTGATAATATACCTATACATTTAACCTGATTATGAATCCTTGATCATGTATGGTGTGGACGCCGGCTTGAAAACCGAAATATATCATTTATAATCTACGACTGAAATTACATGGATGCAGTGGGGCTTATTGCGTCTTGCTCTTCGGAGTGTGTTAAGCATGGGGCGTGCCCTCTTGGTGAATTCCATGGCTGTTCCATTGGTACATAAATTACCTACTACACAAATGGTTCAGTGGGGCTTATTGCGTCCTGCTCTTTGGAGTGTGCTTAACACGAGACGTGCTCTCTTGACAATGTCATGGCTGTGTCTGTGCGAACGGATGTCACACTCTTTGGCCTAAGGCTGAGTGTTTGTGCTATGCACGCACAAGGATTTGTTCCTGAAATTACATATTAAGACTTCGGTCTTCAGCTTCGGCTGCAACGATAATTTAATGGTTATACCATTTATGATTTCACACCTCTACTCCTTCGGGGGATGTGCGCTAAGTTAGCCTCGGTATGGTCACGTACCGTGGGAAGCGCTGGGTGGAGCTTCCCGCCTTTTTATTTTTTTAGAAAAATAAAAAGCGCATAGGAGTAGAGGATACTATTTTCATTACTAGAACGGTGTTTCAGTCTTTCTCTTAAAGAACCTGCGGTCTACGTTACACAATAAGGTCCTACCACTCAGACGATCACATAGCCAAACCTTCGATAAATTTATACTTCAATTTTCAAGTTTCGTGTTCATATTATCTCTTATAATCTTTTCTGTCCATACTGGTTAGTTAGGTAGGTACGTTAAAGGTAGGTAGTATATTTGTTCTTTGGGGGGGTTAGTTACAGTAGGCGAATAGTCTGGGGCTGGATAAAGCAAAGCAATTTTTGCTACACAGATCGGTAATTATGCCTCAGAATAACGTTACACGATTTATGTTTTTTCTCTATTATCTCACGGTCACGCAACCTTTGAAGTTATTATAATAGGACCGATAATCGAAATCTCAGAATTTCAGTTTTCTTTACGTTTTGAGACCTGGAAAATCGTTTGCCATCATGATATGTTTGTGTGTGTTTCGGAAAATAATCCTATACGGGGCAAAATAGGGTATAAAAATTTGTATGAGAGTACCGATCTTCTGTAGGTAAAACCAATAAGCTAAAAGCTTTCTTTTTCTATAAAAAGTTTACGCCGACGATTTTTTATATATATTTTTCCATAAACTATGTTGAAAGAAATACTTTAAAGCGAGAGATAGTTAATGTCCCCTCAACCACTTCTTAAAGTAAGCAATAGATAAACTATCACGAACAGTGTAAGTTACCTAAATGCACGTGAATGATTTACTTAAACAGCGGAGGTATGTCTAGATGTCTTTAAGAGACAAACTATATAAGAGCAATGGTAATACTTAGCTCAATATTCCCTGTCTATTTTTTACTGTAGACCAAAAGATTTTTTTTTAAATTATCGAAACAAACCATCAAACCATCTTAATAAACGAAAAGATCAAATGTCCTTATTTTAATCTAAACTTATAAATGATCCAATCCGCTTAAGACATGCTTGAGATATAAGACGACATAGGTATAAAAAAAAATTAAGTATAACTTTTTTGAAAGACGTTTTGTTGGACCGTTAGACGCCGCGTTTTTTTTTTATATAGTCGTGTTTTGTAAATACTTTTATACTCATTTATAAATGCCATTGCCATTAGTGGCTTAAAATGCCAGCTTTAATTAGTAATTGATGTTTCAAATGCGAACTAAAGGCATGACCTAGCCTTTAGTCGAGACGTCCACGCACCGCCCTCGCCCGCGCTACGCCGCCTTGCATCTAGTGTGCGGTGCTTCTAACAAATACGATAGACTCTCACTATTGAGAGATTGTATTTTCGGTATGAGAAAACCAAAGCAGTAAATAAAAATTAACAGGGTCTTAGTACTTCACCTTGAAGGGGCTTCAAGTGCTTAATCCTATTTTAATTGCTTGCTCGAAGCCCCGGGATTGAAAGGCACACCACACTAACAGAGCCAGTCTTAGGGTGCTTTTTAAATAACTAAGTACACTAAATACTTGCATCATTTTATGACTTCGTTACTGTATTTATTTATTCAATTACTACAGAGTCATTTTAATAATAGTAAAATATGGTTTGGTTTCAAGAAGGGTTTCTTTGGTAATGCCGTGGTATTAAATACAGATATTTAATTATCTACATTACAGAAAAATAAAATTATAACATTCTGAAATTAACACTTACTAAATTAATAACAATATTTACGTTCGAATTCAGGTGCGGCGCTTGGCGGTACAGGGTACAAACTTATAATACTAGTAACTAGACTCTATCGTAAAAACAGTAACACATGCATGCAGCGATCAAAGTGGCTCTAAAGTATAACAACAAATAATAAAAACAGGCCAAGTTTGAGACGGTTTCGAGTCATTTACCATATTAAATGATCGTTACAACGCCATCTAGTTATTATTAAGCGAAATAGTAACATATTTGTTTGTCGGAAACCATATTCAAAGTTAAGCAACTTCGGGCTTGGTCAGTAATTGGATGGGATTGGATTTTTAGTTTTTGTTTGTGTTTGCAAATTACGTAAATGGTAGTAGGTACAGAACCCTCGGTTCGCAAGTCCGACTCGCACTTGGCCGGTTTGTTTTTATATAAATAACCAACAGAGCAGGCAATTTGATAATATTTGCACTTTTGTTGTTTGAATTACCTAGGTATCTCTTTCAGTCAACCGCACTTATTAAAACCTTTATTCAATTTAGGTTCCATACCTACCAAAATGTAGGTACAAATTCCTACTAGAAACAAATAAACATCAATTGAAAGGAGAAACTTTTCCACTTGCAATTTTCGCTGGGCCATATTGCACAATATTTGCAATATTGAACCGGCCCGGAGACTATCGTATCGTGGCCAATGGAAAATAAATAAAACGAAGCGTAGGAAACTTATACAGCGGGAGCTTGTTGTAAAAGAGAAATTCGAGTGCATTTAAGTACGAGTTTCAGAGTCCATTTAATTTATTAAGGTTTCCTATAACTACATTTTCCAACCTTCGTTTGCTTCTTTTGTGCAGTCGAGCGCGAATGGAAGGCTTCGGTATTGACTGTTGTAGCTTTGATAGTTCTTTAGTAGTAGTTATGCTGTTTGTTGATTGTAAAACATAAAAAGAATACTCCAGAGGAAGAAATGCATTCAATTTAGTCTTACAAGATGCCAAGTCAACAATTACTTTAATGTACTTTTAAACAACACTTTTGCTATGAAAACTAGATTTTAAAAATTTCTACAAAATAGGCAGGTACGAATATCTGCAAGTAGTATTTTTTATAGCAAAAGTAAAAAATTATATGATTGAACGCACGGCAGTTTGGCACAATTGTTCTTATGTTCACCTAGGGGAGAAAGTAACCAATTGCCAGCGAAGGTATAGTTTAAGGACCCAAGTCTTGTCGCATTTTCTCCCGAGTGATGCTTAATGCTTTATTATACTACGCCTGCTAGTCGATATACACAATTAAGAAAAAAAAATATATTATAATTACCAAGCGGCGGAAGAAAAGTATACACTTAGTTCCCGGCGGGAAAAATAATATACTTTCTCCCCACGTATTTGTGTGTTACTACGTAGGGTACGTTCTCTCAAAAAATGAAAAAGTATATTTCATGCGCAAGTGTGGTGTAAAACATTTTTATATCACTTCTGATACTGCTTTTTTTATCCTTATACCTAATAGCTTTTGTCCCGGCTTCAGTCTTAACAAATAAATAAATAAACAAACAGACTTTCACAAATATATATTAGTTAGGATTAGAATGATAATTAAAGATAGATTATACCATATTCGTTTCAGCCACAGACGTGTTTCAGGTAATATGTATTTTGAACGATCTCCGTTATGGCCACACCTGAGATTGTAGAATCAGTTTCTTTAGCGACTTCTGTATGGGGTTCTTAAAGAAGGGGATTGATAACTTTTTGAAAGGGGTCGACAACGCGCGAGTAATAGGTACCTCTGGTATCGTAACCGTCCATCCATAGGCTAGGGTGACCACTTAATATCACGTAGACCGTAATCTTGTAAGTCACCTTGGTGGTATAAATAAAATTCTAAAACACTGTCAATATCTACCTATTAGTAAAAAAAAAAATTTTAAAATCAAAATGTAACACACTGTTTATAGACGGAATGATCTTCAATAGAAGAAGCTGTATTGGAATTCTTTGCAATATGATAAAATATAAAACGTACTGAAAACGTAGACCAACTAGACTAGACTATTCATAGTGCAGTTACAGCTCAAGCTATATTTAGCAGAATAGTGCAAAATAACAAGCGTTGATAAAATTTATTTTCCTCCGCATATTTGTGTTACTTACGTACATTTCGTCACATGTTCAGAAAAACATAAGTATTTTCCATGTGCAGGTGTGATGTAAAACGTTTTAATATCACTTGTGATGTAGTTTTTTCATATCTTTATATACCTTATAGCTTTCGCCCGCGGCTCCGCCCGCGCTTAATTCGGTTATTGGCGTGGGAACTCTATTTTTTTAGTAGAGCACCTAAAGTTTCCCCACGTGGAATTCGGTTGAAGTTATCCTTGAGGAAACTTTTTCGGGATATAAAAAAACGATCTCCGTGCCAAAAATCTGTCCAATTGGTTGCTTCTCAGCGACGTTAACCAATAACAAATAGATTTTCACAAATGTATTGGTTTGGCGGCTCAGGACCGGCCGTTGTGGAGACATATGGGGGAGGCCTACGTTCAGCAGTGGACGTTTTCCGGCTCAAACGACTTTAGAAATCGTTACTAATTTGTCTCGTTGCGTGTAGTTTAATAAATTAAAGTAGGTTTATAAATTAAACTTGGTTTAGTACCTATATTCACTATGTCTTATAAAATAATTTAAAGGAGTAGAGGTTGCTTTACTGAGGTAATAAATTACATTCAGACTAACTAGAATTATACTATCTTATGGTAAAGTCGTGATCAGCTGAGTTTCCTAAGCCTATTTAATATATTTAGGAGCAATTCCGTTTATTGGTTTATTATTGTTTGATAGCATAACAAAGCATTACATTTTTATATAGAGATAGCTAGGAGCTACAGAGAAGAACATAGTATACTTTTATGTTAATCAACAGGCATACGATTTTCCGTAGGCAAAACCATGGAGCCCTATTGTTTCTACGGAATAAAACGTAGTGACCTGTTTCTTGGCCAGCGGCGGATTTATCAGTAGGCTAAGTAAGCTGGAACCTAGGGCGGCAGATTTAAGGGGGCGGCGAAATTTGGTTCAAAATTTTTTTTTGCCTTAGAGAAATAAAAATAATCTATACTAATATTATAAAGAGGAAAGATTTGTATGTAAGTATGTTTGTATTGAAAAGGCTCCGAAACTACTGGACCGATTTGAAAAATTCTTCTATCATTAGGATCATTAGGTAGCCGACATTATTCCTGATGAGCATAGACTACTTTTTACCGCGGTAAAATGCTTCATTCCTACGGGAAAACGGGTAATAGGACGTCGGGTAGTAAGAATTATCCTTCCGTGCTTATCTTTTTTACATAACTTCTAAACGCTGAACCGATTGGGTTAAAATTTTATATGGGTATTTCGATGGTTTCCGGGATGATTTAAACATACAATTGGACCCGTTAGGTGGCGCTGCTGTCGGTATGTCAACTACTAAACGGCTTGACCGATTGGGTTGAATTTATGTTTGTGAATTTCCATGGTTTCACAGACACGAATGTATTATGCCATTAAAGAGGAAAGATTTGATTGTTTGTTTTTTTCTGTAATTAAGTAGTTGCTGTAAGAACCTACGCCGATAACGAAAAGGGCGGGCGAAGCCGCTGGCAGCAGCTAGTATTATATACACGGAGAACTGTGTATGTTAGTACTGCACAGAAAAAAGTAATGGGTTCAGTATTTTTTTTTAAATGCCACTTGTTTCAAAAAAAAATTTTTTTTTAAATTAAAAAAAAAACATTATTAAGTCAATAAATTATATTATTAGTCTTAAATGGAGAGTGGAAATTCTCCATTCAAGAATTTTATTTTTATTTGAGGCTGATAATTTTGATTCAGGATAATACTAACTTTGTTTGAGTAAGCTGCATTTTTTTTGAATCATGATATTTTTTTACTTAATTCAAGAGTAAATAAATATATTTTTTTTAAATCATTAACCTGTTTTTATTTTTACAATAATCATTCATATTCAATTGTTTTTTTTTAATTTAAGTATTAAAAATTATATTCAGTTATAAATCAAATCAATTAATATATCTCAACAATATAAATAGGTCTCTGAGAACACTTTTGAATTGTCGATACAATGTAAACAATATTAATTATTGCCAAAAAGAGCTGGCAAGAAGTTTTATTTAAAGTAATATAACAATAATTTGATGATCTGCTAACAAGTATACAATATGTATTGAAACACTTAGTAGGTAACATTAATAAGTAACTAAGCTAATAATAACAAAGTCAAACACATGTCAATCATTTTTTTTTATGTAGCGTAGGAGGCGCACCATGTGAAGCGTCTAATATTGGCAATCGTATGAAGGAATTCAGATATTTAAGAGTATTCCGATATTCAATAGTACTAGTGGCATTAGCGCCATCATAATTATATTCTTCCACAATCATATGTATACATATACTTAAAACTATCCATTCTATCCATGAATATAATAATATCTATATATATAAAAGGCAATGTCCTGACTGACTCATCAACGCCCAGCCGAAACCGCCGAGGGTAGAGACTGAAATTTGGAGATTGATTTTGTTTTATATTGAAGGCGGGTTTTGCGAAATTCGACTCCTAAGGGGGTGAAATAGGGGTTGGAAGTTTATATGAAAAACAAAACTATGAAACTTAAAAAAAGCTTAAAGCTTACACGTTTGTGTGCTCTTCATGTCCAAAAAATGATTTTTTTATGGTTTAGAGCTCTAGAAGTTATTATCTTTAAAATTTTTTTTTGACTGTCTTCGAAACGGCTTTATCGATTGACTTTAAAATCTTATCAGCTTTAAGTCTGAATAGACCATTTTACGCCGCGAGAGCCGAACGCTGTGTCAGAAGTTACTCGGTTCGTTCTTGAGATATCGTAAGACAAATATTAGTTACACACATACATCATACATACGGACGTCAAAACGTCGAGATCATCTTTTTTGACGCAGTAAATTAAAAACATGTAAATCATATGATTGTGACAGTGAATTAGGTCAATAGGGGCGGCAAAATTTCAATAGCCTACTGGCGGCTAATATATAAATCCGCCGTTGTTCTTGGCACAGAAATAGCTGGAGGAACGAAGGACGTAGGATATTTCTTATTTCGATCAAGATTTGCCAAGCGAATAGATTTTTCCGCGGATTAAATCTCGAGGCACTATTTCTTTACTGCGCAACGAGCAAAGGATTGACTTATTTTGTTTTGACTCGGATAATTTAATCGAATAAGTTGTATAGTCATTTGACATAGTATACTTTGTATCGCGGTCAAGATTAGTCAGTGGAATAGATTATTTTGCTGGTGGAAATGCAAACAACTAACAAGGCAAGCTGGTGGTACGGGAAATTCCATAAAAATCTTTTTCTCCCGCTTTATCAGTTTCCGTAAGCATTGATAACTGAATCCGTCGATTCGCGAAGCCGCATGCAAATGGCAGTAGGTACTGAATGTAGTACATTACTGCCGCGGCCCGCAAACGTAGGACAACCGGGCGATCAGGACAGGGTCCAGTTATGCTCAGTTGGCCTTGTATAGTGCTTTTCTCAAACATGCGTGTAAAAAACTTATTATATTGCCAGCTGTCTTGACAATAATAAAAATAGTTTAGGTGATTTTGCCGCCAATTCGCCGCGTTGAAATGTCGATGTCTTTATTCACTTTTATAAATTAATTTAATGGCGCATTATTTTTATTGTGCCCGTCCAAAATTAAAATTAAACTTGATGAGTTATCTCTTTAGTTATCAATGTTCGGGTATAAAAAAGGTCGTTCCATTTTCAAATTTCATATTTAACCGCTCGAGCGGACGGCTAAAACATTGCGGGTCGCTCTCTGATACTGTACTGCAAGTACGATTCATCCCAAAAAAGCTTGTGCAAACTATGGTCGCATATTGTAGCATGTTTGAGAAAACACTATTTAAAATTGTGAAAGCTAAATCTAATTATTGTATTCTTCAACTTTCCATACCTCTGATAGTAAGGTCCCGCTTGTTTTGGGCCAAGTCCCGTTGTTTGATAGCAAATGTCTCGAAAATTCGTGCGCTAATGTTGTCAGGCCTACCTTCAACCCTTAGGAGTGTTTTTCCAAATGAGTTATCGAGGTAAAATAACAGGCAGGAGTAAACTTATCTCCGAAAATACACTCGTTGTGAACATCCTAAGATTTGTGTATCTGTCGCATCTGGTTAAATTAGCCAGTTAATTGGGCGCCTAGGCAGATCGTTGTAAATTAAAATACGGAAAAGAAAGGAACAGATATCGCACTGTATAAGGCATGCATGTTGGGTTAGGTTCAGATTCTTTCGCGTCAACGTAGATGCGGAGCAAGCAAAGCGAGCGGAGCGTTTCAGTCAAGTTTCATATAATAATCAGCTCAGATATATGATAAAATATTTGATAGAACAGTTTCGGCAATCACTTTGAGTGTCTAGTAAAGTAAAAAAAATCTGAATTACTTTTATCTCTTTTTAGTACCACATAGACTGCTAAACGAATTAAGATGAAAATTGCCACATTGATACCCCAAGTCGTGCATAATTACATAAATAGTTTAGAAAGGGCACTAGAAATAGGGCAATTAGAAATAGTCTGAAATAAAATAAAATAAATGATTTAAAGTTTTCTGTTTTATTATTTAACACTTTACTTAAAATATAAAAGAATGCAAATATTACAACTTCTGATAAACAAACATTAATCACTTTCATCGTCAATAATAAGTCTGCGTTTTTTGTTATCACGTTTCGCCGGCAAAACCATACGTCCAAAATCTTCACCATCGGAATCATCTGTAGATAACATATTTTAAGTAAAACACTTATAATAAGAAACCTATTAATTACCTTAATTATCTTAAATAATTGACTTGTTATTAACCTTAACAGACTATTCTCAAAGACTGAGTCACTTAGTAAATTTGTGTTTTGCAGAAGGAAAATTTCTCACGGCATCAAAAATATCAGTTGTGAAACCGATACCCAAAAGCGGAAACAAAGAGGATATAAATAACTACCGCCTCATAACTTTAATACCGATTTTTGCTAAAATATTTGAAAGAGTTATACACAATAGAATTGCATCATTTGTAACAAAATTTAAAATAATTTCTGTCCATCAAAATGCGTTTCAAAAAGGTAAATATACAACACTTGCATGTTTTTCTCTAGTCAAAGAAATTTCAGAATGTATCGACACCAGCACATCGAATACGACTATTTTCTTTGACATGTCAAATTTTTTTTTTTTGACTTTGTGTGTCACAAGGGATTATTAAGTAAATGTGATATTTATGGTATACGGGGTGTGGCAAACAATTTAATTGGAGACTACCTTAAGGATCGATTGCAATACACTGAGATAAGAAAACTTGACAAACATAATAGATTGACAACATATAAATCAGAAGCTACACCTAAGAATACCGGTCTGCCTCCAGGAAGTATTCTGGGGCCTTTATTATTTTTAATATATATAAATGACATTCCCAAAATTACCAATCATCATATCACATTGTTTGCAGATGACATATATATATCTATTAAGTGCACTGACATTAATAATTATGAAAATGACATTAATAGTACAATATATGAAGTAATTAAATGGCTTGATGCAAATAACTTAAAAATAAATATTGACAAAACCAAATGTATTCAATTTATTAATAAAAATGGTCATTGTAAAGAAATTAACAATATCATATGATGGAAAAATTGTAAAACAACTTGCTCAAACCAAATTCTTAGGGTTCGACTTAGACAGTCAACTGTCAAGGATACCACATATAACCAGCTTACGTAAAAAATTAACAAATTTGTGTATGTACTTTACAGATTGAGAACTATTGTAGATCAAAAGACTTCATTAATGGCGTACCATGGTTTACGTCGCGTCAATCCTAAGATATGGATTAATAATGTGGAGAAACGCAGTAGATGTAAGTCGAGTCTTTATAATGCAAAAAAAATGAGTAAGAGCTGTTTGTGGGGCCGGGCCCTTAGAGTCATGTAAGCCCTTATTTATTAAGTTAAACATTTTAAGTTTACCTAGCCTCTATATTTACGAAATTTGTGTATTTGTTAAACTCAATTTACATTTATTTACTAAAAAAAAGACATTAAATAAATTCAATACCCATTATGCGGAGCGACTAGTAATTCCTATGAATAAAACGACAAATGTTTTAAAAAATAGTTACTATATGGCTATAAAAATTTATAAAAAGCTATCTATGGAGGTCAAGGAGTTGTCAATAAATGTATTTAAGAAAAAACTTTATAAATGGTTACTACATAAATCTTTTTATACAATCAACGAATATTTAATGATGAAAAAGATAGATTTAGGATAAGTATTTTGACTTAAATTAATTAATGTAAGTAGCTGTAATGTTGCGCAATTAAATATCCATATAATTAAAATAAATTACTTATAAGATGAATAAAAATTTTGCATGCCTTATATAGGCGGAATATGTGATTCCATCATATTAAAGAAACAACTGTAACACACCATGTTCCTGGCAAATAAACATTTCATTTCATTTCGTTTCATTCCATTTAAGACAAGGAATAATTATTTATATATGTTTGTATAAAGTCACTATTTTAATCTAAAAAAGTGGCTGGACCGCCAGTCAATATCGACACAAAAAAGGCAAACATCGCGAACGCACATGTAACTACGATTTTTTATATGTTGTAAAGTATAAATGTTTATTTATACCTAAGTTTGCAACCCTAAAAATGGTGCTCGAAAATCTGTTACATTTTGGCACTTTTTTAGTTTTCTTAAAAAAAGACCGTTTTTCAGGTATCTTTGTTCTGTACTTTTGTAAACTAAATATGCTACAATTTAAGACCAATTTGAGCACTCTTTATGCTTATTTCACAAATTTGTAACGCCACCCCTATCGTCCTGGACAAGGAGGACAATGATATAGATGACCCAACACCATTATGATGACCCGCCTCCACCTCCTGAAAACGTTTTTCCATGTTACATCTAAAATGTCAATTCACATTCTTGCACGTTTTTTAAAAGGAATTTTCATCTTTTACCCCATTTTCCGATATTTTATTATTATTCTTATTTTTGGGGAATCGATGAGGCCTAGAGGCAACACTTTGGAATTAAATGAAAGCTGATTCAATTTCCTACAAACTCCTTTCTTATAACGTTTCCATTGTTACCATTAATTCAGCTGGTACTTGTCGTGGAACATTATCATACCAATAATTTTTCACTTTTTGGATAAAAAAAATGCCAATCTTTGACTTGCTGTATCTCCACACTCAGAGTGCTCGAATTGGGTTAACATTGTAGCTTATTTAGTTTGCTTTACAAAAGTATAGAAAAAAGATACCTACATAATGCTTCTTCAGTTATTTTTTTCTCAGTTTTTTGAGCACCAAGGGTATTCAGAGTTGCAAACTTGGGTATAAACTACTCTTAGGGGACCTAAGAGCATATAAAAAAATCGTGGTTACATGCGTGTTTGCGATGTTTTATATTGTTATTGACTGTGAACTGATGGCCCGAATACTGCTACTGATATGTTACTTGACTAATGTGGCTACATATAATATCCCTCACCTAAAATCACCAAGTTTATAATAATTATAGTACAGCCAACTTACCACTCGTGGCTCTTGGGATGTTACTCAAAATATCTTCAGTGTCAGGCAAATCCTCATGTGCAAGTGTTTTCTTAGCAAAAGATAGAATATCGTCATCATCAAATCTATCATTATTAACATTTCGTTGGTTAAAATTGTCGTTACTATCGCTATCGTCAGATTTATCGCTATCGATATTTTTATTACTACCTTTGGGCGTGTTGTTCTCTATTATTCTATCATCATCATCAGGTTTGTCCCTTTCATCATCTGTATCTGTATTACCCTTTTTACTATAATGAACTTTATCACTTTCATCATTTTCTTCGCTTTCGTCTATTTTCTGCATTTTGGCGGCATTAGTTTTCTCTTCAGGATCAATACTGCGACTACGTTTACGATTGTTTCTTTTATATTGAAGTATATTATTTGTTTTTGTCTGAATATGAATACTATTATCACGCAATTTTCTTAAATTATCAAACAAATCATCCTCATCACTTGAATAATTTGCTTTATCATCTCCATCTGATTTTTCTACATAGGGTTCAATCCGTCCAGCAACTGCAGTATCGATTACAAGTTCCTTATTAACTGCTTTCATAATGACTTCTCTCCGTTTCCTCATGGTTTCAAAATGTAGGCTACTTGGTATTCTCCAATATGTTTCCTAAAATATTCAAATATTTTAACTACAACTTTATTTTCACGCATTGTTTTAATTATGACTTAGGAAGCTGCATATTCTGCGTGGCTAAATGGTACCGATACACACATTCACGTCCTACCTGATGCTAAGAACGGACTATTGACGATAAACGAAACCTAAAAAACCGGCCAAGTGCGAGTCGGACTCGCGCACAAAGGGTTTCGTACCATTATCTATAAAAACGGCAAAAAAATCACGTGTACGTGTTTGTATGATAGCCCTTAAATATTTTGTTTTATTTTAATTTAATTATTTCAAAGTGAATATATAACTACTACCAGTTGTCATTATCAATATCGAGCAAAAACGAGCCAAAAAGTGACGTTTATTGTATGGGAGTCCCCTTAAATATTTATTTTATTCTGTTTTTTAGTATTTTTTCAACTGTCTAATTATCAGACATAGCCTGGTGACAGACGGACAGCGAAGTCATAGTTATAGGGTCCCGTTTTACACTTTGGGTATGGAACACTAAGAACATGTCTTAACTAATGGTTCGATCTCAATATTCCTGAATACATAAACGTATATCAAAGCAACCTTATACACTAAATAAGAAATTTTACTCATCAAATTAATAGAGTAGGTACTTACTATGCATTGTTAATAAATACGCATTCCTTCAGTCCTTAAAATTATGATATATTTGATTTGCTTTATATTTATGACAAAACATAATATTACCTAACCTAACCTTATTATTACCTGTTCATCTCTAGGAGGCGTAACTCCCACTCCTGTCAGCACTTTCTTAAACGTCTCGTTTTCCATTGCTGCGACAGTTTCTTCAGTTATCGGAACCAACGGAATCGCATCGGAAGTGGGATCAAATCCTTCAGCTTCTTGATCCAACGCTTCTTCTTCTAGACATTCCGCCAGCCACTTAAGGGCTCCAGATAAACCTGATAAATTTAAATGATATCTACACCAAACTACCTAAATTGGTTATAAGCTAGCTTATGCAGGTAGATATATTGCTTATAACAAAGAACTTAACTGTTCTTGTTTTTAAAATGCGCTAATTGTTTTTAAAAAGAAAATCAAAAAATATTGCAAAGTCGGATTTAATAATTTAGATCAGGATAGGAACGTTATAGAGTACCGTGACGTCATCGTATATTATTGATGTAATGTTGCAAGTCGCGCGAGTCTCCAGAAAACTTTAAGTTTCAAATTGAGTAATGAAAATTACTTCACGATATAAAAACCGTCAAATACTATTTATTTTTTGCTATTGTGATAATTTTTAATGGGCTAGTGAAAGTTTTTATATTTATTAAAAGTCTATTACCTTCATCAACAGCCTTAACTAAAAATCTTGCTATTTCTTCCGCACTATATTCCACGGTTCTTACTTTATTTTTAGGTTTATCCTTCTTCTTTTTAACGATCTTCCTGGCTATTTTCTTTTTAGGAGCAGGCGAAGCTCTATTGTCGCTCTCAGAATCCGATTTATCAGAAGATTCAGAACTTGACCCACTGTCTGTAGATTTAAATAAAATGTGTTTTAGGAGATAAACAAAAACACATTAAGGTGAAGCCGATTCCGAATTTTCCCATACAAACTGCGTTATACCAAACAATATTATATAAAATAAACAATTCGCCAATCAGACCGCGTTATTATTATATTGCTGTTTATTAAAGCCGCGAAAAGCGTAAGTATAAATATTCATGAAAAGGCTGGGAGTAATTAAATACCCAGAGTTTTTGTTGAAAACATTTATTGCGTTTAATGGGCGAATATTCTTTTTGCGACTATGGTGAATATATGATAATACGGCGTTTTGAGTATCGAAATGTTAATTTAATGTCACGGAGATTGTACGTCGGACTCACCTTAACATAGATGAAAAAAACGCCTTTAATTATGTGTGCCAGAAAACTTTTATTCAGTTAGATCGATTTACTGATTTACAATCACAAATAAAATTTATGATTTACAATCTACAAGAAGATTTTCTTAAATGAAAATTACTTGGATTAGTATGTAAGTAGTCACTTACCATCTGAATTATCACCACTGTCTTTTCCACCACTTTTACCATCAGATTTCTTAGATCTCTTTTTACGACACTCTTTTTTATCCTTGACAACACCTAATTCTAGTAATCTTTCAATATAGCTACGTTTTGACCTTTTACGAGGCATGCGACTAGTTATAAGATACATCGGATCTGAAAGTTAAACATTGTAAATTTAAAAAATATATAATTATCATAGATTATCTAATTATTAAGAGTTTTTTTCATGTTCAATAAGGAGAAAATCAGTCAATATTCGTGTGTTTACAGAAGTTTAAACCGGACTCAGAATCTATTTGCAATTCGGGTAAACAAAAATGACCTTGACCCGCGTCTTTCGCTTTGTTAGTCTATGCAACATATACATAAATATGTATAATATTTGTCATCGTAAATTTGGAATTTTGTAGATTTTAGGTTTAATCAGTGTCGTGATTTGAAAACCACTAATAGACAATAAAGGTAATCATGTAAGTATTTTAATGATTTATGATTAAATTACCAGAAAAAGTGTTTACAACACTCCAAACAAAAATTTGAAAATCTTATCCATTGAATTTGACAATGAAATTAAAGGAAGGTTCTCTACATATCTGGCAATTGAGAAGTATCATTTTCATAATACATATATAAAAAATGTCCTCGCACAATTATTCATTCTCACACGTTAAAACTGTTCTAAGGTGCTTCTTCCTTCGAACACTTAAGTTGTGGAATGAACTTTCTGTCGAAGTTTTCGCTAGGGACAGTATGGGATTCTCCTAGAAAGTCATTACATTTTTAAAGAGTCGGCAAGTAATATCCCTGATTGTTGCATTTGATGATTTTTACTGTTATATACACACCAGAAGAATTCCCAAACTCATCCCAAAGTTCCCTAAGCAACTGATCCTCTTCCTCGCTAAATTCTTTCGGCACTCTCTCTTGGAAGTTCTCTCTATTGCTGCGTTTGGTCGGTGCACGAAAGATGAGGCCAAGTTCTTTAAGTTTTTTTATAATACTGCGTCGAGTTCGTGTTTGGTCTATAAGGTTTTCTAAAATCCAATCGATAACATCTGAAACGAAATGTTTGTACTTAAACAATGGAAATCTAGTGAAACAAACATAAATTCATGTTTATTATTTTAAGCTATTAAAATAATTTCTGTAAGACTAATATTAATAATTGTAAAATAAATGAAGTCTCCTACTTTCAGAAATAAATTGATACAACAAAATAATGGACAAATTAAAAAAATCTTTGAATCTCGACCCAAAAAATGAGACTTTATTCGGTTGTCTCTATCACATAATAAGGTCGCTGCATATATACTACCGCAATACCCCGTGCTTCTTATTTTAGGGATCCGACGTAACTAAATAAAAAAAAACGCCTACCCTGGTTTGTTGCTGGATTTTTCTGATTTTCCATGTACAAATTACGTAGTTCATCCTCTTGTTCTTCACTCCATGCTCCTTTACCGACTTTATCTCTGTTCATAAAAATATAGATATGTATACAAAGTATGTTACAAATTATTCAGTAAATTATATACACCGAGAAACTATTATCCAATCTAAAAAACTATATAAGACAAAGGTTCAAAAATTACTTTTGGTCCGTGTAGAGGTCATATCCAAGTTCTATTTCTGCAGCATCCTTTGATGTTTTCCAAAATAGCAGTTCCATAAATACTTTATTGTTTTTCGATGCTATTTCAGTGAACTTCCTTATTATGAATAAAGCAAACTTTTCCAATTCCTGTTTATGCAATTAAAGATATAAACTTATTACACGCATAATGAGGATATATTTGTTTAACCATTATTATAAACCTTTCTAACAAGTAGTTGTCGGTGATTCACCGTACGATGTATTATTGTTTTATTTCTCTCTCAGATTTTCTTATTTAAGGTGAACATATTTTGAAACTTTATTATCAGAGGTCGGAATTGCAGTTAGAATCACGGATCTAGAGGTTTCAAGGTCATATCATGCGCATGTACACTGAGCCACATCAGTGTTTCAAATGTAGTTTATGTCTATATTCATTATTACAATATTTCACACATTTTTTTACTCAAGTGAATCTAGAAATTCACCAATTAGCCAATCCCGATCCCCGCGTCATATTAAAACCAATATTTTTAATTATTATTAAACCGAGCAAACACATGCGGGGTTAAGGTCCAATAGTTGCCAATAGACGAACAATACTCTGCGCAGATGACTTTGAACCAGCAAGATTCATGGTTCGAACTGCACGTAGTTTGTTTTATGTACTTGCAACCAAAATTTTGATAAGAGCATGGACATTCCCGGAATTTTCTGAATATAGGGAACGGCAATTATTTGTCAAAAGTATTTGTGTTTACTATCTTATGTACCATGATGGTTTTTAGGGTTGTATCGATATCTGGGATAAATAAAACAAAAACACTCAATAGAAACTGAAATTCTGAGATTTGAGGATTATTCATATTATTCTTCAAATCACACTGCCTAATACCTTTGTTAGAAAGTGAAAAATAAAAAGTAGTTTGTATTACAATATTTTATTTCTCTCCCTCAAATTTTCTTATATGAGGAAAACATATTTTTAAATAATTATATTTTAACCCAAAAAAAAATTTAATTTCTCCCTTCCTGAGATTTACCTATTGAGAATAAATATATTTTTAAACAATTGTATTTTATAATCACACAAAACCATATACTTACAGCTGACTTATCATCAAAACAAAAATTACCAACCTTAAACTGAGGCAAATGATTATCAAGTATCCTCTGAAATATCAAAAACAAAGTCCCTTGAAACATCATTGAGGGTAGTTTGCAATCCCATGCAATTCTATGGAGCATTTTGATAGCACAATGGTTAGTGTGGAAAAGGTTTTTGTCGAAGAGCTCTAGCAGGGAAACGCAAGAGCTTACCACTTTCGGTTGGCAAAACCTACGAAAAAATTGATAATTTTGACATAAGTACATATAAACATAAATAATTCGATGGCCTATATACTTAAACGTTATGGTAAAAGCTCGAAATGTGGTAATCGTTCAGAATTTTGTCAGCTAAGTATATTTGGCCCCAGCTTTTTTTCTTTACTGTATACGAAAAGAAGTTGAACAACACTAATTCGTCATCATTATATTATTAGGGTTCAACTGTTGGCCATAGGCCGCAGAAACTCTCTTTACAGCGTGCAGCTCTTTACCGCCTGCACCCTTTACATGGGTCATTCGTCCGTTTGGCGTGCTCGCCACTTGAGAGCCTTTTTTTCCTATCTGCCATCGGTTCGAGCTAATAATTTTTTAAATTTCTTAAATAGTTATTTCTTAAATATCATATTATAAACTACAGAGCCGAATCCAAACAATGAATACAACCATATTTTACCTCTGAACGAAGTCTTTGAAATCAAAATCTGTTTCCACTACCGAATTGGATTGTCCTCCTTCCTCATCTAAAATAACAAAATATTTTTTTTTTGTTACTATTTTCAATGACAACTGATTCTTTAACTTAAGATAGAAGTAAGAAATTTAATGCTACATAAACTAAAGGATTTACCTTCTTCTTCCTCATCATCGTCATATTCAGAATTTTCCTGAGTTTCATCGTGATCTATGGGTATTTCTGCAAAAAAAAATGTATTAAATATCAATACGAAAAGTCTAATTTAATTTAACAATCCATTTTCGTACATTTGTATCTAATAGAGTTCTCGAAAATAGTTATAACGATTTCGATCTAATTTGGTTTAGGGTGGGTTTCGGGGATGGCAAATAAATCCAAACTACAGCTCAAACAACGGATAAGGAGTTTCAAGGTTTTATGATGCGCATGCACATAAAGATACATAAGTGTCTAAAATGTAGTTTTTATCTATGATACAGAAGGCGAACAAACGCACGCGAGGTTACAGACCAACAGGTGAATAGAAGACGGAGAACTACGGAGGTGACCTTGAAACCCCAAGAACCGTGTTTCGAACTGTAAGGCCAATAAGATGAAATCCAAGAATATAATAAAAAGAAAATACGAGAATATTATTAACTCTTTCTTACGCATAAGTGGCGTCATGAATGAATTTAGGGATAAGCGGGAAGTGTGTGGGAGATGGTTAAAGTGCTAACTTCAGAGACACAAAAATCGGTGGCGCGTACTGTACTTTCTCCCTCTCTATCTCTCTTTCACACTCGCAACTCCACTCTCACATTGGCTATACATTGGTTCTGATCTCCAATCGAATCAAGCGCGACCAGAGTAACATTCTGTACAATACAAAATACGCCAACTCGTCGCTTTAATAAACTGCAATAAATAATAAAAAAAAAAAAAACATACAAACCATTCTGCACTCCGAGATCTGTGTTATATATGGTTTCCAACATACTAAGCTCCTCCGATATTTCGATATCGCTTGTGCCAAAAATTCCTTCCTCTGGCCACACTTCCCTGTAAAATGTACATTTTAACAAAAACAAAGTAATAAATTAAATGATTCAATAATTGTTTAAAATGAAGTTCTAACCTGGCAGATCTTAGCAGTCCTACGGCGTCTTCAAATTGATATTCACGCATTGACTTCTGAATTTTCTTCATACATTCCTCTCTGCAAAATTAAAATATATATTAAATTCATAAAATTTGTTTAGCAACTGAGTCTAATAAATATTTCTTTATCAACATACAATGACCGACCGATTAAGTCTTGACTAGATCATTTTATTTGACTGCCTTAGTGGCTCAGTTGGTAGTGATCCTGCCTACTAAACCAAGGGGCGTGAGTTCGATTCCTACACATGACAAAGATTAATATGATAAATATTTGTGTTTGTCTTGGGTCTGGATGTTAATAAGGCGCTGTTTAATGTTAAAAAATATTTTATTATCATTAACTTTGGTTACTTTTATTTGACCCATTTGACAGCAAAGTAACAGAGCTAATACTTCATTCTACAATATAACAATGACAATGTGACCTTTTTTTTATATTTAATGAATTAAATCAAAGGTTAAATCAAAAGCTAGCGCATCCCCCCTCAGTATATTGAGTCACGCGCCACGCGTGTATGTGCACGGCATGAACGACTGACGTTCAAGGTCCGCTCTGCCCACCCGCAAAGCTTTAAACTAATCTGACCTAAGCATGATTAGGCACCCGAGTCCCCGACTGTACACTGTTAACAAACATTTTGACCTTGATCTACTGTCCAATCCTTACTTACTTTTAATAGTTCGTCAGGAACTTGCAATGAGGATA
This sequence comes from Apoda limacodes, assembly GCA_946406115.1. Lineage (NCBI taxonomy): Eukaryota > Metazoa > Arthropoda > Insecta > Lepidoptera > Limacodidae > Apoda > Apoda limacodes. Next base: position 13,269,112 of record OX291553.1, on the reverse strand, counting down.
TATTATTCTGTCCCAGGTATTTTATATACGTATGGAACATAAATGATACTACCTTTTCCAAATTAGCGTAGTAATCGTTATAGCGATTTATTATTATTAGATACTTATATCTACAGTCCAAAAAAATAAACGAATATGTCTACTTTAACGAGAAAATTACGTTCATACAGTATTTGTACAAAAAGCTTAACCAATTCTTTTTTTTTTACAGGGCAGCTTGAATTCCAAAATAATAAACCGGGATGTTCGATGACAGAAAGAATAGTATAAACATACTTTTGTTGGTCTATGGGAAGATCGGATGCAGCGTCAAAGGGTGGAGGACACTCATCCACTCCAGCGCTAAACACAGCTGCGAGCTGCGCTCTCACCTCCTCCCACGCAGGGATTTCTGGGGTGGATTCAACTGGCCTCTGTTTCTGTGCCTTTTGCTTTGGCTCTGTAAAGATAACGGAGTTTTAAAATTACATATCCAGTCGAAAACCAAATAAAACTTATTAATTATTATTGTTTGGTCATAAAGGCAATGCATGCAGATGCAAATGCAGACGCATAAACGGTTCATTACGAATGGCAATTGTGTATACAGGATTCAGTCATAGCTTTTATTTTAAGTTATTAAAGCGATATGTTTTATTAAACAATGTTGGATAACAGTGTGGGTTGCACAATAATTTATTCAACTTTTTAATTTGTGTATTAATTAAGTTCAATTGAAAAAACTATTCATTATATATCCCCAATAAAGAAAAAAAAAACTAATTTCGACTAAAAAATCTTATCAATGTAAAAAGGAAACTGCGGCGAAAGTATTTTTTAGGGCTTTAACACATGATCCATATAATAAAAAAGCTTTTAAATAAGAAAGGGCACTAAAGGTAGGAACAAGTGCTTTTGATATATGCAAAAATCAAATGCAAAAACTACTTCTAATAACGAAAATCTTACTTTTTGATTTTGATTTCTTTTTTCTAATTTTCTTCTGAACAACCAATCCCGTCTTCTTGCAATAATGTTCCAACATTTTCAAGTATAAATGTACTGTTTCTATTAAATCTACCAAATAGGACCTTAAAAAAAACTCAAATTAAGAAAGGCTGAAATTCTAAACATACTAATAATATTTAAAGAGACTGCAAATTTATTTGAAAAGTTAACTCGAAAATTTGTGTACGGAAAAAAACATCATTCGAAGCTACTGTCTCCTACCAGCCTTCAATCATCCCCTGGTTCCCTACCTGCCTATTCTCACGTTGCACACCTTGAGCACGCCCGTTTTGGACATTAGACATCACGCGGGCCAGTGCAAATATCGGACTTTACACACAGTTTTTTGGCGTATGCCGGTTTCCTCGCGATGTTTTTCTTCGCAAGTAGTGTAAAAGAACAATATTTAATCATTTAAAAAAACTTATTGAACAGAACGCGAAGCAGACGCTGAAACCACTAGGCCACCACCTACCTCGATTATTCGATTCTTGGGGTCTTTCAGGTATGTGGACAAAGTAGATATAAGTACAGTATAAAGGTTTGTTGTTACTGCTTTATCTTATAATTAGTTACTTCACAGATTTTTAAGAGACACGTGTTTGGCATCAATCTTTTTATTTACTACACAATTAGTAATTATATTACACTTTCAGTGAAACCCCTAGCGCGCGAGTCTCAATCCCCAAGGCCTGTTTTTCATGCCATATATTTTTACTACTTTATAAAAAAAATTATATACCTTGGCATTTTGTTTTCATCATAATTGAGACACGTGTATAATACAAACTCTCTGTATTCCAATACATAAAAGATGTTACTCTTCAAAACTTTAGCTGATTCCTTGACAGTAGGATCATTACTCTTGTCCATAGCTAATAAAGTGTTAAGTAACTCTTTGTAGGCCCTAAGAGATATATGCAATCGCCTGACCCAAGGTGAAAATTTCTTCTTTTCTACTTTTATCATGTCATAATATTTCTCCATTTGTTGTTGAACATAGTGGAACATAGGTACAGATATTGTTTCACTGAAAGTAAAATATTACACTGAAATATTCAATTATTAATTTTTGAAGTGAAAACTTCTTTAGCGGCGTTGTGTACTTTTTTGTGATGGGTAAAAAATGTTAAACTCGCGTCAGTACACGTGACCTGATCGAAAATTGAGTGAGTGAGTAAGACGGAGGGGGAGTAGGAGAGGAGGTATCCTCCTCTCTTCCTACCCTGCGGCGAAAGTTCTGAAGTGTTAAATTTTTAATGTAATATAAATTGTCATGTTTGTGTACGACAGCGCAATAAATAAATGTTGTATTTTACCACATAAATGATAGAACTTTTAACTGATAATTAAAGCAATTCATGCAAAATTATTCCCTAACCATTCCTAAATAATAAAAATGCACAACGTTAATATTCAAGTTTCCACTTGTGCCGGCACTCCCGGAGTGAAACCCTGTTTTTTTACGTAAATATCATGTACACAGGAAAATGAGTTAATACAAAGGTATCAAGAAAAACTAAAAAGTTGTATGTAAGGCTTTGTTTTATAATACTGTTTTCGCTGTCTACTAATAAAAACTTTCCGACAGTTTCCGAATGTATATTCAATACTTTTTTGATTTTCAAATAGGACGTTAAATTTAAAAAAAAATTGGTGAACCGGTGAAATGAACCACTCATACGAACCAATTTTTTCATCTTGCTTGTTCAATTTATATTTTTACTCTAAAAAAACTGTCGTTTTGGAACACTAAATATTGTACATCTTAAAATACTTCTTTCAATACAGTTTAGAAAGAATCCTGAGGTATTTATACAATAATAATTTCAATGCAATAAAGTTTAGGAATTAAATGTAGCAATTCTAATTATTACCTGATTAATCCGACTTGAAAATTATGTCCTCTATTAAATTCCATAAAGAATTTCACTGCCCACAAATAATACGATTCATCGTTTTGTTGTGCTTTAGCTCGTACTAACACATCTTTCACATAATGCATCAGAGAATTATAAGAACTGTTTAAGAATTCGATACAAAATTCTTTCAGGAACAATCTGTAATAATATTTTGAATAAAAATTGTTAAAAGACCTGATTTAATAATTAATTTGTACCTAATACGCGCGATTTAACTTTGACCGACCCCGTCACATACAAACTTTCTAAGCCTCTTTTAAATCCTGTCGTATTAAGCGGTGAAAATTCGAAAGAACCCCTTATACAATATATATACTTGTAAGTACATCCAGTAGAAGCTATATCCAGAAGCATAAGAAAATGGGTGAAAAGATCATAAATAAAGAGACCGGCACCTCATCATCTCGACACAGGATTCGAAAATGGTGGCCTAATTCACAGCCAGCGTGGCGTTATAATAACTTTACACTCCAACGTTTAGGTACAGTTTCGGACGCAGCAGGAAAGAGTAGATTTTTTTCTATACTACCTAGGCGGCAAACAAGATTACGGTCGACCGGATGTAAAGCGGTCACTGAAGCCTATGACCACTAGCAACACCGGAGACATTTCTCTCGAGTTGTAGTCTCTTTCAAAACCTTATCACTTATTCCTTGAAAACCCCCATATTGTAGTCCCCAGAGAAAACCTTGGTCTTCTCAAGCCGTAATGTAAGTAAACATTCAGGTTCCAAGGTGTGAGGATGAATGGTGAGCGGCGCGATCATACAAAGGAGTCGTGGGTATCATTCATTCATTAAAAAAAAACAGTATTTTCCGTGACGCTAGTCCCCAGTATACACATTCACTGCACTAATACAAAAACTACTCAAAAAAAACATGATTTGAAGCTACAATATTATTTTTGTAACAATTCTGACACATACCTAACAGCAAAAGCAGATCTTCTTTCAAGAGTTCCACTTTCTACTGGTCTCCTGTTCTTTGGTTTGACAAGCTTGGCTTTCTTAGTCCCACTGAAGTCTAAATTGGATATTTTGTTTAAAGGTTTAAAGCATATTATCTCATTGTCTGATATAGACTTCATATTTTGTACTACATACGTGCCGCCGAACCGTGAATGCCTGTGGAAATTATAAAAAATTTAAAAAATATTGTAAAAAAAAATTATTACACTTACAGTACGAATTTTATATGTACTGTATTTTTCATTCTAATCCCAATTCACAGAAGAATTATTTCCATCTCTCTATCCATCTATATTAATATAGATATCTATCAATTTGTCTCAGAAATATCAAAATTATCAGCATTTTATCCATCATCAACCTGTTGGTGGCTATTTCCAGAATACTTCCTTAACTATCCAACTTATCTGAGATTTTTGGCATATATCAGTATCCATTGGTCTTTAATACTAATAAATCCCAGATTTATCATCAATTTTCCATTATCAGCCGACTTGAGTAAATAGATATTTCCAAATGTGATCTGGAATTTTGATGAAAGATGTTTTCTTTATTCCGTCAAGTTGTTTAAGAAATCTTAAATATATTAAACTATCCATCATCCCTACCTCTGTACTCCAGGACAACATCACCTTCAAACTAACTCTGTCTACAATCTGAATAAGTTACATGAAAAAACAATACCATCCTATATACCTAGAAATGCCAGTTAAACTTTTTAATATCCACTGAATAACATTTTATATATCAAAAATAGTTATATTGGATTCAGGTAACAGACAGATTATTCAAACATTATAGATAATAAACATAAAACTGAACAGTGGATTGGATACCTTGATGCTGAATATTGCTTAACTTTGTTGTTTCTTTGTCTGGTCTCTGATAATCGTATTGTAAGCAACTCTTGTTCATCTCTTAATTTTTCGTCAACACTTCGCTGCAATGCCGCGTCAGCCAAACTTGTAGGATTTTGTTCCCTCAATAAATGTGAAATTATCTCAAGAATATGCATAAAATATTGTTTTTCATTTTCTGAAGACATGTATAAAATTATGTCTAAAATACCTGACTGGTTTAGTGCCCAAAGAACCTAAAAGAGAACAAGTATAATTTTATAAATATTTCATTGCATTTGACATTCTTACAACTTGACAATTGCTAGATTAAACAATACTGTCTACTGTAGTAAAGATGTAGCAAAAGAAGTGTGCCAGTTGTAACAAGTGGGAGTCCTTGGTCTCTGCCTCACACTCTGGGAAACGGGTGTGATGTTATGTATGTATGCTTATGATAGGTAATTAGCCACATTTCATTACTCAACTATTTGTTGCATGAATTAAGAGGAAATAGCTCAACCAATTTTAAAAAAAATTACTTCACCTTAAAGGTAATGTATTATTCTGTGTCTGTATGGTTTTATATTTGTATAGCTATATTTATATTTCTCAAAAATGGGTTTTTATATTTGTATAGCACACATCTAAAGATCTCATAAAAAAGAGTCATTTTTTGGACTTTTGCAGGGCCCCAGTTTTTCATAGGAATGGCATATCAAAAAAGCACAACATACAGACATAGTGGTTGTGTATATCATACTTAAAAAAATAACAGCTCTAATGCAAAAATCTAGGAAGGAAACAGGGGAATATATTCTTATGGTGAAAAAGATATTTCCTCTTAACATAAGTACTTCATCCTGTATAAGCCCCAATAAAATCCTTTTTTTTTGTGATGACTTTTGTGTGATTGAAGCATTTTTTTTAATATTTTAATTAAGTACAGGAAAGCTTATTGTTATTTATTTCATGTCTTGATATAAATCCATTATACCTTCATAATAGTAAAGAAATATGTAAGTTATTAAAGAGTCTGAACATTATTTTGGAAAGCAATACAAGAACTTGGTCAGTAAAACAAAAAGGAATACTTAACCAGGTCTCACCTCATCATGTACACTGGCATCATTTTCGGGTCTTCTCTCTCTGTCTAAGTCTGCTGGGACATGTAACACATTTCTGATAAGAATCAAGATTCTCTCAATGATTAATCCTGTATCCTCATCTCTTTCACTCCAGTCCTAAACATTAACAGACTAGTATTTTCATGTAAACAAAAATGGTTACTATTAAATTGGAAATAAAAACATTCATATAATTACTTGCATGAAAAATTGTAGAACATTGCATAGCTCAAAATTTTTAGGACTTTTCTTGAAATCCACACACAGAAACATTATTTTAACAGTTTAAAACATATAATTTTCAAAAAATACAAGAAATACTTTATTTTATGCAATTAAATGTTACAACATGGACAGATATTAGGCCCAAAAGGTACTAAGGTAAAGTTTTTAAAAAAGGTATGTAAGTTATAAGTATTTTTTTTTATAAACACTTTTGAATCATGCAATATTACGTTCCTGTCAAATTTTTACATTCACTTATTGATAGTGTTAGTATCTCACTCTATGGTCACTACTTTTCTAATGACCAATGAAGCCATTATATCAATTTTAAAACATCAAGATATATTGTAAAATTAAATAATTTTATTGGTTTTCAATTCTGTATCACATACAATATTTTTCTAAATACATAACATTACAATAATTCAAGATTGTTCTATAATTGACATTATATGAATTGTAACACCTAAATTCAATTGATTAATTTGTGACAATTGTTTATCTGAACAGTATTAATGAAAATATATAAAAAAAACCGGCCAAGTGCCAGTGCCATTATCTATAAAAGCGGCTAAAAAATCACGTTTGTTGTATGGGACTCCCCTTAAATATTTATTTTATTCTGTTTTTTAGCATTTATTGTTAAAGCGGGAACAGAAATACATCATCTGTGAAAATTTCAACTGTCTTACTATTACGGTTCATGAGATACAGCCTAGTGACAGACAGATAGACAGAGAAGTCTAAGTAATAGAGTACCGTTTTCTACCCTTTGGGTACAGAAACCGTAATAACAACAAACTTCTATAAACATAGATTATTTGCTTTATAATTATCTGATTTATTTTGTTTTAGCTAGGGCATGCAATTATCCATGGAAATTTAGCATCCGGATAGCTTGGATAATTCTAGTAAAAATAAAAGTATTCAGATATCCAAAAAATTTGGTATTTGGATGAAAAAGAGTTTGAATATATCAATTAATGATACAAAAACATGCAATAAAATGAGACATGCGATATCATCTCCAAACGTATGGCTAAACTGAAGGGGTTTTTCTTGCAAAATATTGTAGCGGTTTTCAACTTCCCTTCCTCTTATTCTGGATAAACTCAAATTCCGGAATGATTTACCTCCTAGCTTTGGGGAATGAATGTTCATTTATGTAACGTCTGTTTTTTTGCTGATTTCCACTCATTAACAGTTATAGAAAATGTATGGGCCTTGGGCTTTGATAGCCAAAATTCTTTTTTAGGTAATTTTTTTGCTCTTCTTGTTGAACTAGGCGAGGAAAATATTTCCACACTCATGAAACATCAGAACCACTGCCAATATTTTTTTCAAAAACTGTATTGTTTTTGTTGTATTACACGGAATATTATAAATACAGTGTAAACTCTTTATAACTACTCTCTATAACCTAGAAAAGAGCACAATTTGGTTGATTTACCTTAAAACCCACACATTGATACACTCTTTATAGCGCAGCAACCATTCTCTATTATGAAGAAGTATAAGTAGTTCATATTTGGACACAGAATATATTCATTATCGGTGTTATTGTCTATTTTATCTTATCCAGTACAAAAGACGCCGACTAAACCTTTGAGGGCCCGAAACTTCTGAGGTCCTAAACAGCGGCCTTGCTTTTGTTATTGTTAATTGCCTTGAACACGTGCATCATTATGGTTGGTTACCTTGAAAATGGTAGTCTCGAACTAAACACACCAGGTACCTATCGTATTATCAGTCGTAAACAAACTTTGAATCAGTTAACATGGCAGTAAAAGAAAAGCGTTGTGTGTTGACGAAAAAGTTTGTGTGATATATGCGATTAAAAATGAGAAAAGAAAAGTGATGTTGGAAGAAGTTTTGAACTAAGTCAATCTACTGTTGCTTTTCTGGTTTGGTTGTTTTTCTTTCCTTACTCCATATAACAATAACTCTCTATAACAATAAAAACTGCTTGGTCCCTTGAGTTTCGTTATAAAGAGTTTACACTTTAAAATTCTAAATTATTTGGATAGTGGTGCGAGTACATATTATCCAGTTATGAAAATCATTGATATCCAGATAATTTGGATATCTGGTTATGCAGATATAATACCCTAGTTTCAACATATTCTTTTACTATTTTTGCTCGTTTGATTAAGAGTATATGTCGAAGATAACAAAAAGAACAATTTTGCACATTTTACATGTATAGTTATACCTCACTTTAGACATTGAACCCATTTTTGTTATTTTATCTTTTCACACTCAAATTAAATTCTGGTTCTTTGCACACCAGTGGTTTTGTGTCGATCAAACACTGCCCAAATGTTTTTTTTATAAAATTTAGCCAGTCCTTCCACCATACATTAAGGATTGACTTTCAAAAGATAACTGTGTTGTTAAGATAACATTATGAAATGGCATACTAACAATCTCCAATATCTTGGCTAGCTTCTTAGCAAACACATTCCATGTCTCCACTCTTGTAAATGACTCTTCCTTGTAAAATTGCAAATGTGTTAATATTTCTAAATAATTGTGCCGAGCAGTTCGTTCAACAGGCACCTCCTCTCTGTACAATAACAGTGCTGGATTTGTTAGATTGACTAGAAGTCTGTAAAAAATATTAAATACAGTTTTTAGCCCTTTATTTACTTAGTAGAGATCACTATTAAAAATTAAGTTTAATCCACAAAGAAAATAGGTGATTTTATGTTACTTTCACCAAAGACCATATTACCCTGGGAGCCAGAAATATGGCTGATAAATGCTCAAAATATGCATGAAAATTTCCAAAAGAAAGTATTTCATTAGTATGTATTTGAAGGTATTGGCTAATTCATATAAATTTATGATTGTTTAACAAATTGTTACTTCTGTAAAAATAAACAATCCTGGCCAACAATGGTTCAAAATATTTCTGTAAGTGGAATGTGACTGGTAACTCATCAGCTTAGAAAATTAGACAGAATTTGAATTTGGTTGCTATGTTAGCAGCATGTGGCTAATAGATTTTGCCAGCTGCAATTCAGGATTTTATTTATTTACAAGATGTTTCACTAAAGAATATTAAAATTATGGTAAAAATATATACCACCTCCAGATTATATGAAAACAATTATGGTATATATCTCTCTTAAAAAGCTTTTAAACACTATATACAAATGTGGAAGTTGAATACATCAGAATGCAGAATGTTCTATGTGCACCAAACAACCCAGCTTAATATATATCAATGTTAGCACTAGCATTCGCACATTCCATGCATCTGTTACATTCATACACAACAAAGAACCCCTGCCTTCACTAAGTAGGTAGTACTACTACTTCTAATATTTTGGATCTTACTAGCACCAAAATGAGAAGTTTGTGATATTAATTTATGCAAAAAAAATAACTTACCTCAATAAAACATGCAAATTAAACATAAGTATGGTACACAAAGGTATGGCAAACAATAAAAACAAAACTAGAATATCCACAAGATATTGGACAAGTACCTTCATGGTCAGAGATGATTATGAGAAGTTACCTGAGAGTGACATCAAAAAGGTCACCATTCTCCCAATGGTCTATTAACATCGGCAAAAGGTCTGTTTGTAAAACCTTAGTTCTGCCAAAATGTCTGCGTATTTCATGATCTTCACCATCTCGACGAAGGTATCTTATTAAATCTTTGACAGTGTTCAATGAAAACTCATCTATTAGGTACTTTCCCGTTCTTTTGTTAAAAGTGCCTAATGCATTGCAAGTAGCGGAAAGCTCGGCAGATAGCAAAGAGCTCATTTTAAACAGTTTCTTTTATTAATCAGACTTGAATATGTACCTATTCTGTACTCTATACATGTTTCTCTAAAACAAATAAATCTTGCAATACAAATTGTTAAAAAAACAAATTAATAAATACCAGCTTTAGACAGTACTTTATAGTAAAGATCATTTAAGTTTGTTGTACATATTCCTTAACCCAAATATAATTATTTTCTACAATTTCAACTTAACTTACACAAAAAACCGCGAATATTTTGTTTGTTTTTGTTGTTTAGCAGTGTTGCCAAATCTATTCCAGTCAGTCGCCAATTTAGCGCGAAGTAGCCTAAATTAGCCAAATGGCTTTATATTTATTTCTGATAAAGAAGCCTAAAATAGCTTTCATAAAAGTTATGAAGCCTGCCCTGTTTATCCTATAAAAAAATCTCATTTTAATATACCTACTGACCTTTTGACCACATCTATGTACCATTTGACCTCAATAATAATTCGTTTATTTAGGGCATTATTAAGCTAAAAGCTTTTACAATTGCATTTGCTTTTGTGCTATCTCTTACTGTTTTGTAGAAAGATCTATTTGCTATCCTGCTTTCAGTGTGACACGATTGCCAAATTGCAATCTAAAAAAAACAGGCCCCTAGTTAACAACTCACAAAAACTAAAAATCGGTCAAGTGTGAGGCGGACAAACAATAACAAAAAGTGTGCCGCTAAGAGCGCGTTCGTTTTGCGATGCAGAATCATTATTTTTATTACTTTTGTCACCTGTCATCCGTTCGTTTAGCATTGGTATCAAAAATATCAAATTTTAGTATCTACAGACAAACATGACAAACTGTCATGCGTTCATTTACGATATTTTTGTTATTTTTGTCACTTTTGCCACCGAAATAGAGCGAGATAGAGCTCGTTAAACACTTTTAGGATCAATGATACATTTTTTGACATCGTGTATAGTTTAGAAATAATCGAGCAAGATCACTTACCGTTTCCACTCTGGGCAGAGAAAGAGCCAAGTAAGAAAAACAACAAAAACGATAATAGAAACGTTAGTATTCGACCAAGTATGTAAGTTGCATATTACTTGGCAAAGTTATACATTAAAGATAACTTCTTTACTCGGTCGGGTATCAGCATTTCTATAAACTGAATATATAAAGTTAGATTAGAGCTAGGGATTGATGTTCGATGATTATCTATGTTGCTATGTGTGAAACATCGAAATATCGATGTCATAGACACATAATCGAAAGTCAGATATAACATCGATGTTCGATGTTTAACTGACACTAAACATTGATGTTTTACCTACCTAAATAAAACACAGAAAAATTAAATATATTGTCTCAGTTAGTTTAGACATTCTAAGGGATTTAAAATGAAGGTCAAAAGGCAGCAATCTCTATATTTATATATATATTGCAGGATAATCGAAAAAAACTAATTATTGCGAAAATCCTAGACATTTGCAAACGAACGCTTTTTACAACACGAGTTTTATAATATTCCGAGCTATTTTTAGGTTTATTACAAAAATCCGAGTTTATTTTAGGATTATTGCAAATAACTACTCACGTTGTCACGTTTCAAGAAGTGGTTGGTATGAACTTTGTAAACTAACAGAAGTGCCTATTGGTTAATTACTACGTATCTGCTTCACGATCAACTTCTTTTATAGTGAAATTGTTCTATCTGGTGTTTATAGTTATTCATTGTAATTTTATTAAGAAAAAAGTCTAAATAATTTCTTCGAAGAGATCATAGCATGAGTATAACAACAAATAATTAAAACCAGGCAGCTAGCTATTATTAAGCGAAACAGTAACACATATATTTGTTGGTAACGATATTCAAACGTCAGGCTTGGTCAGTACCTAATTAGATCGGTGACCGGTTAGCGGCACACTTTTCGTTTTTGTTTGTGCGCGAGTCCGACTGGCACTTGGCTAGTTTTTTTATATTTTTACAAATGAAGGGTGAGGATGGTTCCATGGTTTGATTATTAAATAATCAAAGAGTCCATGCATGAAAATGCAGGCGCAATAAATCTTCACGTCGCAACCATGCAACGGACTGACTTTCACAGAGGTAGCTGGAGGGACAGAGAATTACATGAAATTGAATTTATCACGGTTAATCAAGGGCTTCTGGTAGGAATCACACGGCGATAACCGAATTTTGTGCGGAATCACTAATGGGATGGGAATTTATTGTGTTATTAAGAACAAGCCTTGGAGCTGTTACAATTAAGCTGGGAAAAGTTGATAAGTGTTACTACTGACGGAGGTAAGAACATGAGCGGCCATAACAAAGGTTTTGTAGCGAAAATCATTACCAAACATAAAGACTCAGGATCAGCTGTACCCTTGACATTTCACTGTATTGTTCATCAAGAGGCGCTGTGCGCCAAGGTTTTATCTTGGATAGAAATAATGGCCATAGTCATACCTACTGTAAATTTTTTTAAAAAAGGGGCTCACACACCGTCTGTTCCAAAAGTTCCTGAAAGATCTGCAAGCTGACTATGGTGACGTGGTTTAGTCGAGGTGCCGTTCTAAAAAGGTTTTTTGAACTGAGGAAAGAGATTCGAGATTTTATGGAGATTAAAGAAAAGCCAGTTAAATAGCTTTCTAACAACCAGTGGATTTCAGATCTTGGTTTTCTGACTGATTTAGCCGGCGAACTAAATAAGGTCAACAAACGATTGCAGGGAAAAAACAAGTTAATATGTGAGATGTATTCAGATGCATTTTAAATTGAAACTGAAACTAATTATCATGCATATTGACAAAAGAAAGCTCGACCATTTTCCCAACTGCAACGAAGCTGTTGAAAAAGCTGAGAAGAGTTTTGGATGGCAAAACACTAAATGGAAAATATGTTGATACAACTCCAAACTGAGTTTGAAAATAGATTTGCTAATTTTAAAAAGATGGAGATTTTCCAAAACCCTTTCGCAGTTTATATTAATGTTGTACCAAGCAAATAAAATTAACATAGTAGATTTGCAAAACAAACCTGCCTCTGTCAAAACGAAATTCAAGGAAAGCGCTAACTTGGTACATTACTACAAAAGTTTGGATTCTAACTTCAAGAAATCAGAAAAGTTTTTTCAGCAGATAATTACAATGTTTGGTAGTAGATATATGTGTGAGCCGACTTTTTCAATGCTATACTATCGAAAACACAAGCATTGTTTTCGATTGACCGATGAACATTTCAAAGTCAAAGTCAAAGTCAAAATGGTTTATTCAAATAAGGATTTTACAATCACTTCTGAATCGTCAAAGTTATAAAATATTATTTTTTGAACCCTCCCACCTTCCCGCCGGTTCACAATGTTGTTGATTTCTACCGAGAAGAATCCGGCAAGAAACTCGATAGTTACTCTTTTAAAAACACTTAAATAAACTAAAATACAATTAATGTTTTAAATAAAAGATTTTTAGTCGTACAATTTTATGATACCTATGCATCCTGTAATTGAGCATCATCAGTCCCAAGGATTTTTATCATTAACATAGTCTGAAATATTGTAATATGCCTTTTTACAAAGTACCTGCTTGATAAAAGATTTAAATTTACTTATTGATAGATTTTGAATTTTATTGGGAACTTTGTTGTAAAAGTGTATACATTGCCCCATAAAAGAGTTACTTATTTTGTGTAGACGTGTATCATGCACCAACAGCTTATTTTTACTTCTAGTATTTACTTTGTGAACGTCACTTCACGCAATTTAGATGCGATACTGCGCGTTTCTACGTCTAAAATGGTAGCAGACATTAAAAAACTTTTAAGTCACGGACAAACTCAAAAATTGCATTAGCTTTATAAGTCTTACTTAATTTGGTACTTATTACATTAAAAGGAGAGTAACAATTAATATGGTTAAAAATGCACAAATTAGTTTTATCTAAAAAAATGTGTTTAAAAGATGAAAGTACCTGGAAGACCCAGCTTTGCTCGTTTTTTTTACAACGCCATCTATTGTCAAGTAGCTTTAGTGTTGCTGTGTCGGTAAAAAAAAGTATTACTACTCTCCAATACATGTCAGGAAGTCATATTTTTCAGTTTATCATTGCCTGAAAACACGGATAAAACGCAGTTTCTGAAAATAAAACCTAACTAAATCGATTTATTGCCCCCGAAACCCCCTGCATACTAAATTTCATAAAAATCGTTGGATTCGTTTCCGAGATTCAGATTATATATATATATACTAGCTGACCGGGCAGACGTTGTCCTGCATGATACCGACTGCAGCGCCATCTGCCGGGCTGATTTATGAATCTTAACAATCCAGGGCGCCACCCAAACGCACACAAAAGAAATCATTCAAATCGGTCCAGCCGTTTAGGAGGAGTACAGTGACATACACACGAACAGTAGAATGACATACATATGTACAACAATTGCTCGCTTAAAGGTATTAGATATATCACACACCACCGCACCAATATCCTCATAACATTTGTGGCCTTTATATAAGAAAAGGTTGCTAACCCATGCACTACACGATCAAAATTCAAGTTATTGTAAGTCCTCAAATAACAATATAAATAATGTAAGCGTTTTGTTTCAAGTGACACGACACATGTTGCCACATGAACAGGTAGGGGAGAGTGGGTAACAATGGATCACTTTTTTTTTCAAGCTCCACAAATCCCAAGTAAATAATTAATCTATGATAATTAACTACAAGATATGTCCCTAATCTACAAAACCAGGTGCAATTATTGGTAAAAACGGCACAAGTTTTTTTTAAAAATGGGAAATGATAAACTGTGACCCGTGGATGGGTCACTTTGGATCTTTTCATGGGTGACAGGGAATCGCTTGGGGTACACTGGATCTTTTAAAGAAAAGTTCAATAAAATACCAATTTTCTTCATAATTATTTATTTATTTATATTCTAAGACAGCCTTCTATCACAGTCTTATCAAAAATTAACAAGTCTTTCAAATTATGCTGGTATAAAGAAACCTAAACTAAACATTTTGTTTAAATAAACAACAGTTCTTCTCCTTTCATTTCCACAAAGTTCTCTTCTCTATTCAAATGAACATATTTACTTCTTCAGTAATCATTAACAAACATTTTAATAAGAATTTTGTTAAATGCTAACTCAACTATTAAACATAAATATATTTACTCCTCGAGTACCTAATCATTAATATAAACTTTAATAGGAACATTGTTGATATATCAACTATTAAAAATAAAAATTATTACTTTTTCAGTAATCGTTAACAAAAAATAAACTATAAAAACAAATATTTTCATTTTCTGATATCTCAAAATTGTCTGAGATTCGGTTTGAGGTCAAATTAAATAAGTTTAGCGTAAATTAATGTTAGAAAGATCAACGTTAAAGTTGTACATGCCTTGCTTCCTCTTTGTAGTCCCAGAAAACGTAGGTTTTGGTAAAATCATCTTAATATCATGCAGCGCTACCGTGCCAATATCTGGCACATTTGGCATATGAAAATTTGACTTCCATAGAAGATTTGACTGCTCTTAAGAATATAATCAACTATCTCCTTTTCTTCCGCGTCAGTAAATATCTTATGAACTGCATAATTAGGTGTTAGCCTTACTGGTTTTGCAGGATCAGGGTTTTTTGTAATCTTGACAAGGTATCGATATAAAAAAAATACTATTTATATATTTTTTTAAATTCGCTGTATTTATAAAAAAAAATACTATTATTATCTGTTTTTGTATCCTACCCAATTTTTACAGGGGCATACTCATTAGAATTAAGAAGATCTATGGCTTTAGTCAAATTCTTTGTGTATATTTTAAGAAACAAAATCGATGACATTGAATTGCTAGGAAGAACATTAAAGTTATTTGCACCAGATTCATATTTGAGGATGCGCAAACGTCCGTTGTTTAAAGTCGCTGTATCCCGCACTAACTTGTACCGATTGTCACCGATCCCGCGCGCGCACGCAGCACTGCGAGCTCTACTCGAGGCAGCACCACACTGTGATTTGTTTGTGACAGCAGAGCCAAGATTGATGTTTGAGTGTAAGAGCATGCTCGAACGACGTATATAAGATTTTTTTTTGCTTGTGTGTTTCTTTTTTATAAAATGTAAGAAAATAATATTGTAACGAATTGGTTTTCTGAACTGTAATGTAATGTTGCAACTCATATATTTAAATAAATAAATAAATAAATAAATAACGTTGTGTATGGAATAGCAGTTGATTAAGCCACAGATCTTATTGTTCGGCCATCAGATATAAGTTTTAAGGCGTTACTCATCTGTTCTTCAGTATGAAGACCGATATTGGTTTTTCGTGCCCTATTGCGAGGCATTGTTACTTACGAAGAAGAACAAATCCATTTTAATTTTACGCTATTTATGTAATTTCCACTTGGGTCACACTGGATCACAGTCCGCTGTGACCAAAATGAAAATTATTCACTGTGACCCATAGGCCGGTACGACACAAAAAAATATTCAAAAAATAACTACTTATACACAAGCCAAAATTACATTACCCACAACGGATTTATCAAATAACAAGTTCAAAACATACGACTATCATTTATATTTATTAAAGGGTTGCGATTACGACAAATTTCTAAATTACGTAAAAAAATACTTTCGTACTTACCTACTGGTCTGCGTGTGACAGCACGTGATTCCGCGGCGGCGACTGGCGCGTGAGAGGGGGGTATCGACGAGCAGTAGCCACGCGTTTGCTTGTGTGCGTAAAGCATAAGACGTAAGAATTATAGCGAATAATCCGCTGTGACCCGTGATCCGCTGTTACCCACTCTCCCCTACCTCCAAAAAAAGTTTAATTAGCACATATTTTGTTATACAGCTCAAAAATACCGTCACCGAAAATACTTCTCTTACCTATTTATAAAAAAGTAACTTCGAATATATCTCATTTTCACAGTCACTTAGCTCTGTAAATAGAAATGGCGCCATTCTTCATATTTACGTTTTGATGTAGAATAAGAAAAGTTAACAAACGTTAAGGAAATAAATTGAAGCCGTAAACTCACATTTAAGAGCTGCTGTCTTTCTTCATTGTAGCGAAAGATCAAAAATGTTTTTTTTTTGAATAAAACGTCGTAAAAGTTTTAAGTATCTACGAATTCGTAAGGAGATGGAAATAAGATTGAAGGAATTGTCGGCTTTATTTTCGGTTTTAGGCAATTTATACTTGGGAAGGTCGGCGGTAGCTTAGTAGTTACGGTCGCGGTGTTTGCATCACGTTCTGGGGGGCGGAGATTCGATCCCAGCATGTACCTATGTAAATTATTCGTTTACAATAGGTATGTTATGTTTACTGCTTCAATGCGTTTAATGTCATAGTCCAGCCAAGTCAAAAATACATAAATTTTGATTGACACACTATACAAATCTTGGCTTATTGTTTTTGGTTGGATTATTTGGCATTAAACGCATAATGTGCATAATGTCAGTCAACAAAACGCCACTAATACTGGCTATTCGGTGAACGAAAACATCAAAAAGACGTTTGTATGATACCTAGATTATAGCCCAAATCACCCCAACCTAAGGTGGGAGTAGGCCGTGCTCTAAGTGCTCTAACAGTGGGGACGTATAAGGCTGGTATTCAGGCGCGTAGCCAGGATTTGTATTCGGGGGGGGATGAACAGTGCCAGCCTGAGGCTAGTTGCCAAGTAGAATAGACACGTTTTAAATTGCGGTAAAATGGGTTGAATTGCGACATTTCATGGCGCAAACTAGGACACTGGGCTTTAACATTAACGCGAGCGCGAAATTTTTCGATTCTGATAAGTATAGGTGAATCAATCAATGCTTAAGTGTGTGCACAATAATTCTCACTTACGCATAATGTTGTAATAGTAATCATTCATTTGTAAAAATTAAAAAATTCAAGAGAATTTTATCTTACTGCTAACATAATGATAACTACGATGTTGTATAAAAACCTAGTAATTCTTGCAATAAAAGCCTTTATTACAGATTAAAAAAATGATTTTTTTAGACTTATTTTGAAAAATAAACAAGCAAAAACACGTCTCCATTGTTTAAATTCGCACTTAACCCCACAGATAATAGTATATATCTTGCTTAACCCCCTGACTCGCTCGCCCGACAACCAGGGTTGCCAGGTATTTGATATTGCA
This sequence comes from Apoda limacodes, assembly GCA_946406115.1. Taxonomy (NCBI): domain Eukaryota; kingdom Metazoa; phylum Arthropoda; class Insecta; order Lepidoptera; family Limacodidae; genus Apoda; species Apoda limacodes. Next base: position 13,251,135 of record OX291553.1, on the reverse strand, counting down.
TTCCCTTGTTTGGTGTTCGGTATGGCGAAAATACCGAAATCGTAGTGGTTCTGTTTTTATTTTACACATTTGTAAGTTAAAATCAATCTTATTTAATTCTTGCTATGTAAAAAACTAACAGTTCCTTGGGGTTTTCTGCAATAAACTCTGCAAATTAGCCTAAAATGCAAAGGTATCATTAATATTTTGCTTCTAAGGTAAAAAAAATGGCGTAAAAATAATACAAATCAGTAGGTTCAAACACCTAGTGTTTTGATTCAATGTAAGTAAATGTATGTATTTACACCGTAGAAAAATAGTTTTTCCCTTGCTTGGTATTAAGTTCATCTGGCAACCTTGCCGACAACGCGAGGCTTGCTTGCGGCACTTGTAGCGAGTGTTTCGGCATAAGCAAAGTAGTAGTTTAATACACAGATCCTCGTCCGTCCGGGCCAATATCCGAGCGACGACGACGGTGGTACGGCGGCAAGGTGCGAATGCGCCGAAAAAGTGCATTTGAATATTTGAAATTTCAAAGATTTCGGGAGGGGATACGATACCCAAATCCACCCCTCCGTATATGCGCATGCTGGTATTAGGACGCCAGATAAAGGTGAAAATTTAAAAACATCATACATTATCTAGGTAGGACCTACTATCAGACCACCCTTGGTTTATCAGTCTCTTAAGATACGTGCTATCGAAACTCTAAAATCGTTCGCATTGATGTTTTATAATAAGCGACCATACTAAACTAATACTCTACATCTAATATGGCGATCTAAGTAGTATACCTATGTAATAGGTTAGTACAGACGGAAGAAATAAAATAAAATTTAAAATGCAAATGATTTTTGAAAACAAAGAAACCTTTCAAAATCACAAAGACAATGCAATGAAACTGGCAAAATTTTATAGCGTTCCTTGAACACAGCCTCTCTTGTAGAAAGTCGTGAAAAGGTCGTAAAAGTTGCGCAGTCACGCTGTAAAGGTGCCTAGAATAAAGAAAAGGTATGCAATATAAAATATATGTATATTATCAGTTACTTTTTGACGTGAGCGATTTGAAATGCATGAAATATGAAAATAATGTGTGAAGGTAGGTAACGCTTATTGGTACCTTAAGACTTATTTCCAGCATTTTTATTAAATTATTATTTTAAGATTTTTTAACAAAATTTATGTTTTTTTCAGCTTTTTAGAGTATAAGCTAAAAGTTTGATTGTATGGATATAAGTATTATATTATTTAGGATCCGATATATTTCCAAAGTAATAAAGTAAATAAACAAATTAATTGTCGTCTCCGTTTAGCAGATAATTTTTGATCCCCTTACTAATCTATTTGGTCATGTCTAATGACATGGAGGCTTTGAAACATGATTTTTTTTACAGCAGGAAAACATAAGCACAAAATATAAAACACATATGTCTTAAAAAAGTCTTAACTAACGCATAGCCTGTACATAAGAATTTCGAAAAACTTATGGCCACAATATACAGAGGGTAAATCAGGGTTAAAAATGTATATGGAAATCAGTCATATTTAAAGCTAAATGTTTAAAACTTAGTATTTAGCCTTTAGGTTCCAAATTAAGATTTTACTGTTTTTAGAAAATAATATCCTAAACCATAAAACCTCAGACTTTCTTTTTTTCAAATGTTCCCGAGAACGAAGTCGCTGGTAAGCTAATATATAATAATTCGTAAATTAGTAACAATAATGTTACGTTCGAAAAACGAAATGGAGTGAGCGACGCTTGGCGGTACGGGATTTCAACAAAATCGGTTTAAAAGTTCTTCAAATATCTACTATAGCTCATTCTACGGAACCCTAACATAAAGCGAAACAATTTGCCGGTTTTTAGGGTTCCGTATCTCAAAAGGAAAAAACCCTTATAAGCCTTGTAACCCTTATAACCTAAAGGTGCTTTCCCCCACTGCCCTTCGGTCCTGCTACTTCTCAAGTAGTGCACTTATTCACTCACAGCTAAGCTACGGAATTAAAGAGCAAAAAAATTTTACATTCACATCCCAATACATTTTTCTATAGTTCAATTTGTAAGATTAAACAGAAACCTTATTTGCAGTTGATAAACTCACCGCGACCTATGTCGATGTATTGGAATTGAGACAACAGTTGTCCTGCGGCAAAGTTAAGTTTGTCCCTCAATGCAGTTTACCTTTTTCGGAAAACTCGGTGCGCGAGTCCGACTCGCACTTGACCGGTTTTTCATGTATTCTATTTTAGCTCCAACATGGACAGTTTTTACTTCTGACATTTGAATTATCTACATTTTTACTCTTCTATTTAGGCACTGAAAGCGACTGAAAAATAAAGCTATAAATAATAGCTGTAAAGTGTTAGGCTCTTTGGTCGACATTGTACACTATGCGTTGTATTGCGTAGGTAAATGTTTCCGACATGCAGAGATATTGTTGTTCAAGGGGCAGGTTAAAGCATTCCTCATCGTTCATCGGTTCTAGGCTAGCTAAGTGGCCTGATGATGGCCACATCAATTTATATAGGCTACTCTACGTATTTACTCGTCTTAGATCTTGTCGCGTAAAGAAACTACGTACTAAAAGTATCACTCTTTTCAAAGCCCGCTAAACTACTTCAACTAGATATACCTAAGTATGAAATAAGACATATATACAGATCATACAAACTCATAGATGTAGAACACATCTATACGTAAGGCCCAATCAACAAGGTTTTAGTGCATACCAAAGTCGTTACTGGCAACACACTGGTTGACTCAAAAGTGATAAGTCTTTTTCCAATTCCAATTCTGTGTCGAACTTTGGTCATCCTTATCTTAACGACTAGTATTACAAAGTTTAAAGCAAACAAATATATCTGGTAATTGATTCCGAAGAATTAGGTACGAGTTTAATTTAGCAAAAGATATAAAGCACCGGTCGGATAGTGTGTGATCATCTGCCCATTTGACCTAACTCTCCATCCATCCATACGTCTTCATTGCGATACCCATTCATTTACAATCAACGTAGCCGCACGCCCGGCCTTCCGACACTTGGATTAATGGTTATAAATGGATTTCAATTCTGTTTTCCGTTTAAGTTTAGTTGGATTTTAAACCAAAATAAAACCTACTGAGTATTTAGTTAAGAAAAATCCACTTGTGACTTGATTTATGCACTAACTGCTTTAACAAAATTTTATAATTTTAGGCCAATTTAAGTACTTATTAGGAACATGGTTGAGTTTATTAATACTGTCATTCAATAAAATGTTAAGTATGCGATACGAGTCACGACTCAACACTTACCTACGCCTTTAGGTCAAGATGTTAAGGCCATAATTTATTAGCTTTTGCGATTGCATTCGTTTTGTCTATCTATTTGCTACTGCCATCAGTGTCACACGATTGCCATATTAGTACAGTAAAATTAGATAAATTTTTAGGCTAAAAAACATTAATTGGTAGAGTTTTGAATTTTGGTGTACATGTTAAATAAGACTTTCCTTTGAACATACTAATAGAGTGTGACTAGATTCGAAACGCGCGCCGTAACATTCTCCGCTCTATTTACAACTGTGATTTCTCCAATTTATGGAGATTTCTTAAGTCTCGGCAAATCTCTAGACCGCTCTTCAATTAATTATGATCTCAACTCCCTTGACAAACATTTTTTCTATCCAGCTTTCACTTTAGATGAGACAACTACAAAATTAACTTTAGCTTACTATTCTGGTCTGCCGTATCCTGACTTTATTCAATTTAATTTCAAAATGGTAAGCGAGCAATACGCAGCTTAGGAAGTTAAGCAACTGTTAACGACAATATAAGCCTGTTTATGATCCTTCCTATAATCGATATATTCCATCCTCATATTACCAATCTTTTGAATCTCTCTCATTTCTCATAGTTGGAAGAAAGCTTTTACTATCCCTTTTTGTAAAATTCCCAATCCTTCTACTCTTTTCAAACACATAGGTATATTTACACAACCTTATACCGACCAATACAAATAGGTAATATACTTTTCCTTTTGTGTTTTTTTTCTTAAAATATATTTATATATTCTACTTTTATCTATCTATCTCCACCATCTACATAAAATATTATTCTATTATTTTTTACAACTCTTTTATTTTAATATAACGAACTATATAATTTTATTAAATGTAAGCAAAAAATTTAGAAAGTAATTAAACTGTAAATTTATCTCATATATATAGATCACTGTAACCACTCTATATTATGTATAATTAATCTAGGGAAACCTATATAAAAGTTTACAATATTTTAAATATTTTATTCTCATATGTAACAGCTGTTGGTTTTCTTAATAAAAATAAAATAAAAGTAGCACTGTCAGTAATTTGTTGAAAATAACGTAATAAGTCTCCTAGACTTTAGCAATGCGTTCAATACCGTTGACTTTGATATCTTACTCCCCGTATTACGTTCGCTTAACATATCTCTGACAATGGCTAAGTGGTTCGAATTTTATATGAAAGATCGGCAACAATGCTTTCGCTCTGATTCTTGCTACTCATGTTGGTGTTCGGTGCCTGCTGGCGTTCCATAAGGTACCGCTTAACACGAAAAAGAATTAGGACCACTAGCTATGAGACCACGCAAGTACGGCGAATAAATGCCTATTTGCCCCATTGTCTGACCGTCGAAAAACAAGCAAGGCCGCAATAAGGGGATGTCGACAGTTATGGGCAAACCGATATAGCCAACCAGTCACCCTTAGCAGCTTATATGATTAGCGAGAGATAAGAAAACTAGGGCCCGCTGTGTCCCCTTTGGTCATCGTCACTGCGACTCTCAGGATGGGCAGTGGATCAGAAACTAACATGGGCGTAGCCAGGAACATCAAATTTGGGGCAGCTGCTCCACCCTAGACTACCCAAAAAGCGTGTAACCACAAGAATTTTGCTTGTACAGTACATTTTTGCCATATGAAAATAATGATATCTACCAGATTTGCTCCACCCAAGACTGGTCTGCCCCATCCTAGCAAAAAATCTGGCTACCCCCATGGAAACTAATGGAGTTGGAGTAGGATAAAAGCGGATCAAGGCCCCACCAGAGTAGAAGAAACAAAAAGGAGGGGCAAGGCAGCCCCTGGCAGTACAGTTCGCTAGGTTCAAATCCCCTGGAACGAGAGACTAGAGAGAGACGCCGCGGCTTAGCTCAGACCATAAGTACTAGAAAACTGTAATTCGGCATGGGTATACATATTAATTAGGCAAAGTTATAATATAAACTGTATAAAATAATGTTTGTGGTACCTCCTCTACACGTAAAGTGGGGGTGATTTTTTTTTCTCGTCTAGCCCATTTTGTTAGACCCCGGTGGTGCATAGGTGCTTGTTTGCCACCTTAGTGGTATTAAAAAAAACATACAAGCTTTAATCTTGCAGCGATCATAGTGTGTGTGAACTCTAAAGTACAACAACAAATAATAAAAACCAGCCAAGTGTTAGTCGGGCCCGAGCCATTTATCATCTTAAATTATCGTTACAGCGCCATCTACCTATAATAAAGTGAAACAGTAACACATTTTTTCTTGGAAACGATATTGAAAGTTAAGCAACGTCGGGCTTGGACAGTTTTTGGATGGGTGACCGCTTAACGGCACACTTTGTGTTTTTGTAAATTACGTAATTAGTGGTCGGTGCGGTACCCTCGATGCGCGTCCGACTCGCACTTGGCCGGTTTAATAGCTTTTTCAAGGCCCTTAGCTTGAGCTATATAGAGCCAACATGTTACTTATTTGTCTAAATTATTTGGTATTATTAGCCCTAGTTTTGTGATCATGTGTGTATTGAATTAAATTTCCTCATTTAAGATATATTGCACGAACTAGTATTTAATGGTGTGTGTGTGTGTCAGTTCTGAAACTAAAATTATACTATGGTAACGTAGTCATTTGTTTTTGCTTTTTGGTAGTGAGTGAGTCACTCCTCCTTTTTTAGGATCCCACTGGAAATCAGTGCTCATTGTTATGCTCAGTGGGATACCTATCTAAAGAGAAAGCCGATCTACTGGGCAGACCTTATTCACTGTGGTCCCACAATTCCAGAACTCTCTTCCCTCCATTTACAAGAGCATTGCGATCCTTGGTGTTGACATCTCCGGCGATGTTCAGTTCCGAGATCATTTCCAAGGCAAGGTGAACCTGGCGTCCAAAAAACTTGAAGCAGTACTTCACGTCGGGGCAAAGGTTGCAGCTTTACAAGTTGCGGAGATAAAGTAATCCCTGGGTTCGGGAACCCATTCAACCTGCGGGCGGCCAGCCGTTTCATCAGGTCTTCCTGACAGCCGTACCAGCACGCCGAGCAATGACGGCAACGTGCACCGCCGGTACCCGCTCTCCGCGCAGCGAATCCTTAAAGAGCTCTGGCTACCTTACTCACCACCAACAACACAACACTACTCAATGTTAGCGTTATTTTGGCCGCGGTTTTCTGTAGGAATTGAAGGTATGTGATTGAAGGGCCAGATTTCAGCCGCCTTCAATGTTGTCCCGATAGATGGCCTCACATTCGTCGTGAAGGGGATAATAGTCGGGGGCTCCTCGACCTCTCAAAACCGTTGCACAACTTCAGATAAGCTTAGTCCGGCCATCATTGTCTTTGCGCTAAGGTTAGGTAAAGGTAAAAAGTAATGTAAGATAGTATTCTGTTTTAGGGTTCCGTACCCAAAAGGTAATTAGCGGAGCCCTATTACTAACACTCCGCTGTCCGTCCGTCCGTCCGTCTGTCACCAGGCTGTATCTTATGAACCGTGATAGATAGACAGATGAAATTTTCATAGAAGATGTATTTTTGTTGCCGCTATAACAACAATTACTAAAAAACAAATAATTTTTTTTTAAGGGGCTCCGATACAGCAGTGATTTTTTTGCTTGGTATTAATAACGGCAACAGGTAGACGCTTAAAATATTCACCGAATATTTAGTTATATAGTCACTTTAAACATAAATAATTAAATTAAAATAAAACAAATATTTAAGGGGGCTCCCATACAGCAAACAGCGTGATTTTTTTGCCGTTTTTATAGATAATGGTACGGAACCCTTCTTAAGCGAGTCCGACTTGCACTTAGCCGATTTTTATCATCACTATCAGCCTCTAGGCATGTCAACGCAGCTTTAGTTATCGTATCGACAAGCTCTTAAGCTTGCCCGATGACGTCCTTGTGAAGGGACCTGGTCGTAATCGAGGCAACGTGGGCTATTTCAAGCATTTCTAGCTGCGTAGGCAATAAACGGTATCGCTCGACCAGGGTCCGCCTGCGATCTGGGCTATCGATGAGAAGTATCACCGATGCCAGCCATCGAATGACCTGCTCAATGGCAGTTTGATGGGTTTAGAATGGTCTCAATGAATAGGTAATAGAGCAAGAAACAGTAATAAGGAGACATTGGTAAGATTCTAAGCTACTTTCACACGTACAATTAGATGCCATTAGATTTTTTTTAAGTCGAGGGTTTTCAATTTTTAAGTTTTGATAGCTTCAAACTTAGCGTACAAACGGACAAAAATCCTAAAATGTATAGCAATTAAATCCCTTCTTTTTTTTAATGCTATAATGGGCTCGCACGGTCTTAGTAGACCATCTATGCATTTGCCAGAGTCAATGTTAATTATATTGTATCGAGGCGCAGGGGTTACCGCGCGTCTTCGTTTTCATGTCCCATGATTGGGCGGGAGATTTGGTGTGGATCCTCAGATAATGCGCGTCATGTCCTGCTTATTTCTTCATAATTCACTATTCATGAGCTTTCGCTGCACAATTCTTAACACGCTTTCGTAAAACATTGCTCAAATATAAGTATACATCGAAACTCACTTAATGAATTTAGAAAAATTAAAAAAAAACACCACTACTTCTTAAGATTCGCGCCAAAACTCCAAAATTTTTCTGATAACCACAAATTTTTTTTTTTTAATATCTAGCTTCCCGCGCTTGATTCGGTTATTGGCGTGTTCTTACGGCCAGTCCTTTATTATATATTCTGTGATTATATTATATCATATCATATCATAGTAACGAAGTTTGCTATAGCATTAGCTATAGTTACTTCGTCCACACTGAATTCATTGCTATAGCATTAGCTATAGTTAGTTCGTCCACACTGAATTCAGTTATGTTATTCCTGCGGGAACTATTTAATTTTCTGGAATTTAAAATAAATAGCCTAATTAGGTATGTTCTGCACCGCTACTTCACCTATGGCTGTGCCAAATTCCAGCCCGATTCCGTACCCTATTGTGTAGTGAAGAAAGGGCAGACAAACCAACGACTTACTTTTACATTTATAATATTAAGTTGATCGTAGAGAATATTTATAATTTATCATTACCTCAATCAGCTTGGGACCAGTGCTGTTTGCGTATCAAATGTGGTGGTGTTGCCATAAGAAAAACATCAAATGAATAACCCTCACATTACGAAAGAGTGGATGGGTCTTTGTCCGAGCGTAGATATCCCAGAGGAACCAAATCGTCAAACACTTTGGGATACTCCACTAGTACAGGCATTGCACGAAGATTTGATGCAAAATTGTGTAAGTGATCGAGACAAAGCACGCCTTAAATCTGTCTAAGCATGAGTCAGGTTATTGGCTTCACGCTTTACCATCCGTCAATTTTGGGACAATGCTTGACATCGACAGTTTTTAAATCGCGATAGCATCCCCATATTTGCCTGTGTGGTAACTTTGTAGAGGAGCTAGGCCTCCATGAGCTTTCATGCCGAAAAAGTGCTGGAAGATTTTTTCGCCATAGCTTTTTAAACTACACAATTAAAATAGCCCTTGCTTTATAAATATTCTGTGTGTGACGCTCGTTCCCTGTGAGTGGGGCCGAGTGTGACGCCACTTGCGTGAACACCTAGGCTCCGTCTCGCCTCAGAGTGTCAGAGTTGCGGCGGGTGCCGAGGATGCAGAGCAGATCAAACGGCGCAAATATAAAAGTTTATTGTCAAGCAGCGTATTTGTACCGTTTGCGGTAGAAACGCTCGGCCCGTGGGTATAGGGACCTAGTGCTCACATTTTTTAGAAGGCCTTGTTTCCAAATTAGCAGCAGCGGCAGGTGACAAGAGAGCTGGTTCTTTCTTCGCTCAGAAAACAGACATGCGCTTAGCGAGGAAATGCAGCTGGCATTCTTGTCAACCTGCCACGCGGGAAAACACTTTTTGAATATTAGGTTTTTTATCTTTAGTTTTAATTATTTAGAGCATTTTTTTTAAATGTATATTTTTAAATGACTTTATTAAGTAGGTTGAATGTACAGTCTTATGCATTGTTTAAGGATACTTTTTATCCACAGCTGAAGTTCCTACGAAAATAATTTTAGGAGGTAATATCCACGTGTCGTTACGGTGCAGTACTGGGACTTGATTTTTGGCACAAGGGTATTTTGAGGGACAGATAATAATAAAATACTTTTTATCTGTTAATCAAGGAATCCCACGGCGATAACTGAATCCTACACGGCCGGAGACGCGGTTAAAGGCTATCTCATATACAGATCTCAGCTTTCAACTTGCTGCTGCTCGAACCGGGTCATCCGTATGTTTATTATTAGTAACCGAATTCAAAATAAAGGAAGTTATCGATTCGACCCGTATATATGTATTTTTTTTCAACCGCTAGGATGGCAAACTACCGTAAGGTGCGCCTTACGGTAAGTGATCACCGCAGCCTATGGACGCCTGTAACACCTAGGGAATCACTCTCGCGTTGCCTACCCTTCAAAAATCTTATAACTTCTTACTTGAAGAACCCCAAACTGAAGTTCTTAGAGAAAACCTTGGCAGAGAGCTTATTCCACCACCTAAGCGTTCACGGGAGGAAGTTTATCTGAAACCGCACTGTTAGGATGCATAAACAATATTCATGTATGTTAGTCTTTTAGGGCTTTTCAACTAAATACTTAAAGTTATCAACAGATGCGCCAAATTTTCAATGTATGTTTGTCTACGTATTTTGCAAAAACTAGAAATCTGGATTTTAATATTTTTCTCTTAGATAATCTTTTTAATAATCTATTCAATAGCATAAAATAAAACCCAAAAAAATTAAATAAAACAGGTACATTTTATTGAAAAATATGTACACAGCAAAACAAATAAATAATCTTATACTGTATATTAATCTATAAAACATTAATTTTCATGGAAATAAAATACTATACATTAATTTATGTACAAATTACCACTCCTCGAAAAGTTGTAGCTGACTATTAATACATTTAATAAACAATTATCCATTTAACATTAAATACTATGTCAATATCCGCCGGTCACATTATTTAAGATAAATGTAGTGGAATCTCTTAAGGTTAAATACGAGAATACAAGAACGTTAAGGTATGAGATAGTTCACAGATTATACTTAACCGGGCATAACCATAGATCACATAAATGTTTTGACATTTATAATATCTAAACAATTAATGTCGTTAACAAAATTATCTAGATGCATTTATGGCATGAAATACCTACATTACATTTAAACTATCTACCTTTTTTTTTTATTATTTGAATCTCGACTGCATAATTAAGAAGCATTTTAAAAATAATCTCCCTTGTACCACAATGAGACACTTACAGTGAACATCTTAATAATAAAACAAAAAAAAACAAAAACCGTGATGAAAGATTACTAAATATGTGATTAATATTTTGTGATGTGAAAAAAAAATTACTGCTAAAAGCTGCTATTTTTATCTAAATAATAACGTACCTTACGTGTATATTAAAATTTGTTCTGTATTCAGCATTCAAAACTTCCTACTAAAATAGTAGGATACAATTCTAATAATAACTATTTTCATTGTTTACATTGGATTACTTATGCATACTATAATGATCAGTTTTTCTAAATCAATTCACTAACGAAACTCTAAAAAAATTATCATTTTAAATAAATAGTATTTATTTAAAAATCAATAATCGTGTACTTATTAAATATGTAACTCAATATTGTTGATAATGTGCATCGTAAGACGCCAGGCCAGATTTATTGTCAAGTACTATAAACATTTACATTTAATATGCTCAATATTTTGACTAGAAATCATTTTATAAATTATTACATTCTAACAACACACATAAAAATTTACATATTATATAATCATGATTTCCTTACTATACAGTTACCTATAAATTGTACAAAACATCGATGATTTACTGAACTATAATTATTATTTAACCTAATGACGATATTATCGCATCTAATTTTAATACAAACATGTCGTGGAATAGGAATGATTTAGAACCATTGATCCACATTACATTACGAACGTTTGATTTTAAGCCCGATTCACACTTACAGGGTTGTGCCGTGTCGTAATGCATCAAAACGTTATTGAAGCCAGTATGAAGGGGATGCACACTCATTTGTCGTAAAAATTCGTCAGAAGAGTGTGCACGCCTTTATACAAAATATATGGCTTCGATAACGTATTGATACATCACGACACGACACTTGTAATGTGCCCGCGCCTTAATGGTGACATATATACATATATCATAGTCTTGAAAAAAAACTATATAAAAATCTTTCGTATAAAACATTTAGGAACCTCCATATTCCTAGAGGACTTTTTGATTAAATTTGACACGTAGATAAAACCAACTTAAAACAAAAAAAGTTATTTTTCATAAATATTGTTTAAAATATAAAGTGTGTTTGAGTTCGAAAGTAGTAGTACTGTAATAATAAATATTTTTTATACATCTTTAGTCTGAAATTATTTTTTTATTTTAGAAGTTCAATAGATAATAGTTTAAAACACTTATAAAAAAATATCACATGTAAAATTAAAAAGTGTGACAAAAATTCCAAATTAATTCAATTCACTATCAATAACCTTAAACCAATATCAAAGTTTAATAACCGAAAGGTTTTATAACTTGTAAAAATATGTGCGTAAAATAACAAACTGTTAAAAATTTAACACTAGTGGTCGAAAAAAAAAAAAAACAACTAATATAGTGGTGTGCTACTGTGTGTGTGCATATGTACGATAGCTTCATGTACACAAGCTACACACACACATATTGATAAAGTAAAGATACTTGTTTTAGGCAAGAATGTGTCTACCGCAAGCTTTTAACCAAGCATTAGAAGCCCAATCAATAAAACACTATCTATACTGATTACAACTTATAGAAACAGGTATAAGTTTAACAAGGCGTTAAAGTTAGTCAATATTCAAGTCTTGGTGGCGGATTAGTAAACCAATGTTTAAAGATTTCATAATTATAGTTTTTCTTAAAGACAATCCGATTAAACCAGTATTATTAATAAATAAAAGAAGACAAATCAAAACCTCTGATCAACTGACACTTATTTTCATTGGCTCATTTAATAAGCACTCTAATCTAAGTAGAATGTAGTTCTACAATCTACAATTAACATCGAACATATGCACAAATGATCAATCACTAATATTATTTAGAAACTTTACAGCTAAAGTGCAATAAAAGTCTTTAAAACCAGTTTCATTCATAATACATAATGTTCTTCACAAACTTATGTCATCGAGAACTACGTAATCTTGAACCATCTGATTTATTTTGATCAGAAACACTTTTCACTACATTTTTCTTATGTTTATTTTTACTTTTTACTTTGTCAAGTTTCCTGCTCCTTCGAGGTGTTTCAGTGATAGGTGCAGCTATATTTTCTCCACTAGTGCTCTCTTCACAATAACTTTCGTCGTATTTGCTATCACATTTTTTGTCGAGTTCCGACATCGCCTCCTGTATTGCATTCTCCAGCAGCGTGTTCAGTTTTCTACTCCTGTTTTTATAAAACAAACAAATTGTAACATATACATATGTTAAAAAAAAAATACTAAGTTAAATCATCTTTTGCTTGATAAGCACAATTTATAGTATGAATTAGCTACTCTGTTAAAGCTAAGTCAAAACAAATCTTTGGGTTGGGTTAATATGGTGTTATTACAAACATTGTTAAAAGAAACAAAATTAAATCATGTATTACAAACTTTAGACAACCTGACCACACTGAAAATCACAATCATTTCAATGCAAATCATCAGAAAATAAAAAACAAAAAATGTTATATTTTACGATCATCAATGTAGCCGTGCTGTTAGATTATTTCAAATGTTTCCTTTCCAAGCACTCACTTCCTATGCTTGGTCCTGGCAGCGTGATGAGCCTCAAGTCCTTCAGAGAGAGTCAAGAGTCGAGAATCTTCCACGAAACCCTGGGCTTTGTCACTTCCGAACCATAAAACATTCCATCTACCGTTCTCAATCCTTCCCTGTAGTTTCCCGGGCCATGAAGCGTATCCTTTCACAGGACCCCACACTAGATCCCCAACTTCAAATTTGCGACTTGGTTTTTCACTAGCTGTCACCTCCTGCGTCTTGCCTTTATCAACGTGATCTGTTTTGCCATCTATTAATCGATTAGTATAATATATTGATGTTACCAATTCAAACAAAAACACTGATCATTTTTAGTATTTACAACTATATTCCTTCACCGACCGACACCATTAGAATAACATTACAATTATTGAGTTCAAGAAAGCATAGTGACTTTGAGTAAATAGACGCAATTTTTATTAGTGATTCAAAAATCAAGTAATTTGTAATAATTATGTAGATAGTAATTGGTGATACTTAATACCGAAGTAAGTCATTGAAACTGCTTAGGTAAATTAGATTGGCGCCTAATTACTCATGAGTTCGTAATAGCTAGAATAACAGAGGTTGAAGACATGTTTCGTGTATTCATATTGCGAAATGAATACATACAACAGATACATAGAAGTTTGCGCACAGATAATTAGTCGGTTTGATACGTAATAATAGATATAAATTTAGAAGTATAGGGAAAAATACACACGTTGTAGTACCAATAAGCCCTTCTTAATTTGTTTCGCCGTCATATCTATAAAAAAAGTAGGTATTTATTGAGTTATTTTTAACAGGCTTGAATTAGCTTGGCCTATGTACTAAAATCTAACAACTTACTTTTTACCGGCATCTATTTATATTTTGATTTGAAGGTTTGCCAACTTATCTGATTCTAATGTCAATGCAATAATAGGTTACCATCTAAAAGCTTGTATGGTGATGATTTTTTTTTTAGATGGATGGTCATAAAATGACTTCAGATCTATTAGATTATTTAAAGATATATAATAGATAATAATAATCTAAAGACAAATCTTACCTACTTGAATTGTGGGAATGCGTCAAGGTAGCGAAATAAAGTAGGTACTTTGTTAAAATCATTGCAGGCAATCTACGTTCAGCAGTGATGATTGATGATAATAATTGTGTTAAAAATCAAGATCAATCTACATAACACTGCCTCGACTGGGGCCAGCAACACTTGGCCCGAGTTAACCTAACCAAGACACAAGTCTGCGCGTTCATTCCTAAAAAGACCCGGTTTACTGTGGTTCCACAATTCTAGAACTTTATATCTCGCATTGAAATCCTTTTTGTTAAAATCTCCAGCAAAGTATAGTTTCAAGATCATTTAGAAAAGTAGGTCAAGCTGACATTGAGAACTTGATGCTCTCAGCAGAGCGAAGCAGTACTTCTTGAAGCAAAGGTTGGTTTACATGGTTTACGGCTGCAATAGGACATCCATTAGACATAGTACAATGGGTTACTTTCTACCATCGCACCGTGTAAAAGGAGCAACCTAGTATCCTGGATACACCCATGAGGCCTGTACTCCATGAGGGATTAGACTTGCGATTTATAAGGTGTAACTTTGCTTGTTGACCATACCATTTTTTGGAGGCCAACTTTTCCTTATCTTTCAAATGATCTCTACGTCACTGAAGATGTCATTACCATCTGCATGTATGGCGTCAACATATCATTGATGTGCAGTAGATACAGCGTAAGGGACAGCCTTGCGGAACACCAACATTAATGTCCATGCATTCAGAGCATCTAACGTCATCTATTGCTTATAAGCATCTTGAACAAACCTTCGGACAGTCCGTCAGACCGTAAGATGTCAATTTTGATAAAAGACTTCGGTGTCAAACCTGTGTATAGTGTTAGTTTTTATCTCTGCTATCGCGTTCACGTATTTATGAACAGTCCTATAAGAAATAATTGTTTTCAAAACGCGTCCGCAAGGGAGGCTGCTACATTTGCATACATTTGTTTGACGTGAAAGTAATGGTAGAGTGTCAGCAACTCACACTAGCCACACCGATAGAACGGCTTTGCTATGTCTAGGCTACGTGCCTTCCCCGGACCGTCAATAGCAAGTGCCCAAGATGTGCAAAATACACTAAAATGTACAAGATTACTACTTTTGAACGATTGCTAGTAATTTTGAATATTTCGGACAACGGACATTTGTCCCTTGACCTCTACCTTGCTTCTGTTTTCCGTGGTATACTATACAAATGTTATAACTTTCTTATCTTTTTTAAAAATAATAAAACGGGATTAGACGCGTAATTTGGCAAATTACCTTTTTCCCGACGTTTCGGCTTCGGTTACACCAGCCTTGGTCACGGGTAGACTTATTTATTGTTATGTTTTATTATTTATAAATTAGTAATGGGACGCGTAAATTTAAAAACTTATATTCTTATCTTACTGCTATAATGTAGATATCGATTTTGAAATATTTATTTTAGAAACCAGCCGCTGAGCCGCTGACACTTTTAAGTGAAATTTGCTTTAGTCAAGCATATAAATAAGTTTACATTTCATATTATACGTACAAATTACTGTAATAATAACAATAATAAAAAGAGCGTGTACTTTTCCCTACACCACCAAGCGAAAGTTACAATATATGTGACAAATGTGCTTTACTTACAATGATGAACAGATGAAAAATGGTGATGGCTTTACAATGATGCGTTAGTAATGGAATCCCAATTTGTGAGCCAATTTGATTACATTCAACTGTGGTGGATTGGAAAGCAACAGAAAGCTGGGGTGAGATTTTTTTTTGATGCTGTACAACACTTTATTTCTGATTAGTTTCCAGTACACCCTTTATTAACAGCTGTATCTTGTATTAACCCAACCAAAAGAATACCAATGACAATATTATCACACTATGTTGAAGCTGAAATATACCATAATACACGTAAGTATATTTAATTTCACATTTATGAAATATATTTTTCAAACAAAATGATCGGTTTTTCTTTTTTTTATTTATATGTTTATATACAGTTATGAATTTAATTGGTTTATGATATTAAAAAAAATTACTACGTTTTCCAATTCCTCTTATTTTTTTAAATAATAGTATAACAGTATCCATGTGTTTATTGCAAAAAAGCTAATACACAAATTTTCTCGTCAATTTTCTAGCTTTGCATCATACCAATTAAAAAATAATATAGTTTAAATTGAACTGTATTCCAAAATTAAAAAAAAGGATTTCATAAACTCAACCAAATTCATGACGATTTCAAGAAATACCGAAAATTTCGTTGCAGATAAATTGGAAATAGCCGCTATTTTAAAATTCAATCCAAAACCAATACAAGACACAACATTTAGATTAAATTTTGAATTTTGTTAGCTGTGAATTAAGCGTGAGATGGTTTTGAATAAATTAGTATAAGTCTGTAGTAGCAGTTGATATTCCAATTTCAATTATTTTAGTAATTTCTCTTTTTTTAAATTTGATTTGCAATGCAAGGGGCACTGTACACGTGGGTAGCAAGTTCCTTCTTATTTTTATTTCAAATATAATATCACATTTCTAGATCTGATCACTAGGTGCACTATATAGATCTGGTATCAATATTTTTAATATTGTGACGTACATAGAGCGTATTAGTGAAAAATTGCCAAATTACTTGGCAGTTAAAACTATATTTTATAACACGTGTCGTCAGCAAATCAAGCCAATGATTAAAATCCCACATTGAAGACTGCATTGCGTTTGCAAGTACAATTAAATTAGCAAAGGTCAGAAGCTTGGCAGATAGAAAAATTAGGAAAGAATATAATCAAATAGATGACTTACCATTTCCAGGACCTTGGTTATTTCTATCGAGTATTTTTTGAACTGATGGGTTTTCCGAACTACTTCCTGAAGGCGGATAGTAATGATTTTTTTCCAAAGTGTTCATCTCATAATCTGATTCCTTAGGTGTTCCATGGACCATGGAGTAGCTAGTCCTAATAAGTTTGTCATTCTTGTATGGCGAACTGTCTCCAAATTCGTTTTTCCTTTTATACGCATGACTTCTCTCGTAATAATTGGACGTCATTGGCATAGCAGATGGATTATTTGGAGATATATTCACACTGTGATTGTAATGTAAGTCTGTGGATTCCACTGAACTATGGGTCCGGTTTTGACGCACCAATTGAACATTTGGTATAGCTGAAACGAATTACAATAATTCAGAATTACCTTTAGAGAACAAAATAAGATGAATGTTTCAATCTATTATGTGAAATTTACTGAGTTAGAATTAGGCTAGCAGTAAGGGAATTTTAGTATCATTTCTAGCATTTTAAGTTTTGTGAACAGTTTTATATTTTTACTTACTTTTTCAACTATGGAATCCTTAATTATTTCGTAAGCTTGCTGTTTATTTTTATATAATTTTCATGCCAGCAATTTATATTGAGAGCACGAACATTTGATGCAGTGAAGAAGATAGAGTTGCAGAAAAGATGTTATTTCCATGTTATTTTTGATGATGATATTTTTTATAATACGAAAATTTTACAGGAAAAACATGAGTTCTTTAGCAGTATAGGATATGTATGGAACAATAAACAATGTTGGACTAACTTTAGGGGAATACAATTTTATTATATTAGCTGAACGGGTCTTGCTATTTATTTTGTTTACGGAATTAAAATAAAAAGTGACGTGGTAAGACCTGTTTAAATATTTTAATAATGTTACAGAAACACGAATATAAGTTTAAAATTGTGAAGTTACTGAAGAAAATAACATCCTAAGCAGTATGTAAGACACACCAGAATGTTAACTTAGCCATTTAAAAGTCATGAATATTGGCCCTCAGAAAACAGGGAATTTTATCTGCATTAAATGTTTTTGCTTACGACTCGATATTAATTGTTTTAAAAAAACACAAAACTTGGGAATAATTTAGGGTTCTATAGCCAAAGTAAAAATAAAAAGGAACATTGAACTTAAGACGTCACATATTAAAATTAATACTGATCTAGGACAAAACAAGGTCTACCAGATATTCAAAACAAAGACGACTTAGTTCAAATAAATAAATCAATGAAATGTGATTAAATAAAATTGCAACATTGTGCTTACAGTGCGTTTCAATATCGGCACTGAAGTCATTCCGCGGCGTAGACCAAGCGTGCTCTCGAGATTCAGCCATGTCTTGTTCGCTGCTAGAAACACATTGCACCATTGCCTGAAACATTTATTGGTCTAGTTATGCAATGGTATACTATAAAACAAAAAAAAAATGCTACTAATTACTCACGAAAGGCCTTGAGCGAACTAATAATCCCGCCTCATTCTCTGGCGTTTATCGTATTTTTCAAACCGCGTCAGATTCGTATCACAGAAGCTTTCGTATTACAATTTTATAATATATTTTACTGCTAAACATAATACATGTGAAAAAGTTTGTAGCTTGACTCACGGCGCGGCGCAATGTCCAGCAGACTTATGCGAAACCCTGGTGATTCCTGGCCCTAATGTTGTCTTACTTCTAAGTGTCTACAGAAATAGTCCAAAAATATCTCAGATATTGACGTAAACTTACCGAAGAGTTAGCATCTGCAGGTTCTGGTGACTTAGTGGTAGTATCCGCGTAGTTCCCTTGAGTTGAGACACACCGCACGCCATAGACACGCGGACTACCCGATCGGCTTGGCTCCAACGCTCCTAACGGACTATGTGTAGTTGTATCAGGAGGGCTACTTCCAGAAACAGCCTGGTTAATAGGCGACTTGCCCCTTTGTTGATTTACCAGCGTTTGAGTCGACACTGAATGCCTCACATGCGAATTGAAACCACCCTGCCCCAATGGACCCAACTCTATAAACTTAGCATAGCCTTCAGCATTATCATGCTCATTATGATTGAAGCTAAGATTCTTTTCTTCTTTGATTTCTTCAATATTGTTTTCTGGTGGCATTTCTACAAAATTTTTACTTCTCTGATTGACAACTTTATGAGCAAGAAGAACGTTGGGATCTATGCTAAGACGATTCCCTCCTTGCAAATTTGTCGTAATCGACGATATTTGAGCGTTATGAGAATTAGATACAAGAGTAGTCTGTTGTTGAACTATAGTAGTATTCTGTTGAACTAATGTTGGATTAGTTCTGTTGTTCGATCCGGAAGCAAGAGAGACTTGCTTAGGCGATAGAGGCACCATTACCGTTTGCCCCATTTGATTTGTTTGTATAAACTCTTGTGCCTGAATACTACCTGATCGGACTTGATGAGGGCTTGTACTGAAAGTTACATTTGTTGGACTCAAATTGGCAAGTAACGGACTCAATTGTCCGTTGAAGTTTGGACTGTTCATCATTACTTGACTATTTGGAGACAAAAATTGAGCTCCGGGACTGTGTTGAGACTTTTGTGTACGAAGCACGACTCCACCATTGGCTCCAGCTGTAAATACTCCAGGGTTTTGCACAGGAGTTAAAACATTTTGACCGTTAACTGTCTGCAGTTGCAATTGCATAGGCATTCCAGTTGAATTGTCTTGAATTATAGCTGTCCCATCAGTTGTCATTACCATTCCACCGAGATTTGGCACGATAAATTGTTGAAACGCTTGAAAATTTGGCATGACACTATTTGGGCTATTGATCAAATTGACTGGCTGTAACAAGTTTATTTGCTGTGAAGGCGATGTGTTTGTGATTATCTGTTGCGATCCAAAACTATTTGTATTTCCTTGTCCATTCATAACTATATGTGCTGGAGTGCCAGACTTTCCAGGTACTATTGTAAGCGCTTGCAACATTGGAGCAGGTGTCATATTACTATTAGGGGAAAGTTGAAATCCCCGCGGAGAAAACTGTGGACTGGTGTGCTGAGGTGACGAATGCTGCATCATTATGTTACTTGAACTTTGTTGTGGGGCTGTAATATGTAGAATATTCGTAACATTCGCGGTCTGATTCTTCTTTTTCTTGCTTCGTTTCTTTAAACTTTCAGGCGATAACATTGCAACTCCAGGCATAAAGTTTTGTCCATTTTTCATATCAATTTGACGAGAACTGTCGTTAGAAGATTGTCCAGGAACAATCCCGCCTGTTACTATTTGAGGTAAAACTCCACTTTGAGGCATGACTTGCCCGTCGACAGCCATCATCGAAGGTTGGATAACAAACGGCGAGGGCAAGGTGTTCACAACAACAGTTGGTTGGTTGACCATTGTTTGAACGCCTCCTACAGTTGGAACAACTTGAGATACTGATGTCACATTTGTAACAGCACTAGATGTTTGTATTGGCGACAAGGAAGTTATCGTTTTTGGTGGTGGTGGAGGCATTTGGTTGTTTGATACAATTATCTGTCCTGTTGAAGATATGAGTATTTGCCCAGGAGTTGCAGGTTGACAAATTCGTCTACCATAGGATGGCACTTGCGAATTGCCTTCAGACTTGATAGGACTGCCGATTACATTTTGGACCATCTCTAAAGGAGATTTTGAAATCATATTTTGAGCAGTCGTCCCAGCGATATGCAGTGGATAACTGGTTGGAAGATTTACGGAATTTAAGAATGGATCGGGTTGATTATTTGGTATGGCATATGTCGTCGCTAAATTAACGCTTGGTGGAGGCGGTAATCTTACATAGTTTGCTTGTGAAGCGTTAATAGACGTAGTAGCCGTCTTAGCTTTGCCTGCGAGGACTGAAGTGACCGTGTCTCGGGTCACAGAAAACCCACTAGCCATTGTTGTGACAAAGGTTTGAACATAACATGCTTGTATCAACGTATGAGCTGGTCCACCGCCTAAATGTGGGGGTGGGCAATAACCTGGCATTGCATTCTCTATCCTTTTTCTGGGCTCTAGTCTAAACAAGTCGTGCTGGCCCTTTAAGCCTGGCTTGACTCCAACCATTGATATGTTGTCAACCTCCATTAGATTTTTGTTTACATTATGGTTGGATATAAAATGCATCATCTGGGTACCAGCAATCGATTGATTGTTAGGTGGGCCTGGGGAATTGTAGTGATAAGATTGAGTGCTGCCCGGTGTAGATGGATTGCTATGAATGTTATCTCTGCAAGAGTTGGCAGGGCTTGGTAATGGAAATGTACAATTACTTTGAAGCTGAGAATTATTGCTGCCACTACTGTGGGGCGTATCAGTGCTACGAGAACTATTAGACGGAGTAGGTGATGGCTCAGGAGGTTGTAGTGTATCCATTGGAGACACATTACTAGTACTCACTGTTCCTGCTTGTATGGGACTAAAATTTTCATTAATCATCATATTTCGTTCAATGAACGTAGATGAAGTGACTGGATTTTCTTCGAACCTATTAGGGCTGGATATTACAATACTGTTGTCTGATTCAGTTTTGTAAACATTTTGTTTCATATACTTAAATCTCATTTGGTCTGCAAAATCTGGACTGTTCCCTTTAAAAGGCACAGTACACCCCTTGCAGCATTGTGCGCCGGTGTGATCAAGTCTTTCCGGAAGAATACTACTATCTGGGACATTATTAGGTGACGGCGATGGATTTGGCACCATTACATTTCTATAAACACCCCCAATATCTAATTTTCCTGTCGTTTTACCACATTTTTCATTTGAATTTTGTAATTTATAGTCGCAGCTGGAATTTCCATAGTTACTAGTATCATATGCAGTGGAATTAAGTCCTACTTGTCTTGAAATTGTATTGTTTAGTAAAGCTGTTTGTTGTGCTAAGTAACCGTTTGGGTCATCCATGAACGATGGAACATTATTAGGCATACCTTCTGTATGTTTGTCTTTGGAATCTTGTATAAGTTTCATGCCATTATTTCCAAACGACAAAGATTTGGTTTCATTTTGAATAGCTTTCTTTTTAAGACCTTTGTTGTTATTTTTGGTCTTCTTCTTGTTAGTGTCAACACCAGGCCACTGCTGCCCCATCATATTGTAATGCTGGGGTAATGGAGGGACGCGAGAGCACATGGCTTGATTCACATTTTCATTAGGAAAAGAATTACTTGATCCCGAAGATTCTTCTGATATGTTTGCGTTGGACTCTTCATAATCAATATTTTCCATTATTTGAGCCTTGGAGCTTGGGCTAGTTAAACTATTATTAATACTACTATCGTTTCGTTTAACTTGCCACGGCGGAGTTTTAGCTGGATTCGTTTTAACGACAGCTCCATTTTGTATTACTAGTTGTGCTTGACTTCCATATTGGTTCTGACCTTGTAACTTATTATGATTTACATTGTCTGATATCTGCGTTCTGTAACCTTTCATGGCCAATTCTATTTGTTTTTGATTCTGTTGTATAAACAGTTGCTGTTGTTCGTTAATCTTTTGCATAACTTCTGGAGTCAATGGCTGGTTTAAGCCACAAAATATTTGCGATTCTTCCTCTTTCACCGTCTGTTTGACTGGTAAAATATTTTGTTGACTTATAATTTTCTTATCATCTTTAGTTTCTATTTCCGCATGTTGTGGAAATACACCGACAAAATTCTTATAATTTGGAGGTTGTTTATTGAATCCAGTATTGACTCCAATAATTTGTCCATTAGTTCCTACTACAGGCAGACCAAGACTATTAGCAGGAGAGGTAGAAACTTGTGTTGTTTTTTGCCCAGTATCAAGTAGTGTTTCTTGTTGACTTATCCAGCCGCTACTGACTGTAAGGTAATGCGAACTCCGCTGTACGTAGGTTTCTTGTTTTATTTCACTATCCACAGAATTACTTGAGATGTTGTGGTGCACAGCACCGAAAGTAGGCGGACCGGCAGGTCGCAAGGGCATTATTCCGGGCGAGACAGTTCTATTTTGTTCACTGCTCTGAGCCTGAAAATAAATTTGGAACATCACAAAAATTTATCAACACATTCTTAATTTACAATGTGATTCCTTAAGAGCCTAAAAGCTTTAATGTTTACTTTTATCTTATTTCATAGATGTATAAGTGACAGTTGGAATTGCATAATATTTATTATATTCGTTACAATAACATCCAAAGTTTGCATTTTAAAACAATCGAACACAAAAAGTACAACATTTAAAAACAAAAAGACATCAGTATTAGCTTATCGCAACATACAAGACATCATGAATAATAAAAAAGGTGGAGCCTTCAGGCGACTGCCTGCAACTAGCAACGTTTCAGCCTCTTATCAAGGGTATGAATACGTAATACAAACGCGCACGTACCTTGTACTCAGTGAGAGGTCGTTCCCTCTGCACCATCAGTTGAGATACGCTCATGTTTGGAAGGAAGCCCGGTCTTTTCTTCATTTTCTTCTTTAACATGACCGGCTCACTTGTTGCTACTGCAACTGTAAAGGTTAAAAAGGATTTTTAATTGTTACGAGCAAAATACTCTTGTGAGAAATAGTTTGAAGTAACATGATTTTCATCATTGTTTTAGCTAGATATATTTAGGATTTTTAGAAACAAATTGCAAAATCGATATAAATTGAATTACTTATATTACGATACCTAGGCAATTGTTCTAAACTCACTAGGATAGGCATTTAATTTAGTAATCTGTGAATATTCTGCAAATACTTTATGAATTTTGCAAATGGTATTTAAGAAGACAAAAATTCTAGATTGTTTTATACATAATTGTATGATCCGACAAAAATGAGATATCGATCTGATGACAAGAATCAAATAGCGAATAAGGTTGTGAATTGCCCCACTGATCAAGAGTTCTCATGAAAATAAATTTCATCGTTCGACGATATTAGACGATATACGAAGATATGACGATATGATAATATGGATTTACCTTCATATTCATCATTATCTTCAATTAACCTTCATACGTCTACTGTTGGACATGGGCCTTACCTAACTTTTGCCACAGCGTACGGCCTGGCCTATACGCTGCCTTTCTGATGAGGTCCAAAGTTAGCAGCCACGACTGCAAGTCATCACTGGC
The DNA here is from genome assembly GCA_946406115.1 of Apoda limacodes. Taxonomy (NCBI): domain Eukaryota; kingdom Metazoa; phylum Arthropoda; class Insecta; order Lepidoptera; family Limacodidae; genus Apoda; species Apoda limacodes. The sequence continues at coordinate 13,227,051 of OX291553.1, read as the reverse complement.
AAAGAAGGCAACTGGGGTAGTAAGGACGTAAAAACAGTGCGTAGTTACCCGAACACTGCCCAACTAAGTTGAATTCGGCAATTAAACCTCTTTCTCAGAATTGGACCTACCACAGCCTTAACATTATTTTATTTTTTCGGTCGGTACTCGCGTTTGATGTTGAATCATATTCCGACAAAGTCTAGGTATTAATGGCGCCGCAAGACGCGACGTGTGACATGCCGGACATCTCCAGTGTGGCCATATAAGAAGACATAGGCTAGGCCCATACCGCACGATTGCTCTGTCTAGACGCCTTCCATTTAACTAACTTCGAGTGTAAAGTTCCCAACAGCTATCTGTTCTAACCTCCTAGTCATGTACATGTTTTTTTCAGCTATTGGTTCCAACCTCCTTGTAAGGTACACGTATTTTTTCAGCTACTATCCTAACCTTTTTATTATGTAGACATGTTTTTTGAGCTATTGGTTGTAACCTCCTTGTTATTTACATATATTTTTTAGTTATTGATTCGAAGCTCTTTATTATGTACATATACTTTTAATATACCTACTTAGCTTAATTAGAATTGTTCAACAAATGTTATGTATAAAAGGCCGAAGCTCGGGCCGGCTCAATTATTTAGACACGACTGAGCACGAAATTCGTTTAGCAATAATCCTGAGTCATGGCTGATCTTGAGAATATTTGATCTGAATTTATACGATAAACAAGTTCTTTCAATATCGGGAAATGTCAATTCAAATATGAATTTAGTTTAAAATTTAATTGGTTTCGTGACTTTAAGCAAAGCTTTTATTACATCAAAAAAGAAACAATGTATACAAGAAAAACAAATTTGTTTTTTTTTTCTCAACAGACAACGCCCAAATAGAATGTCTGTCAATTTATAATATCAACCATTTTTAAGAAATGATGATATGCAAAGCTAAGCAAAGCCGAGTCATTGTATGGGTGAGCGACGACGCAAATCTGCACTAGGCCTGCGTGGAAGACTATGGGTTAAGCCGCTTTTCTTCGAGCAGAGGCCTACGCCTTAAGCCGCCGGTAAACGTTCAAATATGTTTGTCAAATTTTACGTTTGGTTTGTACGTCTTCATCAAATATGAGCGTTGACGTACAACTCAAGTTTGTCAAACAAGTCGTCAGTTTTGATGCAGCTTTCACCGCGAAGTTACACGGCGATGCCTTGATAATAATAATTATGAGCTACGCAGACATAAAGAAGAAAAGAGAAGACGTTGGGCACCACTCCACACTAGATTCACTCATAAAACTTAATTAAGAGAAATAATGCGAAGAGATCTCTAAATAAAAATATAATGTAAATTATAACAAAAATTCATTTTCACCAATCATGTTTACGCCCGTCATTTTGCTAGGTATGCAGTACACGCAAAATATAATAAACTAGCAAAAGTTTTGTTATAAAGACATATGAAGCTCAGTGATGTCAAGCAAAAATGACGCGTCTGTTTGACTAATGCGATCGAACACGTCCAATCAAATTTGACAAAGACGTAGCCAATAAAATTTCCTGTTAAACACGCCAAACACGTAGTTTATTTGACAAAAGCAACTGAAGACTACTACATAATTTGACTAACACGTAAAATTTGACAAATAATTTGTCCGTTTACCGGCGGCTTTAGCAATAGGAACGTACAATGTAGAGGCAACAAGGACAATGGAGTAACTGAAAACTAGTTGGGGAAACTTTAACATTATATGGTTACAAAATATTAAATACAGCTAATTATTAACAAGAAATTATTTAGTCGGTGTTGGCCTAGGGGTTTCGATTTAACCTTGCATCCTGAGTGGCGGAGGTTCGAGTCCGGCGTGCAACAATGAGTCTTATTTTTTAGTGGCAAGTACATTATTTATTCACACCAAAATGATTCAAACGAAACCAAGTGAAAAATAAATAAAAAAACCATAAACTTCAGTTTAGTTGAATCTAACTTTAAGTAACCTGCGATATACCTGATTTAAATGAAACAATACTAACTAACTAACAAAGAACAAAAAGCTCTGAAAACTACAAAAATATAAATTAGTCCAACGAAACCAAGTGAAAAACAAATACAAAATCATAAACTGTAGTCATTTTAGTAAACCGTAGAGATATATGTATCTTAGCAAAAATGAATCGCGTGGGTGCGGGTCAACAATGTAGTACGTACGCCACGTCATTGAGAGAAAGGGCACGGGCCTGACTTTCACGCGTTCTTCAGACGGGCCATTTACAAAAATAATACACTCAACAATTTAAAAATACGTATCTCTTAAGTCTCTTACATTTTGTGAACATTGCTCTCTATACAAACGCAAATTCACAATTTAAATTTCTATAATGCTAATATGATTTAATTCAGTACACACAATTTATTACAGATGTTACCGTAAATATCATTAATTAGGGGCCTAATTCTCGTGCTTAGAGAGAAATTCTCGAATTCGAGATATGTTTAATTGATTTACTCGAGGCTTGTTAATCGCGGTAACTTTAGACGACAGATTGACTAGTTTAAACTAAATTTGTCGAAAAAACATGGCGGATATCATTTGCAAATAGTCTTTCGAATTCTTAGAATCTCTCTATAGGCATATATAGATAGAGTGGTCGGAAGCAGTAGAGATGGGATGTCGCACGGAAAGTGGTATGAAAAGGAGTCAGAATTAGTGATATTAGTATGGCTAAATAGTTTGGGGCGGGGGGGGGGGGGAGTGAGTGCTTTCAATCCCCTTTTTTATAGGGGACACTTTTTGTGCGATACCCATCTCTACTGCTACCGACCACTCGATGCATGATACGACATATGCCTCTAAGAATACGAAAAACTATTTGCGATAACAATATCCGCCATGTTATTTCGACATATCTAGTTCAAACTAGTCGATCTATCTACTAAAACTGTTACCGCGATTAACAAGCCATGAGTAAATCAATTAAACATATCTCGAATTCGAGATTATCTCTATTAGCACGAGAATCAGCCTCCAGGTTATTGTCTGAACTTACTGGTCATCATAACTAGGTTTGTAAACTTTAACTCTGACAAGTATATACTTATATGGGTCAGCTTAGTTAAACAAAATATTTACGTCGATATTTTCATTTCTTTATTATACCCATTTTATAACTCAATTCCATAAAAGGAAAGTTTTTCTATGATCGGTATTATTATACATACTATTATCATGGAACACATTTTGAAGCGAGTATAAATTAATGTCAAGCTCTAATGAGACGTCAATAAAATCCTATAATAACATTTCCCTTACCCGATTCTATTTCAAAAGGAATCCCTGAACGACCCAGTTCTCGGAAGAGGAAAATGGAAAATAAGGTTTCACAACAAATCGGAAGAAGGAAAAGTACGATAATTGACCTATTTGTAAGGAAAACGATACACGCGCAAGTTTAAATACCATCAAGCCCTAAATAACGCACAAATTATATACGTAAATGTAAAGATGAATTGTTTTATTTTATAGAAATCCATGACACAATGGAAAACAAAGACTTACAAAAAGTGGAAAGTATGTCGAGCAAGTAATTCGATAGCGTTTCATAATTAGTTAGCGAGCCGGGTATAATACCGTTATCTATTTGCACATTATCTGGCAGATTTGCAATTAAAATACGGGTTGTGGGCGAGGCGAGGCGAGGGTGGTCTAGGAGGCGCCAAGCCGCCCGCGGCGCCTCGGGGTGGCGTGGGGGCGCCGCGAGTCGGCAGATCAATAGTCGAGGGGCGCGGGGGGCGCCTACGCCACCGGCCGCTCTGCAGCGTAGCCGATTGTTTCAAATTACGCCCTTTGTTACGGCCACCGATCGACTAGCTCGCCGAACGTTTTTGTTTGCTCTAAACGGCCTACTTCCTTAACGGTAATTAGACGATTCTGCGGCCGCCCCCGATTCGTCAGTCCACTGCTCTTAGCAGCTTCTTGTTTACTGAAATTATCTTTTAACGGATCATTTAGGTATCGATTACGATTTGTGTTATTGAATGATAATAAGTGAATTTACATACACTTAGACTTTTTCAATCGTTTAGATAACGTAAGATTTATTTATAAATGTGTAAAGAACTCAAAGTACTTACAATATAATAACATTGAAACGGTCGACAGACTGTATAAAGCTAAAGCCTAATTAGTGGCGCTGGAACAGGTACTCAAACGATCTCAATGTAGATTAGGATCGTTTGAGAGAATAGAATAAGCGCGGTTATCCATACAAGTTTCTTGTGTATAAATTAAATTAAAAATTTTATTTCGAATTATCGCGGCATTTGACATTTATTTTGATAATAACAGTAAGTATATTTCAATTACTTAATATTTAGTATTAGGTTTTTAAATTTTTTTAAGGTTTTGGTTTATGGGTGACAAGAGGATTATCGTGAAATTCAGTAGGTGGTAAAAGAATAATTACATTTAGGAAAAGATTTTTCATTGCATTCCGAGAAATCGAAAAACCTTCCATTTCGACTTACGCACACAGATTTTTAACAGATTTGAATTAGGTTTTCATTTATGTATATATGTACATACTATGGTTACAAGTTAGTTTATGTTATTATATGTATCTACCTATAGATGTAATGCAAATGGAATTTAAAGTATAAAAAAAACATATTAGAAATAAGTTAAGCCAATTCTGTCAATAAAATTTAAAAAAAGTACTTACCAACCACGTTCGTATGAAAGCCGGAGTTTGTTAAACTCATTGATACAAGTATACATTTTAGACAATTAAATGGTTCAAGGTTTAACCGAATAATTGTTCGAGTTTAAATTGTTGTATTGGCTTTAATCTGTTTTAATTACACAGTAGCGGATCGTCGCTAACAAATAAAGTTATATGCTTTACTTACATTATTTCAGTGGCTTTACTAAACACTTTCATTAATTACTAAACTTACATAGTCCATATTAAAACTTTTATATGATTTATTAACTGGAGTTTACAGGTGTCAAAATCCGTAATTTAATATTATAACCTTTTTTACAACTATATTTCTCAAGTAGTTAAGTTGCTATGTAAATAGATCCAAAATTACTAAGGCTTAGTAAATTCAAGATATTATAAATGAACTCATGAAAATCTAGTAAGACTGAACAATAAAAGAAAATCTCATGCACATAACTAAGCAGAATACAACTTCAAATAGCGCAAACGGTTATTGTAGAGTTGCATTTAAGGTATGGAGACAAGGTTGCAAGGAGTACAGGGGGTGTTGGGTGCAGGTTTCACTCCCGCACGGCTGACGAAGTGCAGTTACCCGCTATTCATATCGTACTAAATGTACTATACCCCCCTGCAACCCTCGCCCCGTCACTCAAGCCACTTAACTACAAAGAGAAGGTTCTACTACCCCCTTTGTTACAAGAAACAACTCCGTCTTTCGATTCAAACCACCGCTTTTCAGTGTTGCCTTAGTCGCTTAGAAATAGATAAAAGCAAATTACATTTATTTATTTTTAAACTTTTATGAGGCCACCCATGCAGTGAAGTAAGCAAAAAGACGGTATTATATAATTGTTGCCTAGTGTGACATCAGCAGAAAATCTTGCGGAAAATCAAAAAACTGTTGTTTATAAAAATAACCGGTCAAGTGCGAATTGGAAAGAAGTACGCCGCTAAGCGGTCACCCGTCCAAGTACTGATCAAGCCCGTCGTTGCTTATTCGTTGCTGTAAATATTTCAAGCGTCTACTTGTTGCCGTTATCAATATCGAGAAAAACAAGCAAAAAAAAATCACGTTTATTGGAAGCCCCCTCAAATATTTATTTTATTCTGTTTTTCAGTATTTGTTGTTATAGCGGAACCAGAAATTATCTGTGAAAATAACAACTGTCTAACTATTAAGGTTCATGATACAGTCTGGTGACAGACGGACAGCGAAGTCTTAGTAATATGGTCCCTAAAAAACTACAATATTCCAACAGTTGTTTATAAAAAAAAATACAATAGTTAAACCGTTGTTTTTAAAAAAACTGTCGTAAGTAAATTTAAATAGAGATTTTTAAGCACAGTGTGAACAGGCAGCGTTTCGTTTTCGTATCTACGTGTTTTTTTATTATTTATTTGCACTTTATTTACTCACTTAAGCTCAAATTCTTCTAAAGACAATTTACCTTTAAGTATAAATGCTCTTAAAGTACATTATTGCACCATAATATAATTATTTACTTTAAAATAACATTCTGTACGTTTTTAAAACAAGGTACAAACATAGAAATAACTTTTTTAGAATTAAATTAACGTCTGTAATACTTTTTTGCTCCTTCACAACTCGGTTTTACATCGTTTTGTGCAAAGTAATTAAATACAAGTAACAAAGCTCTTAACATCCTTTTGTTCTAAAAACACAATTAAATTCTATAACTAACAATTAAGAAATACACAGCTCATGTTCTTAAAATAAAAAAGTACTAAACGTTATTAAATTATGCCTCTGTTCCTAAATTTGAACCAGCATTCTGGCCAGTACGGTGTGACGTCATTATCTAACGTCATACTGCTGTACTGTTCCGAAATATGACGTCACACCGTACTGGCCAGTATGCTGGTTAAAATTTAGGAGCACAGGCTATTTATTACAAGCAACAACAACGTTTTTGTGCGTTTGATTTTTGCCTCTCACTAGGTATATGTAGTTTTTCAGTTAGTTTTTTCGCGTAAGTATATCAATAACGCAGTCTTTAGGGTTCCGTACCCGAAAAGACTAAACGGAGCCCTATTGCTGTCACTCACGTGTCCGTCCGTCCATCTGTCTGTCGTCTGCCACACAGGTTTTACAGCCAACTGTTAGAGGTAGAGTCTTTTTCAAATGTTCAGTATAAGCATCTTGTTGACCCAAAGCCATACAAATTGTCAAAAAATATTATCCTTCCATACAGCTAAAGAGGAGCGAAAAAAAAATTTGATCTATCCCATCGTCTGGCCGTATTGTTGTTTAGAGCTCGTTGAGTAAATACATACTGTATTATTTGTTTCAAAAAATATTGGTAACCAAAGGAATGAGGAGCCACAAAAGTCAGCTTTTTAGACAAAGGAATGAAAAGCTACCAAAATCAGCTTTTTAAACAAAATTTTGTTTCGAAGAATCAAAAAAATATTGGTAAACAAAGGAATGAAAAGCCACCAAAGTAAGCTTTTTAAACAAAATTTTGTTTTGGTGATAATTTTATTATTACGTATATTTTACAAACACATCAATATATTGATAAATCAAATTTTTATTTTTATTTCTTTTTAGAATTCCGTGCCAAAATGGCAAAAAGGAATCTCTGTCCGTCTGTATGTTAAGGTTGTTTGCTATGACTTGAATTTCGTTACCAAGGTAGATTGGTAAATTAGGTTTCCTCTGAGGACTACAGTATGGGCAACGCGCGAGTAATACCCCTGGTGTTGCGAGCGTTTATAGGCTACGGTGACCGCTTACCATCAGGCGGACCGTAAGCTTGTTTGCCACCTCAGTGGTATAAAAAAAAAAAAAAAAAGAATTAATTTTGTAGTTATTGGAAATGGGGTCTAAAAATGGGCAGTCTAAATCTAAAAGTGGGGTTTCTAAGGGTGTTGTTTTTCACATTATAAAGCATTAGCCAAAACTACTAACATCAGATACAATTTTAAAAGATTCTTAACGTAAAAAAAAACCCTTTTTTTGTCAAAATCAGTTTTTGCATGGTTTAAAAAAAATTTACACAATTAGATAGCTCTATCAGTGTTGGCAGTACTTGTCTTTCAAACAAACTTTATATAAGTAGGTACAATTATTTAGATGAACGAGGTTTCTTATTTCAATCAATCTCAAGCTTAGCAAAATGCAAAAACAACACGATTAACAGACCTTGAATTCTGAGGTATCAATAGCTTGCAGTCATCCAATCTCATAAGCCGCTCTTATAATTGGATAAAAGAGGGCTGAAGGCGCAAATTGCTTCTACAGCGGCTACCAGCTAAGCGGATAATAATGTCTTGCTCTCATACAATCTAATAAGCTAGCCATTAGATTTGTTATAAATTCAGATTGTGGAAATAAAGAGGATATTGAGAAACGCACTCAAAAAGCATTTTACAAAAACCGGAGTTCAGTTTCCCTGTTTCGCTAATTCAGCACTGTTCACACTCTTATAATTGGATTAAAGAGGGCTGGAGGTGCAGATTGCTACTAGAGCGGCTACCAGCTAAGCGGATAATAATACATTGTGCTCTCATTCAGTCTGTAAAGCCAGTTAACATAAGATTTTTTATAAATTAAAATTGTAGAAATGAAGGCGATATGGAGAGATGCACTTAAAAAGCATTTAAGCGGGAAAAGAGAAAACTGTGTTTATAGTTCCCGAGTTAATATTCTTTACATCAATTGTTTTTACATTCCAAGTTGTACTGTACATGTATGTATGTATACGTTATTTACTTTGAAAGACACATATTTAATTGAAACTGCTAATAATGGATACCAATGCGGATATACATACGTGTTGATATATTGATATAAAATATTTTTGTTGAAAAATGTTAATAATTACGTAACTTATTAAAAGAAGACGGCCTGTCTATCGACTAGAACTTGAAACTTATGAGTATGATAAAAATTATTCACGAGCAACTTCTCTTAAGATTTTTTATTCTATTTTTGGGAATTTATACATTAAGGTTTTTATTGCATCTTTAAAAAAATAGTTTCAGATAAACAAACTAAACGTTGGACCTATTTTGCTCACACTCTTTTCAGATGTAAGTCATGACGTGGCGTATACATACATACATACATACATACATAAATACATACATACATACATACATACAACATACATACACACAGAAACACACACAAAATGGCAAACAATTCTCCAGGTCTCAAAAAGTAAAGAAAACGCAAATTTAGCAATTTCAATTGTCGGACCTATTATAATAACATCTCTCAAGAAGAAGTTAACAAATATAGAAATATAGTATGTAGCCAGAGCGGCAGATTTAAATTCCCGGGGTTTATTAAAGAAACAATTTATTCCTTTTTAGCGTGTCGGCTGCAGGAAATAAAGTGACAGCTAAGAACAAGGCAGGAGGCGGCGGAAATGAAATAAAGCTAAGAATACATCCGCTCACTGCGGAGGCTGGCGGATGAATACCCACCCGTGTCCGTCGCACAGCGCAATGCAATATTCACTAAACACAATTTACCCTCAAATTATTTCGCAAACAATTTTCTTGTCCACGTTTCTCCCCTTCTCAACGAAATGAATAATAATTTGTTTATTGTTATCTCATTGCATAAAGATTGGGTTTAATTAAAACTGTTTACATTTATAAAGAATTTCTTAAATAAACGTTTTATTTAGCCTTGTTTCTAAATAAATTAAAATACTTATTACAATTCCTTTGAAGTAAGGTTTGTAATAACAGATTAATATTGAAGTCGTCTAATAAATATCAAGTTGGAGTAATATTAAGGTCGAAGCTAACAAAATGAATTATTCATGTGCAATTGATGGAGTTACATTCACTACTAATCTTGAATTATAGCAGTGTCTAACAGACATCACAATGATTGCTTTAATATTATATATTAGGACGAATGCGCATGATGAATATGTTTAAGATAACTTGATTAATAATTTATGAAGATTTCGTAATAAGGTAATGCAATGTTGATTCTTGATTGGATGAAATTTATGTGAGGTTTTTTTGATATGATTATACATTCTATGGTTACGGTAACTAAGTTTGGTTAAGCATATGTTATCTTTTTTTTTCTTATTCCATATTCTTACAATTGTAATGATTGTAAAGTTTATACCCCTGTTTTTTTATTTATTCTTTATTTGTTCCTTGGTAAAGTTAAGGGTTTAACTATGTAGGTAAAAAAACACTTTATTGCAGAAAAAAATATAAAAATTTTACGAGAATTGGAAATAGGAGTAAAATCTGATGGGTTTAAGGCACTTATCACTGGGAGTTATGAACAGACGAAAAAATTTTTAGTATTCAAAAAAAACTCTTTCTTGGTCCGTTATATTTTATATATTATAATTTAATATAATACGTTTATACGTTTCGATTAGGGTATCAATATATATATATTTTTCTGAACTGACTATGCAGTTGGCTGATGCAGCCATTACTGCTCCACCGAGCTTTTGGGGCGGTACTCTGAAGGAGTCTTAGCCCATATAGCGGCCAACGCTGAAGGGCTCAGGAGGGAGCCTCGGCTTCAAAGTCAAAGTCAAAATTTATTTATTCAAATTAGAATTTTACAATCACTTTTAAATCGTCAAAGTTATGAAATTCTATTTTTTGAACCTTTCCACCCTTCCTCTGGTTCACAATGTTGTTGATTTCTACCGAGAAGAATCCGGCAAAAAACTCAATAGTTACTTTTTTTTTTAAAAATCTTAAAAACTACAAATACAATCGATGTTTTAAATAATTTTATTAAGCCGTACAATTTCATATTATTTCCATTTTTATTTGGTTTGCCTATGCATCCTGTAATTGAGCATTTTCAGTCCCATCGATTTTCATCATTTACATAGTCTGAAATATTGTAGTATGGTTTTTACAAAGTAGTTGTTTGATAAAGATTTGGATTTACTTATTCATAGCTTTTGAATATTAATGGGAACTTTGTTGTAAAAGTGTATATGTCGCAGGCAAATCGTATAATTCGCCGTTATCACTATGCCTAGGCAGATTGTAAAACGGCGAATTATACGATTTGCCAGCGACATATACATTGCCCCATAAATGAGTTATTAATATAGACGTGTATCATGCACCAACAGCTTTTTTTACTTCTAGTATTTACTTTGTGAACGTCACTGTTCTTGCTGAAACTATTGATAATTTTATGTCATGGCATGGGTTGTTGCACTTGCTTGGGGTATTGTATGACAGGAATGGCGATTTGGAACTCCATACTTCTCTTCCAGAACTAAACCCAAATCCAAGGTTAAGTTGCAAATCGTCATTGAGACTTTTAGTCTTTCAAAACCTATCAAAGGCTGGATGGACCATCAGGCCTTTCAAAAACAAAGATGACTTCTGCGTATAAATACAATACTAAAATAAACTCCAGATGTAAAATATGGCACGTACCTTTTTTCTGTTCGAGGTGTTGGTGTGGCGGCGGCGTGGCTGGTGACTGCGCTCGGGCCTGCAGCGTCGCCAGGAGTTTCCGCTTGTGGTTGCACAGCCGCGTTAGCTCCGCGCCACTAGCCGCCTGATACGGCTTACTTGTTACCTGCAATAAGTAACGGAATAACAGTGGTCTGTCTGCAACAGAATCTAGCTGCTTTAAGCAGCTTCAAGCGCTAACATTTTTTTCATGATTAATTTTTATGGTAGAGATCAGGCAATCCATTTCAATAGTCATATAATTGTTGTAAGGCAATCATTCGTTTATGAAATCGGTAAGTGCAACCAACTTCCAATATTTACCTAGAATTAACTGTGCACCGCCAAATTAGAGGAAAAAAATCGAAACCACCTTTATCTACCCCAGTTTTGTAAGACTGCAATTCCAGCAAATATCGCACAAAAAATGTCCCCCGGCTTTCCAAATGCAGGAGTTCATCGTGAATTATTATAAAAATGCGCGGAAAACAACTAGAGCTAAAAGCAAGTCAGAATAAGTAAATAAAAATTTCTAATAAATCAAAAATAAAAAATTACCATAATCTTGCTATACGTCAAACAACTAAATATCTCGAATTCAGACAAACTTCCTCTAAATCAACTTAATGGGCTAATAAAATAAAACTCGGGCAAACTTGAACATTCTCAGGCTAGTTGGCAACACGACACAGAATCCATACTACCATCAACACTACAATATATGCAATAACATTAGGATATTAACCCAGTAATCGAACCGTTGCATTTCCTCGTTTCACGCTAAAAGACCAGCAGTTACGATCAACTTCGCACATCAATTGAGTACACTGCTTCACACATGAAGCTACAAGCGCTTTGCTACCTTTTGAATATGGTTATCGCATTATTGCCTCAGCCCTCAGCTATAGAGTCCACCGGGCCGGTACAGTACGAACTGGCGAACTACCGCATTATAATCTACATAAAATATCACATTTAGGATGTATGCATGTACGGTTAGGACTATTTGTACCACCATTAACTAAATTGACTTCACCGCCTAGAATAATACGTAAAGCAGTATATCCTACTGATTATTCTACAAGAGAGAGCTCATAGAAGCAAGTTGAGGGAAATAAAAAATATTATATCTGGACAAAAAAGTGACAAATAAAATCGAACTTGGAAAAAAAGACGAGAAGAATACTATAGTTTATAATATATACATTAGATAGAAGACGGAAGAAGATTGGCCATTTTATACGACACATGACAACTTCAGTCAAAATATCATAGAATGAAAGAGAGGAAGATGAAAACCACGGATGAGCTAGATGATGAAGATGGTCTCGTCTTGGTAACGTTTAACATGAAAATGTTTTTGGTGGGGTTTCACTTCTTTTCGTAAGTTGCTTATGAAAATATGTTTTCACCTCACCAGCACGAATAGGATAGATGGTCAGAAACAAATTTCGAAACAAATACTTAACCTTGTTAATTTGATTGTGATTTCTCATCACCATAGAAGTTTTATTTTGTAAATTCTTGTCACCACATTTTAATTTTTGATGAAGTGCATAAGTATAATAATGTAGTAATATTCGGAAAACTTGACGTAATATACAATTTTATGCGCTAATCTAAGGGTTTGAGAGAGATGATTTTTTTTTAAACCTGAACACGTATTTTTTTGTTTGTAATAAGAAGTCTGTGTACTTGTATAAATTTTTACATCTCTAACATGAAATAAGTTTTTATGGGGGGAAAAGCCATATAAACTCCCATCCCCTAATTTAAAGGGTGGGGGGTGATAATCTAAAAATCTTGAAATATGTCCTTTATAACAAGGAGTTTCTATATCAATTTTTAGACCTTTAGCATCAAAATTTGCGAAACTCTCATACAAACCCCGGTTTAAGGGGTTGGGGGGTAAAAGTTCAAGTCTTAGATTTTTTTGTTGTTTGTGTACCAATACTAGCTTACATACTAAATTACAGCTTTCTAGGACTTTCGTAAGTACCCTAAAAATTTTGATGATCATCGGTGAGTGAGTGACGAAATAGGGGTTTTTTAGATATCAAAAAAATCGGAAGTATAGGAGCTATGAAATTCAAACTTTTTATGTTTAACAAGTCCACTATTGACATCATACCCTGAGAATTTTGGTTATCTGGTATAATCCAAACCCAAGTTAATAAGCGTTCAAAATAACGACGAAGCGCTTCGAGAAAAGATAGATAGTGCCCTTGCGCTTCGCTTAGCTCGTTTTGGTATCGTACCCCCAGATAAATAAACGAATATGAATATGCACCATTATTTACAGGGAATATACTACACTACTACTACATATTCCTACTCGTTCGAGCTAGTTTATTTATACTTTGATTATACCACGCACGTGTAAGATGATTATTCATACACGTCATTATTAATATCGCGTAACAGACCATAATTAATTATAAACGAATTGGATTTGACTAAATACATGCAATATTAACAAATGTTGCCACAACCCCAACAGTGGGGACATATGACAACCCCGGTAGGGTAAGGTAGACAACCTTTGTTCTGTTCGTCTGTCTGTACTACTTATAGGTATCATCTATATAATATGGAGAGGAAGTCAAGTCTATGTGGTACTAGTCAGCTTCAGGTACACAAATAAAGTACTTAACACACTATCCGTAAGATGGGAAAGGACCCATTATCGCTGCCTACACAGATGTCAAAATCACGCTCCGTTACATTGATTCTTCTTATAACAAGAGTAAGGAACATTTTTGCTAAATAATACATCTAAACAAATATTTTGGACATAATTTTCATTTTACAATTGCGTGGCGTGACCACTTGCTACCAATCGCTGTGCCGAGGGGGGCGTGGGCCATTTTCATTTTCGGCAGTAGGAGGCCGTGATACAAAAAACATTGGGAACCCCTGCTCTAGCAGGATCTGTCTATAAACTTGAAATTTTGCGTAGGAAGAAACATTTCCTAAGAGATTCCAATATTCATCATTCAATGTTTTTTTTTATTTTTTATAAAATAATTAAATTTTGTTTTATTTATCTACAAGTAATTAAAATGGATATGAATGGATGTTTGCATACTCATAGATGTTTAAGTCAGAGGCCTTATATATCTTGACAACGTATGTGTTGAAAGAGAGAGGTCACAAGTCGAAAATTATCTGTTAAATGTGTTAAAAGCTTTTTCCAATAAATTTTGTTTTACATAAATTTGAAAATCTATTTCGGATTACTAACTTTACTTATCTAAAATAAGCGATCGATAAATAACAAATCTAACAATTAGAAACGCTGAAAAGTGCGACTAAAAAATTTGCTTTAAGTAAACAACGCTTTCTTGTAACTCATCTAACGTACCATATAACATTTATTATGTCTGTCGAAATGATTGAAATGGAAAACAGTCAAGTTATTTACATAGTTGTCTGTATTTAATTACATATATCTGTTCTACTGCTACTACACAATTTAAAAGGAAGTCAAACCTATATCCACGCGCTTTCGTCGTGAATGAGTCATGCAGGACGAAATCGAAGATTTATGAGGCCACAAAACGTTAATAATAACTTGAATCTTGGCCGTACCATTTACATCTTCAACAGTCATCTATTTCAATTCAAATATATATATTTAACAAACACGCCATTTGCATAATAAATTAATAGTATAAAATACAAGGACAAAGCACAAATACAAAAACCTATCAGTTTGACTACATACAAAGAAGTCTACGAATTTATGCAAATGAATTTAATTATGACTAGACAACAATTATTCCGAGTACAGTGTGCAAGCACGCATAGAATAGTCAGTACTGTGTATTGTGTGCTATCGATAGTGCTTCGGACAACACGTCTGCTGTGCTATTCATTACAGCGGACGCCCACTGTGCACCACTGCACACACAAATTGCAGCCCGCCCGCTGACAAACCACAGCTGTACAATGTACAAGATTTGTACAGTATGTATAGAAATTGCTTGTCCTTCCTGTCCAGAGTATCGAGCTCAGAGCTTAATAGATGTATTCATCAGCATCATCGTCACGAGATTACTAATAAAAAATGTTTTATTTTGCGTAGTTAGTATCAGTAAATACTTATGGAATTTATCGAAGCAATCTTCAACTCAAGATCAGCAAGCAAGACATCTCCTTCCAGTTATCTTCCACGCATACATGCAGAATTCAAGGTTACCCTACCTTAAGATTAAGAATAACAAGGCAGTATTCAAATAATTATTATATATAGAATTACTAGATCATCCATACTAATATTATAGATGCGAAAGTTACTTCGACTGTCTATTAACAAGCTAAGCCGTTAAATTTTATTTTGATAAAAATTTGCAAGTATGTAGATTATCTAATTGAAACTAATATTATAAATATTGAGATATAAGAAGAATTTTTATAACCTTTATGTTTATTTTATTATTTTGGAAATAATGATAGAATTAAAATAATCGTATCTTTGAATGGATGAAAGTTTAATTGAGATACAAGTATTACACCTATAAATAAATAGGATATATATATCACACAACTCATTTCATTGTAATGGGTGTGTGACTACAGATGTGGTTTGTGCTAAGTGGCACAAGGACGGACACTGCCACTTCGCAATAAAAATAACATATCATGTAGATAGATACTAACAAACAATCTATTAAATAACAATTTATATAAGTAACATACACACATACAATCAAAATCTAAAAGGATTATAAACGTTAATTACACATAAAAAAGCTCTCCTTGCAAATTGCAACACCATCGGTTTAACGGTTTAGCCGTTTTCAGCTTCCATACATCTAGTATGGCAACATGAAGTGAAATTTTGCATCATTTAGGTACGTACTAAACCGTTAAACCGATGGTGTTGAAATTTGCAACAGCTTTTTTATGTGTGATTAAGTTTATAATCCTTTTAGGTTTTGATAGTATGTGTGTATGTTACTTATATAAAATGTTAAGGATCTATCTATAGTATATGTTATTTTTATTACGAAGTGGCAGTGTCCGTCCTTGTGCTACTTAGAGCACAAACCACATCTGTAGTCACACACCCATTACAATGAAATGAGTTGTGTGAGACACGCATTTGTGATTTATTTACATCCGCTAACGGCAAAATGTAAATTTTACTTAATTCTTTAACACAAGTAGTTACTAGTATCTGACGGCTATAAAAAATTACAAATATTTAACATATGTATGTAATATGAGCTCATATTGCAATTAAATACATTGTTTTTGTTTTACAATTAAATACAAATACATTGATGCACGCTTAGGGCTTATTGTAAATATCTGATTTAAATATCTGAATTACTTCAGACGATTGACGATATTTGACGCTTCACATGGTGCGCCCCCTATGCTACATAAAAACAAAAAAATAATAATTGACATGTTTGACTTTGTTTTTATTAGCTTACTAACTTATTTTTATTAGCTTACTAACTTATTTTTATTACCTACTAAGTGTTTCGGTATATATTGTAGTGTTAAGCTCATTATCAAAGTATTGTATTATTACTTTAAACATAACTTCTTGCCAGCTCTTTTTGGCAGAAATTTACATAGTTGACATTGTATTGACGATTCAAAAGTGTTCTCAGAAACCTATTCGAATAAATATTGTTTGATTTGATTTGATTAATAAAATATACCCTTAGCGCGCGATTCGAGATATAACTTTTTTAACCACTTTCAGATATATTTTAATTTTTATTTTTATAATAAAATAAAAAGTAAAAAACATATAAAACGGTAGTAGATAAGCATAGATTCTAGTAGATAAGCAACCACGTTTTAAAGTATATATTTGACAGTAATAAGCAGAAACTGACACAATAACCTCGGAATCCTATCCCACTAATATTATAAATGTGAAAGTAAGTCTGGATGGATGGATGTTTGTTACTCTATAACTCGCCAACGGATCGTTATGAAAATTGGCACACATATTCGTTACTACTCAGACTAACATAGACTATTTTTTATCCCGAATTTTGCAATACTCATTCAGACACAGTATAAAAACCTTAAAATCTGGAGCTTACTTTCTAACTACTATTTATAATTACGTATAATGTAAAATGCTATTAGTTATCGATTAATCGGCAGGTGATAATAAGCAAGCTACTCTTAAATCTTACAGCTAAAAATAACACTTAAGAATAATTGTAAGGGTTAATCAAGAAAAACCGGTCAAGTGCGAGTCGGACTCGCGAACCGAGGGTTCCGTAAAAGGTAAACTGTGTAGTAAGGGTAACTGTGTAGAGTGACAAACTTAACTTTGCTGTTGGACAACTGTTGTCCCAATACATCGACATAGGTCGCGGTTAGTTTACCAACTAAGAATACGGTTTTTTGTGATGTAACAACATATTTACGGTTTTTAGATTTTTTCCTTTATGTGTGCTACATGGCAGTGTTTCTTGCCAAATGTCATAATTCAAGGTCAACGGGAAGTACCCCATAGCTTTTTCTTTATTTGTGTAACAATATGCGATATAACCGTATTTTGGGCATATTTTTGTATCATTGACTTAAAAGATGGATTGTTTTAAAACTTTAAGAGACCGTACAATGTAGTATTTGAAATTAATTTCAACTGTGCTTGATTGCCACCTTAGTGGTATAAAAAAAACTTAATATCTCCACGCGTTTTCGAATAAAAGGGACTTGTCAGACAGACAGACAAACATTAAATTATTACAAATTAACAAATTTCGATTTTTTTCCTATATTTGTAATTAGACATTGCTTCGTGTGTAATTTCATGATTCTAGGACAATGGGAAGTACCCCATAGGTTTTGATTTTTTTGTGAATGACAAAATATTCGACACAATGGCCGTGCTGCATGCAAGGGACCGTAGACCTTGCTATTTGATATTAATTTCAACTTGATACCTTCATGCGTTCCTGAGTAAAAGGGCCTTGATAGACAGAGTGATCCTCTAAGGGTTAATATTTTTCTTTTGAGGTACGTAACCCTAAAAACATACATTTACAATGGCTTCAATTAGCTTTCCCTTTTTTCATATTAAATGGAAACATTTCTAAACTGGCTGGATGGCTTACAAAACATAGTAATCACTTAAATTTATCATGATTGCATTCGGATGTTTGTGACTCAATTACGCTTCAACCACTGGACGGATCGGGATGAAACTTGACACACATACCTATAGGTTAGGTCCTGGAATAGGACATAGGCTACTTTTTATACCGAAAAATTCAAAAGTTCCTGCGGGAGTAACCAAGCTTAAACGAACTATAGCTACAGCTATAGCTTGCTATAGCAAACTTTATTAGTAATATTTAGGAGTCCTACGCCGATAACCAAAAAAAAAAACCAGTAACTAATAAACGCATACGCAAATTGGTTTCTCGAATTTGGACTGTTTCTAACTATGATATAAACTGGTAGGTAAATATTGACGTCATACCAGATCATTCACTTATTAAGGTGATAAATGCCTTGCTCTGTAACGAACATTTGAGTGTACAAACGCAAACAGAAATACTTAAGCCAACATCTGCAATTGCTGTCACGCTAACTAATAATCAAACTTTAGTTAATTCTCCTTTAGGCAATGCCCAGGGCACGACCTGGCTATTTAGCCGCTCCGGGCTAAATAATATTCGCCGCCCTTTACACTAACACTTTATCAAAGATATTATGTAGTATATATGATATTGATGGAATTGAATAATATTTACTTATGTTATCTACTAGGCGTGTATACATATATGTTTGTAAGCATATATGTATGAATATCTGTTAAAGATTTTCTCAGAAACAAACGAATGGATTGAATATTTTTTTATCGACTATTATGCAGATATCTTTCAACTTCATCTTCATCATCAACATGTTTCGACTTATTGCTGCGTATAGGCCTTTTTTCCCTTGTGCCAGTTTTTACTGTCCCTGGCTAATGTTGTCTACCTTGACCTTTTAACTTAAAGAACAATAAACAATACACAAACACAGGTGCATTAAATGTTGATTTTATGAATAAAATTATTTTGTACGAGCGCTACGAGTTAAATCAAGTGTAATTTGTATTGTTTTGCGTAATATATTGAGACCTCAAATTTTTAGTTATATAATATACTAGCTTTTACTAGCGGCTCCACCCGCCCTTAATTTGGTTATTGGCGTAGAATTCCTAAGACAACTCCTTGATTTTACTAAAGAAGTTTGCTATAGCAAGCTATAGCTGTAAATATAGTTCATTTTCGGTTACAGATATTTTTTAAATATAGTTCATTGAAGTGGAATTCGGTTACAGTTATTCTTATGGGAACTTTTGAATTTTCCGGGATAAAATGTAGCCTATGTGCTATTCTGGACTTTAATCTATCTCTGTGCCAAATTTTATTTAGATCCATTCAGCCGTTTTGGCGTGATTAAGTAACAAACATCCATCGATCCAAACTTTCGCATTTATAATATTTGTATGTAAGTATAGATTTCATTACAACGATAGACTTAATTGGATTTAAGAAAAACAAATATAATGTACTAATACGCTGTTTAATTAATTTTTTTAGGAACCTAATAAATTTTAGGGATCCTTTTCCATACCCAACGCTATTGGACCTAATATTGCTAAGACTCCTCTGACCTTTAAAGGGCTCGAAGTAAGGAGAAGCCTAAATTTTTCTCAGAATATGTGTCATTTTGGCAG
The DNA here is from genome assembly GCA_946406115.1 of Apoda limacodes. Lineage (NCBI taxonomy): Eukaryota > Metazoa > Arthropoda > Insecta > Lepidoptera > Limacodidae > Apoda > Apoda limacodes. Next base: position 13,207,204 of record OX291553.1, on the reverse strand, counting down.
ATTTCCTAACTAATAATTATAAAAGCAAAAACTAAAAATTTAAGGGGGTTTTTATACTAGAAACATGTAATTTTTATATTTACCTTATCATAAAACGGTATTATTTACATACAATCTTTAAACCAAAAAACTTTAAACTGCTTTTTGTACTAATTTTTTTGTAACGCAAATTTTTTATTATGCGCATTTATTATTTCTCCTGATGATTCAAAGTGTTCCTAGAAATTCCATTTGATTTTTTTTATACCACTAAGGTGGCAAACAAACTTACGTCCCGTCTGATGGTAAGCGGTCACCGTAGCCTATGGATGCTTGCAACACCTGGGACATCACTCGCGCGTTGCCTACATTTTAACAATCTTATAACTTCTTTCTTGAAGAACCCCTTACATACCCCATACAGTAGTCCTTAGAGAAAACCTTGGCAGGGAGCTCATTCGACAACCCAAGCATTTGCGGGAAGAAGTTTCTATGAAACCGCCCTGTACGCGACCATTTAGGTTCTAAAGTGTGAGAATGATAAAGATTTTGAATTTTTATCATTGCAGTGTAAGTTTTACTTAAAGAATAGAAGTACAACTACAAATAATAAAACCGGTCAAGTGCGAGTCGTGCTCATGATGTTTTGGTACAAAAGAACCTATTGTCGGCGAGTCTGAGTAACATATGGCCGGTTTTTTTACAATAAGTGCTGTAGTTCCAAAGATGAATAAATAAAACTATCTTACAAAACACTGAGTAATTAATTAGTATGAAATTTATATTAAATGTTCATTGAGATAATTGTACAGATTTAAACAACAGCATTGTGATCTGAGTCCTGCGTGCGGTCCTGTATCTCCAATATCGCTTTGACAATTCTATACGAGTACAGACGATCTGTCGCGTGCGGATAGCCAAACGACCAACGAAGCATGAACCTCTCAATATCACGCGAATTTGATGATATTTGACCTGAATGTATTATCACGGATTTATCAGGACCCCTAGAAGTAATTAATAGAAAAATAACTATTCGACTTACACATATTATTTTAAGGAATCCCTATAAATTGTCGCGTAGTAGGAATGTAGAATAAAAGGATAAAATTCAAAAAATTAATTTAGAATTATAAAATTAGCAAATTCGCTTGGTTATATTACACACAGTGCTGTCTGGTTACAAAGTAAGCAAAGCTTGTGTTATGGGTGCCAGACAACGGATACAAATAAATAAATAAATATTACATTTTATTTTGTAAATACATACATATCATACATAAACACACCCAAACTCAAGACATACACAAATGTTTACAAAACCTATTGCTAAGCTTACCTAAGCTTAACCTATCATAATTATATATACAATCATTATTTTCCAAATTAAGGGTTCAACTGTAATTATTTTTTTTTCACGTCAAAAAGTGTACTCAGGACTGAAACAAAATTACTCAAATTCTTACAAACTTAATGCCATGCCATCACCTTAAGGAAAATCCTAATCAGATTTTTCCCATACAACCTTCGGTGCACTAAATATTTATTATAAACATTTTACTGCTTAAAATGCGCCATTATCATACATTAAATGCCAGTAAATTACGATATAACTGAAGTTTTAAATGCTTTTATACGTTTATTTCAATTAATTTTTTTTTTATTAGTCACTGGCATTTTATGGGCGAATATTAAGTCCAATAATTATAGTGAGTCCCTGACACCGCAGCGTGATGTTAAATAACCTTCCCTAAGAATGAGGGTATCTAATTCAAAAAGAATTCTTCAAATTCGACTGATAGTTTCAATAATTAGCGCGTTCAAACAAAAAAACCAAACCAAAAAACTCTTTAGCTTTATATAGTAGTAAAGATAAAATCGATACTATTTTATCAAGTTACCAATTTGCTGAACTAATCTACACCAATATTATAAAGAGGAAAGATTTGATTGTTTGTTTGTATTAAATAGGCTCCGAAACTAATGGACCGATTTGAAAAATTCTTTAACCATTAGAAGCCGACAATATCCCTAATGAATATAGGCTACTTTTTACCGTGGGAAAATGCTTCATTCCTACGGGAAAACGGGTAATAGGACAACGGGTAGTAAGAATTATCCTTCTGTACTTATCTTTTTTACATAACTTCTAAACGGCTGAACCGATTTGGTTGAAATTTTATATGGGTCTTTCGATGGTTTCCTGGATGATTCAAAAATACAATTGGACCCGGTTGGTGGCGCTGCTGTTTGTATGTCAACTACTAAACGGCTTGACCGATTGGGTTGCAATTTTGTATGTGTATTTCCATGGTTTCACAGACATGAATGAATTATGCTATTAAAGAGGAAAGATTTGATTGTTTGTTTTTTTCTATAATTGAGGAGTTGCCGTAAGAACCTACGCCGATAACGAAGTTAAGGGCGGGCGAAGCCGCTGTCAAAGGCTAGTCAAAGATATAAAATTAGTTTTTGACGTATAAAAAACTAATTTTTGTCAGCGACTCCACTTGTGCTTAATTCACCCAAATAACATAGTAACCCCGGCATAAGATTTCTACAGCTAGACCCTGAATTAGTTCGGACTATTCCGGCGGTAACTTTAAAATATTCCGGGATAAAAAGTAGCATATCTCTCCCGTCTCTTAAACTAACTCTATGCCAAATTTCAGCTCATTGGATGATCCGTTACGACGTGAAGAAAGAACAAACAAACAAACTTACTTTCGCATTTATAATATTAGTATGGATAAAATAATTACCTACACGAAAGATAAATATTGAACCGATCTATCAGTTTCACAGAACTGTCTACATATCAGGTACAAAAATAAATTATCAATTTCATTTGCAGTTTTTCATTCTTTTTCCCTGACTCGAAAAACCGCGCAGCAAAATAAAGACAACATGACTTTTTCATCAATTTATTTTTAATTAGATACGGTGGACGTGTAAAACCTCACTGGTTTTTGGCCACCCCTATAAATCTACGAAGCGACGGTATTCCTGCATTCAACCAATCCCAACGGACAGTTAGCGGTACTGCAGAGTATAGTGTTTTATTTGCTCCTACAAGCGGACGCAGTCTGGCAATTTGTAGCCGTATTGTCGCTCGGTTTTGTCACTAATTAAAGGGAACATTTCACAGCTGCCAAACTTGTCGGCTTTGCACTGTCTGCCACTCCAAAACGCAACATTTCTCTGTTCCGCAATGAACCGAATCACATATATATATCACAGAAACAGTCACTGATTACAATTTCGTTTGAAACAATCTGATGTAAATCAGTATATAGTTAAGTTAATAATTTACACACAGCGATTTCGATTGCAAATAACTGTCTTCCCCAGCGAAGTAGAACCGATGAACAATAGGCAGAACAGAAGGTCTTTAGTGGAGAACACGAGACTGAAAATGCAGCGTGGCACATCACGACACGAAGCAGAAAGACGCTGGGTGTACGCTGTTCAGACCCGCTAATTTCGGAAATCTACGAAGAAACCCTAGGTCCAGCAGTAAAGGTGTAGCTGCTAATATAAAATAACCTAATTACCTAACGCAGGTTGCTTACCATATTTTTTTTTTGCATTTGTATTTCTAATCGATTAATCGTTTCGCGTTTCATTGCAATTTTGTTTACTTAAGGTGGTGGCATACCCAAACGAGTTAAGTTTGCAAGAATTTGATTAATTTTGTTACAGTCCTGAGTACACTTTTTGACGTGAAAAAAATGTACGATATAAGTTCAAACCTTAATTAAGTGAATATGCTAATATTATAATAATTTTACTATTAAAATAGTTTCTATTAAAAAAAAACTGACACTATTTTTTTTAATTAAAATTGAAATTATTTAGAAAACTAAGAGTGATATTCTCTTAATTTTTTTTTCATAAAATATATATTAAAATGACCAAGTTAATTTGCTAATATCATAGTGCTAAATAAATATTTGAAAAAAAACGAGCAAATCGAGATTTCTAACGTGCAGTCACGTGCTAGCCTATCGTACGCAGAACTGTCTCTTTGTATGCTTCAATAGTGTAATATAAAAAAAGTCTTTGTACACTAGTCGAAACTGCACCTTTTGCTAGTGTATGCCATAGCCTTAATATCAAAGTCTGATTATTATTTGTAGGTAGTTGTTAGCAAGAAATGTGATAAGGAAAAAGCATGACGTAAACATCTAATTGGATCATACAATGAATTGGCATTTCCAAACGCCTTTTTCTTGCTCTTGTTGTTGATTGGTTTCTAAGGAAAATACAAGTAGCACAGTGGGCAGTAGGTAGCAGGCTAGAAAATAATAATCGCAATGTTTTTCCTTTTAAAAACAATTGATTCTTCGCAACGTTGCTTAAAATTCTTGACAACACGGATTTGAATTTATGACATTTTTTAGTCTACACAAGATAATCTTTTGGTTCTTACTGCGGCTCGATTCCGTTAAATGACAGCTAACAATTCTCGTTTGAAATAGATAGAAATAAGATGTACATTGCGCATTTGAAATGACGTATGAAATTCATCGATTGTCGCGAAACCGCAATGTTTATCTTATTTCTTTCAAAAAGGTTAGCAATCTTTTTACGGAATCGACCCTCTGCTCATTGGTTTTATTCCTGTTTGTTGAAAACTAAATTAAACAAGAGAGCTAGAAATGCGCATATATTTAAGCTGAAATCGACGATGTTAATCTCAAATATATATGTAGAGTTCATTTTTCTGTTACAAAAATATCTTACAATTGGCGAACAGCTTAGCGTAGACAGTGGAAATTAATTAATTATGTCTTATGTCACTTAAGGTATAGAAATTCTCTTATAGTAAGTCCCTAGCTTTACAGTTACTCAACATGTTATGAAATGAATTATGTTCCCACTAGTAGTTTTAAATCATTTAGAATTGAAAGATTAAAAATAGAAAAACGAGAGGTTCGGCCGTTTTTTTTTATAAAGCGATGTTTTAACAGATATCTTACTGTATTTGACAGTAAATTTCTAGTTAAATAATGTGTAAAGGCATGTTATTTTTATTCCTAACTTAAACTTGCAATATGACAGTGGCAGATGTGACAATTTGACTGTTACATTTACTGAATTTGTTTCTCTCTAAAATTACTTTAAGCATGTTATAGCCATTTATACGTCCACACTTTTGGTTCTCATTGCTGATTGGTTTTTACTTCTATTCTTGTTGAAAACTTAATTATTTTAAAATTAGAAAAACAAATTTGACCGTTAGTTTTCTGCATTTGTATAAATCACTAAACTGACTTTCATTTTTTAAGTAATTTAAGAGAGAAATAAATAGAAAAATGACAGTCAAATTGTTAATTATATAACCTAATTATAATTTTTTTTATTAGCTTTTGTGTCACCGAATGAGACACTCGAGGCAATTGAGACGAAGCGAACAATATGATCGAATGCACAGCACGTTTGTAGTTTCAAACGCTTCCAATCCGAAAATTTTGATTGTTAAAATTTAAGCCCCGTTGTCATTCAAAAACTACGGTGACATCGACAATTGTGCCGCCTTTAGCGATTGTAGATACTTAATTCACACTCTAAAGCTGAATTAGATGCAGCAGCTTTCGACTTTATAAACAAATCTATTTTGGTCTATTTGCGCTAAATTGCCTAGTCAAATCTATACATATATAATAAAATGGTAGAAAAGTCAAAACTGTACGGTCGCGGTCAGAAAATGTTTACCAGTTTTGAAATAAGATTCTAAATCACACTTTTTTCACTAAGTCTAAAATGCCATATCAAGTTACTTATTACCTTTCAAAAGCTATTATGCAAAATGACGCATCGAGAAAAACAACAAGAATTATTGATCACTCTTTGATAATGGAACTAATATCTTTATTTGTTGAAATGACATTTATCAAAAAATATTGTTTGAACGTCGTTTTGACAAGAGTAAAATTTTACAAAAGATTTTTTCATAACGAAATAAAATGGCAAGTTTAACCCTGGAGCAAAGGGCTGAAATAATATTTCTCTTCGAAGATGGACATAGTATTAGCAGAGATGGCGAACCCATGGCAATTCGGGCACGCCAATAATTTATGAAATTTCTATTTTCACCTACGTATGCTTGTAAGTCATTTTTAGAAATAAACTCTAGTTGAGCTTTCATACTGCTTAATAACAAAGTACGAGCCTGCCCTATTGTGAGATTTTTAGCACCTAATTTGCAACAGCAGAAATCACACTTTTTTTTTTTTATTTGAATATAAATATTAAACATTTCGATTGCTGTAAACATTTCGAGCTGCAAGTATCTAAATAAATCTAAAGAATATAATAGCTATAAGTTAACAGCAATTCGTTTAGTTTTTCTCCATTATTATTAAGTTACCTAGATTTTTTGACGGCACGTCATAGGTACAGTATTGTTTTTTTCATGGAAAATGGCACATTTATTAATAAAGGTTCGCCATCCCTGTCCTAGAGCGATTGATTGTCATATTAGAAAAAAAATAATCTATGGTAATCAAATTATTATGAAATAGACATTTAGAACTTGTGACTTAAACGTGTGCATGCAATTGTGATCCTTAAGGTGGTAAACATTTTCTGACCGCGACCATACATTGAATATTTTTTTAAAAGAATACTTGGGGTGTAATCTATAATCGATACCGAAGCCAAAAATATAGTTTTTAGAATTTTTATTTGTTCGTCTGTATGTATGTTCGGGATAAACTCAAAAAGTACTGCATGTATTTACTTAAAATTTGGCACGAATATTATTAAGAAGTCGGGTCAACATATAAGCTACATATTATCACGCTATCACATACGGGGTACGAGCAGTGAACCTTTATTTCTTCAATGCATTCTGTAACAACGTGTAATCTAACGACGCATATTTGACTTGCTTCTTAATTATTAATTATTCTACTCAAACATAGCCATTTATTTAATGTCAAAAAATCGTGTAAAGTCATAACTTAGATGTGTTATAATTTTTCACCATATAAAAATGTTTCCTATTTGCTAACTAGATGGCGTTGTCGTCGTATTAGATCGCGCTACGGTTTCGTTCACAAAAAGTGATGTTATAGCATAGCGTTCACGCAGACGACGTCGCGGGCAGCAGCTAGTGACAGTATAAACTCTAATAAAAACCGCACTTAACAACAACTAATAAGAACCGGTTAAGTGCCAGTCGGGCTTGGCCTTTTTTTGTCAAATACCTACCCTAAAACATTTTAATACATTTCCAATGTTCACCGACGCAAATAAAATTTAACATTTTTATACATTTTCAAAGTTCACCGACGCAAATCAAAGCTATTCCGTAGTCATCATTTGGGGCGAGCGTATCTGTTTACTTGTTTACTCAATACAACTCGCCCTTGACCTGGATAAGGAAAACGCGAGGGGATGTTTTTGTTACAAGATTCTGCTAAATGAAAATCGTTTAAGTATCTGTCAATGTCGGTTTTAGATGATGTAACATTATATACAGTTTTTTTATTATAAAGTAAATATTCACGTTCATCAAACGGTGTCTTTTTTTACTGTTTCAAAACTTTCTTCTTAAAAACTCACTGTCTCACTTTTATCGAATAAAGATAAATTTGTTATATTTACAGATTCTAGTTTCTTCTTTAAAAAAAACGATAACCTACTTCTTTGATTTTTCAAAACTTTCTTCTTAAAAACTCACTGTCTCACTTTTATCGAATAAAGATAAATTTGTTATATTTACAGATTCTAGTTTCTTCTTTAAAAAAAACGATAACCTACTTCTTTGATGTTTAAAAAATATCGAGAAACTAATTAATGAAGATAGAGGTCGGAACACGGTATCATTTCCAAATTCCAATGCATCAAAATCCAATTTCTGAATTAAAAACTCGCGCCTTGCCCGTAGTACAGTTGTGATAGTTCAAACTTTACCCCAACGCAACATTAACTTTCAAAAACGTACTGTTTAAATAATGGAAAAAAAATTGTTTGGTAGCAATTACCGCACGAGCTTCTTTTGAGAATATTTTTTTTATATTTGAGAATTTATACATAAAGATTATTATTCCGTCTTTAAAAAACATCAGTTTTTTTTAGCGGTAAAGAACAAACCGCTGGAACGATTTTCAGATCCCCACACACACACACACAAACACACACAAACACACACACACACACACACACACACACACACACACACACACGCACGCACGCACGCACGCACGCACGCACGCACGCACGCACGCACGCACGCACATGTACACACAAAATGTAGGTTATTTATTTAAATTGCCATCATAAACTAACATCCGATACTAGTCAATAATGTCAGAGGCTTTGTGACAAATCAGCTCACGCCTTTAGGAGCGTTTCGAATCCTAACCCTTTTATTTCAGTCACGATAATTGAGCTCCAATACTCAGTTTTCTAGTCGCCCAGTGTACCTACAATAACTATGCAAAGTAAATCAATACTCTCTATATTGAGCGTAACTTAATTTTATTAAAAATCATTAACTTACACTCTCATAAAAAAATATTATTGGACACACTTTGATTTGGGAGATTTTCTTTACATCTTATATGTATATGTACCTGTAATTATAATTATAATGTATAGTTCATATCTGAATAACTTGGGTTACTAATAAAATAAAATAGTTAAATTTAATCTCTTAAACTGGCTCAACCATACACGTACTTACTTACCACTGACTTTCACTAAGCCGACCGATCGGAGCCCGCTCTTAAGACGTACTTCACTTTCTTAAGTAAGGTAGTGAAAGTCTAACTTAACTCCAATGCGATACCTAGTTCAAAACATAAAATAAACCAAAAACAAACTAACTAGCAATAACTTGTCAAACCAACGCAGTGCTCTGTCAAATGCACGGAAAATTGATTATTGACAATGCTTTTTAAATCTAATCTAAATATACAAGATGACAATTTCCTGACACCTGGCGCAAGTCACTTGTTTTTTCCTTCCCTTAGAATCTACTCATTTTCAGCCATTTTGATATCACTCAAAAATTTTAAAAATAATACTCAGATGAATCGATAGCTCTTTTTTGAAGTTGGTTAAAAATTTGTTAAATTCTCTGATAAATAAAATTTGAATAACCTTACAATATTATAAAATCTAAGAAACAACAACAAATAGTAATTTTAGGACAACTCCATATGACACAGTAGAAATAAAATCATACATTACCTTTTTGACATTCTCAAACACAATCATCAAAGCAACTAAAGACATCCAACAGACCCGTCTGACAAGACAACAATATATGCACCCATTCGACATCGGCAGCTAATCTTATGCTCACAATGGTCAATAAACAATGGTGGAGATGGCAGACAAAACCATTGCGTTGCTGGCACAGCTCACTGCTGGGTAGATACACATTCACAAGCTCGTATCTCTGCATCGGAGCGGCCAACCGTGTCGGTAACAACCGTCAGTAAATACATTTTATTATCCTATATGCATACAGGAGTTAGTTGAGACAAGAGGAAAGCGTGTGGGAGTAGCAGCACACGCTCTATAAATTGATAGTGTTCGAATAGAGTTCATTTGAGTTTAAATAACGACGTGCGACAGATTAACCTATTTATTTCTGGATAAGAATGTGTTGTGGATGTGGTAGAAAAGGTTTTTTTTTATCAATGCTTTGGAAAATTATAGTGTCAGATAAAACTGAGAGGTTTTTTTATTAATAAGGTACGTTCATGTAAACATAAATATGTAAATACCTTTTAACGAGCAATTCTTGTATATATGTATATTATACTATTATTTTTACCAACACAGCAACACTAAAGTTACTCGACCATAAATGGCGTTGTTAAGCAACAATAGATGGCGTTGTTAAAAAAAAACGAGCAAAGCTCGGTCCCCGGTTATTATGTAAGTAATGTGTGCCTAAATATATATAATTTGCCTAGGCTAAGCCTTGAATGCGATTATCGGTGTATGATTTCTACGGCAACTCCTCAATTATAGAAAAAAAAAACGACTCACACTTGACGTTTTCAGTATCCTTTGTCCTTCGCGGGGTCTCAAACTATATCCATGCCATATTTCATATTAATCGATACAGCAGTTTAAGCGTGAAAAAGTAACAGACAGACAGACAGAATTATTTTCGCATTTGTAATATTAGTATTGATATCAGTATGAACTTTATTATTGTTTTGTGGTTGTACGTAATCTTTTATTTTGGATTATTTGATTTTAGTAAGTAAAAAATAAAATAAAAATGTACTAAATAGTCAAGAGTTTATCCCTTTTGTATGAGTCAGCACTTGATCAAATAGTTAAAAATTTTAAAAGAATATTTGCTATCTTTAAAAATTACCAGGTATTAGGATGTACCATGAACCAGTTAGACCTGACATACTTATCTATTAAAACACTGCAATTAACTTATGGTTTTTACCTTGAACACTATTGGATAGGTTAGCTTTAAATTACCAGTTATTCAGACGTACCATGAACCACTTACATACATAAGTTACCTATTAAAACTTCATTGGCTCATGTTTTTACCATAAACACCAATAGATAGGTAAGCAATAAATTTAATACCTAACTATATTTGTAATTTATAGCTATAGTCGAAAACTAGTTTACACCACTTACCAAACGACTAGTGTAAAAAACACTTTATAGTTTAATCCAGGTAACTAAACTCTGAAGTAAACTCCAGATTAAATTTGAAATAAACTAGAATAGCAGATTGTTTTCCATTTTCATTACTACGGATGAGTTTAGACAATATTTTGTATAATTTCGTAATATGTTAAGAGTGGATCAGGTGTCTATCTATATCTATATACCACTTTAATCCATCGAGACACACTGTATCTGAATCAGTGTTGTGACTGGGCTAAGATGGGCTCACCACCACCTGCCACGCAAAATTAAAGTGGTTGGTGAAGAGACTATCCAATCAGTGGCTACCCCCTTCGGAAGAGTAAAATCTTGACGATACACATACAAAGTTTATTAGATACAATCAAACCAATCTCACCTTTAATCCAATGTCTTGGTGCAACACAACATTATAATCACAAGATTGCGCAACTTCCTCCCCTTTAAATACAATAACTCAATAATTAACGGAACGTTATAATAACATAACAGTTCATAATTAATGTTGTTCTAAACCAGAAACATAGCTTGGAATGTTACGTGAAGCCCTACCAGGCCTGTGGCGCTACTTTCACCGCACCTTGCCCCGTGCTGTGGGAATAACTTCACTTCCAGTTTAGAAACCGCTTATGATTTACTGGCACCATTTATCCATTACATTTTGTGTTCGTTTCTCATTCTTTATTTTTGTTTTGTTTATTATACTTCATATGTTCATATATAATAATTATGCTACAAATATTATAAAATTAATGTAATTTAATATTGGCAGATATTAAAATGCCAGTGATTTGAAAGTTTAATGACTTTGACATTCATTTTATAATCCTGTCAAATTTGACCAAAAAATAAGAGTAAAGCTACCTTAATTCCCACCAAGCTGAAAATCAGTAAGATTGTTTAAAATATGATTAAAAATAAAATTTGAAAGTTCCCCATCTTTCCCCGGCATGGTATTTTTTTTATTCAAGGTCAAAGGTCAAAAAAATGAGTTTTTCGCGGTTTTCACCAAAACGGTAAGTTTTATCATAAAAATGCTTCAGATAAAAATTGTAGATCATAAAATTATCTGCAAAAAATGCATCAATACTTATTTTTCTACGAGCCACCGTTTTTGAGATATCGTGGCGTACTCATGCATATTACGACGATTAAAACTGTTTGTATTGCGTTTCGTGCGTTTTGAAACGATTTTATCTTATAGGACTTTTAACGAATACGCGAACGCGATAAAAGAGTTAAAACACGCAAATCCTCAAACTATGCACACAGCTTTAGGCCAACGTGCGTAACTATACACTCGAATACGGACTATAAATACGGGACCATCGGATCGGATAACTAAAGTATCGTAAGCTCTAAATAAATTGATTTATATCTGAACAGAGCTCCTATTTTCCACAATTTATTTACAAGAGATACAATTAAAAAAAAATTGACATTAACAAAATAATATACCGTCTTGAAGTTGAATATAACTGTAAAAACGTCCTCTATCGACAGTATTGTAATGATAACATAAAAAATACAGTAAAAATAAGACAGACATATTTTGTTCGCCACAATCATAAATTTAAAATTTTATACCCAATGCAAGCAAGCCAGCAAGTTTCCCAATTACGCTGAAATATTAATTCATGTAGTAAGCGAAAAAGGTACTTGAACCCTATACGGATATCATCACAAGTATCAATCAGAAGACAACATTGAATACGAGGATCACGACCTCGATCGATCGTATAAATGTCACTTGAATGGTTTGTTATACGGAAGAGACGCGTTCTTTGTTGTCTACGGAATAAAACAATGAGATACCATCGTAAACCAACCTTGCGGAAAAATTGAGATCGTTCAAATTGACAATTCGCTTTAAATGTCAAACCCCTTGCGGCATATCGATTGTTGCAATATTAATAAATAATTGTTCGGTTTTTGTAGTTGCCCTTTTTTTAGGGTGCCGTACCTTAAAAGACAAAAAAAGGAACCCTTTATGGGATCACTTTATTGTCCGTCTGTCAAGAACCTTTTTCTCAGGAACGCGTGGAGGTATCAAGCTAAAATTAATATCAAATAGTGAAGTCTGCAATCACTTGGAGCAATGAAAAACACATTTTTTTTTTCTGGTGATGATTAATTTATTTGCAGTTGGTGAACTTACCTCGACCTATGTCAATGTATGGTACAACAGTTTTCCAACGGCAAAGTAACGTTTGTCCCTCAATACAGTAATTTATATTTTACGGAACCCTCGATGCGCGAGTCTGACTTGTACTTGATCGTTTTTTTTAAATAGATTAAATTAGGGTATGGCAGCGTAGGAGGGCATTCTATTAGGTTGACACACGACCTGATTAAAACCACAGGAAGCCACTGGATGCAGGCAGACGGCTCAAGATCTTCCGCTGCGTAAACATATAAGTAGGTACAAAAAACAAATTAGTTTATTACCCAAATATTTCTACAAATATGTAGTTATAGAAGTCCCTGACTTCCGAATTAAGTTTAAGTTACGAATACTAAGTCAGTGTCTTCTTTTAAGAGTATATACTTACCTACAATTGGGAAATAAACCAAAACACATAAAAACATAATACCGTATTGGTAACAATTGCCGGATTATTGTTTTACCACGGTCTTACTAAACAAATTATTTCATTCAGTTGGCAATCAAAGGCGTCTAGACCGAGCAATCGCGAGGTAAGGTGCGCGACGAGACGGGGGACAAGTGCTATGTCGCCGACTAGCCTACGTCATCCATCACATACGGCTAGTCGCGTGCTGACCGGCCAGACATACATTTTGTCGCAACGCCATGGTAGTTTTTTCGTTGTTGAGTTTGTCAAAGGCGATGACTGCCTTTAGGTATGAATTAAATTAATATCTAGGCGGCGGTTTTACCTTTTACCTTTGTTACTAATCATCCTAGTAATATGCACCTTAAGAATTGAACCTACATGTTATAATGTGGACGACCACAAATTTCTATTGTGATCTTGCAGAAGCAGTGGAAAGGGAAGCAACCGAACAGTTGTTATATGGGATAGCTAGATCTACGTTCAACAATGAACGTCTACAGGCTGAGATGATAATTTTGAAGCTATGAGAACCATCAGAGGCCTTGTTTATAAATCAAGTCGAAGGCGTCAGCTATTGTGTTTACTTTTATAAAGAAGGACCAAGGAAAAGCTGCATGTTTAATTGGAATAAAAAGAAGCCAATGTTACCATTTATCCTAACAATCATCCGTGTGGAAATCCAGTTTCTACGTTGCTGCATTGCATTTCATTAACCCCGCCCAAATCATACAAAGGAATAGTGCATTATCGAAGTTGCCATCTTAAGGACTGCCCGAGGGTTTGTACAAATAAGTTGCTACCCTTCTTTCAAGCAGACGCATACGAAGCCGTAGTAGCTCTGATAGCATGAACATGAATGCTGGCGTTCCGCAAGGCTCTATGCTGTCTCCTACGCTGTTTCTGACAGCACTGGCGACGCTTATTACACAGGCCATTCTTAAATAATTCGTGTTATTGTGTAGGCAAACCGCTTGAGAAGCAAAAAGAGCTTTTGTCCAAAATCGTGAACACTGTGTCTAAGATATCTGATTGAGTCTCCGGGAAAACGCGGTCGATACAACCTAACTAAGACACAAGTCTGCACGTTATTTGCTATAATATCAAATATTTCAAGAGACTAGAATCATTGATGTTTAGGCACCTTTGATTGATTAGTAACCTTACAGGTTAATAATCAAAGTTAGGCACCTAGATCTCCAGCAACGTTCAGTTCCGAAGTCACCGGGTCAGAATTTTTTTAGCACTTTATGTATATCCAAAAACCACTGAGCCTTTTTAAAAAAAAAAATACAGAAAGTTGTTGTTTACTTACAGATTAAAGGAGAACTTTTAAGAACTTAGTTTTAAATGTTCAAATCAGTTTTTTTTTTTGAAACTATCGTATTTTTTTTATAAACGACGCCTTATTGATTTTTCGCAAGATTTACGCGTTGGCTGTCACCGTCACACTAGGCAGCAATTATATAGCGCTGTCTTTTTGCCAACGTCACTGGATAGGCGCCCTATTAAAAATGACATGGTTAAATTGTAACGCAAGGGTCCGACTCGCACTTGACCTGTTTCTTTTTGACAATGCCCGTATCGTGACAGTTGACAGGTAGAGTACCCATAGTCATTGGTCGTGAATCGTGAGTAGCATTGCGTGGCGCCCCTCCAGCTCTCGGCTACGATACCATCGCGCTCTTACACCTTCAGCTGCTGCTGGGACGTTTATAGACCATTACCAACTATTTACGACCTGAACGACTCTAATATAAATACATTATAATCTACAAAACTATCTAGCTTACACATTCTATTTCCCGCCGCTTTATTTGAATTGCATCTAGTGTTAAAGGAAAGCTCAACGATTTCTTTTTGCTGTTCAAAAGCGTTATAATAAAATTACAGAGATTCGATCTGAGGTTTCTGAATGACAATGTCGTTTGTGGCATTTCAGCTGTATCCTTAGTAATATTATAAATGCAAAAGCGACTTTTTTTCTCCTTTCTTCACGTGTCGTCGCAACGGAGCATCCAATTCAGCTGAGATTTGGCTCTGGGATACTTAAAGAGACGAGAAGAGATGGACTCTTTATACTGGAAAAGTTCCTACAAGAACTATAACTGAATTTCACAAGGACGGCATAAAGCTACAGTTATATCTTACTATAGCAAACTCTGTGTAATAATTTAATTTATGTTTGTTTTTGTTTTGAAATTTTTATTGACTATTAATTTTTATTTATCTTTGTTTTTAATTTTGACATTTTTAAATCTTTGACTAAATATTGATTCTATTTATATGTTTATTTTTAATCGTTGACGTTTTATCTTAGAATATTTCTAAGCCTTAATTTTTCATTGTGATTTTAATTTTTATACTTGACGATCTTTTTGTGAATTGGTTATGTATTATTATTTTAATCACATAATGTAATTTTCGATAAGAAATAAATGACCTACCTACCTACCTAAGGAGTTGCCGTAGAACCTTAAGTTAAGTTAGTTAGCTTAAGTTGTGGAATGAGACAAGGTTTTCTCCAAGGACAGTATGGAGTTCTCTAAGAAAGAAGTTATTAGATTTCCGAAGAGTCGCGCGAGTGATACCTCTGGTGTTGCAAGTGTCCATAGGCTACGGTGACCGGTGACGGTTTGCCACCTTAGTGGTATTCAAAAAAAAAATCCCACGAATCTAACTGAATTCAGCCGCGGCAAAAACTAGCATTAACACAAATTAGATTTAATTGGATAGGCTGATTAATCATACTTTTTTCTTGATATCATGAATATACATAATTTCACCAGAAGACAATCCTTTTTTTTAAAAAAAATACTATACATTTCTTTCAAAATAAATTAACTGATTAGTTTTTTATATTTTCTACGTATAGACGACTATAATTGGAAATTAAGAAGTTAGTAATCAACTACCGATTAAGATAATCAATCGATCAAAAAACAACAACCTAAAGTCTACATCCATAAATAGCAAAGAACAACAAAACATAAACATATATTTATTGTTACAAGCATGAACAAATTCTCGAAGACCTTGGACATTAAAAAAACTCGTTTCAATAAAAACTCCTTTAACGAGATTAGTATAAGAACACGCTCATAACCGGTGACTATCGCAACGCAAACCGCAACCTTGAATACTTTATAGTATATTTTTTTTTAATATGTGACTAAAGAATATGGGTGTTAGACTTGACAGATACATCACAAACTAACGAATGATGCGAAGAGTATGGGGATTTAAAAAGCAGAAATAACTAACAAGAGAACATTAAGATAACTTGTGATACGGGATAAAAATAAGAACGAATCTACAAAAAAAAGGAAAAAATATAAACATAGAAAAAAATAAGGAAAATTTTAATTCATAGCAAGTAGGACCGAACTGCAAAACGAATTGAACTGAATGTAAATTAGCTTACATTTAATATTTGAGTGGCAACAATTTCCGTACTGCGTTATCGTGCACTGCACTCTACTGTACTTGTACATTTATCACTTAAGTTACGTCAAAACAAACATGTAATAATCCTAAATGCTATATAACATCGCTCAATCTGAAGTAAAATGTAAAAAGTAACTTGAAAATAGTAGAAAAAGAATAGAAATCCAGTCAGAGTGAATATCAAGTTCGGTTTGAACTTGACATTTATTCGGATTTCAAATGAAAATAGCTTTACATCTACATATATAAAACCAACTAAGCACACTTATCCTTTTTCAATGTTTTTAATAAATATACATATTATTATTATTTTTATACCACTAAAGTGGCAAACAAGCTTACGGTCCGCTTGATGGGAAGCGGTCACCGTAGCCTATGGACGCTTGCAACACCAGGGGTATCACTCGCGCGTTGCCGACCCTTCAGAAATCTAATAACTTCTTTCTTGAAGAACCCCATATACTGTAGTCCTTAGAGAACCCTTGGCAGGTATATGTAAGTATATAGCCAAAATTAGATGTTTTTACAATGCTCGTAAAGAGTATTTATTTAGTGCATTGATTTTCAAAGTGGGCGGCGCTCCCTGAAGAAGGTTGTACTCAAAGTTACGTGTCTCAGCAGCTACATCTGAGTCGTTCAACTGTTCAGATTATAGAGACTGCCCTATTGGGAGACTGGCTCGGTTAGAGAAGACCATGTTCGGATAGAAAGCGATGCACAGAACCACGGGACGGCCGCTTCTTAGTGAACTAGCGCTGTGGAATCGACAGGCGTCAATATATTGACCTTAAGAGGAGTCTAAGACACATCAAAAGGTACATTTTTACTTTCATCATTAATTGTAGCTTTCATAAAGCTGCTTGTTTCAAAATAAAAAGGCGCAGATCCCATTAAGCTTCTTATTTTAAAATAAGATTACTTATTGCAGTTTGTATTAAGATGTTTATTGGAATGTACGTTGTTCTTTCTATCAAGCTCTTATTTGATATAAAAAAAGCGTATTGTTGCTACTGTTACTACTGTTATTAATCCGATTAACGAGAATGTGTGGAGTACCTCTACATCACTCCCTTTACCAGACCAAGAGTCGTTGCTTGCGCACTTACAATCTTGAAAATGCCAAGTTAATGCCTTTTGGTGCGCGTACCTAGTAGATGAAAGAGAAGGCTGGCTTGCTGCGGAAGATGTGTCAATATTTGGGCTCGGTATTACCATTTATGGAGTGGCGGAAAGGGGAGAATCTCCCGTCAGGCAAGGTGGACCAATGCTTGTGGACCGCAGTGGTCCACTTTTATACGGTTCGGTTTGTATATGTTACGGACCAAGTGATACATATGCTTGTTACCAAAAAAACTCTCATAGCGCAATGTAGGACGCGTGACGTCAGCCAACTGATTGCAGCTTGTATTAAAACCAACCAACAATATTATAAGAACTATAAAATTGCATTATTATTTTAAATAACTTTTCTTTGTCAATTCAATAATGAAATTCGTTAAATAGATACATAAAATGCAGTACCTATTAGATTAATGAAGTACTTTGTTGACAGACCTTAGTACAATTGTTAATTTATAAATTTCATGATGATTTAAACAATAAAGCGCCTTTTAATATTTATAAACCTTTTTATTGTAACGACTAATCATATAATTCCTATTTGACTTATTTACATATTTTTGTTAAAATGACAAGCTGCTTTGTTGAACGACCTATAATTCTAACGTTATTGCTTTTAACAATATTGAAATGGTTGTTGCAACTTATTTTATGCCAAAATTAATAAAGAATTTTAGTAACCCAATCAAAAATTTCAATTGTATCGCTGTAATAATCGTATTACACGTAACTTTAAATATTTTTTTATTCCTGCAATAAAGATCTAGTTGGTAAAGTGCTTTATTGAATATTCTTTTTCAGACCTATTTTTCGTTCGTTTTATAGAAAATTTGTCTTAAAATAGACAAAATGCAATACATGCATATTAATTTATGAGATTCTGAGTATACAGACTAATTAAAACCATTAAATTGAGTATAGATGGTGTAGAACACTTCATATGCTTAGGTACATTTTTTTTTTGCAAAAGAGTATATATAATTTAGAATGGATCATATAAATAGTGATCAGTATACGTGCAACCTGTTCAAAGAACTTATGGCTAGGTAACATTACTCATTCTATAACACTGTCCCAGAATTGATCTCAATTGCAAATAAGCCATAAATTAAGTTCACATTCGTGTTAATACAGCTCCTCAGTAGCTTCAACGCTACACGCGATATCACATATTTGTACAGCCAATGAATCGTATGCGGCCATGAGGAAGTGAGCGCAACATTTGTTGGCAATGGATACGTAAAATCAGATAAGCGGGAAACAGTGTAGGCAGTACTTAGCTGCGTAATCGTATTAGCTAACTGCCTGCGCTGCTCCGAGCATTACAGGTATTTCCTGTACTAAAAGTTGATTTAGTTTTATACCAATTCTATGGTAAACTACAGAAAATAAAATTGTTTAATCCATTGTATAGACGATGGGCCAAGTTAGAAAATTTGTATGTATATTTTAATGAATACAATTTACAGACAAATTTTCAATAAATACAAAAGTGTATTTTACACTTTCACAATCCCTATTGTTATTATGAATGCGAAAATTAGTTTATTTATTTGTCATTATTTCACGCAGCAATTTTTTTGCATAGAGATAGATATCTGAAGGGACGGAAAATAATAACATAGTATATAATTTTTGTACTGATCGAGAGTTCCCACGGTAATAGATGTTTATCATAGCTAGCAGTCCGATCGTTCTCTAAGTAAATTTTTTTGACCACAAGCCACGTCAACAACCAGCGACATTGCCGTTTAACGCAATCTTTGTCGAATGCGTTTGCTTGCTACCCCTTCTCGGTGGTGTAATTTTTTTTTTCAAAATAACGTTCTATAAAGTTTTTCAAAAAACCCATTACTTTTCAAGTTATTGGCAATTGAAAATTCGGATTTTTTTCACGTTTTTCATCGGTTTTTTGCAAAAATCTCTAAAAATATGCATTTTGACGAAAATTTTATGATGAACAAAATTGTAGCAGGTAAAAAACTGAACAAATCGGTTTTTTATAAAGTGTTCTAAGTGCAATATTAAGCTACATCAAAGCCGTTTTTTATTTTGTCTAAATTTTAATCGATGTATTCAATGCCATCTAACGGCGAGCAGATACATTTTATGCGTTCTAATGAAATAGGGTTTTGTAGTGCTTGAAATAAGCTTTAAAATGAGCACTGTTAAAAGTCTTTTGCACGTAAAATGAGTGAGCTGAAATGCAAATAAGAGGAACATCTGATTGTTTTTTCTTTTAAATCAATGGGTTTTATAAGTTTCATTTCCATCAAAATTAAAATTAATCGTTCTCCGCCTAGAATTAACTTTAATATAAAGAGTTAATAGATTCTAGCAGTTTGGCTGCTTTAGGACACATATTTTTCAAAAAAATCACGATTTTAAGAAAAAAAAATTTTTCGAATTTCTACAAATAACACTTTTTTTTTCATAATATATCAAAAATAGAAAGATACTTTTAAAAGTATAATGATAAAAAATGAAGGTCTTTTTCTGACAAAAATTTGTTGTTTTTTTTTTCTGTCACACAAAAATTGACGGAGATATGATTTTTTAAAGAGCGCAGGGCAGCGCAATCAGTCTCTCTCGAGCCCTTTGACCCTTCACCGTTTTAAAATAAAAGGTTTTTCACTATATTTTGTACTGAAAAAAATTGTAGCTCTTTTAATTACCTTTAAAATGGTTTTTTATTAGTTGTGATAGCATCAAAATTGAAGGAGTTATGGTCCAAAAACTAATCGTATTTTTTTCTCTACTTAGTAAACTGAAAATTTCGGAGTGTGAATATTTGGAGCAAAGTGTAAGTAAACAGTAATAGAGACCCAAAACTATTGTCTTATGTATATATATTAATTTATTAAAAGATTTTTTTTAAAACAATTTTTTATCATGGGGTTGTTTTTAAGGGTCGAAAAGGGGTTAAAAAATCTATAATTAAGATAGAGAACATACAATATTATTTAATCTATACTTAAATCTTTTTATGTCATACTCAAGGATTTTTTTGTGATTTTTTCAATTTAGGGGTTGTTTGCAAGGGTTGTAAGGCTTTCAAGGGGTTGAAAATGATTTTATTCTGACGTAATAGTGTTAGAAAACACTTTACAATTTCACCCCTTAATATTAAACACGTTTTCTAGCGATAAAATGGGTCAATGTCAATTTTTCTATTAAGGGGTTGCTCACACCCCTTAAAAATAATAGGCGGAGCTCAGATCATTTTCATTTTTGAAGTTAAGGGTAAGATGAGCCTAATTCCAAAATTTCATGCAAATCGGTTGACAGTAAAAAAATTCGGAGGTAAGACCCTATTTTTCGCTTCAATGACTGCACTAGTGATAATTTTCCTCTTGTGGGAGAGACTTTATCCGACGATGTTATACTATTTAGTAGGTACCTACTGTTACACTTTTAATATTCTCTCTAGTACAACAACTGTTTTAAAAATCGGCCAAGTGCGAGTCAGACTCGCGCACGAAGGGTCCCGTACCATTATCTATAAAAACGGCAAAAAAACGTTTGTTGTATGGGAGCCCCCCCTAAATATTCGTACTTAAACAATAAAAGGTAGTCGATAGGCCAATGGCATACATGGCTCCTTATTCCTTGCTTTATGGCCAGTGGCCGTCTTAAGTTTCTACCTAATTTTGCAAAAGGTTCCGTTGTTATTTTTAAGGAACGGAAACATGAGAATATTAAATAAGTTTTTTTTACAGTAGAGTTTTACGTAGATAAAACAGTATTAGTAAACACCAATTATATAGTTAAAATATGAATGGACGAACCAGCTAAAACATAAAAAAAATTTACCTACAGCCACAAACATTATAAAAAATAATAGAATGTTCTGTTCTATAAATAGAGATACTTATTACCCCGATGTTTGTAAACTACGAGTAAAACGACAAAGGGTACAGTAAACGACTTGTCGAGACTCATGCAAAAGGGGCGAACCTCCCTTCATGTTCTCTCTGACGTCAATAGAGGTTTACATTAAAATGGTACTTACGCAACAGTTTGTCCCTGTGTAAACATCATTAAATTTTCCCACGAATGAACGTCATATTTCACTGACTACAGACAAGGAAGAAGTTCTCGATTCGGCTTTATTTTTTTGGGTGTTTGTTAAGCAAGCTAAGGTAAATAGGGAGGTCATATTAGTCGCAAAACCGATGGCCGTTGGGGCAGACGAGTTTTAAAAGTGGAGACCATGGATCGGTAAGCGCAGCATGGGACGCCCTCCAGCTACGGGGACCGATAACTTGAAAAATATAGCAGGATATTACTATATGAGATAGGCGAAGGATCGGGTGTGGTGGAAAAGAAGGTTGTCAAAATAATGATCACATTACAAGCATTTTTGAGTGAAATATATAAAGTAGTACTTTTATTAGTATCTTGGTCTAAATTATAATTTAAATCGTTTTGATTAACGGAACCATAATTCTTTTTTCACGCAATAAAAAAAACAGATTTAAAGTAAAAATAGAATTCGCAGTATGACAAAATCAGAACATCTCACATAAAATAAAATATCAGTAATAAAATGTTAATAAACAAGTCTAGACTGATCCACAAGTTTTATGAGGTCATCGTTGTTCTATCTAGGACGTGGCTAATGCTTCGACAATGGGTCGTTATGACTAGCATCGATCCAATTGTCTAACTATATATTCGAAAAGTTCATTGTGCGTTGTTTGAGCAATTATCAAATTACTCACTAAACAGACAAATACCGATTTTAGTTACTGTGCAGGATTATGTTCAAGTGAATGAAATATATCTAGTTCAAACCACACACACACACATATATATATATATATATATATATATATATATATATATATATATATATATATATATATATATATATATATATATATATATTATTTTTTCCTGTCCAATCCTGACTTACCTTTAATAATGTTCGTCATGAGATTTCCTTCTGTCTATGATCTTTTATTTTACCACTCATTTCTCTAAAGTTTGTGATTCACAAATAATTTTACTAATATAATAAATATGAAAGTATGTCTGAATGGATGCATGGGTGTATGTTACTCAATAGCCGGGGTCAAACCGGACGACAGGAGCGACCTCCAGAGGCGCAGTTGGTGTGGATGTGCCTCGCGCGATTCATTTGCTGTTGATTTTAGGTGTGGATGTGCCTCGCGCGATTCATTTGCTGTCGATTTTAGGTACATGTTTAAAGGGGCCTCAGTCGTTTGGCGCGCATGGAGTGGACGTTTGTGTGCGGATCGCGTGATCGGGCAATATGCAAAATTTGGAAAGCCATCGTTTGATATCCATTTACAAGGATAATAAATGCTTATAGGACCCAAACAACGTTAACTATACAAATAGCATATAAAGCTATACAAAAACTAGCGACAGATCAGTCGCGAAATGGACTACCCAGTTGAGGATTAAAAAAAAAATGCGATCTTTATCAGGAGGCTCTCACCTAGAACTGTCTTTTTCGTTTTTTTGTTTTTTACCGTAGATATTTGAAAAGAATATCGGTGGTTGCTGCTACGGCAATTTGTCGGCGTTACTGCAAGTGTGACTCCATAGAGTTCAACTGACTGATTCAGAGTGGATCGACTGGAGCGTGTTGATACAGGTCGACTGGATCGCAACGAATTGTAGCTAGATCGAACGAGTACGATCCATGATCCATGCTCCACGATACTCACTCGCGGATCGCTGGATCCAATATGGATGGATGGATCGACATGAAACTTGGGAAACATACCTAAAGGTTAGGCCCTGGAATATGACATAGGCTACTTTTATCCCGAAAAATTCAAAACTCTTCAAAATTCTTAACGAACTGTAGCTACTGATAATCGAATTTAGGGCGGGCGGAGCCGCAGGTAAAGTCTACTGGAAAATAAATATGTTCATTCATATTACTCCAGATACATTGTAACAGAAAAAGTGTTGCTAGGCGATAGGCTCACCACCGGTCACGCAGGACTAAAGTGGTTGGTAAAAAGAGGCCGTCAACATTATGATTTAAGTGTGTATCCAGCCACTTGTCACCCCCATTGACGGCTTAAAACCGTAACTTTATACATACAGACATGTCTTATTAAAAAATTTAAGACTGCGATATACATGTAGGTATTAGATACATCATGCATTTCTCTTTCAGGAACTAAGTAAATACAATCAAAACTAATTACTGTCGACAAACGTACCAGTATATAAGTGCAAAGTACCAAATGAAAACTGAATTCATCTAAAATTGCATCTCTTTGCCGCGCGCCATCCAATAAAGGTGCGCGCTTTGCAGAGTTGTGCGAGGGACAAGTTAATTCTGTCAAAGCTGGTTGCGACCTCCTCGCCCTGCCTTTGTATGCACTTGAAATGTACAAATTGCTCCTGCCCGTGAGAGGGAGGTCGGTGCACTCGCCTCCCCCACCACAGTACTCGCATCGATTCGTCTTTGTTCAGAGCAATCGTCTTGAATATCATGAGATGCACTCGGTTAGATCTCGAATTCAAATGAAGTCGAAATAGCGAATCGATCTGCTTGGGACGCATATCACTTTTTGCAATTGATGGATTTCCATGCACGAGAACAAGATGTTGTTACCCTTGTATTCTTTTTTGATTACCGATTAAAATAATTATACTATAACATGTCGGTATACTCCTTGTAATACAAAGTTATTATTCAATTTCGCCAATAAGTCATTGAGACGAGGCATTGAGAAAAGGGTACTTTTCCGTTATAGAATATAAATCAAGAACAAAAGCTACGGATCTGAAACTAAGGGTCAAGTATTTTCAGACCTTCTTCTTGAATTTGTCAGAAACATGATTTGATGATTTTGGCCCGAAATTTTTTATTCGAAATAACCTCATCAAAATCAGGCGGACTGTAAGCTTGTTTGCCACCTTAGTGGTATAAAAAAAAAAAAAAACGGGTTGCACTCCGGGAGTGCCGGCAGAAGTAAAAACATACTCGCTATTTACTTCCCATCACTTCTTATCCATATTTATTTATTAAAAATAATAACTTTTGTTTATTTACTTTTTTGACGTTGTATATTTGACAGCTCAATCAGTCATAGAATTAAAATCCCATATCCAACCTCCCTGTACTACTCATAATCGCCACAACCTAAAAATAAAAACTAACCTAATGTATAAAGGTCACGTGTCCTAACGCGAGTGACATCTTACGAATTTTTGATCAGGACACGTGACCTGACGCGAGATTAACAGTTTTTACCCATCACAAAAAAGTGCACAGCGCCGCTAAAGAAGTTTTCACTTCAAAAAGATAAATTTTTCACTTCTGATTTTAATTTTTTGGCTACTTTGTGCGCAGCGAATTTTCAACCTTGTGTCGAAAGCAGTTAAGATGACTATTGCATTTTACTGTGCAATACTCATCGATGCCGCGCTTTAAAGTACCTGTGCATAAAATTGAAACCTAACTACCATCAATTTATCAAGTTCTCCTATTCAAAGACGTTCATCGAGCGTGAAAGGATATCATATCATTTGATCATTCAAAACTATAAAAGAAATTATATACTCTAGTTTTCTACTGTATTTCTTCTAAATTGTGCAATACAGAAAATTCATTCATTCATTCATTCAAGAAATTATTAAAGTTTTAAAAAATTATCATTTAAAGTAGGCCATCTTCATTTTAGATAAATTTTGGCTTTTGCAAATAACGATGTCTGTTGTCAAGACACAGATATAAAAATATCCTATATAAAAAAATGCTTGAATAACTTTACCTCACAATTTGAAATGAGACCCTTTCCTTTTTTTGAGTCTTTTCCTCATCAGTTACCTTACCGCATTTCAACTTGTTATTTCAGTTAAGGCGCCGGCCGGCATTAAACATTATTTATTTCCTCTTCCTACAAATCAAATTTTTGTGTACAACAATATTAAATAGAAGTCACAACACTAGTCCTAAGCTATTTTGAAAACCATATTTTTTTTGGCATTTCTGTTAACTAAAGCTTACAGATGTATTTGAGAAACAATACAAAACTTTATAAATGTGGCGTTTTGTTTACCGACATAATGTACATTATGTGCTTAATGTCAATAAGCCAACCAAAGATAATGAGCCAAAATTTGTCCAATGTGTCGTACAGAATTTACGTCTTTTTAACTTGACTGGATTATGACATCAAACACATTGAAACAGTGAACAGAACGCACCTATAACTTCTATGTAGTACATAAAATAAGCTTGCTACAGTGAATATAACGATAAAAATAAATACCTATTATGTAATGGTGGCGCTAGCTGCTATAGGACCCTTGTCTAATACAATAGTCTTCAATGTTTTTTTAATAGCCATTAATTAGGTAGGTACATTTGCGTAATTTATTCCCCATTCGCAAATGTCCAAATGTCATTTCAATATGTCATTATATATGTATGCAACGGCAAAAGTCAGTAACAGACGCATTTATCGTCCAGACAATGTGTCAAGGTGACACTGACACGGTAATTGGCCCAATTAATGTCACGCCTTGCCTTCTGCGCGAACTCGGCCCTTCACTTCATCACTTCGCGATATCAAACGCGTTTGAATTATAAATTCGCTAAAAAGGATACGATACGAGACGGACAGACATATCTCCATTGAATTCGCATTAATTACAGGAATGTTTAGCATCGTAATTAACTGGGCTGCAATGAATAGCTCGTAAAAAACAAAGTCGGACAACCAACAGTAAGCTATTCTTAGTTTATAGCTTAGGGAGGAGTAATATATTTTTAGCCTGTGTCAAGTGAAGTAGGTCGTTTTGTAATCCATACTAATATTATAAATACGAAAGTAAATCTGTCTGTCTGTCTGTTGTAGCCTCTTCGCGCTTAAACCGCAGTACCGATTAAGATGAAATTTGGAGAGATAGTTTAAGTCCCAGGGAAGGACATAGGCTACTTGAAATCGTCAAATGTGAGTTTTTTTTTTCTATTATTGAGGAGTTGCCGTTGAAATCCTACACCGATAACCGAATTTAAGGCGGGTGGAACCGCGGGCAAATTTGGCATGAAGATAGTTTGAATTCTGGGGAAAGACATAAAGGCTACTTCTACTTAAAAACGTTAAGTGTGAGTCGGTTTTCTTTTCTATAATTGAGGAGTTGCCGTTGAAAGCCTACACCGAAAACCGAATTTATGGCGGGTCAAACCGCGGGCAAAAGCTAGTTAAGTTCAAATTTTTTATTTAACTTACAACGTGGTACACTCTTATTTATAAACAAACATAAACGTTTCAAAGTAGGCATTTAAAAAAAAGATGTCCTAAAATATAATGGAATGGAGCTTTATTCTTATAAGAATCAGTGGATCCCACTGGGGATTAAAAACGTGACGCTATATCATTAAAGTAAAGAATAATGCGTACCCTTGGCTGTACTTACATTATTAAACGCGCATTCATAATATAATAATAAACAATATGTTATTATAACTCAAACAAAATAGAAAAACAAGCCGCTGTAATGTTATTATAAATATTATCTACACAATGGTTCCTCTTTTTGCTGTTACGACGCTATAAAAATTCATAAATGGATATAAATGACACATTTGCGCCGGGACCGGGCCGAAGATATCTTGGAGTAAAAGTAAAAAGTTAAATGTTGTCCTCCACAACTGCGACTATACCATTCTCAGGGAGAAAAAAAAAGTAGAAGGACCAGTCTTTGCACATTCCTTTATGGCGATGAATTGTTGTATCAAACAATCACCTACAATGATGGGCTCATATTTTTAACGAGTGAATTTTAACAAAAAGTGATATGTGACTTATGTGAGAGACTTTATTGGCAAGTATTTGCAGGTAATGTTGCCAGACAAGTGTTCTGACTATATAACATAATTAACAACTATTACAACAAAAACCCTGACACAGAAAACTTCTAAAAGTATGTTAACATATAATGTGTGTTTGTTGGCCCTCTCACTTTATTATAAATACCCAGTATTTTGATCCAAGAGTCATCGCAATGGGGGACCGCTTGAAATGTTATTACATTCAACGGCACTGCTCGCCATCGTACATGTACCTACATGTACATAGACGAAGTTTACGACCGGAAGTTACATCACAATTGAATGTACGGGAAACTTCTAGAACAAAAGCGGCGGAGTGAATGATAATAAGACGTGACCAATCAAATTCTCCACAAGCGAAATTTTGAAGAACGGCTTGAACTCGAAATTGCAAGCGGCCATTGATTGGTCAACCAAATACGCGTCACATAGCGGAAGTAGTGACTGACACACACATAGAAGCGAGCTTTCCTATAAAAATCATCGCAGGCTCAGTGCTAGCGCAGTATTTTTGAAATCTTCGTCAGAGAAACAAAAATAGAAGAAAAGGGCCTCACTTTACCTAAATGAAAAATCAGAGGTCAACAAACTTGGAAGGATCAGCTGGCCGTACCGGACAGTGACCCGATACTTCGTACCTAAGCAATATCAGCTGGCTATGGTAGCAAGGACCATGGGCTCAGACATCCACGTTGCCTAGGTGGCAATTCTTCACGACATGATATCAGTCAATCCTAGGCTGACCTAAATCTCCAATATAAAGTGCCTTTAGCTACACAGTGCCATTAGGTAGCGAATAAAAAAAGGTAATAAACCATTGTAAAGTGTTAAGTTAATCTAAGTCTTATAATAGAATTATATTTTAGATAAATTTGTTATTAGGAAACATTTAATAAATATTATTGTACCTAAAGAATATTTTTATAAAGTGTCTGTTCCAAAATACTAGCAACTTGAATATAGGCGAGAATCGAACCCACGATTATCTCATTCCTATATTCAGATTTGACGGCCAAGGGGTTGAGTCATGCTGACTAAGTGATAGCTAGCCGAGGCTTGGGTTCGAATCCCAAACTGAACCGTTACACGCTAAAGAAGTATTTTCATTATTGTTGAATACATACATTAAAGTTTTATAGTTTATCCTAACTAAGTTTCTTTTGATTTGTATTGAACAAATTTAATTATACATATATACTTACTCCCGACGCGGCGACTCTTGGATCAAAATACTGGGTATTTATAATAAAATTAGGGGGTTATCAAACACATACTATTTGTTTACCTACTGTTAGAAGTTTTCTGTGTCGTGGTTTTTTTAAATTTTTAATTTAATTTTTATTTCAGACTTTTTAAAGTATTTATTAGTAGACACGCTACGAACAACGCTCCGTTCGTCACGTTCACATAAATACTTTTTGGGACAAAGCCAAAATTGCAATAGAAGATT
Organism: Apoda limacodes; assembly: GCA_946406115.1. Lineage (NCBI taxonomy): Eukaryota > Metazoa > Arthropoda > Insecta > Lepidoptera > Limacodidae > Apoda > Apoda limacodes. The sequence goes on along the minus strand of OX291553.1, from coordinate 13,178,157 downwards.
TTGCTTGTCAAATCTGCTTTCAAATTAAAAAAAACCGCATCCTAATCGGTGCACGCGTTAAAGAGCTACGGTGCCAAAGACAGACACACACATATCAGTCAAACTTATAATACACCTCTTTTTGCGTTGGGCCAAAAGCGTGTCGGACTCAGATATTTAGGACCGATAGCTGAATTATTGCAAACAAACGCGTTTGTTCGTTTTTTTGGGTTCCATAGTCAACAAGGAACCCTTATAGTTTCGCCATATCCGTCTGTCCGCGGCTTAGTTCAAAACCTACTAATACGAGAAAGCTGCAATTAGGCAGGGATATACACATATATCAAGCCGACAAAGTAGTAGAATAAAAAAAAATTACGGTACCTCCCCTACACGTGAAGTGGTGACGTTATAATTTTTCTCGTCTACCCCATTGTGTGGGGTATCGTTGGATAGCCATTTCACAAAAATTGGCGGTATGTAAAGATCATTTTTTGATTTAGGGCTCCGTTTGCGAAACATTTATCTTTAAAGTACTAATTTTAGTTAGAGTCAAGTGTAGTCGTCCCCCCCCCCCCCTCTACCAGCGAAAGTATAGTATTTATGTAAAAAAAATTACGGTGGTAGTGCATATAATAAATTTAAAAGGAAAACTATCACGGGTAAGTACACTTTACAGGCTAACGAGTGATAGTCGACCAAAGTTATAAAATGTACTTGGAAAAGTGAAATTTTCTTACAAATTTCATTTTAAGATACTTATATGAAGTAGGTACATCTGTAAATTAGGTATAAAATATAAGTAAATGAACGATGTATAATTATAGACTAATAAAATAAAAACATTCTAAAGACTATTCTTCTTAAATTAATGACAATAGTCATAGAGTATCACAGCGTTAAGGTCTTATATTTTGCTTTTTAGTAGTTTTTAAAGGTGGTTTAATTTTTTATTTTTTTTTATTTTGAAGTTAATATTAGTACATACCTTAGGGTCGAAACTGAAGGCAGTCTCAGGCCTCAAGGGACAAGGCAACCCGCACTTACAGGTCCCAGCCGTCTGGAGATACTCTCGTAACTGAGGTAGATTGCTCAGTGCTGTTCCACTAGGGCTGAAAACAAAGATATTCAATATTAAGAAAGAAAATACAAAGAAACTAAAACAACATTTTGTGTCTTTAATTGTATTACCATAAGAAAAAAAACGGTCATATCTAAATGGGCACGTGAAAGAGTAGAGTGAAAGGTAGGTAAAGTGGTAGGTATGGAAGATTTTATAGGAAGTGATTTATCTAGTCGACCAATTTACTAATCTGTGGCGTTACGTTGTATGTCGATAAAATTACCGATATGCAATGACCAGCTTCTCAGACTTTAAACATACTTCTTTTACTAAAGCTGTAGGTATAACAATGTTCATGTCAATGTAAAGTAGAGTAACAATTAATTTTAATATACATTTTATTTTTAACAAATCGTATGTTTGCTTAAGCGATCATGGCATTTTAAACACCCACATTACATGATTTTCTTTGAACTTCATATAAGTTGCGTCTAACGTGACAATTGAATCAATCTCAGTAAATACAATGCTTTCATTAATCATTAGGGGAGCGATGCATTCAATGACGATAATATATTTGTGGAGAAACAACTAACTACCTATGCAAAAGAAACCAGTCGAGCATGACCCTAGCCCGACGTACTCGTAATTGCGCCATTAGGCACCTCGGCTCTTTAGCTTCATCATTTATTTTTCTCAAATTCATTTTTTTTTTCATTTCAGGCACTTTTCCATATCATAGGTGTCCATTAGATATGATTCTTATATTAAAGTAGAAAGCTACATTCATATTTTAATTGAGTTAAGTACACTGAATTGAGATTTAGTATCTGTCTTTTTTTATTTTATGGCTGGTTACAACATCTTTAAGCCATTAGTTATTTTAAAAAGAACTTGGTGGTTACAGGTACCTATTTAAAATTATTAAGTGTGAAAACTCTTAACTGAATTTATGTAGAAATGTGAAATACGCCAGGTCGTGATGATACTGGCGATATATTCATAAATTACTTAATACATAACTTATTAAGAGAACTTTAACGCAACACGCCCTAATGGGCTATTAAGTACAATTTGCAAACAACACAATCCGTTTACGATGACAGCACGGAGCATACCTTCACTGACGTTATTGCGCCTCGGCTGGCTTAACAAACAGCCTCTTTCATAAACGCTCCACATGATAATTCACGGCAATTGTACACGGTCTGGTACACATTGTGTAAAGGCAAGCCGCGGCCGCAAAAAAAATATTTTTTTTTACCACGTCTTTTTATTCGCGGACTAAGCGCGACCAACCAGCCGCTTATAGGGTGTTTTCTGCGGTATGGACAGTGTTGCTAACTGAATAGACTTCCTATTAGATTTATAGAATTGGGATATTGTGATGTGATGGATGACTAGCGACGGTGACTCATGTTTTTTTTAACAAGGCTAAAAACATGCTTTGTAATTTTCAATACCCAAGACTTTAATTGTAAAATATTCAGATAGACAGATAGAAAATATTTGTTTGCATTTACACTTATACCAAACGCAAACCTAATAACATACGTCTCAAATGTTCTTTTTAAAATAAACTTATTTAATTTATATTGTCAAGTAACGCCGTAAGATAAACAAAATCAATTTATTAAAAAAAGTAATTAAAAAATCAAAAAATTCAACTGCGTAAAAAGCCGACAAATAAAACGATTAGTTTTATTATCGTCACGGATACACACCCACACTTCATTGCTCTTTTTATCAACTACAGCAGTAGTGATGCAGTGTATTTGAACTGAAGTGGCTTCATATCCACTTCAAGTCACATAACCACCTTCAAAGTAATAAGCAGTAAAATAAAAAACCAGGGACAGAATAATGTAATCCCATTGCCAGTTGGAGGAAGAAATTGGGCAAGGATTGAAGAAGAAAAGTGGAGTCATTATTAAGCATTCGGCTTTAACTTTACGGCTTCCGTCCTTGCTTTTAAAATACCTAGGAAAATGTTGTCAAATTTTAAAAATTCATAAGAGAATTTTTTCCAATGTTTGATGTGTTTTCCTCTTTTCAAAAGTATTGGCAACACTGGATTCGGCATCGAATATGCGGTAAAGTATTTTCATTCGCGTGAATGGTTTCGGGGAACGAGTGCACCACTATACAGCCAGCTGCAAATAATTACTCAACTCACGTACCCTTTCGCACCTTGCACATGCAACTATCCCAATTATGGCACAGCTACGTTGATTCAGTCAAATATACCAATATTTATTGCCTTAAACCAATTACGGGACTGGCATAATTTATGACATAATATTTTTACAGGTATCAATCATGCTTTAGGTAATTGAAAAGCTGTAATTAATTAGTAGACACGGCTGGGAATATACCCAAACACGATACGTTATATAAGGCGACGACTTAATACCCACTTTTGCCCAAAAAGACGTAATTAAAAGTTTTACGTTGCCAACCCTTTAAAAATCTGACCACTTTCTTCTTTAATTACCCAATTCTGTAGTTCCTAGGGAAGACCACGACAGGGAGTTTTAGCAAAGGCGGCGTCTCAGAAAACGCTTTCACCATTTAAGGGCTCCTACGGACTAGGCGGCATGCCGCAAATTGCGCTGTTAGCACGTGCGGCTAATGCGTAGAGTTTATACTTCCTCCGCGCAGCCCGAGGTTCAAAAAACCAGTTTACATGTTCTATTTTTCTATAGTCATATCGATAAAGTTTTTAGTTGTTTGAAGCGTCGGGCTATCATTATACAGAATTATTAAAAATGAATTCTGAACTGCGAACCTAGTGCATACGGTGACAGAAGCGGCACACCACGCGGGTCGTCGCAAATCATTGAACCGCAGAAAATGGCGGCACGCCGCAATTTTGTGAGTGTCACAAAGCAGCATGGCAACTTCTAAGGTGTGAGGCTGATAGCGCGAGATCTTTGGCACAGTCAACAATGGTAAATGTAGCCATGGACATCATTTAAAACAATTCTTCAGAAAACAAACCGCCTATATGCCCTAATATTCCAAAATCGGTATAGATATCTTGTTCTTGATTAAATAAGAAGCAGATACTACAAGTTAAAAAAAATAACAGAGGTTAGGGAAAGACATAATAAAACGAAACTTCAGACAGAATTAAAAAAAATGTTTAGAAATAAAGAAACTTTCAGATAAAAGAGAACCCTTAAATAATTATAAAAAATGCTTAAAATGAGTTTACTAACAGATATCTAGTTACTGACAATTTAGTTAGATTTTTTTTTTTAAATACACTAATTAGGTTTTGATATAGAAAAATCGGATAGAAAATCTAGTTTTCAGGGTTCTAAAAAATGGTACCCTATTACTAAGAGTACGCTGTCCGTCTGTCTGTCATAATGCTAAATCTCATGAACAGTGATAGTAAGACAGTTGAATTTTTCACAGAAGATGTATTTCTGTTGCCGCTTTAACAACAAATACAAAAAAACGGAATGATATAAATATTTAAGAGGGGCTCCCATACAAAAAAACGTGGTTTTTTTTGCCGTTTTTATAGATAACGGTACGCAACCCTTCGTGCGCAAGTCTGACTCGCACTTGGGCGATTTTTTAATAAATAAAAAAAACCCGCCAGAAACGGTTAGCGCAAGTGACGTAATTTTCAAAGTTCAACCTTGTGAGAGCTCGCCTAAAATTGTTTTAGCTTGCTTTATACTTGAGCAAGGTCACTGGCATTATTTCTAGTATATCATAGTTTACTTTAGTTTAGCTTGTATAGTTAAGCGTTGACCTAGCTTAGTTCGCGGTGTGCATCAGGCATTAAGGCTTCAATACCGGTAGTTTGAGATCGTCAAATTTTCTCACAGTTCGTGTCTCAAAATCTAGTCGAAGGGCGAAGTTGGTATCCGGGTGCACAAAGGTCCTCTTCAAAGTATTGTAAAACTCATATAACAAGTTTATTAAAACATTAAATTATGCTAGTAAAATATCATATAAGAAACAAAACGGTATGGTATGACATCATACATAAACATGAGGCGACATTTTAAAAGTCCACAAATTGACAAGGTATTAGTTAGATATTACCATAGATAAAGATAGATAGAGAAAATGTTCATGTTATTATTTTTATTAATTTGAACATTATCATGTTTCTTTAATTCAGATCAGATTTATTATCTAGCATTACAATTTGAAATCAGAGAAAGGTCGGGGAAAGGAAACAAAGAATAATGAAGGCAGCTAACTTAGCTAAATAAATAAATATTTTTGAACATTAAACACAACAACGCAAGCTGCGTTGTTATTTTCTGTTTTACTGGTAATCGAAATCGGCTTCAACATGTCCATTGCCGCGCGCGTGGGAATTGAATGCTATACAAAACATTAAGCACGCAGCAATAGAAACGCACTAGTGTTAGATTTGAAACCTAGTAAGATTCCCAGCAAAGTTACGAAATCACTCGGCTAGGTCCCCGTGTCCTTTTTTTTCTGAACTGGCTATGCAGTTGGACGATGCATTACTGCTCCCCGCGGCTCGGCTTGGGTTGTCGCTCTTGGTCGTCCCTTCGTCCAGCGTGAGCCTCGAACCCGAAGGTGAGTCAGAGCCCGATTGCGAGTGAGTGGGGGCGTGATGCGGCACTCTTTGTCCCCGTGTGCGAAGACACTTAGGGTAGTGCTATTACACATAGTGTAGCCTTCAACTGGAGAGATTTTAAATATTGGTAAATTTCTCTTATGACTAAAAAAAGAAATCTACCTTAATTTGAAATCTCTCAAGATTTTAACTGCGGGTAGATGAATCAGTGAGTACTTAAGTCAGTTTACGTTCAATAATAAATATATTCGAGAACCTCCCTACGACACGAACAGCAGTTTACGCCCATCTATACTAATATTATAAATGAGAAAGTAACTCTATCTGTCTGTCTATCTGTTAACTACCTCTTTGACGCTTAAGCCACTGTTCCGATTAAGATGAAATTTGGCATGGAGATAGTTTGAGTCCAGACAAATTACATAGGCTACTTGAAAACGTCAAGTGTGGGTCGGTTTTTTTTTTCTATAATAGAGAAGTTGCCATTAAAATCCTACACCGATAACGGAATTTAGGGCGGGGGGAACCGTGGGCAAATTTGGTATGAAGATAGTTTGAGTCCTGGGGAAGAACATAGGCAACTTGAAAACGACAAGTGTGAGTCGGTTTTGTTTCTATCATGGAGGAGTTACCGTTGAAGTCCTACAGCAGGCAAAGTCTTGTATCATATATTTTGGGAAGTCTCATGAATGCGAGTGAGATTTAGAATACAAATAACTGTTGTTACGTCGTCTGTTCTGTTACTTATCATTACCGTGGCCATGGGTCGTACTTTATTAAAATAATACTCGTATTTGCAAGAATCGAAACCAACCAGCAACTTGATTTTTTTTGTTATCTACTGACTACTGGTTGTTGGTCGCAGATGGCCTTTACAACTTCAAGTGGATTCACTTCTGCGGCGGTGCTGCTTGCACTCAGCTGCGAAAAGTTGGGCGGTTTGCACAAGGGTGTCCTGTACATGAACCTCGGCTTGGGCAAACGCTCTTTAAAGTATCTGGCAAAAATTACCGCCGTTTCGGGAAGGCAGTAGCTTTAACCTTAACCTCTTGCATTGTATTTAATGTTGTTTTTATTTAGTTTTACAGTACAGTTTACAATTACATTCTAAGGTTTCAAAATTTCGTTTGCGGACATATTTGTTTTCGTGTAAGATTTTTTTTAATATTTTTATAAATATAATCTCGAATCGAAATTTCTGGCTAATGTCTGGTGTTTTCTATCAAATTACTTATTTTTTAATTAACCTTTATAAGCCACATATAATTATTTTAAAAATGTTACTATCAAAAAAAAAATTAAACAAAAATTTAATTAAAATCACCCGATACTGACAAACAAAAAAAAAGGATTAGAGAGGGTAGAAGAGTTTGTATTAAAAAAATTAAGATTGACATATTTCAACATTTTTTGGAAAATCATCGCCTAGAGGACGAAACAAAATTTGTATGAAATGATAAACAGTGAAAAGTTTTATTTTTAAGTCCACACGACCGAAGTCGCGGGAACAAGCTGGTCATACCTATATTAAAAATAACACAACTGATTCACAGCAATCGATAAATACGTGCCTGGCCTGACCAAACATAAAATTGAATATTGAAAGGTTCGTTTAAAGTCGGTTAAAATATAATTAAGAACAATGTGTCAGCGGCCAAGTTCCAAGAAAACACGAACCTCTTGAGACATGCCTGAGCTATTATGCAGACATTCACCACTCGGTAGCCTTGACAAATATGACTAATCGAGTACTTTATCCTCGATGACAACTAAGTTTTAATCCTGCTGTTGGTTTTATTAATAACTTACTAAAAATGTCGGCTATTTGCAGCATCGCATCTGCTCTGCCATATAAATCTGGGGGGCAATTCACAATCCAATTCGCTATCTCATTATCTTTATCAGATCAATACCATTTTACTGTCGAATCGTGCGACCATGTTTAAAATGATCAAGAAATCATGTCTTCTTGAATACCATTTGTAAAATTCATATAGTTCGTTATCGAAATAGTTATAACGAGTTAAGTAAGGAGGCCTCTTACGGACAATAACATACATCTATTAGATTATATCCATTAACTAACTAAATGGCTTTCATTAATTTCTGTTAGCCCTACTTTTTAGGGTTCCGTACCTGAAAGGTAATTAGGAACCCTATTACTAAGACTTCGCTGTCCGTCCGTCCGTCTGTCACCAAGGCTGTATCTCATGAACCGTGATAGTTAATACAGTTAAAATTTTCACAGAAGATGTATTTCTGTTGCCGCTGTAACAACAAATACTAAAAAACAGAATAAAATAAATATTTAAGGGGGCTCCCATACAACAAACGTGATTGTTTTTTGCTCGATTTTGCTCGATACTGATTACTGCAACAGGTAGACGCTTAAAATATTCACAGAATATTTAGTTATACCTATAGTCACTTTAAAAATAAATAATAAAATAAAAATAAAACAAATATTTAGGGGGGCTCCCAGACAACAGTGTTTTTTTTTTGCCTTTTTTATAGATAATGGTACGGAACCCTTCGTGCGCGAGTCCGACTTGCACTTGGCCGATTCTTTAATTCGTCAAGATAAGGCAAATGGGTTTATTATTCAGTCCGTAAGGGTCAGCTTAAGCTTGATGGTCGCGTCTCGGTCTGAGCTGCCCCTAAGTCAATCATTTTACCAGCAATTACTTTTAAGCTGGTAATTTACGAAGTATGAAGCCACCTAGTCTAGATACACTGCATCAGGACCAGTGTTGCGGCGATGGGCTCTTCGCTTGTCACGCAGGACTAGCAGGACATGTGACCTTACAAATTTTGCATGCCTTTCGCTTGGGGTTCTGACCGCTAGCGGTTAAAGAAGATTTCTTGGTACTTATGTCATTTCCGTAAGTCTTTAGGAGATTTGATTGTTAGTTTTTAGTTACTTTTTTCTCCATTAGCATCAAAAATTTGTAATAAAATAACAATACGACGAAAGCTGTTCCAATTAATAAGTTTTTAAGTGATTTGGTTTGCTTCAGTGAGTTGTTGATGGTGTAAGTCTTGGAAGCCGCTTTCTGCTGTGATTTTAAAACATAGTTCTTTTATTGTTATAGTTCCTACATACATAACTGATAACGCGAAAGTAGGTTACCGATGTTTTTCCTTCTTCCATTTTTGATTTTCTTAAAAACCACCTTTTTGTGCAAATACAACAGTGAGATAAATACGGGGAATCCATCATCCCATCACCAACAGTTTTGAGTTTTTTGTCGAGACATTTGCTATTGCTTTTTGATTTTTACAATTTTCTATGTAATTCATATTATAACTGAGATATGCTGCTTCTGTGTGGCTCAATCTGTTGTAGTGACTGGCTGCTAAATCTAGGTGCGCGGGTTCAATCCCAGGACAGGAAAGAAAAATATGATATCAACATTTGTGTCTGTCATGAGTCTGGGTGTTTTCTACGTATAATATTTACATAAAAATATTAAGACACTGAGTAGCAGCTATCTGGTATCCACAGTACAAGCTTTGCTTTGTCTGGTTATATATATACGTATACTATACGTCCAGATATTTTATTTATTTATTTAAATACACAGCTCTCCTTTTTTACATCGGTGGTATTTGAATAACTCTAACAAAAATATTTCTCAATAGAGCTGTCATGTCCCCTAGTGTAACGTACGGTATCACTTGGCAACCGGCCACGGCATTTCATCCATTCTCTATGCACAGTCCGCGATCGCTAACAAATGGGATCGATCAACCCAAAGGCCAGTAATGATTTCACTATACATACATACTATCTATATAAAACTATCGACAAACTGGTAGTGATGTCAAAACTGTATAATTAGTAAAAACAACATTTTATAATAAATAAACATATTTCTTTCGCCACAACTAACTGCAAACGTAGGGTGGCTCCGGCGTCTTATACGTCATGGCGCTTTGGAAAATATATCAGTTTATCAGTATAATATGGTGACCTAGTGGTTTCGGTGTCTGCCTCGCTTTCTGAGGGGCGGAGTTTCGAGCCCGGCATGTACCAGTCTTTAAATTGTTTTTTCACACCTCTGGATTTTGGATTAAGGAAAACACAGTAAGGACACCGGCACACGTCAAAATGACGTAGGTATGTAAAGTCCACCATCCCACTACCGTGATGGACTTGGCCAAGGTGAGGATATTAGGCCGTGTCCCAACAATAGGAATAGGAAAGGCTGGTAAGAAAGAACTTTAACAATATCTTAATCTAATGTTACCTCATTCTATCCATACATTCGTTTTTGACCAGCTGGGCAATTTTCTGTCTTCAATGGTAATCGTTTTCAAGGTCATTGCCACTACCAGTTTGATTGCCGCGCGCGATTGAATGAGCACAATAACGGCGCTCGTAGCAATGGAAATGGCAATGGACTTAAAAACGCTAACCATTCGAATTACAAAATCACTTGGCAGCTAGGTAATTAAAAAATTGACATCGCTTTAGCAGCACGAGAACTTTTTCTTATCTATGGCCTCAGTTAATGAACTCGTTGATCCCGACGGTTATCGCCTGATAACGCATATTAGGAAGTGATAAGAGGTAACACACGCGTGATTTTTACCAGTTTTCGACGAGAGAAAGCCGCAATCAAGCAGATAGTGCATTTTCACATTTTTGTAAATGTTACTTTACTGTATTCAAAAGTGTATTTCAAATGCGCTGCTTCTCTTTTTATTATTTCTATAAATTTAATCCAGTAACAAGTTAAACAACGATAAACAATTCAAACTTACAAATGTTTTTATTATCAAACTTAACTTGATTATTTGTCCTCACTACAGGGGCACGGCGCGGGCAGGCTCTCCTAGAGGGCTTACACCATAATCCAACGCGTTAGCCTATTATGAATTAGCGGAAGTTGACAAAATTTGATTGTCAAAATGTTCAAACAACTTCTAAGGCTCTAGAACGGTCACCGATCCAATAACTGACCACGCCCTCATTACTTATCACGCCGCGGTCGGACTCCTCGTCTCCCGAATCCACGATATCTAATATCCTACAAAAAATAGAATCTTCACAATAATGTGAGTTCTCAAAAATCGTAAAACTGACTCACTAAAACATACAAGAGTCAGTATTCCTATTGAAAAATAATTTTGAATTTGAAAATTAGGCGAAAATGCAAGTAAAAATTAAAAGTAAAGCATTGTAGAGGTCGGCTCCCACCTCTCCAAAGGTTTTAGGCTACATACTTAAATAAAAGTAATTTCCTACGAATAGATAATAGATTCATCGTACGCAACATATTGTATGCCTCCGTCCAAAATGTCTCTAAATGGAATTGGTTACTAAACCATATCTACCCTAAATCGTGTCAAAGAACAGTAATTATGGGATATATTATTATCAGTTACTAATGGTTGACCAAGTCCTTATCAAGGTAAATCTTGGTGCCCGACATCTGATAGCGAGTATAGAGGCGGTAGAGTTATTGTTTGCGGTGGCGATAGTGACTCGCGGTCACGGAAGGGTTTTCCTAGTGACTCACCCACCATTGTCGTACGTTTACTGCGTTGCATAATGCCGTCCATAATTTTAATGAGGACACTATAATTTAAATCAACACTAATTGAAATAAGTAAAAGCAGCCCTTCCTGGCTGGAAAGGGTGCCAAAATAATCCTACGTATAGTGCAACAACACTTTCCTGACCCGGTGATCAAACATCATAACTACAGTCGCCATATTAAGATGCTGTGAACTTACGCGACACTAGCGACAGAAACCGGATCGACAGTAATGTCAGAAATTTTGCAGATACATATTATTATAAAACGAATAAGTAACCACAGATAGCTAATGACCCAAAACACTGCAATTGCTTGCACACTTACTGTTCTCATCCCCTCCCTCAAAAAGATTTCAACTTATCCACAAGGATTTATTCATTTGTTTTCCACATTCAAATTTCCACATTAAAAACTTTTCCCCAGGCTTAGCGGGTTCGATGTAGAAAACTTTGATATTGTTACTAGATAAAAACTAGAGAAATAAAAATTTGATTACATTTAATGTAATCGACCTGTGTAAGTATATCTATCTTCAGTCTAAATACAAGTTATCCCCCTAGAAACCAAAACAAATAGGTAATATATGTATACATATGAAAATTGCCAGTGGTTTAGACATACACTCTATCAACCAAAGAACCCGGTAAATCGACGCAACCCTCAATTTGTGTACCCTGGCTGCTTAAAGGGTGAGTCAGTTTAGTTTTACCTACAACAAAATAAGCCTTGTGGGGTAAACATTGCTATCGGATATAGCTTTGAACAACTTCCCCAATATCGACTTATTTTTCACCCCATGCTTACAACTTGTAATTTGCTTGTAATATGGTTTGTCACGAGCAATGGTCATGAGTTGTTTTTTTATTATTTGCTCAATTGGAAAATGATGTGATGAATAGATAAGGTATTTATACATTGAATTAATAGTGCAGTATCAACTAAACAAAATCGGCCGTTTTGTTAAAGTAAAAATAACTTCACTATTGTCTGAAAATCATGATACATAAACAAAGCCGACATCTCATCATTTTTAGTTGGCGCGCGGCAATCGGCTTGTCATTTCTAAAAATTGGCCAAGTGCGTGTCGGACTCGCGCACGAAGGGTTCCGTACCATTATCTATAAAAACGGCAAAAAAAATCACGTTTGTTGTATGAGAGCCCCCCTTAAATGTTTAATAATATACAGTAAAAAAGATGGACTTCTTTAAAATCAAGAATTTAATCCTTTCTAAGATATATCTAAATAATATCAATAGATGGTGTTGTACAGTTATTGACACAAGGCTAGAAAGCGCTATTTAGAATTATTATGATTTAATGACTACTTTCATAATTAAATCATTGAGGAATCAATTCAAACAAAATACAATTAAGGACGCTGTTAGCTCTTTAAGTATAATGTTTTTGCATCTTCGGTACTGTGTATAAGTACCCTTATTTGTCATCGCATATTCTTATATATATATATATATATATATATATATATATATATATATATATATATATATATATATATATATATAACAGAAATATTTATTACATACTCTTAAGAATCAATTAATCAAATGTAATTGCTAGAAAAAAGAATAATATTTCTTATTCTAACAAAAAACAATCCTTAATGGAAATCGAAACATCTTTCACTTAAACAATAACATATCTTTGACTCGATTCATTTGTTTAATTACATTGAATATTTTTTGTCTTGGTACAAATAAATATTTTCAAGGTTTTTTTTTTACTTATACTCAGTAAATTTTCTCTTACGTCTATAGGGAGAGGATCATTTTCTTGGAGTTAATGAATTTGCTTTGATACAAAGCAATTTGCCTTTTTTCAAGTTATCTGTTTTACCGTGTACCTGTTGCCGTTATCAATATCGAGCAAAAAAAATCACGTTTATTGTATGGGAGCTTAAATATTTATTTTATTGTTTTTCAGTATTTGTTGTCAAAGCGGCAACAGAAATACATCTTCTGTGAAAATTTCAGCTATCTATCACGGTTCATGAGATATAGCCTAGTGAGAGAAAGACGGACGGACGGGCAGCGAAGTCTTAGTAATAGGGTTCCACTTATTAACCTTTGGGTACGGAACTTTTAAATTGATGATTAGTAATTCATATACTGTGCATATATGTATAAATTGGTACTCAAAACATAACTAAGTATCAATTATTGTTTTCATATCCTATGACTTAAAATATCACTCAATAAATATTGCAAGAACTGTATAATTTACTGCATTCGCACAATATCATAAACATGGCTTTAGAAATACTTGACAATAACTTTGTTAAACGATTTAATAAGCCATTGTAGTTATAAAGTAATATACTTATATTTATCATCTGAACATAAATCTTTGACTGATTTGACAGTCAAAGTTAGAGTTTATTTTATCACCTCAGAATTAAGCTTCGTAAAGCTTCGTGGTCTTCACAGTATTCAATAAAGATCTAAGCAAGATCAAGCAAACTGAACGACTGACTTCACAAAATCCCTTCATATAATAAAACCAGTAATAAAAGATCTGGAAAGTGCATATTTTTTACTAAGTTTCAGTAGTAATAAGGGGACCATGCAAAAATGGAATTGTTGACATCGACGTGTTGTCGCTCGTCTGCTAAACTCGTCATCTACAAATTGAGCTTTTATTTATTCATGTGAGGGGGAACTTGATATGGGTTGGGGCCTCGATAAAACGTGAACACTTACCCTGGCACCCGTCAAATCAAAAGATTTGCGATCGAGACGGCCTTTTTATGTAACAACTTTGTTTTTGTTCTCGAGAAGGAAAGAAACGTGACAAACAGACTGTATAAACAACTGTATGTAAATTTAATCGAATTGACTAAATTATATATATTTATATATATATATATATATATATATATATATATATATATATATATATATATATATATATATATATATATATATATATGTATATATAACTAACTTATTTTCTGATTGTCCTAAGAATCCCACTATTACCACAAAAAAAAAAATAGTTAGATTGCTAATGTCACATTTCTAAACAAATACTCACTAAATACATTTCATCCTAATTCGCAAACAACTTGGTGCCCCACGATCATTTGGACACCTATTCTATAGCTTCACATTCCTAATTATCCTAAGAATCCCACTATTACCACAAACAAAAATAGTTAAACTGCTAATGTCACATCGGTATAATGTGGATCGGTATAATGTGGTCGTCTTTTGTACCCTATTTGTATAGTAGGTTGCTTTGAATAATTAGATACTTACAAATAATAAGAATTTAAATAAATTAATCTCTGCGGGAATTGATACATTACTTGTATATTACTTACATTCTCCCTGTAAATTCACTAATGCTACAAAAAACATATCAAAAGATCAAATATTTTTTGGGGGGATTTTCAGTAAGTGTGAGACAGGCATTTGGCAAGTGGCAACACTGTGTCAAGACAATTACGCCGCATTACGCGATTTACGCCGCCGGCCCAAGGCCTACATTAGCTAATCTTTTTTCTTCTTTGATTTTTTTCTTAAACACTTGAACATACATAACAATGAATTAAAATGATAACCTACTATTTTGCAAGCAAATAAAATTTTTCCTTTTAAGGAACCCTAAATAAAGTTTATTTTTTATATGCTAAAAAAAGGAAAAAGCAACCCTTATAGGGTCGCTTTGTTGTCCTTCTGTCTATCTGTCGGTCAATTAAAGTTGACATTAATATTTATAATAATTCAGTTACTTAAGTCTACGGTCACTTAAAGTTGTAAAAAAATCAAGCTTTTAAGTCAATGCAATAAAAAAATTGCGCGCTTAAAAACCGACAGCAACTCAAATAGGCAAATAAAGCCAACTTTTTGTCAAGTATACCTACCTACACATGGCACTTATTTGCCAAATACGTAAACACAAATATCTAAGTGAAGTGCCAGCATTACATATTTAGGGTATGTGCTTTCCCCCAACCACAGCCATTCTTTACCATCCTGTATACCACCTTAACTACCACCGCCAAAATTATATTAAATTTCCTCTTCGTACAAAATACATTTAAAAAAACTTAAAACCGGCCAAGTGCGAGTCGGCCTCGCGCACAAAAGGTTCCGTACTATTATCTACAAAAACGGCAAAAAAAATCACGTTTATTGTATGGGGGCCCCCTTATATATTTGTTTTATTTTAAATTCATTATTTATTTTTAAAGTGAATATATAATTTAATGTCGCCGTTATTAATATCGACAAAAAAACCACGTTTGTTGTATGGGAGCCCCCTTAAATATTTATTTTATTCTGTTATTTAGTATTTGTTATTATAGTGACATCAGAAATACATCTTCTGTGAAAATTTCAACTGCCTAACCTATCACGGTTCATTAGATACAGCCTGGTGACAGACGGTCAGACCGACGAACAGACAGACAGCGGAGTCCCGTTTTCACCCTTTAGGTACGGAACCCTGAAAACCAATAATTTACCGAGTTGTTAAAAGTGGCCTCTTTCTACAACTCCAAGATATATTCTCCAAAAAAATATAACGTTCTGAAAAAAGCTAATAAATAGTCCCAAATAATTAGTTTTTAACATTTTTAGAAAAGAGTTCTGTATGACACACTGTTCAAACCTTGGCTTATTTTCTTTGGTTGGATTATTGACATTAAGCGCATAATGTACATTATGTACGTCGGTCAAAAAAATGGAACTAATGTCATCTATATTTGTAAACAACAATCTGGATCTCGCCACAAATCAGGACCTCCATCCCAAAACATTAAGACACCTAGCAACACTATTCTGTAGCTTCACATGGCTTCATATTCCGGCACCGACACACATAATTAATAAAACTTTATTGCATGTTCTTTTACCAATATTTTGTACAAGAATTTCATTTCCACCACAAACTAAAATAGTATATAGTCTCATTCCTCAATAAATAATCTCTCTAAATAAATAAATACATTTTCATTTGCAAGCAACAATCTAGATGTCACTCTTATTGGAATGTGAAACGATCGTGTCTTTACGTACGTATACATGCCAAGTATTGCCAAGTCGTGTACGTCTAGTTTTTGTGTAGCATGTGCTTTAGTTTTTGTTAGAATGGCAACCTTGACTTATTCATTCCCCCTAGCTCATGTGCTCTGTGAGAACGATTGGAGCGCAACGCTTTGTAAGTACTTGGCTGGTACGTCTGGTGACCATGTGAGACGCATCCGGCCCGAGGATCTCGTAAGAATTGTACTAACAATTCTTGTACTACACAATAAATTAAACAGTCTTTGTTACAATGTGTTAAAAGATTTATAGCCGTTCCAGACGCAAAAGTTTTTATTTTATAAATCGGTCGTTTTAGTTTATTATTCGAAAGCGTTGACGCGAACGCGCAATGTTTTTAGGTGTTTCATTTGCTTAACAGACTATTTCTATTAAGCTGGAACCACCACTTTCACGCAACCAAAAATAAATTATTCCAGAATTTGTTGCTCATTTGTTTAACAGTGGGGACGTATAAGGCTGAAAATAGGTATATATAATATACTAACACGTATTCAATACCGAATAAATACTATATCCAATGCCACTAAGTTCCAGCAGAGCAAATGGCTCCCAATTCGACTTCGCAGGAATACTCAGATTCTCATCTGCACCCCATTACTTTGAAAGGCTCTTTCGTTATTTAAATATAATTCGTCACAAAGTATGTCACTAAGGTCAAAGGAAGAACACACACTAACTATACTGTGTCACACCACCACTTTTTACGGTAAATCATTTGCTGTAAAAGCAGCTTTACTGTGGAACAATTTACCATCGGACTATCAACATTTTTAAAGCCAAACTAAAATACTTTTTTCTCAAATCATTGCGAAATTGATGATATAATTACAACTCTCTAACTACTAATTTGTACTCATATTTGTATGTATATGATAATATATTGATAATATATTTCGAAAACTCCCTAAGATTGGCTGGAAGAAATCGCATTATGCGATAAGTCCGCCTTAGTGCATTCATTTTATTACGTTAAACTAATATTGTAATAGTTTTTATATATGCTATAAGTATTGAATAAATAAATAAATACGTATACCGATAGCTTGGTGCCGATGATTTCCTCAAAGATAAGATGAATGTATAATATATTCAGTTATTCAGTTTCTTCTTAAAAACACTAAGGTTGAGCATCGCTCGCAGGGCCATCTATTATAATGGGAGGTAACTATAAGCGAGTGCTCTCATGACATGGAGACAGATAAGTTCTTAAGGGGTATATAGCAACGACTTTCTAAAATCCAAATGTTGAAAACATAAAACTAGTCATAAGCTATTTTTAGAAGGTTTTATACAGTTTTTACGATATCTAATGGCGGCGCAAGTGGGCTGTAAGAGGTCCCTTAATGCGCCAATTTTAATAGTGTTATGTTCTTCAAACTAGATAGGTATACTGTAAACTTTACTGCTTTAATAAAGTTGTGTTCACACGTATATTCATGTAAAAATAAAGCCAAAATTAAAAACCACGTATTTCTAATATTTAGTATTGCTCTGTGACAGTATCTATACAATATTGAGTTAACGTGATGCGTGTGAGTATAGATACATGTGTCGTTATTTGTCAACCTCGATGGTTCGCCCAAACCAAACACAATGATGCGAGTTACAGTCACAATAAATAACTTGCGTAACCAGTTACACAGACATACATTAGTGTTTTGTTTGTTCACTAAGTAGAGCGACCAGCGAATTTAAATTACCGCGGTAAGTATTAAGGGGCGTTTTGGGCAAGCATTATACGCATTCAATGAGGTCAATGCTGTCTATGCGCACATTCGATCGTTCTGTTGACCAAAAATGAATGCGCTATGACGTCACTTCCGGACCGCATTCAACGCATTGGCTGCACATGCTCGAGGGTAGAGTAGTGGATGCGCTGTCAAATAGTGAACGGCCATATTTTTTGTTTACATTTGGTGAACAGAACGATTTCAATGCCTATGCGATGTCATAGCTCTTAATGCCGTAAATAGAACGTACCTTTTATCATTGGAATTTCATCACATGTACTTCATTCTTACCGCTGCCATTAGATTATATAATTATTATTTAAATGTTTAAATACATTAATTACACCTTTAATAATTAATTAATTAAAAGTAATTTATTTAAATAATAAATAGTTTCCCTGACTAAAAATCGAGATTTAAGCTTTTTTAGAGTTCCGTACCCAAAGGGTAATTAGCGGATCCCTATTACTGAGACTTCACTGTCAGTCCGTCCGTCTGTCACTAGGCTGTATCTCATTAACCATGGTAGCTAGACTGTTGAAATTTTCACAGAAGATGTATTTATGTTGCCGCTAAAACTACAATTACTAAAAAACAGAACAACAAACAACGTGATTTTTTTGCTGGATTTAGCTCGATATTGATAACGGCAACAGGTAGACGCTTAAAATATTCACAGAATATTTACTTCTATAGTCACTTTAAAAATAAATGATTAAATTAAAATAAAACAAATATTCGAAGGGAGCAACCATACAACAAACATGATTTTCTTGCCGTTTTTAAAGATAATGGTACGGAACCCTTCGTGCGCGAGTCCGACTCGCACTTGGCCTACTTTTTTTATGATTTATTTACTTAATTTCTAAATTATTTTTTTAAATTCTGTTAGATTTTCCCCTTTTTAAGCAGTATGTGCCACTTATACTGTTTTAATCAAGAATAAAAAAAAAAGATAGGCTCTTTTGGGATATTAGGGTATATCCACGGACATCGACTGCGCAAAAGCCTCACGAAATTGGCCACACTCTAGACAAAGACAAGACACCACACGTTTGCTTTGTCTCTGTCACACTTTTACGGCCATTTTTTTTTCTCAGCTGGCTAGAAAAAGCGCTGTCCAGTTCTCTATGTCTATGGGTATATCGCAGTTCTTAAAAAACAAGTCTACGTACACGGCAAATTTTACTCGAACACTGGCTAAAATTACTTGCTGAATTAAAAAGAAATGATTGCTAAATTATTAAAACTAAATTAAGTTATATTGCTGTTATGCTAGTTTGTGGATTATTCTTATCGGAAGAAGAATCACCTAAATAAAATACACGTAAGTTGTTCAGCTGCTTATAATAAAAAAATATTATTATTGTTAGCAGTTAAATAGCGAAGTAAAATTTAAGTAAAGAAAAACTATTATCTTCTCATAGTCTATGGTCAAAATTAGAATCTACAACTCTTGAAAAAATAATCTCGCACCTTGGAATCATTCGCTGCAATGAGGGTTCTACTCTTGAACCGCTCGCTACGCTTGTGATCCTATGCTTCTCTAGGAATTCAACTAAGGTCCTCGCATGAAATTCGCCTTTGATTAGACTTGTGCAATCTACTATTATCTAACGCCTAATTTTAAATGTTCACCTAACCTACTTGTTGTATTGGGTCACGTGGTTGAAGCCGCAAGGTACAGAGTTAAATTAATAATTATAAATCAACGGTGATGACGAAAATCAATCCTAGATATATTAAATAAGTAAATACACTCCACAAATATTCTTCCGCTAGTAAAAAAAAGTACGTCTTCTCATTAAACAAACCACAAATACAAGCAATTAACAGTGGGTAGGTAGCGTGATTAATGGCCAGTGGTTGTTAAAGTATTAATGTTTAATTCTTTTATTACTTGTCGAGACGTTACGTTCCACCCAGCTACGTCAAGTGCCTCATTTAATGAAGCAATAAAAAATGTTCGACTGAGCTACGCTTACGTAATTCGTATTATTTCCGCGCCGAAGCATCTACAGAGTTCAAAGAGTTGAACCTTAGTACCCAAGCGCTGTTGTTTAGGAACGGTACCCTTAATGAAAACACCGAGTAAAACAACTCGTTCCTTCCGATCGTATTTGCGGTATTATCAATTGGCGTATATTTGATAGTTTTTGAGTCTATGCCCTACCTCAAGATGAAATCATCTCATCATCAAATTTAATCAAGTCCCTACATAAAACTAGGAATATGTATCTACTTGGCGGTTCTTGGAAGCTACACAGAAACCCCACATCAAAACGTGGGACTTCTAAAGCCGGTCATACACAGTATAGCTGTCAGGCGTGCTTGTACAGATAAACCGTGCTCGTAAACCGAACTAGAAACGGTTTTTCTGAAAACCTACAGTTTTGTAATACACATATTCCTGTTTAACTATACAAGCAACCTTGACATGATCTACGCTTGTGTGTATGGCTAGCTTTAAAGCGGCATTTTAGTATTTACGTACGTTTGCTATAATTTTATAACCAAAACTATAGCAAAACGTACGTAACTTGACAGCAAATCGATAACGAACGAACGTATGGAGGCAGTTGGCGAAATAAACTAAAAATAAAATAATGAGTATTTATTATATAAATCCTTGATAATAATCTTTTTTGTATTAAATGAAGGTCCCCAAAATAACTGTTTAACAAAATACGTATATGGACTCTACCTGTAGCTGCGGCAGTCAATAAAACTTTACAATGTCCCTAATTTGGGATTTATTGCCTACGCGGTGATGAATGGCCATTGTGAAATACGATATTGTACCCGAGGAAAAACAAAACGAATAACTCTTGACCACAGCCATAAATCTATAGGGTAGGCACTAAGTATAATAAAAACAGTTGTGTCCGTAAATGGCACCAATATCTTGTGATAAAAGTAAGCATGGAGTTGTTAAGGACAAAAGTTCCAGTGTTCCACCAAAGCGGACCTTTAAAAAAACTATAGATTATTTTCAGTTAGTCTTTTATGTATTTGATTTTCATGGTTGATGAGTCCAAATAACGCAAAGGCCACACAACCACAGTTTCGTAGTGCATTTTTCCATCCACACGAGTAATGGCGGTTTTTACCTCCTGAAGCATCGAACTCTAAAAGTTTTAAAAGTATTTTTTTTATTACATTTCGTTCTGTGTATGCTTTTGAATACATGTGACAGAAACAAGGTTTTCTCTAAGGAATACAGTATGGGGTTCTTCAAGAAAGAAGTTATTGGATTTTTGAAGGGTCGGCAACGCGCGAGTGATACTTCTGGTGTTGCAAGCGTCCATAGGCTACGGTGACCGCTTACCATCAGGCTGACCGTGTGCTTGTTGGCCACCTTAGTGGTAAAAAAAAAAAAGTACAATATGACTCTAGAATGTCTTGAAAACTTTAGTAATTTTTATGGAACTTTTTTCCTGGGGGCCATTTAGAAGTGAAAAACATTTCGTTTTAACGGACTTGAATTAGATGACTGTTCCCTTATTCAAGTCAATTAAAAAACATTGAAAAATTAAGGCATCAGGCTTACTCAAGCCTGAGTAAAGATGAAAGTAATATAATAAATCTGAAATTGTACTACATCCCTTATTATTTTAGCCGCTAAAATTGTTCGGTTCTGTGGTCATTCTGACGTTCATTGCTGCTTAGCGTTACTCGAATCCACTGTAAAAGAAAATGCACGGCAAGCAAACGAGCAATTTATTTGCTACACATTGCTTTATTTGCTCGAAAGTCGATCTAGAGTTCGGTAACATAAGTCCAAAGAGGTATAGGTATGTAAGTATTGCTTGCTAGTATACCTACATGTAGGTACCAGCATTGTAAAACAGCACGGCGCCAAAGCCCGACTTTGAAGAATTCCACAAAAGTACTTCACACAGCGGGTGGCAAAACGAGGGCACGCAACTAAACATACGGTCTATTGTCAAATTAAAGCTAAAGAAAGTCGGAACGAATTGTAAATCGGATCAGAGCATTCAGAGTTGGGTGACGCCCATCAGTCGTTGGAAACAATCGCAGAGCCGAACCGTATGGGTATTGAGGACGCTCTGAAGTTGCGCAAGCCAGCACAAAGGAGGCCGGAGAAATCCAAGCATTTATGCGACTTTGGAGAGAAAACGGAATGAATGCCTCTACGCGACTGCACGATGTTCGCTCTTTATCTTCGAAGCCGTAAATCAGTCCGGTATTGTTGCTTTGGTTTATTTCAATAGCAGTGGCAGAGATCAGCTGTTTTCTCTGTTACCTACATAAATAACTATGTCCGAGTAGTCCTATTTACTGACAGTAGTAGAATACTATTGCATTTCTTTGATTCTATCTATACACATAATATCGACATCGTGGCTTGAATTATTTGCTCAAGTATACTTAATTATCAATTAACATAGCATTTTATTATTTTAAGTAATTAAATAAAAAAAAACGCTTCTACATAAAGGTAAGTAAAGTACCTACCCTCATTACTTGACTCACCTAATAAGTGCACATGTGAAGGATACAATGCAATAACCTCTAATGCATGGTTGATATAAGCTTCTATATTTTTAGTATAAACTCTTCTTCAAAGATTTCATAACAGCACATTCCTGGCATCCAACCTGCTTTGCTGTCAAGCCATCGGCGGCAGGCCGTGCTGTGCCGGCGGACGTAAAATAAGTTTCTTTAGCTGGATCTGTTTACGGTGTTAAGTAATAAGAGAGCGTCGTAGTAAGATAGCAAGGACCAGTCAAACATTTTTGTTATAATGACAAAGATCTACATTTTAATATGTATTGCGGATTTGGTTAAAAAAAATCCTTTCCCTATTATCGTATTTTTTTAAGATTTTTACCCAACTGCAAGAGGGTTAACCTGTGTGTGTACGTGGTATTCTTTATTTCCTCGTCATCATCGAAACAGCTCAATGGATTTCAGGATTTTTAGTGACACGGTAAGTGTCATAGGATAGGTTGTATTAAAAACAGTAATAAAGCAACCATAAAACAACATTTTGTTAAAGTGTCTTTTTGTAATCCTGCAATAAGTAGGTATAGAGCATATGGAAGAGCTCATCATAATGAGTCTGAAAATATGTAGGTATTTTTACCAAGGCATTTTAGATAATTAAATAATAATAATGAAGTGTTGATATTTTTCCAGAATGAGAAAAATAAAAATCAATAATTCCGAATTGCATCAAATAGTGCTAAGTAAATTAAAGACAATCTAAGTGTTATTTATGAGCATGATCATAAAGTGAGCATAATTTGCTAACTTGCACCACACCCCACGTCCACACAGCTGCCGGACTGGTTTGTCCACTTGCGCCGGATTGATTTAACACACGATTCACGGTACTCATTCGCAGATACGTTCGCTTTGTACTCCCAATATTTACTTAGTCAGCTTAATGTTTCAATATTAAGAAAGGGTAAAAAACTCTTAATAAATTATGTTACAGACTATGTCTTTGAAAACATATTGCTAAATCATCAACATCTCATAGCAAAAAGCAGCAGCGAATAAAAAAAAGAGATATTATGTGAACGCTCCTATTCTAATATGTACCTACAGCAAATATTTTGCGGAAATAAAACTGTTTACAAAAAACGCAGTGTGGACCCGCACTTAATTTGAATTAATTTAGGACTGGTAAGAGTATTGTTAGTATGTACGTGGTAGTTATAAACTACGTAAACATAAGTTGGTTTTTAGACTTCCTACATTACAGATGTTTAAAAATTCCCATATGCACTACGGATTATAAGCGGACACACAATCCGAGGAGAAGAAATTATTATAATTTTTTTTTTTTAATTTTACCCCTTTGGAAGTGTCTCTCACGCAAACTATTCAGTATAATTCCTACAATTATTCATTTATTTGAAATAACAACTCCTCAGGACACATTCCATTGTACAAGCGGTAGAACACACACAGGAAGGCAAAGTCTCTCCTCAGACTTAAGGGCTCGATACCGCAAGTGAGTTGGGAATCGTCGACGATTCTCACAGCCCGTCGTTGAACCGAGTCAAAAGGGCCAAGATAGTATCCGGGTGCACCCGCCCAGAGATGGCAGCAGTACTCCATATGGGGCCGGACTTGCGACTTGTAAAGGAGCAACCTTTGCCCCGACGTGAAGTACTGCTTCGCTCTGTTGAGTACACCAAGTTTTTTGGACGCCAGCTTTACCTTGTCCTGCTAATGATCTCGGAATTGAACGTCGCTGGAGATGTCAGCACCAAGTGTCCCAATGCTCTTGGAGATGGAAAGGGGAGTGTTCTGGAATTGTGGGACCACAATGAATGGGGTTTTCTTAACGGTGAACGCGCAGACTTGTGTCTTTGTAGGGTTGAATCGGACCAAGTCTTTGCGTCCCTAGTCAGAGACCTTGGACAGAGTGATCTCGATTTGAGACACAAGTTCTTCACGTTGCACGGATGTTTGCACCACCCATGTAATAAGCGTCTCCAGTACTGTCATCTGCATAGCAATGTATGTTGCTGATGTCCAACATATCATTGATATGCAGTAGAAACAGCGTAAGAGGCAGCACAGAGCCTTGCGGGACACCAGCATTAATTTCCATGCTATCAGAGCAACTACCGTCAACTATGGCTCGTATGCGTCTGCCGGACAAAAAGCTAGCCACAAACCATTTGCATTTGCACAAACTGTTGGGCACTCCGTAAGATAGCTACTTCGATAGAAGACCCCGCTGTCAGACCCGATCGAATGCCTTCGCTACGTGCAGGCTGCATGCGAATGCCTCCCCCTGACTCTCTATGGCTAGTGCCCATCGGTGTGTGAGATACACTAGAAGGTCACCAGTCGAGCGACAGTGCCGAAAGCCATATTTGTCAATATGATCGTCGCTGATCAGGTCGTGTTTTTCATGGTATGTTAGAAGCTGTGTGTTCATCACACCATCACCTTGGAGAGGAGAGAGGTAATAGCGATAGATCGATGGATCTGATCTATCGCCCTTTTTGGGCACTGAGGGCACATTCGCAGTCTTCCATGAAGACGGAAATTGCCTAGTATGGTAGAAAAGCGCGAATAGGCACGTCAGTACAGGACGTAACCCAGGAGCACACTGTTTAAGCACCACTGCTGGTATACCGTCTGGCCTTCTTGACTTATGAACATAATAACATGGTACCCCAGGGAAGGTAAAAAAAAAACACAAATTAAAGATAGGAAGATGATATCAGGAAGGTAACCACTTATCATCAGGCGGACCGTGTGCTTGTTTGCCACCTTAGTGGTATTAAAAAAAAAAAAAAAAAAAAAAAAAAAGCAGGAATCTTGTGGACAAGAATTATGTACGACAGAAAAGAATTGAAAAGGTAAGAGGAGGCCTTTGCTAGAAAGCAAGCAGAAAATGTTAATGATGCACTGATATATGTAGGTACTATAAGGAAAACACTACACAGTGGAGTTTGAACACGGAATTGGTAACATTGTGGACTAATGACTTAATGGCTAAACTCAGTGATCATAAACGTCATACATTTCGTTTGTTTCATTCTGTTTGATTTTAACATACCTATTTTTTACTAATCAAAGTATACAGAATAAGAGTAAGAAGCTAGCTTTTTCGGAAGTAGAAATAATAGAATAACGACCCAATCTCTAATCTCAGCAAGCACAAATATCATATGTTTCATTTTTTCCATTCTGTTTGAATTTTACCCAGTTGCATAGTATGGTGGAGTTAGGAGATGGCGTTTTTGAATGTAGACAAAGTGGACTAAAGACCAGTCACTAAACTCAACCATCACAAACATCATTTTTTTCAATTTGAACATATTAAAATGGTGTAGTGGGACACAAGGTTCATATAAGACCCACCGGAAAAAGCCAAGAAATAAAACATTCCCGTTCCTTGCAAGAGTCATCTTTATCACATAGGGCAAATATCTACTTTTCTCTGTTCCTTGTGTGAGTTACCATCCCTTTAGAATTTTTGAACAGACGAAAGACGTATATATAGT
This sequence comes from Apoda limacodes, assembly GCA_946406115.1. Taxonomy (NCBI): domain Eukaryota; kingdom Metazoa; phylum Arthropoda; class Insecta; order Lepidoptera; family Limacodidae; genus Apoda; species Apoda limacodes. Next base: position 13,152,193 of record OX291553.1, on the reverse strand, counting down.
CGAAAGACGTATATATAGTCGTATGATTAAGGAAAATTCTACAACAATATAAAAAAAACTATGTCAGTGAGGATGAGGATGTCAGTGTTCCTGATATTTTATGTGAAGATATGACCAGAGTAAAAGTTTTGTAGGTAAGTCAAGTCGATTTTAGGAGAGTAAAAATAAGGATTATTTTTAATTCAAAGTGATGTTTTATTTATTAGCAAACCTGCAACAATATAAAATGTAAAATATATTATACTGTAGAATTTTTATAAACCACACTTGTCTAGTGAAAACTTGCACTTTTTCTAATCTGATTCAGTGCCTAAAACTGAAACATACCTGGCAAGCCTGATTGTCACTCCGTATTTAGCATCACACCGCTAGCCATCGTCTGGGAATTAATCTCCGTGATTATATTTATGCATTCATTCAAAGGTATAAACTAATATGAGAAAATATGTTTACGCTTTTCCTGCACATCACAAATGTAATTTAAATTAAATGTGTACTTTTTGCCAAACTTAACATGACAAAATACTCAAGTATACTAAACATTTCTTTTTTTTTTAAAAAAAAAAAGATCAGGGGAAGACAAAGCAAGAGATGGAAAGACTAGTTGAAACTTATAACAGGTCCTAACTGGAAAAGAGTTGCTAAGGATAGAATACAGTGTAAGTTGTTAGAGGAGGCCTTTGCTAAGAGGCACACTGAGCTTAGAGATATTTTATGAATTAATACTATAAATGAGAAAAGAAACTACATTGCAAGGAAAGTTTAGGATAAAAAGGCTTATTATTATTATTTATACTAAACATTGTTATGAAATGCAAATCTATCAAAAACTACATTAAATCTACAATTATGATAATAATCATTGTAAAGCAATCAAATTGAAAAGTTAAAAACATATAAAACACATTATATCACTGAATTGAATGAATAAAACAAATATTCATTCAATTTATCAAAAATGTTTGAGAAACTTCAATGTAACTAATGGTCAAGGTAATTTTTTTTTAACAGAATTGCAAAAAGATTCTGAGTCTAGTTTACCAATAATACTATTCAACCAATGAGCTTTATGGTGGGAAAGGAAACTTTCTGCATGAAAAAAGTTCATCTTCACATCATCTCATTTTTCCATCACACATAACTTTTATGTCATCTGTCTCTTGCCCATATTTTGTATTGGCTGTATTTACTGTAATGTTTTGTTCCCAGCTTTAACCTCCTGAGATCCAAAGTACTAATACTATCACAATATCACTTTGCAGTAAAAACTTAAATTTAAAAATATTAATTTGGGGTTGAGACCCACTGTACTAATACTAAAACAAAATATTTTCTGTTATCTGTCGCATTTATATTAACCGCCATGCCATGTATCCATTGTAGTTTAGTCTGTGAATATATCTGGCATTGTGGCAGCAAAGCTTTTAGTGAGCGGGGAAAGTTTTTCTTCGGTCTTCTGTCATTAAACTTTGAGGCAATGGCACATGCAACCAGAGGAGGTTAATTTAATTCATACAAATCTTTGTAATCTTCGTGTTAAGTTAAGAGGTTTTATTTGTTTTTTGAGATAAAGGAATTTTATGGAAACACATATTTTACGTTTATGTAAACACTTATATGCATTTTTTGGTAATATTTTTTTTGTACTAATACTAGTATGCTAAGCATTTGTGATTTTGATTTTGATTATTTATAAAGGTTGGTAGTAACATAATCCCAAATATTATTTTTAGGAGAGGTAATCTAGAATTTCACATGAGTACAATTGCGTTTGACTGTGATATTTTAGCGGCCAGTGAGTGCCAGAATTGAATTGGGTCCGTTTAACTTGGTTCTTCACAGTACAAGTATAAAAACAAAAATACTTTTTCATGTGCCAGCAATGAATTTTGGTTAAGGTTGTGCTTTAACAAATTGAAATACATTTTAAGAAATGTGCAACATAACATGAGTTAGTAAATAATAAAAATACTCACCTAATATACAAGACAGATGACCCACTGATGACTCTTTTCCAACCTAGGGGCACTACTATAGTCTCCAAACAATCATTAACTGCAGTTCTAGCTCCAGCATCAGAAAACTCAGCGGACTGAGCTAACATAGAAGACGGAAGCACTGCGAGGACAACACCATCTGGAGTACGCACAAACTGAGGCACTGCACTACTATCCACTTCACTAATAACTCCAGGACCTACACCCACTTGCCGATTTAATATACTTATACTTTGATTCACTACTGATTGATGTGAAATGCTTTGTTCTAAAAACTGATAGTTAACACAACTTTTGTCAACTGATATATCTCTTTCAATGTCACTTTTTAGCTCACAACTGTTTTGCACTAAATTGTTTTCATTATACTGGCTGTGACGAAGTATAATTGGTTGCGCTGGTGGCATACTATTATCAGAAACTGTAATATTTGAACATTGTGTTTGATATGTTGAAAGTTCCCCTGTCTCTACAGGTACCCTCCTGCTTAAATCAGTTACTATCACATTGGTATTAAATTCTAATGAGTCAAATGGATTGTGACTATCCTTTTTAATATTCACAGTATTTAATTTGACATCGAACTTTCCTTCTTCCACTTTAGATTGTAACTCTTTTAAAATTTGTGGGGAAATTGGAAAGTAATCAGCATTTTGAGCTATAGCTGAGTCAGTTACTCCATAAGGCCCAATTTTACCGTAGTTATCATTAGCTGATTTGTAAAAAACAGTGTTAGGCAGATTTGTTTGATCATTTTGCTCATTCTGGGTTCTGTAGAATGCAGTTCTTGGCAAAGAAACATGGTGTATATTGTCGTTGAGGTAGAGTGCATCGAGCGGAGGCGTTGACACGTCTGGCGGATCCGGTGCCGCAGGGCCAGGGTCTAGCTGGCGCGGGTCCGCCACGTAGACCAACACTCGCGGCGCACCGGACACACCGGCCACGCCCGCTCGCGACGCGGCCGGAGTCGCAGGCTTCCCTGACATCGCGCACATACATCACACTTTGAATAAGCCAGCTGATCACTAGCTGAACTCACTAAACCGCGATCCAACACTGGACCCAATGGGATTCCACATCCAAGCACTTTGACACCAAACATTGCTTGATAGCTTCTCTGTTTTCAGATTCAATTGCACCATCATTAACCACTGAATAAACAGGTGTTTTTGAGTACCTGCCATAAATTATTATGAGCGTCTAATAAGGGTCTAATAGTTTTATGGAGGTGCCCCTATCGGCCCCATTGTAAAATGAATACAACATTGGAACAATAGTAAACTGGAATTTGATTTTTTATAACTATAATATTTTGACCCGTTTAGAATCCATATTGATACACACCATTCGAGAATGTAGGATCACATCACACTGAAAATTACCATAGCACAATCCTACATATCATCACTCAAATGGTTCAAACGCATTGAATTGTAAACAACAAATTTATGAATAGATCTAGAGTAAATCTATTTTCAATATCATCATCATCCATTTCAATAGTTTGTGTTCGCGATCACAAAAATTTATGACGAAACCGTAAACTGAAATTAAACTTTTTTTTCATGATGGCAGCGTTAGTGTTACCAGATAGAAATTTGAAATTAACTACTACTGTAAAGAAAAACGTTAGGTAACTAAGGGCGTTCCATCTAACTATTGCTTTGCAGAATTGTTAGCGGTTTACGTTTCATTATCTTTTGGTAGCAAAATCTAATGTTGACTTTTAGCGTGTCGTCTAAACGGTTTTGCTTCGAAATATCGCTACCAAAAACCCATGTCGGGAGGTGGGTGGGTACAGCTGTCCACTGTCAAAAAATAATGCGAAACACGTTTCGTTCAAACAATAATAGCGCTGTTGAAATTATTAGCTGCGCTTAGACAGAACTGGTATTTTGTGCTAAAATAAGGTTTTACTATTAAATTGCGTAGCTGCTCAGAAGGACCGTGCCTATAGTAGTCTTTAAAAGGCATAATTATATTAAGCCATATATGAAGTAATCTGTCATGACATACTCATGTCATAAACAAATGACAAAGAGGATAAGGAATCTACCTGCCTTATGCCAGGCTCATTCGTTTTGTCATATAAGTGTTTTGTCTTGCCTGATATTTGTCTAATATTTTTATTTTTAATTCACCTGTTTTGGGCAAAGTATCCCGCATACCTTGGACTTTTTTTACTTTGATTACCTACTACTACATTAATTAGCAAGGCGATATACGCACGTTTTGTTCATTTTAAATTATGGTTTCCCAACAACGGTTCCATATTACAATAGGCAAACCTTTATTATAGATCTGGCTCTGGTCAGTTTTTCAACATCCTATTGATGTAACTGGTAAACACATGAGGACCTAATGGGAAGCTATCACCTTCCAACTTTATTACTGGTTAAGATTCAGCCATCTTCTTACAACGTGTCCCCTATGAATAAAGAAGAATATGTTTATGATAAAACAGATGGAAATATTATTATCCCCAATCTGAAACTAGTTTAAGACTTTAAGCCATGTAAAGTTATTTAACGAACACTCTATTAATTCACATAATGAATTTGTAAATATATTAAATAGCATCAGAGATTGAAAAGCGTAAAACAAAACATAATCAGGAATTTAGAACACCAGTTCCATGGTGGACCCAACACTGTACTACTGCCGTCAAAAATTCAAAAGATGCATTAAAGGAATATCGTTGTTTACCTAGAAAAAGGATAGAGTACAAAAAGTTAGATAGAGGTAAAAAATACTTCTTAGCATAACCTATGTATGAGTTTCAATAGATTAACAACTTGCCCAATCTTGACTTACTGCTTGTTATTTTTTAAAAACTAGCAAATATATAATCCCTGTTCCCTGGTATTTCATTTAACCTTTTAGTACTTCAAAGTCGTAATTATGACTTTCGGTACATATAGCGTCAGGGGCTGCTTGTATGAACACCTACCAGTCCAGTAGTTGTACTTAAGCTCACGCACGGGCAAGCGAACTAAACTTTCATAACTACTGCGAAATAACCCATCCCTACCGAGACAGCAGTATGTAAACCTTTTTTTCTACGGTCCTACGTAACTTTCTAGGAGTCTGTGCCGCAATGAGCAAAATCGACGATGTATGTATTTTAGCCATTGAGTGAAAGGTAGATGGATGTTCTGTGTGTTAATGGAACCAAGTTATTACTTTATTACCATAACTATTTACCTATAATATACCCAAAAATACTTACTTCCGCCATTATACGCACAAAAATACTATTGGGCGATTCAAGTTAGTAAAAACCATTTGATGCCGAGGTGACTGTGACATGCATTGTCCGTTTTCTTACATTTTAATGAAAAATTGTGTGTCACAACACAACCATAAGGTTTTTACTGACTTGAATCGCCCCGCTCAGGTTTAAAATCTACTAAAAAACAAGTATAACACTGGATTTGGTCACACTGGGTTTATACTTTTTTCACAGACTATTAAAAACTTCTATATGCTTTTTAACATTTTAGGCTGTGTTCAAGACCGCACTCTACCAGGGTAGATTTTTGTACTGTCTGTTTCTTTTCTGTAGAAAACTGCATTTGCTATCCTGCTGTCCGTCCATCAGAGTTTACCGAGTCGGGTTTATGAACGCGCCTCAATAATTGAGTAGGGCTCAAGCATAGACTTCTAAAATATGTAACCTGTTGTCTTATGGGCTACGTTCAGTTACAACGCTGTGTGATCAACCGAAGATAAACTTGCCGTTCAATTACTCGGCGTGACTTACACGGCGAAAGCACCGTATCGTTCAATATACAGGTAAATATCGTTGGGCGATGGCACTAATCACACCGTGAAATAGAAGGGTGAAAGTCGCACTTTGACAGCTAACGAGAATTAATTTCTAGATTCAATGTTACTAAACCGACTTTAGGTGATAAAAAGTACTTTTTGCTGACTGACTAATGAGATAAGATGATAAGAGGAGACAATAACACAATAATTGATAAATAGAATTTTTTTAGAATCTTAATTTACATTGACTGTTTTGCAACCTCGCAGTAATTTTCAAACCCCTGCTGTTGTCAAAGCAGTTCAGTTTCAAAAGTCATATAAATGCGAAGGACAAACGGCGATAATCATACTCAAAGTGAACGTAGCCATGGACTGCTTAATAGGGTTAGGAAAATGGCCACACTTTAGACAGAGACAAATTTAACCTGTGTACTTTTCTCATAGACACCATACGTTCGCTTCGTCTCTGTTACACTTTTGCGACCATTTTTATAAACCAACGACTTCGCAAAAGTGTGACAGAGATGAATTGAAACTGAGGTCTCTTGTCTCCTTGGAACTTGTTTTAATAAACAAAAACAAACGAGATGAAAGACGTTGATAAAAAGAGTGAAAAGACCACAGGTGTGCTTTGTCTTTTGTGGTTTGGATTGCACAGCCCAGTAATCTTGTCACAGTTGTCACAGAGCTGCATTTTGTTAACGGCATTAAAGGCTATGCCATCGATAGATATTAAAATCGTTGTGTTTACCAAATGTAATCAAACAAGATGGCCGTTCACTATTTGACAGCGCAACCACTACTTAACTTCTACTCCCGAGCATGTGCAGCTAATGCATTGTATGCGGACTAGAAGTGACATCATAGTGCATTCATTTTTGGTCAACAGAACGATCGAATGTCCGCATAAAGAGCATTGAACAATTTGAACATTCAATGCCTTTAATGCTTGTTAACAAAACGCGTCTAGAGTAACTCGGTCACATTGATATAACCTCAAATATTTGTAATTTTGTGCTTAAAACCTCAAAACTGCTGCAGTTTCTTTATATGTCCACTGTATATAAATGATTTATGCTAACCAAAAGTAATAAAAAATGAAGCGAAAGATTTCTTATCCTAACCTAAATGAAGAAGAATCTAAGTATGTATATTTAATATCTCTAATTTGTTATTGCCCCGGAATTCAGTTGTTTTTTTTCACAAAGTGGCCAACAAGCAGAAAACCTACTAGAATGTCAAGCTAAACAACCGTGAAAAATGACAAACATAGCCTCAGGACAAGATTTCCTAAAAAAAATCCTATCATTGGTCACAACAAAACTTAAAAGCGTCAGAGTATTTAAAAGTAAATACAAGGGAAATATACAGTGCGATAGTCTTAAATATCTATAGGTAGTATTGTGATCTGCATGGAATGCCACAAATTGAATTCATAGCATTGTTATCATTTTTAGGGTTTTAGTACCCTACAGGCAAAGTATCTAGAGGTGTATAAAGTAGATCAACTCGAGCCTAACCAATAACCGATTTTTGCATATAAGTTTTGTGATCAAAGGTTTGCATTGAAGTTGACTTACTTCCTTCTTACTTTCGGTGCAAAGGGTGCAAAGACCATTTTGGGTAAAATTTACTTTTTGACGCAGTCTTACTTTTGTGCTCTCTTGATCTGTTTATGCTTATGCTTATATTGGTTGGTTTTGTTATATTATTTGTATTTAAAAGAAGAAACTATTGTTAGTTCTGTGTTGTTGATGTGGACCCCTTATGGGTGAAAGCCTCCTCCAATTTTTTCCACTTTTCCCGATCATAGCCCATAGTCTGAATCCATTTAATGCCAGTGACTGTGGTGATGTTGTCTGTGGAATGTTTTCTTGGTCTGCCATTTTTCAATTCAATGCTTCTCTCCATTGCATGCTGACATGATCTTATTCTATTTTTTATTTTTTCAGTGAATGTCCATGTTTGGCCATTATATATATGTTAAAACCATATGTTAAAAAGGGCAGTATGCTAGTGTCTTTAACTGTTTTTTCTAAAATTATGTCTTATTTACCTTTTAGAATCTCTTTTTGTGCCTAAAACTTTTTTCAGGAAGAATTTCTGTCTATTTCTTGATTCTTTCTGATGGCATCTAATGATATGTTTTCCAAGATAGATGTATTCATCTACATTTTTCAGTATGGTATTGTTGTTTTCTAATGCTATTGTATTCTTAGTGTTATTTGTCATCACTTATTTTGTCAAGGTTCATATGTAGGCCTACTTTTTTGCTTTCTTTATCCATATTTTGTAGCATTTCTTTTAGTTCTGTGGCAGTTTCTGAAAAGACTGCAATATCATCTGCAAACCTAAGATGGGTTTGACATTGGTGTATGACAATTCCTTTATTCAACTGTTTAAGCATTTTGAATGTCTCTTAATGTACTGCTATGAAAAGTTTTGGTGACAGGGGGTCTCCTTGTCTGACGCCTATACCTATCTACGTATCATTATATATATATATATATATTATATACATATCATTTGAGTATACATTCTTTAGGATGTTTATAAATCTTTGATTTATGTGACAGGCCTCGAGTGCTTTCCATAAAGAGCTGTGAGTTACACTATCAAAAGCTTTTGAGTAGTCAATAAATGCTATGTAAAGAGGGTTGCTATATTCTGAATATTTTTCTATTATTTGTTTCATTTTACAGTATCTTGATCGAAATCCTGCATGCTCAATTGGTTGTTGGTCATCAATATTATATGAGATTCTACTTGAAATTATTGATGCGAATAGTATGAATAGACTAGATAATAGATTGATGGGGGTTATAATAACCTAAATCTAGAGTATCTAAATTACACCATTAGACAAGTACTTGACCTGATTGTAGTATGTTGTTGAAGAGATGTACCAAATAAGTAACTAAGACAGGTGCTGCTAGTTTTAGGGTATTAAAGTGACGATATTACTTTACAGGGGTAAAACTCTTTATATTTTTCATAATTATAAGTTGCAGCATATAAGTTTAGTGATGGCAATGATTTTATATCATTCAACATTTTATGATCATGCCACATTTTCGAATTTTCAATAAAAAAAATTAATGTTCCTGTGAAAAATAATAATATTATGCATTTAAAATCTGAAAAACTGGCATAATTATGAAATAGTGAATGATATCCAGGACCCAACTTGTTTGGCAGGACCAATAACTATTTGTGATTCAATTATGTGCAGAATGTTCCTATATACTAATTATTAATAAAAAATAAGTATTGATTTTTAAAATGGTTTTTCTTTTTTCTTAACTAATCATTATTTATATTAAAAATACCTGAAATCCCTTATTAATAAGATTATTTTTCATCCTTCTTACTTAAATTGCGCAAGTCAACACATTATAAATAAATTTTTTTTTTTCCATTTATAATTTGCCATCAGTCATAAGACTTTAGTCAAATATGTTGGGATGCAGTTGACGTTTTTAGAAGTATGAGGCCAATGTCCCATATTCAATATTTAAGGCAGTACATTTGCCCTTTTAAGTCTCTTAAATTTGTTGGGCTGGAGCAACATTTTGGTGAGAGAATTAGGATGAACAGTGAGCCGATCCTTGTAGTTTATTTTGTAACACTCTATTTCCTCAGAGATAATTGGGATTTCAACATAAGAGTGGATTTCCTTGTTCCGGGCATACCAGGGAGCTCCTGCAATCACTCTTAAAATGTTGTTTTGGGTTCTCTGTAGGCACTCAACGTTTGACTTGCTTGCAGTGGACCACATTAGTATGCCATAGGTCCAGATTGGTTTTATAACAGCATTGTAAATGAGCAGTTTGTTGGTCAGTGACAATGCAGATTGTTTTCCGAGGAGCCAAAGGAGATTCATAAAACGAAGGTTGATTTCGTCTCGCTTCTTGTTTATGTGGACTCTCCATGTGAGCCGTTGATCCAAGTGGAAACCCAAGTATTTAACACAATGAGTTTGAGGAAGTGTGTCTTCTCCTAGTTTAAATGGGGGACATAATACTTTCTGTAAGGTGAATATTATGTAATTGGATTTCGAAGCACTTGCCTTTATTCTCCACTTTTGTAACCAAGGTTGTGTTATTTTGAGCTGGTTTTGCAGTTCGCGGCTCGCCTGTACGGGTTCTTGTTACAAGGGAGAAAGGCTGTATCATCAGCAAAAGTGGCAACACTAATCATAGACGATAGTTGAGGAACATCACACGAAAAAATGTTGTATAGCACTGGTCCAAGCACAGATCCCTGAGGTACTCCAGCTAAGATTTTTCGGAGAGTGGATCTGGATTCACCCTACTTTACTTGAAACCATCTGTCAGCCAAGTAAGATTGAACAACAGGGAATATTGAGTCAGGCAAATATTTTTTTATTTTGCACAACAAGCCTCTGTGCCAGAGTCTGTAAAAAGCCTGCTAAACATCCAAAAAAGCAGCTGAGCAGTACTCTTTCTTCTCCAGACACTGCCGAATAGTGTGGTAAGCCCTGTGCATTTGCTCAGTTGTAGAGTGGTGTTTACAGAAACCAAATTGGTGGTGGGGAATGATGTCCACTTCACTAAGGCATTTGTTAAGTCTTAGGAGAAAGACTCGTTCCCAAAGTTTTGAGAGAACAGGAGTGAGGCTAATAGGCCTATAGGACGAAATTTCACTGGCTGGCTTCCCAGGCTTGAGGATCATGGTAATCAGTGAGACTTTCCACAGTTGAGGGAAATAGTTTAGTCTGAAAATAGAATTAAACAGAATTGTAAGAAACACAATGCATTTCCTAGGCAAAGCCTTTAGAATCTGGGAAGTTATAAGGTCGTATCCAGGGGCTTTGTTCGGATCCATTTTTGCTATCTCTCTAGTTACTTTAGTGGGAGTTGTCATTGATATTAAGGGACATAGCTGAAAGTCCTGACTGAGGATTTGGTCTATCTCCTTATCATCATCACCAACAGGAGCGTTAGGTTGAATACAGATTCTAGGTAGGTAGCAAAAGCGTCCGATTTTTGATCATCTGTTCGTGTCCATTTATTTCCAGTTCTGACTGGATGAGAAAACTGTTGGGGTTGTTTTGTATCTCTTGTTATTTTCCACAAATTGTGCTCTCCACGGCCATTAGGTGACATATTCTCCAGATTTCTCTTCAATGTTTCATTGGCTGAGTGTTTAAGTAAGCATTTAAGTTCCTTGATGGCACGATTGAGGCGGGTTTTGTCACAGGGACAACGGGACTGCTGCCATATTCTTCTTGGTCGTCGTTTTTCTGCAATTTTACGCTTAATTTCTATAGGTAAGATGCGATTTGACTGGGAGACTTGCAGATCTGGGGTGTTTGCCCAAGCAGCGTTTTGAACAAGGTTTGTAATGTATACAGTGGCCTCGTCAATGTCTTCAGAAGTTTTCAGTGGAACTTTGAGGTTAATATTCTCATTAAGGTATTCTTGGAAGGATTCCCAATCAGTTCTGTGATTGCATAGAGATTCGTAGCCATTTTTGGTTGTGACTATTGAAGAGCTTATATTTAGTATGACAGGAGTGTGGTCGGATGATCCATCTAGATTTGCTTCAATTGTGGTATACAACTTTCCAATGTTTTTGGTAATGAAAAAATCTAGCAAGTCAGGCAACTTGTGAGGATCTGAAGGCCAATAGGTTAGTTTACCAGTTGATATTATTTAGTTAGCAGGTGTTTTCTGTCAACGCATTTTTTTAATTCGCGTCCTCGAGTGACATTTGTTCTCGAGCCCCAAGATTCATGCTTAGCGTTCCAGTCCCCTCCAGCTATAAAACGGTTGCCAAGTGTCTCCAAGTAGTGTGAGAACATGGACTCACTAATTTTGTGCTTAGGTGGGCAATACACAGCAGATAGATTTATAGCACCCATTTTGTCTTCAATCTGTACATTTGTTGCTTGTAAGTGGTCTGTGGCATACGGGTTAAGAGCGCAATGTTTAATGCTTTTTTTGACAACAATAGCAGTTCCAGCATGCGCTTTACCATCAGGGTGAGGAGTCAGATATGTGCAGAAGTTGGGCAGGTTAATTCTACTTTTTGATGAAACATGGGATTCAGATATTAAGACGATATCTAGGTTGTTGGAGTTGATAAACATTTCTAGTTCGTTTGTGTTGGGTACTAGGCCGTTAATGTTCCAGGTGGCTATCCGTAGGGAAGCCATCATGACAACTTAATGACGAGACTTGTGATAAGCCCTACAAGTTGGCTTATTTGTTGTAATTGGGTGTCCATTTTCTCACTTTGTTTTATGAGTATGTCTTGGAGTAAGTTGTAGTTTGATTTGGGAATCAGTTGTAGGAATTGTAGTAGCAGCTGCTTCTGCAAATGACTTTGGGGGATGGGGTGTTTGGGCAAGTATTGGTCTAGGGCTTTGTGTGGTCTTTTGGGTAGGGATGGCAGAGTCTAATTCAGGCTGGTTAGTTGTCGCTAGCATGTTTGGACGGGGTTGTTTGGTTATAGGTTTCCTATTTTTCTTAGCAAGGATTTCCTTGTACACTTGGCAACCTTTGTAGTTGGCTGGATGGTCAAGTGAGCAAAGGGCACATTTGGCAGGAGTGTTTCTATCTTTTTTTTTACATTCTGATGTTTTATGTCCTTCGGCGCACTTCACACATCTAAATGGCCTCATGCAGTTATTTTTTGAGTGGCCATATTGTTGGCAGCGTTGACACTGTACAATGCTGTTCGATTTTCGGGGGTCTTCAATTTTAATGTTTTGGTTATATATATAGGTGATGTTTTTTACTTCTTTGTTATTTATACTCGGCTCAAGGTTGACGAAGAACGTAGACGAAGGTTTTTTTGTCAGGACCATACCGTGCATTTATTATTTTCCTCTTACTTTATTGCCAGTTGCTGTGATTTCTTCTATTATAGCACTATGAGGTGTAGTGTGATGAAGGTTTCTGATAACGATTCTAAAGCTTTTAGATTCCATTCTAGAAAAGGTGTATCCAATAAGACCTTTTGCTCTTATAATGTCAATGATTTTCTTGTAATCTTCAGGGTTGTCGACTAAAACGCGTAATTGGTTTTTGTTCACAATCCTGTATACAAAGCTACTTTTGTCACTGACGGTGGTCAATAGATTTGTGAGCTCATTAACGTCATCAATGCCATACAAGATAATTGGAGGGGGTTTATTAGGTAGTTTGGGTCTGCTGTCGGTGATATTGTCAGTTGGGTCAACTGGGAGATTACTAAAGCGATTTGTTGTTTGGATTATATGTGGTTGAGTTGATATACGTTGCTTGAAAACGTCAAGTGCGAGTCGTTTTTTTTTATAATTGACGAGTTGCCGTTGAAATCCTACAACTATACCGTCATTTAGGGCGGGTGGAAACGCGAGCAAAAGCTAATTACATATAATTGCGTATATAGTAAAATAGGTATAAATACCTCTTTTGGTTCCTGACGTTTCGTCACAGCAGGACTGTTGTCAGCTAACGTCGTCTTTGCAAAGTGTGGTGTTTTGAAGATAGTCTCACTTGGTCTTAAGAATTTTGAATCTTGGAACTATTGGTAGTCCTACACACAACATTGCTTTGAGGATGATTACATTTGCCGGTGACAGGAGTCCAGGTTGTTAATATATTTAGATATAGATATCTCTGTATAGTGTATATCTTTAAATGGGCTAAAATGCAAAATTTTTGATTGAAAAAGAGTTTTGTACTTTTTAATTGCAACTGCTTTTTATATTATTTTGGAATAATTGTGTTGAACGGTGAAGAGAACTTGTGGCTAATGTAATTCAATCCAGTGATTAGGTATTGTTTTATTTATTCTAGGACAACTGTTCCTACTTTGTCTGTCACTCCCTTGAAATACGGCATAAAGACTGGGACTCTGGTTGCCCCCAGATAACCATTTAATTTTCACTTTCGATTTTCACTTTTTGCTTTTCGAACGTTTTAAATTTATCCTGTCTCTGTTTCTTATTTGTCAGCTGCCTAAACTCCATCCAACCTAAAATCCTGTTCACTTTTAATTTAATTGAAAAATTCTGTTAATTCCTGCATAGTATAATAGTTGCAATTTGGGGAGGGACATTTCTCTTTTGTTATATTTAATAAAGATCGTGGTGTGTAATTAATGATTCAACGCTGTAGAAGTGGTCTGGATGTGGTCGGTACAGAAGACGTGTTGTGCAGTCCATTAGATAGGTAAGGCCTATGCCCATTAGTGGACTACTGTAGGCTGATTGATACAACAAAAGAAAAATAGGTGTTTTACTTTGTAGTAATAAATTTTTGAACCTTAGTTTTCTATTTTAGATTGTCAAGACTACTTTTTAAAAAATCAGAAGATTTTGCGGAGAAAATAAAAATAGAAAATAACACTGATCAACCAGAATTAGACAAAAAGCCAGTGTGGACTGATGAAGATGACGAATTATATGATAAAAGTATTATACCCAATGTAAAGAGCAAAGGTTTATATTCTGAAACACTTAAAGTGAAATATGAAACTTTAATGGGTACTCCGAATTGGGCAAAAATAGATAAAAGTGCAAATAAAGATGATGGTGATGAAATATTGAGAACAGTAGGACATCTACAAAAAAAGAAATCTACTCATTTGTTGAAAGGAATTTTAGAAATAAAGAGATTTCCGAAAATAAATTCGGAAACAAATAATGAAGGACCAATAATATCATGTGTAGAATTTCATCCAAAACTTAGTGCTGTTTTGGTGTCAGGACAATCTGGAATAGTTTCACTATTCTCTATTGGCGGAGATGTAAACAATAAGATACATAGTTTCAAACTAAAGAAGTGGAAAGTAACTGCTGCTCAGTTCACTCCTGAGGGATCAGAAGCGTACATTGCATCCAGATTCAATCACAATTACTGCGTCTACAATCTTGTCAAAGCTGAACCAAAATTGGTACAACTACCCCAAGTTGTTAAAAGGCCAAAAATCTTCCAATTATCAAGTGATGGAAACTATATTGCTGCGTCTGATGGTTTAGACGAGGTGCATGTGATAAATACTGCATCTAAAGAGCTATTAAGATCCTTAAAGCATAATTCAAATGTTCAGTCAGTTTCTTTTAGCCCTAATTCCAAATATTTGTATTCCTATGGAATTCAGGGTGAAATAACTGTCTGGGATTTATCTATGTTCAGAGCTTTCAAGAAATTTTATGACAATGGATGTGTTACAGCATCTTGCATAGTTACCAGTCCATGTGATAGACTCTTAGCAACAGGAAGTGGTGAAGGAATTGTTAATGTCTATGAGACATCCAGTTTAAATACCCCAGAGCCCATACCAGTGAAAAACATTTCAAATTTAACAACTAAAATAACAAATCTCAGGTTTAATTCTGCTTCGGAGATCCTTGCAGTATCATCATCATTTTATCCTAATGCTGTAAAACTTGTACATCTTCCTTCATACCATGTCTTTTCAAATTTTCCAAACCAATCAATGAATCTATATCAAGTTGATACGGTAAGCTTTTCGCCTGGTAGTGGGTACATGGCAATAGGGAATAATAAAAATTGTTCATACCTTTACAGGCTTAAACATTATAAGAATTATTAAATTTTGTACTGAATTGTTTTCATTTTACATCCAAATATAAAATAGTAATTCCTTGAATACCTAAGTGTAATAAACCAAAGGAGTGTTTTGGACTTCAGTGAGATTTTTTCTTCATTGGACAAAATGACAGTGCAATTTATCCTTTTTCGGCAAAAAACGGCACCATCAGACATTCAAATATTTTATAACAATCATAAACAAAAATACCTATTATACGAATTGTGTTGGGCTTGATTTGTGTACTATGGGTCTTCTGATGGTGCTTGTATTAGGTTTTCAATGATGAATGAACTATTTTCGAACAAAAACATAAACCGATTTCAAATCCACTAAAAAATAGTAAATAAGCCTTTAAAGCAGAATTCGTGACAGAACCTTAAGGTATGTGTTTTTTTTTTATACCACTAAGGTGGCAAACAAGCTTACGGTCTGCCTGATGGTAAGCGGTCACCGTAGCTTATGGACGCTTGCAACACCAGGGGTATCACTCGCGCGTTGCCGACTTTAGGTTCTTAAGTGTAAGAATGTATTCCCTGCCGATGGCGAGTTGTGCGATGGCAGAAAGTAGCCGTGGGCATCATTTCAAACAATTCCTCAGAACACGACCTATTGTGCAAGCGGTAGAACACACACAGGGAGGCAAAGTCTCTCCTCAGACTTAAGGGCTCGATACCGCAAGTGAGTTTGGAATCGTCGACAATTCTCACAGCCCGTCGTTGAACCGAGTCAAAAGGGCCAAGCTGGTATCCGGGTGCACCCGCCCAGAGATGGCAGCAGTACTCCATGTGGGGCCGGACTTGCGACTTGTAAAGTAACAACCTTTGCCCCGACGTGAAGTACTGCTTCGCTCTGTTGAGTACACCAAGTTTTTTGGACACCAGCTTCACATCGCTTCCTGCTTTCTTCGGATCTTTTCCCGGTTTTGGTAGGACGATCACTCTTCCTATTTTCCAAATTTTCGGGAAATGCCCGGTACGCAGAATAACATTAAATAGACGCGTCACTGTCACGACCGTCTTCTGAGGGAGATGTCGAAGTGCAGAGTTTGTGATTTCGTCTGCGCCCGGAGCCTTCTTTGGTTTAGACCAGGGGAGAAAAAGATTTGTTCCTCTGCTGGATTCTTTGGTTGTTCGAAATACTCTCGAAGGTGCTTTTGGATTTGAGCTTCGTGTGCATGGTCTTCAGAGGGATTTGGGATGAACTGAGACTCTAGGCTGTTTGCTAGGATCTCGGCTCTATCTTTTGCCTTGAATTTAAGTTTACCGCTTTCGTCAAGGAGAGGCCTGGTCGGTTGTTTTTTGTTGGATAACTGACGGCAGAGGCGGTGGACTGATGGCATGTCATCGTCTATGGCATCTATGTGACGCTCCCATTCTTCAGCAGCATTTTCGTCTAGAGCTCATGTCACTTTTGCCGACAATGAGTTGAGTTCATTTTTGATAGTGGGGCAGCGAGTTTGTTACCAAAGTTTTCTCAAGCGTCTTTTCTTCGAGATCATCTCCTGTATATGACGTGGGATGTTTGGTTTTCCAGCACGTTCAGGTTTTGATTGCAGAGCTGAATTCAAAGCATTTTGGATGCAGACAGTCAGAGTTTTAGTTGCTTTGTCAACTTCAGATGGTTGGGTAATCGGGAGCAAGGTTGTGGATACAGCTAACATGGCTGTGAAATGCTCCCAATTATACTTTTTTATCGGCTTTTCGAGTTTGACTCTTTCTGGTAGGTCCTCGAAGATTAGTAGGATTGGTCTATGGTCCGATGGGAGATCGGTAAGAACTTGTTGCTGTGGAGAAGTTCGAAGACCTTTGTAAACCACCACATCTAGTACATCCCCAAATCCATTTCCGCAGTAGTGTGTCGGTTCAAAAGGCCCTACCACCTCGTATTGGAATTCCACCGAGTCTTGAAGAAGGCGTCTTCCCTGTGGGTTAGTGCTGCCAGAGTTCCAGGCCGGGTGTTTGCATTTTAGGTCTCCAGCAATCACTGTCGGTTCTGGATTCTGTAAAAGGCTTCTGAATTTGGGAACTTCCAAAGAAATATTTGGTAGTTTGTATACAGCGAAGAGCCGTAGAGGTTTTTCGTTAACCTGTATCTCAACGCCGAGCGTCTGGAAACTGTCTGATTCGTTAGTTTCGATCAGTTGGTGAATGATTTTCCTTCGAACTAGGACCGCCAGACCTGTGTAGGTCCTGCCTTCAGGTGTCTTCTCATCTTTTCTGTAGGAGATATAATTTGGAATGTTGAGTTTTTGTCGTTCGTCGAGGTGAGTTTCACTTATTAACATAATGTCAACATTCCACTCCCGCAGAAAGACTTGAAGAAGTTTCTTTTTCGTGAGTAAAGACTGTGCATTCCAGTGTACTACCCTAAAGGGGGCGGCACGTGTTTTCTATCCATTTTGCTGCACAAGTTTCGCAATGCCTTTAGTACATCCTGGAGGATGATAATTGCCAGCTCAATAGTAGCGTACCTATCGGTCGTTTTCCTTCGCAGGTGGCCCGTCCGGTATGTTTGATTGGGAAGCAGTAATTGGAGTCTCGGTCTTGGATTCAGTAGTTGTTTTCTTGCCTTTTTTGGCGCCCCTCTTTTTCTTTCTCTTTTTCTCAATTTCTGTAGCTCCTGTTCTCTCTGTCGGCTCGTTTGCACTGGCCATAAGGGGTTGTTTGTTTCGCTTGAGCTGAAACGGCTGGTTCAGTTTTTTTCTTTTTCTGTGCAAGAATAGCGCTGGTTATTGCAACTGTTCCTACTTTTTTGTTACGTAGTTCTTTACGAAGTACTGAACAAGTCGAACTGTTTGCCGTGTGTGATTCTCCGCAATTTTCTCACGTAGGAGCTTCGACTTTTGGGCGGGGGCATTGTTTAGCACTGTGTTCTTCTCCGCAGATGACACATGCTTGCTTTCTATGGCAACAGTAGGAAGAGTGCCTGAATTGTTGGCAGCGGTGGCATTGTGATGGTCCTTTCTTTTTGCGCTAGGCTTCAATTTTTACACCTGGCATACAGAGGAGTTCCTGTACCTCAAATATTGCCGGGGTGGTATCTGCTGTGCGACGAAGTTGAGCAAAGAAAATGCATCCAGGTCTGCCTAGTCTGGCTTTTATTTGCCTGACATATTCAGGCTCAAAGTTTAAGTTATTGAGTTCCTCCGTTGCCCGTCCCACCGCGCCCGCTAGCGCATTTTAGTCTCCGTCATAACGTTCACGAGCTATTACGCAAACTATTTCGATCGATTTTATCTATAACCTACCTATCTCAGCTCAAACACGATGCCTAATTATGGGTCGAACAGGTCACCATCTAAAACTTCAGATCGGCAGCAAAACTCTACCGAAAGAGATGGTGTGCGGCCTGATCAAAACATTTATTTTGGCGTCACCCCATGGCTACAAAGGACACATCTATTGTTTGGCGTCAGTGACATGTACGTGTGGTGGCTTCTTCGCGATTCTTCATCTCTAACATATTACCAGTCCAGGAGTTGGAAGCGACATAATTACAGCCCCGCAACGAATTCTGAGTGGCTGGCCGAAGATCCCTCAAGAAATACCTATCTTGCGGACGGACGACACTTACACCCGCGTTGACATGTTTAACCAGCACAATGCCCATTTCTGGGCCCAAGAAAATCCTCGGTGCTATTCGACCTGCTCTCTATCAGGTTCGTTTTAGTGTCAGCGTGTGGGCTGTAGTGCTGGGTGACCAATTACTATGGCGGAGCGACGATAATGTTGGAGCGAGTGCCACTCGATCTGCTTCGGAATTTGTATTTCCAGTATCCCGTGGGCACCTGGCCAGCTTACTATGCCGGGAGTGCCTCCGCGGAGTCCTGATTAAACACCTCTGGATTTTCATGTGTGGGGTCGTTGCAAAGACTTAGTGTACGGCTGACGGCAACATTGGACACACAATACGTTCAGATTTCGGGTGATGCGAAGTGACCGTAAGACCTTAAGGATTGTTTCCAATCACGTGTATTACTTCATAATTGTAACTTGTTACTTATGTTAAATCATTGTAAATAATGTAATGTATTTATGGATGGATACATCCATAAGTATTTCCCAGCGACAAAAAAAAGTACCTACCTATCTACCTACCTACAAACCAACCAAATACTTAAATGGTGTGTGTAACCTATTAAAAAAAAAAACATTTTTAACAACAAACTAGTGTGTGAAGTAAAGTTGAAGCTACATTAAAAGTATGTAAAGTGAAGTCAAACCTACATCTTATTTAGTGATCGTAGTTACTGACCAAAGGCAGTAGTATTAGGTATACTACAAACTTAATAAAACTAGACTTTTTTAAATTTTAAAAATTTCATTTTTATTTCAAGTGTAATGACGTTTCTCGCCTCAAGTACCTACCTATTAAAAAGATCTTCTCCTTTGATTTGCAAAAGATTTCGAGCTTGTCCAGTAATTGCGAATTCGCCGCCATTCCGGATGTAGGTAGTAGGATGTAGGACTCGTCGCTGATAGTAGCCTCAGCAAGATTCAACCCTACAAAGACCTGCGCGGTCACTGCTAAAAAAACTCCATTTACTGTGCTCCCACAATTCCAGAACACTTGCACTGCAAGAGCATTGGAATCCTTGGTGTTGACAACTCCAGCGATGTTGAGTTCCGAGATCATTTGCTAACAAGGTGAAGCCTTCTTTTTCTTAGCCAATCATCCTACTTCAAAAAAAAATCTTAAGTATTCGGCCGAATTAACGAATAGTACGGTATTCAGCAGAAAAGGTTAAAGCCGAATAGGCCGAATACTGAATAATACCCGAATTCGTTGAAAGCCTAAGATAGAATAATAAGAACTCTCTGGTATTATTTACTCTACATGAGTAATAACTTCTAATAATTTATGATAACACTTTTGGAGTTTTATTCTTTAAAATATATGAACAAGACTATTTGAAGATATTTATACTTTTTGTCGTAGTTTTTACACTAAAATATAAGATATATGATAAATTATTTAGTTATTAAAATGTTTAGTATTGTTTTATTTATTTATAAATTTTGAAGAATATAATAGTAGAAACAATACTATTTGCCAATGAGGGTAAGTACCATAGTTATTATATAGCAAATATGTGATTTGACACATTAGAAGTTGGATACGTTATAAAGGAATGGATGAGAATTGGAAATAAAAAATACAAAAAGTGTGATAAGAGTTTATTAAATATCTACATAAATAAATAAAATTGTTATAGCGGTCAAAAACAATTGGACATAATAAAGCAACTTTACCTTTAATATCGAACTAAAAAGTAAAATATTTTCTTTAGAAATTCATTGTTCAATATACGTTTTTATTATTGTTATTTAAAAGTGGAATATTTTTGTGGTAAGCACTGGTATACATTTAAGTATTTACCGATAACATTCATACCATGTCTATACTATTTTCTAGACATATCTTACATGCTTATTTTAATTGTAGATAGTAATATATATTTGTGAGTCTGTTTGTTTGTTTGTTAGTTATTGCTTAAAGTCGCAACGGAGCTCTCAACTGGGCTGTTTTTTTGGTACAGAGATTGATGAAGGGACACAGGAAATTGAAAGTTCCCGCAGGAATAAATATAACCAAATCCCACGTGGGCTGTAAGCTATAGCTATAACTATAACTTCCTATAGTAAATTTTCTTAATATAATAGGCATAGCCGTAGAAATCCCACGCCGGTAACAGAGTTTCGCGGAAGCGGAACCATAGGCAAGATATACTTAAAAAATACGAAAATTACATGCAAAATACATACTGAAAAGAAGTAAAAAATAGATAAATCACACCCTATACATTTTTCCATACCTACTACGCGCGGCAGTTACTATTTATGTTGCGAACGCTCCACGTGGCTGTCAGAAATTTTCTAAATTAGGCCGCCCGCGGCCCAGTAGTCAGTAGG
Organism: Apoda limacodes; assembly: GCA_946406115.1. NCBI lineage: Eukaryota > Metazoa > Arthropoda > Insecta > Lepidoptera > Limacodidae > Apoda > Apoda limacodes. The sequence continues at coordinate 13,130,940 of OX291553.1, read as the reverse complement.
AATTAGCACTCACGGTACTTAAAATGCGTGGTCAAACTTGCACGATGCTTGCACGCCATTAAGGGTGTAACGAAAGTTGTTTAATTACAAACTGCGTTACACTTAATATTCATCACTGAACATTTCGCCACACAATATCTTTATTTAAGCATGTTCACAAACAACTGTTTTTATTGAATTCTTACATTAAATTAATTTAATGCAAACACTAGTTACATATAAATTCAGGGCCTTTGCGACTATAGTAAATAGCGATTTAATAAAACGTTTGAATGAGAAATGTTAGTTGTTAAATATTTCAAGTTAAACACCGTTTGTATAAATAAATACATCGGATTTAATTTAATAAGATTTATATATATCAATACAAACTAATCCTTCATTTTAGCCAAGCTGCTTCCCGTGAGTCCGCGTAAAATTGGCAATGTTAGTGAAATAGATTCCTGCGATAAATTATTTCCTATACCTCCCGCCACATTTTATAGCTAGATGAGTGCAACAGTACAGGCGTAACAGCCAGACAGAGTTACTTCCGCATTTAATTCATAGTATACAGATAGATATCTAAAAAATGTAGACATGAAAACAGAAGAACAGCAAATTCCAAAAAAACCAAAATTGATAAAACTAAATATATAAAAAATACTATTGACATTGTGTACAGTCGAAGACACATATTTTTGGTGAAACATTTTTTTTATCATATAGGTATATAAGTAAATAAAAACATAAATACAAAGGCAATATATTAAAATAATTTACTTAGAGTGTATTAAAGGGGTTAATATTTGCATGTAAAAAGTTTAAGATATATTCTATTGCAAGCAACTGTATAGGAACAGGTCACTAAGGTCACACAGATAGATTACCTAAAAATAAAATCACAGCACAGTGATTACTAACTTCAACATAACTAAAAGTTCTAATAATGTGCTATATTATAGCCAATGTTTTGTTTACAAGCATTGAATCTATATTTAATACACTATATGCGAAATATAGCGGTACGGTACCTACGGTGTTCATTCAACGCATTAGCTGCACATGCTAGAGCAGTGAATGCGCTGTCATAATGGTACCTAATCCGCCATTTTGTTGGTTTATATTTGGTTGATAGAAAGATTTCAACATCTTTGCGATGTCAAAGCTCTCTATGCCAGGGTTATCTCGTCAACAAAACGCGGCTTAAATTGTTATTTGAGACATTTGTTACAAATTGTTTAAAATATATAACATATTGCAAAACAACCATATGTTATTGCATTGTTATTTAACAACATATAAACGACTGCAACAATAAAAGAGGAGGGAATACTACTAAAACGATATACAATAGAAAATATTCCAATTCAACATACAATAATTTGACAATTTTGATTATCATGACAATATATTTTATTGTTAAAAAATCATACATTTTCGGATACATCCCTTTACCACGGCTTAATAATATACGGCTAGAGCTACACGCGTCTCGCACGAGTCGACCCACAACATAACAACACAGCTAGCGTACCCGCAGCTCACTAGGCGTGACACAGCAAATCAAAACACATAAAAATATTTATATAAAAAAAACTGTCTGATTTTAAGATATTTCGGCTGATTTATTAGGTATTCCGATCGGTACGAACATCGGGCGGTCGTAAATTTTGTACGGAGTGGGCTAGCTGTGGGTTATTAAGTTGTGTCCTAAGTATAAGTTACTTTATAGACAGTTACTGTTAGAAAACATTCAAATTATATTTTGACCTTGTGCCCAAAATTATATTTTCAAATTCCTTCCACTCGACATCACATTCCACTTGACAGGATATTATTAATAATAAAAGAAAATGATGTTACTTAATATCAGAAGCAATTTAAAAACCAAAACAGAATAAGGGAAATGTTTTATTAAGGAATAATGAAACAAATATTATTGTATGTTGTTTTAGAAAATTTCATTAAATTAACTATTATGCAACTCATACTATACATAAGTCCCATACAACCACATAATACCTTACAAAACAACATGAATTTGTTTTTATCTATTTTTATTTAAATCAAGTGTATAATGCTATTAAAAAGCAACTAAAAAATAGTGTGGCCATTTCATCATAGCCTAATATTTCAAAAAGAATTGGTCCAGTACAATTCCACCTTGCCCATTTTATACTAAACAAAATTCCGCTTAAATATCAATCAAGTCTTTTTATGAGCTCGTCACCAAATACCTTGTTACCAAAACATGAAACATAAGGTACTAAAACTGAAGATAACTTAAGGCGAATCCGACTTAGGTTTTTCCTATACAAACTTCATTTTTTTTCAATCAAAATGCATTATTCTCATATAACGTTACTTACCATAGGTCATTTAATTTCAGCAAATTAATGACTAACCCGAGATTTTGTTTAATTCATTCATTCACTCAATCAATTTGATAAAAACTCAGGTTAATTCATAATTTACAAGCATTTTTTGAATAGGTAGAAGCTTTTAACAAGCATGATACACAATAATAACCTGTTAAGCGAAATGTTCAAAACCCTCTTTGTACGAAAAAAAACCATGGATTCACCTTAAACAGTTAATTAAGTAAACTTATTTAGACACATCCGAAACAGAAACTTAATGATGGAAAATATATATAATATTGTTTCATGCTTGTGTGTGTTTAGCCATTGGTTAACCATTTCAGGCAATAAAAACAGAAACGTTATAAATATACTACACTGCACTGTGATTAAGTATTCAATTTTCAAGAAGTATTCATGGTTTAGGATCAATTTTATTAAAACTCTTAAAAATCCTTGGTGAAAAAATGGCAATATAAGCATGTAAGATACCATCAAAGTCAGAAATGTTTATATACTTACTCTATGTAGTCTACATATATGTGTGCACCTTATTAATTTTTCATGTATTTTCAGCCAATACATATGCCATGGATATAACTTCTTGACTTTTAAAAGTTAAATAGTAGGTATGTCTATAAAATACGCAAGTAAATCAAGATTGGCGAACCTTTTAGCATACATATTCAAAATCAATTATTAATTGCGTACTTTCTGGCATTTAAAAAAAAACCTACTTTTGTTTAATTTGAATACAGAATAGATGTGCAGTGAACAAAACATACTGAAATATTTAGAAAACTCTTAACTAATCCTGACTCACTTTCTATAGTTTATTGATCTGGCAATGGCGGTATATTGTCCTGTTTCTGGTCTTTTCTAACTTTGAAACTGGTAATTAACGACGTGTGGGACATAAATGAGGCCACCTTAGTCCAGATACACTGCTATCAGAAGCAGTGTTGGAGCGATATGCTTGCTTCCTGTCACGCAAGACTGGTTGGTGGTGGTGGTGGGGACCTAATAGCGTAGGCTTATGTCCAGACACTAGTTGCCCCTTTCTGGGGATAACAACCGTGAATGTAAGCATACATATGTTTATACATATAAACGTCCATATTTAGAAAACTGAGAATAGTGTTTGTTTTTAGATAAGGGTGACTATGAAATTACAATACTCAACTCACACGACAAAAACGGACTGGTAACAGAGATATCCAAAGTTTTACAATAACCAACTTCAGAACAATTCTTTAATTATAAAATGATTTCTGTGACAGCATGGATACACTATTCTACGGCATACTTCAAAGCAGTTGCATATAACAGGTAAAGAACGAACGTATTTGTAGAACTATTAAAATAGTAGAGCTGAGTATATCTATGCTAAAAGTTCGCCAACAATTGAATTAATAACTAAAAAGGCTCACACTATTCTTCAGTTCGAAGAGCTAAGGTCCATAGCGAGTTAGTTGCGTGTTGTACGTGCACGCATCTAACTCGTGGCGCATTGGACTCGGTTCATGCCCGGATGTTCATCGTCCTCTTCATAGGCGTTACCGTGGTTCCCTCTTCTTCTGCGGTTTTCTTGTTCTGGATCCAAATCCATTAATTGACACTCTTCCGCCAATTCCGGGATTTCCACCTATAATGTACGAAAAACTTTTGAATTAAATTTACAGAAATCATTATAAGAATCTATCACGTTTTAATGGACTAAAGATTTTTATTACTTAAATGACAATTTCATAAACATTCGAAGTTTGAAATAGGCCTCAAATCACGTGCATGTATCTAAACCTCTTGAAATTGAAACTATTAATTCACTTTTGACATTCTTCAATTTAATAACATTGAATTGACAGGATCTATTTGTAGTACTATATTTTGATGTTGAAAATATGAAAAAAGCATGATACTTTTTTCTCAATCGAAAGTTCCCACGGGAATAGACGTTTCCGTAAACGATACTGCGGAAAACTATGCCTTCACGTGACAACAAGGCAATACTGTGAACTGGTTTTTGGCAGAGGAGTCGGCGGAAAGGCATAAAATTCAGCTATTTTTATCCCAATTAATCAAGATAGATAAAGATACCAAGATACTATAAGAATCCATCGGCTATGATAAAATTTTGCGCGAGCGAAACTACAGGCAGAAGCTAGTTCATGACTTTATTTTTTCTCTTTTGTAGTTTTCGCGTATTTAATTGTATTTTAGAATATTTTTACTAAAATGTCAGTCACGCATGATCAAAGATGATACAGTAACTTTCGATACTTCTAATAAATTCATCAACGTCTCAAACCGCGTACTGTCGATAAAAATAGTCATTAGCATACAATATACGTAGTAAAGCGCGACCTTGCGTCACCCACGCTTCCTACACCTGACTTGATAACTATTTTCTATAATGCATGTAAGTATTTAAAGCAGTCACGAAATAGCCGATTCAACGCAGTTCTGCTCGCAAAAAAACAAAATTCATACATTGTATGGATTATTTGTATGGTCAAGATAGTATTGATAGTATTAAAATATTGTATGGTCAAGATAGTAATGTTCATAGAAACGTCGCTACCCGACTAGTGCCTGCTGTTTGTCCGTTTGCGTACAATATACATTAAATTATTATTTACTTAGTCTAAGTCTAAATATAATTCTGTAGATAAAAAAACCACAACTACTGAACCAGATATATAAGAAACGTCAATTTTTATAGCAAACTTAATAATGATCAAAATAAACTGAATATGCTCGTAGTTTTAACAGTGTATAAAATTAGTAGTAGTACAAGACAATTTTAACAGTATATGAATTGTAATGTGGCTCAAACCTAAGACCGTTGACTAGACGACGCACTTCAGTTCAAATCACGGACCTTGGGGTTTCAAGTTCATTTGATACGCATGTACACTTATGTTTAAAATATAGTTCATATCAAAATTAATTAATTATTAACTCCTTTTTTTAACAAGTGTACTAAGAATATCGCCAATTAGTATTTTCAGTTCATGTTTCAAATGAAAACAGATGCCTTAATTGGTTCATCAGAAACCAAGCAAGCAAAATACATCCGTGTGTCTTCAAGAACTTGAATCTGGCAGAATTAGCCCAAAACAGGTTTAAATAAATCTTGCAGATTGCTTTGTAATCTCAGGATCTGTGATTTGTACCGTACCACTGCAACACTATGCTTATGAATCGTGTTTTTTGCACACTTACCACAGGCCGGGGCGGCAAGCAATTTTCTAAAGCTGGAATGACTTCAGGCGGAATGGTACTAGGAAAATTAACTAAGAATTGTATAATCAGCTGCCCCTTCTCGAATGGATTCTTGTACATAGGCATACCTGAAAAATATATGTTTTATACATATCAAAATGTAGCCCAATTGAACACCAGCTTTTGCCCGCGGTTCTGCCCGCCCCAAATTCTGTTATCAGCGTGGGATTCCTACGGCAAATCCTCAAATAAAGTAAGCAAGCTATAACCGTAGCTTTAGTTCGTCCCCGTGGAATTCGGTTAAAGATAATTATAACTCAATAGATAAAACTATGGAAACTTTTGAATTTGACCTCATGCCTTCTATCCCATGGCCAAATTTTAATTTAACCATTACGACGAAGTAAGGACAAACAAATAAACGCACTTCCATTTTTAATATTAAGAAAGTATTATTTTTCATAAAGAAACTAAGACACCTATTAGAATAGACGTATTGTGTTAAGAGCAGTCTTAAATCTGTTTTTTTTTACAAAATAATTTATTTTTAATTCCATACTAGAATGTAATTCCCTAATATGTTTTGATTTGCAACATGTCAACGTATTTTGCCCTTGCATAATAAAAACTGTAGAAAAATCAACTTTTGGATAATTATGCCTAACAATAATTTTAAACCACAGTATAGATATATGCAGCCTCTATTACGATGATGTAACAGGTAACACACACCATAGGGGTTCTTTTTGGGTCATTTGGCTTTGCAACCCTAAAAATAGGTAGTAAGTTTTCACAATAAAGGTAGATAAAAACAATTCAGACAGGACCAAATAAAAATTTAGTTACCTTCGTTTAGAACACACTTGACTTCACCATGCTTGGTTACCTCTCCCGGTAATACTGTTATCACAATATCCCTATCATCAAGGGTTTTAATCACTTTTTGGAACCCGCAGAGTGATTCTACCAACTCAATGTTCATACGGAGAATTAAATCATTCCCTGAGCGTTTGAACACCTGCAAAAAAAAAAACAAGGTGACGTTAAATACTCACTTACTGTCTTTAAGCTCATTTTAAGAGTGCCAATTAATGACTGAGTAAGAAAGATAAATAAATATATACAGTAATAAGTGCACAAGTAAGACATGCATATCTTCAAGAGCTATAATAATATCGCAATATTAAGAAATAATAATTTCTAAATACCTTTGGTATAATTATTACTTTATTTTACCTTACTTAAAAAGATTTTTTATTATTTTTACTGACCTCATTCTCCTTTTCGTCTAAAACTATGATGAGATCTCCAGCCTCCAATTCTGGTTCCTGGTCTCCTTCTCCACTAAACACGATCTTCTGACCATCAGTCATGCCCTTATCCACATGCACCTCTAAAATTTTACGATCACGGACTGTCTTGCGACCCTGGGAAATTCATTTTAATTTAGTAAATACTATACTAGACTCTCAGTGTAGAATTGCGAGCCCGCCCCATTTGAGCGTGAAGTGGGACGGAGCGTGCAGCGTTCATGATAAACACACGCATGACCGGGCGGCCAGAGTGCTAACTAAGGTCACTAGGTGGAGCCTCTGTCACCCACTACCTGAACGCGCTACCCGCGCCGGACGCCACTAAGGCCGTACACAAATGCATGTTCTTAATTAGTACCTACATACTTAAACACAAGAATATTTTTGACACATAAGATACATTTAGTATTGTTACATTTGTCAAAGAATCATCATGATATCAGTATTTACTATCAGTATTAGAAATTTTACAATACAGTTTTATAATTACCCTGTATGTTTAATTTTATTACTAAGCAAAAATTTTTATTTGACAATGTGAAAATGCAATTATTTGATGTCAGTTCAGTCATTAAAAAATATGCAATGTATTTCAAGTGTCAAGATTTTTCTACTTTGTTTCTCTTTATAGTTCCGTGATCCATTGTAACCAGTCATTCTGATATAGCAGACATTCTTATCAACTACAAAGCTAACAGAATTTATCAAACTCCATTATCTCATCTGACACCCTATTCTAAATAAAAGTGATTTTTAAAAAACATTTGAACAACAACTTACCTGGCAAACCTTGCAGCGATCCTTAGGGTCAATGATTTCTCGTTGGCCACGGCACTCGCTGCAGACAGTCTGTATTTGCTGGATCATTCCTGGGGCCAGTTGTTGGATTTGTACTTGCATACCAGTTCCTCGGCATGTAGGACAAGTTTGTACTGCACCCTAGGGAAGAGGGACAAATTTTGTGTGTGTAATGCATTTACAGTAGAATGGTGTAACCACTTGTTCTTCAATATATAAGGTAAGCAACCAATAAAAACGATATTATATCATTAAAAAGCTCTTTTCGAACTATCACTTAACATCATTCTAAGGCTGCATCCTGCGAAAGCAAGGTTTGTGGGAGTAGGTGGTTGGCTGTTAGTGAGGCAGAGGCATACAAGCCGTATTTGACGGTGGTGGCTATGATAGCATAAACGTTAATGGTGGTATCCAGCCTGCTTATTGGCCAGGCTGTGCAAACACGTTACAATATGATATCTTAATGGTATAAAAAAAATTTTGTAACGAAACATTACCAAACTCTACAAAAATGGCATGAGCTAGTTTTAAATTTCGTTAAAATTTTTGGCGTACTAATTAATGACAGCAACAAAATTAGTTGAAACTTTTTCCCACAGTATGGCCATCAATGTAGCAAACGATAATCCCGAAAAGAGCTTTAAGAATAGAAAATCATGTTACTTTTTTTACTTTTTTTTTACTGAAAATATAATGCTCTGGTGTACCATCCAAGTATAAATTTTCATAAAAACTTTTTAACAAAAAAGAAAACAACTGGCTTCAAAAAGATGCACTAAAAAGGTAAAAATAATTATTTATTGCCAAAACTCTGATCTGAATTACAGTTTGAAGTTAGAGTCTACCTACCTACATAACAGTTTTTAAGACACTTCACTTGCATGACACCAACTTCAAACAGTAATTCAGATCAGATTTTTGACAATAAGTAATTATTTTTACCCTTATATAGCATCTTTTTGAAGCCGGTTGTTTTTTTTTCGTCAAAAAGTTGTTTATTTGCTTTTGAGTGATGAATTGCTTTTTTTCTCGAAATTTTATACAATCATTAAATAGCAGGTGGGTTTCACCAGTTCCAAATTAACATCAATCATTTTTTTCTCCAAAAGTTTTAAATCCACTTCATTTAAATAGGACCACCTCAGGAGCATACTGTTTCGAATAAAAAAAAAAATACCCCGTAAAACATAGAACCTCTTCCTTTTTTGAAATTAGTTAAAAAGAAACTGCAAATAATTAAAATCACTTACTTTCTTGCCTCCCCTGCCCTCACACTTCTCACAAATAATATTCTTCTGTAGGGCCAATTTTCTGACCGCACCTTTGTAGAGTTCTTCAAGAGTGACAGACAATTGATGGATAACATCTTTGCCTTTTCGTTCCCTGCCTCGTCTACGACCACCACTAAACCCACCTCCAAAGAACATGTCAAACAGATCCATGGGAGATGAAAACCCACTTGCACCAACACCACCTTCTTTTAATGCCTGTTCGCCACCTTAGATTGAATAAAAATTGAGCTGTAGATTCCCAAATGATGTACCTCATTTGTGACTAATACTGATATCACCGACTGAGTACTCCCACCTTACATATTGGCACTAACACAACGCTCGTTACAAAATATGACTCAACTTCTACATCAAACTTTTTTCTGGCTAAAGACTTCAAACTTATTTTTACACAAAAATATAGTGTACAAAAAAAATAAGTATGCAAAACACAAGTATCATTGAATTACACACAATTTAATCCTTTAGGAACTTGTTAACAATATTTATAGATATTAAAACCTAAATATGCTGTTTTTCTTAGTAACCACTCATAAAGTGAGCAGAGATGTAATAAAATTAAAATGAAACTGTAAGAGAGTCTGACGTCATGCTAAAGTAGAACAAATTATTTAGAGCAGCATGGTGGAGTGTGCTTTATACCTCTTATGGGTAAACAGATGGACTAAGGCATCTGTTCACCATCCGTTGAATATTGTTGTCCATCAGTGGTAAGTAAATAGCCCCATTATCATTTTATATATTCTTAGGATAGTTAGGCTTTCCTAAGTAATTTGTTGGGAAATTATTGAAGTACATCGAAAATATTCCATCTAATTTGATGAAGTCTAGTCTCACAAATCTTAAGATATTTATGATAATGATGATAATATGATATGTAATAGAAGCATAAATTTATAGCCTATATGTACCTTGGTCATAGATTCGCCTTTTTTCTGGATTAGAGAGCACTTCATAGGCCTGTGAAATCTGCTTGAACCTTTCACCTTCATTAGGATTCTTGTCGGGATGATATTTAAGAGCCAATTTTCTGTAAGCCTTTTTCAGTTCATCACTAGTGCAGGCAGGTTTCACCCCCAAAATGTCGTAATATGTCGTCTCCTTCACCATTTTTTACCTTAAAGATAAAAAAATCAATTACGTTGCAGAAGAGGAAAGTCGGAAATCCGAGACAAACAATCTGACTAGCTTACTTCTCAGTAGTAAGCGTAACAGTCAAAGATTATCTTACTCATAGTATTGAGACTTTTCTCAAAATTTTGAGCTTTTTACAAGCTTTCACTTGGTATTTTCAGGATCGTCTGGAAATGCGTAGTTTTCCGGTAATTAGAAAAAAACTGATTTCTGGTCTGAAGTTAGTACAACAAAATCGAAACCACTATACTGACAATTTCGAGATTGGTCTCAGAATTTCGAGCTTTTTATGAGCTTTCACTTGGTATTTTCGAGATCGTCCGGAAATGCTTAGTTTCCCGGAAATCAGAAAAATACCGATTTTTGATCTGAAGTGAGCAGAACAAGTAAAGACCTTATTGAACTTGGTGCAGTACATTGACATAACTAACTATTCTTCTAACTTGATAAGCTTAACCCGTTATGCGTCCTAGGTCCCACAGTGGGATTTTTTCAGGACGACTTTTATCAGACAGGCTAATTGTAAGTATTTAGAAGTGAAGCTAATGGCCTGTCCTACGTTCTAGTATTTTTGGGTGGACAATATTTTGTGCGTTTAATATTTTTTTATCAGAAATTGTTTTGGTAATATTGCGCCATTTTGAGTTGGATTTTGGATTTTATTAACAGTAGCATAAAGTTTTTTTTGACCCCTGGTAATGTGCTATATATAAAAAACTATGTATTTTTTTAGTAAATAAATTTATTATTACTTATTATATTTATATAAACTTATTCTTATTACTTTTGTTTATACTGTATATATTAGGGAGCATAATAAAGTTAGGTGTATGTCCGTTTGTACGCGGCAAGGGCGGATAATTTCCTTAGTATGGGGACGCTTGACGGGTTAAAAACTAACTATTTGTACTTGTCATATCTATATTAAGATGCCATACAGTGCCATCTGGTTCCAAACTAAGCAAAACAGATAGAAATAGGTACAAAATATAATTTTATATTTAACATTAAACACAAATATTCATCACATAAATGTTTGTCTTGTGCGGGTATCGAACCCATGCCCCTCGATTCACCATTTAAGTCATTACCCACGGAGCTGACATAGTTAATAAACGTAAAAATACCAAGTAGTTAATCTTTTTATCCCTATTGTCTTGCCTGTTATCAGTTATGTTGTAACGCTAAACCACTGAATATATTTTAATAAAATTTGGCAGGACGATTAATTATTATCCAAGGATAGACATAGAGTATAAATATGCAATTTCGAACAGGGCATGTTTCTGAATATTTAAGCTTTTAAGTAAATAAAAAAGAAATGTTTTTTTCTGAAGATTTTTTTATTATTATAATAAATAACATCAGACTTTAAAATTTATGTATTGTATTGTGTTGTATTTATGTTTATGTATTGTAATGATATTTATAATTAGGTATGTAATCCAAAGTTGTTTTTAGTTACCTCAATATTTATATTAATAAAAACCATTTACAGGCATCTTTTTAAATTCTTTTAGTGTTAACTGACATTGGCAAATAGTTGAGTCTACTGACTAAATTAAATGAATTTAGAAAAATCTTTTTGAGTCTGGAGTCTGGAGCCAATTTGCAATTGCAGTTACAGAAATATTTTGATGATAACATTATTATATAGCATAATAATAGATATTTTAAATTTGTGAGATGTGCCCTTGACGAATTTTTTTATTAAATTCACATAGTTGAAAGCAAAAACCATATAAATTTGGTGATTTTTTTTATTTTAGGTAACTAAAATTAAACATTACACTTAAATTAAAAATAAAATAAAATAATAAGACAGAAGTTTGAAGATGGAAGCTAATGGTCTTATGTTACAATAAATTTGAAAAGGGTACATCTCTTAGAGTTGTTCATACTCAATATGATTTCTGAGTAACAGTTTCAACTAGCTTAAACTCAAACTTTTTTATTTAAATACACTTTTAAACAGCACCTTTAAATTGTCAGTTTAATTATTAATTAAAAAAAATTATTTACTACCAACTTCTACTTACTTCTGGGACATCCAGTAATCAATTATGTTAGGATGGTTTTAGTAATTTTTGACCCCACTACAAATTTTAGATAGTTCAATATCCTAATTTTATAGAAAAGGTTCAGTTACACCAAAACAGTAATATTTGTCACAAATTAAAGATTTGTTATAATATAAATACTTTTCGAAAGACCAACACTTTTCATTGTGAAGTGTAATTTAGAAGAGAGAATAGTGCAAAATATATGTGAGTATATGTAAGAGAATATGGCTTTGAGATAAGGCCATGTAGAGATATTTTAAGCCCACCTCACCCTTGGGACCCTTACATATTATTAATAACCCCCAATACAAAAATTTATCACTATTTATATTATTGATGTAGTAACAGGCACTGTCACTAGTTGTATAATATGTGTTATGTAATGTCACCTTAACCCAATATTGTGCTTGCTCTGAATTTGGCAACTGAGCTATTTTTCTTGCTGATGATTTCTGTGTTAAAATTGAGTATGGACATCAAACATAAAAAAAATTGAATGAATGAAAATTAAAAACATTGAAACTTGGTTTTGAGGTTAGTTTTGCTGTATTATCCTTATTCATCTCATACTAAAACGCAAAAATGGTTAAGAAAGTAAAAATTAAAGACTATTAAAGTTTAAAAGTTGTAAAATGAAAAGTTTGGTTTTTTATTAGGGTACCGTTTTCATGGAGGAATTTTATTGGACTAATATTGTCATAAGTGACTTCCTGAGGATAGTTTCTTTTAATATGATCTATATTTTTATCTGTGAACAATATAGATTTCCTTAAAAATAGTTCAGTAAAATACTATCAAACATTGTAAGCCTGCATTTTAAAACGCAATGTGTGTGGAAGTTGAAAAGGTGGTTTTGGAATGTGGCTATTCAGGGTAATTTTTCATTTAACATGTTGAATTATTTACACTCCAATAGATACAGTTGGAAATTACTTTTTTTTTTTTTTTTTTTTTTTTTTACCACTAAGGTGGCAAACAAGCTTACGGCCCGCCTGATGGTAAGCGGTCACCGTAGCCTATGGACGCTTGCAACACCAGGGGTATCACTTGCGCGTTGCCGACCCTTCAGAAATCTAATAACTTCTTTCTTGAAGAACTCCATACTGTAGTCCTTGCAGAAAACCTTGGCAGGGAGCTCATTCCACAACTTAACCGTTCGCGGGAGGAAGTTTCTCTGAAACCGCACTGTACGCGACCATTTAGGTTCTAAAGTGTGAGAATGAATTCCCTGCCGATGGCGAGCGGTGCGATGGTAGAAAGTAGCCGTGGGCATCATTTCGAACAATTCCTCAGAACACAACCCATTGTACAAGCGGTAGAACACACACAGTGAGGCAAAGTCTCTCCTCAGACTTAAGGGCTCGATACCGCAAGTGAGTTTGGGATCGTCGACAATTCTCACAGCCCGTCGTTCAACCGAGTCAAAAGGGTCAAGCTGGTATCCGGGTGCACCTGCCCAGAGATGGCAGCAGTACTCCATATGGGGCCGAACTTGCGACTTGTAAAGTAACAACCTTTGCCCCGACGTGAAGTACTGCTTCGCTCTGTTGAGTACACCAAGTTTTTTGGACGCCAGCTTTACCTTATCTTGTAAATGATCTCGGAACTGAACATCGCTGGAGATGTCGACACCAAGGATCCCAATGCTCTTGGAGATGGAGAGGGGAGTGTTCTGGAATTGTGGGACCACAGTGAATGGAGTTTTCTTAGCGGTGAACGCGCACACTTGTGTCTTTGTAGGGTTGAATCGGACCAAGTTTACCCGTCCCCAGTCAGAGACCTGGGACAGTGTGGTCTCGATTTGAGACACAAGTTCTCCGCGGTTTTCCTCCACAACGGAACGAGGGATGTTTGCACGACCCGTGTAAAAAGTGTCTCCAGTACTGTCATCTGCATAGCAATGTATGTTGTTGATGTCCAACATGTCATTGATATGCAGTAGAAACAGCGTAGGAGACAGCACAGAGCCTTGCGGGACACCAGCATTAATGTCCATGCTATCAGAGCAACTACCGTCAACTACAGTTCGTATGCGTCTGCCGGACAAAAAGCTAGCCACCCATTTGCACAAACCCTCGGGCACTCCGTAAGATGGCAACTTCGATAGAAGACCGCGGTGCCAGACCCGATCGAACGCCTTCGCTATGTCCAGGCTACATGCCAATGCCTCCCCCTGACTCTCAATGGCTAGTGCCCATCGGTGTGTGAGATACACTAGAAGGTCACCAGTCGAGCGACCGTGGCGAAAGCCATATTGACGGTCACTGACCAGATCGTGTACTTCTAGGTATCTTAGAAGCTGTGTGTTGATCACACGCTCCATCACCTTAGAGAGGAGAGAGGTAATAGCGATAGGCCTGTAATTCGATGGATCTGATCTATCGCCCTTTTTGGGCACCGGGTGCACATTCGCAGTCTTCCATGTAGACGGAAATTGCCTAGTGTGGTAGGAAAGCGCGAAGAGGCGCGTGAGTACAGGACATAACTCAGGAGCACACTGCTTAAGCACCACTGCTGGTATACCGTCTGGCCCACTCGACTTATGAACGTCTAGAGAAAGCAACGCCCGCCTGACCTCCCGCTGCGTTATGGAGATTTCCGGCATGGACTTACCGCACCACGGTATAGTAGGTGGTACAGCGCCTTCATCGTTCATATTCGAGTTCGAGGCAAAGAGACTGCCCAGTAGATCGGCTTTCTCTTTAGCACTATGGGCCAAGTCACCATCGGTCTTTCGCAGTGGTGGTAACGACGACTGGCAGAAGTTCCCTTCGGCAGCTTTGGCAAGCGACCAGAAAGCACGACTCCCAGAAGGATAGCTCGCAAGTCGCCCACCTATTTTGCCGATGAATTGGAATTTTGCTCTGGCAGTTGCTTTCTTACTGAACCTCGAGGCAGCATTTAATTTGCGTTTTAACTCAGAAATATTCGGATTTTTATTATAACGAGCCGTGGTCCAAGCCTCATATGCATTTTGCTTAAGAATTTTAGCTTTTCTGCAAGACCTATTAAACCACGGTCGTTTTTTGACGCCGGCAGCTACTCGCGGGTTAGGAATATAGCATTCCATACCAGCAAGGATTGTCTCAGTGACTGCGGCTGCGCAGACGTCAGGATCTTCTGAGTTAAAGCAGATCTGCCTCCACGGGTACGATGCGTAAAATTCACGCAATCCATCCCAGTCTGCCGACTTATAGTGCCACACACGACGCCAGTTAGTTGGCCCAGAAGGATCAGGTTGTGTGCATGACACTTGAGTCCGAACGAGACAGTGGTCCGAGGAGCCAAGAGGCGCATCCACTGAGACGGAGTACCCGTCCGGACGAGTAGTCAGCAGAAGGTCCAGTAAGGAGCTCGTATGTTCCTCTATATCTGGTATTCTCGTTGGAGAAAGTACCAGCTGAGAGAATCCATAGGTCAGAGCAAATTCATGAGCAGATATCCCAGCATAGTTATTGGTTCGAGAACTGAGCCACTCGCGATGGTGGGCGTTAAAGTCTCCCAAAATAACTAGTTCTGCTGTGGGATATTGCTCTAGAACTTTGTCAGTCGTCAAACTCAGGTGCGTGAAGAGTCGAGTTACGTCCGTGTCACCGCTATGAGACCTGTATAGGCACGCATAGATACGAGTGTGGCCGCCGTAATCTACGCGCACCCACAATATCGACAGGTCCCTGTCTTCAAGGCTATGAAGGCGGCGACAGCAGATATCCTCCCGCACGAACATACATACACCGGCACGACTCATAAAATTGTGTTCGAGTTTATAGCCGGGATAATGAAGGTATGATGTGTCGGCCGGGCAGGATATCTGCGTCTCCGTTAGAAAAAGAATGGTCGGCTGCGCAGTTTCGAGATGGTGGTGGACTGCGTTAAGATTTGCGTGAATACCCCTGATGTTGCAAAAATCCACATTATATGTGGATGGAGTAGCCGCTGTGCAAACTCTTTTCTTTTTCTGTCTTCTGGCCATAATATATATAAAAAAAAGTTACTAAGACTAAGGATGAGGATTCACTGCACAGACAGCATAGAGGGCAAAGGGTGCGGTTCTAAGACTGCCGAAGCTCGCCACAGATGATACGGTTGCTGGCACGGCGGGCGGAAGGGCCCCTGATCCCCCTCTGTTGTAGTAGCCGGGTCCACTCCGGTCTCCTTCTCCGGCACGACTACCACTTCAGATACTTTACACAGGCTGGCGAATCAGCCTCCCAGGGCGGAGATTAAGTGATCCCTGGGTTCGGGATCCCGTTCAACCTGCGGGCGGCCAGCGGTCAGCCGTTTCATCAGGTCTCCCTGACCGCCGAACCAGCACGCCGCGTCTATGCCGAGTATGACAGCAACAAGCACCGCCGGTCCTCCGCTGTCCGTGCAGCGAATCCTCAAAGAGCTCTGGCAACCTTACTCACCGCCAGGAACACAACACTACTCAATGTTAGTGTTATTATGGCCGCGGTTTTCTGTAAGGTGGAGGTACTTCCCCAGTTCGGGCCGCTCATTCGAGCAAGTACTCGCTATGCCCTGCTTAGTTGTTCGGGTGGCTTATTCGAGCGAGTACTTGCAGTGCCCTACCTCTCTTAAAACTACTTTTGTCAGTGTGAGAATTAACTGCTAACCCCCATTCCTAAACCGGTTGGTATAACAACTATACCAGGTGATAATCACTGGGCAGAGAGAAGTGAATTGGAATATAACCTAAGAGATACTTCCTGATTCTTTAGAAGCATTTCATTTCATTTAAAGTGCTGAATATGTTAAACTTTGAAAATTTTTAAAAAAAGTATTTTAGATTTCACTTTTTTTTAGAGTGCATTTCAAACCGATTTTACTTTCAGTGGTGTGTAATTCCCAGGTAAAGTTTATATTTGGAGGGTTCTAAAACTTTGTCACTGACAGTTAATTTGCTGTGGTTAACAAACCTCAAAATTATTTAACTGTATTACAAAATATCACTATCACTTGTTGTAAAACATGAACTACAATTAAAATTTGAAACGAGTAATTACTTTTTGAGATTTTACTCAGCAAATTTTTTTTACTTATATCACTTTACTCCACAGTTGAACAATAACCTGGCGATAAGCATTTTAATTTTTTTTTTACCAACTTTCTCCTTGCTTTGAAGGTGAGTTAGTATGCAGTCCTATACTTATAGGTTTAACAAGTTTTATTAATTAAAACCAACATACTACTTAGATAAAAGAGAAAATTTAGTAAATGACTCAGATCAGTATCATAGTGTAGAAGTACACTAATATTAGTAGTCTAGTAAATCAAATCTGTGAATCACTTTGACATACATTTTGTACTTTGGATCAGTTACTAAAAAGGCAAGGGACTTTTATGCTTGAACAATATTAAGGGTGCATTCCAAATTGCAACAAGGAAGTTAAATAAGTGGTTTTGGGACACCCGGGGTAGAGTAATATACTTAATTATTTAATAAATTTTGAAAGGCCGGACACAGTCTAATTTCGTCGGACACGCAACCAAAAAGCCTGACTGTGTGCGGCTTTATCCAGACGCCTGGCAACCCTAGACATGCATAATCAACAGAGCCAAACCATGTTTGAATACTAAATCCAGACGTGAAATTATGTTGGGCTCAGGAAATGAAAAAATTATGTTTGCTATCGATTTTCCATAGGTTAGTGTATGTACGGTCAGAGTACCTTATCAAAAGAAGATGCAAAAAACAACAGACAAATTAATTTATATTGTACTAGCTTTTTTCCTGCGGCTCCATCCACGCTAAATTTCAACTTTACCGTGCGATAATTACTCGGCGTGATTTGGAACATAGCCTAACAACCTATGGAACATTACCTGATAACTAACAAGATTAACAAATTAGTGTCTTATTAATTTTAAAGAAAATGGCTGTAGCGCCAGGATATTACAGCCATTTTCATAAGGAAAAAAATCAATGCTGTGGACAAATATACATCAATCACAATTGATCACTTTCGATGCTATTTAAACTACAGACTTTGG
The DNA here is from genome assembly GCA_946406115.1 of Apoda limacodes. NCBI lineage: Eukaryota > Metazoa > Arthropoda > Insecta > Lepidoptera > Limacodidae > Apoda > Apoda limacodes. Next base: position 13,112,779 of record OX291553.1, on the reverse strand, counting down.
AAACACAAATAATTTAAGCATTTCGGAGGTAGATACAAAGGAATAACAGCTGATTAAATTAAGAAAAAAGTAAGAAATAAGAAATGAACATGTGTTCGGCTTACCAATGAAAAATTTAGAAGTCAAACTCAAAAAATTACACGTATGTATTGCACAACGAATAGTATAAAAGCTAGCAAGCAACAGTTATCACACTAGCACTGTAAAAAGATATTTTGATGAAATAGTATGATCAAAGTAGCTGACGTAAAATGATCTTCACAATAACGCAATTTGCAAACCTCGCAAGTTCGAGAAAATTCGTTCTCTTAACCATAGATTAATATATGCATACTGGAAACCATAGTATACTATATTCCTTCCTTCCTTCTTCGTTGTGGAGACTAGATTTCGCATTATTGCATATCATTTCTCCAGAGTCATGTGTCAATATAGTCCTGTACTTATATCTAAGTTTGGCGAAGCGCCACATTCAAGTTTTATCGCGGCGTCGCGAGTCCACATTTTCGTGTCCCAAGCTAGGGCGAGAGATTTCGTGTGTATCCTTCGGAAATTGCGTGTCATGTCCTGCTTATTTCTTCACAATTCGCTATTCATGAGCCTTCGCAGCACAATTCTTAACACGTTTTCGTAAAACACTGCTAACACACTAAATGAATTTAGAAAAATTAAACAGAAAATAACACTACTCCTTCTTAAGATGCGCGCCAAAACTCCCTCCCTAGTATATTATATTCTCTTTGCAGGGGGCCGTTCAAACACCGACTGAGTCGAGTAGAGTTATGACTCGAACCGTTCATAAACTAACTGAGTTCCAACCCTAATCCGTTCAAAAACGCGTAGAGTTGTTACCCTAGGGTTGGCTCAAGTGAACCGTACTCGACGCAGGTTCGTCGGAGTAGGCGGCCATATTTGATTAAAATGGTCAAAGCAATGTTTCCGTATTAAGAAAATTAGTAAATTATTTTGTTGTTTGTTTTTTTATTTAAGTATTTTTCTATGACTTTTGTATTTGGAGTTTTTTTAGTAATAAAAGATTTTTAATTATTTCCACACCACTACTAGGGTTCAGTTTTTCTTAGAATCTTTAGTGCATAACCCTAAATGCCTTAGAATAGTTTTAAAATATTGATTTTAGCCGTAAATTTTAGCTGTTTAGAAATACTCCTATTTTCATTTTATTTTTTGTCAACAATAAAATAAACCGTGATTCAAGTGTTTAGAATGCAAACACAACGTTACAACTACAAAAAGGTGAACATTGTTAACATACTGATAAATAAATAGTATTATAAATACTTAATAATAATGGTAAGTTTTATTAAGATATATGTATAATCAAAACAAAAAAATTCACCAAGTTCCCACCTAGTTTATGAAAACTTAATTCAAAAAAGCAAGAAGGAAATTATTAGTTTGTTCTCACTCAAAGTCAAAAAAATAGCCTAAAACTTTATTTCAAATAATGTGTGTTCTTTTGTTTTGATTATACATATTAGTTTTCCGTAGGCCTTACAAAGGTATTTCAAATAAAAAAAATGCCCCTACAAGGGCGAAATTCCTAAAAGTGGAAACATTGATTAAAACTTGACAGATGTAACTCGGTTAGCCGTTCAAAAACTATAGGGTAGAGTTAGGAACCCGATGACGTCATACCTTTTTAAGGCCTACGGAACACTAATATGTATAATTAAAACAAAAGAATTCACCAAGTTCCCACCTAGTTTATGAAAACTTAATTCAAAAAAGCAAGAAGGAAACTATTAGTTTGTTTTCACTCAAAGTCAAAAAAATAGCCTAAAACTTTATTTGAAATAAATATAAAAAATAAAGTTTTTATAAACTAGGTGGGAACTTGGTGAATTCTTTTGTTTTGATTATACATATATTTTAATAAAACTAACCATTATTATTAAGTATATTATAATACTATTTATTTATCAGTATGTTAACAATGTTTACCTTTTTGTAGTTGTTACGTTGTGTTTGCATTCTAAACACTTGAATTGCGGTTTATTTTATTGTTAGATTTGATGTTGACAAAAAATAAAATGAAAATAGGAGTATTTCTAAACAGCTAAAATTTACGGCTAAAATCAATATTTTAAAACTATTTTAAGGCATTTAGGGTTATGCACTAAAGATTCTAAGAAAAAACTGAACCCTAGTAGTGGTGTGGAAATACTTAAAAATCTTTTATTACTTAAAAAAACTCCAAATACAAAAGTCATAGAAAAATACTTAAATACAAAAACACACAACAAAATAATTTACTAATTTTCTTAATACGGAAACATTGCTTTGACCATTTTAATCAAATATGGCCGCCTACTCCGACGAACCCGCGTCGAGTACGGTTCACTTGAGCCAACCCTAGGGTAACAACTCTACGCGTTTTTGAACGGATTAGGGTTGGAACTCAGTTAGTTTATGAACGGTTCGAGTCATAACTCTACTCGACTCAGTCGGTTTTTGAACGGCCCCCAGGGAAACTCTCAACTACAGCCACAGATAATTCAAGATAATGCAATGATTATTTTACTCTATGGATAATGCTTGACAAAAAAAGTGTGGCCAAATTCAAATATAATACGATTCTGCTACCTTACAAGAAATAATTTTGAGGGCGCGTTCGTTTTGGAATAAAAAGATCCCATGTTTGATACTTTTCACACTTTTGATATCGCCAGTTTTGCCACCGACACTCATCGTTCGTGTAGCTTTGAAACGTTACTAACAAAATTTTTGGTTGCAAAATGAATGGTTGATGTACACACACTGTGATACTAACACACACGCACTACCATAAACAATTAATATGTATAGGCAGTTTGACAGATGAAAATCAAAACCTCGCTTCCAGACATGGGCTTAAATAAAGTTTCAGTTCGGTCGGTGGCCAAAACTTACGAAAATAACAAAAATATTATTTTCACACGCTTGACAGCATGCTACAGATGATACTAAAGTTTTGATATTTTTGATATCAATGCTAAACGCACGGAATGCTGACAAAATTAACGAAAATATTGATTCTTCATCCCAAAACGAATGGAGCCTGAAGCATACCTATATATGTTTTGTTCAACGGCAATGGCCCGAGCATACAGGAAACGAATACTGCGTAAGGGCCTGACTACATATTGCGATATTCCACGCTGCCCGTAACTACGAACAGTTCTTGGGGTTTGTTCCTTCCCTTTGAGTATTTAACTGTATGAAGTAGCACTGCGTATTCTTTCCTAAACAAAACTTTCTGTCAACATTTGCAGGACAATGCGGATAGCGAGGTAACACTACATACAAAACAACCCCAATAATGACATTTTAAATCACATCGCTATGAATTCACACTCAAGAAAACAAGCAACACAGACGAACTGACATGCATAGGTTTGCCATTTCTTAAAACTGAAAAGCTGGACAGACCAGTCTGTTTAGCCCGTCATTTAGGTAAAAAGGCCGGACACCTTAATTTTTTTAGTCTTAGTGTAACACAAAAATTTTCTTTTTAAAGTAAAACAAGTTTTTTTATTATTTAGCATAAAATCTTAAGTTTTAATTAACAACGATAAAATTGAATGAATCTGTCTTGTTTATCATTATTTAATCATTCAATGTTCAGGCGTGCGGAGCGGGAACCAATACGTGACATACGTGATATAAAAAACACATAAAATTTTAATCCTAACAAAAGCCTGACAGGCCGGACACCGTCTAATTTCGCCGGACACGCAACCAAAAAGCCTGACTGTGTCCAGCTTTATCCGGACGCCTGGCAACCCTAGGCATGCATAAACAACAGAGCCAAACCATGTTTGTACACTAAATCCGGACATGAAATTGTGTTGGGCTTAGGAATTGAAAAAATTATGTTGCTATTGATTTTTCATAGGTAAGTGTATGTACGGTCAGAGTACCTAATCAGAAAAAGATGCAAGAAAACAACAGACGAATTAATTTATATTGTACTAGCTTTTTTCCTGCGGCTCCATCCACGCTAAATTTATTTATCAGCTAGGCCTCCTTGATTTTAGTAAAACATAGACTCATACTTAATGTTTTTAAAGGAGTCTATATCCTTTCCCAAGGTGCAAGCTATCTTCTTGCCAAATTTTATTCTTTGCAACTATTTTTACGAAACCATTCGTACATTTCGAGACCTTACATTTACACCATATTTATAACAAACTTGTGGGTTGTCGAAAATATAATATGTTGATAATTTTAATCTGTGACGTAATAAAAAAATATATATGTTTACTATGCACGTCACACAATAACAGAGGCAAAACGTGAAACCGAAACATTTTAACCACATTTAGCTTGTTTGTATATTTTAATTTGCATGACAGATTAATGTCACTGTGTAATTGGCAATATATCTAATACCTTTAAACAAGCATTTTTTGTACATATATAATCTGAATCTCGGAAACGGCTATAACGATTTTCATTAAATTTAGTATGTTTCGGGGGTAATAAATCGATTTTAGCTATAGGTTTAATTTTTAGAAAACTTCGTTTTATCCGTGTTTACATACAATGATAAATGGAAAAATATGACACTTTCTGACATCTATTGGCGAGTAGTAATACTATTATTTTACCAACACAGCAACACTAAAGCTACTTGACAATAGATGACGTTGTTAAAAAAAACGAGCAAAGCTCGGTCTTCCAGATATTTATACATTTAAGTATGCAATCGATCTAAATACCAATATGTACATAAATCGAATGTATTTAGTGAAATATCTACCTGACTGACGATTATTTCAACATTAATTCAACCAATTTATGAAGCTAAAATTTTGCATGTTAACTTGTTACGGGGTGCAGATATCCACTAAGAATGACTTTGATGTCAGGGACTGTTTCAGCCTGCTTGTTGTTAATTGGCGCCTTACGAACACCGCTTATTTTGTGGCAACACTGTGTGGTTGTCATTAATATTTATAAAAATAACCTATTGAAACGCCAATAATATGTTTAACTCAAGAAGCTTATATATGGTGACATCCATATATTAGCTTTTTGGTCTAACTGTTTTATGGAGTGAATAAAGTGTAATAATGGAATAATGGATTACACTTTGATATTAATTGATGTCTCCAAACTCTCTGAAGACAGCTGCGTTGGGTCAGCAGTCTGGATCCAAAAACCTGATACCGTTTTAAGTTTCAGGTGGCCGCCTCAATCTTCTGTTTTTATTGGTATATAACTCTTTTTGAGGCCTTCACATTGTTATAATAATTCACCTGAAAAAATCTAATATACTCAAAGATTCTAAAAGTTGCCGTTCGAGGCTCACGCCGATCGAAGGGACGACTCCGACAGCGACAACCCGAGCCGAGGCGCTGGGTGCTCTATGGGCTGAGATTACCTGAGAGTCTCGCCCCAAAAGTCGGGAGAAGCAGTGATGGCTGCAACAGCCAACTGAATAGACAGTTCAGAAAAAAAATACAAAATTAAAACACATTATAAAAAAAAACCTAACCTGGGGTACCGCCGGCAGCAGGGCGAATCCTAAGCTACCGATGGTTAGGGCGACATAGAGAGAAACCTCCTAACTATCCGAGGCAGTGCCAAGGACTACCGCCTTCTCTTTCTGACCCTTGACCCAGCCATCTAGCGAGAGTTTCTTAAGGTGTTGGTCGAGACTCTTCGCTATAAGACCGTTCACAGAAACGACTATCGGGACAATAATCGTCGAATCAACATCCCATTAAGGCGGTTACCTCGTGTGCCAGGTCAAGGTATTTGCTGACTTTGTCCTTCTCGGCTTTCATGAAGTTCTCGTCATGGGAAATGGTGATATCGACGATTACTGCCTGGTGCTTGGATCAAACTATCAACAGGATATCTGGCTTATTAGCTACAATAGTCCTATCTGTCGATCCCAATAGAGCATGGCACGAACATTTTCGAGAACTGGCGCAGGTGTATACTTATAGTACGGCGCTTCGAAGTCCACAACACCGTATAAAAGAGCAAGCCTTTAGTTGATAATCCTAGCTACCAAGTAATCCCTATGCAAGTACTCACTGATAGCCACACCACAACAGGAAATAATATGTCTGAGTGACTCGCCAGGACGGAGCGGCATGCCCAACAAATGTCGACCGTCCTTCAGGATATATTTTCGGTAGTTGTTCGTCATGATAACTTCATCCGGAATTGCACAGACAAAACCTTCGGTGTCCCGAAAAGATCCCCTAAGTATAGACAGTTCACCGACGCGAGCAGGTCTACATGAGACCCCTGTAAGAGCCTTGCAGAACCATCCGTGTAGTTTCTTACTCTTCCATGCGCTTTGTGGTCCTCTGTGTTCAATACCGTAAGTCAGCGCCAGTTCGGGTCTGCCAAGGATGTGTCTACCGCCAGTACGTCACGATACATCCCACATTTGTTGCTGAGGAAATAATCCCTAACACTGCACACCTAACGGTTGTGGAGGTTTTTGGCTTTTAAAAAGCCGCGACCACACTTTCATGGGATATACATATGACTAGGGTGTGGCACACGATGCGCAGTGAGCAGTACACGGACCCTTCGTTGGGTAAACCTTCCTGTTTCCCACTTTTCTTGCTAGACAGTATACAAGGAATACATCCTAATATGACCTTATTCACTTTTTATCTAAATCTTTAATAAAATAATCTTTTTCAATCACATCAATGATTTAGTTTTTACCAAAATGTCCCACTTCATGTTCTCTTTTTATAATTTCATAATGCAATGATTTTGGTATCACTAGCTTCTTATGTATCCCTTTATAAATTAAGTCGTTTTCAATATAAAAATCTTGATATTCTTTTTCTTTTACTGTTTGTCTTAAAACTTGTAAGCTGTCATCTTCCTTTTGAGCTTTAATTATCCTTGCATGTAGTTCGGACTGAATCAAATAAATGTGAGGATTCCTGCTTAATGAATCTGTATGTTTTATCTGTATCGTTCCGACTCTGTGTTCCATTTTATAATCAAAATCTTGCAAAAACATTACCCATCTTGCCACCTTAGCGCATTTAGAGCGTTCTGTTCACGTTCAATGCGTTTACTGTTATAATACAGCCGAGTTAAAAAGACATAAATTTTGTATGACACGCTGTTTAAATCTTGGCTCATTCTCTGTGGTTGTATTATTGACATTAAACGCATAATGTGCATAATGTCGTTCAGCGAAACGCCACTTTTCCTAGCCAGCTGTAAAAAAAAAAATAGTCATTAAAGTGTGACAGAAACGAAGTGAACGCTCTCTTGTCTCTTTCTAACTTGTTATAATAAACCAAAAACATAGTTAAGTTTATGAACGTCGGAGAGCGGTGTTCCAACGAATATATGTTTGAAATGCGATGCGACTTAGACATTTAGATGTCATTGTCTGTAACAGAACACACATTACATTTTGTCTTATCACACTTTTATCATCATTTTTCACTTCCTTATCGGTAGTAATGGAAATGCTGCGTTTAGGTTTGGAGCTGCAATAGAGAGTGATTTTAACTTACATTCCATTGTTGTGTCGGTAAATTCTACAACCAGACTAAAATAAATTCTGCCGATTATTATTCTAGTGCATTTGTGGTCTTTATTTTCTATTACCGATAAGATAATGGCTGAGAAGCAGTTTAAAAATAAGGTTTGCATCATTGGATCTGGAAATTGGTAAGTAAATAATAAAATTAATATTTAAAATGTCTAGACATGAAGCTTAGCACTGGTTATTCGCCGGTCGTCGGTTACTGCTTTGGTGGTTCGTTACAAGGAAACGGTACATGTATCTTAGTTTTCATCCCTCTTTCGGAGTTGGAGATATTTTGTTTACTACTGTTATTATTTCGATTCCTTCGCATTCTTTAATATTTTGACAATACTTAATTTTGTTTCCTATTATTGGTTGGTGACGGATCTTATGGTAATTTCTTTTTGTAAAAAATATTTTTAACACGTTTGCAGTCCCAATACAAGAGCTCTCGACTAAGCTCTATAAACCAATGTGGATATCATATCTAAATAATTTCCCACCCAACATCTCATATATAGTCCCTTATTGAATTTGTTTGTTCATGCCTGCCATTGGACTCTGCGGAACAGCTCTGGGTGTACCCCATAGAGTACACTCGACTGTTAACATGTTAATCGATGTAGCATCCAACAGATGAAATTCCAAAATCGGGGGGAAATTTGTTTTTTTTGCTGAAGAAAAAAAAATTGCAAAAACTAAAAGTTGGGGTGTACAAAAGGGGGTGCTGAGTTTTTTTTCTTGTGCACCTTGTTAGTTATTCTGACCCAACCTATTGCAATAGTATTTCATTATACTTTTTACTCTTAATTTTTTAGTTTATGTATAAGGGGATCTTCTTGTTCTTGTGTTGAGCCCATTTCCACACTAAACACTTGTGTATGGTGGCTTTGTATGTAGCAGATGGCCACCTACTGCACCTACTCTAGTTTCAAACAGATGCTTAACCAGTGGCATAATTGCTTCAAGCCTCTTGGAGCGAATTGGGGGTCTTTTTGTGTTTTGATCTCTGGTCTTCCAGCTCTTTGGAATAGAACAATTTGTAAGATAGTATTTGTCCTGCTCCTATGAATGATCTGCAACAGTGGCTGTGAGCAGAACCTGGAAGAATTAGATGTTGGTTAAGAGTCTATAAGGGTATGCTTTTTACCTACTTTTTTAAAACAATTGTTTTTATTTTAATAGACAGATTGCAGCAAAGTAAAGTTTTACTAAACTTGGTGTCATAAGTATCTACTCTGCAAATTTTCTATCGGAAAAATTATATTTAGGATATTAAAGGAATAAAGTGTTAAAAAATTCAGATTTAAGTTGAAGATAACTACTATAAACAAGATAAAAATCTAAACATATTACTTTACATTACATGTTAATAATTGCCTAGTAAAATGGATTTTTTTACTTTACCAGATTTGTTTGCAACTTTATCACTTATGGTATGAGTGTTTGAGAGTTTACTTAACTTCCACTTACTGCTTGTATTATTTTAATTGAGTATAGGAAATTACTGAACAAATTCCGGCTTGGGTACAAACCTTTTTTTTTGCATTGTTACTATGAGTATTAACATTTAGAAAACACCCCTTTTACCTTATAAGGCACTAAACTCTTTTAGTGTAAAAGTTTGAAATCTTTAATTTTACTTACCCAAAATGGATTTGCCATAATCTTTGAAGTTTTCTGAATGTCTCTTTTTGTTTTAACTAAAACAATAAATAAGCCTTGGCCTTTTTTTTATAATAAGATTCTGGTAACATGCAAAAATATTAAAAATAATGGTTTATTAGAATCTAATGAAACCATAAAGATAATATCAAATTCGAGATATGTTTAATTGATTAACTAATTGCTAATGGCTTGTTAATCGCGGTGACTGTTTTCGTATTCTTAGATCCTATCTATAGGCATATGTCGTATGCTAGTGGTTGACATGCATCGCGTGGTCGGTAGCAGTAGAGATGGGATGTCGCACGGAAAGTGGTATCAAAATGAGTCAGAATTAGTGATATTAGTTAACGGCTAAATAAGTTCTAGGAATTGGAATAACTATTTGCTAACAATACCTGCCATGTTTTTTGACATATCTAGTTCTATCTATCAACTAAACAATAATCTCAATTAACAGTCCATGAGTAAATCAATTAAACATATCTCAAATTCCAGATTATCTCTTATCAGCACGAGAATTAAGCCCCTGCTCTTAATTGTTTGTTCTTTCTCTTTAAAAAATATAAAAGGTTTTTTTTTTGTCTTTAATGTTTATTGCAATACAGAAATTTTACAGCTTATTCATTCTAGTGCTTGTTTGCTTGATTTTCCATTTTTCACAGGAGCAATGTTTTTTATTTTTGGTCAACTAGCAGATTGTAAGAAAATTCAATAGAATTTCTATACTAAACATTATTTGCTGGATGCAAAGGTCTTCCATCTGTGAGACAAATAAATTCTATATGCTTCACATAACAAAACAAAAACAGATGTTAATAGGAAATTTTGTCAGCTAAAAAAAGCATGGCTGAGGATTGTAATCTTGCAAATCCTCCAAGCTCTGTGTTTCAACTAGGCGGATGGATGTTTGTTTGTTGTGGTTGGTCGCCTCCTTCACCATGTCTATCCAGCGGCTTGGCAATTAAATCTGGCTTCTTCTACTTGCCAACTAGTATTAAGAAGGTACAAGCGTACAAAAATGGAAAAGTCTAAGGCGTTCTTGTTGTTGTTGTCTGGTAGAAATTTCTAAAAAGGTCCTTCTAATATTTGTTTTATTTTTAACAGGGGCTCAGCTATTGCTAAAATTGTTGGACGAAATGCCGCACGACTTCCCAACTTTGAAGACAGAGTCACAATGTGGGTTTATGAAGAGATTATTGAAGGAAAAAAGTTAACGGAAATCATTAATGAAACCCACGAAAATATTAAATATTTACCTGGTCATCAAATTCCAGAAAATGTGGTAAGTAGGTAGTACTAAATCGATCTTTACGTATTGTAATTTCTACCTTTGAGTGTTTGCAAATAAAGAGCTAATGATTGTGGATATAGATAGATTTTTATCGAAATTTGTTTCTACGTGCTTGCGTGCGTGATTTGCGTGTCAGATGTCGACAGTCATTAAGTATGTGTCTGGCTTCTGTCGTGACTTAGTGTCTGGACAAAGCACACTTTGCCTAGTATCTTTGTAAGTCAAATAACGAATAAACGGACACGGTAATTAGAATTATGATTAATTTACTATGTGCTAGGTAGAATCAGCAAGTATGAAACTGCACTTATAAGTAGGTCTGAACATTGATTTGACCTATAATTCAATAAATGCACTCGTAATTTTCAACTGAATCAAGTGACTTGTTGATCGACACTCTAAAATAAATTTAAAAATAAAAATAAATTGATATTTGCCAGTACTTTTTTGTTAACAAGCATCGTTGAAATTAGATCATTACAATATTTCCATTTAAAAAATATGTTTTTGGTATGCTTTGGTTTTCTGAGTGTCTATCACTGCTTTTAGGGATAATTCTCTTGACACTTAATTTTTGTTTTGGTAAGCATTTAATTATGACTTAAAAACCAAACTTAGAACCTGCCAAAGAACTATGAAAGAAGTGTGACTGAAAAGAGACAAATAGAAAAGACAAAGCACAGCTTGATTAGAAAAGTTACAAAAGCAGAGGATGTAACAGTTAAAATAAAACAGCTAAAATGGCGATAGGCCGAACACACAATCCAAGGATAAGAAAAATTGAGTAAAAATATAATAACATGGTAGGTACCCCAGGGATGGTAAAAGAAAAAAAGGATGACCAAATCAAGATGGGAAGAAATCAATATAATCATGAAAATAGCATGAAACTTGAAACAGAAAAGAATGGAAAAGGTTAGAGAAGACCTTTGCTAGAAAGCAAGCTGAAAAGGTTAATGATGCACTGATATTGGATACACTATAAGAAAAAAATATACTATAACATAAAACTTTTTCTGAATAAAGGCTTTAATACAAAAAAAAAGCATTTAATTTGATCCCATTGAGATGTGTTTTCCAGTGCCGTAACCAGCCGTGCGCCCGGGTGCAAGCTTCTATATGCAAGCCCTCGAAGTCATCATGTTAAGCGGTCACCTTAGATTATCGACGCTTGCGACACCAGGATGGGTTTTTTTTGGGGGTTCTAACATAATATAAGCTGTCAAAGAATTTTAAACTTTCTTAGTTACAACAGTTAAAAAACTGACCAGTTGAGATAAAAAAAAACAAAGGATTTGCAGAATACCAAAACAACCATATAGAAAAAGAAAACCAAAATAAACACCAAAGTCATCAACATTTCAAAGCTTTCGTTCATGTTTTGTTATGAATTTATAAAGTTCCCTATAACTGTAGGCATCATTTGGAACAATTCCTCAGAATACAACCGGTAGAACACACACAGGAAGGCAAAGTATATCCTAGTGTGAGATTGTGATCGCCGACCCTTCTCTCCCTTATTTGAACTGAGTCAACTCAATATAGGACTGGACTTGCAACTCGAAGTTGCAATCTTTCCGGAGGTGAAGGAATGCTACGCTTTGTGAAGCAGACCAAGTTACTTCGACGCCAACTTGAACTTGTCTTCCGATTATTTCGGAACTGAATGTCAAGTTTGCAATGCTCATGGAGATTGAAAGGGGTGTGTTCTGAACGACAGTAATTTTCTTAGCGATAAACGTGGAGTAGAACCTAACATTATGTGTTGGTTGGGTTGAATGGGTTCCCGTCCCCGTTCAGAGACCTTGGACAAAGTGGTCTAGGTTTTCATCACAAGTTCGCGGCTTTATTCGAAAAGTTCTTAAGTAAAAAAACCGTTTGGTCGAAAATCTTTAAAACAATACTTACCAAACAGTCGTTGGTAGAGATAGTAAAGACAAATTTATTTTTGATCTACGTTTCGTGCTTTTCTCGTCGTACGTCAGGAGCTATGTATGTCGCGTTCAATCGAAAAAAAAAGATTGACCGAACAATCTTTCTGAATCCATCATTGAGTGCAGGAACGTCCTTTTCAATTTTAGCTTACTGAATGATATTTCGCAGGACACTAGTCACTGGCATCACACATCTCAGTTATTTTGAAGACCTGCTGAAAGGTGGTCTTCAAATTAATTTAGATCAGATCCTAGTCTAACTGTATAGAGTAGGCTTGCAACGAATATTCGGCTGCTATTCGGTATTCGGCCTATTCGGCAACTTTTACCCTTTTCGACCCAGAACTGAATACTTAAGATTCTTTGCTGTAGTAGAATAATTGGCAAAATACAAAGATGATTTTTGTTTATAGTATTGTATTTTCTCGTAATTAATAAAATATTCATGCATTATCAACTTCGGTATTATAGGCGAGTTCTTTTTAGAGGCCTACTATTAATACTACTACTATTAATACTATTACTATTTTGTTAAGCTTACACAATTTCACTTTTAAAATAATCAAATGAAAACGAAGAGGGCACGAACATGTTCGTATTTGCTAAGAGCACCAAACTAAACATGTGAGTGGGCACGCGCTGTACGAATATTCGGTATTCCGCGAGTGGTCAAAATACTATTCGTTGCAAGTCTAGTAAAGAGTGCTGTGTTTTTAAAGATTGCTTGATAATTGTCATATATTGTACAGTAGGGCGTGTGGCGAGCAGAGGCGGATCCAGCAGGGGGCGATCGGGGCGATCGCTTCCCCTAAAGACGGCCGCCCGAGGAAGAAATGATTTGTAATATTTTTTCAAATATATATATTTTATTATATATAAAAAATACTTGGGGTTACTTGGGTTTGTATATTTAATTATTCAAAAACTGCACGAGCTGGGTCGATTGGGTAACTTACGTTTGCAGATTCAAAGTCCAAAAAATACCTTCAGATCTTATGATCGCCCCCCCTAAACTTTTGTTCTGGATCCGCCCTTGGTGGCGAGTCCACAACAGTATATGCAATAAAAAAAATGACGTATGCATGAGCACAAATTCTGTTCTAGTAATTTCTGCGCCAATCCATGGCCTGCGCCCTGTGCCTGGGTACCGCTAGCACCGCCTTTTTTACGGCGCTGGTCTGGTGTTTTCTTAAAACAGTCTAAAATGGTGTCGAAATTTTATGAAAAGTTATTGGTATCATTCAAAAACTATGTATCGTATAGTTGTAATATATATATATATATTTCTACATTTCTACAAAAAGAAAAAAAAAATAGAATGAATGTATTATTTATACAAGCAATCAGTCCCTGTCTAGCTAAAATAATTTGCATAAGATATACACATATATTTGTATAATTTTTAAACCTTTAAACTAGAATATTATAACTGATTATATATAAATATATTAATTTGTAATTATTTACTGACTAAGATACACATATATATAGTTATATATATCCCAGTTTAAAAGTTTTAAGCTTATATGAATGTTTTATAATGCAAAGTATTCTAGCTAGACAGTGACTGATTGCTTGTATTAATATTACATTCATTCTATTTATGTTTGCTCTTTGTTACACTAGCTAGTTTGAAATCTATTTTGGTGATAAACCCTACGGTAGTAATTTTGCTGCCAATGCCACGGCTGCACAGTGACTTACACTTATGTAACGCGACCAAGGCAAGGCAAGCAACATAACTAAAGGTCGACGATTGTTTTTATCCGCATTCGCAAATGAATAGGTTAAACAAGCAATAAGTACAATAATTGTTAAAGGTTAACCATTGCGTTTATCCGCTTTCGCAAATTCAAATGTTTAAGGTAATAGACTGATTGTTAAAAGCAGACGATTGGGTTTATATTTATCCGTAATCGCAGTCACAAGTTCATAAGCCTTTCCCTTTCCAAGCAGCACACGAGGCTGCTTAATAGCCGAATAACGGATTTCCAAAACGCTTAAAGCTGAATAAGGAAGCTGCATTAAGTCTGTATATGACCTTATACAGCTCTTATAACTCTTAAATGGGCACAAATGATTCAGCCTTGGGTTCACACAGCTGCTTAAGAACTGTGTATCAAAAACTTAACAGTGTTATAAAGGGTAACAGCACAAATTATTCAGCCTCAAGTTCACATAGCTGCGTAAGAGCTGTGTAGCAGAAATGTAACAGAGTTATAAGGGATATCGACAGTACTTTGCGCTGAAATCCGACTGGCTAAATGATCACAAGGTACTCTTTATTCAGAAAATATGTCATATGTATGCTCTAATACATATTGTAAACCGCGAAACGCTACTTGCGGCCTGTGTAAAATTAAGTGGACAGCAAACTGGGTTTAAGCAATATTAACCGTAACAAAGTGTATTTCCATCAAGGCAGCTAAGAGCTCTAGCTGCCTTGATGGACATAATATGCACTTTGTTACTTGAAGTGAATTGGAAACGAAACATGGTGAATAATATTCATATTCCCTGGTACTTACATTGTTTTACAAATTAAAAAAGGAAAAATGTTTGGGAATTTAATTTTTCTGACATTATACATATATATTATCTAAGAAAATTTTAATGCGCCATAAAAATATTTTGTTTTTAATTAGTTTTGTGATATAAATAAGCTGTGATGTAAACTATGACTAAAAAAATTGTAGTGCTTTAAAAATAATTATAAGATAAAAAGTTATTATTATGATATTAGGAAGTAAAAACTAATGCAATACATTCTATTTCTTGCACAAAACATCATAGAGGTTGAAAAATCAATCAGAATATTTTTAGGTTATCAAATAAAATAGTGGATTTATTTTAAGCAGTAACGTGAATAGTTAAAACTCTTATATTCTTCAACAGGCTGTCTAGTAGTTCACTAGTGTGCTTTTATTCTACAAAAAAACGGAATAAAATTACACATGTAAACTGTATACACATATAAGCTGTTTTCTTTACTTGTAATTGTTCACAAGCTCTACCTTTAGCCATGATGTGAACAATTAGATTATTATACCGACTCTTAAGGGATCCCTAGTATTAATTCTAAAACCACCGCATGGATAACTTCCATTTCAAAATTGTCAAAGCGGTATTATTTAGAACACTATTTTACGCGTGCGCGAACCTTTCAAGTTGGGCAGTAAGATATAATAATATATAATGAATATATTTATTATTTTTTATTGTAAAATTAAATTGTACAACAACATAAACGCAATATTTCACACTCAACATAAAAGTTCAAAGTATATTTAAATCTATTCGACACTAGATCAAAATCAAATCGTTTATTCAGAAACTAGACCTTTACAGGTTCTTTTTCACGTCATGTTTTCAGAATAAATATAATAGCACCGAGATTACTGGAAGAAAAACTTGGACACACATAATTGGTCGAATATGCAACATCTTCTGAGCTATTAATATTTTTTACGGATTATATTCATTTTAATATAAAGCAAATAAAATATTATACGTTGGTAATAATGGTCATTCACTAGTTACACTGACTGATTACAGTACCACATATGTTACTTTTATTCAGATAACGTCGGATTTAAGGTACTTATGTGAACCATTATAAAATAGAAGCCGTTAATTCTATACACTAGTGAGTCTCTAAGCATTTGTGAGGCATCTAGTGAATGTTTAAATAGCCGCTATGCAGATACTATCAATTGCAGTATAAAGGCTGATTAGCGGTAGATATATTCAGGTATAAGATGTAATATGGGCCACATATCGTCCATTATACAGCTATTCACCTTATAACAGCTCACACATGCCCCTTTAATAAGTCAGAGTAATAGGAGTTCTCAAATATCTTCTTAAACAGCATTTGGCGTTATTTTATGCACTAAACAGGCCTTACTACGGTTTAGGCATTAGAAAAGGTTAGAAGCTGAATAGAGTCATTAAAAACATATCTTTATAGCACTCTTAGCGTATGAATGGTGGTTTTGTCGGTCTTAATCAGTCTTAACACAGCTTTTAATTAGCTATAGCTGTTTAAATATCACTGACCGCTATTACGCAGCTGTAGCATCACCAGTGTAGTCTTAGAAGCGTCTTAATACGCACAGAGCTTCAAATAAGTCTAAAAGTGAGTAGTTATACAGCTATCTGTGCTACTTGGGTTACTAATGGTTGAGGGTTTTCGTTTCTCTTTATCCGCTACTATTTGACCCGGCGAACGTTGTTTCGCTTTAATCCCTGTTCCTTATATACAAAATGTATAGCCTTGGTCAATCTGGAAAATTGAACTTTATAAATAATAAAATATTTTTTACAAATAGGTGTAGTGGTTTCGGAGATTACCGTCCACATATAAAAAAACTGACAAAATCCGCTCTCTGTTTTTTTATATATTATGCACTGATATACTGCTGCACATTAACGTAAACTTATGTAACGCGACTAAAGCAAGGCTAGGTACTATATCTAAAGGTCGACGATTGTCTTTATCCGCTATCGCAAATTTATAATTTCTAAAGTATTGTTTACTGATAATTTTACTAAATATTATGCCTGACAACCCTTTTTTATAATTTTTTAATAAAATGTAGTATTTGGCATGTCGAGCCATGCCTAGTGTAGGGTTTCGTAGTCGTTGTACTTATGTTTAAGTTATCGATAGTACGAATGATGTTTTATATTCTTTTTGTGTTATTTGATAGGTTAAGCCTGACCAGTTAATTAAAAAACGTCCTAAAGGGTTATATTAGCATTCGAGAATAAACATAGGATATAGAAACATAGTACATCCACGCGTGCGAAGTTGCGGGCTTTTGCTAGTAAACGAGTTTAAAAATAACGCTTGTCATAAACAATACTAATAACCTATTTAAGTAACGGGATGTAGACCAAGTTTTTTTATATAGTCTTCTAATAATATAGTCACCTATAAATATGACCTAACTTACATTTCTAGTAAAAAAGATAAAAATATGGCTGTGACATACGGACGGACGTGGCGAAATTATAAGAGTTCTTTATTTCACTATGGAACCCTAAAAAGGGTTTTAACAATTTACCTACTTTGTTACAAAGCATTTTATTTAAAATTACAAGTACGTTGTTTGTTGTGCATGTCTCAAGCATTGTTAAATGTTCGTCACAACAATAAAATTGACGTTCGTAATATCTCTGAACACCCATTCGGGGCAAAGTAGTGATAGTATGATGATGGTGTTCAAAATACAGAGTAGATTGTAATATAATAATTTTAAATTATGATGACTTATATTATTATCTGTACCAAAAAGTTATCTGGTAGAGATCGCTTTATAGCGATATGTTATATTGTGTGCAATACTAGTTTATTATGATACAAGTGAGCTAGGCTGTGCATATCTGACGAAGCGGAGGGTTGCTGCCTAAGCCGATGGCAAAGGCGTAATTCATCCGAGTGTGTATTAAGCAAAGCTCAAGAGTGGCATACGCCCGTTTTCAATACACTTGAAGGACGGTCAATATTTATATTTCCGAAAATTAGAACTTTGTTCATAGGCTCTCTTTTTGCTTAATTTTAAATAAAAATAATTTTAAAACAATTAGAGAGCTGAAAACGGGGCAGTCAAGACTGCTTTATAAGCAAGTGTGTAGAAATTTTGATATATCATACATATAAAGAATATCCGTCGAATTATAAGCACTGAAATAAAGTTTGTTTTTATTGTATTGTATTTACATTTTTATTATTATTATCTATTTATTCATTGCATTTCAATGTTTATACATCTTAGAATAATCGAAATTGAAAACCATACATGTAGATATTTAAATATATTATTATATTATTAGGTAGCAGTTCCCGACGTAACGGAAGCGGCCAACGATGCTGACATACTTATCTTCGTAGTACCTCACCAATTCGTCCGTACAATTTGTTCCACATTATTGGGAAAAATAAAGCCAACAGCAGTTGCATTGTCTCTGATTAAGGTACGCGTTTGACTTATTATTATGTGTCATCTACTCACTACATTCATATATCTTTATGTGTCTAACAAATGGTCCCTTTTTGCATGATTAAAAGTGACAAATGGAATAACATCTATAGCCGTTATCTTAAATGGCAACTTGTTAACTAAAATGAGTATTTACAACATTCTCTTTGCAATGGTTCAGTCGCTGGTTCTTTTATGAGTATGTATAACGTTACTTTTTTCATCTTCTAAAGGTAGACAGTGGGGTAGACACACCCACATCACAATGTGAGGGACAGTATGTTTTACCAACCACTTCACTCTTGCGTGACATTTAATTTTTTTTTATGATTGGAAAGTTAATAGAAACCTAACTAAGTTAATAGATTCAGTAAATATTTAAGTCATTTTACAGAAAACGTATCTTTTTCATCATAAATTAATCTTACTTTAATTTAAAATCAACATAAGTCTGTTATCCAGACCTAAACGGATTATTAAGTTGTTTGAATTTGCAGGGTTTCGATATAGCTGAAGGCGGAGGTATCGACTTAATATCTCACATTATAACAAGATGTTTGAAGATTCCTTGTGCTGTTTTAATGGGAGCCAACATTGCTTCAGAGGTTCGTTGTTAGCTTATGTTTCTTAATCTTAACAACAGGTTAACATTACCATTGTTATAGTTTTCTTAAAATCTGTTTTTTAATATCATTAAAAACTGTATGGTGGTTCACGTAAGACACCTCTCTGTAAAATTCCATTAGAATTTTAATAAAAATAGCATACTTAATTAAAAAGTATAGACGGACGGACAAAGGGACATGACCAAATTATAAGGGTTCCGCTTTTGCAATTTGCCTACAGAACCCTCGAAAGTAATATCTGTTTGCCAAAGGCAGTAAATAGTTTGTAAAGCCGCGATGCTTAGTTAGAGAACCGAAAATTATCGAGAGGTTTTGATTTAAAACAACTACTTTGATATTGAATTAAAAGGCACTTCTTACTTTTATGTAGGTAATGTAATTTTCTATTTGACATACCTACTAAAAAAGTAAATTGCCTGATTTTTTTTTGTGTATTTTGAGCCAAAGGTACAAATATGGCTTCTCGATTTAGGTGGCAGAAGAGAAGTTCTGCGAGACAACGATAGGATGTCGTGACGTTCTCATCGCTCCTACGTTGAGGGACATCATACAGACAGATTTCTTCAGGGTCGTTGTGGTTGATGATGAAGATGCTGTCGAAATCTGTGGAGCTCTTAAGGTTAGATTGGTAACTTAAAAAGGAATACTACAAATAAGTATCTACAGAAGGACCACTATATGCTAGACGCACTAAATCCTTACCCTGCTCGCTTTCACTGCGAACACCCGATCTCAAGGAATTTTGAAGGCTGTGACAAAGGCCAATAAGTCGCGATTGCCGCGTCACTAAGTCTTGCGGCGATATGTAGGTATTTAAAATCGAGTACATCATGAGTGGAGCTTCAGAACATATTTATTTTGTAAAAATACACTCTGATGACTGCTTTGCTTGTAGTGTAAGGCCAGAAAAGTCAGTTATGTTTATGTGTGAGGCTTGTAGGGAGTGATAACAATTTTTTGAAAGAGCTTACAAAGTTTCTTGATGTTTAATCCATACTCATTGTACATTGGTTATTTAAAATTTGACTTGAGCACTTTATTGTAATAGTTATATTACACTTCTTGACAATCTAATCAACTAATGAATTACTACGATTTCCTTGATTATTGCTTTGATTATTTTTTTGATTGATTTACCTACTATGGTTTCTGTCGTAATTAGGTAGACAGGGTAAACATAAGGTGTCTTATAACGGTATTGAATTATCATTCCTTCCCTGCCTGTACGCCACTTCTGTTGGGGCACATACGTCTATTCGACATATGTAGGTTTCTTCACAACGTTTTCCTTCCCTGAAACGCCAGTCATATGAAAAAACAATATACTAAAGAAAATGAGAGAAATACTCATTTTTGTACGCCGGGCTCGAATTTCCTCACATCGAAACGCGAGGCAGACACCGAAACAATTAGGCCACCTTTTCTACAATAGAGTGGAAAAATCTTAAAATAACTTGGTTTGAAACTTTGTAGAACATCGTAGCAGTTGGGGCTGGGTTCGTTGACGGTCTCGGTTTCGGAGACAACACAAAGGCAGCTGTTATCCGACTCGGTCTTATGGAGATGATTCGGTTCGTGGACGTTTTCTACCCGGGAAGCAAGCTTAGCACGTTCTTCGAGTCTTGCGGGGTTGCAGACCTCATCACCACTTGTTATGGTAAGCATTAAAAGATTTCGTTACGAAGATAACTATTTATTTATGTTCTAGTATTATGTAATTCTTATGTTAGTAAACACTAGCTGGTATCCTGTGGTGTTACTCGCGAGAACAGTTTATGTCCCCTACAAACATTTATACCCGCCTTTTCGGCTATTACATATCTATATACATACATAATATCACGCCTGTTTCCAGACTAAAGGCTGCCACTTACTACGATCCTGGGACAATTCTTTTGTTTCATCTACACGCATCAATGCTTTCATACATATTCGACGGTTTACAGTACTCTTGACCTCGCCTTTTTTGAGAACTTTTTGGTTTCGAGGTCTACCTCTACCGACCCTTCCAATTATTTTCGTCTTCCGTCCGTACGTGTCTCACCAGGCTGTATCTCATCATCATCATCTTGCCGCTATATTATCAAATACTAAAATAAATATTTAATGGGACTCCCATACAACAAACGTGATTTTTTTGCTCGATTTTGATAACGGCAACAGGTAGACTCCTAAAATATTCACAGAATATTAGGTTATATATTCACTTTAAAAATAAATAATAAAATTAAAATAAAACAAATATTTAAGGGGGGCTCCCATACAACAAACGTGATTTTTTTGGCTGTTTTTATAGATAATGGTACGGAACCCTTCGTGCGCGAGTCCGACTCGCACTCGGCCGGTTTTATTTAATTTCAAATTATCCGTCAATAGTAAAAGGAAGTGTGTTGTTATTTGTTTTTTTTAACATTCTTGCTTTGATAATATTAAAAAATAGCACAACAGTTTCTCTGAAATTTGCTCTAATGTAAAATGTAAAATGACCGTGTGATTTTAATGTAAAGATTTTTTAGGGATTTCAAACGTATTCCTCTGTAACTTTTTTTTCCTGGTTCAGTAAACAAATTATGTTTGATTATGTTGATATGAAGCTAGGAGGATGGCATTATCATTGTTTACTGGGTACACGTTAATATATTTCTAGTATCTGAGGTTCTGGTCGTTAAAGTTTTGGTACGAGGGATCAATTAGGGGTCGTCTTGCAATCGCTGTTAACAACTGCTGGTATAACCTGATTTAAACCATTGCATTAAGAGGGCGTATATGCAAGAAATCTTTATATTCAACAGGAATTATTCTGCAACTATCGTAAATATTAGCATGTAGGTATCTAGATCAGGAAATAAAATAATAAGCAGAATTGCAAGGCCTGACTACTATCTTCACTATTGCATCACAAACAAATATATACACTTAGTGAGAGAATCGCGCGCACTGATAAATATGTACTTAAGATACAGTTAATTTAATATTTAGTTTCTCCTAAACGCTGTCAACTCTGTCCGCTCCTTAAACTCCTAGTTAATAATAATAATAATAATAAATGTTTATTTCAGACCTTGGTCCATAGTGTGTTAGTAACAAATATACTTAAAAACTATGTTAGTTGTACAGATTATATAACAAAATACTAAACAAATAATTTTTTTTTTTTTTTATTATTATTTTATTTTGCGAGATTGACAAGTGTTCACATACGTCGTCTTATATGAACACCTACACACTCTCGCAAAATGGGGCAATCAAACCTTTTGGAAGCTGCTACCAAGACCCTGTTCGGGCTGCCACGCACACGGCCTAGCAGTGACGCCGTTCTGTTGCGCATGATGGCATAAAAATCGCTCGTGCGAGCTTCAGCAAACATTGCTGATGCGCTACAGTCGCGCGGCAGCCCCATCAGTATCCGGAATGCATTATTATATTGGACTCGCAGAGCACTATAGGCCTTTTGCGTATAGTTGACCCATAGACTGCAAGTGTAAAACGATTGGCAGAATGCTTTAAACAAAGTAATTTTAACACTCTGCGTACATCGAGCAAATCTACGTGTCAACATATTACACCTAACAGACAGTGCTCTGCGCTCCCTTTCAATGTCTAGGTCATCTTTTAGAGTATCTGTGACCCAGTGCCCCAGGTACTTAAATTGGGAAACTCTCTTAAGAGGCGCGCCAGAAAGTATTACCGAAGGGACCTGGTCATAGGTTTTATTTCCCGCTTTAAACACCATTATTTCACTTTTTAGTGAATTGTAACGGAGGCCATGGGTCTCAGCGTACTCCTCACATATTCTAACCAGTCTTCTCAAGGCACTAATTGATGGACTCAGCAGCACCATGTCATCAGCATAGCTTATGTTATTTACACTTTTGCCATCGATAAAGCATCCGACAGATGCGCTGTTGAGTTCTTCAATCAGTCTGTTCATATAAAGGTTGAAAAGTCTAGGAGACGTCAACCCCCCTTGTCTCACTCCACACTCCATTCTGTACACTTCCGATGTTGCACCTGCCCATCTCACACAATTAGTCTGGTGCTGATACCAATGTTTAAGTATTGATATCAACTCCTTTGGTACACTAGTTTCATTTGATAGCTTTCTCCACAGTATATCATAATTTACCAGATCAAAAGCTTTAGAAAGATCCAAGAAACATGCATATACTGGTGTTTTTCTATCTGTATAGTACCTGACAGTGCGCTTAAGGCAGTAAATGGCTGTTTCGGTTGAAAGGCCAGGCCGAAAACCGAACTGGGCGTCATTCAATTGCAAATGAAGCCCTAACTGTCGATCAAGCACACTGTCCAGCACCTTGGCAATAACAGTGGCAAGAGAGATCGGCCTATAATTATTTATATCGCAAATGTCTCCAGTCTTGTTTTTAACAATTGGTACGACAACAGTCTCAATGAGGTCGTTGGGCAGACAAGCATGACCTAAGCACAAAGAAAATAACATTGCCAGTACACGAGGTAAGTGAGCACCCGCATATTTAAGATGTTCAACGCTGAGGCTGTCGTGTCCTGGTGATTTACCCCGGCACATTTTCGAAATTACTGTTTCAATTTCATTTGCAGTAACACAAATTTGAACGTCACCGACTCTTTCCTCGGCGGTGAACACCTCACTTTTCGATAAAGGATGTACTTGAAAGTGCTTATGGAACAAGCAAGCAATTTGGCGGGGATCGCTCACGCTCTCTATGCTCACAGGAAGACTCTGACGAGGATTAAGTCGGTTTGTCTGTTTCCAAAATTCTTTATAAGTTTTGTTTTTGTGATGTGTGGCCAATAAATCCATTTTAACTTGTTGTTGATTATCTTGACACCACTTCAATTTCTTTTTAAAGATTTTTCTACTCTCACACATGTTGTCATATACAGTGCCCGACGATGGTTTACCGTGAGACACCCACTCCTGAAAACCACGCCGAGCCTCTCTATGAGCACTTTGAACGTGTCTATTCCAACCTACAATGTTTTTACCTCGTTTGACTTGTTTTAAGTCATATGACATTATAGCAGCCTGACTAAGTGCATCTACAATTTTTTGATAAATATTATCGATATGTTTTTGGTGTTCAGTATTACTACATAGCTTGTCACAACAATTGGTGAGTTCTATGGGAAATTCGATTGATTCCAGTTTGTTATTACAAATATCCCTATACTTATCAATTTGTGATGTTTCCCTTGTGCCCCATAGTATTTTGTTGCAAGTGATGACATCAGACAAAACTTTCGTACGAATCAAATTAATATCCAGACATATTTCTAATGGGAAATGGTCTGACCAGTACACATTATAGTTTACTTTAATGCTAACAACAGACTTCCAGGCCGCAGCCGTGACGACACAGTGGTCTAACCAACTCGTAGTCCCGTGTGCATCACTCACATACGTATAAGTACCCGAGTTTTCACCTAATGTTTCGATGTCCGCACACACCCATTTTTGGTCTGTACAAAAATTTAACAGTTCCGAACCGAACAATCCTCCTGGATGTGCATTAAAATCACCTAGTATTATTACAGATTCTACGTTTGTACTCTCTATTAATGCCGTAATTTCGCTTAAGCATTCCGTATAAGAATTAAAGTTATCTACAGACTCTGTAGGCATGTACACACACACTATTAATATTTGCCTATCAGATATTAGAGCTTTTATTGCACATAAACGCACATTTTTACACTGAACCACTGAAACACTGTTAAGAACGCTTTTCCTCCACATAATTGCTACACCTCCATATGGTCTTCCGCGTAGTATTCCCTCCGCAGTGTCTACAGCAGATGTGCCAGTAAACCCGAAATCTGGATCAATACTGCCTAAGAAAGGTATGTCATGTGGCAATAGCCACGTTTCCTGCAGTGCAACAATATCAGCGTATTGAGCAATTGCTCTGACACAGTCTACAGATCTCATTATGGATTTGCAATTAAAACTTACCAAATTAAACTGTTTATAAGTAGACTTATCCATTTTTTTTTTTTTTTTTTTTTTTTTTTTTTTTTTTTTTTTTTTTTTTTAAGATTTGTTACTACAGTTCAGAGGCTTGTCTTCTACGTTATTCTTAGTCTTGAAATATATATAACGACGAAAAGCTACTCCATCTGGCCACAGGTTGTTGTCCATAAACATTGCCAATTTTCTCTTAGGCACAAGCACTTTATAAGAGTCATAGTCTTTTTGGCGTTTTGATTTTATCTTGTGCAATGACACTGTTACCTTAGTTTTATTATAAATGTAGTTACATATATCGTTCTCGTCCGTCTCTTTGCTCACATTGTAAATCAGCAAGGCAGTAGTGGTATCGGCCGCTTTAAATTTATTCTCAGGGTCGATAGCTGCCTTGCCTTGTTCGGCTTCAAATCGGTTTCTCAGTCGTTTTCGTTGCACCTTTATCCACCCTTCACTTGGTTTTTCGGTTTTCCAATCACTTCCCTTGCTAGCTATTTCCGAAAAGGTCGTCTGAATTAACCTTTGCGTAGAACACGGTGATGAGTCACTCTCCAAAGTACACTGTTTATGCGTTATCGGCTGTGAGAGCTCATTAGCACGGTCCGTCGGCGCAGGTAACTTGTCAGGTACCCGGTTGTGTGTCGCGGCGGATGCCTCCACGGGCGTGTGTGTGCAATGAATAGGCGATAACGACTTGTTAAGACCAGCGGTTACTCTGTAAATACTAATTGTAACTTTACTGAAAATTTACCACAATATTATGTTGTTCAGAGATTATTATTAACTTCAACCTGCTGCTGAAACGATAACGAACTTTGTCGTTAAAGATGTATGCCTGAATAAAACATGCAATAAAATGTATTATATTCTGTAGAAGGTCGTGAGGCAGCCCAAAACATGATTGCGTATTCTTTGCTCTATAGATTTTTCTGAAAACTGTCTATAAAGTTTATTTATACTTAAAACCTATTAAAGTATATAAGCTTAAACCACAGTTAAGGCGTTAGTCGAGCTCGTGACGGAAAGATATTACGATATTTTCGCATTATCTTGAAAGTACGAACTATTCTTGTCCCTTTATTGTGCACTCGATTCTGTATTTATTCATCTCGCTTCCACAGTCATTCCACACTCTTTATGTTGTAGTTTGATGTAGGGAGGACAATCGGCCTGGTGGCGGTTTTGGTCAAGCTTTAATCGGCTTCATTAATTTCAACCAACCTCACAATTAAATAATACACCGTGTGTTGATCATAGGAACTGCAGAAAAACTGCCCATATCCCTGGATCCCTATCGCACAAACTTGCAACTTATTGGGAAAAATCT
Organism: Apoda limacodes; assembly: GCA_946406115.1. Classification (NCBI taxonomy): domain Eukaryota; kingdom Metazoa; phylum Arthropoda; class Insecta; order Lepidoptera; family Limacodidae; genus Apoda; species Apoda limacodes. The sequence goes on along the minus strand of OX291553.1, from coordinate 13,086,456 downwards.
ACACCACATCGTTACCATAAATAACAAGTCACTGTCTTCCAAACAATAAATTTTTCAACATCGGCATTATCGACAGTCCCCTATATGTAAAAAGCGAGGAGACACCTGCTTACAGATCTTACACTGGAATAGCTTAAGCAACAAACGAACAAAACTCTAGAACAACCCGAAAACCATAATGGAGGTACTGTGTCCTATAACAATTAAATCGATTACTTAAACAGAGTTTTTTTTTTCTTTGGTTGATCGCCAAGTGGTACATTTGACTGAGACCCACTTGTCGGTCCTGGATGTTTGTCGTATGACGCAGTCGTTAATCCAAGTCAGAGACTGGGTTAAAACAGCCTGTGCCCTTGCAGTGAGGCGTATAACGGCTGAGGTGGCGACGGTTACATATCTACGTAAAATGTCCCAATTACGAGGCTAGCGGGAACAACCGAAGACCAACTAACTACACCTTAATTAGCTCCACGTTAAAAGACCCAGAAATGACAGTGAATAGTCATGACGTAAATGCATTACTAATTGCTATGAATCTCGATTGCCTTTATTAATCAGATATGTTTTAGTTTTGCGTAAGAATCTGATTATATAAGTTTATCTTATCTACGCACTATAATTATAATTACCGTGGCCGTGAAGAGGGAAGTCAAAGTCTGCGTCCAGACCGATATGTTATCTTGGAGTTATGTTGTTGTTCCACTCGAAAGGTGAAAGTTTATCACTTTCTCTTCAAATTATGTCACATTTATTAAAGAGTGTATGCATATAGTAATAACTTCTTTCTAGTAATTAAAATAGTTAATCGGTAAATAAATAGATATTGTTAAAGATTCACGGCTAATATCACTATTACACATAATGTAATACGGGGATCTTACCGTGATTAGCCGAGGAAATGAACTCCCGATATTTCGGTGCTGTTGCAAGCATCATGATCGCGGGATGACTGGCGTACTTGTGAGTTTGTACAAAGTCTATGGGCAAAATATCTATCTACCCTCTTTTTTTTTCGTTTTGTTACGGAACTACTAGAACTTACTCGAAAGTCACCACGACAGTTGTATATACTCACTGTGTCACTGCGTATTTCGGAACGTACTACTTTATGACTGTTTTAATTAATCCTAACAACGGATTCCACGATTTCGACAATTAAAACCCATATCCCTATTGAAGTTTATATATTTATTAATTTCGATTGCCTCTTTAACTAGTCTAGGCACGTAACGGCGTTCTATCGACAGTATTTGTGAATCGTGAAATTCGATCCAATGCTTAGGGCCCAACTCCAGTAAATGTTCAGCAATGGTCGACTTTTGTTTATCTATATATCGGGAGCTCATTTCCTCGGCTAATCACGGTAAGAACCCCGTCAAGAATCAAAGACTACAAAGATAGGGGCCGGCCAGTGTTCTATTCAAACTACTTTAGAGTTGATTAGTATGATTCGATTCGACCTACCTTTGAACATAATTTAAATGTTTATCGATTTTAATTGTATTCTTGGCCGAAAGAAACACGAGCAAACTTTTAAAGGGAAACCCGAATTACATTTGTTCATACAAATCTCATTACATTATATACATATCTATAACTTTAATAATTTTGATAGGTACTCAAAACCCGTTATCATACATAGCTATTTACCATATGCGCAAACAATATATGATTGATATATTGATTACCTACACTCAAAAAAAGCTCATAAATGACTTATTTAATAGCTAACTTTTATTGAATTAGTTTAATTATGAATTGTATAATAATACGTATGAAACAAACGAAATGTCTTTTTTGCCTTCTAAAATGGGTCGACACTCGTTAATTAGCAGTGTACCTTAATATAACTGCATTCAGTGCGCAGATTGTACGGTATTATCTTATTACCCAACCTGCAATGGCCGATGGTCATTTTCATTAATTGCTCAAGTCTAACTAATCTAGAGCGGCGCGTCCCTGACATTAAATCACGAGACATTGAATGCAGTTGCTAAAGTTAGATTGAAATTTCGTATGGTTATTATCAGATATAAATAATTTTTAACCTTAACCTTGATAGTGTATAAGGCTATCTCTCAATATATATTAAATACATACATACGAGGATATCTCAATTCTATGGATTGTAAAGCATTATAAGTTCATTTACACAATATTTAGGTATACATGTTTTGAATCCAAATTTAATATTATAATCTATACTAATATTATAAAGAAGAAAGATTTGATTGTTTGTTTGTATTGAATAGGCTCCGAAACTACTGGACCGATTTGAAAAATTCTTTTACCATTAGAAGCCGACATTATCCCTGATGAATATAGACTACTTTTTACCGCGGGAAAAGGGGAAACAGGACAACTGGTAGTAAGAATTATCCTTTCCGTACATTCCTTATTACTTAATAACGTAATTACTTCCTTTTTCACATAACTTCTAAACGGCCGGTTCGGATGGGGTTGAAATTTTATATGGGTATTTCGGTGGTTTTCTGGATGATTTAAAAATACAATTGGCCTCGGTAGGTGGCGCTGCTGTTGGTATGTCAACTATTAAACGGCTTGACCGATTGGTTTGAAATTTTGTATGTGTATTATCATGGTTTCACAGACACGAATGTATTATGCCATTAAAGAGGAAAGATTTGATTGTTTTTTTTTTTCTATAATTGAGGAGTTGCAGTAAGAAACTACGCCGATAACGAAATTAAGGGCAGGCGAAGCCGCTGACAGAAGCTTGTTATAAATAAAAAGGGAGTTTGTAATTCCTTTACGTCACAACAGAGCATCCAATTGGGCTGAAATTTGGCACAGGAAGAGTTGAAGAGACGAAGAAGGACAAACGCTATTTCTATCCCGGACAATTATCTCGCAAGAATAACAAAGTCAATCAGTTGCCATAGTAATCCCACGCCGATAACCGAAATTAACAGAATAATCATTAACATAACATAATAATAAAACAAAAAAGTAAATTACAATTCGTTTATGTATGCCGTTTTCAATGCAGATAAAATAGAAATTATTGTAATACTTTTTATGTCAACATGTGATATGTTTGTCTAGAGTGCTATTATGATTATTTTAAATATTTAGAACTCAGGGTTAAATAAGAAATTTTTAAATTTGGAAGTTAATTTATTCGCAAAGTATGCAACATTTTTAATCCTTCAGTTCTATGTGAAAAGCTGCTATAATTTTTTTTTTCAATTTTATTTAAAGCTGTAAACATATTAGACACCCTTCTGTAAAATGTCATCAGAATCGAAAGGAAGGTGACAATTATGAAGCTGTAAGTTAAGGACAAACAAAGATGGACAAGATGAAACTATAAGGGTTCCGTTTTCAGTGTGAAACCGTAAAGATAAAACTAGGCCCGTTACATACTTACGTGAATCATAGTAAGTACGCATTCTTCCAAAATTCCTTCCATCCAAGCAGAACCTTAGGCATAATTAGCAGGTACTAATATTAGGTAAAAAGAGAAGGGGCGACAGGATGACCCTTCTGAAGTCATGGTGGGTTCTGATAACGTAAGGCACACCGGGTTGTCATAAGTAAAGAATACGTATCAAATTAAGCTATTTATTAATTTCAGTTAAGACACATGAAACGATTGACATAAAAATAAGTAAATAACCGGCAAGTGCTCGTGAAATATGAAGAAATATCTTTGCGTACATACCTAAGTATATAAGAAGCATTTAAAAAAAAAATCCATTGTTTGTTTCCCTAATTTGTTCAAAAATTCATACTAGATTATGATCGATTCTAGGCTGCCATACAATACGACCATAAACACGATATTATACATCCTTTTATTCATATTAAAGTAAATGTGTTAAATCATATTAATAATATAAGGTATAGTTTTTTATATTTTACTTATAATTATTACATTAGGGTGAATCCGACATATTTTTATACAAAATACTAGGTGTAACACTTAGTATTTTTAACTATAAATATTTTGCTACTCAAAAAGTCTTACTATCCATATATTGCTATTTACAACAGTCAAACAGGTTCGAAAAAAAGTTTTAGTTTAACTGCTAAATCAAGTTTACGAGTTTAGCCCTGACACATGAACGGACTGACAGACAGCAAAGTGTCAGCAGAAAGGCTCTGATTTGTCCTTTGGGTACGTAACCCTAAAGAAAATAGTTTTACTGTGAAAATGAAACAGTTAATTATTTACATACATTTTCTATTTTTTATTTTCACTTTTTTATCTTCATTTTTTGTCTGGTACGTAACCCTAAAGAAAATAGTTTTACTGTGAAAATGAAACAGTTAATTATTTACATACATTTTCTATCTTTTATTTTCACTTTTTTATCTTCATTTTTTGTCTGGTACGTAACCCTAAAGAAAATAGTTTTACTGTGAAAATGAAACAGTTAATTATTTACATACATTTTCTATCTTTTATTTTCACTTTTTGTCTATGTGAATTTTTAAATAAAGAAAGATTTTGATTGTTTATGGTGGCAGTCCCCTATTTTGCCCTCTATGATTTTCGTAAATGGTCAATCTTAATTTTCAACTTCAAGGCCAAATACCAATTTTGTGCATTTAGCTTAAAAAATACTGCCGAGTGAGTATCGCCTGGTTTAATTTTCCACCAGTTTCGGAACGGAAGTTTGACAGTAATTTTTTACACTGACGAGTGATTTCCAACTGTATCTATGGAAGTGTAAATAATTCAACTTGACAGTTGGAGAATTACCCTGATCCGGGCTTCCCAAGACCACTTTTTTTTACCTTACACGTTGCGTTTTGGAACATAGGCTTAAACAATTTAAATACTAGAACATTACCTCAGCCGTTATTCGCCCTAATGCAGGGCAGGGCCCACTACGCTGGCTTAGTGCGGGTTGGCAAATGTTTTCGAGCTAGTGGTCACTCGACTTTTAGAGTTTTTTAAGTTTCCAAGTTGCCCCTAAAGCGTCTGAATTGGCTTAGCGACTGATGTCATTTGACAAGCACCTGTAACCGAAAGTTTATGTCCCCCAAGAAATACGGAGAAGCTCATGAGAATGTGCCACTAGGCGGTCACCTATATCATTCGTCATACTTAAGTTATAGTACATTGTTTACGTTGGTAAGGAAAAAATTACTAACGAGCTGCTATTTACTAGTTTGTTATTTACGTACCGCCCGTGTTACACACAATGTTTTTCATCGCATTTGCGAGCAAATAAATAAACTCACCAAAACACAATTAAATTGACAGGAATAGAAGTAGAGAAAACAAATCCACCGTCAGATGGTTGGTGGATGGTAGATATCTAGAGAATTTATGAATTAAAAATATATGGCTGAAGTTAAAATAGTCTCTCGTTAGTATTTTCTTCTTCCCATCTATCCTAAATACACAATGTACTGTTAGATATAGGCGTAGCCGACCGAAATAGATTTTTTGCGGTCCCAAACAACGATGGTAGTAATGGCTACGAAACCCTGCCTAAGCATGTCTCGACATGCTCTTGACCAGTTTTTCAAGTAGTCAGCAAAAAGTCCTGGTATTGAATAGTATTGTATGATAACTCTCTTTCTGTTTTGCATGAAAGGTGGAAGAAACAGGAGGGTAGCAGAAGCTTTTGTCAAGACAGGCCGTTCTATAAAGGAGCTAGAAGATGAAATGTTGAATGGACAAAAGCTGCAGGGACCCATAACAGCTGAAGAAGTAAACTATATGTTAGCCAACAAAAATATGGAAAATAAGTAAGTTTTATTCTCCGTTAATTGTATACAGGGTGGAAACGCTAAGTGATCTCACTCAATTACAAACCATACACGATATCGAAATACTGATTATTTATCCTGAAAGTGTTTCACGAGCTCTATCCAATGGTATCAATATTGGTTTATAAAATAAACTGGATTTATCCTAAAATATAATGTTTTCAGCTTTCATACATTTAGTATGGCGACATGGCACTCATCGCCCTAATACCTTAGCAAGTTTAAAATCTAAGAAACATAAATTATTTTCATAAATAATTTTTAATAGGCACGCAATCTACGAGCTTATAATTATTATTAAAAAACATTTCTTAACAGATTTTTTAATAAAATTCGAAGTGGCGTCCCATTTACTATCTCTCTATCAACGTTTCGTAGCATCGCTGCTGCTAGGGTTATCAACGCTATAGTTTGTTTTATATTAATTTGTAGTTCATCTAAGTTGTTGACTCCTGCACTGTAGATCAGTCTTTTAAGTAACCCCAACAGAAAAATCACACGGCGTAAGGTATGCATGCGATGAGTGCCATGTCGCCATACTAAATGTATGGAAGCTGAAAACATCAAATCTTCCGATAGATCCATTTTATTTCATAAACCATTTTTGATACCATTGGATAAAGGTCTTTCAGCATCAGTATTCAGTATTTCGATATCGTGTATGGTTTAGAAATAATCGAGTGAGATTACTTAGCGTTTCCACCCTGTATATTTATATATATGGTACTTTTATATAAAACTAGCAGTCCATCGCGACTTCGTCCTTGTTTATGTTACGGAACCATAAAAGTTTATGGTTTATCAGAGCAAAAACATAGCCTTTACCATCTGGAGTAATTTAGCTTTCTTACAGTGAAAGATTTTATTAAATCGGTCTAGTGGTTATAGAGATTATCCACTACATATAAACAAACTCACAAAATCCGATCTCTGTCTCTCTTCCTTTATAATATTAGTATAGATATATGGTATTTTTATACAAAATTCCTTTAGCCACTATACATACACGAATATAGTTGCGAATGCCTTCGGTTGCGCTCTTTCTCACTCTCAATTAATCGTTTGTAGGTATTACTTTTCGTTTGTACAACACAAACTTCGGACCCTATTTTTACCCTTTTAGAGGGTCTACAGTACAGAGAATCTTTTGGGGTAATGACTTATTTCGGTGCCCACCTATTTGTTTTTCAGGTGTTCTGTTCCCTTTTTCCATTTTTACGGTTTGGTTGCATTGATTTTTAAATATCTGAAATTTGTTCAATTTTCAGTATGAAAACGGATTATTTATATGTATGTGTAGTTAACATGTGAAGAAAAATACAGCATTTTACCTCCTCCTTACGTCGTATAATTGCAGTCTGTTGTTCCTTCCTTGCACAGTCCAAGGCCATGGAGAGCCACATTTGTTTACGCGATAATAGTCTTATTTGTTCAAAGATGTTATTCTGAGTTACGTTTATTCAAGTAACATATTGTGTAACAACTTGCAATCAGACACGGTCTTGTTTATAAATGAAGTTTTTTCAATCATTTGTATTAAAAACTAGAATTCTGTATAACTTTTGAAGTATAAAATTTAACAGAAAACTGACAGAGATTTATTACTTGAACATGTCTTCAAAATTTTGTGGTGTTTTATCAGGAAGTGTCAAAAATAAGTGAAAAATTCGTTTGTATGAAGCACGCTAAAAGGCGCTCCGAATCGTATATATAATATCTAAGTGTTTTTTTTTCTTCTATTTTTAAAAATATTTTTAGGGCTGTGTAATGTTGTTATGTTGTCCTGATATATTAAAAACAAAACAAACCCAAAAATGTTTAAATAGACAATAGATTACTTTAACAAAAATAAGCGTCAACCATGTCGTGTATATATATGTAATTACGCGGGAAATTTTTTTTCTGTTTGGTTAAAATGGTTTGATGGTCTTAAGTATTAAAAGTACTTTGTGAATTAAACATTTGTTGGCATTTATCCACACTTGACTTTGTATAAAGGTCAATAGAACTATAACATTGTTGTAATAAAATACAATCTGGTTTGTACCCAAAGTCCAGAAATAGATTGCGTCCGAGTGTATTTCGTATCAAATAGAAATAATAAACTCTTTAACTGCTGTTATTTGTTGGAATTTTTAGAAAAATCTATTTTACTTTTATCCAGATATTTTATAAAAATAGTTCTGTTTTTTTTTAAATTTAGAATGTTCAGTTTCTACAGTCGATAAAGTGAAGTTTGTCTTTTGTGCGCATCATCGCAAAAGAACTACTGAACAGATTTTGATGCAATTTTTCGATAACTTGGTGACTGCGATGGATTTTTTTGTTATACACTATAAGGAACCTAATCGTCACGGGAAAGTTAATGCACAATAATTGGCATTTAATTCATTAATGATTTGATAAGATTGTAAAGGTAACTTTGTAACCTATTTCAGATTTCCTCTATTCACCGCCGTGTTCCGCATTTGTCGAGGGGAACTGAAACCGAATGACTTCATCGACTGCATTCGCAGTCACCCAGAACATGTGTAAGGCCATTTTGTTTCGCTTCTCTTCCTCCTTGGCTTGCTAACTAGTACATATATCGTAGCATAGAGTTAATTTATCAATTGACATGCCATTTACCATGTAAATAACATTGTATGTATATTTTGCAGGGTGCTAGCTATTAGTTCTAATGCATATTGAATTACATATACCTAATTATACGTACAAATTATTTTATATACATAACTCTATGAATGTTATAGACATTGGATGTAACACAAACAATAAGTAATCTTTTAAGCGCTGCTATATTTGACGGTACTTTCGTAATTGAAAAAAATCAATATAGCTTAAAATTTGACGAATACATGATTTACAGCCGTTTTCAAAAATCTATCTAATATCCAAGATAATCATCATCAAATCATTTGACATTTGGATTTTAACATGTGTGTATTGTGTATACAAAAATGTTACAATTTAAATGTAAAAAGGCCAATCTAAGAATAAATAGTTTTGTAGCTTAACTATGCAAGTATGTTTGTGACTTATTTGTGAATATTTAATGTGTTTTAAACTTACATATTTCTTTCAATGTAATATTAGTTTGTACCTTATCGTTTTTCGTTACGTGAATTGAACCAAATAAGTCGTTTTCTTTCATATGTGATTCGTAGAATTTGGAACTCACAAAACTGTAGTGAGAAAATTAAAACTCCGTGATGAGTTAAGAGGCTATAATTATTCTTGAAACAAAATAAGATTAATTTGAAATATTTAAACCTAAGAGCAAAAAATAGTTAAGTACAAAAATAATAAAAAAAACACAAAAATCTTTTGTTTTGCCTAGGTTTTAGTGTTTTTCATAATATAAATACCTATTTATAATTCTACGTTGTACTTTATCCTTAAACTTTTTTAAATATTTAAAATTAAAAAAAAAAAAAAACAAATTTAAGGTCAATTTTTTTAGAAAAATAGTAAAGGATAGTCTTTGAATCCTTTTCCATTATATGAGCCGGGAAATATACAAACTTGTAGGCGTATTAGCGTACACTTGTTGATATATTGTATATTATATGAGTCATCATATAAGTAGTTATTGGTATAATTTACACCTGTTGTTAACGTATAGTAATAATGAATAGATTGTAGTGGTTTTATCTCTTTTATGAGCCGTGTTATCTGGTTGGAGGCTAACGATAGACTAAATGAAATATTGAAGTGTTGTCGGTCAGATAACATTTTAATAATGTTGCCAGGTGCAATGTAGGCATTAGGTAAGTACAAAAAATATTTATCAAATATTAAAATATATTTAATTTCATTTGCCGAAACTCTGAAGAGTTTTTAAATAAAATCAGAAATAAATTAAATATGAATGATTTTATATATAGTTTTACACAACAGAATCTGTAATATTATTTACATAATTATGTATGTATTATTGCTATATTTTATACATAGATAAATGAATGTAAATTTATTTAATTTTGCAGATTTGCTCCCAAGAACATTAGTATTTACTAAAAACATAAAAAAATGTTGAAATACTAACTTTTTGTGCCATTGTTTACATGTATTTGTTATAATTTTGTTTTGTTATTGTTTTATATGCATGTTGTGTACTTATAAAGTTGTTTATTATGAGATTTTTTATTCGTGTTGCTCTTTTATCATGCTTATAACATCTTTTGTGAATAAATATTTCAATTTTCTGGGTACGGCTGTGTTTATCTTGACTTCCTTCAACCTATCACGTCATCAGTACAGGCCTATTCATGGTTATACAAGCTCTTTAAGGTCACCTGATCAGATTTTTCCACATAAACCTCAGTAGGTCAATTGAATATATATAATTATAAACATTTCTTTACTCAAAATGCGTGTTTATCATTGTTGCTTATCGCTATTAACCAAATGCCGGTGAATTATCTAATGACCACAATTAAAAAAAAAACTGGTATATTAATTGATTTGATAAAAAAAAAAAGTAATTTAATAATTTTCTGCCATCTTATCAATGAATATGCTTTTTGCGTCTTTGGAAAATAGCGATATATACCTATTAATACCGCGTTTTGAGTATCAAAATGTTTATACCTAGTTATATATATATATGTATTAAAAAAAGGGATCGTTCTAACCTTAATAATGAAATCTTAATACATAATATATATTGTACCTCATTATTCTCTGTCTTACTTTAATAAGTGTGAGAAAAAGTGATTTGTGCGCTTGTTTCAAAATTATTTTTAACCACTTATAGTCAATTCAAAACTTGTAAATATCGAAACTGCGTAGATATAAATGTATTAATTTACTAATAAACCAGTCATCAATAAAATTGTAATCATCAAAATTGAACTGTTTACATTGTCTACAAAATTAACAAATGTTTGTACTTTTAAGATAATAACTAATTATAAACAAATACACTATACTTCATGCGTCTTCGAGGGCGTGGTTAGATTCCAAAGTCCTCCGTGCATATTATCTCAATGGCTTAAATAATTTGTGATATACCTTCTATCTCATTTACGTTTTCGATTACAGTTTTAAAAAATTACTCAAAATACGTGCGTTACTGTGCGTTTGCACCAAGAAAAATACAGAAGTGCTAAACGTTTGTGAACTGTGGTTTCTCCCGAACACGGCGATAGGGGAGCCTAACATAAAAAAATTCTAACACTAATACCTATGGCCTCCGGTCTTGTATGCATCCATATGCTTTGCCGCAATATTGACGTTCGTAATGTCTGTGACCACGCCTTCGAGGATAAGTGTCGTGATAGTTATTCGCAAATTGTGTTTTTAATGCCTTTAAAACATTTGTACTTGTCTGTCTATTCGGTATCTAAGTAATTGGCTATAAAATAAAATTACAAATGTACAAAATAATTTGATTTTCTCTATAAAACATGTTTACTTTTGGTGATTTTATTTTTAGATTTATACCTATTTCTTTCTGTATATATAGAAGACTTTTATCTAATACTATCATTAATAACATATACGCTTTAGTAGCTTTGTAGATTTTTTTCAACTAGCTGCATGCATGTTCATTTATTAAGGTAGTAATATTTTTTTTGGATAATATTCTAGGACGCAGCCGCCGCCCAAATGCTCACTGTGACCTGAATGAAGTTCATCAGTTTTATGTCAATATATGTTTATATGCACCTTGCATTTATCATAATTTTACATTGAACGTTTTCCAACTATGCGACATTGTGTCTATATTAAAGTAACATTAATTAATTAAAGGAAATGTTGGAACTTATTGATTTGTTGATTGACCATTAAACTGGCAATTGCCAACAGTTTTCATGACTTTCAGATGTCATGGGTTTATTTACACTTGCAAATTATAAATGTATCTATACAATAATAATAATAATAGTATAGTAATAATAAGTACTTTATTGCACAGTAAACAAAAAAAAAACCTAAAAATTAAAAAAAATCATAAAATACAAGTGCAAAGGGCGGTCTTGTCGTTTAAAAGTGAGCTCTTTCAGACAACTGCAGGGTAAAGGAGTTTACTAAAAAAAAGTACCTGTGCACTATATACAATAATTTATAATATTCAAAAATAAAAATAAGTAAATACTTACCAATACATTCAAATAGAATAATTAGACTAAACTCATTACATATATAATCAAAACAAACTAAGTACCTACATATTTGTGTGAATAAACTCTAAAGCGGCGGCAACGCGAAAATGTGGTTACAAAATGTACTGCACTTTTCATAGTAGCAAATTTAAATGCAAACTTTATGCCATCTAGCCATTTACTTTCGAATATAGAATGGATCAAATTAAAAACACTTGAAAAATAACTTGTGTTTATACTTATTTGTTAATTTTGACCCAATCGAATAAGGTTGGAAAGTAAACTAACAGCTGTCACAAAATTTACATCGAAGTGATCGCAGATTTTCAAACGACTTGATTAAAATAATTATGGTTGCGGATTTAATATAAAACGTATCTCCTAATTCTGTGAAGGTGGAACTTAAATTGCTATGACGTTTTTACTTCGCTAACGAATTATTTAATCCTAAATAACAGCCTTCAATTCATTTCATTTAGATTTTCGGTTTTAGACAGCTTCCTACGACATATGCCATATAATTAATAGGAACTATAAAGAGGTACTTATTTAAAAAAACTATATTAAATACATGCATTAATTGATTAGTTTGTTGTTTATGGCCTGAGACTAATTTTTGTCAATAGTTTTATGTGTAGTTGGAAATCGTTTGTCATCAACTAGCACCTTTTTTGTTTTTTTATGTGGCACCAGCTTTCTGTTTCATTTTACAAGACAAACACATTGAAATGAGTAAATTTTAACATATATTGTCAACGAAATCTTGTAGAATAATAAAGATAGGGTAGCTTTAGTCATTAAAATTAAGTCTAATTTGGAGAAGGTCAAATAGATAGTTATAAATCGGAGATTCGGTATAAAATTACATAGAAAATAGTGTTTAATTATATGCATCAGAAAAAGATCTTATGTTTATGTGTTAGACACAAAAGTGCCATAGATATCTATTCACTATTTACTGTGTAAAAGGAAAACATGTTGGCGTTTCACTTAAGTATATAAATTAGCTCTAAAGCCTTAAATTAGAATTAGAACTAATAAGAACGCAATTTGCATTATGAAATTGTTTTTTATACAGCTGTCAAATGCAATCATTTGTTAGGAAAAAATTATAGATTTGGGTAGGTGCCTAATTTTATTTGGACAGATAAAACGGGTTGATTATAAAGTAACAAAATAATTTATAGAATGTTAAATGAATATGATGAATTTAAATGAATTTATTGCAATTTTAGTCGAGCTTTCGTTATCTCCAACTTATGATAAGGTTTTATTTTAACAAAATAATCGACCGTTTCCAAATCGACTGCCTTAGTGTAATTGTAGGTATATTAAGAGGATACGCATCGCAGCGTGTTTCATACAAACGAATTTCCTACATATTTGGACATATACTGATCAAATACGGTGAAATTTTGTACGCATGATCTCAAGCCGAATATCTATGTCTGTGGTTGTCCAAAATCCTTAAAAAAGTTTTTATTAACTTTAAATCTTAATCGAGATAATTCGATGAAAAACTAGAATCCTACATAGCTTTAAAAGTCTATAATTTAATAGAAAACTGGCAGACTGCAGACCTAGATATTTATTTCTAGAGCACGTCTTCAACATTTCGTGGTGTTTGATTTGTAAGTGTCAAAAATAAATGGGAAATTCGTTTGGAAGCGCGCTGTGACACGCCGCGAATAGTATTCTCTTAAAAAATCTGTACAATGTGTTCTTGTCAATTTTGGTGTTCAATTTATCTAGTTTCTGAGATAAGTTATACCTAAATGTGTGTATGCAGTGTTTTTTGGCAATTCTCTGTCATGTTACTAAGAGTCCTAGCTTAAGTAATTGCTGAAATGTGTCATTCATTTAAGTGTCCGCTATCCTAGTAAACCGGTGTTTATTTGTCTTCGTACTGTATAAGTAAAGTCTTGCTTACACTTATAAAGCACTCGACTTTCACTGTGTAACGCTTAATCAATTGGCAAACAGCAACAGAGAATCTTAGCGCAGCAATGATAAACAATCTCTTTTGTTTAATAGATGGTGCTGCGTCGTTACCAGCCATAAGCTATTTAAACTCGGTATTATTACTGATACATGGTCTTTAGGTGCGTACAGATTATTTGAAAAACAACATGCAAAGTACTCCCGGCAGTCCTCAGTGCGTACGCGGGCAGTAGGTAGGTGCTTCGCAGCGCGGTCAAACTGCGCGCACGCAAAGCGTTCGTCAAAACCGACAATCGATGGGATCCAACGCGCGCGTTGTGAATGCACGTAGCGTAACGCGCAGTTGTTTTTAATGCGTTCCGAACACATTAAAATCTATGGGAAATGTTGCACTGCATGTTTTGTTGCAAATAATCTGTACGCACATTTATATGCTCGGTACATTTAGACTTGTTTGCTGGGATAGGAGATTTTGACGCAGTTTGATATCAGTTCACCCTAGTCTTAACTATAGGAATATATGTATGTAATTACATATTACAGTAGAAACTCGATTAACCGGACTAATTGTTGTTAGGCATTCGGATAATCGAAAATCCGGATAATAGAATGTATGAAGAAAAAGGGGGTTTTGTGCATGTAGTACCTACATAATGTTGTGTTTATTAAAAACAACAAATACATATCAACGAAAATCAATGTTTTTTAAGAAATTATTAAGAGTTACATTTTCCAACATAGGTACCATGTTATTTATGTATGTACATATTTTATTTTCATTTATCCTTGCCTTAATTCGACTTGTAAGTACGTACATATCGCGGTCGCGGTTGGTAGTCCGGATAATCGCGAATCCGTATAACTAAGGGTCGGATAGTCAAGTTGCTACTGTACATTTAATTGGTACGTAATGTATAAACACAGCCCAAACACTCTTTTATTCAGTCGGCCATTGAAGGCGTCTAGTCAGAGCAATGGGAAGGTAAAGTGCGCGGCGAGTCGGGGGGCGAGCGCACTCGACTAGCCTATGTCGTCACATATGACACATATGGCCATACATTTTATCGCGGTGGCATGTCTTTCTAGATGTTGTCGAATTGATAAAAAGATGACTGACCGTATGAATGTTTCGGTTGTGGTATAGGTTTGTTTTTTGATTAAATGCATATCTAATTTGTCAACATTAAATCGAATAAAGCCAAGTCATGGGCTTTGTAAATGCGTGTTTCATTTTTACATTCCACATAATCGCGATTTTGATAATCGTCGCGCGTTCAGATGGTATGGATCCTTGGCAAAATATAAAATATGTTTCATGTTTGCGATTTATTGCGCATGCGTCAATTCCAAAAGATCGCATCGCATTCTGAACGTGCGCGTATTATAACGTAACTCATAATGTACCAACCTAATGAACATTTCCATTAAAGTCCGTATTAGAGATAAATAGACATAGCAGTGTTCATAAATCAATCGAGAAAAAAAACAGAAGCCTTAGATAAAATTCGATAGAAAATCTGCTGATAGTCGTTATCAATAATAATTTATGGCAATATTGTTTATCGATTAATTACTTGGAGTTTGTTTTTAGGTACTTAATACCTAGGTATTGTTTTTTTCAGGCGTCGGATAGTTAGAAAATCGCATTGCTGTATTTGTTAAAATTGAGGTAAGAATAAAATATACAGGCTTCTGTTTTTATATTGGCCATTGCGATTCTCTTGCCTGTGATTGTACGCTATTAACTTTCATTCTTAAACTCTTCTGCTTATGTCCGTCTTTTAGGTTTAATAATAAGAAGGTAAGTCACTACTGCGAAATCCAGTCGAGAAAAATGTTACTTAGCTATTTTTCCAAAAACTCAATTATGTAAAACAGCTGGTAAGTACTAGGTATATATAGTTTCAATTATAGGAGTGGGATTCCTACCGCAACTCTCTGATTAGGTAAACCTAGTAAAAAGGTTGGCTAAAGCAACTATATGATCTTGGTTATAGTAATTTGGGTGGGAACTTTACAATCTTCCGACAATTCCTCAAACGCAGTCTCACCTGATTCCAAATAACGTAAAGCTTGTAGTTTGGATACCAGACAACGGATACAAATACACATACCTATAAATGTATGTATATATACTTTTTCGTAAATACATACATATTGTATATAATATAGGCAATACTCAAGTCTAAACACAAATGTTAATCAGATAAATGTTTACTCTTTGCGGACATCGAGCCCAAGCTCTTCGATTCAGCAGGCAGGTCATTACCCACTGAGCCACAGCACAGTCATAATTAAGGGTATAAGCTATACATTCCAAATCTCGGATAAATCGGTTAAGGCTAGGGTATAGGCTAGACCGCGAAAATACGCAGTTTTGTGCAAATTTTGTGGCTAAACTATAGCATCTAAAGCATTGAAAAAAATATATGTTATAAAACTTGCTTTTGTCTAGTGCATTACCTTACTGAATGATTTTCATTTATTGTATTTAATGAAATAAAAAATCTGGAAGTGACCGTTGTTTCGACACTTGTGCAAATTTTTAAAGCGTGTTTTGCATTTGCTTGTAATGAAAGTTGGTTAAATAATTAGAATAGCTTGTTATCTAGTGCATAGACTCTAAGTTGTACCGAAAAGTCAAAAAATGTGACTACAAAATGGTAATAACGTTAAATTTCATACAAAAAATCTAAAGTTTCAAGGCGTCATTACGGTATATAAATTACTTAAGAAGTATATAACACATATATCCAATAGTAATGTATATGACATTATCTAGTGATTTATAGTACATTTACATACACAACGTTAGAATTATAGAAATTAGCTTTCTGGCCTATATCGCCCTCTTAAGTCATTGTGGCCTATAGGAGTAACGAATATACTACCTCCTAACCCAATTACATTATTAGAAAACCGGATGGTCTACGTGCAATGAAATGTGTTTTAAGGTACTATTTTTTTTAATATTTCGCGTAAGTGTTGGAACAATATCTAAAAATATTCGGATTTACAACGCTACAGCTTTTTAGATTGAGAAGGTCACAATATTTTTTATTTGTTCCATACACATTATAACAAAAAATTCGCTACTTAAAATGCGTTATGATCGTATGCTAAGACTGTGTCCAGTCGTGGCGGATTCGCCGCGATTATACACGGGCGTTGTCTGGACGCAACATGCCGCACTAGTATCTATTAGCGTTGAAGTCGCGGCGGGACCGTCTAAGATCTAAGATTTACCATAAGCGCAAAAAGCATTATATTTAAGCTTGCTTTATTTCCCTTACGTTTTCGACATTAATCATAGTAATTTCACACTTGAATGTAAAAGCAAATAGCAGCTAAGTTTCGACAGCTTCGGATGCTTTGTGACATTACAAAATGTAGCTGTAGTGTAGATATTTTTTCATTAATCTACATAAGGTAAGTGATTTTTTCGTTCAATCTCAGTAGATTTTTTTTTTTTTTTTTTTTTTTTTTTTTTTTTTTATACCACTAAGGTGGCAAACAAGCTTACGGCCCGCCTGATGGTAAGCGGTCACCGTAGCCTATGGACGCTTGCAACACCAGGGGTATCACTTGCGCGTTGCCGACCCTTCAGAAATCTAATAACTTCTTTCTTGAAGAACTCCATACTGTAGTCCTTGCAGAAAACCTTGGCAGGGAGCTCATTCCACAACTTAAGCGTTCGCGGGAGGAAGTTTCTCTGAAACCGCACTGTACGCGACCATTTAGGTTCTAAAGTGTGAGAATGAATTCCCTGCCGATGGCGAGCGGTGCGATGGTAGAAAGTAGCCGTGGGCATCATTTCGAACAATTCCTCAGAACACAACCCATTGTACAAGCGGTAGAACACACACAGTGAGGCAAAGTCTCTCCTCAGACTTAAGGGCTCGATACCGCAAGTGAGTTTGGGATCGTCGACAATTCTCACAGCCCGTCGTTGAACCGAGTCAAAAGGGTCAAGCTGGTATCCGGGTGCACCTGCCCAGAGATGGCAGCAGTACTCCATATGGGGCCGAACTTGCGACTTGTAAAGTAACAACCTTTGCCCCGACGTGAAGCACTGCTTCGCTCTGTTGAGTACACCGAGTTTTTTGGACGCCAGCTTTACCTTATCTTGTAAATGATCTCTGAACTGAACATCGCTGGAGATGTCGACACCAAGGATCCCAATGCTCTTGGAGATGGAGAGGGGAGTGTTCTGGAATTGTGGGACCACAGTGAATGGAGTTTTCTTAGCGGTGAACGCGCACACTTGTGTCTTTGTAGGGTTGAATCGGACCAAGTTTACCCGTCCCCAGTCAGAGACCTGGGACAGTGTGGTCTCGATTTGAGACACAAGTTCTCCGCGGTTTTCCTCCACAACGGAACGAGGGATGTTTGCACGACCCGTGTAAAAAGTGTCTCCAGTACTGTCATCTGCATAGCAATGTATGTTGTTGATGTCCAACATGTCATTGATATGCAGTAGAAACAGCGTAGGAGACAGCACAGAGCCTTGCGGGACACCAGCATTAATGTCCATGCTATCAGAGCAACTACCGTCAACTACAGTTCGTATGCGTCTGCCGGACAAAAAGCTAGCCACCCATTTGCACAAACCCTCGGGCACTCCGTAAGATGGCAACTTCGATAGAAGACCGCGGTGCCAGACCCGATCGAACGCCTTCGCTATGTCCAGGCTACATGCCAATGCCTCCCCCTGACTCTCAATGGCTAGTGCCCATCGGTGTGTGAGATACACTAGAAGGTCACCAGTCGAGCGACCGTGGCGAAAGCCATATTGACGGTCACTGACCAGATCGTGTACTTCTAGGTATCTTAGAAGCTGTGTGTTGATCACACGCTCCATCACCTTAGAGAGGAGAGAGGTAATAGCGATAGGCCTGTAATTCGATGGATCTGATCTATCGCCCTTTTTGGGCACCGGGTGCACATTCGCAGTCTTCCATGTAGACGGAAATTGCCTAGTGTGGTAGGAAAGCGCGAAGAGGCGCGTGAGTACAGGACATAACTCAGGAGCACACTGCTTAAGCACCACTGCTGGTATACCGTCTGGCCCACTCGACTTATGAACGTCTAGAGAAAGCAACGCCCGCCTGACCTCCCGCTGCGTTATGGAGATTTCCGGCATGGACTTACCGCACCACGGTATAGTAGGTGGTACAGCGCCTTCATCGTTCATATTCGAGTTCGAGGCAAAGAGACTGCCCAGTAGATCGGCTTTCTCTTTAGCACTATGGATTCGTTTGTAAGTGAATTAAAAAATGAAACTTTTAAACACTATTACCTTTTGATACTGAACTTTTTGGTATGTAAAGATTGAAATCCAGTAGAAATTTTATTTAAGATCGAACTACTTCGCTTCCCTAATTCCCATTTTTTTTTGCCCGCGGCTACTCACTTGGCTTATTGCAGTAGGATTTCTTAGGGATCTTTCGGTCGGGTAAAAGTCCTATATATTTTGTGTTGGGTGGGACAGACCGGGCTGTGGTAGGGCAGATCTGGTAAAAAATATTATTTTCATATAGCAAAAATGTACCTACTGCTTCTCTAGATTATAGGCACTTTGGTTAGTCAAGGTGTGCTGCATTAAGGAACCAGGAACATTTAGGGTGCCCCAACCTTAATGCCCGCAAAACTGTTCCATTCCCTGTGCCAAAAATCAGATTAACCCATTGCTTCGTCGCAACGTGAAGAAATAGTGCCTCGCAATTTTAGCCTCTGAAAAACATATTTACGTGGGAATCTCAAATCAGGGTGCAATGCATAACTAACAGACTAGCATTTATAAAAATACCTACCTATACCTATAAATAAGTAATGATATTCAAGTTTTCAAATCTAAAAGTGCCTAAAACCATACTAATTGTATCCTTCTCTTGACTATATTTATTTTATTTATCGTATATTTAATGTTTATATTTTATTTCATTTACAGGGTTAAAGTCAACGCGAACTAAAATAGGAATTAAGTGGAATTATATATGTATTAGTATTTAATGTAAATTAAGTATAGTTATTTGTAAATTTCTAGATTTTTGTCTTAGATATTATCATTATGCCAAAGGATTAGTTTTAGAATTAAAAATTAACACTTTTTGTACGTAGTGATGTATGTTTGTTTAGTGTGAGCATATCTATTTTATATGTAAAAATTTTTGAATTGAAATACTTATGTCACTTTTAAGTTAAGAATTACATTTTATTAACAAGTTATGTACGAGAATAATATTCTTTGTGTCTTAATACAAATAAATAAATAATTAATAAATTTTCAGATAGATATATCATCACACAGCGTAATCTTAAAACATAAAAAAGCAGCTTTTAGTAATCAAAACTCTTAGTCATTAGTATTCTACAAACAATACAAAAATTCTAAAATCACCTCCTAACGAGTTTTTTTTCATATTTGGAATTTTTTTAAAACTATACGATGAGAAAATTAAGAGTATCTAATGGCGGAGCTAGTTGGCATTCATAGTTAAGTACAACGCAACTGATACAAATACTGTTTTTCGGGTTTAGGGTTCCGTTCCTTTAACCCTTTTAGGATCACTTTTTTGTTCGTCTGTCTGTCATGAGCCCTTTCTCAGGAACGCGTGAAGGTAGGTATCAAGTTTAAAATATTATCAAATCTTAAAATCTACGGTCACTTAACGTTGTAAAATAATCAAATCTTAAAATCTACGGTCACTTAACGTTGTAAAATAATCAAATCTTAAAATCTACGGTCACTTAACGTTGTAAAATAATCAAATCTTAAAATCTACGGTCACTTAACGTTGTAAAATAATCAAGCTTCTAGGTCAATGCAATAAAAAATATGCCCAAAATACGGTCATTTTTGTCGCATATTGTGACACAAATAGATCAAAACCTATGACGTACTTCCCGTGAACCTAGATTCATAAAATTTTGCAAGAAGCAAGATGTTAGGTACATCACAAAAAAAAATCCAAAAACTGTTCATAATCTGTGAGACTTAATCTCTTGATGGAAGGACTATCTTGGTATCATAATTTTGTATGGAACTCTCGGTGCGAGAGCCAGATTCGCACTTGGCCGGTTTTTTAATTGTTGTTATTACATACTTATATATTATACACTAAGATATACATAAATGGTCATTAGAATGTAAGAATATTTTGCAATATAAAAGACAGGGGTTGTTGTAAAGTAATTTAATTTTTAACATACTACATAATTCCGTTCTTCTACTGGCACATTCTTAATATAGCCATTATAAAAGTCTACAGCTGAAATTTTTCTCTTTCCTATAATTCTAAGTGATTTGAAATAAATATATTTTTTGTCTTTACAAAGTATTCTTATTGCGTGTCTTTCCTTACAATATTCAAGTGTTCCTGGTGATTTATTAACGTGTTCAACTTCTGATATATCTTCAATGAATGCATCAAATAATTTCATCTGCTTGTCTCTGAACTTCGTTGTCAGTGCGTACAGACCATATATTGCACGATACAAATTGTAAACTTGTACCGATGACATTTCTGACCATCTAACTTCACTTATAGTTCGGCGAATTTTATTTGCTGAAACACAATAAGGATTTGTTTTAGCGCATTAAATTTGGTTTAGAAGCTCTTGATCCGGTTAAGTTCGTCTATCGGTAACGATAGGTATGTGAAGTACAGCAACAAGGATCATTGTCAGACATTTGATGGGTGGATGGATTCGATTCGATTAGAAGCCCCTGTAGGCAAGACATAGAATGGCTGAGGCATGACATTCAATTTATGTAACGTTAAGTAATGCAACATCGGGCGTGGTCAGACATTGGATGGGTGGGTGTGCGTTCTAGTAGCCCCTGTAGGAAGGAGATAGAACGGCTGCAACATGATATTTAAATTTATGTTTCGTTTTCTGTGCATGCGTATCTAGACTGGACGGCGCCGGCGTCCCGGGGCATATCTAAATAGTCATATTTGTTTCAATTATACTGCGTCCAAAAGGCAATTAATAATATTATTTTTTTGTGACAATAACAATATATATTTCTGGACATTACACACGTGGATGGATGGATACCAGATAACGGTTACAAATACTTAGTTTTTTTAACATGTTATAGGTACGTAGAATTGACGATATTTCATTTTTGCATTACACAAGATGCTTTTAACCGACTTCAAAAAAGAAGGAGGTTCTCAATTCGGATGTTTGTTTTTTTTAAATGCAGACAGATTTGCAAAATTCTTTTTTTATTTCAAAGGGTATACTTTCGAGGTGGTCCCATATAAATTTAGTGATAGGTATGTTTAAGTTTTAACTTAAACTTTTGGTCAAAAAAATAATTGGTGTTAATTTGAAACTGGTGAAACGCCTTTTATATTGATGATTGTATAAAATTTTGTTACGAGTACCGATGTTTTTAGTGTACGTGGAAAAAAAGCAATTTGTCTCTCAAAAGTAAAAAATAAAAACTTAACTTAGTACCAAAAAAGAACCGGCTTCAAAAAGATGCACCTAAAAGGTAAAAATAATTACTTATTTCCAAAAATCTGATCTAAATAACAGTTTTGGTGTCTATGTACCTAATAGTTTATAACACACTTCACTTTTACGACACCCCCTTGTGAGCTAAAGCATAAGGAATAAGGATAAGTTTGTAGTTCCAATATATCGTCTTCAAAAGGTACATAGCTCTTTTGCAATACACAGTATATTTTTCTACAATAAAATTCCAGAACATTTGGTTAACTTACCCTCAAATATATTTAAAATATATGTCAAAGATAGTTGAATGAAAAAAGCTATTACAAAGTTAATGAATAGATAAATGATAAAAATGCTTGGAAATTTAATTGATTTGTATTTGTATTGGGGCATTTGCAATATTTTTAATTTAAAACCATTGTATGTTATGTTATTACCTAGTGTAAGGCTATATTGTATTTTTATATGAAGTTGAAAAAATATAAAAGATTAACTGCTGAGTTTCTTGCCGGTTCTTCTCGGTAGTAAATCATTCCGAACCGATGTTAATTTTTTGCAATTTTTTTTTATTTTATAATTAAACTGACGATTTAAAAGTCTTGTTTAAAAGTGTATTTGAATAAGATTGAGTTTGAGTATAGGTAACAGGGTCTCATGCAGTATGGCCACTCTCCGGTGCTCTCTTATGTCGATCTCAACTCTCCTCATTACGATCCTGTCTCCACTCAAACACGCGCATATACACACGTACTTTATGTTTGTAGTGTTTAGTGTTTACGAAAAATGCGATTTTTGTATTAAGTATTCAAGGTTTAGTATTTACCGTAAGTAACGCCCTCTAAGCTTTGAGGTTGTAGGTTATCTAAACTATGAGGAAGTTTGCGCATACAGTCTACTAACATTTGTGCTCCAATTTCGGACAACTGTTCTGTTAGTTCTGGTAATTTTATATTTTTGGATACGGATACTTGCTGTTGACTTACTATTGCACCTGAAAAAAATACGAATAGTTCAGAAAAAAATGTGAATAATACAGATCTACTTAAGCAACTAACAAGTTGTTTTTCTCCACAAGTAGAAATGAGTCATGTGATATAGTGCTCAATAATGGTGTATGTAATATACTGTGGTATTTTACCTTTTTACACCTTTATTGAGTTAAGGCAGATTACTACTTATAGAAGAGCGACAAAAAGTGATCCAGATTCAGTAGATTTTTGGCCAATTGGTAATTTAATGGCGAAAATCTAAAAATATGTGTTTTTGGGAAGGTACTCTTAGGGGAATATAAATTCAAATTCAATATATTTTATTCAGTTTAGGCTACAATAATTGAGCACTTATGAATGTCACTACGCCATCGGTTTGTAAGTCTATAGGGCGGGAGACCTTGTACTGAGAAGAACCGGCAAGAAACTCAGCAAGGGCATTTCTTTTCTCCCTTTCTCTTACAGCGTCCAATTAAAATATTGGAAAATGCCCTCCCTATTATAAAAGGACACTTTCCATTACAAACATAAAAAACGTGAAATATAAAGCACAAGCACAACATAAAAAAGTATCTAATTGCAATATATAAAAAAAGACAGTTTATGTATTCATCACTAAGAAACAATCAATGTCTTACAGTATTGATAAACAAAACAATAAAGTAAGACTAAATACTAAGAATACAAAAAGTTTGCAAGAGCAGACCAGCCTCCACAGGCGGCACCCGTTCACAGGTATGACACATGAATCAGCCATCGCCTCACTCAACCATGTTTTAGGGTTGGTGCAAGTAGTGTGACTTAATTGATAACTGTCTGTGGTGTTTCTTTGTAGTTAACACAGTTTATAGTCATTTAAAAGAACATACCTACATCAAACACATCTGCTTTTATCTTCATAAGTGTTACTCCTGTAACTGTATCACCATGGAGCAATGTGTGAATGATAGGAGCGGCGCCACGCCATCTAGGTAGCAGGCTGGGATGTACGTTTACCATCCCCCTGTAAATAATGATTTTTTATTCATATTTACAAAAACGAAAATATTATTGGAGCCTGTTTCAGTTCAGTACCCAATACGGGTAATTTAGGCATAATTTTCCATGAAATGGGATCATCACCAGTCATCCTGATAGCTAGGCATGGGTACTACCTGTTATACTTTATGCTTGCTAGCTAGCTGTGCTGTGCTGTTTCAGTTTTATTATTCAAACAATTCCTATGGGAAATCTGCATAAGAACAAAATTATTCCAAGCTGTAGTGAAACAACGTCAGGTGGGTCAGGTAGAATGTAATAAAATGGTAAGTTAAAAGTTTTTCAGGATGGAAATTTTTTTACGTAAAAATGGGGTTCTTCAAGACAGGTGTGATTTGATTTTTAAAAGGGTCACCAACTAGCGAGGAATACCTCTGGTTTTGCAAGGGTCGATAGGCTACAGTGTTTACTATCTAAGTGTAATAAAAATATGTTCAAATAGCATTTTAATATCCTACTACTAAATATTTAAATTTAGAAAGCCAACTGGATCATACCAGGATTGTTTCCTTCTTAACACATTTGACTATTATCTGTCAAACAACTGAGTTGACTCCCTATTACATGTTGTCAAACATTACTACATGTGGTTATGTTGGAGGACAACCCAAAAGATTTATTGAGGTTTGATCCTTCAAGTAATTTTATATTTGTTTTAATACAAACTGTAGTACATTCAAGTACATTAACTGTAAGTATTTTGCTATTCAAATTGGTTACTTCATAATATATTATATACTTACTAAATTGAAAAAAATTATTGATAAAATGCTAATGAATTATTGAATTACCAGTATTTATTGAATTACTATATATAAGGGTAATTTTAAAGGAATAATCTGTATTGGTTTTAGCTTAATTTAAAATTATCATACTTTAGAGAATGCCATAGAGTTAGTAACATTTACATAGGAAATTTCTTCAAAACATCTTCTTTTATGAGGTGACCAAAAGCTACAATCAACCCAATGTCATATTCATTTTCAATCAGGTCTTCCAGTGGCCATAACACCTTTGTAATGTTTTCAGTCTGAGCATATTTTTCAATCTGAGATAAATTTTTTGATGCATTTGCTGTCACTAGATCTAATCTGCAAATGGTTTGCTCTTTGTATCTGAAATAATAAAATAAATAAGTGTTATAGTGTGCTAAGATCCTATCAAGCGTTGCCGTCACTGACTTAGCTCCAGTCAACAATGTAACATTAAGTGTCAAAGTGCATGATTCAACTTCAGATTGTGTGAAACTGCACTTGCCTAGTTGGTAACAGGAAGACAGAATCTTAATCCTTCCGGTAGAAAATTATGAAAAAAAAGTTATATTTATAGTTTGTATATGAGCAGTATGGCGTAATGGCGGTCCGTGATAATAATCAGTCAGAGTCGTAAAAGAAAATATGTCATATTTTTATTTAATTTATTAATTATTAAATACTAGACTTTGCCAGCGGCTCCGCCCACCCTAAAATTGGTTATTGGCATAAGATTCTTCCGGCAACTTCTTATAATAAAGAAGTTTGTTATAGCGAGCTATAACTGCAGCTTTAGTTTGTTCAATTCTGAGGAATTTTTTGAATTTTATGGGATGAACAGTAGCCTATGTCCTAATCCACGACTAAACCTATATGAGAGCCAAGTTCCGTTCCGATCCCTTGAGTGGTTAAATCGTGACTGAGTAAGAATCATCCAAACTTTCTCATTTGTAAAATTAATAGGGTAATTAGTTAATGTATAAGCTTTTACCAGCAGCTCTGAGCGCCCTAAATTCGGTTATCGGCATGGAACTCCTTAATTAATTAATTAGTTACACTTATGAATTGCTAAAGCACGCTATAGGTGCAGCAATAGTTCTATTAACTCCGTTATAGTTGTTCCCGCAACTTTTGAATTTTTAGGGATAAAAAGTAGCCCTTATGCTATTCCAGAACCTAGCCTATATGTATGCCAAGTTTTATCCCGATCTGTCCAGTGGTTGAAGCGTGATTGAGTAACAAACATCCAGAAAAACACACAAACTTTCATGTTTATAATAATAGTAGGATAAAATATTTTTAGTAGCGTAGTATTAGCGGGCAAAGGTTGATCAATGGTAGGTTGTTTGCTACATTACATAATCTATCACTAAAAAAACTTTCAGTTCACTCCCAGTAGTAATTCCAACATGAAATTATTTTTATACTAAGGGCCAACCACAAATCAAGAGCATGGTTAAGTTTTTTTTTGTAAACAGATAGGTCCATTGTTCAAAGAATGTTATTCAACAGTGATTGCATATTTATTAAAGTTGTTGAGCTTTCTTGATATTACTCTCATTAGTAATTTAAATGTGACATCATTTTTTGTTCTGAGGGCCAACCTCATATCAAGTGCAGTGTTGAGAACCTCTTTTGGTATAGAGATAGCTTTGTTTCTACTTCGATGCTCTAGATGTAATGTTTGAATGTCGATCTTGATCTTTAAAGCTGTATAAGTCAAGTTCCATTTTGCCAATGCTAAAGGCTGTTTTTATTTTCGCGAAAGGCTTGGGACTTCAGGAAGTTGAAGAGTTAGTCCCTGTTCTAGTCCTTTACTCTTTGACAATTTTGCAGCATTTTTCTGTGATGTTTTACCAAGCCTGGGGCATCCATATGCAATACAAGGGAAAATATACATGTATTTCAGTAGACCTTACGTTTTACACGATTGCGTAGATTAATTTCATAACTTCCTTCAATTATCAGTATTTTTTCCATGAAACGGCTATTTGGTCAGAGTAACTAAAAGGGGGCGCAAGGGAAAAAATTACCGGACTGCTTCGTCGCGAAAAATTTTCTTAGTCTTTTTTTCTCAGCACCCCCTTTTTATCCCCTAAACCGGCTATTTCTCTTTAATCTGGCAGAATTTATCCTGCCTTGAACAATAAAAAACCAGTGAAGAAAAATTAAGAATACTAACCGGAACTCATTAA
Source organism: Apoda limacodes (assembly GCA_946406115.1). Classification (NCBI taxonomy): domain Eukaryota; kingdom Metazoa; phylum Arthropoda; class Insecta; order Lepidoptera; family Limacodidae; genus Apoda; species Apoda limacodes. The sequence continues at coordinate 13,059,211 of OX291553.1, read as the reverse complement.
TTTTCTTTAGACTGCTTAATGCTATGCTTTCAGATCCAAAAAAAAGAACTTTATAGGATTTCTTAACACTGAAATTTCTGAGAAATACACACTTTTCTCTTAAAATCCAGGGTAATATATGTATTTTTAGGTTAAAAATATTAACTGACATATTTCTTTTTTAACCACAGATTATAATCACAATCACAGAGTACGAAGGTCACTTGGGATAAGCGCGCCACAGATATATAAGACTAGAGACTCTAGTCAGCTGTGTGAAGTATAAACGGTCGTAAAAGTGTGAAAGAGATTAAGACAATCGGCGGCGAGTAGTTATCTCTTTCTAACGTTTTGTTTTGTGATAGGGACTTTCCAATAAACCCGGAAATACAAAATTAATGTAAACTTGACGACATTTTCAGATAAAAACAATACAGCGAAAAGAAAAAGCGTGCGGAATAACTTTTACTTGTTTACAAATTAGCGATGCGCCCGCAACAGCCCTTTTTTTTAAAGGCAAAGGCACAATAACAGCCAGTATTACTAATAAAGTAAATTAATATTTTTGTGTTTTGTTACAGATAAATGGTTGTAATTAATGGTCAAAATTTATTAAATTAAAGAATTAAATATACATATAATTATATTTTATCTCCCAAAGATAATTTTATTCATAAAATGTTGAACACTTTTCTGACATAAAACCTCTTTGCTAAGATTTAAAAAAGTACCGATCGTTTTAGACGGAGCAACTTGATAAACCGTGCATTTAACCTTATTAAAAGAAGCTCGTGCGTTTAGCATTACAATAACTTTAAATATGATTACAATAACGTTAAATATGATTTTGAGTAAGTGTACATAAACGTAGCATGGCACGGTATACTAATCTTACAATTCAATTATATTCAACACGTGCCAGTAAGTTAAGGACATTTTTATCGATAGGTAAAAAGCCGATCTCGCCTTCATAATAACCATGCTGTTCCACAGAATCCGTCGCATATACAGTTTCGCGAAGCTCGAGTGGTGGCATTTTAGAAATATCAGCTTAAACTAGGTTAGAAGCTTGCGTTTAATAATTCATTTTAAAAGTTATCAATTAAAACCTTTACCGAAATTCAATATTAATGTGTAGGCCAATAAACTCAATAGACACAGGAATGCCCAATAAAATTAAAACACAAAAGTCGTTGTTACAAAAATTAATGAACGCTGCTTTTCTATTAGCCTTAAGCGTTATTAATAGTTCCCTTATGATGCGCGCGCTTTTACGACTTTGCGTAAAGAATAATTTAAATTCAATATTCGTTAATTGATCAATAACTATAAAAAACTTACGAGGTCTAAATTAAATATATAATAATAACACAGTAACACACAATAATACGATACAATTCTAAAGCTAAGGATATCGAATGGAGTTTGTTTAGGAAGGAAAGCTGATTCTGATCTTCCTGATCCTGTCAGATCTCCTCGATGTAGATTTCTCGTTGCAAAACGAATTAATTCTGTGTTGTCTCAAACGAGATTATGCCTTCCCAGATAACAAAAAGTTTGCAGGATCGTTTCTGACAAATCTTGAAAGAACGGGAATCACAGGGCCAATAGCAGAAAATGTCACTAACGTTTTATTCTTCAGTCACCTGTGTTGATTTCTCCTTCTTTCAGATATTCTATTTCAGATTCATATTGCGCCAGAAAAATCGTAGTTCCTTTTAAGTTCCTTTCACTTTACACGTTGAGGTATTATTCAGCGAGGGTGATAAGTTAAACTTCATGACTTGAGAGTAGAAGTAAAAATATATTTTAAAATAAATCTAATTTCCGCTCAATCACGACTTACCTTTCAATAAAAAAGTCGTAAACTTACCGTTACGTGTTCAATACAATGCCTTTGTTCGTGAGTTAGGATTAAGTTAAACGAAAAATAAATTAATAAGCGTCAGCCTAACAAGGGCACATTGAATATATTTTTACAATGTTGCAAATGGCGTTAGTTGTGTCACCTAACTAACTAGGTTTTTACAATATTGTAAATGGCGTCACACAACTTGGTTATATTAAATAGATTCTTTCAATGTTGCGAATGCAGTCACATAACTAGGTTTCTTAGTGGCATAATTTTTTTTTCATTATAGATTTTTTGAGATTGCGCTTTTGAATTGGAATATCTGTTACTAGTTGTTGGGCTTTCATTAGTTTCAAAAGTTCAAGTCCCCCCCCCCCACCAGTTTTAAGAGGCTATCTCCGCATTTGTCGGTACAGTGCGGTTTCAGAGAAAAATCCTCCTGAAAGTAGGTACCTGCCAAGGTTTTCTCTTAGGATTACAATATGCGGTTCTATAAGAAAGAAGATTTTTAAAGCGTTGGCAACGCGTGAGTGATGCTCCTGGTTTTGCAAGCATCATAGGCCGCGGTGACCGCTTACCATCAGGCCAAACGATAGTTTGCTTCCTTAGTGGAACGTACTTAATTATAAAAAAAAAACCTTGTAGATAACTCAAACCACCTTATTTTATCTGCCAACATAGATTAATAGAACTCAAATTCTGTAATCCGTGTTATTGACAATAGCAATAGACAACAATAGTATCACAAAACTGACCACTATTTAGAAAGAAATAGGTAAAGCTAATCGCTGCAATGACCTGTCTCTATTCTGTTAAATAAAACCAAAACGTCATAAAAAGACGCTGCCGCGGATTCGCTTCGCCTCTGTTAAACTCTTGAGACCGCTGTTTTACTTAATAAGAAAAAAAGTTCTCTTGGCATCTGACATTAGGTGCGTTTTGTTGACAAGCATTATACGCATTGAAATTCGCTCAATGCTGTCTAGATGACGACATTCGATCGTGCTGTTTTACCAAAAATGAATGCGCTATGCCGTCACATCCGGACCGCATTTAACGTATTGGCTGCTCATGCTCGGGAGGTAGGGCAGTAGATCCCCTGTGATCCCTATATAGTCTGTGGGCAGTAGATGCGCTGTTAAAATAGTGAACGGCCATATTGTTTGTTTACATTTGGTGAACGAATCAATTTTAATGCCTATGCGATGTCATAGCTCTCAATGCTATCAATAGAACGCACCTATTAGGTTAGGCATAGAAACTGTAGCTTTATTTTCTGTCAGCAGCGTTTGTCAGTATGTCTGCTTTAATAAAATATACAGCTAAATGATCTGTCAATAAGTCTGCTTAAGAGGCAATGACAGTGTACCTATTTATTGGTTAGAGGCTTTTTTTTTAATTTTAAGTGAACTTGTTGTGTGAATATTTTTGTTAAAAAATAGTTTATTTTTATTTTTTGATCGCCTTCTATCATAAAAACAATTATGTTCGTCTTCAAGTAAAAATTAAAGAATCTTAGAACTTTCTAACATTTTTCTTTGAAGCCCTAAATTACTGGGTCAAGCAGGTGAATTGATAAGATAGAAAGGATAGGAGACTACTACGGAACCCTAACCATAAATGATCGAAATAACATGACGAAACTGTAAGCGTTTAAATCACTTTTTTATCATTTGGCAACGTAAGTAGGACATACTTAAGGGCAGACGGACAGATATGACAGAGCTGTATAATGGCTTCCCTTTTTTATTACGTTAAAATTAACAAACGGAAGAACGGATGACGTTTTTGCTGTTTGACTACGGAACCCATATGTTTGACAATTAGGTATACGCACAGTTATGACAAAGCTATAGATTAACTACATTAGATTGTAGGTCTACTTAAGGTTCACACACCCAGCGAAAGTGCGCGCACTGCGAGAAAGAATCGCATGCGGATTTTTGTATTTTGCTGCAGATTTGTTGGGGTACGTTTCCATATTGATTTTTTACACTCTATGGACTTAAGAATATGAAACCTCACGCATTACACCAATAATTCTGCAAATCGACATCAAAGTGTTCGAAACGTGGTGAATAAATGTTGTCACTAGTCGTTTTACAGATAAAGGTTTTTTTTATTTTTACTGAGCCTCCAACTCCTACCTCGTTACCAAATCCGATGCGTTACGATTTGGAATATGCACGCACCACAGTGCACCAAGGTTTAGAATATTGAGTTGTCAACTAAAGTGCGCGTCATATAAGTTGTTTACGTATTAAAATTATATTACACTTATTAGATAACTTTATCGTATATTGTTTTGTTAATCTCATAGTACCGTGCCCCGCCACGCAGAAACTTACTTGGCCGGTCCATAAGTAGAGTCCGGTACTAGGTAGCCTAAATAATGAAAAATCAAAAAAAAAAATACAACTGGCACGGACAACTGAAAACATTTTATCACCTATTTCTGTTTTGAGGTTGTCCTTTAGAAATTGTTGAACTGTTTCATTCAGTCAGTGATTTCAATTAAAACAGGCTTGTCAGTTTGTCGTGGAATTTTAAAACTTCTTATTTAATTGGTTATGTCTTAAAATTTAACATATTAATAATATAAATGTATCTTCGAAGATTATTTGGACACAAAAATTTACAAGTTTACGTCATAATTTTGAAGTAAAATTGTTGTCCTTTAGTAAGTACCTATGTATGGGGTTAAAAATAATGAATAGGTAACCATTTTTACATGAATTTTCGAGGTTCGAGCGTAATAATGTCTGTCTGTATGTATCTTGTAAGTATACTTTATTATCCTTTTATTCACTTAGCTTAAGATAATACGATTCGAAGCGCCTCTCCGCGTGCTTCATATAAACGAATTTCTCACTTATTTTTGACACTTGCTGATCAAACACCACGGAATTTTGAAGACATATTCAATTAATAAATATCTAATTCTGCAGTGTGCCAATTTTCTATCAAATTTTATAGTTCAAAAGTTATACAGGATTCTAGTTTTCCATACAAATGTTTAAAAAAAAAAAAATAGTTAATAAAACGTTTTACAAGATTTGGGATTATGACTAAAAAAATTTACAGTGATTGATCAGTAAATGTCAAAAACAAATAAGAAATTCGTTTGTATGGAGCCCGCTGCAAGGCGCTGCGAATTGTATCCTCTTAATGTGGACTTTTTTTAAAAAGGCTGAAAAATGTTTGCCATTAGGTAAAATAAAACAGTGTTAATAGATAACGTTTAATTATTTATCTTAACAGTAGTTTCTACTACTGAAATCACATATCAGCAGTACACACAATACTATATTACCAAGTGCTTTAAACTAACATAACAATTAGGATTCATAAAACAAATTCTTAACTAGGTTAAAATAGGTGTCTCCTAGTAAAAGCATGTGCTTTTTGCAGTTGTATAGCAAGAGGTGGTGACATATATCAGCAGCGGGAAGTAATGTGACCACACACAACTTAGGTTTAACGCTTGACATTATATTTATTTATAATTTCTCAAAATAGAATATACATAATTCATTTTACAATGAGAAATATGGATAATATTTAGAAATATGAACATGTTACCATGTAGGAACGTACATAAGTGACAAAACAGAAGTTTTATAGAATATTATTTAAGAATAAGTTAGATTTGCTTATCCAATACAAATTTGGTATACATTAAACAAAGCAACCTGAGTGAAATAACAACTTATAATAATCACGTATTATTTATGTAAGATGGAGGCTCATACCACGGGTGACACTCGCTAACTGGTGCAGGATATTAAGTAAGGTACTAATTACATATTGCAATAGCAACTACACTGATGTTAAGTGGTTATTGTGTTTAATAGGATTTAGTTCGTCACAGATCTTTAAATAAATCGTTGGGTGCTAATTGCTTCATTGCGTCATTGCTTGAAATCAGTTTTATGTTTATTGTATAAGAAAAAATATTAAAAATGTATTTTTAAAGAACAAAACGATAAATTTTCTTTAATTGATAGATGTTTTCCCTAAGTTAAAACCATGGGACAAAAATACTAGTCTACTTTTGGAGAAGCTAAAACCTTATATACCTATGGATTTGAAACAATTAGGTATACGGAACGAATTGTGATCGCGTCTTTCAAAAGTTAACTTCTATAAATTGTAACCACAGGATTAAGAATAGTACTATGTTACCTATAAGAAGCCTACTAAAGCTCAGCAAGCAATCGGATCCGTATTTATCGATATTATACTTTTAGTAGATCGTCTATGGAAACTTCTCTTTTTATTAAATTGAGGCTGAGCATACCAAGAAGGAGGAGCAACAATACATTCCTGTAAGCTTTTCATACTGCTTCTTTGTGAACCTTCAAGTTCCGAAACCTTGGATGATACTGTCTTCACCCTCTCAACTTTCGACAACTGTTCACAATGAAATGGTATATCCTTCATCTCGACAACTTCAACTTCTGTGTCACTCAGATCTCTGCTAGGTCTACGAATTTTACTCACATCGGTGTAAAATCCTATATTTTTCATTGTGCTCTTCCTACGTTTAGATTTTCCTATATTCAGCATCTTTGTAAATTCTTTTCGAAATGTAGGATGAGTTATTATGTAAACAAAGGGGTTGACACACGCAGCTGTCTTACAAAATAGTGCAGGAATCATAGAAGCTGTAGGAGTGACAAGATCCTTTCTTCCCGAAACACCTAGAAGAGTTACTATAGCATAAGGAGTCCAAGATACAAAAAATAGGGCAATCACACCTATAACTAGCATCGCCAACTTGATTTCCGCTTTACGCTTGACTTTCTCTTTAACATGTCTCCCAGAAAGTCTCAATTCTGGGTTCTTTAGTACCATATTCCTTTTGCAAACAACTACGCGAAAAATGTTTGAGTAACAGTAAGATATGGTGCAGAACGGTGCTATCCAACCAGCAAAGAAAAAGGTGTAGATGAAATAGCGAGGTTGGTCCTCATCAGTGAGATAGTCGAAACTACAGCTAGTCAGGTATCCTTCAGGGACGTAGCGACCATATCCGAAGTCAAAAACTGGTACGGCGGCGAAAACTCCAGCGTAAAGCCAGGAACCAACAGCAAATAATCTTGCTCGCATGGCGGTGAGGGCTCGAAGAGGCTCCAATGGGCGAACCACGGCCCAGTAGCGGTCCAAAGCAATGGCTGCTAGCGTTGCAATTGAGGTCACTCCGGTTAGACCACCCATAAATCCGTATATCACGCAACCTGAAACAAGGATAGAAAATGAGAATATTTTAATAGAAGTACCATTAGCAAGTAGTGTACCATCAGAAATAAGTAGTCGGTTGTAAAATGGATGAGGCAGACACCATCATACAGTGGTAGTAGTTTGTAGATTCAATAATCCTGTGCCAGCCCCACTCAAGTATTCACCGCTACCTAAACGTGTTTTAACTAAACATTTCATTTTACGTATTGGAAACCAACGGCCTAAAGATGATGATGGCAAATAAATTGTCCATAATTTGAATTGTTATAGGGTTCCATAGCCAAATGGCAAAAACGGAACCCTTATTAACTTGTTACATGTCTTTGTTCGTCTGTCTGTATGTCACAGCCTTAGACCGCCGTCTTTGCATCGTTTCACATGAGATTTTACAGGACGGTATCCTATGTGAACCACCAGCTTCGTAATGAATTTGGGGAATCTAGATGCTTGAGACAAGTAATAAGATATTTACCAGTTTTGCCTAATGCGGGCCCAAGGTGGAAGGAGTTGAAAATGAAAATAGGTGTCTTCGCCAGCATGAGGAAGTCGCTCAGAGCTAGATTTGCCACTAGAATGTTGCCCGGCGTGCGTAGCGTGCTGCACCTGAAATATGTTGCATAAAATTGTAAGGTATACTTTTATTTTATTATAGTTGAATATTAGGTTCATGCGACCACCACTTGAAGCCGTGTGAGCCGGTAGTGGCCAAGTGATTCGAGTGTCTCCCTTGCCTTCTGAGCGGCGGAAGTTCTAACTTGGCATGTACTAATAAGTAAATGTTTTTCTGAATTTTTAAATCAATTGTTCATTACTTACACCACTGGCTTTTGTGTGAGGTACTATAGACGTCAAACAAGACGTATGTGAAGTCTGTGGAAGTGGAATAATATGGTAAATCACCTTGGTCTAAGGTAAGAGGAAGGTCGGTGTAGATACGTGGATGCCAGTGGAGCAACAGTGGGGTTGTTGAAGGCTGATAATGGTAAATGATTTGTAAAATTGAAGGGCCAAGTAATTGATCTAACGGGGTCACAATCACAACCTTAGGAATGCTAGTTAGCTTTTGATATTTTTAAGTTTCAATTCGCGCCATATTTAATTTTTTTATTTCATTACCTACGTAATACGGATACGACCACCTACACCAATATATGAAATTTGTAGTAGAATGATAAAGACGGCGCTATGAGAAAATAAGATTGCTATAACTTTGTGCACCTAAATAAATAAACAATGCCAAACATGTTATTTTATTTGTCTATTTATATTTTCGAGAAATGCAGGTAGTGTACACAAAATCTGAATTGCAGAAACTTTTGCTCGCGTCCAAAACATAAAAATTTTAGCTGTTTAGCGGATGCATGCATTTTCGCTATTTTCAATCGCTTTAGCAACCAATTTCCTATTTACTTCAAAAAACCGGCCAGGGACGTGAAATCGAGACTTTAACATAAATCGACAGGAACAGTGATCAACCAGGACAAACAAGAAACGTGGCTTTTACCAAGTAAATATTAAAATAAAGCGGGAGATGATACTTCATACTTCTAACAAAAATATGAGTTTGACTTGCAAAATAATAACATAATCATGGCCAGTAAAATAATTTACGAAATATAACAGTAACCCACGCAGTAATTTTGGTCAGCAGAAATGATATGCATTCTTTAAGTTGCTTAAATTCCATGTCCCTACCACCCTGTATGGCTTAAGACGGCCCTGATAATTTATAATATGCTTTAAAATAATATGAGTTACTCATTTATACGACAAAAATTTTGTGTCCTACAGGAGCCGATTTCAAGGAAGCCCATTCTGGTGTCTGTTACGGATAAAAAACATTCCCTCCATATAATATGATAATTAGTACAAAAGATAACAACTTACAGAAAAAAAATTACAAGAGTAACTGTGCATAATAAATAAAGTTTGCTGATAAGCTAAAAATTTAAGAGCCCTATAAGCAGGTAACTAGCGCCAGGCCCGTAGGTTTAGCAGATGAAACGTTTTCCTTATTAATATATGTATTACATAGAATTTATAAAATTAATGATATGTAGCTTATATTTAGAACATTTGAACAACTGTAAATAAATAATTTTAGCAGAAATGCCATATAAAACTCACAGATATATTTCAGGAACAATACGAAACCTTTTATAAGTAGCTTATGACCATTTTTATAATTTCTATGTAGTAAATTTTTGAAATATGCTTTGTACAAAGAGAAAATTATAATATCTGATGGCTAGTTAGGTGCTACCTGCGCCTTAAGAGGGTTCCTGTAGTCCACTAGCGCCGCAAATAGATATTTTGAATTTCCTCTTTGTGCAAAGCAAATTTTGAAAATGTGCGTCTTCAGAAATATGTGACCAGTTATAAGCTATTTTATGATCTTTTGTTTTTGTTTCTAGTTAGCGGTTCAAACGCTCATAAAGCCGTGTCTCCTGCTAGTTGTTTTTGTTAAATTTTACATCTAACACCTAACATCTAACAGAAATGTTAATGATTTTGACAATTAAAGTTAAAAAAACATGTTAACACGTTATCCGAGGCGGATGGAAAACATCACCCGCGTTCGCCTGCAGGGGGGGTGATTCATTCATTTTGTGTTAAGTATTCGTTGCGTGTTGTCTGATCTGTGGTTCGCTTTGCGCGCTCGCCCGCCATCTTTGCATTAGCTTGCTACTAATGCAAAGCTGTGCTTCTTTATTTAAGTTAATTAGGTATATTCTCTTTGCTGTGCTTTGGATTTTGTAAAATTTTACATTTGTAGATTCTACATTTTTGTCTAACACTTAGTGGCTAAATTTATTTAGACAAAAGCCATCAATTTCATTTTGTAAAACGTGATTATAAATAATCTCTACTAAACCAAGATAGCTACAACTGGTAACACATCTTCCTCGTCAGAGCTCATCTTGCACACTGAGAAACTAACAAAACAAAACGATACGAAAAAATGACGAGGAGACAGTTTGTTAAAGAAAAGTGTTAATGTTAACATGTTAAGTTAGATGTTTTGTTAGAATTTAACAAAAACAACTAGCAGGAGACACGGCTTAAGTCTAAAGCCGTGTTAGGTTTTTTTGTAGATACGTAGCTGTTTAAGTAACAATGTAATAGTCAGTTCACCTAAGAAGCTAAAAGTAACTTTGCTTCTAACGAGTTTTTAGTGTCTTCTAAGTTAACGTTTAATCTACTCACGCTGCTAATTTATGTTACCAGCAAAATGAGTTTTTAGAAAGTTTTGTAGTTTTGCATGTTGACAGAGGTTTTTAAGGAAGATTAAAAAAAGTTAAATAGGTACTCTATATAATTAAAAAAGGGGTACACAGCATTAAACCAGGCAGACTGTATTTACACCACTTAGAAATTAAACAATTTTATTTTTATTGACCGGGCTTCATATATACCCTTGTCTCGATTGGAAAACTAGAAGATTGTAACTTAATGAGTACCGAGTTGTACTACTACCCTTACTCGATTATAATAAAGCCTACTGCACTTATTTTAAAAAGCGCAGAGTAGCCATGCACAGTAGCCAACAAACTTTATATTGTCTGGATTGTGTTCATATTCAAATAAGATTACACTAGCTTTTGCCTGCAGTTTTACCCACACTAAATTCGGTTATCGGTGAAGGATTTCAACGGCAACTTTTCAATTATAAAAAATAACCGACTTACACTTGACATTTTCAAACAGCCTATGCCCTTTTCCGGCACTCAAACTATCTCCATGCCAAATTTGCCCGCAGTTTCACTAGCCCTAAATTCGGTTATAGGTGTAGAATGTGAACGGCAACTCTTCAATTATAAAAAAACTACTTGACGTTTCCGAGCAACCTATGTGCTTCCCCGGGACTTAAACTATTTCCATGCCAAATTTTATCATAATTGGTACAGCGGCTTAAGCGTAAAGAGGTAACAGATAGACAGAGTTACTTTTCCACATATAATATATCGGGTTGTTCCCCTTTGTCCAACTATTCTGTCCAACTAGTTGTACAAACAAGGATTTTTTTTCCCCGTAGTCCAACTAAATATCGGACCCGGCAGACGTTGTCCTGCTCGGAAAAGCAGCGTCACATTAAATATGATATTTTAAATTCAACATTTATATTTTTAAATTTTGCGATTCCATAATTACTTCTAACGAATCTACGATTGAGTCATCATTTTTGGATATCTCACTGTTTCCTATGGCCTCTATGTCTGAAATATTTAATTCTTTTTTTTTTTTTTCAAATCTGTATCGTAGAAGAATTGGCAGGACGCCTTTTTAAATTCTTTAAATTTTAAGTGAGTTTTTTACGTTCTATGTAATGTGTTAAAAGCCACTAATTTCACAATGATTCAAATTGTAGAATATGATAATAATGGAGTCGCATGCAATGCAGCGAATGTTGAAATCAGGTCGTATATTTAATCTTTGCCGTCTAGGATAAGATCACACCGTCTGCAGCGCCACATACCGAGTCCAATTGCGTTATCAAACCTTGCAGAGACCTACTCGAACTTTCACAATAAAAAAAATATTAAAATCCACCCTGCCATTTAGAAGATCAGTGACACACCGACTGCAGCGCTACCTACCGGGTCCATTTGTGAAGTCAAACCTTGCAGGGATCCACAACGAACGAACACAAAAAATGTAATTGAATTCCCCGCTGTTTAGAAAAAGATCAGTGGCACACCGTCTGCAGCGCCATCTAGTGGGTCCAATTGTATTTTCAAACTACCCAGGAACCCATTGAAATATTCAGACAAAATTTCAACCAAATCGTTCCAGTCGTTTAGAAGGAGTTAGGTGACAAACACAGGTACAGAAGAATTATACGTTAAAAAAAATCCGATTTACTCTTATCGTTTTCAAGTAGCCTATGTCCTTTCCCGGGATGCAGACTATCTCCATGCCAAATTTCATCTTAACCGGTTCAGCGGTTTAAGCGTGTAAATGTAACAGACAGTTTCGCATTTACAATATTAGTATGGATATGTTTTGGAATTTAATACGCTGAAATGGCCATTGATCATTTTCCGTCAAAATCTTCATATTCCGATTTTCCTCCTAAACGTTTTATTCAATTATCATTGAGCTTATTGGGAACAAACTTTAGCTATTCGGACTCTGGAATTCTGGAAGTCGGACTTACCTCTCGAAACACGTGAATGTACCTGTACTTACCGTACCGTACCGAATAGCTCGAGACTGTTCCCAATTAGGTCCCAGGTCATCTACATTAGAGCGTTTCCAGTTAATTAACTATTCTTATTTACCTTTAAAGCCTCCTTAACATGATATATAGGTACTACTTGGAGCGTTTTTAGCGCATATGCAATTGCAAGTAGGTAATATACCCCACGTTATAGTTTTTTATAATACTCATTATCCCAGTTATTTGTATAAATTAATTTCCACCTAAATTGTTGTTTATTTGTAGTTCAGCTGAACGTTATCCGAGTTTAGGCAACTCACACATTTTACTTATAGTTTTTCTGATGGTTGTAATTTTTGTTGTTTGCAATATTTCATTATAGGATTAGCTTTCTAAATGAATTTTTGCTGTATCTAATTTTCTTTAATGTTTACATATTCAAAATTTTGTTCTTGTGTGATATTTTTCTCATGTGTATACCATTTACAATAGAGCAAGGATAAGAAATATTGAAAAATCAGGTACCGCTTTAAAAAACTTAATTTAACTTTTTATTATTATTTATAGAAAATTTAATTAATACATATTATGTAGCAATTTCAGCATAACACATACTACGCCTTAAAATAAAGAGGTATTTTAACGTCGGACAGACAGACAAGCAGACAGCGTTAGTTAAGTAACAGCACGTAGTACTATACTATGGCATGGCGTAATAAATAACTACTAATAGTGAGCGAACTTCTTTGTCTCGGGGCAAAAATGCCGACAAACGGCTACACTGAAAATGTGTCAGGGTTGTCACGAAAAAAATACAGGTACGTTCCTAGAGATTGAAATGTTTGTTTGTTCAACAATTAATGCATGTGTATGTATCTATATCTATTAGTCAATTCTAATAAAATATTACCTTCGCAATTGAATATAGGTATGTTCTTCATCAGTTCTTCCAGTTTATTTATTTTTCGGGTTCCGTAACCAAAGGGTGCCAATGGAGCGCTATTACTAAACCTACGCTGTCTGTCTGTCTGTCCGACCATAAAAGGACTCTATCTTTTAGACTAAACTAGGTAGAAGCCTCAAATTTTCGCAGAATATGTGTTATAATGGGAGATTATCTAACATATAATAAAAAGAGAAAAAAAGTAAAAATACAAGTAACACATTTTCGTTGTTTTTGCTCTATCGTGGAAAGAGTAATACATTTTTTACCGTTTTACCGTCTTACAGTTTCAGCGCCTCCTAGCTATTATTAAGAGAAAGAGTAACATACATGTTAGTAGGAAAGGCACACTTTTGGAGTTTACTCCTAAAAAAACGATGTAAGGCCCGTGGTATGAAAAAAATATGGGTAGTAAATTCGTGCGTGACTGGTACGCGTTTTTTTTCTGAACGGACTATGCAGTTGGCTTGGTTGTGAATGGAAGCACGTTGATCATGCCTATTGGTGTTAATTTGAACCACATCAAGAAACTTTTGACCCGGTTCTTTTAATATATTATCTACGTCTATGGCTCAGTGACTATAAGATACGGAATGAGATGTACAGTAAGCGACACATCAACCTAACCTTAATGGACTTTGAACCCAAGGCGCAACGCAGCGAAAAAGTCGTGAAAGAGAGATAGTCGTAATTTATTATTTCGTCTTACACTGGCTGCTCATATGTTCGCAGAAGCAGCTATGATCAGTCTCTTTCCTACGATTTATCTATAGCGAAACGTTTTAGTTATAGGTATGTTTTCGTGGGTAGCTCGATGTGTCGCCTACTGTACGTACATATATTAAAAGCTTAAGAGCATCTCAACTTAACTGCTGTCCGGAGTCCGGACACATAATTTTGCCGGGCCGAGTTTATGCGAATAATTCCCGAATCCTGATATAAAATTCTCGTCTCGTCGTGTTCACTAAACGTTTCGGCTTTGACAATAAGGTCTTTGTATGATTTATATTCTTTCAGTTTCCAGCCGATTCGGACTACAGATTTTCTTTATTTACAACAGTAATGAAGCCGTGCTTAATGTTTGTTTTTTCAGCAAATAAAAGAAAATATAAATCCCATTAGATCTGAACAGGATTACATATTATATATAAGTGTGATTTTCGGCAAAAGCTAATAATAGATTATCTGTGGGCATGTGTGTAAATATTTTGATCTATGTCTGTCAATCTAAAAGACTACATTTCAGATACAATTTCCTGTTTTCTGACTAACTCATCAACGCAAAGGAGAAACTACTAACACAAAATTTAAAAAAAAAGTAAGGCATAATAATAATGATTTATATTGATAACAAAAAAGGTTTACAATTTTACATTTGTGTATTACAGTACAACGATTTAACAAATAATTGTAAAGTAGGTGTAGGTGAAACTTTAGTAGGGTGAATGACCCATATATCAGCCCCCTAACTTTTTTTTCTACTTTAAATGGTTACTACGTTCTCATAATAAACAATAACCTTAGACTTTTGCTCGTTACTTGTAGCTTGTAATGTTGAGTCTGCATTATTATGCAAAACAATAACTTTATTAAAATTATTAGGAACACATGTTTTTTGTGAATTTTGTGGTATTTTCCTAATATCAGCCGCCTTGGATTTAATAATAGCCTCATGCTTAACAAACATCAGCCTAGCAATTTTCGGGCTTTTAGATGCTTATGCTCTAAGATTTGATGGTAATATTTTTATCATACATTCAGGCCAAGTGATTCGTTGCTACTGGCAAAGAAAATTCATATTACAACTAGCTTTTATCCGCTACTTCGCCCGTGTGGAATTTGTACGTGATTTTTAGATGATGATTACCATGATTAACAGAGTTAAAAAGTATTCCATGTTAGCCTTGTTCCTCCATCTACCCTTTACCGAAAATCAAGTTGACCCTTGCATCGTCGACATATACAAAGCCTCCTAAGTCCAGATATATTGCATTACAAACAGTGTTGCGGTGATATGCTCACCCCCTGTCATGTAAGACTAAAGGAGTTGGTGAAATGACACAAACCCCTAAATAATGATGTGGGTGCGTGTCGAACCACTGGTTACCCCCTCCTGGGGATAAAAGCCGTAAAGAATTAAAGATAAAAAAAATAACTTAAACAAAATAATGGAAAAGACTTATGGGTGTGATTGTACTCCACAGTTAATTTGTTATTATTTTAGTTAATGAATGACGATATAGTCATATAAAAGCTAAGGAAGCAGTTACTAAAGAAAAGCTATAGTAGATTAACTACCATGTTATAAATAATGCTAAGAATGAAAAAGTACAATCGCAAACAAAAATGGGTATTTTAGTAAAAAATATAAGTGGTGGCTGATATTTGGAACAGTTCCGGTACCAAACCTAAAAAATGGAAAATCTAAAAAATCAGCCACCCCGGCTGATATATAGCATTCCATACAAACAAATTAACCAAACGTTACCCCTCTATCAAATTCTAAATCCAGGGAAAAAAATACTTAATTTTTTTTTTATTTATTAAGGTAAAAAAACAATGACACAATATATGATATTGAAATAAATCTTAAATATAACAGTTTTCAATAATTGCGACATCAGCATCATTTACCACATAATTAATCATTCATATTTTATCAATACGGGTTTCTTCTTATGTTGAGAGAACTAATCACATCACAATGTAATAGGGAAAATAAGTACTATTATAAAAACTACAAAACTAATACTACCACTAAAATACTATTAAGTACTGTTATAAATTATTAAGTAACAGTTTTTTACGAATTAAGATACTTGGGCGTATTGACATAATATCTATATTATTGAAATTATTATTGTAAGAGTCAACTAATCGATACAAAGGTGATCGTTTTCCTGCATTAGTACGACATCGCACAGTAGCAAAAATTTTGCATAAGATGCGGCTTTGTGTTCTTAAAGGAATCCTATAACAGAGCTTATTTGTGAGCTGAATACAATTATTACATAGGTCATGCAGCAGCATTGCTTGTAAATATGTACGTCTATGTTCTAACTTTATATATTTGAATTTTGCAAGGAGCTCTTCATATGAGCATTTACTACAACAACACTTGTAATTCATACAGCGCAAAAATTTTTTTTTGAACTACTTCAAGGGCATTTACATATTTACTGTAAAAAGGGTTCCAGACGCGCACAGCATACTCAAGCTGAGAGCGAACTAGGGCTTTATATAGATAAAGGTAGGTAGATGGTTGAGTAAAACTTGTACTGGAGCGTATAATAAAACCATACATTCTATATGATTTGTTAATTATTGTGTCAATGTGCAAATCTAGATATAGTTTACTGTCTAATATAACTCCTAGATCTCTTATTGAGTCTACTTTATCCAGTTTCATACCGCATAAACTATAGTTGTAGTTACTATAGTTTTTCTTTTTTGTAAATGTAATGGACTTACATTTATTGATACCGAGTGTAAGTTTATTCGTAACACAGTAGTTTGTAAAACGATCAAGGTCCATTTGTAATCATCAAGTTTTAATTTTTTTATTAACTGTGTGAAATATTTATACTTGTTCCTTAAATTATAAAGACATATCTAAGCATCAAAGTAAGTGAAATATCGCTTACTAAGTGTCCAGCAAAACCACGCGTTTTTGTTGAAATTTGCATGAATTGGCACAACAATCAGTGAAATGGAGATTGAAAGAACCCTAACGTAAATATATATCCTTTAAAAAAATAGACCATAGTTGAAGATATTTATCACAGAAAAAAGCACAGATATTTGGGGGGAGGCTGGTCATAGGAGCATTCACCCTACCTAAAATAGGTCTAGCCTATTATTACGGGCACTTTGCTTTTTAGTTAATAGTTTTGTTATTTTCATTGCACTAGATGTTGATTTGGAGAAATAGAACAATTATTGTCATAGAAGAAAATAGACTATAGATATGTGTGCGTGTGTGTGTTTTTTTTAAATTAAGTTTCGCATTGAATCTATTGCATAGGATATATGGATAGGACCAACTAAGGGGAGAAAACGGTTTTTAATTTTTCTTATAAGTTAGGAAGCTGAAAAAGAAACATATTTTCTTCTACTTTTAAAGACTATATAATTTGGTTCAAATGAGGCATGGTGTTTGAGAGCGATATGTAAATAATATATTGTCGTACTGTGGGTACTTTATTGTCATTGTATAGTTTCGTGGTAGAATATCTGTAAGGAAGACAGTTTATGACCAATTTCGTGGTAGAATATTTGTAAGGAAGACAGTTTATGACCAGTTTCGTGTTTGAATATCTGTAAGGAAGACAGTTTATGACGAGTTTCGTGGTTGAATATCTGTAAGGAAGACAGTTTATGACGAGTTTCGTGGTTGAATATTTGTAAGGAAGACAGTTTATGACGAGTTTCGTGGTTGAATATCTGTAAGGAAGACAGTTTATGACGAGTTTCGTGGTTGAATATCTGTAAGGAAGACAGTTTATGACCAATTTCGTGGTTGAATATCTGTAAATAAGACAGTTTATGACTTTAAGGACAGAGCGTTGAGCTTTTTCAAGATGCAAAAGATTAGTTTTGTGTCCACCTCCCCATGCATTAATACAATAGGTTACTATAGATTGAAACAAGGCAAAGTACATGGTTTTAGGGTTTTTTGTCTGCTATATGTCTAATGTTTCTAAAAACGAGAATAAGTATGCGTATTTTGTGTTTTGTTTTTATGTAGGAAGAAAAAGTTACATGAGAATCGAGCGTAATAAGATATTTAATAGTGGTAACTTTTTCTAAAGTAGGTCATGTACAGATTTTTAAAAATTATAATTACCATTGTTATGATGTGCTTTAATGCACATATGCAGATGTAAGGCTGTGTTTTACTAGTAATAGAAAAGATAACAAATTTGTTTTTTTTTATTTAATGTAAGAAGATTTGAAGATAGCATTTGTTGAATTGAATTAAAACCTAGTTGAGTATACTGAAATACTTCTTCGCCAGGTACTGCCATTGAAGGCTAAGGCTGTTTCGTCTGCAAATGCTACAATCTTACCATTGCCTAGCTTTGTATTTACAATGTCAATAATGTAGCTCATGAAGAGAGTCGGACCTAAATCACTTCCTTGAGGTATGCCATGGAAAAGGGATAACTAATTGTCTACGTTCAGTGAGATAACTCGCAAATAGCTTAAGTCGATCATCGCGTATGCCATTTGATTCCAGTTTGTTAAGCAATATAGGAACTGATACAGGCTTTCGCTAGATCTAGAAATATTGCTTTAAATTTGCGCCCAGCATCAAGTTCCATTACTATAATAGTGAATGGGTTAGCTACGACACTTTATCGTTTTTTGACCTTCCACTACGAAATCCGAATTGGCAGGGCGATAAAAGCTTGTTTTTCTTGAGATAGTTGAATAGTCGTTTATTAATCAACTTTTCTCACATTTTAGATAAACAATTTAGAGCGGTATGGGTCGGTAATTACTAAGGGATTTAGTATCACCATCTTTATGGATTGGTATATTTACAGAAAGCTTAATTTGGGATGGAAATATAGCACTAGCGGCCCGCCCCGGTTTCGCACAAGTGGACTTTTATTTTTTAAACATATTGGATAAACTAATAGTAAATGTATTTTTATGCACGACATAAGTTGTTTTTTTTTTTTTTTTTTAATTACAATCTATTTTTATCCGTAAATCTATTTTCACTCTCAAAGTTTTTACTTTTAAAAAGACAAAATATTCAATGTCGGTTGCGTCTGTGCGTAGGGAGAGAGCAGGGAGCCGACCGCGCGTATGAGCCGATCACGTTTATTTTTCTATTAGTATTTTGTTTAGATTGACATTTTTAAAATCGTAATATCTTTTGAATGTAATGTCTGATTTGAAGTAATTTAAAAGTAATCTACAGGTATTGAAACAGTCTTCAATAAGAAATGATTTATTTAGATAAGAATTAATACAAAGGTATTGATAACATGGTCTGATTTCGGTCGCCATTTCTATCAAATTTGTAAATAAAAAAAAGTAGTTAGAGTGACATTACTACAATAGTTGGACATATGGTATCCCGAAGTTTTTTAATAGATATTGATATGTTCTTTAATAATGTAGTACATTTTTTCGTTCTATCATCAATATTTTCCGCAGCGCATGCGATGGAAGACATTTTATGGAAAACTTTTTTACATCTTGGGTTACATTTTTGAAGTTTTAGTAGGGATCCCTAATTTTTCCTGGTTTCCCGGAATTCAGGGAAGGTTGGGAACTATGGCCTGAAAGCCAACATTCAGAAAATCCAATCTTGATAGTAATGTTGAGAACTCATTTATATTACGGTTATTGTTTTTTACTGACGACATGGTGTTGCTGAGTGCTTCTGTCTGTGGCTTAGCGAAACTGTTGAGCATATGTGAAAACTATGCTCAAAGTCACGGCTTAATATATAATGTAAAAAAAAGCGAATGTATGGTCTTTCAGGCCAGGGGTAAATCATTGCCATCAAAGTTAAAGAGGGTGTCGCAATTTAAATATCTAGGTCATGTTGTAACCTTTGACCTGAAAGACGATGCTGATATCGAGATAGAGCGCGTTTGTTCGTTGTTCCACCCCTGTTAAAGTAACACTCTTTAGAGTTTATTGTACTTCCTTCTACACAAGCAGCCTGTGGATTAATTTTACGCAGAAACAGTATAATGCCCTCCGCGTTCAGTACAATAATGCTTTCAGGATGCTAATGGGACTGCCTCGATGCTGCAGTGCGTCGGGTATGTTCGCCGATGCGCATGTTGATTGTTTTAGGGTTAGGGATAGTCCTAGTGGAGTGTTGAGAGCTTTTGCTGACAGGCTGGATTGTCAGTACCTGAACCACTGCAGTATGGTTCACGTGCTGACTAATCAGGGCTGTCTTAAATATAAGGTCTAGATTAAGGTACTTTTAAGTTTACTAACATTAGACTAGGGTTTTCTTATATTACTAACAAAATATGATCTTTAAGGTCGAAATAAATGATTTTTATTTTATTTATTTAATTGCGTCAAGACCACATAGACAAGAAGAAGATTCTTCGTAAGTATCTATATTATTTATAAGACCTTTAAATATGCAATAAGGGTTGAAAATTTGTATGAAAATCCATCATATTATAAAGTTAAATTCATAAAATTAATATTTGACCTTTTGGTTGTATATTAAATATCGCTCAAGTGCGAGTCGGACTCTCGCACCGTGGGTACCATACTACTATTTACACAATTTACGAACACAAACAAACAATCAAACAAAACAAAAAGCTGTGCTGTACTGCTAAGCGGTGACCCATCCAATCACTAACCAAGCCAGATGTTGCTTTGAGTTACTGTTTATCTACATAATCGCTAGATGGCGCTAATAGGGTAATTTAAAATGACTTAGGTTAATAAAATAAATATATTTTTTGTAAGTTTATATAACAGCTTTTTATCGCCTCAGCTATTAATGAATCTGATCAAATTTCAACTACATTGACCCTAAATTGACCTGATGGTTTTTGTGCCAATGGTTGTGACTTATTTTGTGAACACAGACCCACCCACATGAAAAGCCAGAATGTTATATCGATCACATTGTAAACTACCAAAGTTTTAACGGTTAGTACCTAAAGAGCTGCACACCCCGCAGTTGAAATAAAACTTTACCTGTGTTCCACCTGATATTAGCTATAGTTGCTTTAGCATATAGCTTTAGTAATTATTTTTTCATTCACTGCCTATACTGTTGGATGCCGTTTAGACTTTTATTCTGACAGCCAGGAAAAGGCGTCCCTAGGGAACCGAGAAGTCCTTCTAAGGTCTCCCTAACGGGGGCACCATCGCATATCTGCCTATTATAATAAGGTGCAGAGAGAGCTACATTGGCGGGCTGCTTTGCCAAAGGCTTCGTTATCTTTATGGTTGTTTTAATCAGTTATCCGCAAGCCGCAACCCTGCTGGAACTTAAGAGGGGACATAAAGCCAGACACATTTTGCATACAACGCAGAATATTAACGTAGTATAGGCGAAAAACATTAAATATCAATATCTTTAATATTATTACATACTTGTATTGAACATTTGATAATAACAGCCCTAGGTTTTGTATTAAGTGATATTTAATTAAAATTTTAGCTAAATTAATAAGTACCGTTATAATATTAAATCAAACATTGGCAAAAAATAGAGGTAATTGATTTTTTTCTATCAAGAAAATTTTGTTGCCTTATGTTTTTGCTAATTACCTTGGAATTATAATGTAGTAACTACATGTTTTTTATTATTTATTTGGACTTGATTTACTGACTTAAAATTCAATTCTACTAAGGGCTATATTGCTTTATAAAGAAACTATAAAGGACTTAAGAAGCGATATGAATAAATACTGAATCGCGTGCACAAGAAAGGGACAAGTATAGTTCCTTTTCGAAAAATAAGGCGAAAATCAATTATTATTGAAAAATTAATACCAAAAGATTTCATAAAGTAATATCTCTACGTCATTGCCTTGATTGATGTAAAAATATGTTTTTCAATACTTTGAAGTTCATTAAAGTTTAAATAAAACCTGCTTAATGCACTTTATAGAGCATTATATATTTATACTCTTTTTCAGGTGATATTAGTTTTAGAAAAATCTCTGTTAAAAAAACATATTTCTTGCATATTTACGCTCTCTTAACTAGGAATACAGTTCGAGAAATTGTTATAGCGAAATGCGGTAAAGTTTCATCTATCGTTTTGTGCAGAACTCTTTATTTAGGATTGGGTCTCCACAACCCACAATACCTAAGTTACAATAACAATATTTTGGTTGTTGGGCTTAATAATTGGAATTTAAAATATTAACTTTTCTCGTAATATTCTGTGTGGTAGATACTTAATTTTTTGTACATCTGGTAACTAAAAAAACTGAGAAAACTTTAAAAAAACCGGCCAAGTGCGAGTCTGGATCGCGTGCCGAGGCTTCGGTACAAACTTATTATATGTAGATAGCTCTTCCATCATAAGATCATGACTCCTATATAGGACAATGGGAGGACCCCATAAGTTTTGATTTGTTTGTGAATCCCAAAATATGCGACAAAAATTGCCATTTTTCCGCGATGTATTTTTTACTGAGTTGACTAAGAAGCTTGATTTGCTTCAGGTGACCGTAGACCTTAGTAATTGATTAATTTCAATGTGATACCTTTATGCGTTCCTGAAAAGGAAGGGTCTTGACAGACAGACAATAAAAAGACAGACAGACAGACCGACAGACAGACGCCTGCGCACCGAGGCAGCGTGCCGTGCTAACTTCGTTAAAGACAATTTCTCTGTCACGGCTACCGAGAAAAAGACAGACTATCATGGGACAATAATAGGGACAACTGCGCCTCGGGCTTATTATCACAATTATCAAAATCTGGTGACTGGTATTCTCCACTTTTCTCCTCCAAATCTCAACAGAATTGTATAGAAATAACTTATCCTAGAAGTTAATGAGTTATTCTATGTCTTTATGTTTAGTTTTATTAAACTAAGGTAGTTTACATGTTCTTCCAGAGCGCGTTTGAAAATTTCATAAAGAAGAGGCAATTTTGGAGATTATTGCAGCACCCCAGTTATTTATACGAATGGCATTTCAAAAAAAGAAAAAAACACAGATATAGTGACAGTTTATGTCTATCTTATATAAGAAAATCGTAGATCTAATGCCAAAATCCAGAGAGGAAACAGGAAAATACGTTTGTATGGGAACAAGCAGTCTGATAATGAAGATCAACTAGGTTTTTAGTTTTGAATTTAGTATTAAAGTCCTTGAAAAATCAAAAATATTGGTATATTTTTTTTGTCATACGACCAAAAATGAGGTAGTAGTATTCAAATTAATGCGTCGATCGCCGAGTTGCCGCGGCGCAGAGTGCGTGACGTCATCTTACTCATCGGCCGCCAGTTAGCCGTTGGCAGAAACAAAGCGCGCAGTGTTTATGTTTGATTCACGGACTTAAAAAAGAATTAAGTGACCAATTTGTGCACGGTTCAACTTTGAACTTTGAATGAATAAATATTGTATAGTGCCAAAATGTACAAACACAACTATTAAAACGCCAAGAAAACTATTTTTTTGCGTGCCAAACACTACGCTATGTTCGCAGCCTCCCTTTTGGGCAGCACAATCATGACAATCCACGCTCAAAACTATCTCCTCTTTTTCATCACACCTAAATATGCAACAATATGCTTTACTTTTATCCTATGTTCAGACGTTATTTTTGCTTTAACTGTACAGACATGCCCTAACCTTTGGACTTGGACAAATCTCACAGCATCATCTACATAGGTTTCACGTGCTGAATAAATATGTAAACCTCAAAATACCTCGGTATCCTAACAATATATACTCATTACTCACAGTAAAGTTTGGTTTTATAGTCACTGATTAATGAAAACCGGCCAAGTGCGAGTCGGACTCGCGCATATGGGGTTTCGTACCATTATTTATAAAAACGACAACAAAAATACATTTGTTGTATGGGAGCCCACCTTAAATAATTTTAATTTAATTATTTATTAACTTCTTTTGAGAGAAGTTATTATAATAGGTCCAAAAATCGATATGTGTTTTCTTTACGTTTTGAAACCTGGAGAATCGTTTGCAATCATGTTCAGAGTGATGTGTGTATGCGTGTATGTATGTATGTTAGCTTTTTTTTGCCCTTCGATATCTCAAGAACTAATGGGCAAAATCGTTCACGGACCATTTTAATCGATATACCACGTCATGTCTTAGATCTGAAAATATTTTGGAAAAAATCTGTCCAGCGGTTATTTTTTATCGCTAAAAAACTGTTTTATTTGTTACGCGATAACTTCGCGGATAAAGAATAGATTTCAACAATTTATAGATATATGAAAGGACTAACACGCAGATTGGTTGCATTCAAATTTGGTAAGGATTGGTTCATAGAAACTTAGAATTTTGTATTTGTGGTTATAGTGGCAACAGAAATCACATCATCTGTGAAAATTTCAACAGTCTGACTATCACGGTTCATGAGATACAGCCTGGTGACAGACGGACAGATGGACAGACAGACAGCAAAGTCTTAGTAATATGGTCCCGTTTTACCCTTTGGGTACCCTAAAACTGATCGAGACGGCAAACAACAGCCATGACAACCACACTCAACAATATATTAATAATTCCGTCATTGATCAGCAAATTTAGTGTATTGAACCTTACTAAATAAATCGCAAGTAGGTATAGTACGCGCCATGCAAATTGAACTAAAATGGCGGCCGTCTGCGCAGGTACAGTAGGAACAAATGTACTAACGAACCAAAAATGTATCTCTGCGAAGGTTCAACTTACGTAGCGCGATTTATACCTATCTAGTTGCTTTAGTTCAAATAAATGAACAAAGATAACATTCGTTATTCAAAATATAATAAATACTTTATTCATAACTTCCAAATACGTCCCTTTATTTTTACTAAACATTCATTTTGATACCTACCACATACAGTCAGGCACAAATGCAAACTTTTGTTTCGGGGGGGGGGGGACAAACATTGAATCAACAATGAACCCTGTAAAAAATTGTTGGTTATGCTCCCGTTTAGTTTATGTAACATCAGTTTTCGGGGGGGGGGGGGATAAATCCCAACTATCCCCCCCTCTGTATACGTCCCTGCATGCAGCTTACAGTCCGCACCACAACTCAAGTCCTGTCATAAAAACTGGGACTATTGCAATAAAATTTAATAACACATCGGCGAATCTGTTTTACCTTATTGGAAACCAGAGAAATATCAAGTTATACTTTGATAGGGATAGCCCTTTGTGGAATAGGTACCTATTAGGTATAATTCTTATTGACAAGATGATTTTTGACTACTGGCGTCCACTCGATCTTAGATAAAGAATCAAATCCCTCGCACCCTCTCGTTAGAGAGTAAATTCCTTGCCGGTGGGTACAGATAATACATACCTAGTATACGTACCTAGTTATCGGACTTGAGTGGTGGCGTGGATTCCACTAAGTACTAAAGTTATAATATGTATGCAGATAAATAAGTTGCAACCTTACTTCTGTAGTTTCCAGCCACGGAGCTCAGCACTGGTAAACTTCAAATGATTACCTAGGTATTCAAATACCATAAAAGAATCCACTTTCGGAAGGTTATCTGATTGAGCTTGTACAAAACCAGCTGCAACTTTATTAATACTCATAATGTGTAGGTATTGGTTTTATAGTAATTATCACAAATTTACACTCTTGATATTTATCGACACTTTATTTATGTACACGAGCGCGCAGTCCGTGCAAGTACGATGACGTCACACGTAATTTGCTTTTAGCATATTAAATAATAAAATAAGTCTTCCATGGCTTTTAGCGGCATGGAAGACTTATTTTATTATTAAATATCTCTGCAAGTAATGGTCCGATTTTAATAATTCAAAAAGATATGCCATTCTTTTGTTATAAAGAACAACATAGGTACTTATTCTATTTAATTGGTTTTAACTGTACTGATCCTCATTCCTTTTAAGTTCCTGGCGGAAGCTAATAGAGAATAATAATTAAAATAAAAGAAAATGGTAGAATAAACAATTTTCTGTTTAAGGAAAAAAAAGAACCGACTTCAAAAACTCTGTACCGAATAAAAAGGAAAAAAAAAAAAAATAATGAATTCCTATTACTAACAGTGTAAAAAATTTAGGCATATTATTTGTCGTACATTGCGTACTTGCGTGTATTAAGTCGTAAATTATACGCATCTGTTCGTTACGAGACGTTTACGTAACTTTCTTCCCATTTCAACCAAAATTGCACTTGCGCAGTCATTGCTTCATCCTATTCTCGATTACGCTAACGCCTGCTATTTTATCTCTGAGGACCAATTAAATACGTTTCATACTTGGACTCCGATGTTTCCAATTTTCGACAATAGCTCAAGTGGCCTCCAACTCGCACACACAGTATTCATATTCTATGTCCCCCATACAGCACTTTGTTCAATTCGTCAACTCCTCTATACTCAAAGCAGCAATTTCAATTTATAGGTATTTCTAATCCACATCTTCGGCCTTTTACCCATCTCCTACTTAAATTACCAATCCACGTTACAAATTTTTATGCAAATACATGTACGGTACATGCAACAAAACTGTGGAATAAATTGCCTTTATCCATTAAAAAAGCTCAATCGATTAATATTTTCAGGAATCAAATTAAATGATATTTAATTAATTAATTAATAAAATTTAATAATTAGATTACAGCAATCTTGTTTAATAAATTTACAGTATGTAGCTTACAAATAAATGTTAATAAGAAGGTATGTGTAAGGAAGTGATTGTTAAAATCACTTTTGACCCAGAGTATTGAATAAAAAGTGTTTGATAAGTGTTTGTATATCGTTTACTGTCATAATAAATTAAGAAAATAAATTAATATTTTACATTTTAATAGAAATACTCTAAATAAGGCTACTACAAGAAAAATATAAGCTAACAGAAAAGATTTGTTTTGTAAGTGTTCCATCCACGTGGAATACCTACAGGACCCATTATTAAGCTCACGCCGCCTGTCAGTCTGTCCGACCTTAAAAACAATCTTTGGAAGCGTAATAAGTATAATTTGAAATTACTTAAACTATTTTTATCATTATTAATACAGTTTCAATATAATGAAAGCACTATATAAGCCTTGGCCACAACTGAGCATAATCACTCTGTGATGCGTGCCCTGGCAATTCCTCGGCCCACATACTCACAATCGCCCGGTTATGCTGCGTTTGCAGGCCGCGGCAGTAATGTAGAATATATTTTAGGCTAAGGCTGGATACAAGTTCTTGGCTGAGTGCTACACTAAGCAACTCGAAAACTCACTAAATCATCTAGTAAAGCGCGTCGCTTGCAGTAAGGCCGGCATCATAGTTACTAGTAGATATGTCTGTTGGCTACGGTCAGTCACCAAGCACTCAGATTGGCTCTCAGCTCTTAGCGAGCCTGCTACCAAAGTGGCCATAGCTTTTGGGTTCCGTACCTTCGTTGTCCATATGTCTGACTTTGTGTGATATTTTGAAATTCGTAAATAAATAAAAACCTAATGTGTGACAATTTTAGCCTGATGGTTATTACGGATCAAAAGACATAGGACTTTAAAAGTCGGACAGACAGACTACGTAGGCATAGTTGTAGTGTCACATTGCCCATTAGATATGAATATATTTTAGAACAAATGCTATGTATAACTAGTTTTTATAATATGTCCCTCCGGGTACTTACAAATAGGAATACTTTTCTCGTCCCAATAGAGGCCGAAATGCTCTTCGTTCTTATGAAAACCTGCGACCGATATAAAAATACTCCACCATATTTTAGACCAAGATCTAAGCTTATTGATATGCCAAACGCATGAATAACTCCTTTTATTTGTCCTTCTTATCCCAAGCCTTCGAAAAAACATAACGTAATAGATAGAAGAGTTTTATTTCCGTACCTGATCTATTTTTAAAGTAAATTTCGCTCGATGCTTTAAATATTTAACTATTGGGTTTATATATTTTCCTCAAAAATGCTACGATATGCAACCATATCTTGCACAAGCTTCTTTGAGATATCGTACTTGCAGTACAGTATCATAGAGCGACTCACAATGTTTTAGCCGACCGCTCGAGCGGTCAAATATCAAATTTGAAAACGGAACGAACATTGTAAACCCCTAACATTGATGATAAAAGAGATAGTAATGTCCTATTATAAAGACCTGCTGTCGCATCAACGGTACCTAATTATTAAGTTACTAGGCCAGGGTTATTTTTGCTCTTCTTCGTTCAACCTTAAGTTTAATTTAACTACCTACATATGTATTCGTTCATAAGCGAACGGGGGTCGATGTTAGATTGGTATGGTATCATTTGTTTGATTATAGAGAGGAAGTTTGTTATAGCAAGGTAAAGCTGTAGCTGTAGCTATAGTTCGTCAACGTGGGATTCGGTTTTAGTTATTCCTGCGGGAACTATTGAAATATTCGGGAAGAAAATATCCAATGTCCTTTCACTGTCCCACTTTCAACAATTTTTGCATTGAATCTCAAAAAAAATAAAAAAAACTATCAAACAAATGGGTTATAATTTTTCCTGCGACATTTTCTTAATTATATGAGATAAAAATTAATTATTGTGTTTCTACGACCGTCAAAAATGTCTGTGTTAAATTTTAGTTGCGTAGCGAAGCTAAGTAATAACAAATAAACAATTAAACTAACGGTCTTTCCCAACAGTCTATAAAAATACCACGATCAAGCAAAAAGTATTGAAAGGCTCGGTAATACCTACTCGTTTTAGTAAACAGGACTAGAACTTTCGGTTTTCATTAGTAATTATAGATTGAATATACACTGACGGACAAATAAACTGCATCAAAGTACAAGACGACTTTGAAATAAATATTTGAACCAAGTATGCAAACTTTCATACAAGTTTAAATTGAAAACTATTGATTGATGCGTTTACTTTAAAACAGCGAAGGATTATATCTTTAAGTTTAATTTTGTTTACTAGAAACGATCATTCATTTTTTCTCAACAAAAACGATTAATGGAAGAAAAATTGTTTTAATTGAAAAGTTGGTTTTTAACATTTGAAAGAAGTTTTCTCACACGTCTTTAATAAGGTACCCACGTTTTTTTTTTTTTTTTTTTTTTCTGAGCTGACTATGCAGTTGGCTGTTGCAGCCAACATGCTTCACCGGACTTTTGGGGCGAGACTCTGAAGGAGCCTCAGCCCATATAGCGCCCAACGCTCAAGGGCTTCCCGCGGGGGAAGCCTCGGCTTGGGTTGTCGCTCTCGGGGGCGTCCCTTCGACCGGCGTGAGTCTCGAACCCGAAGGTGAGTCACCGCCAGGAGGGGAGTTCCCCGTTACGCGGGTGCGGTTGCGATTGAGTGGGGTGTGACGGGTCTTACCTAACGCTGGCTGAAAGCCTGTAAGAATATGTTCCGTTATGCGGAGGACTTGATGGACGCATGAGTGTTTGGCACGAAAGCCGAACTGCTCATATATTAAAATGCCTCTGGAAACTATAGCGTTCCGTAGGCGAGCAAGGAGGAGGCGTTCATAGAGTTTACCAAGGGCCTTTAGTAAACTTATAGGGCGATAGGAGGACGGCTCGGTACGAGCTTTACCTGGCTTATGGATGCCTATAACAATTGCATCTTTCCATTGAGAAGGAAAGATGCAATGTTCCATAGCAGCGTTAAAGATCGCTACTAGGAGGCAGACAAGGGGAAGAGTGAGGCGCTTTAGGATATCGTTAGAGATACCGTCAGCACCGGGGGCCTTACGGGGGCGTAGGTCTTTGATGACCTGTACGACTTCGTCGACAGTGACAGGGGGCAGGGGGTCTTGTGGAGGCAGAGAAGTTCTGCGCTCCACTTCGCCGTCTACCTCGCGCACGTGGTCGGGATCGAAGGGCTGTGTGCTTAAGGCACATTGGGCTTGGAGGCTAGACGCTAGGCAATCCGCTTTTTCGTCGTCGTTGAACGCGGGAACGTTGTTGGGACGAGATAACGGAGGGAGAGAGTTTGCGGTTTCGGATTTTAGAGCTCTGGCTAAGTGCCAATAAGCTTGGTGAGAAGGAGAAATGTTCTCCATAAGATCACCGAAACGTTGGGCGCGAAGCTCAGCTACAGCGGTTCTTACACGGCGGTGTAAGTCGTTGAAGCGAGCTTTATTATCGATAGTGGGAGCGCGATCGCGAGCGCGGCGGGCCGCGTTACGCTCAGTCATTAGCGACCTGATGTGCTGAGGCAGGATTAGGTGGTGATAATCACCAACCGGCACCTGTCGTGAGCACTCGCCAACGGTGGCGGTCAGGTGGCTAGTGAGTGAGTCGATAGCTACGTTAAGATCGGTCGCGGAAGAGATTACGTTGGGAACGCGGTCTAGATGTGGCGAGCTGGGATTTTCGAGCAATTGCCCAAATTTATCCCAGTCCGTCACGGTTCTAGTGTCGGGAGGAGAGTCCGAAGGGAAACCTAATCGGAGGACGACAGGGCGGTGGTCCGAGTCAAGTTCGTCAAGCACCTCTATAGAGCGAAAGCTTAGCCTTACATTCTTTAGAAGTGCTATGTCCAGTACGTCGGGGTTGTTCCTAGTATTGTGGGGAAAGAAAGTGGGCGTCATGGGACCGATAATGTCAAAGTTTAGTCTGTCAACTAAATCGTCGAGGAGTCTGCCTCTTTGTGAAGTTACAGAAGAGTTCCAGCGGCGATGCTTGCAATTTAGGTCGCCGGCAAGAATGACGGCGTCGCCTAAACTTAAGAGTGACTGAAGGTCGCTCTCGAGCAAGTCTTTTAGGGGAGAGAGATAAACCGATGCAATGATGATCGGCTGATGGCCGGTCATCGCTAGGCGGCAGACGGATGCTTCTAAATTCGTAAGCGGTGGAGGATCGATAGGGGAGCAATGCAGGGAGCGCCTGTAATAGATGAGAGTGCCTCCGAGATTGGAGACAGTTCTATCATTACGGACGGTGCGATAGTTCGCGATCGAAGGGGTACGGACAGCGGGCTTTAGGAACGTTTCCTGGATGAGGAAGACGTCCGGTTTTTGGGACGAGAGGAATTGCGATAATTCCTCTCTTTGATTGCGGAGACCGTTGGCGTTAAAATAGCCTATGGAGACGGACCGGGGTTTTTCGCGCGCGGTTGTGCAATCCATTTTGGTTTTAAGGTTTTGGAGTTACCCTGCGGAGGACGGCGAAGAAGTCGCGATGCTTAGCCATGAAGCTGAGCATTTGATGGGAATTGGTGATTTGTACGTACTCGGCGTACACGATCTCGAAATAGGCAGGGTCGCAGGCCCAAGAAATTTCGGAGAGAATGTCGAAATGCTGCTGCTCGGCCGTCTGAGCGGCGTTGCGGGGCAGCGCGAGAGAGGGGCGCGGGGGGCAAGGCGCGTTTGCGCGAGAGGTGCGGGAGCACTTCTCATAGGCGCTGGACGCGGGATGTCCCGGGACATGAGAGGGGCGGGGTAGGGAATACCTGTAACTGAGACGGGTCCGGGGAGAGCAGACAAAAGTTTGTCTGTCTCATTTGATTTGGACGCTACTAGCGCTGGAGGACGGCTCCAGGCGTTGACAGTAGGGAGGGGAGCAGGCACGAGCGGAGCCTGTTGGCGGGGGGCGGAGGGGCGCGATTTACCCTGTTTGGGTTTACGCGAGCTCTGTTTGGGAGCTTTGGGGCACCCGCGGTAATTCGCTGGGTGGCCTTCGCTCCCACAGAGTACGCAAGCGACCGGGTCGGATGCGTTGGAGCGATCGCGATCACAGTCCGGAGTGGCGTGATCGCGTAAACATTTGACGCAGCGCGGTCTGCGTCTGCAGTTGC
Source organism: Apoda limacodes (assembly GCA_946406115.1). NCBI lineage: Eukaryota > Metazoa > Arthropoda > Insecta > Lepidoptera > Limacodidae > Apoda > Apoda limacodes. The sequence continues at coordinate 13,027,614 of OX291553.1, read as the reverse complement.
GCTGCGCGTGGCCATATAGCTGGCATCTGTGGCATTGGCTAGGGTTCGACCGCTTGTGCGGAGTCTCGACCCTGATGCCTTTGAGGCTGCAAACATCTTTAATATTAAAGATGGCTTTGCCTTCTGTTGTCAGGTCTAGTACAACGAGCACCATGTCGTAGCACTCGGACTTATTACGGCCATTGTACATGCGATGTACTTCCCGTGCGGGGAGGCCTTGGACGATTAAGTCGTCCTGGACAGTCTTGGTGGAGAATTCCCTAGGGACTCCCCTTACGACTGCCCTTAAAACGCGTTCCTCGGCCAATGAGTACGTGTGGTACTCATATTTTTGAGCCGTGAGGAAGGCCGTCAGATTTCGGAAATCTGACGGTGTCGGGACCTGCACTTTGATGCCGCGCTCGGCATCATTGCGGGCGTGCGTATAATTGATACGCTTGGCCTTCATAGCGTTAGCAATATTCGGCCAGGCTCCTTTGTCTTTGATGACAATCGGGGGCGGAGATTTTTCCTTCCGTCCCGAAGTGGGACAGTCGGACTGCGAAGAGGTGGCGGCGGGGGGGGTTGTGTCCATGGCGGCTAGCTCAGGGCTGGCCGCCGAGGTGGACGGGGACGGGGACGCGGAAGCGCTAGGCGCTTTGAGGCGTTTAGCCTCAGAGTCGGAGGGAGGAGGAGTAGAAGACTCCAGAGCGGATGCCGCCGAAGCCTTTTTAGACTTGGCGGACTTCTTACGCTTTTTACCCTTTTTGGTTCCCAGGCCAACCACTTTGAAGCCTTCGTCGTCCTCAGACAACGCCGACTCAGCGGACATTACGGCTGCTGGAGACCGGGGTGCGGTTTCGGAGGTTGCGGGGGGCGGGGTAGCGAGAGACCGAGAAAGGGTCTCATCGGCTACCGGAGTGGGAGGGCGAATGGGCGCAGGGGCCCGAAGAGCGCGGCGAGCGAGACGCGGGTCGCGATTGCGGGGTTCGCGGGGTTCGCGGGAGAGAGAGCGCGAACGATTGCGCGAGCGAGAGCGCGGAGTCGAACGCGATGAGACGGACGGGGAGGGCGCGGTTGTGCTGGACGCAGTGAGGGCAGGCCCCACAGCCTTGATGATGGCGTGGGCCAGCTCTGGGCGATCGCGAACAAGATTTTTCACGATTGCCCCTAGCTGGTCCGGGGACAAGCCGGTGAGTTGCTCGGCCATCGCGGGAGTGGCCGGGGTGTAGGTTTTGAGTGCCTAGTGACTCCCCACCATTGCTGGCGAGGAGCAAGAATACCTAAATGTGGCCAGGCGCCCCGCAGTGCTACGGATTGCCTGGTGTGTACCTAACTCCTACTCCTACGGCCGGGGTTACGTTGTCACCGTTAGGTTTCCCCCCAGCAACGAGACGTTTATGAAGAAGAAACGTTAGGTAGATCGCAACTCTGAAAAGAGCTATACGATCTCACCCACCAGCCCTTGAGCACTCGGAACTGGATTTCTACAAACTAAAACGCAATCGACACTTAAAACGCGTAAATGCACGGAGCGGCGAACCGCTGAAGCGGAAATACTACGCTAGCGATTTAACACAAAGCCGGACTCAGACCGGGCGAACCGGTAACAGTCAAAGAGGCAAGCGAGGGTCACCGCTATGCTTAGTAGTTCCGCGACTACGAGAACACACACTCACGCACAAAAACACACAGTATCGCTTCGATAAACACTCGGTTATGGGCGCGTTGAAGAACGCACAAACACACTCAGAGCGGGCCGAGAAGCAATTTCCCAGCCAATACACACTGCCGAGCAGCGCTTCACCACTCAGGCCGATTTTCCAGGAATTGCGGGCAATGATCCAAACAACAATTCGAGGTCGTCAGCGCTGAGGCAAAACACCACACAGGAATGCGCACCAGCTGAGTCACCACTGCACGGAGGACACTAAGAGCACTTGACGCTCGAAAACACGACCGCACAACACGAGAGTCGAATCGGGAATCCAAAAAGGTACCCACGTGCCCTTATTACTGATTCTAATCTGCTCCGCATAGTCCTAATTAGGATTATGCGAAATATTGTCTCATTCTTGTGATATTGCTATGCTTAGTTCTTCCACCGTTATGGGCACAGGATTTCTCGCATATACATAGCTCTTTTTAAATTGTCACAAATTATGCTGTCCTAAATTGTGCTTGATGGGATTAATGTCAGGGCTGAGTGCTGGCCAATTTATAGTACGTATGTACGTAGTACGTATCTCTTCGCAATATTGACAAACTTGTGCAGCGGCGAGCAGTCGGCTATGAATCCCACGTGAACTTCTAAAATCTCTGTTATATAGATGTGCAGTCAACCCTCGGTGTTACCGTTTTGACCAACCATGTCGATCAACACGAGTTCTGTTTGCCCGTTCATCGATATGCCACCCCAGACCATACACAATCCGCCTTCAAAAGGAATCCGATCCACAATGCAACTTTAAGCATATCCATCCTCACGTCGACAATAGTACTCTTCTGCAACCATCTGCACCATATAAACATCTCCTACACTCAACGGTGAATAAACCGGAGGCCCATTGCTCTTTAGACCACTTCAAGTGTTCACGAGCAAATCTTAAGCGAGTTTATCTGTGAGCTGCAGACAACTTTCTAAAAGGGGGTCTAAATTGGATGCCAGCCCCATTCTTTAGTCTCCTTCTTATTGTTCGTAATCTGACATTTACTCCACGCATTTCATTCAGCTTTGTTTTAATGTGATGATGAGCAGGATTTCGCAAGAAAGTTGACGCAATAAATCAGTCATCATGACGGGTGTTAACTAGAGTTTTGTCGGTACCACGTCTTCTTTTGTAAGATTCTGTCTCTCTCAAACCTTTTTTCACTTTAGAAACTGTACACTGGGTTAAATTTAAATTTTTAGCAATCGTTCGTTGTTCCTAGCCTTCCTGCACCAATGCCACAATTTATGCGGCTTGTTCGGACAAATATTATTGTACCGAAACTCTTGTGAAATTAAAAAAACTACCTAATAATTCTATTGGTAACAATAATTCAATTGGAACATTAAAATAAAATCAATAACAATTAATTTGAAAGCTAACCCTATAACACGTAAATTTGAGACCACGCGTAAATTTTCTTTTCCCGGCTATAATCATTTATTTTGCTGCACTCCCATTTTTAACTTTTGTTTTTCTTTATAGTTACTGACCAGTCAAAGCTTTTTAAATAATGTACATCTAAAAAGTTTGCATACTTATGAAAAATATTCATTTGAAAGTAATCCTGAACTTTGATGCAGTTTATGTGTCCGTCAGTGTAAAGTCGAGATTTTTAGGTTACTATTTTGAGAATACCAGACTATAGGTCTCTAGGACTAGAAGAGGACTGTAGGTCAATGCGGTTAAATATGGCCTTATCCTCCTTTCTGTAGGGAAAGGCCTGTCCTAATAAAAGACAGATATCGCAAAAACGTATTCAATTATGTCGACGTTCTTAACGTACCCATGTGTGTGGGGGAGCCTTTAACATTACATAGCGTACGATTTTAAAAACATTTCAGTGTTCTGGCGCTGTGCTGTGTGTGATGCAGCCGGACCCCGGACACCGTGTGCATTGAGCTTTAAAGTTTTTTTCCTTTTAGTGTTCTATAAATAACAGAGTTTCATATTTAAGGTATCAAAACTAAAAGCAACTTCATGTTGATAAGTAAACACGCTGAGTTTCAATTAACATAATGAATAAATAGATTTGCGTTATCTTCTCGGAACAGACACGAGTCTGAGCTGGTAAGACCTTTGTACTACAAGACAATCACTCGTATTTACTCACATTATCATAAGACTTTAGTCGTTATAACATATAATATAACAATTCAGCCGAAAAACACATAAGGACATACGAGGATGCCTTGTAGAGACGAGTCTAATAAAACAATGTCTTAAAATATTCTTTTTTTTCCGTACATGCATGCATTCTTACTGCAAGTTATACTTTTTATGAATAAGCTGATGCTTTGTGATTTCCTTATTTATGTTTTCCCCGATGACTCAAAGAAGCCTTGACCGATTCAGAATAGTAAATTGTTATCACAAGGGATCAAAATATTTTTTTTCTGGCGAGGACACTATTTTGAATCCAGAGTGGAGTGTAGAATCTGGAGCGCAGCGAGGAATTTAAAGAACGGCGCACGAGGTAAAATAATTTGCGAACGAGTGAGACACTACTTTTTATCACCCTCTATGAGAAAAGAGATAAGTGTTACTTATAGTAAAGAATAGCATATTTATTCATATTATTATTACTACTTGAGGAAGAAGCACAATTTTTTTATAAAAGTATCATCGTAAATACGAATTTTAGTAAACAATTACAAATTTATTTGGTCCGCGTGCGGCCAGCCAGTTTTATTATACAGCCTTACTTACTTGTTCTTACAATGTTCTTGATCGATCTCTATAATCCACATTCCAAATTAAAATCACTTTAGGGGATTCGAAGTGCAACTTTAATCCGTGTTTACGAGGAACCAACCAGCTCTTTCTGAATAAATGTGATATAAAATACTTTTTATGTTGGAAACGCCTTCGCTTTATCCAAATTACATGCCTTTGCCTCCCCCTGACTCTAAATGGCTAGTGCCCATCGGTGTGTAAGATACACTAGAAGTGCGACCGTGGCGAAAGCCATATTGAGGGTCACTGTCCTGGTCGTGTTTTTCCAGGTATATTGGAAGCTGTGTGTTGATCACACGCTCTATCACCTTGGTGAGGAGAGAGGTAGAGCGATTGTACCGTCTGGCTCACTCGAATTATTAACGTCTAGAGATAGCATTCAATGAGTCCTTAATAATATTTTGATGTTGATTGTAGAAATGGTAATATTTTTGCAGATAATATGATAAGTTTTGCAGCAAGGATAATGTGAAATAAATTTTTATTTTCTGTGAATATATTTTTAGATTTTATAATATTGCTGTTTAGCAAAGATTCATTAGACTTTTTTACTTAACTTTGTGTTATTATGTGTTGGTGTTGGTTTCGGTAGTGGGCTACTTTTTTTAAATATTTTATATGACTAGATCTCAATCTGTTGGTGAAGTAAAATAATTTCCGTGCTTTTTACTCGATAAAGATATAAGATAGTAATAAGTTCTTTCCGAATTTGTAAAAATAATAATAAAAAATATACTTACTTGTAGTTATAATTAAAATCATAATTACTTTTTTTATATTACTACTAGCGTTATTATTACTATCATTTTAATACTACTTCTTTTTAGTCCTATATTTTTTTTCAATTCATCGATCATTTTGATCGACAGGTCAAGCCCTAGCTGTTTATAAATAAAACAGTATCACCCACGTAGCGCTACTGTCTTATGTACTGTAACAAAGTGTCGTATCCTACTAATATTATAAATGTGAAAGATTGTATGTCTGGATGGATGTTTGTTACTCAATCACGCTTCAACCACTGGACGAATCGGGATAAAACTTGGCATACATATAGGTTAGGTCCTGGAATAGCATATAGGCTACTTTTTATCACTAAAAATTCAAAAGTTCCTGCGGGATAAACTATAACAGAGTTAAACGAACTATTGCTGCAACTATAGCATGCTATAGCAATTCATTGGTATAACTAATTACTTAATTAATTGGAGTTATTTAGGGAGTTCAACGCGGATAACCGAATTTAGGGCGGGTGGAGCCGCTGGCAAAGTCTAGTGCAAAATATGACACATTATTACTATACTAATTTTTTTGACCTTTGATTTTTTTGCAAAAATGTTTAACTTATAATATTCTAAGTAGCTTGGCTAGGGGTTGTGTTTGTAAATCTAATAATCTCTAGGGTGAACTTTGACCACAGAATGGCAAATAGTTACAGTTTTTACATATAAAACTCTACCCTAGTAAGAGTTGATACTTGTCCGAACCCTAGGGGATAAAATATACAGAACAAGTTACCATAAGTTCTAAATTTACAAATGCCGCATCGGGAAAGTAGATACAAGATTTAATATAACCTCGATTTAAGTGCAAGCTGGTAACATAATATTTAAATCGGTTCCAAAAAGTTTTTCTCGTTGGGAAGTGGTAGAAAATAATTTGCATGTTAATTTTATTCAAGACCTAGATTTTATAACTAAAGTTTGGTAAAAGAGTAGAATAATTGATAAATAGACCCGCTACTAGGTAAATGTCTATTAAAATGTTAGAATGGGCGAAGTGCGTGTCGTAAACGGATTAAGTAAGGGTTTCGTAGCATGACATTTTTATCGGTAATACCTGAAAAACTTGTCAATCGATTTTGTTAAAAGTATAATATAAGCTATATTATCGTGTTTTTTTTTAAGAACAATCGGTTTTAAAGTTGGAGGGTGTGGAGGGAAACATAAAATTTTCCATTTTGATAACCATAATTAGAGAAACAACTTTCAAAATTTTGAAAGACCTCTGCATTGATGTCCAACACAATGGGGTGTCCAAAAAAAAAAAATTATTGCACTGCCGAAAATATGCCGAACGAGATCAGGTTTAGAAAAACAATAAACGACGGAGGTGGGTGATGATGGAACATTGCAAAGCTAGTCAGAGATACTTTTAATCTTTCAGAAGCTCTTTATTTTTGACTTCCTTGAAGAAACCACACCAGAGAAATTGCCCAAAAGTGCGGTGGTTATACCTAAGATAAGGAGATGTTACCATTTAAAAGAATTAAAATGGCTTAAATACCATGGACCACACACATACATACTCCCAACCATATTATACAGAAGACTGAGAGAAGGAAAAATTGGGCTCTTTGAGTAGTCTTAGGTTCTTTTAAAAAAGGCTTTTAAATCTATCGAAAGCACTTTGACTATTGGAACATCGAAGATTTGAAATTTTTGAATAACGGAGTCATGTCTATCCAAATACAAGGGTAGAGAACGCAGCCAATCCGAAGGCAGACACAGAGAGACGTCATAACTCCGAAACTGTTTACTGCTACGCTGGAAGATGTCTTTAAGTTTCTGGAATGGAAAGTATTTATATGGCTTTAATATAAGTGGAAAGTTAAATCGCTGGAAGACAGTGGCACAATGCTAGGAGTCCTCACCTTTCTTCTCGTATTGGTCTTGAAATGAATATGGATTGATAAAATTGATAAAATGATGTTCATGTCGCACTCCGCTAATAGGCAGTTATTAGAAATACTACTCTTGAAGTTGTTGAAAACTATAAACATAAAAATCCAATTTCAAAAAGGGATGAAATGAACTCGGCTGGGCAGCGTTTGGGAAATTGCGTAACAACTTTTAGTTTAAATGTTGTTCAGTGCCAAGATAACTTGTGTGTGTTCGCAGTAAAGACTTTGAAACGTTGTCTCTAACTGTTGCTTTGCTGAATTAGTTCAAAATGTCTCGGTCGGTAATATGCTGGTTTAGCTTGTCTAATGAACAACAGAATGCAGTTCTCGCATTATCTATATGTATCACATATATGTTTGGGCTAATTGTATTAACATTATAACGAATATATTTAACCTCTTTAAGCTCAAAGAAAAACTTAATTTAAAAAAATTTAAAGACCATGCGATATAAAAAATAAACTTTTTAAAACTGAACAAATAATAAATTAATGTAAATAATTTATTGACAAAACAGATATATTTTTTTTACTTTAATAAATGTTTTGTTATGTCGGCGTCAGTCTCATACTAAACAGGGCTTCAGACGTACGGTTTGAGACTATTGATTAAAAACCTAATTAATGGTCGGAAAGAAAGTACGGGTACTAGTATAGTATTATATAATCTGTGGTACGGGCCCGCTCGGTCAAATGACAGAATCGGGTGAAGGCGCTCTCCTATAATATCATGTAGGTACTAGCTTTTTCCCGGGGCTCCGCTCACACAAAATACGGTTATCTTCGTAGGATTCCTATCGCAACTCCTTGATTATAATAAGGAAGTATTCTATAGCAAGCTACAGCTCTAGCCATTTGGTTATAGTTATGAGAAAGCAAGAAACTTGACTTTTTTAAGAATAAAATTTAGTTTGTGTTAATTCTGGGTATAAGCTATCTTTATTTCAAATATTAAACAAATCGATTTAGCTGTTGTGGCGTGAGATAATAGCGAAACATACTAACACAAACACACAGATACAAATTTATATTAGAAGTCATTTTGGCCTATAAATATAGGTTCCTAGAATTTGTTAATAACTTTATTACATATAACACAAGTTATAGGACTTTTTCAATTTATATACCAAACCTTACAAATATAAAAAAGAATAAGCCAAAACAGTTCATTCGTTCTAAGCGCTTGTGAACTAAACCAGCCAGAATAATGTTTATAAACCTAGATACAATTCTAATCCTTTGTCGAGGAAAGAAACGTAACTTGGATGTATCCACCTACACTTACTTACGGTCTCAGCCAATCGGTGGACGGACTGGGGAATCCCCGCCATGTTAGCTCGACTTGACTTGAGAATAATCACGCTCTCAAACGTTAACGACAATATTTAATTTTATATTTGTATATTAAAGTTAATAAAAAATTATTCGCCGTTTTTCACTAATTTAACTTAAGAGCATCCACGCAGTGGTAATCCACACTATCTTCAGCGTCCCTTTCGACATACTTGTACCCTTTATTCACGGCCGAGGGTCGATCTTTTAAGCCCTCTATAAAGTTAATTCTTCTACCTTTATTTTTATTATGAGTGACAGGCGCAATTAGGAGTATGTAGTAAATTTTGTTTATTGAGGAAAAACACTGTATTAAACTACGTCTGCAAATCTGGTGTGTATGTATACCTCCTGCATTCTAAATGAGGGCCACAAAAAATATTTGAACTTAGGAGCAATGGTTTGTACTTGTATCGGTAAATCGGTCACCTTCATTGTATCGATTTTTCTGTATTTTTTACGCTTTTCTATCCCCAAGTTCTTAAATCTCTTCAAATTTTCTCAAAACATACATCTCGAAGAGCAATACACATTCGACATTGGTTGCAACTGCACAGTTCCTAGCTGGTGTCAAATATGTATTTTGGTTAGAGCTATCCTCAGATTCAACTAGCACAAAAATTTATGTGCAATCTAGCATGAATGTATCTGATGAGCAGCACCAATGTATCATATGCCGACTAGCATGAATGTATCTGCAGACTAGTATGAATGTATCTGCTGATCAGCACGACTGTAAGTGCAGACTAGCATGAATGTATCTGCAGTCTTTTTTCTACCACTAAGGTGGCATACAAGCTTATGGTCCGCCTGAAGGTAAGCGGTCACCGCAGCCTATATAGACGCTTGCAACAACAGGGGTATCTTTCACGCGTTGCTGACCCTAATATCTAATAAATCTATTAATTATTATTATTAATTTATCTAGCATGTACATATATGCTGATCAGCACGAATGTATCTGCAGACTAGCATAAACGTATCTGCTTACTAGCACGAGTGCCTCTAGTGATCAGCACGAATTTATCTGCAGACTAGAACGGATTTATCGGCTGACAAGCACAGGTAAATTGTCCCAAAATTACGTGAGGTCGTCTTAATTAATGGACGCCCCTTTAAAAGCATGAATGTATCTGCACCGTCTCGCAAGAATGATTTTATTAAAAAACCCTTTAAGAAAAGAGTTGTGAATCACAGTGGCCGATGTGATTTTTACCGATGAGAAATGTAAATCGGGATAAAAAGTATTTTATATGCATTCTTTCTTTTAATTTCATAGGAACCAAACCTTCGAACCAAAAACTTAATTTAGGCAAAAAATAATCTAGACGTGTAACTCAAAAGCAGAGTAACTTTTTAACACTAAAAGAGTGTTTAGAATCAAGTAATTAGTTGCAGAGATTATATAGCCCCTACACACGAACAAACAAATTTTAAATGTTCATAATATATCTTTAAAAGTATATATAAATTGTAATTTAATTGGTAACAAACCTTGTGGCTGTAATAATTCGTATTGCAGGCTTTCATGCTCTAATAATTGAATATTAATTTTGAAATAGTTTGAGCCGTGTACAATAGAAAATACTGGCCAATTCTTGATTAATTGAGGAAAAGTTATTTGATTATATCCAACTCTTCACTCTTGAGGATTCTAGTCATTAGTTTTCGTCGATAAATTAAAGTGAGCACTTGATTTTTCAATTTTAGACAAATTCTATGAAATAATTAAATATTTCTTAGTTCAGAAATCGAGATTCAAACAAAATAATAACCAGAATAAAATAATAACATTTCCATGATTTATTACTCTATCACTATCTATCAAAGGGTGTGGGTTCGATTTCCGCACTGGATAAACATTTATGTCATTAAAAAAATTTGTGTTTGTATTGAGTCTGGGTGTATATATGCGGTGTATGTATCCGATATCTAGTACCCATAACACAAGCTCTGCTTACTTTAGGGCCAGACGGCGCTGTGTGTTGTAATTTCCAGCAAAATTTATTTATATTAATTAAAAAAAAATGTTAGTAAGTTTTACGAAAATCTTGCAAACGTATTGAATAAAAAGAAAATTGAACCTCATATGATATGACGAAACCTTGACAAAACTGGAAGTACAACAGTAGCAGACTACCAAAAGTAGTTGCAACTCGAGGATGTTTACAAGTTGGACAGGTTGATAACATCGGCAGAGGGAGGACAGTAAGTCACAATGATTGGATTCGTTAATGCTTCGGGTGGCACCGTACCTCCGGTATTTAGGTTTCCTAGAGTCCTGAGGATGATTTTAAGGCATCCTTTGTCACTGTCAGGCCTCCAGCTGAGCTCTACAATACTGTTGTATCAACTGATAATGTTCCTAGAACTTCTGCTGATATACCATCTACTGTCGATGCTCCCGAAACGCTTCACTCCTCAAATGACAGGCCCAGAATCGAATCCATCCACCTCAACGGTTTTATCTCCTGAATGTATCTGACCATATCTAAAGGCATTACCTAGAAAGAACTCAGAAGATACAAAACCGACCCAGGAAGGTGAAAAACACGGTTATAACTGACACGCCCGAGAAGGATGCTTTAATTGAAAAACTTTCTGCTAAAGAGAAAATAAATTAAAAGATTATCAAGATGAAAACTTGTATAAACATTAAAAAGCAAATACAGTCATCTTCGGAGTCGTCGGATTCCGATTATTTACTACGAAAATCAGATGGTTCGGATGTTATTTCTGAAGGCTCTACATATAATCTATCATCTACATCTACATGCAAGGCTAAGGGCAATGCAAGGCAAAAAGCACAGCAAAAAAAGGAACAAACAAGATGGCTATTGCACTGTTTGTAAAGGGGCTTATTTATGCAGCAGTGTTGACTGGCTAATGTGTGCTATTTGTAAAAGAAGAGGGCACACGAGACATGAGGCATATAGGGAATGAATACCTATTTTTTTATTTCACCTGCTCGGAAAGGTTCGCTTTGTCGTTCAAAATCTGATTAAATCTGTTTGAAAAAGCCTAGTTTATCCGCTTGCGCGCAAAAGTTTTTTTTAAATTCCACTAAAACAAACATAATGAAACCGTCTAAAACGCGGTTCGTCCTTACTACTTTATACATTAGTCATCCGTTAATAACACTTTAGTTTAATTTTGATACTATTGCATTAAAGATAATATTTTGTTTCATGTTATTTGATATAATAACATTAAACATTTATTGTTATTTTTGCAAAATTTATTGCAGTTTTGTAAATTATTAAACATTACAAGAATAAAAAAAAATTGGCATTTATTTTGAATTACTTTGGAATTACGTGGTAGGTACATCATTATGATTGTTTTTACTATAAATAACACTAACTAAATATTACTTATACTAAATTTTACTAAATAAATTAGAGTTTATACTTAAAAACCATGAGTCACTCCACCAGTGACGTAAAATACCAAAGTTTACCCGCGAAAAATAGGTAAGTACACACCTCTGAGCGTGCGATCTGTTTGTTGACTAAATGCAGACATACAAAAGACGCTCAACCTATGTCAGAGATTTATGATGTTGTGACCATAATTATGTTATCAGTACTTAATAAAACTATTTAAAATAAGTATACTTGTTCCATTCATAAGTAATTAAACACTAATTATTGTTTTATTTGTAATTTTATATATTTTCCTCGTTGTAGTGAAATGAAAAATTGTGCGTGTTCGCACGGCTGAAATTTTTTTGGGTTTCGTGCTTTTGAACCCTTCGCTTGCTCGGTATTCAATACAAGCAATCACGCCAAAAAGCAACTTTCCAGCGTTACATAACAAATAACTATTGTAATATTTACAATTAGTACTCCAGTAGGTAAAGGGAATGATTAGTTTTAATGTGTAGGCATAAATTATAGCATATAAGGAAACAGTTTGTGATTTTTTAGTGTTTATACTAATTAAAGAATATTTTTGATAAGTTATTTATATTGTTACTAAATTGACACCGAGTTACTTTATCATAAGATTGTTTTTTTTGGAATTGTATAATTTTTTGATCTTAGTTTGTTTTGTACCAAAATGTTCTATTTGTTTAAATATGAGTAATTGTGTAAAAACAAAGAATTTGTGAAACCTTGCGTATTTATGTAGTACAAAGTATTGCATTGGTTCTTATTCCGTTTCAAGTAGGGTTTTTGCTCGAGAATTCTCGAACTCGAGAAAACTCGAAAAATCCGTCTTGGTTCGAGACGTGAAAATAAATCTCGTGAACTTACACGACACTAGCGACCATAAACCAGGTCGGAAAAGTTGATGTGTAGGTAACCTTAATGTATAGAATTTTATTTTGTGGTTTCCAACTATGTTAAAAGTAGATTATTTGTGTTTAATTTGTTGTTACTACTCGGGCGAGTTCACATGACACTTGGCCGCGTGAAGTTTATTAAATGTAGAGTGTGCAAAAAATGGTCAGAGTAACTAAAAGGGGTGCAAGGGAAAAAACCGGACTTAGAATATTTTCACGTCTTTTTCTTTATTTGGTTACGGCTATTCAAAAAAATTTTAAAAAGGGGTAAAAGTGTTTAAATGCGTTGGTAATATACTAATAATACATACCTTAAAAATATTCGACTATATGCCGGAGCTTGACTTCAAACATTTGTTAAAGACATGGTGTAGCATTGCATGTTGATTACAAGACATAGTGTGACATGGCCCAATATTCTAGATTTTGAACTCCGAAAGCTTTGGAAACACTGTAGGACAGTATACTGTAAATTTTATGTTTGAAACTCTGAAGCCTTGAATTAAACATGAGTTTCATTATAGGGTTTTATCTACATTTAGAAATGTAGGAACCCTCATAGGTAATTCATATTATGCTTGTCAAATCATAACAAATTCTATATATAATTATTTAAATAAAAATAGTTAAATATGAGGAATAGGTTAGGGGGAGGGCGTAAAGGAAGAAGTGATACTTAGAAGATACTTAGAAGAATAAGGTACACTTAAAATCTGCGTGCGTCTAAATCATCTAGAAACAAAAACTTTAGTATAAAGCTATTGTTTTACTAATGGTATAAATAATAATAATAGATCAAATATAAAAATCTTCTTACAGAAACATCACAACAATAAAATCTTAAATAACTAATGGAAACAGTTTCTATTTAAAATTTGCGTCAATCGCGTATTACCTCTGAATTCCTTAAGGACAGTAAACAAGTTTCTAACTACAGAAAGTAATAATATTCCGGACTTAACCGTCCGTTTTATAGCGTATGTAAGTTAGTTTGGAAAACAAAAGGTTTTTTATGAATTTAAGTTTACTATGACTACGGAACCAGTGAGAGGAGTTTGTTGTGGTGGAAAATTTTTACTTTCTGGTATTTACTTGAATTTGCTACTTGTAAAATTATCCAAATATAATTTACCAAAGAAAACCTATACAAAAACTTTGCTTTTATCCGATATATTCTTACTCTGTCCCTTAAAAGTAAAAGTTCTGAAGGTCGGAAAAGTGATTGAAGTGGTAAATGTAAATCGACTCACGGAAAACTCCGTCCCAGTTTTCCTCGAATTCGGCCGAAAATGCTGTGATGTCTTTTGATTCTAAATTAATATATTAATATACGACGACGTATAGTAGGTACTGACGCACTTCCGTAGTGAATAATAATATGTGGTACAAACACAGTTTGTATTCAAATTTTTTCTATAGGTAAACAACTTTTTAAAAAGGTTGTTTTTAGCGTTCCGTACAGAATGCTCATGAAATTACGTAGGTTGCCTGCCCCTTTGTCACAGTGAATTATATCACTTCTTCCTTTACGCCCTCCCCCTAACCTATTCCTCATATTTAACAATTTTTATTTAAATAATTATATATAGAATTTGTTATGATTTGACAAGCATAATATGAATTACCTATGAGGGTTCCTACATTTCTAAATGTAGATAAAACCCTATAATGAAACTCATGTTTAATTCAAGGCTTCAGAGTTTCAAACATAAAATTTACAGTATACTGTCCTACAGTGTTTCCAAAGCTTTCGGAGTTCAAAATCTAGAATATTGGGCCATGTCACACTATGTCTTGTAATCAACATGCAATGCTACACCATGTCTTCAACAAATGTTTGAAGTCAAGCTCCGGCATAAAGTAGAATATTTTTAAGGTATGTAGTAGATAGCGATAACCTAACACATCAAAACACTTTTACTCGGGCCCCGACTTTTACCCCCTTTCTAAAAAACTTTTGGACCCCTCAGCAGTCCGAGGTCCACAGAGAAAAGTGCTTCATACCAACGTTACTGGCGACAACGCATTCTATTGATTTCCATCATCGAAATATAAGGTTATGGGGACACCACTAATTTTCATACAAAATTTCGAGACAAATTTTTTTTAGCACCTCTATTTGTACACCCTAACCGTGACCAAATAAAGGAAAAGGCGTGAAAATATTCTAAGTCCGGTTTTTTTCCCTTGCACCTCTTTTAGTTACTCTGACCATTTTTTTGCACACTCTACATTTAATAGACTTCACGCGGCCAAGTGTCATGTGAACTCGCCCGAGTAGTAATAACAAATTAAACACAAATAATCCACTTTCAACATAGTTGGAAACCAAAAAATAAAATTCTATATATAAAGGTTACCTACACATCAACTTTTCCGACCCGGTTTCTATTGTCGTGTAAGTTCACACAATTTTAATATGGTGACTGTAGTTTTGATTTTTGACCACCGGTTTAAAAAAGTTTGTTGCACTTTAAATGCAATGTAAGTATCAAAAACGTAAGCAAAGCAAGTCAAGGCTTTTAAACGTGCTTATTTTGCCATAAACTAAATTTGGTATTGTTTTCAACTGTCTGCCCTTGTGTTGAAAATTAAGTCACCCCGATTGCTTTGCGACGTGACAGAAGGACTAACAAAGACACTATAGCATTACCGGTGTATATACTCTAGCACTATAACATAACCGCTGTATACTAACCTAAAATACAAGAACATCACCAAACCATTTCCAAAACATCCAAGAACAAGAAGCACGGCATATAACCCAGCCAGCGCATAGTCCACTTCAGGAGGGGGAGGCGGAAAGTGAAGCCAGTGCTCATTGATAAGAAATATATAGTCTTCTGTAAACAGTCCATATCTCAGCCACGAATCAATCGGCCACATCTGCTTAAACCTTACTATCACTTGAGGAGTTTCAGACTTAATGGAGTGAATGCGTGAAAGCTGCATCAGAGTACGATACCTTTTAGGCGTTTCAATAGCACTTCTCCTAACCAATTTTAACCTATCAGTCTCATTTATCTTTTTAGTTGCAGTATTAAAAAGTTTTGATCGTCTATCAAACTGTTTATCGATAACTATTTCACTAATTTCACTGACACGTTTAGGTAATTTAAAATTCGAAGTAATTTTTTTCACACTTGAGTAATTCGGTTTTGTTAAGTGATGATTAATTGTAAATATTTTATTAGAAAATTGGCATTGAATTGTGAATAAGTAAAGTAATATCATAATCTTTATTTTATTGGACATTGTTACAGATAATAATTGTTAAGTTTCGCGAAAGTTTTGTCAAATGTACGCGTTTGTTTTGGAGGCTGAGCTTTGAGGGACACAACCTCTCCCGGCGGATTCGCAGACGAAATGTTACAGGTGTCTCGCAAAATCAGAGATGTTATATGGCTGTAGAGATGTTATCCTAGATGCGACAAAACTATAAATACAGTTTTACTACTACTGCTTCCTAGTTATCCTACTAATATTATAAATGTGAAAGTTTGGATGTTTGTAACTGAATCACGCTTCAACCACTGGACGAATCGGGATGAAATTTGGCACACATATAGGTTAGGTACTGGAATAGGACATAGGGTACTGTTTATCCCAAAAAAATCAAAAGTTCCCGCGGGAATAACTATAACTGAGCTTAAGCGAACTATGGCTACAGCTAGGTATAGCTTGCTATAGCAAACTTCATTAGTATAGTTAATTGAGGAGTTGACGTAGAAATTCTACGCCGGTAACCGCGGCGAATTTAGGGCGGGCAGAGCCGCTGGAAAAATCTAGTATAATAAATGTTAAAATTTGTTAGTTTGTTTGTTACTCAATCACGCTGAATCGGAGTATTCAATAGAGCTGAAATTTGGCACACAGATAGTTAAATAGACAGAGAGAAAAGATTTTTATTCCGAAAAAATAAAAAGTTACCGCGGGAATAACTATAACTGTAAATGAATTTTACTTGAACGAACTATAACTACATACAGCTATAGTTTGCTACTTGTGCAAACTTCTATAGTATAATCAAAGTAGGAAGGAAGCCGATAACCAAATTTAGTTCAGACGGAGCCGATGCCAAAAGCTAGTCGTATATATTTGTTTAGGAAGGTATTTGTATTTGTAACTCCCAACTGCTTCTGCTCATGTTGTAATAAGACATTGTGTTTGTCTTATAAGCTCGGCCATAAAATTTTATTAAGTTTAAATTTACAATACTCAAGCTCTTATTTGGTCTACCAAATAATGAAATAATGAAAAATCCATAAATTCATTAATAAAATTTTTTTTTTTTAAATAATAAGCAGATGATGAAATAAACTTGTCCTTATTAGTTTATTTCTGTTTTGAAAGGCTAAGCTTTTAGCTGAGAGAGAAATTTATTTGGAACATCTTTTCAACATTAAATAAAATGGTCGTTTTAACATTCCTACCACGTTTTTAAAATGGGCTGAAAAGTAGAAATTATTTTTTCCTGGACATACAACTAGTGACTTATAAAGTTCTAGTACATCAATCTTATCAACACACAAAATCTTCATAGAAGTAAGAAATACAATATAAATAAATATACATACATAGAAATAATCTTTCTTCGTTCATGACTCCCTGAAGGTTAGAATCTTAGAAGAGATATGATACGATGATTCCTTGCGTATCTAGTTTCCTTCAAACGTCGCTGTCTCTGCTGATCAGCGCGTTTTTTTTTTACTTTCTACTGTTGTTGACCGCAAATGGCGTTGACAACTACACGCGGACTAACTTTTGCTGCGGTGCTGCTTGCACTCTGCTGCGAAAAGTTGAGGAGGTTTGCACATGCGTGCCTAACAACTTAAATTCTTATCGGTCGGTAACTTAAAATCTTAGCATTAAATACAAAAAATAAAAAAACACTCATTAAGGTTATGCTTTAGATAAAAGCAAGTTTTATAACATATATTATTTTCAATTCTTCAGCCTACCCTACCTTAATAGCCTATATTTTAGCCCTAACACTGGTAAATCAAGAAAAAAATGTAAAATAAGCAATCCCTGCTTCCAACAAGCAATGGTCCATCAATCTCTAGACAATGGTACCTATTATAAGTGTAATCAATCACCTCTGGGTTACCATAGCCGTTTACAAATTTCCACTTATCACACATTAGTTTTTCTTTCCTCCAGCTTTGCTCGCATGGAATTCAATTTCCTGCAAGTTCAGAAGTATCAGTGAAGTAAGAAAATACTTCGCCTAACTATTCATTTGTATTTTACAAGTGGAAGTATTGTTATCGGACATTGCATACATAAATGTATAGAGAAGCCCTAAAGCGCACTCAAACGTTTTTGAGCATGACACATTTAGCTTTCCCTACGTCCAAGCCGCTTAAACAGCCAGCGTGAGCTGAAGTATGTGTAGCGCGACCAGTCTAACGCATCGGCGCGAGCATAGTCGGCAAGTAGCGTAACCTCTCTCCGTGAAAGCACTGAAGCTTTTAGTATTGCAATCAAACATTTTAAAAAATCAATTTATAATTTATTTATTTTAATTTTGTTACACATATATATAATATATTTTGCTTACCGTTTACAGATACATGTGGTGTTTTTCGTTTAATTAAACTTCCTATTAAGTAGAAATTATTTTTTAAAATAATTCAGTTTTATGATTTAATGGCAGTGAACAATAACTGAAATGTGTTATTATTTTAGTTTTTTTTTTATTTTAAAAAAGTGTCATGAGTTTTACGTGAAAAATTTATTCACTGTCCATTACTTTTCTGTTTTACAATAGTTCTTGTAGTAACAAAATCGATAAGCCACATATTTTGACTAAGGTGTATAGTTTTCTAAGTAAGGGCTTGTAGAGTTAGAAGCTTGGATCTACATGAGATCTGATAACTTTTTGACAGTTCGAGCCATATGTTATCGTCTTGGCAAGATTTTACATGGAAATGTTTTTGGTGCGATAATGTTGTTATCATGTTATCAATACTTAATAAAACTATTTTAAATAAGTAGGTATACTTTTTCCATTCATAAGTAATTAAACACTAAATATTGTTTTTTTTCATGTATCTTGTATATATTTTCCTCGTTGCAGTGAGATGAAAAATTGTGCGTGCGGGCTGGAATTTTTTATGGGTTCCGTGCCTTAGAATCCCTTCTTTTGCTCAGGATTCAATTTAGCAAACGCAATAGCGTATCGTTTCGACCAGTGTACAAAGACATATTACACTATTGAAGTATTGAGCGCTAGCACGTGACCGCACGTTGAAAATGTAGATTTCTCTCGATCTCGGTATTTTGTCGTAATAAAATTAAAATATTTACACAATGAAATTAGCAAACTAACTTGGTCATATTGATATATATTTTACGAAATAAGAATGAAGAGAATATCAGTCTTTGTTTTCCAAACAATTTGAATTAAAGCCCAAAAATAGAGAGTCAGATTTTTTTTTCTAATTGTTTCAATAGGAAAATTATTATAATATTAGCAAATTCACTTAATTAATAAAGGTTTGAACTATAAAATATATTTTTTTACCTTTCTCTATCGCTGATGCATGCAAAAACATCAACAGGAAAAGAAAAATAATCACTTACCTGAAGTACATGTACAGCACTATAGCGTTACCCCAACATCCCGCGGTGGTGAACAATATGTAGGAGCTGCCAATAATTCGGTGCAAGGACTCTGAAGGTGGAGGATACTGTAGCCAATGATCGTTAATCAACTCCAAATAATCCTCTGAGAAATACCCATTCCCTCGCCACTTTTCCACTGGCCATAATCGTTTAAAATTAGCAAGTAATACTGCATGTTTCGTTTCTATTGACACGTTATCTGAATTTGTATCATTTTCTATCACACGGATCATAATTCGGTGCGCTATTTCCAAGTCGGTCACATTTGTTTTCCTCTTGATTCTTACAGGAGCGTGTTTTTTGTATGTTGGTGCTTCATTACTAATTAGTAAACGACCCAGTCCATCCTTAACAATGAACTTCGAATCATTTCTTGAATTAATTCTATCAATCTTGTTCACTAATTTAGGGCAGTTTTTACAAAGCAATCTCGTAAGTTGGAAACTGAATAAAAAATTAAAGAACACAAAAATAGCAATAATGATACTAGTGACGAAAATAATGTTCATTTTTCTAATCTTTTTTCCTGATAGTAAAAAGTCCATTCGCGTGTTGTTCGTATGAAATCTTATGTAACTTTATGAAGTTGCTTTCACTTAAGGTAACCAAATGGCTATCTTCATGTTAGTGGGACTTAAAAGAAACCCGAATGCCCTGGAGACCGATTCTTGCTTAAGTGGATTAAACCTGGTCTCTTTTAGAAACATGGCCTTATTAACCATTATTAGATTGATTGACAAGGTCTGTTATGTGCAATTTATTTATGACCCGATATGTGATGGGTTAGTATCAATTTTTTACTTCAAAGGATTTTGAATAGACGCTAATATAATAGGTATTAATACTATCTTCTCTATTTATTTAACACTAATAGCACATATAAAAACTATTACAATACTATATTAACCTATAAAATTGTATGCACTAAGGCGGACTTATCGCATAATGCGATTTCTTCCAGCCACCAAAAAATCTAACTTATCGAAACCGATATAAATGTAACTACTATATAATAATAAGTAAATAAATACCATATACACGGGAAAGCTGAAGTTTTGTGGCTAAACGAAGACTATAGGCAAAAATATAAATACGGTAAAAGCCGGATAGTTGCTTCGGTGGGATACATGCCCCCGGTTGTTAATAAACTATGTTACGATTATAAGTTGTGTTAGCGCTTTACAACAATAAGTAGTGACCGCCCTACAGGCCTCAGTGCCGCATAAGCCATCGGAATAGGGGCACTTGTTTTTTTCGTGTCAGCAAAAATCTTCCGCGGCGAAACTTTGACGGGCGTTATAATTATATTGGTAAGTAGTTTCTATTGAATATTTTTATTACTGACCGTTGTTTTAGTCATTTTTTTGTTTCTTTGCATGCATAAGAGTTTTAATTACATTGTTTTTTATATTTTATTGCTAAATATTTTTTATTTATTTTTCAAATAAATAGGGCAAGTATCCTCATCAAAAAGGATAATCGCCTTACTTACTTTCGCGGATAGTTGCCCCTAAAGTGAATAAAACATTTCTTAACAAGCAAAGACGGATTTTATTTTTTTGTTGTTTTTTCAAATTGAAATACTGTGACTAAACTAAACTATTAAAACTATCTAAACTTTTTTTTTTATACCACTAAGGTGGCAAACAAGCCTACGGTCCGCCTGATGGTAAGCGGTCACCGTAGCCTATGGACGCTTGCAACACCAGGGGAATCACTCGCGCGTTGCCGACCCTTCAGAAATCTAATAACTTCTTTTTTGAAGAACCCTATACTGTAGTCCTTAGAGAAAACCTTGGCAGGGAGCTCATTCCACAACCCAAGCGTTCGCAGGAGGAAGTTTCTCTGAAACCGCACTGTACGCGACCATTTCGGTTCCAAAGTGTGAGAATGAATTCTCTGTCGATGGCGAGTGGTGCGATGGTAGAAAGTAGCCGTGGGCATCATTTCGAACAATCCTTCAGAATACAATCCATTGTACAAGCGGTAGAACACACACAGGAAGGCAAAGTCTCTCCTCAGACTCGATACCGCAAGTGAGTTTGGGATCGTCGACAATTCTCACAGCCCGTCGTTGAACCGAGTCAAAAGGGCCAAGCTGGTATCCGGCTGCACCCGCCCAGAGATGGCAGCAGTACTCCATATGGGGCCGGACTTGCGACTTGTAAAGTCTTGCCCCGACGTGAAGTACTGCTTCGCTCTGTTGAGTACACCAAGTTTTTTGGACGCCAGCTTTACCTTGTCTAGCAAATGATCTCGGAACTGAACATCGCTGGAGATGTCAACGCCAAGGATCCCAATGCTCTTGGAGATGGAGAGGGGAGTGTTCTGGAATTGTGGGACTACAGTGAATGGGGTTTTCTTAGCGGTGAACGCGCAGACTTGTGTCTTTGAAGGGTTGAATCGGACCAAGTTTTCCCGCCCCCAGTCAGAGACCTTGGACAGACCGATCTCGATTTGAGACACAAGTTCTTCACGCTTTTCCTCCACAACGGAACGTGGGATGCTTGCACGGCCCGTGTAATAAGCGTCTCCAGTACTGTCATCTGCATAGCAATGTATGTTGTTGATGTCCATCATATCATTGATGTGCAGTAGAAACAGCGTAGGAGACAGCACAGAGCCTTGCGGGACACCAGCATTAATGTCCATGCTATCAGAGCAACTACCGTCAACTACGGCTCGTATGCGTCTGCCGGACAAAAAGCTAGCCACCCATTTGCACAAACCCTCGGGCACTCCGTAAGATGGCAACTTCGATAGAAGACCCCGGTGCCAGACCCGATCGAACGCCTTCGCTATGTCCAGGCTACATGCCAATGCCTCCCCCTGACTCTCAATGGCTAGTGCCCATCGGTGTGTGAGATACACTAGAAGGTCACCAGTTGAGCGACCGTGGCGAAAGCCATATTGTCATGTTTTTCTAGGTTTTTAAAACATTATTAAAAACTATTTAATAATGTTAATTAAGATTTGAAATTGTACTTAATAAAAGATCTCAGTAAATTATAAAGACTGTTAAATAAATAATAAATATTACTTTAATTAATATAAATTTATTTCTATCCGAAATAAAAATCGTACCGAGGTTACTTACTTTCCCCGCACAAGGCAAGTATCTCTCGAAGCATTTTCGACGCTAAGCTACTATCCGCCATAGTAGGCAACTATCCCTCTTCTGAGAGATGAAATAAACCAGTATTTACTCAAAACCATTATATAAAAAACTTTATATTCAAGAAAATAAGAC
This sequence comes from Apoda limacodes, assembly GCA_946406115.1. Lineage (NCBI taxonomy): Eukaryota > Metazoa > Arthropoda > Insecta > Lepidoptera > Limacodidae > Apoda > Apoda limacodes. Next base: position 13,005,008 of record OX291553.1, on the reverse strand, counting down.
AATTGACCGATGTCGACACTGCAAAAATAGTATATTTTAGCTATTTCCATAGTTTAATGACATGGTATCCTATTGTGGGGTAGCGCTGCTGATGTAAATACAATATTTTTGTTACAAAAAAGGGCAATTCGTGCTATTTATAAATTAGGATCTAGGATATCTCTGAGGGATAGGTTTAGGGAAGTAAAAATTTTAACTTTAGTGTCGCAGTACATATATGAAAATCTTTTATATGTACATAAAAATATCAATAGTTTCAGCAAGAAAAGTGACGTTCACAAAGTAAATACTAGAAGTAAAAATAAGCTGTTGGTGCATGATACACGTCTACACAAAATAAGTAACTCTTTTATGGGGCAATGTACATACACTTTTACAACAAAGTTCCCAATAAAATTCAAAATCTATCAATAAGTAAATTTAAATCTTTTTTCAAGCAGGTACTTTGTAAAAAGGCATACTACAATATTTCTGACTATGTAAATGATAAAAATCCTTGGGACTGATGATGCTCAATTACAGGATGCATAGGTAAACCAAATTAAAATGGAAAAAACATAAAATTGTACGACAAAATTTTTTTTATATAAAACATTAATTGTATTTTAGTTTATTTGTATTATTGATAGTGTTTTTAAAAGAGTAACTATCGAGTTTCTTGCCGGATTCTTCTCGGTAGAAATCAACAACATTGTGAACCGGCGGAAAGGTTATAACTTTGACGATTCAAAAGTGATTGTAAAATCCTTATTTGAATAAACCATTTTGACTTTGACTTTGACTTTGACTACATCCAAGTTACGTTTCTTTCCTCGACAAAGGATTAGAATTGTATCTAGGTTTATAAACATTATTCTGGCTGGTTTAGTTCACAAGCGCTTAGAACGAATGAACTGTTTTGGCTTATTCTTTTTTATATTTGTAAGGTTTGGTATATAAATTGAAAAAGTCCTATAACTTGTGTTATATGTAATAAAGTTATTAACAAATTCTAGGAACCTATATTTATAGGCCAAAATGACTTCTAATATAAATTTGTATCTGTGTGTTTGTGTTAGTATGTTTCGCTATTATCTCACGCCACAACAGCTAAATCGATTTGTTTTATATTTGAAATAAAGATAGCTTATACCCAGAATTAACACAAACTAAATTTTATTCTTAAAAAAGTCAAGTTTCTTGCTTTCTCATAACTATAACCAAATGGCTAGAGCTGTAGCTTTCTATAGAATACTTCCTTATTATAATCAAGGAGTTGCGATAGGAATCCTACGAAGATAACCGTATTTTGTCTGATTCACTTCACCCGATTCTGTCATTTGACCGAGCGGGTCGCTCCGCGGCTGCCCGTACCACAGATTATATAATACTAGTACCCTTACTTTCTTTTCGACAATTAAGTTTTTAACCAATAGTCTCAAACCGTACGTCTGAAGCCCTGTTTAGTATGAGACTGACGCCGACATAACAAAACATTTATTTAAGTAGCTTTATATAAAGCTGTTTCGAAAAGTGTGGCAAGTATCCGGCTTTTACCCTATTGGTTTTTTTTATATCACTACTGAAACGTATACAGTAAGGGGTTCTTCAAGAAAGAAGTTATTAGATTTTTAAAGGGTCGGCAACGCTTACCATCAGGCGGAACGCAAGCTTGTTTGCCACCTTAGTAGTATAAAATAAAAACTTATTTGAAAGTCAATAAACATTGAATGTGGCTTGCTTGCCTTTGCTAGGCCAAGTAGTCAAGTTAGTCTTACTTCGAAAATAAGTCAATTGAAGAATACAATTTAGCTGGGCAGCGATTGGTAAATTTTGCGACATATTTTCGGCAAAAATACTTGCGCCTAAAGACGAAAGTCTTTGAACCCAACCATAGTCTGTGTTTTCAGTAGTGATTTACAGTTCAGAAATAGATTTTAATTGTTGTCCGCATAAATAAGCTCAAAATAGTGCAACTCATCAAGATATGGAGAAACCTATGCTAGGTGTTGCCAAAAAACGTGACCGACACAGCTCACTTAGTTAGCACGCTAAGGTAGCAGTGATCATGAATAGCCACACTGATCGAAAAGATACAAGAGAAATCGTTTTCAAAGAGTGACTACAGACAGACTGGACGAAGACGCCTACGATTTCCTGTTTCTAGATTGACAGGTCGCAGGGTGCAGGTTCCTCAAGACAGGCTATTGGAGAAACATATGAACGAGGCATACTTTTTACAGTAGATATCTACAAGCTAAGATGATAACATCCACAATGTGCCACAACTACTTTAATGGTTGAATACACGAACAACTATACAAACATCCATCCAAACATCGCAACTGAACAACAATTTATTTATATTATTAACAAGAGATAGAAAATCACCAGAAATACGATAACTTTTATGACTTGAATTATATTATAAGAATCACATGACAATATAATCCTTTTGTGTGAGACTAAGTTAATTAGAGTAGCCAAAGAAGTACCTGTAAAGTGGAAGACGTGATTTCATGTAAGGTACCTTCTCAAAGTTTGCGATAGGGACCACCGTGTTTGTCGTTATGTGCGCAGTAACGGCTCCTAAAAACTTAGTTCATTTTCGTAAGTGGTATTGGCTTATGAATGTTCTTGAACTTTTGCTCATCTATGCCACAGATTATATAATACTATACTAGTATCTATGCTGAAAGGTGTGGGTTATTGACACTTTATAAATGGTACCTATGTACATATATGTAATGGAGAGACAAATCGTATAAAACAAGTCAGATTAAAAATAATTTTTATATTAAGAATAGTAAACTAGTTTTGGGGCCTCTAATGGGAGTCTTATTCAATTAAAAAAAAAAAATCTACAAACACAAACAAAAATATTTTTATATTTGAGTTGATTGGATGAAAGGTAAATTGCGGTTTACGATTTATGACGTATTAAAAAAAAACTACTAACTAGATCTCGTTCAAACCAATTTTCGGTGGAAGTCTGAATGGTAATGTACATCATATGTATTTTTTATTAGTTTTATCATCCTCTTATTTTTGAAGTTACTCCACACGTATCTATTATGAAAAAAAACAAACGTTTAATGAAATTTAGTTTCAGTTTTAAGTATGGGGAACCACAAAAATTTATTGTTTTTTTTCTATTTTTGTGTGAAAATCTTAATGCGGTTCACAGAATACATCTACTTACCAAGTTTCAACAGTATAGTTCTTATAGTTTCGGAAAAAAGTGGCTGTGACATACGGACTGACGGACAGACAGACAAACAAGACGAATCTATAAGGGTTCCGTTTTTGCCATTTGGCTACGGAACCCTAAAAACAAAGTAATAGATAGAGGTATTTCTTTTTATCCACAAACTTATATTCTAAAGTAAACTTTTTACTCATTCACCATTGTACCTATCTAACGCAATAAAATTTAAAGTCAAATTTAAAACCTGTAGACGACCAAGCGTTGCATAGATACAAATACACAATATTTTTTAAATACTAGAGTGAACACTGAAAAATCAAAAAATGGTTGCAGGTAGTTATTAAAAAAATATAGGTATAATAAAAAATAATAACAATGTTGTAGTTTATGTATGTATAAATTCTAGACTTTTTTTAGACTTCACTTTGTACTAGGGTTCTTGACGTCCACTAGCACCGCCAATTGATATTTTTATTTTCCTCTTTGTACAAAGCAAATTTTTAAAATGTGGTTATACAGAAATATGTAACCAGTTATAGGCTATTTTACGAACGTTTGGTAGGTACTCTTTCTGTGATAAAACTGTGAGTTGTAGATAGCACCTTCACCGACCCTTAATGGGATCATTCCAGAGGTGAAACCTTCTATAAGCATAGAGATAATGTGGACAATTTGGAAAATAAGAGAAACCCGAAACCATAGAAGATACAATTAAACTGTCAAAGAAACCATTCCGTCTTTTTTGTAAAATCAATTTTGGCATAGACAATTTTTACTGAATTCGTAAAAATGGATAAAATTAATTTTTTTTTAATGCAAATCGACTTTGTTTCATAGTAAATTATTTTGTTTAGAACCTCCACCTTTTTCGAAGTCGGTTAAAACCATTAAATATGAACACGCCAAGACCAGACGTATAATTATATGCGTAGGTTTGGATAATATTACTTTTCAACCCTGCATACAGTAAAGTCCTGGATTATCACATAGGGCTTTATTAACTTTCTAAGTTTTTTTACTTACAAGGAAATTAGCCTAAACTTTTGAAAGTTTTTATCCCCATAAACACATATATCTCTGGGATTATCAGAGAGAAAGCCTATGTCATGCATGCCTAACTATTGTCAATTTAACAGGTCCACGTGAACTAAGTCGCGAAAAAAAAATACTTAGAAAAAAATTATTACACGATTTTTAGGGTTACGTAAACCAATGGTGAAACTATGAACTCTCCTCAATATGTCTGTCGTTTATTGTTATGACCTCTAGCGTTATAACTGCGAACTTGAGTCTTGATAGCTCTCGCTCTTCGCAACTGGCTCAGTCAGTCAGACAGTTGCTTTCTGTCGGTTTCAGAAATGTTCTCATAGATGACGTGACTCGTCACTTTTAATGTAAAATAACGAGTCGTGTTTATCTGGGAGAAAATGAAAATAAAGTTTGTTTGACAATACCTAATAATTGGGCTAGGCCGAGCAGGTAATTAACGAAACCAGCGACGTATTTGTTTAAATTTTTATGTGAATCTGATGAAACATCTTTATGCTCAAATGGGTAGATAGTATTTTATAAAAAGTTGTAAGCAACACAAAAGTTATTAAAGTACTTAACCATACCTTAAACTTAGTTTTTTCACCTTGCTGAAACAAGTTACCTGAAAGTCCCTTTGAAGGCTTGCAAGAGGTGTCCAAAATAGGTGCGTCGAAATTTTCTATTTCGCTAAAACGGCATGTAACTTTAGAAGTATGGGTCGAAACGAGTCCATCAAAGTTTCAAACGACGTGGAAGGCTAGCTCCTAGCCGCGGTTAATTACAAAAACGAAATAAAAAAAATCACGACCGATTTCGAAGTAAAAAGCTGCGAAATCCACAGGGGTTATTTGCGACTGAAGACCTGCACCCTTATTTAACTCGTTATAACTATCTCGATAGCAAACGTATACCTACTATATGAATTCTGCAAAAGGTATTCAAGAAGACAAGACAGTGAATTGCTCTCACAGCGCTAAAATCTGTAGAGAGATGTCGCTGCAATCGATTAGGTAAGAAAATTCTCAAATCGTCCCCTGGCAAAAAACAAGCCCCTGGCAGCTTTAGTACAAAATATAGTCTAGCCAGATTTTTAAGGTACCCAACGGAGCCCTTTTTTTACAGAATATGCGTTTTTAATGCGGATTTTTTAACAAGGACTGTCGTCGTCGCCGTCGACAAAAACCAATAAAATTCCAATAGGGTTTTCAACCGTAACTCAAGCTTTCTTTAAATTGCGGCATTAAATTCACGAATCTCCAAAGTTAACCGGGCGTGACTCAGACACCCTCAGTTTATTTTTAAGATACGGGCTTACCACGCTTTGATCGAGGTCCCGATGTTTCAACACAGTTACATGCACCATTTTTACGGGTGAACTAAGGAAGAAAAAGCGGTGTAGCGAGGGCGAGGGTCAGAAATTTCTTGGAGGTGGCATTTTTACCGTACATCATAGGAGCTAGGGAGTAACCGCCATAATTGAATAAAAGCCGCGTTCACTTTTCTCAAAAAAATGGCACAGTATTTGCGTTCACCAAAAGACGATTTTCCTTGTATTATTATTTTCCGACCGTTGTGAGGAGCACAAAATACATCGACTAAAAATTATATGCTTGTACGTGCCCGTACTTCCCCATTCTGACGGAGACGTATGTGATCTCCTTGATGGTCGATATAAATGAATTGTAATTTAATAAACTGATAAAAAAATATTGAAGTTTATTGATTTTCGACGGGTATTAAGTACGTGAAACATCGGAAAATCAAGAAATAAGAAGTTCTGCAAAGTTTCCTCGTTACAGTTTATTACTTATCGAGGTAGCAAAGAGCTCGTTTACGCTTTCCTCGTCTCGCGCTCAGTCATTTCCGCTTATTCTTATCTTATTTCCGGTAAACTTGGCGGGGTTACGAAAGGTCATGCATGAACTATGTCTCAAGACAGTTACTGCTGGGTATATGCTTTCTGGAGGCACTGTATAGGGTTACCAGATGTTTTGTTAAATGTGATTTTCTGTTAAATTTCTGTCATTTTGTTTTATCTACCTAATATGATTAAATAATACACGTACGTAACGGCACATGTGAAAATTTGATGAGGTTGTAATACATGTACGTGTATAATAATTAAAGATTAATAATATAACTTATAAATAAGAAGACTGAGTGGCGCGGTGGTAGATCGGTGGGCTACCATTTTCTTAGTATTGTATTCTTTGGCTACCATGTCGCAGGTTCCGAGTGACCATAGATACGAACTCAAAATATATATTTGACCTTAAAGATTACAATTAAGATTTAAACGTTACATCGTTTTTGGAAGATCATCCCCTATATACCAAATTAGGGACTGAAAATTTGTATGAGAACTCCAATTTGTTTTTAGGTAAAGTCATAGACATTTGAAATCGTTTTGGTTTTTAAAAGTTCCAGCAAGTGCTTAATTGTTTTCATAAACTTAAATGCATAATAATTGCTATTTGGCTTAAAGTTGAAGATCGAATTTGACGTTTCACTGTTTGTGAAAAATCATTAGAGCGCAAAATAAGGGATGTAAATTTGTATGAGAAATCCGATATTTTTGTGTCTAGAAATTTGAAACTGAATTTCATTTTAACACATGCGAGTAATTAGGAAGAATTTTGCAAAATTCATTTTCCAAGGAGTTTAAATGGAGGTTGGAAGTGTGTATGTAAATCCGTCATTTTTGAAGCAAAAATCTTATACAGTAGAATCCCGATTATCCGGATCAATTAAAACCAGGGGTATTCCGTATAATCGAAAATCCGGATAACCGATTTCAAAGCAAATCAAATAATATTTAAGTTTTAATAATTTTTTATTATGTAATGGGTTTTACTTAGATAATACGATATATAAAAAACGAGCTATAACGATAGATAATGAATTACATAATACCTATGTAATTTAAAATTTTGGTTGGAAATAACTTGTTATAGATTTTTGACGTAATGAATCACATCTTTTTCTCGCAGCCAAGTCCCTGATGCGCTTCAGTTGTAACAACTGTATGGGATCCGATTCGTCCTGTCTTTCAAACCACTTAAAAGCAACATCTAGAGCTTCAAAAGCTTGTGCGTGAGATGGTACTTGACATACATCCCTAGTTTCAGTCTCTTCTTCATCTTCTCTCTCGTTACTGTTTAAATCCTCAATGATTTGTTCATCAGTTAATATTTGGAATCCAGGGACTTCACTATCGCAGTTCAGCCACTCCATAATATTCTCTTCATCGCACACTTCACCAATGCTAAGAATTTTCATTGCTTCGGTTATTTCTTTAAAATCGTCGTGCGGTTTAATTGAAGAATCAGATAGAGTTAATTTTAATAATTTATTCCATGCCCTTTTTAGTGTTTGCAATTCCACAGAATTCCACGCTTCTACCAGCATATTTTTTTTTTTTTTTTTTTTTTTTTTTTATACCACTAAGGTGGCAAACAAGCTTACGGCCCGCCTGATGGTAAGCGGTCACCGTAGCCTATGGACGCTTGCAACACCAGGGGTATCACTTGCGCGTTGCCGACCCTTCAGAAATCTAATAACTTCTTTCTTGAAGAACTCCATACTGTAGTCCTTGCAGAAAACCTTGGCAGGGAGCTCATTCCACAACTTAAGCGTTCGCGGGAGGAAGTTTCTCTGAAACCGCACTGTACGCGACCATTTAGGTTCTAAAGTGTGAGAATGAATTCCCTGCCGATGGCGAGCAGTGCGATGGTAGAAAGTAGCCGTGGGCATCATTTCGAACAATTCCTCAGAACACAACCCATTGTACAAGCGGTAGAACACACACAGTGAGGCAAAGTCTCTCCTCAGACTTAAGGGCTCGATACCGCAAGTGAGTTTGGGATCGTCGACAATTCTCACAGCCCGTCGTTGAACCGAGTCAAAAGGGTCAAGCTGGTATCCGGGTGCACCTGCCCAGAGATGGCAGCAGTACTCCATATAGGGCCGAACTTGCGACTTGTAAAGTAACAACCTTTGCCCCGACGTGAAGTACTGCTTCGCTCGATTGAGTACACCAAGTTTTTTGGACGCCAGCTTTACCTTATCTTGTAAATGATCTCGGAACTGAACATCGCTGGAGATGTCGACACCAAGGATCCCAATGCTCTTGGAGATGGAGAGGGGAGTGTTTTGGAATTGTGGGACCACAGTGAATGGAGTTTTCTTAGCGGTGAACGCGCACACTTGTGTCTTTGTAGGGTTGAATCGGACCAAGTTTACCCGTCCCCAGTCAGAGACCTGGGACAGTGTGGTCTCGATTTGAGACACAAGTTCTCCGCGGTTTTCCTCCACAACGGAACGAGGGATGTTAGCACGACCCGTGTAAAAAGTGTCTCCAGTACTGTCATCTGCATAGCAATGTATGTTGTTGATGTCCAACATGTCATTGATATGCAGTAGAAACAGCGTAGGAGACAGCACAGAGCCTTGCGGGACACCAGCATTAATGTCCATGCTATCAGAGCAACTACCGTCAACTACAGTTCGTATGCGTCTGCCGGACAAAAAGCTAGCCACCCATTTGCACAAACCCTCGGGCACTCCGTAAGATGGCAACTTCGATAGAAGACCGCGGTGCCAGACCCGATCGAACGCCTTCGCTATGTCCAGGCTACATGCCAATGCCTCCCCCTGACTCTCAATGGCTAGTGCCCATCGGTGTGTGAGATACACTAGAAGGTCACCAGTCGAGCGACCGTGGCGAAAGCCATATTGACGGTCACTGACCAGATCGTGTACTTCTAGGTATCTTAGAAGCTGTGTGTTGATCACACGCTCCATCACCTTAGAGAGGAGAGAGGTAATAGCGATAGGCCTGTAATTCGATGGATCTGATCTATCGCCCTTTTTGGGCACCGGGTGCACATTCGCAGTCTTCCATGTAGACGGAAATTGCCTAGTGTAGTAGGAAAGCGCGAAGAGGCGCGTGAGTACAGGACATAACTCAGGAGCACACTGCTTAAGCACCACTGCTGGTATACCGTCTGGCCCACTCGACTTATGAACGTCTAGAGAAAGCAACGCCCGCCTGACCTCCCGCTGCGTTATGGAGATTTCCGGCATGGACTTACCGCACCACGGTATAGTAGGTGGTACAGCGCCTTCATCGTTCATATTCGAGTTCGAGGCAAAGAGACTGCCCAGTAGATCGGCTTTCTCTTTAGCACTATGGGCCAAGTCACCATCGGTCTTTCGCAGTGGTGGTAACGACGACTGGCAGAAGTTCCCTTCGGCAGCTTTGGCAAGCGACCAGAAAGCACGACTCCCAGAAGGATAGCTCGCAAGTCGCCCACCTATTTTGCCGATGAATTGGAATTTTGCTCTGGCAGTTGCTTTCTTACTGAACCTCGAGGCAGCATTTAATTTGCGTTTTAACTCAGAAATATTCGGATCCTTATTATAACGAGCCGTGGTCCAAGCCTCATATGCATTTTGCTTAAGAATTTTAGCTTTTCTGCAAGACCTATTAAACCACGGTCGTTTTTTGACGCCGGCAGCTACTCGCGGGTTAGGAATATAGCATTCCATACCAGCAAGGATTGTCTCAGTGACTGCGGCTGCGCAGACGTCAGGATCTTCTGAGTTAAAGCAGATCTGCCTCCACGGGTACGATGCGTAAAATTCACGCAATCCATCCCAGTCTGCCGACTTATAGTGCCACACACGACGCCAGTTAGTTGGCCCAGAAGGATCAGGTTGTGTGCATGACACTTGAGTCCGAACGAGACAGTGGTCCGAGGAGCCAAGAGGCGCATCCACTGAGACGGAGTACCCGTCCGGACGAGTAGTCAGCAGAAGGTCCAGCAAGGAGCTCGTATGTTCCTCTATATCTGGTATTCTCGTTGGAGAAAGTACCAGCTGAGAGAATCCATAGGTCAGAGCAAATTCATGAGCAGATATCCCAGCATAGTTATTGGTTCGAGAACTGAGCCACTCGCGATGGTGGGCGTTAAAGTCTCCCAAAATAACTAGTTCTGCTGTGGGATATTGCTATAGAACTTTGTCAGTCGTCAAACTCAGGTGCGTGAAGAGTCGAGTTACGTCCGTGTCACCGCTATGAGACCTGTATAGGCACGCATAGATACGAGTGTGGCCGCCGTAATCTACGCGCACCCACAATATCGACAGGTCCCTGTCTTCAAGGCTATGAAGGCGGCGACAGCAGATATCCTCCCGGACGAACATACATACACCGGCACGACTCATAAAATTGTGTTCGAGTTTGTAGCCGGGATAATGAAGGTATGATGTGTCGGCCGGGCAGGATATCTGCGTCTCCGTTAGAAAAAGAATGGTCGGCTGCGCAGTTTCGAGATGGTGGTGGACTGCGTTAAGATTTGCGTGAATACCCCTGATGTTGCAAAAATCCACATTATATGTGGATGGAGTAGCCGCTGTGCAAACTCTTTTCTTTTTCTGTCTTCTGGCCATAATATATATAAAAAAAAGTTACTAAGACTAAGGATGAGGATTCACTGCACAGACAGCATAGAGGACAAAGGGTGCGGTTCTAAGACTGCCGAAGCTCGCCACAGATGATACGGTTGCTGGCACGGCGGGCGGAAGGGCCCCTGATCCCCCTCTGTTGTAGTAGCCGGGTCCACTCCGGTCTCCTTCTCCGGCACGACTACCACTTCAGATACTTTACACAGGCTGGCGAATCAGCCTCCCAGGGCGGAGATTAAGTGATCCCTGGGTTCGGGATCCCGTTCAACCTGCGGGCGGCCAGCGGTCAGCCGTTTCATCAGGTCTCCCTGACCGCCGAACCAGCACGCCGCGTCTATGCCGAGTATGACAGCAACAAGCACCGCCGGTCCTCCGCTGTCCGTGCAGCGAATCCTCAAAGAGCTCTGGCAACCTTACTCACCGCCAGGAACACAACACTACTCAATGTTAGTGTTATTATGGCCGCGGTTTTCTGTAAGGTGGAGGTACTTCCCCAGTTCGGGCCGCTCATTCGAGCAAGTACTCGCTATGCCCTGCTTAGTTGTTCGGGTGGCTTATTCGAGCGAGTACTTGCAGTGCCCTACCTAACAACAATCTTTTAAATTGATTAAAAAAACTTTAACAACGTTTCTATTTCACTGTCGTCTGGTGATAAAAGACGACGCAGTTCTGTATAAACGTTTTAAAGTTTCAATGACACTTTGGTCCATAGGTTGCAATATCGATGTTACGTTAGGGGGCAAAAACTTAACCGTGAACTTCCCATTTTCTCGATTTAGTGTTTCAGCGGAAGGGTGCGTTGGCGCATTATCTAATAACGTCTGGATGGATAAATGTCTGGATTTGAATCTTGCTAACCATCCACAGCTCGCCTTGAAAGAAGTATCACCACCAAGTTTTTGATTAAAATCCAATGCTTTTTCACATAACAGAGGTCCAGATATGGGCTGACCGCATGCTCTCTTTTGTAAGAACCAAGTAAAAACTGCATTCTCCAGAATTTCATTTTGAGATTTTTTCATGACTTTACGTTGCGAACTTCCATCTTCTTGCTTGCGCAGGTGAATTTCATTATGGAATTAGAATTCTTTTTAATGTCTGATATCGTAGAAGTTCCGACACCATATATTTGTGCCAACTTACTGCCAGATTCACCATTTTTTATACTCTCAATTATCTTCATTTTGTCTTTAAGAGACAACACTACTCTTTTTCGCTTGGACATTTTAAATTTCCAACACAAAACGTAAACAAAAATAAAAGACAACCTTTCAGTTGAACGCTATCAAAGAAAATGAAACAACAACAAACACTATCCCGCAAACAAATGAGAGCGGGAGTAACCGTCGGAGGCGGGAATAAACTTGTCGTAAAATGTCTCGTTGCGCCGTCAAAACATTTTTAAATTAATAATTAGAGCCGAGACGAATGAGTCCGGATAATCGGATGTTCGGATAATCGATGTTCGGATAATCGGGATTCTACTGTATTTGGCCAATTTTTTACCTAAGTTAAAAATAAAGATTGACGTGTTTCAACGTGTTTGGGAAATTATGCCCTAGTTGGCAAAATAGGAAATGAAATATTGTATTAGTGTGTCGATATTATTGCAGGTCGAACTGTAAGCATCCAAAAGCTACCTTCCTTTACATTTTTAATCAATATTAAAAAAAAAGCACGTGTTTTTTTAATAATGGGGTTATTCAAAAGTTTATACAAGGGTTAAGATTGGTAGGATATTTATATTTTCACAATACCTTTGAAATATTTTTTGGCCAGCATGTTCATAGAAGTAGACATAAGCCAATAACGTAACAGCCTATCGTCTGTCGAAACGGGCTCTCTGCCAAGATTTATCAAACCGAGTTATAGCTGGAACATGTACCCTGAGGCCGCTTTAGTGTGCAATGATCTATTTGTCTACTTTACTTTTATAGTCTAGTACTTGATTATACACTTTATAATATTATTATAAAAAATCTTAACCGCCGTACGTTGTTTCGCTGTAGCCTAAACTTAAATTATGGGTTTATCCGCAAGGGCGTAGCAAAGATTTTTTGCTAGGGGGGGGGATTTTCCAGCTGTCCCCCATACCTACGTATAGTGGCAGGTGTATAACGGCAATTTCGCTAATATATATCTTAAATGATAGTTTATATCCTCATTTTTAACCCCCTGAAAGCAATTTGAAAATTATTACAACTTAGTTTTTATTTTGAATTTTTGAATATTGCAATGTGAGACGGTTCCTTACACTTCAGATCTTTATGAGACTTATGTGAACTGTACTGTACTCTACTGCTTCTGTTTACTGGTGTTATTTAAGTGTATTTAAAAATTCAAAAATACTTTTTGGATTTTAAGCAACAAAGTAGCCCAAAGTTAATAGTGTGGTATATTTTTAGAACCGGCTCATCAAGCCCTTTCATATGATACCCCACACGATGGGTTCTGAAAAAGAAATTTTTAAATCCCACACAAATAATAATTGATGACACCATAATAAGGGAAATATTTTGAGGAACTGCGGCTCAAGATTATTGTTTCGTCCTAAAGTACCTGTGTGCCAAACGGCTAAACTCTACATCGATTTGCGGTTTTTTTTTGTGTACACCTAGGACTAGTAGTGTAAGGGATATCTTTTCGATAACTGAAAGAATTTTATTACACAACAAATGTTGAGGGTATAATATATTTAACATGGATAAATTTAACGTGTAGATATTTTGTTTTTACTATCTATAAGTTAGAAAAAAAAATTGCCAACTAGTGCCAATCAGCCAACGAAAACGATAAATTTTATCAAAGAAACAACATGAAGGCAGGAATTCCCCGATTTAATTCTTTAATTGCCTGGAAAGTTTTGCAGGTTGAACCACACACTCCACACGGCTATTAAATGAGATTTAGTATAAAAAATTGTAATCGCAAATCACACATTCATTTTAATCAAGAGCAAATTCTTATTAGTTTTTTATGCCCATTATGGACTAATTTTTGTTTGATACTCAGAGTTAATTTTTATCCGACGCATCACTGGAAAACTGCGCTCATAGAAGCCTAGTTAACAGTGTACCTAGTGTGTGCAACCTGCAATAAAACGACAAAAAATTCGAAATTAACAAGGTAATTATAGTTCGCTATAAAACAGACTTCACAGATAAAATAAAGGTATATAGCAAACATTTTAATAGCAAAAACAATCGACACGGCTTTCCACAACAAAGAAAATTCAGGTATATGATAATAGGTGTATTATGTACGTAAACAATTACTATTTTCAAGAGTGAGTCGGTTTTTTTCTATAATTGTGAAGTAGCCGTAAGAATCCTACGTCGATAACCAAATTTAGGGCAGGCGAAGCCGCTGGCAGAAGCTAGTAAATGATAAAATTAAACAGCTAGGACAGAATAATATACCTCCTTTGCTAGTTTTCACGAACTTTAGAAGTAGGTCTAGATTGGACAAGGCGAGAAGTATAGTGATGTATTATACATATGTATATGTATTTAAGGACTTTATAGAAAGAAGAATTTCTTTGAAAAGAAATTCAATTTAATATTTTATATAATTTTACTATACCCATTCTAAAGGCATTGTCAGTCAAATAATTCTTTAATCACGCTTCAAAAATTAGCTGCCGAGGGAAACTTTTTCCAGTCGTCGGTACCACAACTGCGAAAGAGCGATGGTTACTTGGCCTATACTGTTAAAGAGAAAGCCGATTTTGAAAGACGAAAGCGCTGTACCACCTTCTTTACCGTGGTGCGGTAAGACCATGCTAAAAATCTCCATGACACAGTGGGAGCTCCGGCGAGCGTTGCTTTCGTTAGACGTTCACAAATCGAGTGGGCCAAACAAATTACCGGCCAATCGCTATTACCTCTCTCCTGTCCAAGATAATGAAGCATATGCTTACCACACAGCTTCTAAGATACCTAGAAAAACGCGATCTTTTCTTGTGTGTCTGTGTTGTCTTGAGATTATATAGTATTTTTATACACACAAACGGGCACTGATGATGAGGATGATGAGAGTCAGGGGTAGACACTGGCATATGAATAGCCCAAACATAGCGAAGGCAATCAAACCGGTCTGGCACCGGGGTCTTCAGTCAAAGTTGCCATCCTATGAAATGCCCGAGGGTTTTGTGTAAATGGGATGCAGTTGAGCAGTGGGGAAGAAGCGGGGTGGCTAGCTTTTTGTCTGACAGACGTATACGAGACATAGTTGACGGTACACAGTAAAACAGGCAGAGACAAATTGCTTTGTATCAAAGCAAATTTATTAACTCCAAGAAAATTATTCTCTTTCTATAGACGTTACATAATATTAACTTAATAAAAGTAAAAAAAAATCTGAAAGACATTTATTTATACTAAGACAAAAATATTCCATGCACCAGACATCAGTCTTCAAAATAGAAGCAGTGAAGTTATCTAGCCTCGTTTTTAATGAAACGGACAAATATGTTTTGTTCTTCCTTCCTTTTTATCCGTGCAGTTGCTCTGATAGCATGGATAATAAGGTTGGCGTTCCGCAAGGCTCTGTGCTGTCGCCTACGCTGTTCCTGCTGCATACATTTCTATGCAGATAACAACACCGGAGATACGTATTACACGGGCTGTCCAAAGATCCCTCGTTCCGATGTGGAGAAAAACTTGCGGTGAGAATCGAGACCACTCCGTCCAAGGTCACCGATCTCCTAAAAAAAAACCCCGTTTTCGCAAGGTCTCGCAATTTCAGAACACGCTTCTAACCTGCGGTGAGTGCTTCACATCTGGCGGACTACAACCTTGTTTACCACCTTGGTGTCATAAAAAAAAGTACCTGGCCATTTTTGTCTCCCAGGAACCCGTAAGTACATAGTATAACAAACAAGTAGCGTATAAAAGGGAGGGATCCACAATGAATACTTATTTGTCAATGTGTCAAAGTTATAGCCAAAAATGATTTTATTCTACTCCTACCACACAACTACATACCAGCTCCAGGAATTTATGAACGTGGTAAGAACTTAATGTTTAACTTGCTTTCCTTAAGGTACCAGTGCAACAAATTTCAGTGGTTCAAGTCACATAGGAGTAGGTAACCTACCCAACATAAATATTCTATATTAAGCTATCACTTTGCTAAAGGAAGCTGAAACTCAAATTCGGTTCAACACGTCGAGCCTAAAGCGGTTACAATCAAATAAACAAACTCGGTTTCGGATCTCTAATAACATTAAGGATACCTATATTGGTATAATATATTTTTTGGCCGGCAGCTGCGGCGGCGGACGGTGGCAAAGTGGTTCGAGTATATTTTTCTGTAAGCGTGACACTCGGCTCGGATGATATTTCCATTATCGTCCTTTTTGTGGTCCCTCTTGTGTCGTCGTCGTGTAGAAATGGATTATGTTTTTATTTTTTGATGGCGTTTTTCACTCGTACGTGACAGTTTTCAGGTATGCTTGTAATTTGGGTTGTGAAGAATTATTTAAATGGAAAAGGGAAAGAACAACATTTACATAATCATTTAATAACTACTACAACTACTAACTACTACAAACTTTTTGAAATGTTTGAAAGATAAGCTAATATATTTCTGAATATTAACTTCTTATCTGTTACTAGCTTTTGCCAGCGGCTTCGCCCGCCTTAATTTGGTTATAGGCGTGAATTCTTAAGGCAACTCCTTGATTATACTGAAGAATAACTTAGTTGTATCAAGCTATGGTTTGTTCGTGGAATTCGGTTATAGTTATTCACGCAGGAATTTTTTAATTTTCCGGCAGCCTTTGTCCTTCTCTATATCTTCAACTATCTCTGTGCAAAGTTTTAGCTCAATCGGTTGCTCCATTGCGGCAGGATTGAGTTACAAACATTATTGTTATACCCGCGAGAAAGTTTTGAATTTTCCGGGATAAAAATAAGCCTTGTCCTTGCCCGGGACTCCAATATCAATTCGCACTTAAATTTGTTCAGCGGGTCCCAAACCTGCCAGAGGTTGCAGCGTGATGAAGTAACAAACAACCAAAGTTTCAAACATCTAAACTTTCCTATTTATAATGTTAATGGGATAGTTGGTAATTAATAAATTTCGCCAGCGGCTCCACCCGCCCTAAATTAGGTTATCGGCCTAGAACTCCTTCATAAACTCCTTAATAATACTAATGAAGTTTGCTATAGCAAGCTATAGTTCATTATAGTTATTTCCGCGGGAAATTTAGAATTTTTCGAGATAACAACTATCCCATGCCCTTTCCCGGGACTCAAACTATATCAATACCAAATTTTATCTAAATCGGTTCAGCGGTTAAAACGTGAAGAGGTAACAGACAGGCAGACAGACAGACAGATAGAGTTACTTTCGCATTTATAATATTAGTATGGGCTAGTATGGATTTATGATGAATGCTCTTTTGTTTGTGTATATAGCTATGTACCTATAACATTTTTACACAAACACTTATTTTGCAAAAATATTTATTTAATTATTTAAGAGGGTGAGGTTTATTTAGGTATATAGGTTTATATAACATATAGCTAAATTTTGCGATACGGAAATAACTGGATTCCGGGACAAAATTTTATGTTATTTTAACCGCGTATTATTTTTTAGTACCTGGAGGAGCTTTGCTCGTTTTTATTAACAACGCCATCTATTGTCAAGTAGCTTTAGTGTTGATGTGTCGGTAAAAAAAATAGGATTACTACTCGCCAATAGATATCCGAGTCATATTTTTCAGTTTATCATTGCCTGAAACGGTAGGACGACGTTTTCTAAAACTGAAACCTAGCTAGATCAATTTATCGCCCCCGAAACCCTTCACATACCAAATTTCATGAAAATAGCTGAAGCCGTTTCCGAGATTCAGATTAAATACACACACACATATAAATATATATGTGTGCGTCTCCAGTACTATCATCTGCATAGCAATGTATGGTGTCGCTGTGTGCAACTGTAAAAGCCTAGAAACCAGGACAGAGCCTTGCGGGACGCCAGCATTATTATCTATGCTATCAGAGCAACTACACGGATAAAAAGGAAGGAAGAACAAAATATCTGTCCGTGGTTCATTAAGAACGCAGCCAGATAACTTCACTGCTTCTGTTTTAAAGTATTTCATCAGTACTGTTGTATTTGTAACTGTAGCTTAATTTTATGTTAATGCATATTTATTTACAATCAGAAATATTTATGACCTATTCTGACCAATCCAATTATTGATAAAAAAAAGAAGAACATTTCTTATTCTTACTCAAAAAAATCCTTGATGGAAATCAACACTCTTTCCTGTTAAACTTATCTTTGCTATTAAAATAACTATTAATATTATTTCGATTTAGTTGCATTGAATATTTTTGTCTTGGTATAAATAAGTATCTTATTTATATATTATATTAATTTAATTATTAATAAATAAGTATCTTATTTACTTTTACCAAGTAAAAATTTATGTCTAACGTCTATAGGAAGAGGATAATTTTCTTAGAATTAATAAATTTGCTTTGATACAAAGCAATTTGTCTCTGTCTGTTTTTACTATGTACCGTCAACTATGGCTCATATACGTCTGCCGGGCAGAAAGCTAGCCACCCATTTACACAAACCCTCAGGCAGTCCGTACGATGGCAACTTCGACAGAAGACCCCGGTGCCAGACCGGTTTAAATGCCTTTGCTATGTCTAGGCTACATACCAGTGCCTTCCCTGACTCTTAATGGCTAGTGCCGTATAAACGTATACACACACACAAACATACAAGAATTGCTCGTTTATAGGTATAAGATTTTATGTTTTATTGAATCCCCGAGACAATTGTTTTTCAAAGCGGTACAACACGTCATTTTTAAATTTTAACCAAAACTTGAAATATAAATTTCCTTCTATTCAACTTTAAGCAAACTTCTTTCTATTTTACCACCACAGGGAATGAATTTCGCAAAATCCTTTATTGGTCTTGACGCCTTAACGTCATTAAAAATTCTATTAACACAGTTGCAACTAACTTTTCTGACTAAGCGTTCTGTATACCAAATTTCATCTAAATCGGCTCAGCGGATTCACCGTAAAGAGGTAACAGACAGACAGACAAATAGACAGACAGTTACTTTCGAATTTATAATATTTCTATGGATTATATTATAAATGGATTCTGTGCTGCCGTAGGTCAGGTATACAACAGAATGATGGTACGACCTATTTCAGCATTACCTGAAAGCCTTATTATAGTATGTAAAGCATTCAGAAAAGGGTATCATAATAGAATTTAAGATAAAGGTAATTACAAAACAATTGTATTCTTTCGGGGTACATGAACCCAAACAGCTGATTTTAGGGCTGTCACTTCTCTCATTCAAAAAATTAAATATTTGTATATATAAGTTTTGAATTTAGAACAAAAATGCTTGGCAACCACATAAGTAACCATTGACACTAATTTATATTTAAATATAAGTATAATTCACGTGTTTAACAAGCATTTTTCATCGTCTAGGGACACTTTTAGACCCGTGTTAAATGCTTATATAGCAGATAAAAACTTAATGAGTACCACTAGGTACTAGGTACATGTAATACTACTACGTACTACAACTACTTTGTTGGACATTTTGCTCGTGTAGCCTCGTTTTGTAGTAGCAGTGAGAAATTACACCTTGGGATAACATCAGAACTTGTACTGTAAAGTAGTTTTAATTACGCACATAGAATTTTATAAAGTAGCTAAAAGTTTAGTCATGATTTGATTTTTATTTGTTTGCCTTACATTTATATATTTTTTAGATTAATTAGTTCTGTAAATTATGAGTATCTACGTTTGCCAAATTGCATTAAGTTAATCATTAAGAGGATACACTTCGCGGTGCCTCGCAGCGGGCTTCATACAAACGAATTTTTTACTTATTTTTGACACTTGTTGATCAAACATCAACATGTTCTAGTAATAAATATCTAGGTCTGCAGTGTGCCAGTTTTCTATATTTTTTTATAGTTCAAAAGTTATACAGGATTCTAGTTTTTCGTACAAATGGTTTTAAAAAAGATTTCTAGTTAATAGAACGTTTTACAAGATTTTGGAAAAACCACAGACCTAGGTATTGGCTTGGGATTATGACTAAGAAATTTCACAGTGATTGATCAGTAAATGTCAAAAACAAATGAGAAATTCGTTTGTATGAAGCCCGCTGCGAGGCGCCGCGAAGTGTATCTATCCTCTTAAAGTCCAAAAAAAAATCAAAATTTAAGTGCCGTTGAGGAAAGAAATGCTTAGTTTGTCTACAAAGGAATTATACTAGGAGACATAAGATGGAATTCATGAAACTAAATAGGAAATGAATAATGTAAAGTAATAACATTTATCGTAGTGGCGCTTCAATGTTATAACACTTGAAACAAAACGAAGTGGACATTCAGAGGGAGTGTTTAGTTGTTATAGGAGTATTTACTTGCTTACCTCAGTCATTAAATGCACCAATACAGGGGCATAGAGAAAGAGGAGAATGAGGCTTAGGCCATAGTCCACTGCGCTGGTCCAGTTGACTAACAAACGTTTGCTGAGCTAATGGGCACTTGACTGTCAGACTTATCAAACGACCTATAAGGCCTGGGTTCCACTTGACTTAACGACTCCTATCAAAATCAGACAACAGCCAGGACCAACAGTTTAACGTACACTCCGAAGTATGAAGGAACTCAAGGAAAATGTACTACCAAGCCGTCACCCATACGAGTTTTTTTAACATGATCAAAAAGGCAAACAAGCTTGCGGTCCGCCTATTGGTAAGCGGTTACCGCAGCCTTGACACTTGCAAACACCTGGGGCATAACTCGCGCTTTGCCTACCCTTTAAAAAACCCAATAACTTCTTCTTAACTTATTGAATTTCTTCTCTTCTCTTCTCTTCATACTGTAGTCCTTAGAGAAAACCTTGGCAGGGAGCTCATTCTACAACCTCCGCGTTCGCGGGAAGAAGTTTTTCTGGTATCCGGGTGCACCCAACCAGAGATGGCAGCAGTACTCCATATGGAGCCGGACTTGCCACTTGTAAAGCAGAAACCTTTGCCCCGACGTGAAATATGAGTACTGACTTCTTTAATTAATTAATTCGCTTAATTAATTATCTCAATCAATCAATACCGTCGCGTGTGGAAATAATTTCATTAATATAAGGAATCTGCGTCAGTCGATTATTTATTCCAAGGCATTTGCCACCTATTTGCTGGCTACATAGGTACATAAGCTCAAAATTGTTTAGCAGGCTATGGAGAAGTCTAATGCATGAAGTGTCTTCCCTTGATAAAACTTAAAATGAGGAACTATGTAAAAGAGTAACCGACATAGCTCAAAATAGCCATTTTGGCTAACTTGATTGAACCAAATATTTTAACAAAATTCGAACAAAATTAATTCTTTACTTGCAACCCCGCTCGTATAACAAATCTATCTCATTGTTATTTTGCCTAAAAGGCGCGTGTTAACCGCAAGCAAAATTTTAATTAGATAGCATATGGCTCGAGTAGCTGGTGAAAGAGTCTGCGCTTTATACAAACTAACCAAGATGGAGGAAACGGGTTCAGTAGATTTAAAATAAAAGCAAATTTATTTACAAATTGTAACTGCGTTTGTGTAGGGATAGGCTTATTATTTCACATTCACACCTTATTCAAAATGAACGATTTAATTATTAGCTGTAGAAACATAAATAGTATGGCCACTTCACCGATCCCTCTTATTGTGAATGGCCACAAAGTTATTACTGTAGGAATACGGCATTAGTTTAGATTATATCTTTTTTTTTTGCTTTATTTAATTTTTTAATTTTTATTTGCTACAAAAACCGTCAAACAAACGGACGGATATGACGAAACTAATCGATAAAGGTTTTCTTATTTGGTGTTTGACAACTAACCCTTAAATCGCCAAACACTTGTAGTTTGGTTTTTACCGTTTAGCGGACGGACAGACAGACTTTTCGGTTCGAACTCCAAAATTGTCAAACTAACGAACATTAAAACACTTTTATGATTTGGTGGTTTTACCATTTAGCTACGTAACCATACATAACGTCAAACGGACAAACAACCCTAACAACGGAACTTCTTAAATCAGTTTTTTTAGCAATACATATATATGTATACTTCAGTAGATCATCTAGGTAGCTAGTATATGAAATACAGCTACAAATGATGAAATTAAAACCTTTTTAAACTACTTAGGTTTTGATGGTCCGTCCATACCAAATCCTAATGGGACTATAATGGAGATACCTTTTTCATATAAAAATCGTTGAATTCGGTTCATAAACAAAGAATTTATGCGGGACCATAATAAAAAAAATATTTTTGAAGTCTGTTACAAATACCACGTGATTAATGCAACTAGTTTTCATAACATTCATGCAGCAGTCGTACTTATTATTTCGCTAAGCTTGTTTGATTAGTTATAAAAAAAGATTCCGACGAATTGAGAACCTACTTATTTTGTTGTAGTCGGTTAAAATAGCATTTATTTGTTTTAAACAATAAGGTCATTGGTTTTAAAGTGCTCCGTCTGTTTTGTAAATTGTTCTTTATGAGGGTACTGCGGAATGGAATCACAGTCAGAATACAAAATGCCCGTCTCAGTATGTTTCTATTATAATAAATTTTTATTTTATTTCTCTTGGCTGGGTAGGTACAACAAAGAATTTAACATGGGTACATAAAAAAATAGTTTTTCCTAAAAATAAAACAATAGACAAAACTTTTATCTTTATCTTTAATCTCTATTTTTACTGTAGGAAATACGGAAGATAAATCGTGCAAGTCATGCAAATGGTGAAGAAATGGAAATCTTATCCCGAGCATGTTCTAAGCTAGATTCACAGAAAGAAATGTTTGTAGGTCAGTTAATCTTAGCCTCTGTCTGAAGAGAGTAAAAAGCGTGCATTAGTCAACGCTCGGTCGGACAACAGGGAAAATCACAGAACTAGACTTGATAGTAGAATGTAGACGAGCTTTTGATATATATCAAAATCTAACTATATATATTCATAAGTATAATGTGTTTGTAATAAAATAGGAGAAACATTATTTAGTGTAATATTTAGGGTTACAAAAGCCTAAAAAACATTTATGGTGTAGAATTAAGTATAGTGCAACAAAAAATGACCCTAGTGGTCGAACATCAAGAAGTAAAGTCGAGCTCTTTGCACTGAATCAATACAAATATGCATGCATCAGTTTACCTAACCGTACAATAAATTTATTATCTTTATCTTAAGCTATGTATTCTAGTAAATGTATTGTCTGCTGGTAACGTTTAGAAAATAAATAAAATATAGAAATACTGTGGACTTACGCAACACAGAAAAGTTTGTGGCACTATACTATTTTCCCTAATTTTGTTGGGTAAACCTACTGCGGCTTAGTCAAATACAATTTCGCATAAGTAGCACAAAAACTATTTATAATCCGGTTTTAAACACGGAGTTTAGTAGGAAATGTGATATACCTACCTACAATTGTATGAATTGTATGAATTCATACATTTTAAACGTATAATCTACTTCCACCAAGCAAGGTCCAGTATCGGTTTGGCAATGAAAACGTATCAGATCGCACGTCCTGGTTTCAGTAGCTTCATGACATCTATTTTCATAAACACTTGATTACTAACAGCATAACCGAAGAGGACCTGACCGTGTCAATCAAACAATATTTATCGCAATCTCTATTAAGTTTTGGCCTCCATTATAAGCTCCAACTGAAGACAGTTTAAATGTTAAATGTTGTAAATTAATTATAAAGATGTTGCTAACGACTCAATTAGGTGCTTTGGCAAAATGGTGTATTCGCATTTACAGTTTCAAAGTAATTTCAAGTTTGTTTAACACATGTAATAAACGGGTTTGAGTCTATTTTACAGACTCATATCTCGTAGAGTTTTCTTGTTATTTTATCAGTAGCTTATTACCCGACTACTAAGGAAGGGTTATTTATATCGCGCGTATCTTGTATGGATGTTTGTAAACTTCTTTATTACCTCGTATCTCCCAAACGGCTGGATGGATTGCGACAGTTAAGGTATCGTTAGATTCGGTTAAATAAACTCAGGTGTCCTTAGATAGGTGTTTAAAGAAATATATTATAATGTCGGATTTTTGGCGCGTATTTTTTTAGTTTCCTTACAATGAGTACCGTCTGCTTATAGTTAAATATTTGGTATATTTTAGGTGCACTGATTTATTTCTTTTTGTTCTAAATGTTTTTGTAGTCGAATTTTTTTTATTTATTTATATGATATCTAAAAAACTGAGACCTAACTTTTTTTTCAGATTCTTAGAACACGCGTATTAAAAGAGTAGGAGACTTTATTGAAATTTGGAAGCCAAAAACTCGCAAAATACACATCATCACAAAAATACTTAAAAACGTTAAATGCATTTTTATACCACCAAAGGGACCAAACCCTTTTGATGTCACTCACGTGCCCGTCTGTCCGTTGTCTGTCACACAGGTTTTACCTACACCATAATTGTTGGTTGGTTGGAGCTACAACCTTTAAATTTTCACAGTATAAGCTACCTGTTGACCCAAAGCCATACAAATTGTCTAAAAATATTTTGAAATGTTTTTAAGTGGGGTTTTTAAGGTTTGAAAAATATTGGAAAACAAAAGAATGAGAACACGCGTATTAAAAGAGTAGGAGACTTTATTGAAATTTGGAAGCCAAAAACTCGCAAAATACACATCAACACAAAAATACTTAAAAACGTTAAATGCATTTTTATACCACCAAAGGGACCAAACCCTTTTGATGTCACTCACGTGCCCGTCTGTCCGTTGTCTGTCACACAGGTTTTACCTACACCATAATTGTTGGTTGGTTGGAGCTACAACCTTTAAATTTTCACAGTATAAGCTACCTGTTGACCCAAAGCCATACAAATTGTCTAAAAATATTTTGAAATGTTTTTAAGTGGGGTTTTTAAGGTTTGAAAAATATTGGAAAACAAAAGAATGAGGAGCGACCAAAGTCAGCTTTTTTTACATAACCTTCCGAAGATTTTTTTTGACTATGCACTTGAAATTTGGTCACAAGGTTTACTATTACGTATATTTTACTAATAAATAATAATATATTGATAAATATTTTTGAAGTGAAAACTTCTTTAGCGGCGTTGTGCACTTTTTTGGTATGGGTAAAAAATGATAAACTCGCGTCAGGTCACGTGTCCTAATCGTGGAAATTCGTAAGACGGAAACCGTAATGCCACGCTTATTATAATTTTTATTTTTAGTATTCGCGATTATGAGTAGTACAGGGAGGTTGGATATGGAATTTTAATTCTATGACAGATTGCGATGTCAAATATACTACGTCAAAAAAGTAAATAAACAAACATTATTATTTCTTGACAATGTCAAAGACATGTCTTGTGACATATTTGAGTGTTAAGCGCGAATCGTGTGTAAAGGTTTTCACTTCTGCCGGCACTCCCGGAGTGCAAATCGTTTTTTTTTTTTTCTTTGAAATTCACTCATTTTTCCCTTTACAACTTGATTTTGCGGTTAAATGCGTAGCACAGAAGGAATTTGCTCACCCACTACTTGTGAATAATTCTGTCATTCGGATTGCTTATATTCTTCATTTGGTACGGAACCCTAAATGTGCGAAGTCCGACACGCACTTGGCCAGTTTTTTGTAACCTAACTTCTATTTGTTTGTCCGTTTCTTAGTCAAGAATAACTTTTCCTCATTACCAAAGGTTACTTTTAGATAATGTCTATTGGCATTAAGTGAGCAATTGTACAAATTTGTATATTTATAAAAATAAGTGTGATGAAAAGTATAACATATCTGCGATCATTAATAATCAAAGTTAAAACTTTATTGTTCAAATAATATCAGTTAAAGAAAACACAAGTTTAATAAGATATATTTACAATTATAAAAAACTTACAACAAACGTGCAATTAATTAAAAAAGATTTACATATATTTAAAACTAACTATAAATAAAAATATCCAAAACTATAAAAAAAATATCTAGCAATAAAATTTAAATTCTTATCATTTAAAAACAAGTAAGGTACTACATGGTTCAATGAACAGTTAGAAATCGGTAAAAAGCTAAGGAATCTTGCAAGTACATCTTACACCATGTTGGCCAATTTTTAAAACCTCGCTATTCCAATATTTTATATTCCGGTAAATTGTCAAACCACCATACAACCTAATGTTGAGCGAGTGACCTTATTTATACACCAAGTATTACTCTAACCTTACTGACAGTTTCAAAATCTGAATCTCACTCCTTTCTTGAAGAACCCTTGTTTCAGTACTCTAGGGAAACCTCGGTAGGCCATTAACGTTCGCGGAAGTAAGCTCATTTTAAGCTGAATTGCAATGTCAGGTTTCTATTTAAAAGCTTTTATTTGATTAAATGATTTTTTATAACATTTTCTTGAAGAAATCAAATAACTTCTTTCTTGAAGAACCACATACCACAGTTTGTCACATAATACATACCTAAGAGAAAACCTTGGCAGGGAGCTCATTCCACAACCCAAGCGTTCGTGGGAGGAAGTATCTCTTTAACATTGAACTGAGGGATGAAATTTTATTGCAGTTTACAAAATACAACTTTTTGTAAAATTCCATTAGAATCGATGTAAAGACGACGGAATTATGAGGCTATGACGTACAGACGGATTAACGGACGGACATGGCGAAATAATAAGGGTACTGTTTTTGCCATTTGGCTACGGTATTTTTAAACCCTACGATCAATTCTATTGTAAACAAACAAAAACAACTTTTGTAAAGTTAGGATCAGGCAGGATTGGTGTTCTGTGCGAAAATTGGAATAACAAATTACTTTGTTGTCTCCCTGCCTTCAAAGGCACATAGATCACAAAGGATGACCCAAAAACTTATGTGAGGTTTTAAAAGTTGAATTTGATTTTGTAGGTCACTTGACTTGAGATAATTAAGAAAAACTTGGGAAATCTAGTAAATTGCGGTGTTACTTTATAAAAATAACAATACTGATGTTATAAATGCACCTCAATAGCTTAGTTAGAGCAATAAGTCGGAATCTTAGGGTTGCTGGACCAAGTACTGGCTCAAGGTTAATCTTTTGACTGCATCTTTGTCAAAAAAATATTTATTCATATTAATTTAAATGACAAAATGTTATAAATAATTATCTGTTCAAATTAAAAGCTTACTTCCGCGAACGTTAATGGCCTACCGAGGTTTCCCCTGAGTACTAAAACAAGGGTTCTTCAAGAAGGGAGTCAGATTTTGAAACTGTCAGAGGTTAGAGTAATACTTGGTGTATAAATAAGGTCACTCGCTCAACATTAGGTTGTATGGTGGTTTGACAATTTACCGGAATATAAAAAAATGGAATAGCGAGGTTTAAAAAAATGGCCAACATACCGATTTCAAGATATTCATTGAACCATGTACCTATCTAACTTGTTTTTTAATGATGAGAATTTAAATTTTATTGCTGGAAATATTGTTTTTATAATTTTAGACATTTTTATTTATAGTTAGTATAACGGATCTAGTGTAAAAGTGGGATAGATGCCTAACTTTTTTAAATTGATTTATAATTATAAGGCGAATACTATTATCAAATTGAGGTTAATGATTATTGATAGACTGGACCTTTAACTCAAAACCAGCAAATTAAAAAAAAGCATTTTCCTTACATACATGAATATAAGTAAACAAAAGATTAACTCTAAGAAAGAGGATAGATACCTATGGTGTGGGATAGTTGCATATTTGCATTTTATGAAGTGAGGTTAGATGACTTAAGAAATAAAATAAAAAATTTTGAACACATTTGTGTAGTCTAATTGCAAATTTAACTAAACAAACTTAAAAATAATTGAAAATAAGATCTAATTTGACTTTGATAAATTTAGTAATTTTTTTTATATCTTAGGCTAATTGTGAAACTAATGACTTGAAACCGTTAGGTCACAAAAAACTGACCATGTGCATGTCGGACTTCGCACATTTAAGGTTCCGTACCAAATGTAGAATATAAGCCGCCCGAATGGCAAAATTATTCACAAGCAGTTGGTGAGCGACCTTCTGTGCTACGCTTTTGACCGCAAAATCAAGTTATTTGTAATAGAAAAAAAAATTTATCAATATGTTTGTATTTATTAGTGAAATTTACGTAATAATAAACCTTATCACCAAATTTCAAGTTTATAGTTCAATGGAAAATTAATAAAATCCTAATGTAGTAAAAAAACTGACTTTGGTCGCTTCTCATTCCTTTTTTTCCAATACTTTTTAAAACCATTTATTTGAAAATTTATTATATTTATTTAATTTATTATACTGTGATAATTTTAAGACTGTAGCTCAAACCGTTTGGCTATAGGTAAAACCTGTGTGACAGACGACGGACAGACGCACACTTGAGTGACAGCAATAGGTTTCCGTTCCCCTTCGTTGGTGTTATCAATAATAATAAAAATCTTAAATTTATAAAATTGTAATAGTTTGTCTAGCATTATATATAACCCATTATTAATGGACGCCCTAAGGTTATAAAATCCTTTTTCATTACACTAACTCGCAAACAGTGTCATTACGTGCAGGTAAAGCGGGTGCTAATACCTTAATTACTTCCACGGGCTTTTTTTTGTAAGTTTACTTTCTTCAAGGCAAACGGGAGTTTATAAAACCCACGGGCGATATATGAACGCGCTCGCTCTTCGTACTGTCTTTTGTATTTAGCATGTATAAAAGTGCCAACTGTGGTTCAAGACACAAAATACGCGCCAAGTTAGCAATCACAAATTTTAACTTTAGCCAAAACTTTTTAATTTATTAATTCTCTAGATATCTAACACCATCTAGCGGTGGCATTGTTTATACTTTGATTCCAGCCATTTCAATGGTGTTTTCGTAAGTTTATTTTTTTCAACTACATAATTAATATAAGGTAAAAAAAATTGGCCAAGTGCAAGTCGGACTCGCGCACGAAGGGTTCCGTACCATTATCTACAAAAACGAGCAAAAAAAAATCACGTATGTTATATGGGAGCCCCCTTAAATATTTTTTTTTTCTGTTTTTTAGTATTTGTTGTTATAGCGGCAACAGAAATACATCTTCTGTGAAAATTTCAACTGCCTAACTATAACGGTTCAGTAGATACAGCCTGGTGACAGACGGACGGACAGCAAAGCCTTAGTAATAGGGTTCCTAATTACCTTTCAGGTACGGCTTAAAAACCGGCCAAGTGCGATTTGGACAACGAGGGTTCCGTACGGTAGGTACGTAATTACCTACCATTTATGTAATCTACAAACAGAAACAATTTTTTTTTATATTTGAGTTGATTAAATGAAAGGTAAATTGCGGTTTACGATTTATGACGTATTAAAAAATTTGCATAGCAATGTATTTCAAATATTTTTTTTAGTTTTATCATTCTCTTATTTTAGAAGTTACAGGAGACACACATATGACTACTTTGGAAGTGTCTGTCGCGCGAACTATTCAGTTTAGAAAAAAATGATATTAGAAACCTCGTTATCATTTTTGAAAACCTATCCATAAATACCCCATACGTATGGGTTTGATGAAAAAAAAATTTTGAGTTTCAGTTCTAAGTATGAGGAACCCCAAAAATTTATTGTTTTTTTTTCTATTTTTGGGAGAAAATCTTAATGCGGTTCGCAGAATACATCTTCCAAGTTTCATCAGTATAGTTCTTATAGTTTCGGAAAAAAGTAGCTGTGATATACGGACGGACGGACGGACAGACATGACGAATCTATAAGGGTTCCGTTTTTTGCCATTTGGCTAGGGAACCCTAAAAAAGAGTTTATTTATGTTTACACGTAAATGTGATGGAAAATATAGTTAAAACGGTCTGTTCGAAAAGCTCCATTACTGCTCGACATTAATATATATGGAAATCAGTTCAGCATTCGGCGGCTTGTGAAGTGGCCAAACTAAACCGGATTAGTAATGAGTGGGGGTTGTTAAGCATCGTGACTGCCTTACGTAATAGCTTTATTAATAACTAGACCGCACCCGCGGGCTCTGAAATTCAAACCATGTTACTATATAATTCAGTAACTTGCGTTTCTGTAACGTTATGATTTAAGTTTATAGTTTCTTTGAATCGTGTTATCTCTTTTTTATAATTATTTCTTTATAATATATTGTAATTTTAATTAGGATTCGGATCTCCATATTTATGATCATATACTTCAAAGAAACAACAAGCATGGCTCCCTTTATAGCTCGGTCAGCGACTTTTAATTTGTGGATGATGACTGTATAGTAAGTGTCCACATTTCCGCGCCGTAGGTCATGCCAGATCTGATGAGGAGGTCGAAGCCCTATATGGAAACATAACTCGGTCCATTTATAATATCACCAGACCAGTGACGTTGTTGCATTGTCACGAATCTTGAAAAGGGACACATAGGTTTTGTCGTAAAAACCAGATAGGGCAGATGGTCGTAAACTTCTTGGAAAGGCATGGCTATTCTTGATGAATTCTTTATTTACGAAAGGGTCCCAAGTAAGCGAATATGACGAAGCCCTGATAATGCGACTAAGAACGAGACTGATTTCATTATGGCAACAAGAGATATATATTCGAAAATATTCTAAGTGATCAATAGGTTCCTTACCGGCAGCGATTACCGACTGTTTAGAGGCACCTTGAATATATACTACCAGATTGAAAGCAGCGTCTGATAAAATTAATACTCCGACGAACACAAAACCAAACCATGACTGCTTCCTAAGAATTCGATTTGCATTGTTAGATATCACCGAAATTGTTAGTAAAAAATACAACGATTTTGCGATTGTCATCTGCGAAGAGGGCCTCAGATTCTGTCAGCAAGCGCAAAAGATGACAAAATCTCCACCGAGACACAGGATCTTATGGGACAGAGACGGGTGATGCCTAGGAGTCGCCAGAATTGCATAGTCTACATTAATGAGTCAATAAGCAAATACCCTTCGATATCCGCCGCTGCATGACACGCTTCATCAAGGCAGCGATAGAGAAAACCAAAGAATCGAAAGTCAGAGACGTTTTGTAAAGAAACCCTTTTGTGAGAAACCAATTGACGAAACTGAAGAGCTTTGACAGGAGAACATTTCCCTGGAAGCCAAAGATACTTGCTGAAATTTAAGACTTTTATGGAAAATTGTACTTCTCACCAGCGCCAAAGCATGTGGCTCTACAAATAGACGATCGTCGGTGTAGTTGACACCGAGGATATTCCAGACGTATACTAAAGTGAGATTAAGATAGCTCTTGAGCAACTTTAGAAGAACAAAGCACCTCGATAAGATGGTATCACAGCATTCACAGCAGAGCTTCTGAGAGCCGGTGACGCTACAGTTCTGATGGAATTGATAACGGAATTACTCCGGAGGTGTAAACCAGGAGTTTCGTAGTCCAAATCTTTAAGAAAGGAGATTAAAACACTTCTTAAAAATTACAGGCTGATTTTATTCAAAGGTCACTTATATAAGTTATTATCGAGAGTAATAACGAATTTTTTCACCCTGAGCTGACTTTGAGCCTTCGGAACAGGCAAGCTTCCAAACAGTATACAAGTACCAAACTAGCAGGAAAATCCTATCCATTTGCGCAGAGGAGTACGAGGAGTACTGAAACGGTTTTCAAGCGCAACTTAGCATATCTCCAAAACACCTAAACTGAACAACAGTTTATTACACCACCTATAAGAGCGGCCTCTGGAGGCCTCTGGTTCGTCCGTAATGCATACCCACACAGGGACTTTGAGCTCCCCAGGATTCCCCAATATCTAAAAGACCTGGCAGTCCGCTTTTTCGAGCGTACACAAAATCACCCGAACCGACTAATTGTGCAATCGGATAGCGAGATTAGTCTCAACGACCTCCCCCAATAGAGCCTCCCCCCTCACACGACGCCGACGTCCCCGAGTTCGTCGGTAAACGCACGGACCTACCTTTTATACAAAGTCTCAAAGAGTGCCGGATCGCTTCTCGCTTCCACTCAATCGGAATCGCAACCGCAACCGCGTAACGGGGAACTCCCCTCCTGGCACTGACTCACCTTCGGTTTCGATGCTCACGCTGGTCGAAGGGACGACCCCAAGACTGACAACCCGAGCCGAGGCTTGTAATGGCTGCATCAGCCAACTGCATAGTCAGTCAGAAAAAAAAACCACCAATGTTCATAGGCATTTAAGTAATTTTTTTTTAGTATTTTCACCTATTTGCCCCACTACCTCACTTTATTTTGTATAACAAATAAACTCCCTATCTAACTGAACTATATAATTACACTATATTATAACATTTATTCCCAAAGTATAGACAAATATTCAGAACGTTAACAGTTGCAGCAATTTCTTGTAACAACCACGTTTCTCCGATGGTACTCGTATTCCATGAAACCTCACCCCACAAACGACTTAGGTTACAACTTTCAACTATTACTATGCTGTGTCAAGTGTGAATTTTAAACTCTACTATTAAGATCTATGAGAAAATACCTTCTCAAATAGCGTCCGTTAGAGGCGCTCCTACATTTCCATACATTTCGCTGGTTTGCGAGAATAGTGACGTAATTAAGAATTCTGTCAAATCGAATACCTACTGAATGCCAAATGATCACAAATATTTGATATTTTATCGTGAAAGATTAGACGCAACGCCGATTTCACGCCAATCAGTAAAGTCAAACCTTTAATAAATCATTTAAATTTTGTGGTATACACTAAAACATAAAAAAATAAATAATTTCGCTATAGTATAAAATCAATAATCTTGAGTTTCGTCACTATTCTCGCAAAACAGAGATTTATTTTGTTGACGCGAACGCGAAATGCGTTTTGAGAAGGTTTTTTTTTATAGAACTTTTAATAAATACGCGAACACGAAAGTAGAGTTACGAAAACTCACACTATGCACACAGGAATCGATTCCGGCACATGGCAGCCCTTTTTTTTAATTTTTACAATGTAAGATAGTTCCTTTAACATCAGTATTTCTTGAAAATTATAGTATTGTAATCGCCATGTATGCACTGGAAGTACTGGAAAAAGAAAAGGGGATAGTGGCGATTAGTTTGATAACCCCTTACCACATTTACTAACCAATAAACGAAAACATTTCTGTACAGTTCGATTCAAATCTTGTAAAATACTGAAGTTCAAGAAACTATCTCGCATTGTGAAATTAAAAATTAAAAAAAAAACATATTTCCAGAATGGCTTTCTTCTTGAGATATGAGAATATTACCTGTCATTTGAGATATATTTTATAAAAATTACTTAGTCGTCTTCTACCTGGAGGAACTTGAAATTGGTATGTTTTGAAATACTTTTTGGATTTGTAGACAGGAGAGCTAAAATGTAATATTATTCAATACTTTTAGATCTGGCGCACAAAGCTCTTTAATTTGATACTCCACACGGCATGTTTCTGAAATAATAAATTCATATCCCATACAAAAAAAAAATTGATGAGGTCATAACTGGAGGGAGGTCATATCTACGACGTAAACGTAGATAAGGGAAATATTTTTTGAACAGCTGGTCAAAAAAATCGTTTTAACCTAAAGTACCTGTGTACCAAACGGCTATTCTTTACATCGATTTGCGGTTTTTTTGCGTTCACCTTTCTGTAGTCAAATCTTCAGAGTCTTTTATAGTTTTGAATTCAAAATTTACCGAAATTGTTATTTTTTTCGAACTTAAAACTGAATTTCATCTTAAAAAGAAAAGTCGTATGTTTAAAATTTATACGATTTTATTTCGAGAGAGAGCTTGCCCATATATGCAAATGTAGGACCGTATCGAAAAGGACTTTTTAAGTAGATCATGAATAAATTTTTGCCTGAAATTTAAATAACATTTGCGACCGGGTTTATTTTTAAAACATATGCAAGAACCTGTTTGCGCTATAGTGTAGCTCGTCATCATCATCATGTCATCCTATTTGGCACTATAGTGTAGTTCATCAATATCATCATATCAGCCGATTTAACACTATAGTGTAGCTTATCACCATTATCATCCTATTTGGCACTATAGTGTAGTTCATCACTATCATCATATCAACCGATTTAACACTACAGTGTAGCTTATCACCATTATCATCCTATTTGGCACTATAGTGTAGTTCATCATTATCAGATCAACCTATTTGGCACTATAGTGTCGCTCATCATCATCAGATCATCCTATTTGGCACTATAGTGTAGGTCAGTTTCAGGTTTAAGAATTCTTTATTTCCCATAAGAATTATTATACAATTCACTTGTCTGAGAAACTGTAAAATACTTTTACCCTAATACCCTACCCTACCATACCATACCATACGATACCATACCATACTATAGTATACTTTAGTATATTATAATGTTTACGTATTTATTTTTCGTAGTATAGTGTTTAAATAATTTTTTTGAAAACATTTAGAGTTTTAGATTCTTTAATTTTTTGGGGTAGTTTTTTGTACATTTGAGTTGTATATCATCATCATATCCTATTTTGGTCCACTACTCACTCACCTCAATTATGGTACGCCACTTCTCGCGGTACTCTGATTTCGCATCCAGCTACTACCGGCCACCCATTTAAGGTCATCGGTCCATCGTGATAGAATACGTCCCATACTTCGAGTTTGGGAGACATCAGTATAGCTTATATTCATTACTTCGACGAGAAATACCAAGTTAAAAAATGTTATGGAGTAGAGTGGTAACTTCAACCAGCGTATGTTGCTGGTAATGACTTTCGTAAATGGGACGTTGTACACAACTGTTGGCCTCATAAATAAAGTATTTCCCATTTATAAAAATTTGAAATTGCCTTAAAGACTATAGAAGGAGATATCTTTGAAGTTTCCCAAAGTGACAGAATCCGACATGATGAAATACGTAGATGAACTAGAGAAACCGATATAGTTCGGAAAATTTAGCTTAGTGACAAAGGGCAGGCCACATCCACTTCATAAGTTCGTAGAATCCACTTAGCATCGGGCAGACTGTATGCTTTAAATGTAAAAAAATGTGATGCCGTCAGTAAATAAAAGTTTTGATTACAATTTTTTACAGATTCATATTTTTTCTAACTTTGCCTACAGTTTTCTCTTATGTTTTATATTTTGATACGTCATCGGTAAGCTGAACTAATTTGTTTCATAAGAAATAAACTAATTAGAATATCGAAATTTATGTCGCACAATCTTTAGATGATAGATAGTAGGTTCCACAGGCTCAATACTTGAGCCACTCTCATCTGTTTGCAAATCCGACCGCAAAATGTGATTTACATATAAATTAGACCGTAGTTTGAGAACAAACTTACAATGAAAAACGGGTATTTTCACTCAAGCTACTTAAAGTTGTTTTTAGGATATTTTTTTAATGCATAAATATGTCAAATGCCACTAAAACGTTAGGAAACATATATTATATCGTCTTTTGTTTCAAAATGTTCCAAATATAAAACTGCATCAAAGGTAAATAAAACAAGGCAAAGGCATTTACCCGTAAGGCTAAAAAAGGCGCGGTAGGACTAATATACCAATATCCATGCGCTTTCTTTCTTTCTAAAAAAGAAGTTAATTTTCAGTGCGTGGCCTTCCATTTCAATATCCCGCCATTTTTTTAGAGGTGGTTCAGAATCGATAATAGAGTCGATCGAATAGATTTTTTTTTGTCTAACCTCTCCACCACTAAAATAAGATCGCGTGGACAATAACAAATGTTTACTGAGGTCTTAACTTGTAAAAATGAACTCTTTTTTTTTTCAAATGAACATCAACATCAAAGAGCGGAGTCCTAGCCGCAAAGCCCCTGGTGCGGACAGCATCTCTAACAATATCCTAAAGCGCCTTACTTTTCCCATTCTCTGCCTTCTAGCAGCCATCTTCAACGCTGCTATCGAAAATTGTATTTTTCCCTCTCAATTGAAAGATGCAATTGTTATAGGCATCCACAAGGCAAGGAAAGCTCGTAACGAGTTTTCCTCCTACCGCGTTATAAGTTTACTAAATTCCCTTGGTAAGCAGTTCGACTTCCGCGCCCAACACTGGATACGAGTCTGAACTTCCGCAATCACACCAAATTCGTTAGAGACCGAGCCGCTTTTGTCCTCGGTCGTCTATATCCCATGATAGGCAAATAGGTAAGATGTCACTTAGAAATAAGCTGACACTTTACACCACTCCCATCCGCCCCATCCATATTATCTTACGCCACTGTCGTCTAGGCGTTGTCTAAATCTCCATTGACTCCCGACTTTCTCAAACCGCTTCCTCAGAGCGGGAAAAATTAAACTGAATTTTGATTATAATAAGAAACCAAGGTCTTAAGACCGAACTGTCTGGAATAATTCAGACATGAGTACTTAAGAGTTTGCTTGAGAAACTCAAAATAAAATGTATGCAAGTAGATCCGTGAAATTTTACTAGATCTAATATTTATTATATGATCACTCGATATTTTGTAATTAAACTATGAGTTCCCAGGAAGTACATATTTTTCAATTATTGGGCCTATGCTTGCTGGTGCTCCACATTTAATAATACAATCACATATAAAACGGTTTTAAGCTTAATTGCTTGATAGTAATTGAAATACTTAAAAAATATTATATTGTTATTGTTATTGTGACTGATGACGTTATTGAAATATTTCAATTTATTGTTTTTGTTTTTATTTACTAAAGATATATTTTAAATACAATACATTTAATAATAATATCAAACCATCGTGACCCTCAGAGATCAGAGATAATGTGCTGTCGTATTTTTCACGTTTCACCGATGGTCAACCGTCCCACAAACGTGATCGATGGTTAGCTTATTAAAGTATTTGGCACAAATAAGTCAAAGTCAAAATGGTTTATTCAAATAAGGATTTTACAATCACTTTTGAATCGTCAAAGTTATAAAATATTATTTTTTGAACCCTCCCACCTTCCCGCCGGTTCACAATGTTGTTGATTTCTACCGAGAAGAATCCGGCAGGAAACTCGATAGTTACTCTTTTAAAAACACTTAAATAAACTAAAATACAATTAATGTTTTAAATAAAAGATTTTTAGTCGTACAATTTTATGTTATTTCCATTTTAATTTGGTTTACCTATGCATCCTGTAATTGAGCATCATCAGTCCCAAGGATTTTTATCATTTACATAGTCTGAAATATTGTAGTATGCCTTTTTACAAAGTACCTGCTTGATAAAAGATTTAAATTTACTTATTGATAGATTTTGAATTTTATTGGGAACTTTGTTGTAAAAGTGTATACATTGCCCCATAAAAGAGTTACTTATTTTGTGTAGACGTGTATCATGCACCAACAGCTTATTTTTACTTCTAGTATTTACTTTGTGAACGTCACTTTTCTTGCTGAAACTATTGATATTTTTATGTACATATAAAAGATTTTCATATATGTACTGCGACACTAAAGTTAAAATTTTTACTTCCCTAAACCTATCCCTCAGAGATATCCTAGTTCCTAATTTATAAATAGCACGAATTGCCCTTTTTTGTAACAAAAATATTGTATTTACATCAGCAGCGCTACCCCACAATAGGATACCATATGTCATAAAACTATGGAAATAGCTAAAATATACAACACATATAAGAGTCGACACACCTTGTAAAATTTATAAATTGTAAAAATATTGGTTGCCCCTTATCGGGAATCGAACTCGGAGCCTGCGAATTAACAGCCCAACGTTCGACCACTGTCGAAAAACTAATTTATTCAAGTAGGTTGAAAAACCAAGCACATTATGGGTAAGTTATAAGGTATATGAGTCAAAGAGTTATATTTAGTATATATAATTAAATATTATATATAAAAGTATTTTTAAGAACGTCTGTGTTAAGATATCCAAAAAAAGAATTGTTTTAAATCAAAATTAGGAACAACTTATTGTAAACAAACCGGACAATAACATTTCATGCGTGGCACACGGTGTTGCAACACAAAGATTACGAACTTCCTACTACTTAACGAACGCTAACAGGCCCGGCGTCTGTACCGAACAGGGTGGTTAAACATTAATGCATTTTACTTACAAAGTTTTCGAGTGATTTATTTCAGAAGGGTTGGAGCTATCTCCAAGCGGTCTAAAATTATACGAAGAAAAGTGATTTTCGTAAATCTTTCTATATTGAAAGTATCACAAGTAAAAATCTTTTCAGTGTTTTGAGTGGCAGATTGTGTATTTAGTGAAATACAATTCACGATTTAAATTCTCTAAGTTTGTATTTTTTGCTTATTATTTCTACAGTATTGCTTTATATCTTTTGTAGGGTTTTCGATTTCTTAACTACTATTTAGCTTCTCTAGTTTTGAGAATTCTCTACAGTAATATTCCGGAGTTTTGAAATGCTTGAGAAATTTTTAAAATGTCTGTTAAATACCAAAAAATTACATCACATTTTACCTAGTCTTTTAATTGTTATATTTCTTTGGAATGACTAAAACAATCATCTTCATGCTTTTGGCAATGAGCTAATTGACGAACCTGCAAAACTTTTACTTTTAAATAATACAATACTTAGGTAGTTATCGCAACGAAATAGTCTTCAAATGTATTGTTTAATCCGTCAATCTTTTGCATAATTTGCTAACATTTCCATATAGTAAAAAAAATTATGAAGTGGCCTCACTGTTACTAAATATTTGTACAGATTTTCAAGATTTGGTGTTCGTTTCCTGTTAACTCGAATAGCTGGAACTTTTTCTTGGCTTCTTGTTAGTTATTGTTTGGATAATATATAATGTCTTTTAGAAAATGACTTTCTAAATTAGAACTCATCTGGTTGTCCTAAGTTTTTATTCATGCAGGAGCAAACGATGATATTCCAGCGACAATGAGTTTGATGTAGAGCTCGGATTTCATTAAACTAATCAAATTTTTATTTTGTTTTTAATAATCTTTTAAAATTGAGTAGCCCATTCGTAATTTGCGTCAATCTAAACGTCTAATATCGCTTCTGATGACAGAATTGTTGTTATTTCCTGATAATGCTTTAAAGAGTGAAGAAGTGAAGACGCTTAATAACCTTTCAAGTACGCAAATATTACTATCATTCCATTAAAACCACATACTCAAATAAATATGTCAACATTTCTCGTCTTCCTGAGTTCTCATTGCAATTTTTTCTCATCTTAACGTTGCGTATATTTCTCTATTCTCTTTGATTCGAACGCCTATCTTTATTAACTTTTAGGAGACCCCGCGAACTTTGTTTCTCTTTTTTAACACAACTGGTGCGCCACCTATTGTGGAAGGTTGTACTAAATCAGACAACTTCTACGGCGTGTGCACAAATTAACCAAATTTCATAACAATCGGTTTACCCTTACGCAAGATTGACTCTCACTTGACCCTTTGTTTCTTTCATAAAGCCCTTGCCCTAAGAATAATGAACACAGAAAAAAAAATTACGATCCATCGCAGATGTACTGTAACAGGTCGGAGATACGTGATAGGAATTTAGGGAAGTGGAAGAAATGCAGTCTTTTTACTAGGTATTCAAATTCCATGTGTCTATGGTTAGGTAATTTTTATAAGGAAAAAGGAATGGTTTTCAAACCATAACAATTCGAAGAAAAAAGTGAAAAAAAAAGAATGTCAGTTGAATCAAGTCGAGTAAGATAATTAGAAAAATCACACAGATATTATATTATTAGTTTAATTAATAAACATCCAAGTAGGTCTACTCCTTATTCCTCCAGATAGCTATAAAATATAATGTACAAGATTATATAAAAAATATGTCTGATGTCCAGGAGTGAAAAAACTGAAAACTTATGTATTATTATAGATTATTATTATAATATTATAATATTCCATTATTGTCGGCGATGTAGTTAGTAGCAGGGTTGAATAAAACATAAGTTACACCCCGAATTCTGTTTGATTCCCGACAAACATCCTTCCATAGTACCTCCCTCTCAGCAAATGAAAAAATCGAGGAGAAAATTAACGAAAACAAATTTTGATTTACGTATTTTATATTTATCAAATTGTTTATGAAAATAATAAGCAAAAACGAATATTTGATCATTGATAAGTAAATGTAAAAGCGAAGTAATAAATATCATAAAAAAATTTGACGTTAAGAGAATAGCCTGCCTTATAGGGATGTCTTTAGTGCGCTAAACAATTTACACGCACAAATTATTTTGAATGGTTTAGATTTAGAGAAAGAGGGGAAACAAGTCATTAAATTCATTCTTCTAGAACACTTAAGAAATTTCCTTATTATATCTAATAAATTCAATGAAAATACCACAATAGTTGAGGCTCTTAGAGGAAAAGTTAGTAAAAAAGATCCTCATCAGGTCTTTTATGAGATAAATCAGGAGCAATCAAAAGGTATATAAACAGAAGGGGTTCGTTCTCTTTCGTATATTGGCACAGCCAAAAATCTGTGGTATCGTAGATGAAAAAATCATCATAAAACGGTAAAGTCCGCTTGTACCTTCGTTTGTTCCGCATCCTCACTTACAAAAATCTTATGCCCAAACCAATGCTAAGCATTTCTTCTCTGTAATTGAATAATTTCTTTCTGCATCCGAAATCTTTCTTGACGCAAATGTTATCGGAAACATTACTTTTCCTTTCATTTCATTACAAGCAGCCATAAGCCACGGTACCATCAGGCGGACCGTGAGCTTGTTAGCCACGTTAGTGGTAAATAAAATAAACTGCTCCTGAACATGTGTCGCTCGCGTCCGTTGCTATTTTTTGTCATCTGAGAAATATCGTAGTAACGGAGGAGTTTGCTAATAAATTCTGTAGTGCTGCTTCCTGTCTCTCTCCCCAAGAAAATATCCTATTTTACGGGTTAAATCTGTAACTGTTTGGGTAAAATTGGGAATGAACTTCCTATAATATGATAAAAATCCTACTAACGATCTTACCTCTTTAATATAAGCTTCTTGACACTACATGCCCTAGATATATTAGGTCTGTTTAGAACAACGAGTCGAGATAATCAGTATGTGATTATTGCGGTGGATTCGTTTTCGAAGTTTATGATTGCGAAGGCAATTCCTATATATAAAACAGAAAATGTATTAGGATTTATTACGGATGATATTCTTCTAACATATGGGTCATGTGCGGAGATTTGTACAGGTCATGCATCAGTTTTTAGTTCAAGGGTTATGAAGATGGTAAATCATGAGTAGTATATCACATCCTATGTCAAATGGATAGCAGAAAAAGGAATAAAGACAATCAAAAAGATGTTAGCGAAATACGATAGTGAAAGGCAGGAGAGTTTGGAATTATTAGTGCGTAAAATGATTCACGCGTATAAAAGTTTTGTCCATTCGACATATTCATGGGGAGAAGTCCGAAAACAGTTAGTGACAATAATTTATTGAATTTAGGGCGAAATACATTAGAACCTAGAGAGACCGAGACTTAGAATTACGGCAGATAAACCAGCAGGTAGTGCGAAACACAGAATGGGCGCAATGAATACAGAAAAGAGTATTTGATAATAAGGCTAAATCTAAAAGTAAGCTAAACAGCTAGAAGTAGGTAACGTAGTATAACTACATTATGACAAGCGTATGTCAGGTTTTTTCTTACAAATTAAGGAAAATTTTCAAAGGTCCCTACGTAATTACAAGGCTATTGCATAGTAAAAATGTAATATTACAAAACATTCGGACTAGAAGAGAGGTCGGTCCAGTACATTTTAATAGGATAACATTATTTAGGAGTAGGGAATAGTTATAACAAACTAGGTAAATTTTCTTTATGTAATAGGTTCATTTACTTTTATGTTGTATGGTCGCGGTCAGAAAATGTTTACCACCTTAAGGATCACAATTGCATGCACACATTTAAGTCACAAGTTCTAAATGTCTATTTCATAATAATTTGATTGACCATAGATTATCTTTTTTCTAATATGACAATCAATCGCTCTAGGACAGGGATGGCAAACCTTTATTAATGAATGTGCAATTTTCTATGAAAAAAACAATAATGTACCTAAGACGTGCCGTCAAAAAATCTGGGTTACTTAATAATAATGGAGAAAAATTAAACGAATTGCTGTTAACTTAAAGCTATTTAGATACTTGCAGCTCGAAATGTTTACAGCAATCGAAATGTTTAATATTTATATTCAAATTAAAAAAAAAAATAGTGTGATTTCTGCTGTTGCAAATTAGGTGCTAAAAATCTCACATTAGGGCAGGCTCATACTTTGTTACTAAGCAGTATGGAAGCTAAACTAGAGTTTATTTCTAAAAATGACTTGCAAGCATACGTAGGTGAAAATAGAAATTTCATAAATGATTGGCGTGCCCGAATTGCCATGGGTTCGCCATCTCTGCTCTAGGAGATGGATTGACTACTATCAAGTTTTAATATATAGAAAACCTTCTTTGAGAAAACTAATATTTTAGTTTTTTAAATAAGAATATGAATAAATAATAAAATAGACACTTAATAAAGTCCACGGGTTAGATAAAATTATAGGTCAATTTGTATACTTTTCACCTGTGATATCAAAATTGTAATAGGTAAACCAAGGGAAAATTAAACTCAACTTGTTGCTATAATTTGCATGCGGCCGGTGGAAAATATGTACCAGGTCGGAGATACCTGATAGGAATTTAAGGGAAGTGGAATAATATCAGTCTTTTTATTATTCAACTTCCACGTGTCTAAAGTTAGGTAATTTTTAAAAGGAAATAGGAGTGGTTTTCAAACCAAAACAATTGGAAGAGAAAAGTGAAAACAGCATCATACAGATAGCTAAATATAATGTATAAGAGTATATAGAAAGATGTCTGATGTCCAGGAGTGAAGAAACTAAAAAGTTATGTATTATTATAGATTATTATTATAATATACCATTATTGTCGGCGATGAAGTTAGTAGTGGGTTGAATAAACCATAAGTTACACCCAGAATTCTGTTTAATTCCCGACAAACATCCTCGAAACAAAAAGAAACTGCAAGCAAGTGTAAGCGTACACAGTAGGTACCTACAAAAATATTTTGTTTTCTAAACAAAAAAATGACCATATATAAATTGTATGAATGTTATTGCCATCGGTATTGGAGAAGGTGGCAATATCGCTCCAGTTTGATTTGTCGTTATATTTCTCACACAGCACACAACAGCCTTAATTTTATCTGCATTAAAGGTAAATTATTAATTTTATGTCTGTTCAAAATTTTAATTAAAAAAGTTTTTAATAATAAAAACTTATTTCTTAAAAATAAACTTGTAACAAAAAATAAACCAACTAAAAAAACGCTGACATTATACACATTATACAGAACATTGAACTTCGACGTCTTATTTGTCTAAATGTCTAACCTTAAAAAGAAGAAGAATAAACACATTATATCTAATACTAGCTTTTACCAGCGGCTTCGCACGCCTTAAATTTAGTTATCGGCATAGGATTGTTACGACAACTGCTCAATTATAAAAAAACACAGAAGGTAAAAATATTTTTAAATAGTACTTACCGCCCTTTCCCCTCATAACTGCCCGCCGGCCTCGCACATCATAAATGCGCGCGCAGTAATTGATAAATTAAAATATATTTGTATGTACATATATTAATACATTCACTGTTCTGATTGTCAATTTATGACTTATCGGCTTCGTTTCTTGAAGATCGAAGGGCTGTTAGAATTAATTAAGAATAAGACGCGAAGCCCGTTCATATTTATTTTTCGCATAAAGTGTGTATTTGGCCGATTTTGGTCGATATTAGATTGTAGGTATGTTCCATTTTTATATTTTATATGTTTATTTGCGTACCTCGGAAACGGCTCAAACGATTGAGATGAAATTTTTTTATCATGGCCCATAATAGTTGATCTTCTACTCAAGTAGTAAGACTACCTACCACCTCTTAGCAGCAGACCTGCCGTGGTCTTTATTTAGCAAGCAAAATACATAAGAGCGGCCTCAACTCTCGGTCCCACTATTTTAATATTTTTTTATGAAAAAAATGATGCCCCGTGATGTATTAAATAAATGGATGGTCTTTGTGTATTCAATTATTTTTTTTTTTTTAATTTTATTTACTTAAGAGACAGCAATTCAATTCGAAGCCAAACTGCTAAGAAGCCATTTTGTTTTGTAAACTGTAAAAAAAGAAAATTCACCAAACGCAAATATAAATTGCTCGCACTTAAAATAATACTATTTCAACAAACAGGTATTTGAACAATAATTTTCGAATTAGACAATACAATAATAATTTGAAGAAAATACCAACAACACAAACCGGCCTCGTAAGTTACTTCACAAGAGTCACTACAGTG
The DNA here is from genome assembly GCA_946406115.1 of Apoda limacodes. Lineage (NCBI taxonomy): Eukaryota > Metazoa > Arthropoda > Insecta > Lepidoptera > Limacodidae > Apoda > Apoda limacodes. The sequence continues at coordinate 12,960,988 of OX291553.1, read as the reverse complement.
TAAGTCCGATTACACTTTCAGTTATTATGTATGAGCTTGTATCGTAAGAATTGTGGCTTCAAATTGGTCGTCTTGAAATAAACAAACGTCTTTGTGTTTTTTTGTGGAGCTGAACGTGGATTGTCTGCGTAACTCGTTCGTATATTTATACGTTTATTTCTACTTAGATGACATTTGTGTGCTAAAAAGGTGCGGTAATATTATTATATATTACCAAATTAGAATGACTTAAATAACCCAAAAAGAAAAATACTATATTTTAGTAAATCAGATCGTCAAAATACTGCGATATTTATGAGCACAATAATTTGTTTTTTGGAGTAGGTAGAGGTAAGAAATTTAGTATACATACATGTGCTCTAAAGCACAACTCTATTAAAAAAACATCTAAATCGGCTTGCCTCTAAGTCAGCATGTGTATATGAATATGATGCGGTGACCACACAATAGACTGAACCGCACACCTTTTAACTCACCCACACACATGATACACCTCCACAATATCCCATTTGTTAACAGTGTTACCAGACTTAAATTGACGATCCTGCTGCAGGGCAAAATTTGCTAAATACTTTAGACACTGCTAAAACAAAATTAACTCGTAAGTTGCCTTATTACCCTATTGTGTGCAGGGTATCGGCAAACAGGTCTTAAAAATCATTTAAGGTTTTCATATAACTTTTATCTCATATGCACACTATATTAATTATTATCTTTCAAAGTAAAATGTTTTGTGCTGCCTTCCTTTTACTACTTTTTTATCGTGAGTTAGAGTGAGAAAAATCTTGTAATTGAACATTTCAAATATATTACGATCAGATGCAATTTTCTCATACTTCTTGTTATTTCAATTACGATCACGTCTTGAAACTTTTCGTTTTTTGTATGGAAATTTACGCTTCCAAAGATTTGACTATTTATTATAACAACTCAACGCATTTGTATATTTAATTATAGCGTTTAAAAAATGGCACAAGTGTTGAAACAATAATTACTTACAGTTTTTTTTTACACTGAATTCAAAAAATAAAACTTAATAAAGTTATGCACTAGAGCAGAGGTGGGCAAACTATCTTCATGGGGGGCCAGAAAGTTTAAGAAATTTTAGAGGAGGGCCAGAATTGCAGCAAAATGAATTTTGATTTGTAACCGTTACTTAATCATATAAAAATATAAAACACTTTTTATTTGAAATCGTTTAATCACATAAAATTATAAACATTATACACTTGCGCAAATGTTACCTACTTTACAATTTACCTAAATTACAATTTAACTTTTATATGAAGGCCCTGTACAGTCGGTGTGTGAGACATATGAAATTGTTTTTTGCTATAATATCGTCGAATGCAGGTTCGAGCTGCAACGAAGTAACTCTCAGCAGCGAGTAAAGGTGTTCATCAGACCGTAAAAATATAATTATTGCGTATCATATAGTAATTATTTCTAAGAACCGGCGGCGGGCCGGATAAAATCCTTTCGCGGGCCGGAGCTATTGGCACTAGAGTCTAGTGCATAGTGACTAGACAATAGCAAGTTTTACAACTTATTATATTTTCTACAATCCTTCAGATGCTTTTTTTAAATTTTGTTATAAAATTTGCACAAATCTGCGTATTTACGCGATCTAGCCGATATATTAATATCTACATACATTAATAAATATTTCGTGTGCGACAGTACTCATGCGCAACCATCTCCTCTACGTTTCGCTCACCGCTAGACTTATGTGCCGCGGCGTATAGTAAGGTATTCATTTTAAATGTTATATTTATTTTATTTAATTTTTATTTTAAAAATAAGTTCAGTAGCAAGTTCGGCACGAGCAACTTTTCTTGATAATATTTTTTTTATATTTGAGAATTTATACATGAAGATAATTTTTGCGGTTTAAAAAAAAATTTTTTAAGGGTTAAAAAACAAACAGGCTAATCAATTTTGCTCACACATTTTCGGTCACGAGAGCAATTTGGGCCATTGGTTCTTAAGATATCGAGGGGCAAAAAAAACTTACATACACACACACACGCACACGCACACAGACATCACTCTAAAAATGATGGCAAACGATTCTTCAGGTCTCAAAACGTAAAGAAAACGCAAATTTAGCGATTTCGATTGCCGGACCAATTACTCTTTCCTTAACAGAAGTTAATTATAAAGACAACGTTACTCATTCGTTATCATTTTCCCGTGAACATTTCTTGGGTAGGTTCAATTCGAATTCGAAATAATCGAAACAAGTTATACGAGGCGATATAAATATAGATTTTTGGATATGAACATTTAAAGAATTATATGTTCATATATGAAATTTATGATTCTAGTTAATTGGAGGTCCCTGCAAGACATACAAAATTTGAGACGTTCAGTGGAAATACTCTTTAAGGTATTGAAGACCATCGCGATCGCTGATTTTGCTATAAGTACCAGCCGGCTGAATTTGGTCACACTTTGGTTTGTACTTAACAAAACAACCATTTTTCAAACACTTTTTTTTGTAAATTAAAAAAAAAACTAAATAATATAAGATGAATTAACCACAAAGTCAATCTACGGAACCTTACTACAATTTATTTATTCTGTACTGTTATGAACTCTGTACATTTTAGAACGCTTTTATTATGAACTCACCCTCACACAATTTTAGTTGTACCTTCAGGTACAATTCAAATGTAGGTAGTTTGGAAATGTAGCCGAATTAAACAGATGTTATTTTGCGTTTATCCTACTTTTTCTCAAAAACGTTGCAAAAAAATGTAAACTGAATAAAGGATTACAAATGCGATTCGGAATATGACCCTCGAGGCCTAATGAAGGGCGACCTAATATTATAAGGAGATATACGGAATATTTGGTGCATAGACATGCCGAAGAGCAGGGTTTCTCAACCTTTTTGAAGTCGCGCCTCCCTCACGACTTACGAAAATCTTCACGCCTCCCTTACTAAAATTTTAGTTAATTTACTAAAAACCATTACTACTTTTTGGAAAAAAGAATTCTTGTAGAATTCTTCTAGAACTTTTATATGAAGCTATAGGTATTTTTTTTATTATCAAATGCTTCGCGCCCCACTGGTTGAGAAACGCCGCCGTAGAGTATCTTTCGATATATTTTAACCACTACGCCACCGTAGCAAGCTACGCCAACTAAACTCGCAAGTTCATTGCTCGCTCCGCGACATAAGGCGGATTAACGGCTTACACAAGTAGTTTTGCTGGACTACGGTAAGCGACAAAAGCCTTTCAAAGTAGGTATCCACCACCGCTTAAATAAATTCGTAGCAGAATATTTGTTTTTAGGGTTGGATAAAAGGCTGCTAACGGGATCCTATTACCAAGCCAATGCGCTCTCTGTTTGTCTGTCTGTCCAAGCTTGACAGGTCTTTTTCTTTTGAACCATAATATAGCTAAAATTTTCGCTATAGGCCGATTGAAAATTCTGACAGTCAAGTAGCCACTAACTCTATAACGTCTGTCAATTTACATTTTGCAAGCTATAGAGCTCTTGTATTTTATGGGCATAAATTATACAGCCTAAAATTCACAGGGTCTGCATAGTCTGCTTTACTACTACGGCAGTATTAGAAATAACAGTGGTGTAAAAGAGTACCCATTTGATTGTTTATACAGTCTCGAGAGGGAATCAAAGGTAAAAGTGACTTATTATAGAGACTATAAATTAGGTACTTAGAAGAATAACTTTAAAACAGCAATGAGGTCATTCACTACCGGCCAAATTGTAACATTATAAGCATTTTTGCGCCCGGTCTTTGGAGTTCATGTTTGTTAGTTCATTATCTTTGTTTAATATTAATGGCAATGCAAGTTCACTGTTTAAGTAGTATATATTTAGTGCAACTTTTTTAATGCGCCCCAAAAATAATGCACTTTTAACGAAAATATTGATTAAATAAGCAGTATCATCGCCAAAAACATAATTAATTTTATATTTTGTCCGCAAAGAAAATCAATGGATAGTAATCATTTATATTGTAAAAGGACTTCAATATTTATCTAAGCATAAAAACTTATTTCTAGGATTTCGTAGCCAAATGGTACATTACAACCAACGAAAATTGTTTTTGACAAAATTTGTTCATACGTTTTTAGATATCCGCACTAATACTTATTTTACGGAACCCTTACTTAATGCGTGCACGAAACGCACTTGGTTAGTTTCTTCATTGTTTAAATCATCACCAATCTGGCACCTAGTAATTAATTATTTAAGGTTCAGTACAAAATTGTTTCTTTTTTTTTTTTATACCACTAAGGTGGCAAACAAGCTTACGGCCCGCCTGATGGTAAGCGGTCACCGTAGCCTATGGACGCTTGCAACACCAGGGGTATCACTTGCGCGGTGCCGACCCTTCAGAAATCTAATAACTTCTTTCTTGAAGAACTCCATACTGTAGTCCTTGCAGAAAACCTTGGCAGGGAGCTCATTCCACAACTTAAGCGTTCGCGGGAGGAAGTTTCTCTGAAACCGCACTGTACGCGACCATTTAGGTTCTAAAGTGTGAGAATGAATTCCCTGCCGATGGCGAGCGGTGCGATGGTAGAAAGTAGCCGTGGGCATCATTTCGAACAATTCCTCAGAACACAACCCATTGTACAAGCGGTAGAACACACACAGTGAGGCAAAGTCTCTCCTCAGATTTAAGGGCTCGATACCGCAAGTGAGTTTGGAATCGTCGACAATTCTCACAGCCCGTCGTTGAACCGAGTCAAAAGGGCCAAGCTGGTATCCGGGTGCACCTGCCCAGAGATGGCAGCAGTACTCCATATGGGGCCGAACCTGCGACTTGTAAAGTAACAACCTTTGCCCCGACGTGAAGTACTGCTTCGCTCTGTTGAGTACACCAAGTTTTTTGGACGCCAGCTTCACCTTATTTTGTAAATGATCTCGGAACTGAACATTGCTGGAGATGTCGACACCAAGGATCCCAATGCTCTTGGAGATGGAGAGGGGAGTGTTCTGGAATTGTGGGACTACAGTGAATGGAGTTTTCTTAGCGGTGAACGCGCACACTTGTGTCTTTGTAGGGTTGAATCGGACCAAGTTTACCCGTCCCCAATCAGAGACCTGGGACAGTGTGGTCTCGATTTGAGACACAAGTTCTCCGCGGTTTTCCTCCAGAACGGAACGAGGGATGTTTGTACGACCCGTGTAAAAAGCGTCTCCAGTACTGTCATCTGCATAGCAATGTATGTTGTTGATGTCCAACATGTCATTGATATGCAGTAGAAACAGCGTAGGAGACAGCACAGAGCCTTGCGGGACACCAGCATTAATGTCCATGCTATCAGAGCAACTACCGTCAACTACGGTTCGTATGCGTCTGCCGGACAAAAAGCTAGCCACCCATTTGCACAAACCCTCGGGCACTCCGTAAGATGGCAACTTCGATAGAAGACCGCGGTGCCAGACCCGATCGAACGCCTTCGCTATGTCCAGGCTACATGCCAATGCCTCCCCCTGACTCTCAATGGCACTAGCCCATCGGTGTGTGAGATACACTAGAAGGTCACCAGTCGAGCGACCGTGGCGAAAGCCATATTGACGGTCACTGACCAGATCGTGTACTTCTAGGTATCTTAGAAGCTGTGTGTTGATCACACGCTCCATCACCTTAGAGAGGAGAGAGGTAATAGCGATAGGCCTGTAATTCGATGGATCTTCGCCCTTTTTGGGCACCGGGTGCACATTCGCAGTCTTCCATGAAGACGGAAATTGCCTAGTGTGGTAGGAAAGCGCGAAGAGGCGCGTGAGTACAGGACATAACTCAGGAGCACACTGCTTAAGCACCACTGCTAGTATACCGTCTGGCCCACTCGACTTATGAACGTCTAGAGAGAGCAACGCCCGCCTGACCTCCCGCTGCGTTATGGAGATTTCCGGCATGGTCTTACCGCACCACGGTATAGTAGGTGGTACAGCGCCTTCATCGTTCATATTCGAGTTCGAGGCAAAGAGACTGCCCAGTAGATCGGCTTTCTCTTTAGCACTATGAGCCAAGACACCATCGGTCTTTCGCAGTGGTGGTAACGACGACTGGCAGAAGTTCCCTTCGGCAGCTTTGGCAAGCGACCAGAAAGCACGACTCCCAGAAGGATAGCTCGCAAGTCGCCCACCTATTTTGCCGATGAATTGGAATTTTGCTCTGGCAGTTGCTTTCTTACTGAACCTCGAGGCAGCATTTAATTTGCGTTTTAACTCAGAAATATTCGGATCCTTATTATTACGAGCCGTGGTCCAAGCCTCATACGCAGTTTGCTTAAGAATTTTAGCTTCTCTGCAAGACCTATTAAACCACGGTCGTTTTTTGACGCCGGCAGCTACTCGCAGGTTAGGAATGAAACATTCCATACCAGCAAGGATTGTCTCAGTGATTGCGGCTGCGCAGACATCAGGATCTTCTGAGCTATAGCAGATCTGCCTCCACGGGTACGATGCGTAAAATTCTCGCAATCCATCCCAGTCTGCCGACTTATAGTGCCACACACGACGCCAATTAGTTGGCCCAGAAGGATCGGGTTGTGTGCATGACACTTGAGTCCTGACGAGACAGTGGTCCGAGGAGCCAAGAGGCGCATCCACTGAGACGGAGTATCCGTCCGGACGAGTAGTCAGCAGAAGATCCAGTAAGGAGCTCGTATGTTCCTCTATATTTGGTATTCTCGTTGGAGAAAGTACCAGCTGAGAGAATCCATAGGTCAGAGCAAATTCGTGAGCAGATATCCCAGCATAGTTATTGGTTCGAGAACTGAGCCACTCGCGATGGTGGGCGTTAAAGTCTCCCAAAATAACTAGTTCTGCTGTGGGATATTGCTCTAGAACTTTGTCAGTCGTCAAACTCAGGTGCGTGAAGAGTCGAGTTACGTCCGTGTCACCGCTATGAGACCTGTATAGGCACGCATAGATACGAGTGTGGCCGCCGTAATCTACGCGCACCCACAATATCGACAGGTCCCTGTCTTCAAGGTTATGAAGGCGGCGACAGCAGATATCCTCCCGGACGAACATACATACACCGGCACGACTCATGAAATTGTGTTCGAGTTTGTAGCCGGGATAGTGAAGGTATGATGTGTCGGCCGGGCAGGATATCTGCGTCTCCGTTAGAAAAAGAATGGTCGGCTGCGCAGTTTCGAGATGGTGGTGGACTGCGTTAAGATTGGCGTGAATACCCCTGATGTTGCAAAAATCCACATTATATGTGGATGGAGTAGCCGCTGTGCAAACTCTTTTTTTTTTTTTTCTTATGGCCATAATATATAAAAGAAGTTACTAAGACTAAGGGATGAGGATTCACTGCACAGACAGCATAGAGGACAAAAGGTGCGGTTCTAAGACTGCCGAAGCTCGCCACAGATGATACGGTTGCTGGCACGGCGGGCGGAGAGGCTCCTGATCCCCCTCTGTTGTAGTAGCCGGGTCCACTCCGGTCTCCTTCTCCGGCACGACTACTACTTCAGATACTTTACACAGGCTGGCGAATCAGCCTCCCAGGGCGGAGATTAAGTGATCCCTGGGTTCGGGATCCCGTTCAACCTGCGGGCGGCCAGCGGTCAGCCGTTTCATCAGGTCTCCCTGACCGCCGAACCAGCACGCCGCGTCTACGCCGAGCATGACAGCAACAAGCACCGCCGGTCCTCCGCTGTCCACGCAGCGAATCCTCAAAGAGCTCTGACAACCTTACTCACCGCCAGGAACACAACACTACTCAATGTTAGTGTTATTATGGCCGCGGTTTTCTGTAAGGTGGAGGTACTTCCCCAGTTCGGGCCGCTCATTCGAGCAAGTACTCGCTGTGCCCTGCTTTAGTTGTTCGGGTGGCTTATTCGAGCGAGTACTTGCAGTGCCCTACCTCTCTTAAAAAATCTTATTCAGCTAGCTGAACTATAATAACTCAATTTATTGTTGTTTGCTGTATAAAAGTTCACATGCGTGCTATTATAACACTTGAATATGGTTTGTATGGGCGTATATTTAACTTCAGGTCGTTATTTAAATCTTCATCAGTTCACATTATTACTTTAACCCTTAATCCTAAACCGTATGAATAATACATAGTTCATGTGAAAAGTCAATTAGAAGTAAGTGTTACTTTTGATCTTTAAGGGTACACACAATTGTGAACAATTTAAATGTTTAAATCCAATATAGTGAAAACGCTGATTATAGCACGATACAATTTGAACCATATATTTCTTCAAGTATTTTTACAGTCTTTGAGTATACGATAATGTATCTTTTGTTCCATTTAAGGTAACATGAGGTCTTTTTAATGCTAGCAAACATAGTAGCTTTAATGCCGGAACTGACATATTTTGATCCCTCTAAAATGTTCTTCTACAGCTTTTGATATGAAGGCTGACTAGAAGCGTCATCATTATGTATAACATTAACATTTACACAAAAGATTATTTTAACACTTTTGAACATACTTCATACAGCGTTTTATATGTATTTCAGCTTTAACATTACGCAGGTACTTAATGAAGAGATTACAAAGTAATAATGTATTACTTGAGGGGAAGTGGATGAAGTCATTTATGCTTAAACTAATTTTATTATATTTGTGAACGTTTATTTTCTTATACCACTAAGGTGGTGAACAAGCTTACGATCCGCCTAATGATAAGCGGTCACCGTAGCCTATGGACGCTTACAACACCTGGGGCATCACTCGCGCTTTGCCTACCCTTCAAAAATCTAATAACTTCTTTCTTGAAGAACCTCATACTGTGGTACTTAAAGAAAATCTTGGGAGAAAGTTTCGCTAAAACCGGACTGTATACGCGACCATTTAGGTTCTAAAGTGTAAGAATGAATTCCCTAGTAGAAAGTAGCCAAGGGCATCATTTCGAACAATTCCTCAGAACATATCCCATTGTATAAGTGGTATAAAAAGTCTTTTTGTTCGTTAGATAATGTAATATTGCTTAGAGTTGCAGCCAATTGAGCTGATTTTTGCTTCAGACATTGTTGGAGAGACGGAGTAGCACAAACGTTACTTATTATCCGACAAATTTAAATATTTCCGCTAAATGTTACCGAATGTCACGTGTACAATCTATAGCTACAGCTACAGCTTTCTATAGCAAACTTTCTCTCTATTAAAGACCTATAGAAATCCCACGCCTATAACCAAATTTAGCAATAACAGAGTCGTAGACAAAAGCTAGTAAAACATATCTTATACGGTAGGGCGGGGCTAGTTGAGCATAGGGGCAAGTTGGGCAATCGAAATATCTCGCAAACTATTCACCGTACGCATTGGCATCGTATGGCGGAACAGAGGAATCGCGGGAGGGGTAATCACCACGCGATCTAGTGGCGGCTCGACAAGCGAGTGAAGCGCCCATGCGTATTGTTTATTTTGTGACCAAAAAGTAGAAACGTCGTTTACCGCAAGTTTTCGTCTGTAATAGTTAGTTGTTGTCTGTTTTCAATCTGGGAAGTGTTAATCTTCCAGAGAATTATTGTACTTTTGATATGTAGAGAGGTTCTGGGTATAATTCTTACGTTTTTTTGTATAACCTTACTTTGGTTTTAAAATTGCGGGTTGGGGTAAGTTGAGCTATATTTACTATATATTAAGCTAAATATAAAATTCCAAAGATCTTATTAATTTCTTTTTAAGGTATAAGCTATATGGGTAATAATATAAACATTTAAGTCTTTTGCTTTTAAACCGAAAGACTGAATCTAATGCTCAAGGTAATCTTGGAATACGTTAATGTTTTGTTGATTCTAGATAAGGTTAATTATTCAAAGAAAATTACTTTAAGTTTTGTTGTTCTGTCACTAAAAGACTATAAATAAAGTACTGATTGTCAAACATATATTTTACTTCATCTCTAGTTAACGTTAAACCCATGGTTTGGTTAGAAATTCTTAGTTCTCAACTTGCCCCATAGCCTTGCTCAACTTACCTCACCTATGGGGTACATTGAGAGTACTTGACTTTCTGAATTTAAACATCTGTAATTCTTAAATTACTAATCCATCAAGCCGCATAACAACTCATTGAGACTTATCATTGAGGAGCTATATCCGCTCAAGTGAAAAATTGCTCAAATAGCCCCGCCCTACAGTATAAAAAATATATCTAATTTCCAATAAATGAAAGTAACCTTTGTTAGAGATCGAAGCCAGATAAAACTTAAATCTTACCTACTTCCAGGGAATAGGGAAAAAATGCACATAAAAATCAAGATAAGTAAAGATTGTATCTAAAAGTGGAGCTGATCCTACTAGCGTTCACTAAGCACCCTCTGAAGAAAATATGTGGAGCTAAGGGTATCGGGAGGTGAGTGAGTGGGGTTGAAATTCGAAACTGCCTGAGCCTCAAGGGCTCCAATTATAAAAGTGCGTCCACTTGATTTAGATATCGTATCATATTTCAAGAGTACGTGAGTATTTTTTAAGCCGAGGTTTGACTGTTTTTAGGTATTTTTCATCCCATTTTATAATAAAATAAATATAATTAATAAATAAATGTTTATTCTAGACCGTGGTCGCTTTGACAAGGTCACCTAATTTTGGTAAAACTATTAAGATTTGTAGTACATAATATAAGAGCATGTCAAGTGAAAAACCGGCCAACTGCGTCTCGTATTTAGTTAGTTAGGGTTACGTAGAAATAGAATTAGTGCAAATATCTTAAAAACCGATTTTATTCGTAACATTTTTTGTTGAAAGTATTTATGAAGATCTATTATATCATTAATTTTTAAGATTTTTAAAACTCTTTTGTCAATTTTGGAAGCCAATACCTTGCAAAATTTATAAAAAGTTACTTAACAACCTAAAATGCATTAAATGAGGAGAAAACAATGAGGGTAACACATGGAAGGAATGTAACACATAATAGGGCAGGCGAAAAAAAAAATCTTTTTTCTCAATTTTCATAACAAATCTGTATGGCGCACCACCACACCACAAATGTCACCTTTGTACTGAATTTTATTAAAATTGAAACAAATATGGCGGAATTATGAGACTGTGACATTCGAATGGACATGACGAAACTATTAGGATTCCGTTAACCCTTGAAATTAGCAAGGCAGGATATGTTGTCGATATTTTTCAAATATTTAGAAATTTACGAAAGTAAATAATAAAATCATATGTTTCTTTTACATTACTGGTTAAATTTCAAAAACACTTATGTTATGAACACACATACGTAAACGCAATATTTAAAGAGATAGTTTTTCAATCTTCTTTAACTACACTCGTGTCGATCTTATGTAATCAAATCAATTTGATTCGATCAATACCTGCGCACGATCAATTGGATCGTGAAGTTCCTAAAGATTACTAGGGGAGGTCGTAGAGACTAATCTCGCTATCCTGATAGCGAGATCGTGGTCTGGGGCCGTTAGTACGTTCCGAAGCCGCCTAACAATAGTTTTTCGACCATGCCGAGGTCGGTCAGTGGGATGACATACTACGTGATTAGGGTTGCCAGATATTAAAACCGAAAAGCCGGGTAGACCACTTAGTTTAGCCCTACATTTGGGTAAAAAGGCCGTATATCTTAATTGTTTTAGTTTTATTATAACACGACAATTCCTTTCAAAGTTAAACAAAGTTTTTTTTATCATTTGCTATAAAATCTTCTAAAATTCTTATGAAACAACAATAAAATTGAATAAATCTGTCTTCATTATTATTATTCATTCAATATTCATTACATTATTATTTTCATAATGAAGGACGCGGGGAGAACAGTGCTAGTCCGCTAGCTTGCGCTAGCGATACAAGGTAAGGCGGGCGGAGCGGAAATCTATACATAACAAATGTGAAAACAATTATGAAAACCCTAACAAAAGCCGGACAGGCCGGACACCGTCTAATTTGCCGCGCATGCAACCAAAAAGCTTGACCGTGTCCGGCTTCATCCGGAAACCTGGCAAACCTATACGTGACGAATACTCGCAAACTGTATAAGACTTAAGGGGCGTTTTGTTGACAAGATTGAAAGGGGAAGCAAGTGAGTTTAGTGATAGATTTATTTTCTAAGAGTTCTTCTTTAAAGTGTTTTCTATACATTATTATAAGTTTACAACTTTAATTAAGGGGAAGCCAGTGGGTTCTTAGTGGACTTTTATATGTCTAAAGTTCTTCTTTAAAGTAATTTCCATATACTTATTACTTTAGAGTTACAACTTTATTTAAGGGGAGGCAGTGACTTTATTAACAGTTTATTCATGTATATAATAGTCTTTCCTTGGGGCGACCTCTCACCTACTACCATAAGAACATAATTTTGTCTGAGGGGTAATTAGTGAGCTCATGGTCGGACCATCTAAGTATTGAGCTAGTCGGCCCGTCTTCTTAGGAATTCCTCATAGGTCTTTACTAGTATACAACGTTACTTATAGGGAGAATAGCGACATTACTGGTGGGTTAATCGGATACGCGGTCTTGTGGGTTCGTCCTGATAGTGAAGTTTCATATACTATCATAGCGTTATAACTTCATGCTTTATCGTATTTAGGGGTAGCCGTGTTATTACGAGACATGTTCGGTTTGATAGGGAGGAAACTAGACCGGTAAACGGGGTAGCTTAATCTGGATGCTACGACTACAGGACTATGCTAGGTTAGCAAATCGCACTGATATTCGATCAGGGACCCAATCTTAGAAATTTAAGTTCTTGTCTAATACTGATTAGGACTAGGTGACTCAGTGGTTAAGGATTGGTTAGTGTACAATGTTCGTAATGTGGACATAAAGTAAGATTAGGGTTTTGATTTTATTCTTTCATACCTGGGTCTGCACGAATTCAAATTGACAACCACGCCACTATACTCTACTTTGAGTTTAAATAATTATAAAATGAAAAGTTTATTTTGTAGAGGGGGGGGGGGTTTCTAATTCCATTCATTTTTACACAAAACTATAAACTACGTATATTAAAAGTACCGTACGTATCTTTACAACCTTATTAGAACCAACAGTCTTCGCAAATCCTTATAGCTCCACCGGTATTGGGTAGTGGAACCACGAGTACTTGAACGTTGCACGAGTGGAACCAACAGACCGTAAGTTATGGTAAAAAAGTCGTCTCTTAAGTGGTCGGATGTTTGTAAAAGTGGCATACTTATGGCCTTTTAGTTAATCTTACATTTATTGGTTTTACTGTTTCTGGAAAACCACCCCGTAAGGAATTATTTAAAAAATGAAACTTTGGTATCCGGTTATTTTTGTAAATAAAACCGATAATTAAAATATAAAGGTAAAATAGGGAAAGAAATATTGTATGTCTGGGACGGGAATATTTAAATAGCAAAGTGAACATTGTAGAGAACTAGCTAGTTTTTAGGGTTCCGTAGTCAACAAGGAACCCTTATAGTTTCGCCATGTCCGTCCGTCCGTCCATCTGTCCGCGGCTTAGTTCAAAAACTATCACGAGTAAGTACACTTTACAAGCTAACGAGTAATAGTCGACCAAGTTATAATATGTACTGTGAAAAGTGAAATTTTCGTACAAAGTACATTAAAAGTTACTTATATGAAGTAGGTACACCTGTAAAACCGGTATAAATATAAGTCAATAAACGATTATAGAAAAATAAAATAATAATATTCTAAAAATAAAACAAATATTTAAGGGGGGCTCCCATACAACAAACGTGATTTTTTTGCCGTTTTTTAGATAATGGTACGGAACCCTTCGTGCGCGAGTCCGACTTGCACTTGGCCGATTTTTAATACTAGAAGAACAGACGAAGTAAACGATGAACAGAACAATAATCTAAATTATAAATTTTTTTTATCCACTTTTTACAATAATTTCATATTTTTCAAAATATTTTGTTTTGCAACATCGATTATTTTCAGTGGGAACCCTATTTGTGCTCTGTGACATACAATCACTTCGATAACTTCGGTACATACCTACTATGGGCACAGAATAAAGTTTTCTTAGTCTGTGTTATTCTATTTAAATCAATAATATACCCATGTGGTTTCCAGGTCGTTGGCCTCAGGTACGAATAAGTTATCTTGTTTTAATTGCGATAGTAAAAGGGTAAGTTACACTTGAGCTCCGTAACTTGTACAGGGTTAGTTGTTTGACTTGGCAGTTTCTTATCGGTTTAACTAGTGTAACTCAGGTACTGCCTTCTCAGTAAAATATGCTGTAGATATGAAAATTGATAAAACAACACTAGATCTATTTGGACAACTATACATATAACAAAATTGTAGGAAAGTCAAAACTGTACATTGAATATTTTTGAAGTGAAAACTTCTTTAGCGGCGTTGTGCACTTTTTTTGGTATGGGTAAAAAATGATAATCTCGCGTCAGGTCACGTGTCCTAATCGTGGAATGCGTAAGACGGAAACCGTAATGCCACGCCTACTATAATTTTAATTTTTAGTATTCGCGATTATGAGTAGTACAGAGAGGTTGGATATGGAATTTTAATTCTATGACAGATTGCGATGTCAAATATACTACGTCAAAAAGGTTGTTCGTTCGTTCGTTCGTTCGTTCGTTCGTTCGTTTATAAATAGATCACACTGTGGGGCCGTGGCGAGCTGTCAGATATACAACGTCAAAAAAGTAAATTGACTGCAAATCGATGTAGAGTTTAGACGTTTGGCACACAGGTTCTTTAGGGCAAAACAATCATTTTGAGCCGCAGTTCCTCAAAATATTTCCCTTGGGTTATGGTGTCATCAATTTTTTTTCAGAAACCCATCGTGTGGGGTATTCAATGAAAGGGCTTGGTGAGCCGGTGCTAAAAATATACCACAATATTACCTTTGGGCTACTTTGTTTCTTAAAATCCAAAAAGTATTTTCAAAACATACCAAGTTTGAGCCCTTCCAGGTTGAAAACGACTCCTTATTTTTTTCTAATATATACCTTAAATAATAGTTTATACCTTCATGTTTAACCCCCTGAAAGCAATTTCAAAATCTTAAAATTTTATATTTTTTTTGAATTTTTAAATACACTTAAATAACACCAGTAAACAGAAGCAGCAGGGTACAGTACAGTTCACGTAAGTCTCATAAAGATCTGAAGTTTAAGGAATCGTCTCACATTGCAATATTCAAAAGGGAAATATTTTGAGGAACTGCGGGTCAAAATCATGTTTTGCTCTAAAGTACCTGTGTGCCAAACGGCTAAACTCTACATCGATTTGCAGTTTTCGAGCGAAATTGCCGTTGTACACCTGCCACTACTATTTCTTCAACGCATTCTGTTACAACGTGTTATCTAACGACGCATATTTGACTTGCTTCTTAATTATTAATTGTTCGTAAAAAATCGTGTAAAGTCTTAACTTAGATGTGTTATAATTTTTCAGCATATAAAAATGTTTCCTATTTGCTAACTAGATGGCGTTGGCGTCGAATTAGATCGCGCTATGGTTTCGTTCACAAAAAGTGATATTAAAATATACTGAATTTCGATTTTGTGCCCCATATAGTCTATTAGAGTAGATTAAACCATGCCATTCTCCGCCCAGTGCGTACTCCGTACCTTCTAGCTGGATTTGGCACAAAATCATGGGTCTTCAAACCTACTTCAGGATATCATACCAAATAAGCTACACTTATTTTTCCCTGGCACTAAGACGACAAAAAATGCATTCGTGTGTGCCAATAGCGCCAAGGATAACATGATGTGAATACGACTGTAGATGCGTATGTTCAAAATCATGCGAACATTCGTAACATTCCAATCTTCGCATTTATTATTCAAGGTTCTTAATATTCTTCAATATTTAACTATCTACAACTACAGAACTTATAATTAATTGGAGTTAGTTAGTTTCCATATTTAAGGATTTTTTTTTTGTATTTAATATTTTCATTCATTTAACCATTAATTAATTGTAATATTATGTCAATATGACTAGCCACACACACGCAATAATATTGTCTACCAATATTGACAATTATTTTGAACCACAAATTAATGCTATTACACAACATTTTTAAATAAAAATAGACGCAGTCTCTCGCAGAAGTTTGACCTGTACAGATGTCTTACATAAATGAATAGGAAAAGAGCCCCGCATTGGGTATCATATCACGTTCATTTAAATAAACAAAAAACGGAAATCAGAGAGAAATTTGGGGAAAAAATGCCGGATAAGAAAATAATAAATAGTGTCTAAGTAAAATAGCACATAACTCTTATGAGGTTTACTTGTAAAACATTAAAAACATTTTACTGTTTTTTTTTATTTGTCTTTAGGAAATTAAGTTTTTCCTTGCGCTTGTCGGTTAAATTTATGTATAAATATCGACCAACTTACTGACCACCCTGTTATTAAGAGTACTGTAGACAAATGGCAAAAAACATCATGTCCGTCCGTCGATATGTCACACCTTAATCATTTCTGCCATCGTTCTGTCGATTCTGAAAAAAATTCATAATCAGGTGCTTTACCTATGTAAACTACCAAAATATTGAATTAATAAATTCGAAATGCAAAAATAAGCATAGATCTCATTATGTGTGGACATCAAACATTGGACATTTTCCTGGGACATATTTTGGCAAAAGTACTGCCAAATTTTTTTTGAACAATCTTTGTAAGATATTCGTCATAATTCTCATAAATATTCTTTTAACATTTTTAAGGGTTCCGTTACCGTAGGAGAAACGCTGTCGACGTTATTTTCGTCTTCCATTACGAAAACCACGGACGTGCACCTGCTACGAAAATCCACGGATATGCACCTGCCACAAACTCTGCGGCTCGTCTGAAAATTTTGCCGCAAGCTCGCTCACAAATAATAATGTTCTCAATATCCTTTCCTCCCCCGATACTGACGCATAAAACCAGAATTTCCTAAATTCTACAATAATAATGATTAATTCATCAAAACTACTCGCGGATACGTAATATAATTGACAACAACATATAATATACTAGCTGTCCCGGCGAACGTTGTTCCGCTGCCGTCCCTCTGTACCCGGCGAAAGTTGGTTTTTACCTATAGTGCCCGAGTCCGGCTCGCACTTGACATATCGAGATAAAAACTATCCTATCTTTTAAGTTGGATCAAATAACAGATATTTACGAAGTTTGATCAAAATCGGTTCAGTAGTTTAGGAGTCCATTGAGGACAAACATTGTGACACGAGATTTATATATATTAAGATTGTCAATATTTAAAAAAAAGAGTGTGCGGCTGGTATAATTGTCAATCTGATTTAACACACAATTCGTATTGTTTCAATGACAATTTGATGTTAAGACGCAAACTAATTTGTCGGTCTTTCATCAGAATCCTACAATATTCTATTATAGTTTCCAAATAAAAATCAACTCAAACTCCTAGTTTGTTAACTGTTACGAGTATCACACGAAATAATTTGATGTTTTCACTTTCCGACAGAATCTTATTATTGTTTCATTTAGATTAAATATATATTATTATTATATGAAACATATTTTTGTATGTAGGCAAATAAAACAATAGTAATGAAGTTGCCGTTTTTGCTATACAGTACTGGACTTTTGAAATATAATTTTTCTATAGTTGGCAAAGAGTTCTAATTTCACATGAATGTTAATTTTATAAACATGGAATTCTATTTTCAAATATAGTTATATGTCTATTGGCTAGTGCTTTGTGCTCATCGCATTTAAATCTTTCGTCTTCATGGACAACAAAAATATGAGTTAGGTCATGGTAGTGGCGTATCCGGCACGCAACATCAACAACGTATACTGAGCAAACACTACAAACTGTCGCACTGTCCGTTATTGGTTTGAACGCTTTCGTTAAAGAAATTTGAATCTAAACGCTTCCGTTATAAAAAAAATAATCAAAAAATAAACACGTGTTCGCCATAAATACCATAATAATATTAGTATCAAAATTGGTCTATTTGCGTCAAATTCGCTAAAGCTTGGATAATGAAAGCCACAATAACTTGAATATATTGATTGATAGAATTAAAATAGATATAAAAAATTTACTCTAACTTTCTTATACAAAACAGCAATTTTATAAATATCCTAGTTATAAGTACTTTAGATTTTATGACAACAGTTAAAAGAGACAGCTTTTTTAAGAAGCTACCGTCATAATTAACTAGCCGAACTTGCAAATTGAATTGTACATTGTACATACATTGAATTGAACCCAAAATCATAATTAAATAAATAAAGCCTTAAACTTTTTTCCCGTGTGCGTTGTTGTACGTACACTATTTCTAACGATTTTCATAGAAGTCATAATTTACACTCGCAAGCGAATTTCGCGTAGTCGAATAGTTTTGTGTTGTATAGTTAGTTGGCATTTAACTAAATATCTCAATTTACCGATTAGATTTGACAATGGTTTGATTTGCCTTTTATTCTACAAAGCATGAACGTTAAAGTTAAGAATTAATCATCTATCATCTATCTATAAACGTTTCCAATTGAGGTGATCTGTCTTCCATACCCTAAGAAATCGTCTTCTTTAATCTACCTCTTGTATATTTTTTGACGAAAAAACCAGAAAAACATCTCCGATTCAATGAATCGCAGGGTAAAATTCCAGAAATTTATAAAAAAATGAACCGCAATCGTCAGAACAAACATGTTGTTGTTAAATGTTAAATTTGATAGTTATTTCATCTACATATTTAATACAACCCCTTTACTTGAATCGTAGCTTTTCTGACATTTGGAGTAATTTTGCTTAATGTCCGCCTAATGGAAGCCTAACATAAAATTCCCATTTTTAAGGATCGCTGCGGCACCAGAGCCATGAATCAGTCAGCAAATTTGTAGCTTTATGACGGGGGTGCGGGCGCTGAGCAACCGAGCAATTTTATCGCAAGAATTACTGAAATTACAAAATAATGGACTTCAGTATTCGCCCACAAATTGAAATTTAATAGGTGAGATTGGTTTAATGTTGGCAATCAAAACATCTTCTAATGGCTTTTTAGCGTTACAGTTTTTTAATAAAGAAGTAATAAAATTGTAATACCAATAGTCAGAAAAAATAAGTGAAATGGTGGAGTTTAAAATTTTCTGCTGCTGTAATGCAAGGTAAAAAGCACGTTTAAACATATTATTCCTTACATTTCAAAAAAAAATTTTAAATATGTGCGTTATAGTAAACCCAATTACAAACTTAAAATAAAAGCAATTTTATGAGCCAGTTGTTGAAACAAATAGCATTTATCGATTTTGACTATTTAAAAATGTTTGCAAACACCTAATTTAAATAAAAAAAACAAATTGACTTCCAAAACCTTATTGTTATCAATAATTAAGTCGTAAATGTGGCTGTAAATAATAGACCTCACCTGTGCCACAAGCTTAGTTATCAGAAACAAAGATTTTAGCAATTTTGAGGCTTTAGAAAAATTTTATCGGGCAATAAATAACAATTCGCTTAATTTACTTCAATTTATCTCGGCTTGACCTTCTTTGTTTTTTGATGTCCAATAAAATGGTGAGGCTTTTAATATACTTAGTCTCTGTTAAAAGCGACAGATTGCTGTCGTTGGAACTAAATAACAAACAATAAACGTTTGTATTGTTTCTAAGGCTTAGATGATTGGAACTCCTACTGCAGGGCTACCACATGCCATGACATGACAAGCTAGCTTAGGCCATGCAGTAGATGTCACACATTTTTCGGGACGTCCCACTTCTGTGATATTTTAAACCGTCCGCCAATGCATATTGTCCAGGAAATTATTAGAATATTTTTTTTTATCAGTGTGAAACTCTCCACTTGCAAGTTGTCTCTAACTTTCATTTCATCAGTATAACAGCTTGTAGGTTAAGTGAACTCGTTTTTCTTAACGATTTCTGACACAGACTACTTGAACTGCAAACATTCTAAAAGTGCGTCTGATTGAAAAGTCCTTGGACCTCGTCCTGAAACGGACCTGGACATAAAATGGGTCCTATTGGCTTCTGCAGGACGCAAGTCGTTGTGGTGACACTGTTGGTATGGCGGCCTTTTGATAGTTCAAAAAAAAGCTACGAGTATTGTTGACAATACTAAACTTATAACCGGTATTGAACTTGTAAATCTAAAGTCTAAGCTGCCATATGCTTGTTGGCCATCTGGGGTGTATAAAAAAATGTTTAAGAATAACGGACTTTAATTCAAAATTCCCTATACAATACAACACCTAAGTTAGTATGAACGATAGATAGGCTACGGTGACCTCTTACCATCAGGAGGACCGTAAGCTTGTTTGCCCCCTTTGGTTTAAAAAAAAAAAAGTTTCTGAGTTTATTTAGTTAACTTATTGTTAGTGATTTATTTCTATTATTAAAAAGTAATCTGTAAAATCTGTGAGGTAACGTTTATTTTAAAGCGTTTCTTCTATTGAAAACTTAGCTACAATGTATTTAAATATTAAATAAGCTAGTGAAATTTAAGGTTGACTCATGTGCTGAGATTTCAGTACGTACTAAAATATAGAACTATGGATGAGGTGACCCAACCTACACCTGGTGACGTTGTTCTTTCTAAATATCTTAAGCATATCTGCATTTCATTTGCATTGCAATCATTGAATTTTATTTGAACATCAGAAAAGATCAATTTGTAAATAAAATAATGTGATTGGTGTTTTATTTGGACTTCTTGTGAATGCAAATTAAAAAAATACATAGGAAAAGCGCATTTCTTTTCAAAAATTTAATATTTGCTGACATGATACGGGTGGCCAATAAAGTGTGGCAGTTCCTATTTTAGTACAAATATTTAATACAAAATTCAAAAGTCTTAAAGATGTTAAAAAAACTTTTAAGTCATCATGATCAGTAGGAAATAAAAAGGTAACTTAGCGGGGTTAACTTTAGAATGGTATTTAATACTTTACTCATATCATTATTAATACTTAGATTTTATTCGAGATAATATCCGTTACTTCTCATAAGAATTAGAACCTTATCTTTTTTTTTACATTACTTCAGTCAGCATTTAAACATAATAAATTCTTTTAACCATCAAAACTCCTAACTAATACATATCTATGTTTATACATACAATAAAAAACTCTTACATTCATAACACAGTAATAAAAACACGACGACAACGTACATCAAATCTTTACATAGCACATAACACACATATGGCGCGGGAATTACAGAAAACAACGAAAGCTCATGCGTAACTCCTACCCTAATATTCAATTCATTTTCAGGATTAAAGTATACAATGATAAGGTAATATCAAAAGTAGAGTGTCGCATCGAAGGGTATTGTTGGGAAGAGGGTGCGAGAGCGGCGGGGTGTGCGCGAGTCTGCGAGTGTTACCACCTTAGCCTTCTTCGGGCCAAATCTAGGACGTTATGTAGAATTCAAACAATGCATTTTATTACGGGAATAGCATGACGATTTATTCCAAAGTGTATGGTCAGAGATATAACGATCAGTAGCCGAATATTATTGTAGTTTTAAACATTTTCTCTAAATAGATGCATTTTTTTTTAAATATTATATACACCATCAAAAATAAGTTTATAAAAAGTAAATTCTCTAAAACTATACGATATTAAGAATAAATGAAAATAAATACCCTAAATTGAAAATCTCATACGAATAAACTAAAAATTAAATGCCTCATGTCGTTTTCATGTGGTATGACACTCAATAGCTATACTTATTCTTCAAGTGTAATTGTGACCCGCTTTCAGATCTCTAGTTGCTTCTATAAGTTTCTTCATCTAAAAAAATGAGTTTTAGTTAAGTTCATGGTAGTGGTAGCCAGTGTTTCAACCACAAAGAAAGCTATTACTAGGACTAGCATGTTTGAACCATCTACGATATCCAGCAACATAAGTATATCTTATGTTGAGAACGGGCAAAATTATTTTTAACTTTAAGATATAGTTATATGTAAATTCTGTTTACTGAAATGTTAATTTTGCAGCCTCAGATTTTATTAATGTGAGCAATACAATTATTACTATTTAATCCTCTGATTTTATATTAATCAACAGGCTGTTGTTACAAGTAACTGCTGTTATCTTTAGCCTTTCCTAGATTTTTTAATCTATTTAGCTTGTTAAGCAGCCATATTTGGATAATGAAAGTGGCAACACTGGGGTTCGCCGCTAGTGCCGCGCCGCGCCGCGCCCCGAGCGCTCGCAGCGAGTGTACGTACGCAACGATGCCGGAGCCCACGAGCTGATGGCCGTGCTCGTAAGCTGGCTGGTGGCCTGCTGCCTGCTGCGTGCCGCCACCGCCGGCAACCCTGACGCTAAACGTCTCTACGACGATCTTCTCTCCAACTACAACAAACTCGTCCGACCCGTCGTCAACACCACCGATGTACTCCGCGTCTGCATCAAACTCAAACTCAGTCAGCTTATCGATGTTGTAAGTGTAAACATTAACTAATTCACACTTACATAATTTCATTGAGCTATTATGTACTACACTACTAGAGACTACAGCACCTGGCGTCGTTGTATCAAGCAATTCTTGTATGATGTATGAACTGCACCTCCTTAGTCACAGGCTATCTGCAGATACTTATTTCTATTATAAAAAAGTTATCTGTAAAATCTGTGACGTAACGTTTTTTAATAGCGTTTCTTTTATTGTAAACATTAGAGCTCAATGTTGAATTTACCCTTGTAGAAAACGATCCACACACATATTTGTAGTTACCTAGTCGTGTAAAGAGTTTAACCAGTAATAATATAATCAGTGTCATACCTTCCATTCAATTACACGGTTACGGCGATAAATAGGATTATGCTAAAGTTTAATGCAGTGTGAACGCATCGTCGCATGCCTTGTCTGCACTTGCGCTCCGCATTTGGAATTTTAATAGATGCGATTCTCGTCAAAACGGCTCGGGAACGCGACCTAGTTTTAGCTGTAACTGGTAAAAAATATTTTCGTCTATTTTTAATGTTTTTTTTAAAAAATTAAACGTTTATTATTATTATTATATTCAAAGATTTCAACTGTTGTTTATTTATTATTTTTCGGGTTCCGTACTTAAGGTGCCAACGGCACTCTTATCAATAAGCCTAATGTCTGTCTCTATATTTGTACGACCTTGAACAAGCTATATCTTTTACACCGAAGTAGGCAGAAACCTGTTTTTTACAATCTCTGTGTTATTATGGTGAATTTTTTTCTAATAAATAAAACGTGTCGAACATGAATTTGTTATAGGTATAGTAAAAAGGTAATAAATAACCTAAATACAAGCTTCAAACTTAAAATTCGATTATAGTATAAGCTTTGTAATAACACAACAAATACGGATCCCTTGGCCGGTTTTTTTGAAATAAAACGTCTTATATTTCTTTTATTGAAGTCTAAAAATGTTGTAATTACTAATAATATTTTTTCCAGTGTCAAGTCACGTAGTGCGTAACTTGGGCAATCTTACTCCTGTTTTGTGTCGCTTATTTCCCCCGATATTCTTATTCTCGACAGGGACTCGGCTTCTTTTCTTTTTTATCCTTTTCATAAATCATCTCGGGGAAACGAATCGTTGGAAATATATTGAAGTATAATTTCGAATACTTTACGGTTGGTTGTATCTTTAAAAGCCTTTTTTTTCGAAGTGGGTATATTAAGTTTGAATCTCTTTGTTATATGTTATGTTGTATTTTATGTCTTTAACATAAATAATTACAACACACAGTAGGTTTTATTTTTATGATACTTTATTAGGCACCGATTATAAATATACTGCCTTAAATACTCGTTTCTAGTCCTTATTTTCCTTATTATTAAACACTAGCTTTTGCCAGCGACTCCACCCGCGCTTAGTTATCAGCGTGGTATTTCTACGGCAACTTTATAATGTATAGTGAGATAGATCACTATAGTAAGCTATAGCTAAAGTTTATTTATGTGGAATTCGATTGTTGTTATTCCTCCAACATCTTTTAAATTTTTCTGGGATAAAATGTAGCCTATGTCGTTTTCCGTCTCATCAAATATCTCTTTACCAAATTCTAACTTAAAAGGAAAAATTTCATTTTTGTGACAGCGAAAATTATATCTTTATATGAAAAAATATAACTAGCATTAATTGGGGACATTGATTAAGACTATATTTACTTTAAGACCTCCGTATAAATAATCTACAGTTATTTAATACTTTTTCAACGTTTTTAATATAACTATATCATTATAAGTGTTTTTTTTCTGTTAGACGAAGGTCTGAATACCTAGAAGACTTATGGTCATAATCCATACTAATATTTACCTTTTCATTATTACCTCTTCGCGCTGAAACCGCTGAACCGATTTAGATGAAATTTGGTATGGAGATAGTTTGAGTCCCAAGGAAAGACAAAGGATAGTTTTTATCCCGTAAAAATCAAAAGTTCCCGCGAGAATAACTATAGATTGCTATAGCAAATTTTATTAGTATAATTAATGAGGTGTCGTAAGAATACCACGCCGATAACCAAATTTAAGGCTTTAATTAACTAAATATTATAAAATAAGCTAGTATGTATAAATATTATAAATAAGCTTGTTTGGTTGTTTGTTACTCAATCAAGCTTCAACCACTGGACGTTTCGGGATGAAACTTGGCACACATATAGGCTAGGTCCTGATAATCCTGGAATGGGCTATTTTTCATCCCGAAAAAATCAAAATTTCCCAATCTTGTTGCAATGGAGCATCCAAGAGAGCTGAAATTTTGCACAGAGATAGTTAAAGATATGAAAAAGGATAAAGGCTACTGTTTATCCTGGAAAATTCACGGTAGTATCTTTAACCGAATGAAAAGAACGAACCATAGCTACAGCTAAAGCTTGCTATAACAAGTATAATCATGGATTTGCCGTAAAAATCCCACGTCGATAACCAAATTTAGGGCGGGCGGAGCCACTGGCAAAAGCTAGTACTATATAATTTGAAGCATTGGTAAAAATATCTGGGCGACCCTATCTAAATACAACATTTATAAATAAAGTACAAACTCAACCAGAGCAATTTTACTCGGTTAAGACGATAGTATAAACGTCGAAAAGCTTTTTATCGGTAAGCGTCAACATCTCAAGACGTTAAGCCGCTTATGTCGTGTAGTGAGCGATAACGACCCCTGCGTGTTCGCTTTGCGTAGCGTGCTACGGCGTAGAGGTTAAACAGGCGTAGCGCCGCCAACGCGTAGTCTCATAGTTCCGTAAACGTAACTAAAATCGTCATTTAAGTCTTTAAATAAGCTTTACTTAGTTTGGATCTGATAAACTATTTCACTGTAGTAAGTTGTGTTTATTTAGTAAGTGATTTCTAGTTTTGTGCATGTCCTTGTACATTTATCGGGATTGCGTTTAGTCACAGATGCAAACCAATTGAGCGTATAAATTTATATTATATATATGTATATATATATATATTCTTATTTTATTAATATAATTCTACCGTACGTGTGTATGTCACTGTGCTCCTCCTAAACGGCTGGAGCGATTTGAATGTTTTTTTTGGATGCGTTTGGATTCACATACCAGCCCGGCAGATGGCGCTAGCGATCAGCCGTTTAGGAGGAGTACAGTGACATACACACGTACAGTAGAATTATGCTTTGTCCTGAATAACTGCATGACGGAATAACGCACAACCTAAACCACTGATCATAGAGACCTGATGCTTGGAGGGTGTGTTCTTTGTATGACGTAGGTTTCCGAAATGGTCAAGTGCGAGTCGGACTCGCGCAATAACTCGGGTAAACCGATTGTGGTAATGAAATTTTCGTAAGTTGTTATGCACACGCCGGTGAAGGTTTCCGAATAAGTACAACCCTTTCACAATAGGTTGGCGCGGCAGTTGTTTTAAAAACAGAAACAACGTTTGCCCGGTCAGCTAGTATAAATATATATATATATATTTATATATAAAAATCAATTGACAGTTTTTAGTCTCACACAAACTTGAGAACGTCTAGACCAATTTCTATAATTCTCTTTTTGTTGTGGTCATTATTGTCAGAGCCAGGTTCTTAAAACAGGGTCAAGTGCAAGTCGAACTCGCGCACTAAGGGTAAACCGATCGTAATAAAATTTTGGTAAGTTGTTGTGCAGACGCCGGGGAAGGTTTCTGAATTAGCACAGCCCTTTCAGAATAGGTGGCGCGGCAGTTGTTTTAAATAAGAGAAACAACGTTTGCCGGATCAGCTAGTAAAATTAAAAGCCTAAAATTATCATTCTGCAAACTTTTTTACCAAAAACAATTTTGATTCTGTCCAAATATTTACTAAAATAATCATTCTGCAAACTTTTTACCAAAAACAATTTAAATTCTGTCCTTTATTTTATTAACTTTGTCCAATTTAGAGAGAAAAAAGTATTTTCTTCTTTTAATGTTAGGGAACGACCAATATTTAAGTAGAACCTCCTATTATGTAAATGTATGCAAATCAGTATGTTTATAAAACTCGGGCTCGACAGAACAATATTTTTATTAAATTATGTTTTTTAAGTATTTACATATAGTTGTACGTTTATCACAATCCTAACTCTTTTTACTTTTTGAAGACAAGAATGCCATGTTCCTTACGGTACGGTGACTAAGTAAGCAAAAATTTCCCATATCGCCTGCTGGGCTAAAAAATACTGTTTTTCTCTAGTGTACACACACTGTTATATTTCTTGTCTACTACTATCTTTACTACATTATTTTAATATAAATGATAAAAAAAAATCTTTTTTTTTATATTACTTTTACTACATAATATTTGTATTATGTTAACTGCATAAAAGTAGACCAGATAATTAAAACTATTGCTATAGTTTGATAAAAAAATCGGCATTCTCCACTTAATTCTCCAGTTTTCAAAGTGTGTGTGTGTATGACAGCTTTTGTAATTGCATGTATGCGAAGGTAGTGAAAATTATAAAATATATCTAATTTAAGGTCTACATAGACAGTGCTGCAAGAGTTTCAAATTGTTTATATTAATTAATGTCAGACAGTCAGAACTTCAAAATGAATAGATTTATAAGTAAAAAAAATGAGCAAAACTTGCTGAGATTCTAATAAATGAAACATAAACATAGCCAGCATTTTTATTCGGTTAGAACGTTTGTATTAATGTCGAAAAGCTTTTTATCGCTCAGCGTCAACGCTTCGAAACGTTAAGCCGCTTATGTCATGTAGCGAGCGATAACGACCCAGCGTGTTCGCTTTGCGTAGCGCTACGGCGTAGAGGGATGTACTAATGTAGCATCTACGCCACGCAGATTAATTTACAATGAATTTCTTCTTAGATTTCTTTCATAAACAACCATTTAGTTTTTTTTTGTTACTCTGCTTTTGAACATTTAGAATGTGAAAATAGTCTTAAGAGCGTTACCCTTGCTAACTAGAGGAAATTAAAAATATCAATTGGCTGTGGTAGCGGACGTCAGGAACCTGTTTCTTTTACATGTTGGCGGGTCTTTATTGCTACTTTAAATGTGTCCTGTTTAAACCATGATTAAAATTGTACATTGCATGAAAAAAAACCTCGACACTCTTAAAGTGGCCAATAAGGCACGCATTAAAGGGGTGGGCTAAAATCAAATTATTCATACAAAACCTGGTATAATAGCGTAGGGGGAGCTAATATTCCGGTAATGAAGTGATGTAAATCAAAAAGAGTTTTATTTTAAACTTTATTCATAATTAATATCAATATAAATAAATACTTTTAAAGTAAAGATGCAGTCAATAGATTAATCTCGGGCCAGGACTACAACCCTTATATTCCGTGTAAGCGCTCTATTTATTATTTAATATTAATCACTTAATATTTTTATTATTTTTAATTTATTATACTCTATTTAATACAATTCTACAAAGATTTTGTGTGTTTATACGATTTATGTACTAGGACTTTATAAATCACTAGGAGTTGTATTATAAATAATTAAATAAGAGTTTAAATACGCTTCAATGTTCCTTTGACTTCATTAGGAAATATTGTCGTCTATTTTAGTGACTAGTTATTTTTGCTCATCAGTGTATGATACGCAACTATTATTATCACTTGCACGGAACGTAAGCTCCAAATCGATTTACTCAAAAACTAACAAGATTTTTCTTATTTAGTACTAATACCTACGAATCAATACATAAAGATATCCAGTTACCAAGCCGTTTACAAAATAATCAAAACATAGATTTGATTATTTTTTTCTGATATTTTTTTTATAGAAAATTAAATCTCTCGTGTTTGTAAAAGACGTAGGGAGTATATGCTTCTACATAAAGTTAAATTATCAACCTAAAATATAGACAAATTTTTTTTTTTTTCCAATTTTGAAAAGTGTCGCTTGGCATTGGCCAGCCTCTTTAATGGGCGACCCATTACCTTATATTTAAGAAGTATATTATTTAAAACACCAATATTATAATAATTAAAATTATGACCTGTCAGTATTACTCCATAATTTTGCTTTGGTTATCATAGCAACAAGCTTTTTTGACCTTGTGACCTTGGGTGTTTGATCGCTAGTGTCGTTATAAGTTCACACCGTTTCAATATGGCGACGGTAGTTTTGATTATTGACCGCCGGCGGGTCGATTCCGTAAAAGATTGCTAACCTTTTTTGAAAGAAATAAGATTTACATTGCGGTTTCGCGACAATCGATGAATTTCATACGTCATTTCAAATGCGCAATGTATATCTTATTTCTATGGATTTCAAACGAGAATTGTTAGCTGTCATTTTACGGAATCGACCCTCAGGTCAGTAAACTTTGTTGCACTATATACTTGTATTGAAACCGCAAAAGTAAACTTTTTGGATATGTGTTGATATTATTTTTAAGTTTTAGAGTTTTTTGTTTTATTTCATAATTTAAACATCACAGCTTTTTTAAAAGTTTAAAGATTTGTAATACCTTTTAAACTAACGAAATAATCACACATCATTTTCACCTTGTATATAATGTATCTCAGGGATATTGTCAAAGCCGTGATGTTATAATATCACGGATTTAGTTAGTTCAGTTACACTGTAATTTCACTAGACATATTTACTAACATTTCCCACCGTGTCCAATCATGACTCCTGACTTACTTCGCATCGTTAGTCTAGAATCGGAAAAGGAGGTATATTATTTTGTCCCTAGTCTTTTATTATTATTACTATTAAGCTGATTTTATGACTTATGAGACATATATAAAGCCACCTTAGTCCAGATACACTGCAATCAGACGCTGTGCAGCAAAGGGCTCGTGACCTGTCATGCAGGATTTAAGTGGTTGGTGGTAATCGGCTGTCTTCCACATTAAAATGTGGGTGTTTCCAGCTACTGGTTTACCCCTTCGGACATAAAAGCCGTGACGTTATACCTATGCTTACCTTTTACAATAATAACCCTAAGCTATATAGTAAGGGTCATCCATAGTAGCTGACATTTGTGAGTATATCGTCATATGACAGCAGTCGATAAACCAAGTCAGAGGCCTTTTGGTCGGTTTAAAAACGTTGACAGTCGAGTAGCCACTAGCTCGACAACTTCCGCTAACCTGCACTAGGCCTAACCCTCTTTCTTCAAAGAGAGGTTTGCGCTAGTGTAGTGGTGCGACAACGGCTAAGGTGGTAGGTGGTATTTAAGCATCATCGACTATTATTAATAAAAATAAATAAAATAAGGTTAGTTAGACTTATACTTTTTTAAAAGAAGTGACAAAAATCAATAATTGGGACTATGTCGTTTTCATCGGCCAGACATGGCTGAACGCCAATCACACGCCTTCTCGTTCTTGGACAGATGACACTCAAGCGTCAACGTCGAATGTACCAATGGGTAAAAGAGCACGGCTTATAATATGTCACGCTGGTTGTGCGAAGTATGGATTCGTGGAAAACGGTTTATTTTCATTTGAGTCAAAACTACTACTGACTACCACGAAGAAATGAATGCGGCTTCATTTAAGGAGTGGTTCCAGGATGTGTTGCTACCAGGCTTGCCGGAGCCTTTAGTTATATTAATTGATAACGCCCCTTATCATTCGGTGCAAAAAAATAAAGCACCTACCCAAGCTAATAGAATAGAGGAATTGGTGGCTGGGCTGCAAAAAAGTGGCATTGACGCAAATATATCAATGCTAAAAGCAGAGCTGATGAAATTGGTCAATGAACATAAGCCGACAAATGTTCGATATGAAATAGATGAGTTGGCTCTGGAGTACGGTCAAATTCAAATTCAAATTCAATTTAATTTATTCAGTTTAGGCTACAATAATTGAGCACTTATGAATGTCACTACGCCATCGGTTCTTAAGTCTACAGGGCGGGAGACCTTGTACTGAGAAGAACCGGCAAGAAACTCAGCAAGGGCATTTCTTTTCTCCCTTTCTCTTACAGCGTCATCTCATTCTCCGAATTCCCCCGTACCACTGCCAGTACAATGCCATTGAGCTAATTTGGGCTCAAATTAAAGGCCCGTCATAATACTTCTCCACCGTATGGCATAAAAAAGATGAAGATGCTTTTAAAAGAAGCATGCGAAAAAGTCTCAAGAGATGACTGGATGAAGGTGGTTGAAAAAACTAAAAAGATTATATTTGATGACTTTGACCGCGATATCCGTATAGATACTATGATTGACAATAATATGATTATACACGTTGTGAAGATGACAGCGACTCCTCAAGCGAATTGGAAGATTAAATTGCTTGACATAGTCTTCATTGTTTAAGGCTTAAAACTATATTTTCCAATAAATAAAGCATTTTTATTTTTTCCCTTCGTTACATTCAGAAATTACGATTCAATTCAATTAATTGATTCATTAAAAATTTATTTACACTGTGAATATTTATTGAATATATTGAAATATAATTCCTATAAAAAATAACAACATATAAATTAAATTGAATAAATATGCATAATGAATGCAATAGATAACGTTACTAAATATTATTAATGTTATTTATTGTACATCACTAGTCATGACGAAATGACAGGTGTCAGAAACGCATTCTTTGACCGGCCGCACAGTAAAAGACAGGTGTTACATTGAACGAAGATGCTACACGACAACCAGAAAAGAAAAGCCATGTCTATCAATGTTTCTGTTTCGATGGACATATTATAATGATCCTGAACTTATAAACTGAAGTTAATAGGTGTAGCATCTTTAAGACTAAACTTTATAGTCAACATTTATTTAATAGTATTTGCTAGCGGCTCCTTTGCTAGAGTCCTGGGTGGCGGAGGTTCGAGCCTCGCGTGTACCAATGAGTTGTTTTCTTAATTTCTCAAGTACATTGATTATTCACACCACTGGCTTAGTGGTAAAGGAAAGAATCGTGAGGTTCCCAACAGTGGGGATGTATGACGCTGATAAGGATAGCTCCTTCAATATAGTCAGGAAGTTTGCATTAGCGAAAAGCTGTAGCTAACGTTCGCCCACATGTAATATAGTAAATAGTTATTCCTGCGACAACTTTTAAATTCTCTGTTTCTTCAACTATCTCTGCGCTAAATTATAGCTCAATTGGATGCTTTGTTGTGACGTAAATAAAAGACAAATAGACGAAATGAATTTTAAATTTATAATATTAGTATGAATAATACCATTTGGAATAATTATATTGTTCTAAATGTAAAGAATATCGTACAAAACAATTCGTAAAAAAACCGGCCAAGTACGTATCGGCCTTAACCACATTTAGGGTTCCGTACCAAATGTAGCATATAAGCCGTCCGAATGGCAGAATTATTCATGTAGGTGAGTGAAGGGAAAAATAAGAGAATCTGAAGAAAAATCTAATTTTTCAATTTATTGGTGTTAGTTAGTAAAATATACGTACACAGATAAAAAGGATTTCTTTTTACAAGACGGAGTATTTTCTCAAAATATTTAGTTATTCCAAAAATATATTTTCTCAGATTAAAAATATATTTTTGTTATAAAATTACCACCTGTCTGTTTCTGATACTATTTTATTCTTATATTTTTTGTAATTTTAAGATAAATATGCTTATTTAGTTTTATTTCAGTAAAAAAGATGGACTTCTTTAAAATCAAGAACTTAATCCTTTCTAAGATAAATCGAAATATTATCAACAGATGGTGTTGTACAGTTATTGACACTAAGCTAGAATGCGCTATTTAGAATTATTATGATTTAATGACTACTTTCATAATTAAATCGTTGAGTTAACCAAACCCCGCAAAGCTCCAGGTGCCGATCGCATTACGAACACAGCGCTGCGTCACCTCCCGCCGAAATCTGTGGCAGCGGTGACGCGCCTGTTCAACGGCATAATGCGCACTGGACAGTTTCCGCAGACATGGAAATTAGGCCACGTCATAATGATACCAAAGGCTGGCAAGAATACTCAAAAACCTGAGGGCTACCGGCCGATAACCTTGCTGTCACACATCTCTAAGGTGTTCGAAAAGCTCCTGCTGAAACACAAACAAGCACTTCACCCCACGCCCAAAACAGTTTGGCTTTAGAGCGGAACACTCCACCACCCTTCAGTTGTCGAGAGTACTTCACCACGTCGCGGTGGCCGCGAACAAAAAGGAATGCACTGTAGCAGTACTCCTCGACATGGAGAAGGCGTTCGATCGAGTTTGGCACCAAGATCTGCTGTTCAAGCTCTCGTCGTCCCAGATCCCGCGCAGGATATTTATGGTTATCCAGTCCTTCCTTCAAGACCGCAGCTTCAGCGTCAAAATTGAAGAGACAATATCTTCTGTGCGCCCCATGGAAGCCGGAGTACCTCAGGGGAGTGTGCTATCTCCGACGTTTTACTCCTGTTACACCGACGACATCCCGAAGGAGGGGGGAGCTATGCTGGCACTATACGCTGATGACGCGGCGTACTTGACCTCCTCCATCAGACCAGATCACGCCGCTACCAAGATGCAGCGGACCCTCGACGCCTTGCCAGACTGGCTCTCCAAATGGAGGTTGTCGGTTAACGTGAGCAAAACTCAAGCCATCCTTCTGCACCGCACACAGAAGATACCCCCACCGCTTCAATTCTCAGGGCAACAAATCAAATGGTGCCCCAATGTAAAGTACCTCGGAGTCACCATTGACCGTCTCCTAACAACGAAGGCGCATGTGACCAGCATCGTCAACCAGACCAGATCCACACAGGCTTTGCTCGCTCCAGTGCTCAGGGCAAAACTGCCTTTACGGACGAAGCTCGGGGTCTACAAAGCCTACATCAGACCCCGCCTCACGTACGCAGCGCCGGCATGGTTCGCACTACTAAGCGAAACCCAGCGCAAGCGACTACGCACAGTACAAAACAGGGCTCTTCGCACCATAGTCGGCGCATCTCGCTACGTGAGGAATGCTACGATTGAGCGAGACCTGCAGATCGAGCCACTGGACGACTTTGTCGGCCGCCTCGCGACGAACATGTTCGCGCGCGCTGACGAGTCCCGATTGCCGCATATTAAAGACTTGGCGCCGCAGCACGCGCGGCCACCGGACAGCAAAGCCTACCCACGGGACCTAGTCCTTGTGGAGAGCGATGCTGGTAGCAGGGCTCTTCGCGACAGAGCCGCCCCAGGCGGCTCTTAGCTGAAGACCCATAGAAGCCGACGGTCAATGACCCATCCAAAGACCTGCCCGTAGTCACGGGCAGCGGACAGCTACCATTTGTAGGAGGCCACGCCTCGATCAAATTTCCCCACACGCACACCGTGTGTGTGTGAGAAGACACGAACGAGCGTTTGAGTTAAAATACAATAGTCAGATTCTTATTAAGAAAGAACGCAGTTAGATCTCTAAGTATGGTGTTTTTGAATCGTCGGTACTGTGTATGAGTACCTTTGTTTGTCATTGCATATTCTCAAACAGAAATATTTATTACCTACTCTGAAGAATCAATTAATCAAATATAATCGCTAGAAAAAAGAATAATATTTCTTATTCTAACAAAAAAAATCCATAATGGAAATCGAAACATCTTTCACATAAAAAATAACTTATCTTTGACTCGATTCATTTGTTTAATTGCATTGAATATTTTTTGTCTTGGTACAAATAAATATTTTCAAGATTTTTTTTTACTTTTACTAAGTAAATATTCTCTTACGTCTATAGGAAGAGGATCATTTTCTTGGGGTTAATGAATTTGCTTTGATACAAAGCAATTTGCCTTGTTTTAAGTAATCTGGTTTTACCGTGTAATAATGAATATTATCACCAATTTTCAAGTTAAAAGATTCTTCGTAACAAAATTTTATAAAAAAACTGACTTTGGTGGCTTCTCATTCCTTTGCCTTCCAATATTCCGTGTTTGTCTACTCAACGAATTCAATTCAAGGATATAGCACTTGAGGCCAAAATTTTTTTCGCGCCCTCTTTTAGGTGTATGGAAGCCAAAATTTCAATATATTTTTTGATATTTGCTATGGGTTTAGGTTAACAAGATGCTTATACTGTAAGATAATTTAAGTCTGTAGCTTCAACCGGTTGGCTGTAAAACCTGTGTGACAGACGACGGACGGAAAGACGGACACGTGAGTGACAGCAATAGGGCTCCGTTTGAACCCTTCGGGTAAAAATATACATCTCACACCATTGAATCAGTCACTTCGCTCAGGTCTTTAACTTAAAGCATAATATTTGCCTTTTTTCCGCTTGTTATACAATCTAATACTATTAATTACCAACTGAACCTAAATATGTTTATCCTATTAAGAAAACTGGGGAATGGATCGTAAAAGTTATACGTTGAAATGTTTTGCCCCGTTCTTGCTGAATTAACAATGTTTGTGTCTCAGCAATTAAGTCGTCAAATTAGCGTTCAGTGCTAACATTTTACGCTACAATTTTGTATAATTTAACAACATATAGTTCAACGCGTTCAACTGTTCATTTTATAAAATCGTTTGAGCAAATTGTTTATACACGTGCGATATGATTCTTCTGGTAAAAATAATTATAAATTAATCAGTACCTATAGCAAATCAAGTCCATTAGTCTTGTCCGTTTATTTTTCTATTCGTATGACACAGCCGTCACTGGGTAATGACTTGCCTGCTGAACTGAGGGACGTTGAAAAAAAAAATTTAAAAATGTTATCTAATAAATGTTCTTATGTAAATAGCCATTCTTTTCTTGATAAAACTTCAATGAAGAAATTTTTGAGGAGTGTTATTTTCCACACAAAAAAAAATGTTCTCACAATTTTGATAATGATGGAATTTGATAATATATCCTATCCTTTTTTTCATCATATTTTCTTATCATTTTGACCCGCTATCCTGTTCTTACTGAGAAATAACAGCATTAGCGTTGTAGAGTCGCCGGAAAAATAAAGGAAATCTGGATAAACAGGAAAAATTTACACAACCATTGTAAAATATATTTTTTTGCCTATCTCATTAACCTGAGGTTTCCAGGTCAAGGACTAAATAAGGCAGTTGTATTTTGAAATTGATTTACCACTTATTACTATAAAGCTAGTATTTATGACTTATGGGACGTATATAAAACCTTAGTCCAGATGCTCACCACCTGTCACGCAGAATCTATCGATCGAGGAAGAATACTTACAAAGAAAAAAGGATAGATAAAACCCCCCTTTTTATCTACTCCACAATTAAGTAAAAATAGAACTAGGGAATTAAAGTCTTCACCCGTACGAAGAATGTGGCATCCTATGGTATAAAGTATGTCATTTTAAAATAAAAAAACAATCTTCTAATAAAAGACATGCTTTCAATTTCAAATACAAACCATCTAGTCGTTGACTGTGATATATGTGTTTAGATAGGGACGGAAGGGTTTGAATTTATTGCTCAAATCAAGAAATCTATGTTGTGTGTGTGTGTGTTAGTGTTATATTTTCTTTATATATTGCCTTAATTATGATAATATGTAAATGAGGGCAAAATAAAAAATAAAAGGGGGAAGTCATTTTTATTCGAGATAGGAAAAATAAAAAAACCTTGTTTTATTGAGTGGGAAATAAGCGAGGGAAAAAAGGGAACAATTACAGGAGCTTTTGTCTAATAGTGAGACACAGCTATAGTAAATAATACAAAACCATTTTCTTTATAATGGTTTTAAAACAGAAGAAGTGGAGGAATAATTACTAGGTAAATCGTTATATAACTGGTATTTTAAAACCCCACAATGAAATATCGGCTTGACTGTTTAGAAAAATTCTGCTCCTAAGCCTCATATGCCCTTTAACTGTAAAAAATCAAGTGTAGCCCACTCTGGTAGTCTGTAACCGTAAAAGATGACTAAATATTTTCTCTGAAATAATAGCTATGTGAAACAGTTAACCACTTCGCAAAAAGTCCAAGCGTTTTAAAGAAACACATCTATCAGCGCCCTCAAGTAGCCTACAATCCTAAAACGTGACAAACAACCTGCCCTAAGCTGATACCTATGTTCAAAATAAAACGGAATCAAACGCGTCATTATTTGGCAAAATACCATTTTCCCGACGTGACCAAGGCTGGTGTAATCCAGCCGAAATGTCGGGAATTAGTTTTTTTGTTCAACAAGTGGACAAAGTTGTTTTTTGTGGAGTGTGCCAACTTTAAATCCCGAGCTAGTGAAGTAGTCTAGAATTGAATATAGAATCTGAGCACAGCAATATGGACTACTGAGCACAGCGAGAGATTTAAAGGAGACCTACAATAATTTGCTCTCGTGTGAAACATACAACTTTTCACCTCTACTAGTGTGGTAAATATAGGTCTTAGGCAAGGAACACACTGAAGGCCATATTAAACAATAAGTTTATTCTAATTATAAATATAACCAACTATACTCTGCTTGTATCAAAGAATTAACAATAAGTAGGTACTAACTATTTTTTTTTAAATTAGCACTTTTGAAAGTAGCAAATTATTGAACAATTAGTATGCTTTAAGATATTTTTTACGTGAATCTTCTAGCTTAGTTTACCATTAGACACTTGGTGTAGAAATACCTTTGTGATTCGAGTCACCCATTTTTTCAAAAAAAAAAAAACTATACTTTAATATAATTAAGCTGAAGAGTTTGTTTGTTTGTTTTCTTAAACGAGCTAATCTCAGGAACTTCTTTTTCGATTTGAAAAATTCGTTCAGTGTTAAATAGCCCATTTATTAAAGAAGGCTATAGGCTATATATCATCACGCTAAGACCAAGAGGAGCGAAGCTAACCAAATTTGTTCTAAAATAATACATTATTTGCGGAAGTTTTTTTAGAAACATGATATTAATCCTTATTCAAATAAATACGTTATTCATCACAAGTTTTGAATTTAAAACAAAATTATACTTTACATCATTCGATTTCAATGAATATCGTAGTAGATTATCGCAGTTTTAATACAACATCGCAGCAAAATAATGATCAAGTACTGCGCGCGCATTTATGACGTGGTCCCAGTTAGCTCTGCGAGATACCATGCCGCGTGTCTCATACGCGCGGTCGGCTCCCTCCCTCCCTACGCAGCGGACGCAACCGACATTGAATATTTTGACTTTTTGCAAGGAAAAATTTTCGAGGGTAAAAATAGGTTTATGGGTAAAAAAAAGGCCACAGCCAGGAAGCCTGGAAGCCAGGACGAGCCGCTAGTACAATAAATACGTTAAAAAACAACCTAAGGGTAAAACAACTAATTAGTTTCGCTCCATTTAGCTTTCTTTTTTTTAGACGTGCGTTCAAAAATTTACTCTATGACACTTTTATCGAAAACAAAGCATTATTTTTTGAAATAAACGGTATTAATTATGTGGAGGACCCATACCTGGACTATAGCATATATAACGCGTTAATAACGCCTTACCTATAATTTAATTTTCTTTTGGTTTTTAAATGATGGCTAAGTCAATATGATGATTTTCCGGATCGTCTAGTTTAAATTTAATTATATATTTCATATTTTATTTTATATATTTTATTATATAATTTCGTTTAATTAATTTTAATTAAGAGTTTGATTAGGTTGTAATTTTCTCTGTGCCGTACAAGTGTGAAACAAAACAAAGCAGAAAACAAATGAATTACTCACATACAGTTGGTTGTTTTGATTATGGTATCACGCCTATTTGCCTTGAACAATTTTTATTCCTTGGCTCCTTCTCTCTGCTCAAGCTTGTGTGTCTGCTCCTTTTGGCAGTGCTCGTAGTTGAAGATTTTCCCTGAAACTGGGCAATTTAAGGTGTATATATTTGGTCTACTAAGAGACGTTTAAGGCTGTAATAGAAAAGGCGAAGGAAAATGGCGTTGAAACGCCAAATAGGACCTAAGGTGCTTCTCCAAAGTCTTAGCTTTTGTCCAACAAAGCCTAGGCTTCACTGGCCAGAAGTTAGGATTTTCCCAGGCTGTTCCAGGAAGGTACAACAGCACCCTCAGTCCACAGATCTCTCTCCCGGAAGGGAATATCTGCTTTCTTACACGATCCTATTCAGGGAGAAATCTCCAGGCTCTGCAATTAATCTACATTAAAAAATAGGATAAGATTTCCAAATTCTAATCACGGATATATAGCAATCTTACGTTATCTGTGTAAGTGCGTTCGATGACGGCTGTAAAGGAACTTTTATATTAGTCACACCCTATATCTCGGTTGGTTATGTGAGTACCACGGTTTCACTGACACTCACAATATCGCCGGAATTTTTCTCACGACCACAACTCATGGAGATTAGAACCTGACTCACTGTCCCGCCCGTCCTGTCGCCGCCCGTGCCGCTAGCTATACTAAAACAGACTCGAGGAACATACTAATATTTACACGACTCAATTGTGTAAACAACAGGGTCGAGTTTCATTCAACTTTTTTAACTATCCCCGTCCTGCTGTCTGCAACGCGATAAGTCCTTTGTTAAACTTTCTACTGACTTCAGTGAAGGACTCGCAGTTAGAGTTATTAAATATTTTTTAACGAATAGTATCGGAATACTCTGCTACTTTATTTATTTCCAAAGTAAATTATTTTATTGATCTGTCCTGATAGCAAGTACTGCAAAGTACATTTGGTCAAACCCATTATAATTATTACATTATGGTTTACATGCACAATTTTTAGGTAGTGGTTTATTATTAGCTAAACATGCCTATAACTAACTAGTTATATAAGATAGACTTATCATCTAGGTTTCTTTCCACATATATCTTACATATATATATATATATATATAATAGAATAATATATAATGCTAGTGATTTTGTGTCAAGTATATATTATAAGAGCGCTCTTAATGTTATCGTGTAAGTGTTGTATACTATAACGTATATTTAAGGTACATAAGTAAATACAAGCTAAGCACGTTTTCAAGCAAGCAGTTGATTTTCAACCCTAGTTAAAATTAAATCTATTATTAATTTCTACACTAAATACAATTCTAAATACGCTACTGTATTGCATATTTCTTAGGAATTCTCAATTTCTATTCTATTGTTTCAACACGTGCAGGGCCTAGAGCAAAACTCCCACGAACGGCTTTTACGATAGCTATTTATCTTTAGTTTTTACATTGTACCAATTAAAAATGTACATTTTTGAGAATGGCTCTGACCGGTGATTAAGTTGTAAAAAAATATTGACGCTTAACTAATGTAACACGCCGCCCATGGCTAATGGATTTCTAAATATTTTAACCTTTTGTAAGTTTTAAATAACTGCTAACAAATTATGAACATTAAAAAAAATTAAGTATTATACGGCCCGTTACAATGATTAGTAGGTAGGTATAATCATAAATATTAAGTACGTCAAAAATGAAAAAATGCAATTTAGTTATGTTTTTTATTAAAATAAATTTGTTTCTAAACTTTGCTTTGTTTTTTTTTCTTTATCGAAACATTCCATAAGTAGTATTTGAACGTTGCATTACTTTGTCTCACGCTCGCAGCAAAAATCCATTTTGCCCACTGTTTTTGAACAGCAAAACCATTTTGGTGCTAGTGAGGTGAAAAAGGTATTTTGCCAAATAACGACGCGTTTAATCCCGTTTTATTTTTAAATTATTAATGGAACACAAAAAAATAAAAACTTATGATACCTATGTTAACAAAACAACCCCATCAAATTTGGTCCTATGTTTTTATTAATAGAAAACACATCTTGTATGGCACCTCCCATTGCGCTATTTCCGCAAATCATGACTCAGAACTGGCTCTGAGATGGTAATTATGTCATACAACTAACCCCATCTAACTCGCCCCAGTTGTTTATTCAAAAAGTAGTAACAGACATACATACAAACAAACTTCCACTCTAAACGTACAACTAAAAGTAACAGATTTAATGTGTGAGGTAATTGAAAATTTAGCTTATCTATTAAGTCAGTTGATATTCTTATCTACTGTTTTCATTATACGAAATACGTAGATTTCCATAAAACAGAAGAGCAATTTCCGGTGGTTGAGGTGAATATGTCAGCGTGTTGTGTTCCAAATATCTTGATCAAAGTTTACTCAAGCCATTGTAAGAGCTTGCCAACGTTCCAGATGCGGGAACGACATACTTGTATTTCGTGCATGTGCTACTTAATTTTAATTGTTTAAAAAACTACGTTCCTAACAAATAACCAGAAAACAGAGCTTTGCAAATTGTAGATCTCGCTTTGATAACTTTTTGTTAACATAAAAGAATGACAGAAAAATTATATTGATATAATAATATAAAGGATTGCATGAATGTTAGAGTGCATGAAATTAGTCCACCATCTTGGGCGTTTCGCTATGTTGCATTTAGAATGACGTCACATAGCTTACCATGCATTGTCATCCAAACTAAACGTGTATACAAAATTATGTTTTATCGACTATAATACATACACGACGCCTATATGCCGATATTTCTACCTAAGACAAATTCTATTCTATTGAAAAATTGTCACGTAAACGTAAATTTGTAAATGCGTCCTTACTCCAAGGTGTGGGCTGTGCCACTGCAGTGTTGACGCACATCTCAGTCAACAACAATTAACAGACAAGCCTACCCGCACTCAAACAGTGTCCTAATGAAGTTGCCGACCGCTCAGGAGTAATTTAAGTAAATTCCTGCCGGGCTGAACTATTATGGACTAATGATTGTTAGTATGTATTACGCTAAAACTAACTATAGTGTAACAAACTTTTCCAACCCAGTGGTCAAAAATCAGAACAGAAACAGTATCCATATTGAAATGTTGTGAACCTATAGTGACACTAGCGACCAAACACCCAAGGTCAGAAGGTCACAAAAATTTGTTGTACTGTACATGAACACTTTCTTAACCCGTCAGTACTTACACCTTATTTTACGACACTAAACATCGCTTGCGGGTCGGAAGGACCCAGTCATTATATAGAGTTTTTAATGATAACACTTACTTTTTTTAAATGAATAATAGCTTTATTATAAATTTTAGAATAAACACGTAATATAAAAATGTTTCTTTATTTTATTGAAAAAATCAACTTTGCTTAAATTTTAAAAGTAACCATGAAATTTAATTTTTTTTTATTGTCGCAGATTACAGTTCTAAATTGTAAGCAATTTTGATAATGTAAAAGTTGCGTGAATACAGGTATTTTTATTAAAAGTATGTAGAAACTTATGATAAGTTATAGCCTATTAACTACTTTTTTATTGTTTTAATACAAGACGCTAAAATTAAGCCAACCTGATTATGTCTTGATTTTTTTTTTACCAATTTAACCATTTTTCATGCAACATAGAGAAAATAATGAATACTTATTTGACTTACCGACCTTCTTGTATACGCCTTGCAATAGAATGAAATGGATTACATTCTATTGCAAGGCGTATACAAGAAGGTTTTTTATTATTCAACATACACCTGTTAATATTTATAGTTTAACATAACATTAACAATACTAATAAATGAAATAAAGGGCGCGAAGGTAAAATAAGTTTCCTTTTAAAATAAACAAAGAAAAATATGATACTTTGGTCGATATATTTCAATTTTGTTATAATTAGCAGGATTCTTGCAGTTTTGCAAGAGTCTTGCTGCTAGACTTAGAGTGTAGGAATAAGACCAAGGTCATGACCTATGATCCGGTGCAAGACATAAGATAAGACAAATCTCGTCTTGGTCTTGCATTCAGCATCACTATGGATGGAGCAGGAGAAAGGTAAGATGTCAAAAGACTTTTTATTTCAATCGTAATTGTCTACAGGAATAGATTTTCCCGCGAGTGAAACCGCAGCGTTGCAACTGAGTAACAATTTTGCATACCATTAAGGTTGCAAACAAGCACACGGCTAATGCTTAGTGGTAACCGTAGCCTATGGACACTTGCAACACCAAGGGCATTACTCGGGCTGAACCTGTTAAAAATCTAATTACCCCTGTTTGATGAACCTCATACTGTGGTCCCTAGAGAAAACTTCAGCAGGGAGCTCATGGAATGAAAAATATCATAGAATAATGTTAATTCCGGTTAATTAAGGTGTTTTTTAAGAATTCTATGGCAATGACCAAACTACGTGCGAGCTCAGTCGCGGTTAAGTTAGTACTGCATAAATTGCATTAAGAAAATATTGAAGTTTTTTCAGCGAAATTTCATAAAAAAAAATCTTTCTCAAACGTATCTACTAATACCACTATTAACAATTTTTATTTTTTTGTAAATTCAGTTGAAATAAAATCTTAAAACATTCCCTAGCATATTCAAATGGAGAATATCAAAGCCCAGCCCAGGAAATAACCATAATATAATAGGTAAACTGCCTCACCGAGTAAGTTTCGAAGGACTGATGACAAACCGACGTTCAAGTAATGAAATTATGACGATTAAACTCGAGGCGGCGGCGCTGATATCCCAAAAAGCCGCCATCGGCGCGCTCTATCTAATTCTGCTTCAACCGTGTTCAGTGTACATAGGGTTGCCAACCGAACTATGTTGTATTTATTCTAATAGGTATATTTTATTTTGTAATATATATATAGTACCTACCAAAACTTTTTTATATACACCTAATTTTTATTTTTATTTTTATTTTTATACAGTTAAAAACTTATTATTTATTTTTTTGGTTCATGTTATCATCTTAAAATTGAAACAGCGTCAATATACATTTTTTGTTGTAAAATATAATTTTTATCACATCTATTCAAAAAGAGCTAGTTGGTTCTTCCTAAACAGAGATTAAGGTTATACTTTGAATCCCTTGAGACGCAAAGCTATTTCAATTTGGAATGTGGATTATAGAGATCGATCAAGAACATTGTTTGAAAAAGTAACTAGCTGTATAATAAAACTGAGTGACCGCGCGCGGACCAAATAAAAAAAAAGTTTGTGAAAAAGTAAAAACCGCATGAAATGTATTCCGCCTTTGTAATTGTTTACTCAAATATCGTATCTATGGTGATAATATTTTAAAGAAAGTTGTTAAAGAAAGTCCGAGTTTTATTTATTTCCTCGCAAATATGTTAAAAAACGTCGTATGACATACGTGCGCTTTGATAATTACAGCCTCTGCTTTCTTGCAATATTGCCTCGGCTGTAATTTTCAACTTACCGCTTTTATATCATATTGTACTGTGATAATAGTAAGTTCTCTTCATCAACTAGCAATAACTACAAATAAAAAATACTGGCTGGCGATTGAAAAATGTTGTGCGTAAAAAAGGCAGGAAAGCGTGATAAGTGCAAAGCTCTAAAGAAGTTAAAGCGTATTAAATTTTATATCTAATAAAATAAGTTCATCAAACGATTCTTTAATGAATTTAACGCAC
Source organism: Apoda limacodes (assembly GCA_946406115.1). NCBI lineage: Eukaryota > Metazoa > Arthropoda > Insecta > Lepidoptera > Limacodidae > Apoda > Apoda limacodes. The sequence continues at coordinate 12,917,367 of OX291553.1, read as the reverse complement.
TGTTATGATGCGGGTTGGGGACGTCGTCGAGCTAGTGGTAAATCGACGGTCAGAGTTTTATAGCCACTGATAAAGCATCTGACTTGGATTGGCGACTGCTGCTATATGACAAACAGTCAGGAGCAATGGTTTTACATGCCCTCGAAAGACGGAACAGCTCTGAAAATATGCCAATAGGCGGTCACCCATCCAAGAATTAACCACGTCCGACGTTCCTAACCTTCGCATATAGTTTCCGATAAACGAGTTTCACTGGGCCACAGCTCCTTTAATACTATTTATTGATTAAAAATATTAAGGAACGGTTATACTTACTTTAGTAAAATTCGTTAAATTTTCTAAAAAGCAATTGGCAACCCCTAGCAGAACTATTACGAAACAGTATTTGCAACCGGCTGCGGCTTGCAATAAATTGTTCGTCTTAGAGGATTTACGTAGACATTTGGCAACACACTCAACAGCCTTTGCAATGACCAATGTACAAGTATCAACGTTCAATAGCATCTCAATAAAAAAATATGTACCTTATGTAGGCAAAAATACGTACTATATCACAAATTCCCGTAAAATATAACTTTAAAAACTTTTCAAATTTCATCATGAACTTTCCTTTTTATGGTGATGACATACCCAAACAAGTTAAGTTTGCAAGATTTTGATTAATTTTGTTACAGTCCTAAGTACGCTCTTTGAAGCTCGTGAAAAGAATATGTTTTAGTTCAAATCTTAATTAAGTGTATTTGCTAATATTATAATCGAGAATTCAACGTGCGGTCTCGTGCCAGCGCCTATCGTACGTGGAACTGTTTGTCTTTGTATGCTTCAATAGTGTAATATGTCTTTCTACACTGGTCAAATCGGCACGCTTTTGCTAGGGTATGCCATAGCCCTAAAGAGTGCCGTTACTTTATAAGTGGAAGAACTACAACCTAAAGTTACGATTATGAATTTTGCTTATTAGTTATTACCTCGTTCACTTAGGTGAATACTGCATGCACCTTCGACGTCTTGGTTACTGGTCAACCTGTTTATTTTAAAATCCTAAAAGTCTCTCAACTTATTCACTAAGATATATCCGAAGTTGTGCTGAAATGTAAAAAAAGAACTTTTATGTGTATTCACAGGATTCCCGACGGGGTAGTCAATTAGTTAGTTCGTCCGAATTTATTCGAGCAGGCTTATTCCAAGCGCCACAACCTTGAATTTCATTATCCTGATATAAAACTTTGGACACAGTCAAACACCCTACATAACTTTTATACAAACCTTGTCCTGACAACAAAATAAAAACCAAACTAAATCTGTCTAGCCGTTTTCTCATGTGATAATTGATTTTTATTTGAAGATGAAGATGATATTTTTTTTAAATTCAGGATACTATATTATTGTTATGTTATTAAAATCTTTATGAATTACCATTAGAAACTACTGAAGAACCTGTCATAAGGTAACTCAGGCTCTGCTTAGAGCAAGACAACGGCTTTGAAATTTCAACATTCTGTCAATCCATAAAATTTTATATTTCTAGCTTCTGTGAAAATGCATCAGTCAGTCAGAAAGCAATTAGTACGTATTTACCTATAGTATAACTTTTTAACATCAATTGTTTTATAGAACAAGATGGCGCTACCTATCTACTGTCCTTTCAAATATATATAGGTACTTACTAAGCGCACCAGGACTTTCGTTACACAAAATTAATTTGAAAGCAGCATCCGCCATTCATAAAATCCACGATTCCTAGACATTAAAGAGCGCAGAACAATGTGTGTTAGGTATAATATGTTGATACGTAGATTTGCTTGCTGTACGCAGAATGTTAAACGTACTTTGTAAAGGGGATATTCGCAGCGTTCGCGGCACCTTGCAGCGGGCTTCATACAAACGAATTTCTTATTTGTTTTTGACATTTACTGATCAATCACTGTAAAATTTCTTAATCATAATCCCAAGCCAAATAGCTTATGTCTGTGGTTTTCCAAAATCTTGTAAAATGTTTTTATTAACTATGATTCTTTTTTTAACCATTTGTATAAACAACTAGAATCCTGTATAATTTTTAAACTTTAAAACTTAACAGAAAACAGACACACTGTAGACCTAGATATTTAATACTAAAACATGTCTACAAAATTTCGTGGTGTTTTATCTGCAAGTGTCAAAAATAAGTGAAAATCTGTTTGTATGAAGCATTCTGAGAGGCGCTCCGAATCGTATATTCTCTTAAAAGCATTTTGCCAATCGTTTCCCACTTGCAGTCTATGGGTCAACTATGCGCAAAAGGCTTATTGTGTTCTGCGAGTTCAATATAATAATGCATTCAGGATACTGATGGTGCTGCCGCGCGACTGTAGCGCAACCACAATATTTGCAGAAGCTCGCACCAGCCATTTTTATGCCATCATGCGTAACAGAACGTGCGTGGCAACACCAACATTCTCTTGAAAGCAGCATCCAAAAGAATCCCCCCATTTTTTGAGAGTGTGTAAGTGTTTTTATAAGACGACGTATGTGAACACTTATCACATTCACAAAATAATATCAATTAATTGTTTAATATTAAAGTGTTTTAATTTTATTCTATTTTATTTGTACGACTAACATAGTTTTAAGTGTCCTTGTTAGTAATACATTATAGACCACGGTCTTATATAAATATCTATTTTATTTATTTAACGTATTCTGTTAAGCCAGTGATATAGTGTAACTAAACAAAACTAAAATTTACTTGACTTCAACGTAACATAATGAAAATTAAGATTTTGACGGGAGGTTCGCAGGACAGGAAGGTTGTATACCCTGAATGTCGGAATGACCTTCTAGGTGTTATTTATTACTAATAACATTTTATTTTATTTTAAACGTGTACAATTCCTGCAGAATTTATTAATGCTGCGACCATAAATAAAGCGCAAGGGAAGACGATACCTACATGTTGCGAACATCGATTTAAGTATCAGTTTCTCGTCCAGCTCTAACAACGTCACTCTCTTACCAGTCACTAAAGCAAACAAGCTGTATGTTCATATCCTCAATCATTCCAGATCAGATGTTGTATACAAAGAAGCTTTAGAAATCAAAGCTCATATTCCACGGGTACGGAGGCGCGAGCTCGGCCTATTATCAAATAAATTGATATTAGCTTTTCTAATTTATACCGCTTTCTACCAACTTCTTAGTAAAAGTCTCAAAATGTGGAGAAATCGTACCTACAGTAGATACAGTATCAGCGGGTGGCCCGCAATGTTTTATATTTGACCGCTCAAGTGATCAAATCCACCTTTTTTGATAACTAACTAAAGAAATCAAGCTCGTCAAGTTTTATTTAAATTTCGATCTAAACAAAAAGAATGCGCCATTAAATGACTTTAAAAAAGTAAAAACAGTTGAACGCGGCGAATTGACGGCAAAATCACCTAAACTATTTGAATTATTGTCTATATGTATATATGTACCTAAGTGTATGTATTTGTTTTTCCTTTTTTTTTCTTTTTTATTATATTGTATATATTGTATGTATTTTTCATTTTAAACAGAACTTTCTCCTATTAAATTCTGTCCATCTAAACTAACATCTACTTGTAATCATTTGGGGTTTATGGTGCTGGTTACATTAATAATTTATACTGTTAATTAAAACTAGTTATAATAATGTTAAAGTTTATAAATCCAAATAAATAAATATAATCATTTTTTTTTCACGCATGTTTGAGAAAAGCACTATACAAGCCTTTTTTTAATTTGAATTCACGTACAAGGTCGCTTAGTTACTTACTGCTAAAGTTTATTACTTAGTAGTACTACAGAGTAGTAATTGTAACTAGCTTTGAGCATTGGTTGATGAAAAAAACTAACGAAATTATTTGAAATTAATCGGCCAAGTGCGAGTTGGACTCTTACCGTTCTCACCGTGATTAGCCGAGAAGATGAGCTCCCGATATTGCTTTAAAACAATACTTAAAATCACGTTTGTTGTATGGAAGCCTTAAATATTAGTTTTATTCTAATTTTTTTTTTTTTTTTTTTATTTCTATGTGAATATTTCAAGCGCCTACTAGCGCGTTATCAATATCGAGCAAAAACGAGCAAAAAAAATCACGTTTGTTGTAAGGGACTCCTTTTAAATATTTATTTTATTCTTTTGTTTAGTGTTTGTTGTTAAAGCGGCGACAAAAATACATCTTCTGTGGAAATTGCAACTATCTCACTATCACGTTCCACAAGATAGTGCCTGGTGACAGACAGACGGACTAACGGACGGACGGACAGCGGGGTCTTAGTAATAGCGTCCCGTCTTTTACTCTTTGGGTACGGAACCCTAAAAAATATTTTTGTTACCATCGAACGCTAGTTAGCTAGATGTCAGTTATTTTATACCTACTTATTTTTATAATAATATTATAGTATGTAATTATGTATTTATTTATATATTTATGTAATTATTTTATTTGTAATTAAATATGAGTATATGTTATTGTATTGTTATTCAATTTCATATGTTATTAATTTAGTATTCTGTAGATAAAACTTTGTTGTTCAAGCCTTTGCCACCTTATTTTGTAAATTTATACTTTCTCTGGGTTTGCGGCAAGAAATCTGTGAGAGATACGTTTGCCCTTCGTACTATTTTTCGAGAATTATAATTGCTTGTACGGTTTTTTTTGTACAATGAAGGATTAAAATAAATAAATTTTACTCATTTCTTATCTTCTTTATTTGCTTTCCTGTTGATATTTTTTTTCAATGCTGTTGGGTTTTTTTTAATAATTGATGTTGTTTAATTGAGAAGGCAGGTACAAAGTTCATTTATTAAACCCCTGTCTCTCAAAATGCTATGCTAAGATTTTCGCTTGTGTTATTATTCTCAGCGAGAGAGAAGGTTTAATTATGAAATTTCCTTTACTTCGTTCTTATAGTATAGGTAGGAACATATATACGCTTCGCCGCCTCCCGACATTGTTTCCAATGTTGGGCCCAACACTATTGGCGCAACGGGTGGATTGACAAAATAGCGTTGGCCCTACGCTCGCCAAAACTTTGGTAGTTGGGCAACATGGCTCTGACTGAAGAAACTACTATAACATATATGCCCTAAAGTGTAAATGGCATGTATAATATACAAGCCAACGTTTGCTGTTTTGGTGGCGCCAACGTCTGAAGAGGTTTCCCGGGTTATGCTTAAACGAATAGACTTATAAACTTCTCGAGCGAGTGAGCTTATTGACAAACGTGCACCAAAACTTGATTATTTTTAAGCACAAAATTTTACTACTACATCGAACAAAACAGAAAAATCATGTATTGTTATTTTTACTTCGCTATTGGATCACATAATAAGTAGTTCATAATCATGTTAAACTATCTGTTTCATAACGCCTAGAAATGATACAAGAGTATCTGTTTCATAACGCGTAGAGATGCTACAAAACTATCTGTTTAGTAAGTGTAGAGTTGCTACAAAACTATCTGTTACATAACTCGTAGAGATGCTACAAAATAATCTGTTTTATAACGCGTAGAAATGATACAAAAGTATCTGTTTCATAACGCGTAGAGATGCTACAAAACTATCTGTTTAGTAACGTGTAGAGTTGCTACAAAACTATCTGTTACATAACTCGTAGAGATGCTACAAAATAATCTGTTTTATAACGCGTAGAAATGATACAAAACTATCTGTTTAGTAACGTGTAGAGATGCTATGAAACTATCTGTTTAGTAACGTGTAACGATGTGCTGTCCAGTCAGTTGTTAAGCCGCTCGTGAGTACAGGACACAACTCAGGAGCACACTGTTTAATCACCACTGCTGGTACACCGTCAACCATCTACCGAACCAATCGACTTGTAAATGTCTAGAGATAGCAACGCCCACCGGATCTTCCCCTGTGTTATAGATATTTCCTCTCCTGCATCTTAACGCACCAGTAGTAGAGCGCCTTTGTCATTTAGATTTGAGTAGGAGCCTAAGAGACTACCCATTAGATCGGCTTTCTCTTTAACACTACGGGCCGAGTCGCATCGCCATCGGTCTTTGGCATGTAGTAATAAAGACGACTGGCAAAAGTTTCCTTTGGCAGCTTAAGCGAGCGACCAGAAAGCACGATTCAGTTCGATATCTTGCCTGTCACTTACCAATTTTGCTGATGAATTCCAATTTTTCTTTAGCAGTTAACCCACGAAATCTTGAAGGGAAGGCAGCATTTTTATTAAGGCGCAAACGCTAACAGCCACTTTCTACCATTCACACGAAAACATTATTTTGTTTGCATTCTAGTACAAGGATAACCCTCAACACAATTTACAGGACTTCTATAATTTTACAGCCCATTTTTTGTAATTATTAAATAGAATAGTCATCGTAATAGTGTCATACGCTTTTTAATAGGTAAGTATTGCTTAACTTATTTTTACCCTGGTTTTATCGTCAACCGGTGCCTAAACTAAAAACTACTCGGTATAAAGTTTGGCAATTAGCAACCGAGGGACTTCGTACGTGACTTTCGACTAAATTATGTCAGTAGTGGAGTGTCGTTGACTCCGAATTTTTAGGAGAGGGAGTTTCTACTTCGTTTCTTGCAAATAAATGAATGTGGGTTAGTACATCGAATAATTCTTTAGCACAATACTGTGCTTCATACAAACAAATTTGTCACTAATTTTCGACACTTGCTGATCAAACACCAAGAAATATTAAGGCATGTTCTAGTAAGAAATATCTAGGTCTGCAGTGTGCCAGTTTTCTATCAAATTTTAAAGTTTAAAAGTTATACAGGATTCTAGTTTTTTATACAAATGGTTTCAAAAAAGATTTCTAGTTAATAAAACGTTTGGCAAGATTTCGGAAAAACCACAGACATAGGTATTCGGCTTGGGATTATGACTAAGAAATTTCACAGTGATTGATCAGTAAATGTCAAAAACAAGTGAGAAATTCGTTTGTATGAAGCACAGTATTGTGCTAACGAATTAAAAAATCTTAAGAGGATACGAATCGCGTCGCCTAGCAGCGTGTTTCATACAAACGAATTTCCCAATCATTTTTGACACTTACCATTAAAATACCATACAATTTCAAACAAGTGTTCTCGAAATAAATATCTAGGACTGCAGCGTGACAGTTTTTTATTCAATTGTATAGTTTAAAAGTTATACAGGATTCTAGTTTTTCATACAAATGATCTCAAATAAGATTACAACCTAATGAAAACATTTTTTCAGGATTTTGGAAAACCATAGACATATATATTCGACTTGATATCACGTCTACAAAATTTCACAGTATTTGATCAGTAAATGTCAAAAACAAGTGGGAAATTCATTTGTATGAAGCATGCTGCGAGGCGCCGCTAATCGTATTCTCTTAACTTATATATACCTGAAATTTGTTTATATATTTGTTTATTTGTTATCGCTTGGCGTCGAAACGGAGCAACTAATTAATCTAATTTTTGGTACAAAGAACGTAGAAGGACATAGGCTATTTTTTATTGCAAAAAGTTTAAATATTCCCGCAGGAATGACTAAAGCAAAAAAAAAAGCTACATACCGAATCGAATTTAGCGCCACCGGGCCCGTACCACCACAAATCGCACTTGACCATTTTGTATTATTTACTGTTTTACCATAGAGTTTAAACTATAATCCAATCTATAATATAATCGTTTTAAGTTTCAAGCTTATAGAAACACGTTTTTGTTGTTTTCGCTTGTTTTATAATTTTTTAGAAAATCTGCCATCATCGTATGTCAAATATTGGACCTATATTCTAAAATCGAATAATGGATGGTATCTAATATCTAGAAAGGTCTCGGCCTAAGCCATACCTTTTAATACCAACAAAAGACAAGCTTTTAACATCAACTAAAGTAAGGATAGGCGTAACATGAGATGTGTCAGTGTCAGCTTCACCTTAGCAAATGGATTTATTTTCGGCTACAATACCATTCTGATACGAAGTGATTATGAGTAGGGTGGAATGGATTAATGTGACACAGCTAGTCAAAATTAATCCTTTCATAAATTACACTGGCGTAATAAGAGGAAGCATTGCTAAGGGATTACTGTTATTGTATTGGAATTTCTGTAATGAAATCTTATTTTTTTGAAATATTTAGTTAAAAGTACATTATGATACTAGTGATCTAGACTGCTCATTACATATGAGGTTGTGTGTTTGAGCCGTAGGCGAGGGCGTAATTCAGCCGAGTGTGCATTGAGCAGAGCTTACGAGTGTCATACGACTGTTTTCAACACACTTGAAGGACATTAATTACTGATTTTAGTGTTAAAATGTTGATATTCAATGGTATCTAATAGTTTTGATATGTTTTTGTTTTTAGAAAATATGAACTTTTTTGTTAGTTAGTTTTTGTTGTATCGTAAAAAGGGTTATACCAGACCTTTCTTATAGGGATTATTGAGAAACTTATGAAGTAAAACCGTGTGCCCTTGGTATAGGACTCCGACGTCTCCGATTAGCACTTGGACAGTTTTTTTTAAATTTTGATAAACAGAATTACTTACCTACACAAACGAATTATCATTTACCGTCGCCTACGTGCGAACGAAATTACGATAGTCTTTCCACAGCAATCATGATAAATATCGGAGCAGACGTACAATGTCATATATGCTTCCGTCGGGAAATTTCCGTCAGCCGGTATTTGAATATGACACCAAAAAGTACTTTTAAAACCGACAAGAGTCTGTCCGCTTTTACAATGATACTAGTGCCAACGAATATTAATTATTACTTTATCAAGTGAACTTAATACAATTGGTACATATATACAAATAGCCTAATAATTTAGGAAAAGTAATATACCCGTTAAACATAAATTACCTGCCTATTTAAATACATTATTTTAATTTCAAAAAAAGCAAAAACTCAGTTATACAAGTACTTACTGCAAGTGTTTTGTGGAAACCAGATAGCGTGAAGGATCTTACATAATCTCGTAAAAGTACACTAAAAATGATATAGTTTTTGTAAAATTCGCTGATAAAGTATTGTTAGCGCCCTTCTTAAGTGCCATTTAAGAAAGGAGAATTTGCAAAATGAACTTTAAAATGAAAGCTGTCAAAACAAATATTTCACGGAACTTTGTAATTACTTGTAAGTATTCCCGGTCTGAATATTACGGCTGAAGTGATGGCGTCGCTGAATATTAGCGCCGGCCGCGTCGTATTTCGTAAACGTTCCAAGTTCGTTACGTCAGTTTGCCGTCAGTCCGTCTAACCTTTGTCGTTTTGGACGTCGTAATGTAACTTTAAAGACTAAGCTAAGTGACGACAGCAGAAAAACAATGTATTTTAGAAGGTCAACTACTTTTTCTACGTTGGAAATACGGAAAGCTCCTTATTTTGCGTAAGATACGGGTATCCGTAGGTACTATATATTTTTTCCGTTTTCTTAAGTTAATAGTTTCTTATTTTTAATATTGTTGCAAACAAACATATATTTAAAACTTCTAAATATTAAAATTCATAAGTTTTTGACGCTGGGATTTGTCTTAAGTACAAAAAATTTACTTAATTAGTACATTTAAATTAAATAAATGTGTTTACCCTTACATAAATAGTATAAATATGGAGTGAAGGATATTTAAATGTTCATTATAAAGTGGTGAAAACTTGTGTATTATTTGTATAATTTCATTATTAAAGCAGTCCTAAAACAATAAAAACCAACTTCTCAAATGCTTAGTTAACTTAGTTATACTTAGTTTTGTAAACATTACCGGGCTTACGTAATTTTTCTATCCAAAATTTATATTTGCTTTATAATAAGGTTGATTGTAGGTTTTCCCTTTTCTCTACGATGCGCAAATGCGGAGAGGTGGACTGGTAATCTCGAATTCTAGGTGTTTACTTTAAGCCATAACAACAACACATTACTAAACAGATTTCACTAGAATTTTACTCTACGATTTCCATAGTATTGTAGGCGACTAACTTTTTCCATGATTATGACATATATATATATATATTGCAACTTGTATTTGTTACAGTAGAATAAATCCATCAATTAAAGAGTAATTCAAGTTTGCTGCCAGGTGATAAAGTGGCCAGAAGACTGGCAGCGTTGCCACGTTGTATGGCAACGCTTATTTGTTGACCAAAATATAAACTAGCCTTCTGATTTTTGGAAGTGGAGATCAATTGCTATATTATTTCCTTATAAAAACGATGATCCTATGGTATCCACTCCAAAAGCTTTAAAAATGTAGCCATTACCAAGGGCTGCACATTTTCTACGCAGCGTCAGCTCCTAAACCAGCCTTTCTTGAGGTAGTTGGAAGATGAGACGTGGCCAAGTTGTCAATGGAAGTTGCATCTCACACCAAAGGGCGTCCCATCTTCCAAGGTATAAGACTTATGCCATCGGACTTACCATCGTCACGCGCCAGTCCAATTGAATTAACAAGCATAAATATATATATATATATATACATATATATATATCGTCACGGGCCTAATCCCCTGCAGCAACAAGCTGTTGGTCACTCACCCATATCGTAATAAGGGGACAGCCTTTTTTCGCCAACCGCTTTAGTTCTGCATGACAGGGTAGTGTTCACATCCCTGCAAACACTGCTACACTGCTTTTAATACAATGTATCCCAACTAAGGTGGTTTAATACCATATCTCCTATTACTACTTTATTGTCTTTTATATAATAAGTGGTATAACGAAAGATCAGTGACAGAATCATATTTTCTTTTATGTAACGGATAGAAAACGGCAAATTTAGTTATACTTTGCTTTGCACTGCACTATAAGTGACCATGTAGGTTCTATGGTGTGAGAATGAATTCCCTGCCGATGGCGAGCGGTGTGATGGTAGAAAGTAGCCATGGGCATCATTTCGAACAATTCCTCGGAACACATCCTATTGTACAAGCGGTAAAACACACAGGGAGGCAAAGTCTCTACTCAGACTAAGGGTTCGATACGGCAAGTGAGTTTGGGATCATCGAAAATTATCTCAGCCCGTCGTTGAACCGAGTTGAAAGGTATTTATATTAACGCTTCCAACACCTGGGGCATCACTCGCGCGTTGTCGACTCTTCAAAAATTTAACTTCTTTCTAGAAGAACCCCATACTCTAGTCCTTACAGAAAACCTTGGCAGGGAGCGTATTCCACAACCTAAGCGTTGCGGAAGGAAATTCTTCTGAGACCGCTCTGTAAGTGACCATTTAGGTTTTAAGGTGTGGTAATAAATTCCCTGTCGATGGTGAGCGGTGCACTCGTAGAAAGTAGCCGTAGGCATTATTTTAAAGAATTCCTCATTTTATATGAATTTAGGTAAAGTTTCTGCCCTTTTCAAAACAGGGGTATTTCCAAAATGAGCTTTAAAAAGAGAACTGACTGAAATAATATTTTACGGGAAGTTTTTTCTCCGCACCAACCTATTGTGACAGGGTTGTACTAATTCCGAAACCTTCCCCGGCATGTGCATAACAACTTACTAAAATTTCATTACAATCGGTTTACCCTTAGAGCGCGTGTCCGACTCGCACTTGACCGTTTTTTTCTTTCATAAAAACCTTGCCCTAACACTAACATACACAACAAAAACAAATTACCCGAATTGGTCCAGCCGTTTTCGAGTTTTCCTTAGTGCGCGAGTCCGACTCGCACTTGACGGTATTTTTTTTTCATAAGAACCTTCTCCTACAATAACAAACACAACAGAAAAAGAATAAGTCAAATCGGTCTAGCCGTTCACGCGTGATGGCGTGACCAAGGGAAATAGGCATTCATTTTTATATAGAAAAAAGAAAACCTTGGCAGGGAGCTCATTCCACAACTTACCATTTAGGTTCTAAACTGTGAGAATGAATTCCCTGCCGATGGCGAGCGGTGCGATGGTAGAAAGTAGCCGTGGGCATCATTTCGAACAATTCTTCAGAACACAACCCATTGTACAAGCGGTAGAACACACACAGGGAGGCAAAGTCTTTCCTTAGACTTAAGGGCTCGATACCGCAAGTGAGTTTGGAATCGTTGACAATTCTCACTGCCCGTCGTTGAACCGAGTCAAAAGGGCCAAGCTGGTATCCGGGTGCACCCGCCCAGAGATGGCAGCAGTACTCCATATAGGGCCGAACTTGGAACTTGTAAAGTAACAACATTTGCTGCGACGTGAAGTACTGCTTCGCTCTGTTGAGTACACCAAGTTTTTTGGACGCCAGCTTCACCTTATCTTATAAATGATCTCGGAACTGAACATCGCTGGAGATGTCGACACCAAGGATCCCAATGCTCTTGGAGATGGAGAGGGGAGTGTTCTGGAATTGTGGGACTATAGTGAATGGAGTTTTCTTAGCGCTGAACGCGCACACTTGTGTCTTTGTAGGGTTGAATTGGACCAAGTTTACTCGTCCTCAGTTATAGACCTTGGACAGTGTGGTCTCGATTTGAGACACAAGTTCTCCGCGGTTTTCCTCCACAACGGAACGAGGGATGTTTGCACGACCCGTGTAAAAAGCGTCTCCAGCACTGTCATCTGCATCCAACATGTCATTGATATGCAGTAGAAACAGCGTAGGAGACAGCACAGAGCCTTGCGGGACACCAGCATTAATTTTCATGCTATCAGAGCAACTACCTACTACTAGTCAACTACGGTTCGTATGCGTCTGCCGGACAAAAAGCTAGCCACCCATTTGCACAAACCCTCGGGCACTCCGTAAGATGGCAACTTCGATAGAAGACCGCGGTGCCAGACCCGATCGAACGCCTTCGCTATGTCCAGGCTACATGCCAATGCCTCCCCCTGACTCTCAATGGCTAGTGCCCATCGGTGTGTGAGATACACTAGAAGGTCACCAGTCGAGCGACCGTGGCGAAAGCCATATTGACGGTCACTGACCAGGTCGTGTTCTTCTGGGTATCTTAGAAGCTGTGTGTTGATCACACGCTCCATCACCTTGGAGAGGAGAGAGGTAATAGCGATAGGCCTGTAATTCGATGGATCTGATCTATCGCCCTTTTTGGGCACCGGGTGCACGTTCATTCTCCATGAAGACGGAAATTGCCTAGTGTGGTAGGAAACCGCGAAGAGGCGCGTGAGTACAGGACATAACTCAGGAGCACACTGCTTAAGCACCACTGCTGGTATACCGTCTGGACCACTCTTATGAACTTATGAACGTCTAGAGAAATCAACGCCCGCCGGACCACTCGCTGCGATATTGAGATTTCCGGCATAGTCTTACCGCACCACGGTATAGTAGGTGGTATAGCGCCTTCATCGTTCATGTTCGAGTTCGAGGCAAAGAGACTGCCCAGTAGATCGGCTTTCTCTTTAGCACTATGGGCCAAGTCACCATCGGTCTTTCGCAGTGGTGGTAACGACGACTGGAAAAAGTTCCCTTCGGCAGCTTTGGCTAGCGACCAGAAAGCACAACTCCCAGAAGGATAGCTCGCAAGTCGCCCTATTTTGCCGATGAATTGGAATTTTGCTCTGGCAGTTGCTTTCTTACTGAACCTCGAGGCAGCATTTAATTTGCGCTTTGACTCAGAAATATTCGGATCCTTATTATTACGAGCCGTGGTCCAAGCCTCATATGCAGTTTGCTTAAGAATTTTAGCTTTTCTGCAAGACCTATTAAACCACGGTCGTTTTTTGACGCCGGCAGCTACTCGCGGGTTAGGAATATAGCATTTATACCAGCAAGGATTGTCTCAGTGACTGCGGCTTCGCAGACGTCAGGATCTTCTGAGTTAAAGCAGATCTGCCTCCACGGGTACGATGCGTAAAATTCTCGCAATCCATCCCAGTCTGCCGACTTATAGTGCCACACACGACGACAATTAGTTGGCCCTGATGGATCGGGTTGTGAGCATGACATTTGAGTCCGAACGAAACAGTGGTCCGAGGAGCCAAGAGGCGCATCCACTGAGACGGAGTATCCGTCCGGACGAGATGGTGGTGGACTGCGTTAAGATTTGCGTGAATACCCCTGATGTTGCAAAAATCCACATTATATAAAATCCACATAACTCTTTTCTTTTTCGTTCTTATAGCCATTATATATAAATAAAGTTACTAAGACTAAGGATGAGGAGGAGGAGGTGCGGTTCTAAGACTGCCTAAGCTCGCCACAGATGATAAGGTTGCTGGCACGGCGGGTGGAAAGGCCCCTGATCCCCCTCTGTTGTAGTAGCCAGGTCCACTCCGGTCTCCTTCTCCGGCACGACTACCACTTCAGATACTTTACACAGGCTGGCGGATCAGCCTCCCAGGGCGGAGATTATGTGATCCCTGGGTTCGGGATCCCGTTCAACCTGCGGGCGACCAGCGGTCAGCCGTTTCATCACGTCTCCCTGACCGCCGAACCAGCACGCCGCGTCTACGCCGAGCATGACAGCAACAAGCACCGCCGGTCCTCCGCTGTCCGCGCAGAGAATCCTCAAAGAGCTCTGGCAACCTTACTCACCGCCAGGAACACAACACTACTCACTGTTAGTGATATTATGGCCGCGGTTTTCTGTAAGCTCTCATTCGAGCAAGTACTCGCTATGCCCTGCTTCAGTTGTTCGTGGTGGCTTATTCGAGCGAGTACTTGCAGTGCCCTACCTCTCTCCTTAGCGATAAAAATAACACCTATATACGTGTTACGCGTGATATGCGCGAACATGCCCCTACTGTAAGCGTGCCACTCTGCTATTTCGTTTCTTACTCATTCAAATATTTAAACCGTTTTAATTTGAAATTTGCAATTTTGAAGCACTTCATATTATTGACGTAAGGAAATCTTAAGTACAATATACGTACTTAATGAAATACAATTAAAATAAAAAAAATGTATGTCCTTCCAATAATAGTGTAAATATAAAATGATGGTTATTTTAATGTTGATAATAATAAATATTAGTGTTGTAAGAACTTGTTTATAATTTGTATCAAGTCATTATGAAAGCAGTCCTAAAATAATAAAAACAAAGTATACAATCAAATACAGAGACTCATGCAATTTGCTATCCAATGTATTTTTTCCACATTGTTGGTTTGTTACAAAAATTTACAAGAAATTGATAACATTGTAAAAAGAGAGTACCAATATACTTGCCATCGTTATGGGAGAAAGTCGCTTACAATACTGAAAATCGTATTGTACGGTTTAGAAAAATCTTTTTTAATACACATAAAAAAAAAATTGCAATAAAATTCTTATATTGTAATTGTAAGTATTGTATTACATGTTTATGTATAAAAGACCAACGGACATTCTAGACTAGCAAACTATAATAATCTAGTCTTGGAATAACATTAGTGTCATATTAAAGTACCCGTAATTTATATTTTTTTTAATAAGTCTCTTAGGGAAAATATTTTGACTGCATAAAGAAATAACTTTATAAATACATAAAATTACCAGTTAATATTTACTTAAAATAATTTGACCAATAAGTATTTTTCCGGGGTGCTAATGATCATTTAATTAAGTGAAAATACATAGTATTGAAAAATGTGTGTCAAAATATTTACATATAAAATTTCCTGTCCAAATGTGATATGCACTACTAAGATTAACGTAGCCCGATCATGTATGGAAAAAGGCCATTTTTTTTTTTGCTTCATTAATTATGCTTTAATGTGTTCGTATTTGAGTATGTGTTGTTTAAATTAATATAGAAATCTTAAATAAAATAAAAGTTGCACACTGACATTTGTTAACACAGAGTACACGTATTATTTTGACTCCCTCGCAGCCTAGTTGGTAGTGTGATGGACTACCGTGTGCAGAGGGTGTGGGTTCGATTCCCGCACTGGACAAACATTTATGTAATAAACATTTGGGTTTGTCTTGAGTCTGGGTGTACTTATGTATGATGTGTATGTATTTAGAGAAAAAAAATTATATATATGTATTTATATCCGTTGTCTGGTACCCATAACACAAGCCTTGCTTACTTTGGGGCTAGACGGCGCTGTGTGTAATGTCCGAAAAAAAATATTTATTTATTATTATTAGCCACACAAATTTATAAGCAGGGCTGAAAAAAAAACATATATGAAATTCGATTAATTCTACAGGGTAGAGGGTAGACAGTGCCTGTCTGCTTTCTGCTTATATAGAGTGCACGCCACTGATTTACGCAACCACCCAGGTTCTAGCTACTAAACTGAATTTATAAATGGAGGTTAAGGTTACCAATGGCATGTCCAATTTCAAATGCCCAATTGAAATAGTTTACAAGATATGGAAGACCAAAAAATGAGCACTTACAATCCGTCTTTCTAATTAATAGATATAGATAGACAGCCTTAAAATTTAGAAAATAATCCAGATAGAATCTTCTATTTGCCTTTAGTTATTTTTCGGTTTATGTCGATATTTATTTTATTTCTAAAAATACAAATAACTGTTTAGTAATCAGTAATGAAATAAATAATTTAACATTGCAATAGAATTAAAAAAAAAAATAATATGCTTTCTGTAGTTTGAAATATTTAACTATTAAAACATATTTTTTGTATCACTGAGGTAGGAGGCAATCAAGCTTACGGTCCGCCTCATGCGGTGAGCGGTCACCGTATCCTATGGACGGTTGCAACATCAGGGAAATTACTAGCCCGTTGCCGATTTTTTAAAAATCAAATCACTTATTTCTTGAAGAACGCCATCCTGTAGTCCCAAGGGATAACTTGACGTGAAGCTTAATCGATAACTTAAGCGTGCGTGGGGGGAAGAGTTTAGTCTTAGATTCGGAAGTTTCTCTAAAACCGCACTGTGCGTAACCACTTAGATTCTAAGGCGTGAGTACTGTGTGAATTCCTCAGAACAAGAAAGTCAATTTTTTTATTTAAATTAGGTTTTTGCAAAAACTGTAGTATGGTTAAAGTTATTAAACACAATTTTCTCGAATATGAGTATAAAAAACTGCAAAAGAAGCAAAATCTTTTTTGGAAACTGTTATGCTGGTCATATGTCATTATAAATTATTATGTTTTTTTTGAACAATTTAAATTAGGGTGTATCCCTCGGCCACAATAGTTATTTGTTATGCAAGTTGCTTTTTTTTAAAAGGTGCATTCCAAATAAATTTGCATGTCCAATGTTAAAATTCTTAAACAAAAATTATACTCAAAACTTATTCATTCTTGTTGTATTTAATAATTAGACAAACTAAAATAAATTATCTATTAAATAACATAAAACATTATCTTTAATGCAATAGTATCAAAAATTAAACTAAAGTGTTATTAATGGATCACTAATGTATAAAGTAGTAAGGATCATATTGCCGTATCGAACCCTTAAGTCTGAGAAGAGATTTTGCCTCCCTGTGTATGTTCTACCGCTTGTACAATGGGATGTGTTCTGAGGAATTGTTCGAAATGATGCCCACGGCTACTTTCTACCATCGCAGCGCTCGCCATCGGCAGGTAATTCATTCTCACCCTTTAGAACCTTAATGGTCGCGTACAGTGCGGTTTCAGAGAAACTTTCTCCCGCGAACGCTTAATTTGTGGAATGAGCTCCCTGCCAAGGTTTTCTTTAAGGACTACAGTATGGGGTTCTTCAAGAAAGAAGTTATTGGATTTTTGAAGGGTCGGCAACGCGCGAGTGATGCCCCTGGTGTTGCAAAACAAAAACGAACCACATTTCGGACGGTTTCATTATGTTTGTTTTTATTGAATTTAAAAATAAAGAAACATTTTGCGTGCAAGCGGATAAAGTAGGTTCCACGAAGATTTAATAAAATTTTAAACGATAAAGTGAGCCTTTCCGAACCAGTGAGATGAAAAATATCTTTAGCTCGGGCGGCGTACAGCTCGTTGTACGCTGTCGCTGCGCTCAGGATTTAAATTCCGTCCTGGCCATACAAATATAACTTTCCTCCCATGTAAATCCAACCTACTATTCTGAACTGACAAAGTCAAAAAGGTGTGAAAATACAAAATGCATTATAGGATTAAAATTTCATATTAGTAGCCTTTAACGTTAATTTTATTCTTAAACGACACATTTTTCAAGGCATAGTCGTTAATCTACACAATGCTTTAGGTAAAATAAGGCAAACATTGTTAATCGTAAGAAGGAATTCTATATCAGCATGGAATTAACCGTCTGTGAGAACACGGAAATAGCTAAGCAAGCAAAGCGTCTATTTCACAATTTTGCTTATTACTGAATCAATTTGCTTTCTCATTTTACTCGAAAACCATCTCTAAAATAATAGAACTACGTGTAACGGTACGGTAAGTACTTCTCATGTCACGGTAATAATCGTTATACTAAAAATGAACGCCTTTTGTATTTTCCTGTATAGGGCAATACAGGACAGGACACAGTTTATACATTGTTGTATAAACTGTGTTTATTACGGTAATAATTGTATTTTCCGTGTCAAATTGACTAATTTTTAGAGTCCGTACCCAAAGGGTGCCAACGAAACCCTGTTATTTACTACTTTGTTGTCATTCGCTGTCTATTTGTCTGTCTGTTCGTCCGCTTCAATGGCTCTTTAGACTGAAGTACCCAGAAGCCAGGAATTATCACGGAATATGTTTTATTATGGCGGAGTTCCTACCAATATTTCAACATATAAAAAAGTAAAAGTTTAGGGGTCCCCATACAAGAAAAATGTTTTTGTTGTTTATGTTCCAACTTAAAACCGGTAATACATACAAACTTCAAACTTAAAGTGATAACAGTGACAGTTTTATAGTAAAACAAAAAATATTTAAAAATTGCCAAGTGGGAATCGGGCTCGTGCATATTGTGGTGGTGCGGAACTCGCGGTGCACTAGTCCGACTCGCACTTA
This sequence comes from Apoda limacodes, assembly GCA_946406115.1. Taxonomy (NCBI): domain Eukaryota; kingdom Metazoa; phylum Arthropoda; class Insecta; order Lepidoptera; family Limacodidae; genus Apoda; species Apoda limacodes. The sequence goes on along the minus strand of OX291553.1, from coordinate 12,898,578 downwards.
GCTAGTAGCTGCCTTATAATTAACCTTTTATCAAAAAATAAAATATTTCAAAAACTCCTTTATATATGTTTGTAACTAATATATCAAGTATGTATAAAATATAAGTACACATCACTTAAGAATATTAGCCCAAACGTTGACATTCATAAATGTACGTCATCTTAGACTTTATTGCGTTTTATTATTAATATATTTTGTTTACTAGAGGTTGTAATAAAGATGTCCTAATACTTATTAGCTAGCTTAGACACGTTTTTATAGCTTAAATAATGACCAAATTACTGCTCCATTATATAAAACTAGCTAAATCCGGCCATACTTTGCTGTGGCTCACTTGCGAAATGCCGGTGAAACAACTCAATGCTTGTCTGCCATCTTAGTGATACAAAAAAAAGTCCCTAACACGTTTGCTAAACTGAAAGCCCATTTCTTGTTGTTGATTTTAATAATTGTGCGATGCAACTTGGCAGATGTCATTTTTTAGCCCCAAACTTTATAATATGACTCGTTATCACCGCCTTAACATTGCAGTCGCACCTACTCACCTCTAAAAAAGCCTAATTTTTAAACCGCGTGATCTAAAAATCTGGAAAAATATACTATAGAGCTTTATAAAAATTAAAATTAAAACAATAATAATAATATTAACTTCCAATAAGAAATATTTTAAACCAATTCGATTTAAAAAGTTATCAGTTATTCAATATTTTCAATCATTTTCATCTTACGAAACCCTTAGTTTACTTACGTTTACGACCCGCACTTGGCCGCTTATTTTTCGTATTTGAAGTTAAAAAATCTATGCGCTCCACGCGACTGAGAGTGTTTACTTTTATCCATAATTGTTATGTATGAAATGGCAGGTGATCGATGCGTTTAATTACGAAACCGGCCAAGTGCGAGTCGGACTCGCGCACCGAGGGTTCCGTACAAACCTGCATGGAAAATTATTAAAAATATTTTTATTATATTATGTAACTCAAAATTAACGGTTTTCGCATTTTTTCCTTTATCTGGGCTATAAGACGTTGCTTCGTACCAAATTTCAAGATTCAGAGTTCACGGGAAGTACCAGGGTAGGTTTTGATTCCCTTGAGAGTTTCGAAATTTGCGGCATAAACGGCTGTATCTTTGGATTGCGTTGGCTTAGAAGTTTGATTTCACAGCTCCAAGGGACAGTAGACAGATAGAGTATATGATATAATTTTTAGCTTGATACCTCCACGCGTTCCTGAGAAAAAGGGTCTTGACAGACGGACGGACGGACAACAAAATAAGGGTTCCTTTTTTCCTTTCGAGGCACGGAACCCTAATAACCTTCAGAAAAAAATGGTTAAATGATTAACATCCATATCCATATCCGTATACTAGTGAATCTTATCTATTTCTTTTTCAACCTGTAACCTGATTACTGCCGGATATTCTTCGCACCCCCTCCCAACCGTTCTTGAGAGCGCTACCGTATTTCCTTACGCCCTCGTCGGGGACTTAATCTCAATCATTGGAGGTTATTTGATCTTCCGCACGTTTAGCAGATCAGGAGGCTTACTATGAACTCTTATGGCGATCTTTTTTGAGCCTTAAACAACATTGCACTGCTTATTCGTACCATGAGGTGTTGACAATCCTTAAATTGTATAGTTCAAAGGAAGTTCAGGATTGGAGTGGATTGTGTAATACTCAGGTAGACTTATAAATATCCCTTAGTCTTTGTACTTTTTATCCAGGCAAACGATTATCTGCAGAAATTTAATGCGTTCTAAGTTGCATAAGGTGCTACAAACTCTGCTACAAACTCTGACCCGGTGCACTGAGAAAAATGGCAATGGCAAAAATGTCGTTAAGATGTTTAATTGCATCGGTGTCGTAATAAATTATAGGTCTTACAGCGGATATTCCAGTTATAGTAATAGTTTATCATATTCTTGTAAATTATCTAGTTTGTCATAAAGAGTATTGATGCCTTTAAAGTTTAAATAATTATACCTCGTCACGTTAAATTATTGGTAAACTTTTATGATGACGTCTGGACAATTCGCTATTACGTTCTGATATTTCAACTCATTATTCCATATAATTTTAATGAAGGCTAAAAACAATAAACAGTATGTCTTCTACGGATGAAATTTGGTGACAAACCATTAGTAAAACATGAATATCGTGTTAATTTGACTAAATTACAAAGTTACATGATGCGATGTTAACAAGAAGTTTCCTTAAATATGGTGTCGTGTCGTAATGTTGTACGTTCTTAAGAATTATACGTTAGACACCCCTGCATTTTATATATCCTATCCGTAAGAATTATCAGGAACAGTTGTGATAAAGTGTTCATATTACTTTTAATCTATACCTTAATTTTCGGCAACTTACTATTCAATCGATTCCCACATGAATCATCAAAAAGAACTGAAGTTTTTTATTTATTTATTTATTATCAGAAACAAACGGTCGTACATATTATAATTACAAAATTACATTGACCAAAAAATGGACCTATAGTTTCCTTAATTTTATCTAAGAAAACATTAATCTTAGATATTACATAAAATAAATACAAATATACTGAACATGTTTTTTTTTCAAGAGAAGAACAAATCATAGTGCGTTGCTGGTGGGTTTATAGGTAACCACTTATAGTCTACAGTGTGTCAAATACACTTGATATTTTATCCAACAAATAATTTCTTTAGTGCAGATACTGTGCAACAAAATATATCTATTTTTTCTAAATTGTCTTTTTCATTAAAAAAATTACAGGCACGCTTTATGAACATGTTTTGGGAATAGCAAGTCCTGCTGTTAGGTATATGAAATAATTTTTTTTGCGACATTGACGCTCAGCTACTCGAGGCACTTTGAGGGAAATATCGGGTAATAGTGAAGGGGCATCAAAAAGGTTATGTATAACTTTATAAAGTAAAGTACAATCTACGCAATCACGACGAAGCTCTAGAGAAATGACTTTATAATATTTTGGTGAGTCCTCGTAATTGGAATAAAGGTGGCCAGTTCTATAATCGAGTGTTTTTATAAATCTTTTTTGGACTTTTTCGATACGATCGATGTGTACTTTGTAGTTGGGTTTCCAAACAGCACAGGCAAATTCAAGACGACAAAGAACAAAACTGTTATATAATATTTTATAGGTTAAGGGATTTTTAAAGGGCTTCCCAACACGAAGTATAAAACCTAATTGTTTGTATGATATCTCCAGCATGTAGTCAATATGAGGAACAAATGTTAACTTAGAGTCTAATATAACGCCGAGGTCGCGAATTTGTGTTACCTCTCCGGACATACACCACCTAATTTATAGTTAGAATGAAGAATATTGCGTTTTTTAGAAAAGCTTACTGCATAGCATTTATTAAAGTTTAAGTTATTATTCTTGCAATAATTTTCTAAATTGTGAAGGTCTTTCTGTAATAATTCACAATCTCTGCTGTTACGGATAATTCTATAAATCTTGGTGTCATTTGCATAAAGTAGAGACTTAGAGTGTATGATAGCTTTGTTTATATCATTTATGTACAAAGTAAACAGCAAAGGGCCCAAATGGGACCCTTGGGGGACTCCTGAATTAACGTGTTTGGTTTGTGATATAAATCCGGAAAGAACAACACATTGATTTCTTTTTTCAACATACGATTTTATCCAACGGAAAAGATCGCCATGTATACCGAGTTGCCTAAGCTTGATTAGTAAGGTTTTATGACAAATTTTATCAAAAGCCTTGGCGAAATCCGTATACACGGCATCCACGCTGTATCCCTCATCCATCGCTTTAATAATGTCAGTAGTAAAAACTAATAAATTACTATCAACTGAACGTCCCCTATAAAATCCGTGTTGATTCGGAATAATATGACGATGAACTGCACCAAAAAGCTGGTTCGCAACGATACTTTCCAATATCTTACCAAACTAACAAAGTTTAGATATTGGCCGATATTTCTTAATATCGTTACTCACCAAACCCTTCGGTACAGGAGTGATCCATGCTTGTTTCCAAATAAGAGAAAAGTGTCTCTCTTTTACCGATTTACTGAAGAGTATTGTAATGGGCAAGGTCATTGATGACGCACATTTTTTTATCAGTAGTGGATGTACTCCTCTGGCCCAGCCCCTTTGCTTGTATTTAAAGAATCTAAATATTTATGAACTATATTTTCATTAATTTCAATTGAATTTAAGTCTACTAGAGCATCAAAAGAAGGTACTAGGTTTTCAGCATCAAAAAAGTTAAGAGTTCTCGAAAACGGAGTGAAAATACGAATTAAATAGTTCGCAGATTTTCTTTCCATCACTGGCAGTTTTATCCTTATAGTGCATTACTTCTGGCAAACCATTATTGTTACGTAATGATTTGATATAAGACCAAAAGAATTTTGAATTATTTTTAATTTTTAGTTTTGAGAAGTGTATAAAACTGTTATAGCACTCGAATCTCATTTTTTCAGATCTTTTACGTAAAATCTTGAAACTTTCGTAATCAAGGGGATTTCTGTAGCGTTTCCATAGTGAGTGATATTTACGTTTTTCGTTTAAATTTTTATCTATAATACAAATGGTGCTCCATACAAACTAGTACAATCATACGTATAGTATGCAAACATCTCATATGTGTGGTATGGTATATGGTATATGGTAATGGCAATGGTAATGGTAATGGCAATGGCAATGAGGATGGTGATCGTAATGATAATGGCAATGGTAAAATGGCAATGACGATGGTGATAGTAATGACAATGGCAATGGTAATGTAAATAGTAATGGTAATGTTAGTGGTAATAGTGATTATCATTATCATTTCCTGATATAAGAACAGTACATGTTCGCATTAACAACACGACTTCTTTTTATTTTAAGGTATGCCTCTACTATAAAAACATTATTTCCTGATAATTCTTCAGTTCATGCATGATACAATTACATGCAATACTTTAGCAGTATCCGTACAGTACTTAAGTATCATCATTTACTTTACTTGACAATATATCAGTTTCCTGTTAATATATATGTTTGGACGCTGAGTCGTTTTTTGTGAGATATTCCTGATGATTTGTTGAGAATCCCTCATAAAACGAAGGGTAGATTTTTCTCAGTGTGTCTATTGCTTTAGTGTCGCATAAGTTCACTGCATTTTTTAAGACGACTACAGTTTTGATATTCGACCACATGGTCAAAAAAGTTTGTTCCACTATAACTCTGGTTGCTTTCAACCCAAATACTGCACTTGCTCGGCTGAGCGGTGAATGCAGAGTCAAATTAGTCATCGGTCATCTGTTTTGCTTACATTTGCTATAAGTATAAGGAATAATACGCAGACCTTTTCTTAATTCTTATGGTCTAAGCATACAAAAGAACGGATTAAAATGCGATGTCATAGCTTTCTATACTAAGGTCATAAGTTGAACATATCGTCCCTAAAGTAGTTACTAAACTGTAAGTTGGCATATTATACAAGTTCCCCGCACTCCTAGAATACATAACTAAATTACATAGAGAGCGCTAAGTACTTTTACCTTACTAAACAGTTATCACATCCGAGCTTCATAAAGACCTTGTTTGATCTTTATCAGCTAAAGAAAAGACCTTAAAGTTTTTACGAAAAGAATAACAACGAAAATCGAATCACTGTCAAAGTTATAAGAATATGGACGACAGCAACTTGGGGCGAAGAAGGTAAAATCATTAGGGAATTTGGAGTAACGCTACGTGATGGTATCTCTCTGAGTAGTCAATTTACTAGTTCAAATTGTAAACACAAAATGGCTAGCTGTAACATTATTATATACGGATAAACTTTTGAAAGTGTTAAATGTGTTTAATGAAATTTGCTTATTAATCACTCATAAAATAAGAAAAGTAATGAAAACTAATTAATTTCAATTGAGAACATCGAGAATAAAGTAATATGCTTTATATAATATATTTTAATATTAATATTTGTTTTATTTTATTTGGTACTTGGTATCTCTCTGAGGAAGTCTAGTGTTAGCTAGATGTGTATAAAAATATATTAGTTCATAGACCGTGTTACTTGTTTTTGCAAGTTTTATCCATCATTACTATTGTTATGACGAAATAAACACATTAATTAATCTATCCGGAATCAACCCTAGTAATAAAAGTCGGATGGACAAAAAATTCAAATCGGACCAGCATTTGCGCGCTCAAAAGTTAACCTAAAAACTAAATTATACATAAACAAAAATTTGTTTATTTGCTCATATTCACTTCCTTCTTTATTATATTTTACGTAACATGTTTTTTTACTAAAATGTTCACCGTAAAGCACCGTTTTTTATACCCTGTAAGGTGGCAAACAAACTTACGATCCGCCTGATGGTAAGCGGTCACCGTGGCCTATGGACGCTTGAAACACCTGGGGTATCGCCCGCGCGTTGCAATTAATTAATAGCCATATAGTGTAAAAAAAGTTGCAGACAGATAGACAGGCAGATAGACAGACAGACTTGTAGGCTTAGTCATAGGGTCTCCCTTTAGATATGGATCCCTAAATAATATAAAAAATAAATTAATTTCTGTTGATAATTACGAGAGTAAAGTAATTATTCCAAAATCAGATCGAAACACAAAATAAAATGTAACAAAATACAACTGTATAAAAACTATTCTTAACTAAATTAAAACTAAATTAATTTTATTTTATTACCATCAAACGCTTTGTAAGTTATTTTATACCTTCTTATTTTAATAATAATTTATTTTTTATCTAGTATATATAATTATTTATTTATTTATGTAATCATTTTGTTTTAATTTGAATTTATGTGTATACGTAATTATATTGTTATTAAATTTCATGTTATTAATTTAGTAAGTATTATGCAGATAAAACCTTTGTTATATATGTGTACATAAATATAAGTAATAAACACTATCTTAAATAATGATTTGATAAATATTTCAAAAATAATTTATAAAACTAAGACCGCTGCGGCAGTTTTCCCAAGATACAAGATTTCCACTCTGAATAGCTAAACTTACTCGCTATGCGAGAAAGCTGCCAGCTCTTGGGTCGCCTGTGAGTAATTAAGTTTTTATTAAATTAGACTTGTAAAGCAAAATATGTGAATATAGATGTTTTTACGGCTCTGGAAATAATAATAATATAATAATCTGGAAAAAAGGAAAAAAGAAATAGTAATAATTATACATATCTAAACACTTCTTGATCTTTGTAAACATGGCCCGTAGAATCGAAAAAATATCGAGAGTTCCCATAGAAATAGAACTACTTATTTTATTTTTACAAAATTTTGTGGCTGTACTATTTCCAAAATATGCTTTTGTTTAAAGATCTAAAATTACAAAAGTGACCTCCTTCTTAAGTGAATAGCAGACAAGTAATAAACCAAGCTACCTTTAAGAAAGAAAAACAGGACTTGTGTAAATAAAGGCAATGTAAGTTTACAAAGGAGGGACTTACATCACTTTCGCAACTTAGTCGAAATGATGAATGTTATTGTAACTCAGAAGAATTCTTCGTGAGCGATGATTTTAATAGAATTCTTTTTATTTCGTATAAAACTTTTTTTTACAAATGTTTTGTTATTAAGGTTGAATACCAAGTTTGTACATAATGTATAGCTTTAACAAGAAAGTAAAAAGAAAATATCTTACTCTAACGTTGAATCAGCAGTAAACCATAGTTAGTTCTGATATACCAGTGTCACACCCACCTTCTAATTTAGCTGAGTACTAAATCGGCTCCGTGGCTCACCCACTGAATTACCCGACTGCTGAATCGAGGGGCGTGGGTTCAATTCCCGCACATGTCAAACAGTTTATTATTTGTGTTCGTTTTGTGACTATGTGTTTTCTATGTACAATATGTATGTATTTACAAACATACATATTACATGCAAGTATATATGTGTGTACTTGTATCCGTTGCCTGATATCCATAGCACTAGCTTTGCTTAGTTTGGGACCAGACGGCGCTGTGTGTAATGTCCAAAAAATAATAATTTATTTAATTTAGATGACATCCCGAGTAAGTCAGAAACTTAGACACATTAGCTTTCCAGGACGAATCTAGCTCACATTTTCCTGCTTACGAGGGACCTCAACTTTTTCCCAGAGCTAAGCCACCTTGGTTACTGTTCTGGCCAATGACCTAACTATATACTAGACATATATAGTGTTTTTGAATTCACCAAGAAGGTCATCAGCGAATTTTTGATCCTTATTATTTATTTAAAATAATAAAATCTTTGCTTGTTACAGAATCTGAAGAATCAAATAATGACAACAAATCTGTGGGTAGAACAATCTTGGTATGACTACAAGCTGCGTTGGGAGCCCAAGGAGTATGGAGGAGTTCACATGCTGCATGTGCCCTCTGACCACATATGGCGACCCGACATCGTGCTATACAACAAGTGAGACAGACTACCATTGATAGCTTTATATTAAATGTTTTCATAGTGTTAGCTGCAGTTTATTGAGACGCATAAAACGTTACTGTAGGTAAATATTAATTATATTAAAGATCAAGTTTTCTTTTTAAATAATCTAGATATTTCGAACAAAAATATTCGTTAAATAAAGTATACGATTCTTATCGCAAATGAATCTGATTGTTGCCTATACTGTTTAAAAATAATGCCTCTTACAGAATATATTTGGATCTAATACACAATTTTGTAACGTTTTAGTGCCTCAATATATTTGTTAAATTGTTAAACTAAACAACTAAATAAGTAAATTTTTTAAATTGCTAATCATGTAGGTATTTTTAATAAAATTATTTTGTTCCAGTACTAATTAGTTTATATTGTACACATCGACATTGCTTGAACACACATAAACACAGTTGATGTCAATCCATTATTGAGATAATTACACATTTTTTACATTAACAAACGATTTTCAAATAAAAACTTTTCAACATACTAAGCACCTAACAAACTAAATCCATTTTTAATATTTGTTGTCTAAATAGATCGAAAATATGTATTAAAATTAAACTCGCAATTTGATTTTGAAACTATGAATTACCCATAAAGAACTTCTATTTATGACATAAAATATTTCAGCGTATTATACTTAGGACTTTAAGAGGAAAATTTTGTATTTTTCTAGTATTTAATTTTATCTCTTGGCTTGACATCTTCAATTTCTTAATGCTGTTTGTTCTTCAGCCTCATCTAACAGTTCTTATTTAATAATTTTATTTTTTTATTATTTAGTTTCATTTGTTTTTTCCTTTTATATGTGTTTATATGTATTATAAATTGTTGGCCTTAATAATCCTTATGCTTTATTAAACAAACAAATAAATAAAATATAACTTGTTAAATCTCTGTTATTGCATGTGTATTTATTTTAATGTTGTTTTGTGTCATATGTTTTTTTACAAACTTAATATTTCTTATCTATGCATGATTTATGGTTGAGAAAAAATGCAAGACTTATTGTTTATTACCAATAAGCTTTTTAAAAGAAAAAAGCTCGGAAAATATTAAATTATTCAAAGGAATAATCGAACCCTATAACATCACAAAAAATTAATACAATGGAAGATATTTACATCTTAAATAACTTCAAAGCTAAACTGAGAGCAAAAAAGAAAAAAAGGTGATATATTAAATTTTAAAATAAGCTATTAGAACGGCCTAAATTAGTTAGGTCTTATTTAATTTCTCTTCTGTTTTCATCGGTTAAAAGATAAATAGTTCTTGTTCTACGTTAGTGTCAATCAATTAACAGGCTTAGTAAATCTTTCTTTTACAGCGAAGATATATCCTCTTTTATTAATAATTTTGTTAAATAGAAATATAAATAAACTAAAGTTAGATGTAAAACTTTTCAAATAATTAATTCGGTTAAATTGGACAAGTCTTTTTCGAATTCGTTTTGTTTCGTTCGAATCGTGTCTTTGGATATTTTTGACAAACAATTCACAACGCGATACTCACTCACAACAGTCTGCACGAAGTTGGCAAACAGAAGTACCGAAGCCGCGCCACTCACTGGCTTGTTTACATGCATTAAAATTGCAGTGCCGACGGCAACTTCGAAGTGACGTTGGCGACGAAGGCAACCATCTACCACCAGGGACTAGTTGAATGGAAACCTCCTGCCATTTACAAGTCGTCCTGCGAAATAGACGTCGAATATTTTCCATTCGACGAGCAAACGTGCGTTCTTAAGTTCGGTAGCTGGACGTACGACGGATTCAAGGTAATTGACTGGAGCCTGCAGGTCTTTAGCTGACCGCTATGTTTGTCCGCAGCGCCGACGGCAACTACGAGGTGACGCTGATGACGAAGGCCACCGTCTACTACAACGGCATGGTGGTGTGGCAGCCGCCGGCCGTCTATAAGTCCTCGTGCTCGATCGACGTCGAGTTCTTTCCTTACGACGTGCAAACCTGTGTCCTTAAGTTAGGAAGCTGGACGTATGACGGGTTCAAGGTGACGCCCCGCTGTTCGCTGCTTGCGCCGCGCCGGGCCGTAGGCGTAGGGCCCGCCGACCGGCAGATGTCCATGCAATAGCTTGTTGGCTCGATCGTAACTCGTCCTGTAACTATCATATTTTCTGTCCATGTGGTATGATTCACTTTCACGTACTGAGAGGCGCCAGCGTCGAGGCGTCGAGCGCGCTGCTCAACTATAGGCGCGCTCCTCGCCCCGCTTGCTCCTATAGTTCTGACATGTTGCAAGTTTATTTCTTATTGTGGTGGTGATGTTTTAAAGTATGTGAAGTAGAGGTATGTCAAGTGCCAACCACGAATGCTCCAGGTCTCGTCGACCGACTCCTCTTAGCTCGTTCGGTCGGCCTTCCTCGCTCGACACGGAAAGGTATAAAATTCAGACTGCCAGGTGATATGGGATGCAAACCACTCAGCCCGTCCTCATCCCAGTCGTCCTTATCCATCTGTGGCATTCTGCGCTATGTTAAATATTTTATTTTGATTGTAACAAACTATGAACAGCTTTCATACTTTCCTAAGATATCTATTTAGAGATGAAATAGCGCGGAGCGGCATCGATCGCGGCCCTTCCACACCTTCCTTTAGCTGGCTCCACTCGCCACACAAACACACACTCGGCACTAACCTGTCTCACACTTGTGCTTACTGCATGCCATCCTCACGATCAAAGTACTTCCCGCAGACCGCACGACACTTGCTTGTTCCCCTACCACTTGCATTCCCCATCACGGCGAAGCACGAGCTACAAATCAGCTCTTACACAGCTTCCACAAGACCTTACACGCGAACAGATCTATCACAGCACGTCTTAATGTAACAACGGACAGCATTTACACTCTATAACTAAAACACTTGATTATAAAAACAGTCATAGTCATCACGTTGCTATTTTATACCTTTCCCTTTTAGCGGCATTCTAGTGATCGTAACAATGTGATGTGATCGTAGCATGGTATCGTAATATTTGTCAACATACTAGTATCATCATGGTGACTCCAAAATAGTGCACACCGTCGATCGTTTTATCGATATGTATACGATATACATGTATTGTGTGTTGTATGTTATCGAGGAAACGATCTTGCATGCCACAAAATGCTTGCATCTGATACCAAACTGTATAATTGTGTAAAGAACGTATAACTGCGCCACGCTTTCATGCTAAAAAATGTTTCACGGATGTTGCCTTAAAAAGTGCCGTCAGTGCGGTTGCTAAAAACTCTTGCTTCTGACATGTCATCCGCGATCACATGTTTGTGTGGCGGAGCCGGCACTCCTGTAATCCTTCTCAGATTTTCACGATGCCAACTTCTAACTGATGCTGTTGTATCAACCGTTGTTTGTCCCCACTGATGGGGCACTGGCCTCTCCTTAGAGAGAGGAGGCTTAGGCTACAGTCCACCGCGATGGCCCAGTACCAATTGGCATACGTTGCCAAGGTAGTGGCCGATCGACTGTCATAATTTTCAAGCTTCTATATATATAAGGCTTCTAACTTGGTTTAACGACTGCTCTCATATTATTAGGACAACAGCCAGAACAAAGTGACCTGCGAAACACGGAGAAACTCCACCCATCCAATGACTGGCCATCCCTGAACTTCGCATTTCGTTTTTAATGTTCGAAAATAATTGTACCACTAGCACCTCTGATGCTGACTTAATTGAAAATGTCGAATAATGTATTTAATATAATTTTCAATTCCAGTGTCTATACCTATTTGTACGTAAGCATGAAACGATGTTGTATTTTAACATTCTTATTTAAACATTCTTTGTCTGTATTCGTGGTTGTATTTTTTTATATGAAATAGGTAGTTGTTTTGACTTCGATTTTTGATATCTATTATTTTTAAGCGAACAATTTTCATTGCCGGTACCTTGACATATTTAAAATAAAATTCAGAGTAAGTAACCTAACTACTGTCACTTAATAGTTGGTAAGTAATAGAATTTTAGAAAATCTTGATATATTAAGATCTCTATAAACTATAAAAATATTCATAATCCATAAACTAGTATTAGCATGTTACCTTAGAATCAGAATAAAATAGATAAATAATTTAAAAAACAGCCAAGAACGCATCGTACATGAAGTGATCTACCTCCACATGCATTAAGTCAAGGTTCTGTATTAGAAGTAGGTATGTACGAGCAAATAACAAATATAAAAAAAAATCTAAATGATTTAGTTTGTAAGTTGTGACCCAGAAAACTGTTATAGTGAGTGTATAATTTTTTTTTTATTTAATAGGTTCTGCTTCATTCAGCCAGTAATAGTTAGAGGGGGAGAGGGCACATTTTTTTAACTTTGGTAGCCAATAACACGCAAAATATAAATTTTAGAGAAAAAGTTTCTTAGACCCCTTAAATGCATTTATAGAGCACTATCTAAAACGATATTTCACATGATGGGGTACAGGGAACCTGCCAATGCCGTCCAAATTTTATAAGTATCTAAGGAAAGATTATTTATTTATAAACTATGAGGATTTCGTTTTTCATTTCATAAAAAAAATACGACGTTTTAGTAAGGCGTGGCCTAAATTCTATTTGTGAAGTATGCGCGTTATTTCGTACTCAGATGTAACGCGCGCCACGTAAGATGAGACTTCACACACCACGTGTTTAAAGGTCCCTCAAGCAAAAGGGGCGAAGGGGCAGATCGAGGTACGGTGATTGCGCATGCTCTGTAGTTGTCTCACCTTAAAAGGGCGATATAGGCCAGAAAGCTAATTTCTGTAATTCTAACGTTGTGTATGTAAATGTACTATAAATCATTAGATAATGTCATATACATTAAATAACAAGCTATTCTAATTAATAAACCAACTTTCATTACAAGCAAATGCAAAACACGCTTTAAAAATTTGCACAAGTGTTGAAACAACGGTCACTTGCAGATTTTTTATTGAATTAAATACAATAAATGAAAATTGGTTCGGCAGCAAGAACCGTACATGCAACTTCTCTTAGAAAAATTCTTTTACAAAAAAAAATTTCGTCATATTAGATCCGCCATTTTGAATTTTAAAAAATTCGAAATCAGCACCCTCGAAAGCCCTTTACTACCCCTCGATACATGAAATTATACATGAAATTTATGTTGCGTGCATAAAATAGTCAGTTTTTTACGGATAAAAAACGAACCGCTGGACCGATTCATTTCAGACTCCTTTCAGATCTAAGTCATGACGTGGCGTATCGATTGATATGTCATCAGAACGATTTGGTCCAGTAGTTATTGAGGGATCGAAAGCCAAAATATGACTACATACATAGATACATACGTACACACACACACACAGACACACACACACACACACACACACACACACACACACACACACACACACACACACACAGACATTACTCTAAAAATGGTTGCAAATGATTGTATAAGTCTTGAAACGTAAAGAAAACACAACACTTTCGATTTCGGACCTATTCCAATAACTTCTCAACAGAAGTTAAAAATCATTCAGTAAGGTAATGCACTAGACAAAAGCAAGTTTTATAACATATATTTTTTTCAATGCTTTAGGCGTATTTTCGCGGTCTAGCCTATACCTTAGCCTTAATAAACGTATAACTATTCTTGTGAGTGTCTGTACAGCTGCGCAAACACCCCACTTCTACCGCAGTTATAATATACTGATACTGATACGTGCGCTTTTACAAAAACAATCTAAAAAAAAAAAACGCAAGATCACAAATTGACTTTTCAATTTATCAATTCATTGAACTAGATAATTTTCCACAAAAACAAACGTCAAGTATTTTCTGGCAGATTCATTATCGTATTTATTTTTAAAAATTGTATTTTATCTGAGTTACGAGTACGTTACTTATTTTTTTTAATCCTGGACCTACGAATCGCATTACAGTGCCTCGTTTAGTGCAAGTTTTTAATCTTTTTGATCTTAAAAAAATTTACTTGTGTCTCACAAAGAGTGTAGATTTTTATATTCATCTCAGTAGTAAAAATATCAAATACTTATTTTTAATAAAAAGTTAACAGTTTAGTACAGTCTGAGAGGCAAAAGACGTCAAAATCCAGTTATTGCATTATACAGTCTTAATGCCTCATAATCAACAGTTATATTAGAAAATATATTAGTTAATTTACGAATACTTCCTACTATACTCTGCTCCAATCAAAAAATAAACAAAAGGTAGGTACTAACTATTCTTTTTCACATTAGCACCAAAGATATTAGCACCTTTTATTGACCAATTTGTATGCTTTAAGATATTTTTCATGTGAGTTCTCTGGTAAAAAGCTAAGTTCAGCATAAGGCACTTGTTGTCTTAGCTCTTTTGGTGTTAAAGAAATATCTTCGTAACTCGAATCACTTTTTTTTAATTGATTTTGCCCACTGTTTGAAGCGTGGATTTGCTGGAGAGGTGAAAAATACTTTTCATGAGCATTAATAAGCCTAAAAATTGTTGGATAAAAAATAACTTGTGTTTTTTTTTTTTTATACCACTAATGTGGCAAACAAGCTTACGGCCCGCCTGATGGTAAGCGGTCACCGTAGCCTATGGACGCTTGCAACACCAGGGGTATCACTTGCGCGTTGCCGACCCTTCAGAAATCTAATAACTTCTTCCTTAAAGAACTCCATACTGTAGTCCTTGCAGAAAACCTTGGCAGGGAGCTCATTCCACAACTTAAGCGTTCGCGGGAGGAAGTTTCTCTGAAACCGCACTGTACGCGACCATTTAGGTTCTAAAGTGTGAGAATGAATTCCCTGCCGATGGCGAGCGGTGCGATGGTAGAAAGTAGCCGTGGGCATCATTTCGAACAATTCCTCAGAACACAATCCATTGTACAAGCGGTAGAACACACACAGTGAGGCAAAGTCTCTCCTCAGACTTAAGGGCTCGATACCGCAAGTGAGTTTGGAATCGTCGACAATTCTCACAGCCCGTCGTTGAACCGAGTCAAAAGGGCCAAGCTGGTATCCGGGTGCACCTGCCCAGAGATGGCAGCAGTACTCCATATGGGGCCGAACCTGCGACTTGTAAAGTAACAACCTTTGCCCCGACGTGAAGTACTGCTTCGCTCTGTTGAGTACACCAAGTTTTTTGGACGCCAGCTTCACCTTATCTTGTAAATGATCTCGGAACTGAACATCGCTGGAGATGTTGACACCAAGGATCCCAATGCTCTTGGAGATGGAGAGGGGAGTGTTCTGGAATTGTGGGACCACAGTGAATGGAGTTTTCTTAGCGGTGAACGCGCACACTTGTGTCTTTGTAGGGTTGAATCGGACTAAGTTTACCCGTCCCCAATCAGAGACCTGGGACAGTGTGGTCTCGATTTGAGACACAAGTTCTCCGCGGTTTTCCTCCACAACGGAACGAGGGATGTTTGCACGACCCGTGTAAAAAGCGTCTCCAGTACTGTCATCTGCATAGCAATGTATGTTGTTGATGTCCAACATGTCATTGATATGCAGTAGAAACAGCGTAGGAGACAGCACAGAGCCTTGCGGGACACCAGCATTAATGTCCATGCTATCAGAGCAACTACCGTCAACTACGGTTCGTATGCGTCTGCCGGACAAAAAGCTAGTCACCCATTTGCACAAACCCTCGGGCACTCCGTAAGATGGCAACTTCGATAGAAGACCGCGGTGCCAGACCCGATCGAACGCCTTCGCTATGTCCAGGCTACATGCCAATGCCTCCCCCTTTTTAATAAACTATCATCATTACAATGTATATTTCCTTTAAATTTTTTTGTACTTACATATACAAATTCCAGATTCTGTCCCTAACTCATACTCAAACTTTTTTGTCAATGATACCGATTTGTAACACTTAATATTTTAAGAACCCCTAAAATAACAAAACCAGATGTATAATGAAATCATACAAATAGCTACTATACATAAATCTGTATCGATTCTACTCTAACTTGATTAAATTGCTTCCATAAACCTGCAGATGTAAAGCATCTATTTCTATTTCTAGAGATGACTTAATCCAGTTAAGAGTTTAATGGAGGGCTTAGGTTGTTTTTTTGTATTGTGGGATCATCGTAGATGCCATCTGAGATCCCAGGGCACACTTTTAGTATGGCTGCCCTAAAGCTTAAATCTGGTCCAAATAATCCAAATAAAATTTACCTTTGTTGTAGTCAGTTTAACTTTATACTTTTACTTATTATGTACTTATACTTATATTATAATGCGAAAGTGAGTTTGATCGTTTGTCCTTGCTTCACGTCGTAACGGAGCATTCGATTGAGCTGAAATTTGGCACAGGGATAGTTCAGGAGACGAAACAGGACATGGGCTACTTCAAATGTCTACAAACTAATTCCGCGTTGACGGACAATAGCTACAGTTTTAGCTTGCTATAACATACAACATATATATTTTTTAAAATAAGGAGTTGCCGGAGAAATCACACGCCGATAACCAAATTAAGCGCAGGTGGAGCCGCTGGCCATAGCTAGTAGTTAATAAAATAGCTTTGGTAAGATAAACAAAATTGAGTATAAAATAGATAATTCTAAGATATAGGTCAGAATAATACAGTATAATTTATCTACTCCGCTGTGTCTAAGATATTCATAACAAGGATTTTGTTGCTCCCAGAGTATGCCTTATTTTGCATATATTTTAGTCTTCATATAACGATACACACCAAGAAAAAAACTGATGTTATGATGGTAAAGTAAAAGAATTTCTAAATGTGTAAAATTGATACAGTTCCTTTTATTTTTACTGAAGTTATCAATTTTTTACCAAAGTGTTATCTTTTTCATACAAATTACTTTAGGGTCCATGGTACTAGGAAAGATGGAATGCCTATTACTTGGCAATAAAAAATCTTAAACATTATTGTGGCGGATATATGTAATAAAAAGAAGAAAAAAATATTGTTATTGAAAACTCTAGTTGATCAAAACAATTTAAGGTTCAAACTCTTATTTAACATGTTTTAAGATTTTTCAAGAATCCATTAAGCAGTCGGCAACTAATAAAAGTCTTTATTTTCTTGGCCTGTGTTTTCTTTGATAAACACGTCGATTTTTATTTTCTTGGCCTGTGTTTTCTTTGATAAACACGTCGATTTTTATTTTCTTGGCCTGTGTTTTCTTTGATAAACACGTCGATTTTTTTTATTTCGTTTGAATTTCACATTCAGTTTCAAAATATTGTAAAATTTACATATTAACTTTGCCAATTAAGGAATTTTTACTTCCTGAAATAATCACCTCAACTGTGATTTTTTTTAAATCGGCACAAAATTTATTCGAGGGTGGGTTTAGTAGGTATATCTTACAATAAAACGTCTGCGGGTAGAATTCATCAATAAAATTGTAAGTTAAGAGGCGGGTAGCTGCTAGCAAGCTAGCGCCACCAGATATTTTTAATTTCCTCTTCGTACAAATCGTATTATAAAAATAAACTTATTAAATAAAAAAAACACTCGTATTATAAGCTATTTCAGCTTCTTAAACCTGATTGACTATTATCAGAGTCAATAGAAGCTGCGAAGAAAATTCAAAGACAGTATGTTTCTCATACAAAAAGCCACCAGTAAGAAACAACCCCACAGGATAGCTTGAATTCCCATGGGAAAATAAAACTGAAGACGTTTTTGAGAAGTTATAAAAAAATTGAGATAAGCGAATTGCCAATCTTATTGTTGAGTTTGTAGAGGTTTTGTGTATGTACATAGGTGGACCTGAGACACATGGACGAACAAGCTGGCAGCAACGTAGTCTCAATGGGAGTGGACCTCTCTGAATTCTATATGTCCGTCGAATGGGATATACTTGAAGTGCCTGCAGTAAGGTTAGTGTAAAATCACCGACATATAAGCCTAAATTTATAAACTTAAAATATGAGAACCATAATTATGCCCTTCAATGTTTAATGATATTTGTAATATTTTTCGATGCAAATAAGAAGTGTCAAACTATTAAAAGGTTAATGTTTCTTGATTTTGCTAGACCGGACATGTACAAATTAACAGCTACATGTATTTTGTGCTGACTTCATATGTTTGTATTTATATTGTTACAATTAGTTGCGTAAACGGTCACCACTATACTATGATAAAATATTATTGCCTTGCAAATCCTGTAAAAACAATTCAATAGCACTTACATACAGAAATTTGTATAGCAATTTAGTGGTTTAGTGTTATAGTGAAGTTGGCATCATTCACATAAGGAGGGAGGGAGGGAGGGAGGTACACTGCTACACATGTGGATGGTGTACTTCTGTATGTGAATGCTACTGAATTGTTTTGAGCGGATTTGCAACGTAATAATATTTTATCATAATAATGAATTTCCGCAAAGTTACGCCTGATTCTATCAATAATTTAGGCCACAACTACCACAGTCTAGACAGTCATTTTATTCAGTCGCTCATCAAAGGCGTCTAGACAGCAATCTTGAGGTAGGGTGTGCGGCAAGACGGAGTAAGCGCATCCGACTACCCTATGTCGTCACATATGGCAAGTCGGATGCTGTCCAGCCGGTCAAACATTTTCTTGCGGCGCCATGTCTGTTAGGTATTGTCAGCTTTATCAAAAACGATGGCTAACTGTATGTATGAAATGAATGTTTGGCTTCTTTATTCGTATCGGGACGTCCATTAATCACGTGATCCATAAAATCACGGATGATCACGTTGGGGTCGGGCGTTGTGTAGAGATATGACGTGTAATTTTACGTACACTGAAACCTAAAAAGATAAAAACGTTACACAAGTAAAAAAAAACATTCCACACTTTCTGTGATTTAGGATTTTGACCTAAGGATCGAAATCACAGACTTGACCTGGAGCCTAAAAATCATGATTGCAAGGACGTTTGCTCCATTTTTTCTGTGTCGGTCCTCGGCATTACAACAATAAGCAATAAAAATACACGGTTAGCAAATGGCCATTCGACCTTTGTAAAGATGACCGACAACAACCCGCATCGAAGAAGGTAAATGCCCTGTGATCGCTTCCCTAAATTGTCTGGTCACAGTATACTAAAGCCAGGGAAAACTTTGTTGAGTTAAAAATGTTGTTTTTCACATTAAGGACACGAAAATGAAAAAAAAACCCAAGGGCAAAAACACAAAACATATCTACTCCTATCGTTTACCTACGCATACATACTACATTACTTATCACAAAAAACAAGGAGAATACTGTCTAATAGGCCTATTTTTTATAACATTTCAATAGTAAAATTATACCGCAAATTAATACAACTTGTTTCTAATCATATAACTTTAGGTACTTATTCTATGATAAATATATCCATGATATTTGGCATTGGAAAAAAATTTACCTCTGGGCAGGATTTGCCTAAAACCTCACCTAAGATCACAAGGGGGGAGGAGTAGTGAAAATGAAGCAGAAAAACCTCACAAGATTTACGGACGAGCCCCATGTAGGTAGGTAGCTACTACAACCACATCTATCATAGCTATCAGTGTCAATATTACGAAAATCAAATTACTACATTAATGGTGTTCATAGCATGTCCATTGAATGCCTTCATAATTACCGTTGTTTAATATATGCTTCATGAAGTTGCCGTATTGAGTTTAAGTGTACTCCATAACATCGCTTTAGTGTGGCTTAAATAATCCTCATTCATAAAACATAAGCCAGGTCCTCATATGTTAATGTTCGTACTTTGCTTTTAAATATTTTTATTATATAAAGTCAAGCGTACACGAGCGCATATTTGTTTCAAAGCTTTAAATCTAAATAACAAACGCTTCAAATACTTTTTTTTTTCTTAATTAGGTTTAACTAATAGTCATTACATCTTAATACATTTATATATGCAATTGATTTCTTAATAGTAAAAAGATTTTTTTACAGAAAAATAACAACCGACTTGAATTATTGCCTAAATGTAGTACAAACTCAAAATAAAAAAAATTAAAAATATTTTTTTGTGAAACACGTGGAAAAACATACAAACGTACACTTACGAAATTTAGAACATCTTTTTAGAAGCCCACATTGACTACATGTGTGGATATTATGCAATTCTAACAATATTACATACATACGGGACGAATTTATAACCTCATTTTTTGGAGTCGATTAACAAAATAGATACCTATCGAATGTAAGTACAAGACTTTGAGCTTATGTAACTATGAAGGACATTTATTGGAGGAACTAATAATGAATGTGACCGTGATGTTTGACACCTCCTCGTGACTTAGAATTGTTCCCTTGTTACGAACTCCTAAATTAATTAACTTTTCACACCACGTCGGCGACGCAGCATGTTGTCAATATGTCACAGTAAGCGATGAGGGTCTCTATAAATGACTTGGTGGATACGTACATTTTAGATAAAGATTATGCATTATGTATTCTTTTGATAACTCATTAAAAAAAATACTGTAAATCTGAACAAAAAAATAGACAGAAGAAAATTGAACGCAAGTTGTATATACCTTAACTTAGTTGGGTATACGTCTTAGTTTTAGAAATCAATTGCTTATATAAATGTATTTAGGTGTAATAACTTACGGGTAAACCTTTTAAAGTGAATACGAGTTGTATTCAATGTGTTTGTTATTAAGATTTAAACGTTTAAAACAAGTATGTGCTTGTGTACGCTTGACTTTATAAAATAAAAATATTTAAAAAGCAAAAAAGAAACTTGACATACGAGGGCGGGACTTATGTTTTATGAATGAGCTATAATTTAAGCCACACCAAAGCGGTGTTATGGAGTGCACTTAAACTCAATACGGTAACTTCGTAAAGCATATGAAACAACGGTAATTATGAAGACAACACTGACCTCTATATATCTACATAGACAGGACAGGCTATAAGCAACATTATGATGAGACAATTTGATTTTAGCGATTTTAACACTGATAGTTATCAGGATGCTTTTCCCCATACAAACGTAATCCCCTCTTTCCTCCCTGGATTTTGGCATTATACTTATATTTTTTTTTAATATTTGATAGTCACTGTCTGTATTTTTTTTTAAATGCCATTGTTTCTAATTCGTAATAAACTGGAGCCCTGCAAAAGTCCAAAAAGCATTTATCAACACGAGCGTTTATCAATCAAAAACCGAAGAGCAAAGTTCTCATTGACTATTTTCTGTTTTTTTTCTGACTACTGTTTAATGCAGCGGTGCTGTTTGCACTCTGCTGCGTAAAAGTTCGGGTGGTTTGCACAAGGGTGTCCTGGACACGAACCTCGGCTTGGGCAACCGCTCTTGAACTAAAACTAAATAAATTTACTGCCGCTTCGGAAAAGCAAGGCGTTCTGAAGAGAATCAACTGCAAGGAACTCTTCAGCCGTCGCCTTTTGTAATTGTTAAATCTAACTAGTACGCATTGTTTAGGCTTGTTAGACGAAGTAAGTAGGTACCTGTTCAAATCGTCAAACGGACATATGGACAAATGTGATAAATCTATAGACGAACAGTATATGGTTATAAGTTTAACGCGTCAAAGTTAATTTTTCAATTGGTGAAATGCATAAAATGTTATAATTATCATCGCATTTGTTTTGGTGGCTTTTTTTGGCATGTGATCTCACGGGACATGTCGCGCCAGCTCACGCCAGCGTTGTTAAAAAAGGGCCGCCTGTGCCAGCAAGGTTTCCCCTGCAAATCAGCGCGGCGCGGGCGTAGCCCTTTTAATTACTGGCCGTGAGAAGCCACCGTAGAATGTTGAATTGTCAACTAGAGTATGCCCCCTTTAACATTGCACGTAGTGAAATGCGGAAATATAATTCAATGGTAAATTATTTTGTTTAACTTATTCACAGTGGTGCCTCCGCCACGCAGAAACTCACGTGACTCGTATATTTGAATTAAGGTCGTCAAAAGTAATACAATTTAAGACATTTTCTTACCAAACTTTGGTTTTTTTTGGTAATACCAAATTTAAACAACAAAGGTCCACAAAGGTATCGCATAACACACATTCAAAAATAATACAGACTAATAAAATTGTGAACCTCCTCCTTTTTTGGAAGTTAGTTAAAAATAAACCTTACGCTCGCACACGGAACGTTGAGTTACCTAAGTGTTCCTTGAAGTCGAATGCCAAAAAGAATTGTCTTGTATCTTTGCTGCAAATTTTTAGCATTCGATTTAAAAAGAAAATAAGTACGTTCCTTAAAATTCTGTGTGCGTGAGTAAGTTTTTTTTTTCGTTAACATAATCCCAACCTAAAAAAGCAATGACCTAGACTCAAAATATGAGAAAAAAGAAATACACAATCAAATAAAAAATTACTGACATTTGCTATTCTAAGAACTTTGACTTATTTGAACATAATTTATTAAGTAATCTTACACTACGTTTTTTTTTCAGAAATGAGAAATTTTACACATGTTGCGATGAGCCTTACTTAGACATAACTTTTAACATTACTATGCGGAGGAAGACGCTCTTCTACACGGTCAACATTATCATCCCTTGTATGGGAATATCATTTCTGACCGTCCTAACTTTTTATTTGCCGTCGGATAGCGGCGAAAAGGTAAGTCAACACATTTTATTGTAAAATACACACATCCAAGATACGATCCTAAAAGGAAAAATTCAACAGGGATCAGTAAACTCCTTTCACCCCGTTTACCCTTACAAGTTTTTTTCGGTTAACCTTATCTTTTCCCTTCATAGGTTATCGGTTACTGATTTGTTTTTGGATAATACATTTCTAATAATGTCTTGGAAAAGATTAAAATGCCTGAATAATAGTTAACAATTTCAAAACCAATTCTTACGCTGGGTTGCGCCAACTGACTTTGACGGGCCGGTTAAGGTTAAACAAAAGGTGCCTATGGAAATTTTCATACAATCTTTCATTTTAGTTGGTGCAACCCAGCCTAAGTCTTTATCTTGGGGGAAATATAAATACCGCATACTGGACTTAACGTGCAACAAACTTTTCTGACCCGGTATGGTCGCTAGTGTCGTGTCATTTTGGACCATCAAGTCAGTAAAATTTGCAAACGCATTTATTTTTAAAATTGTAATCTCTTAATTATTTAGATTATGATTAAAGTCTTTGACACTCTTACATTATTTGTATAAACGTAATACTTATTTAAACCTTTATTTTTATTTTACATCAATAAACAGTGGGAACACAGCTTAGACAGTCCACATAGTCAGGTTGAATCTCCAAAATTATGTTTGATAGTTTTCTGTTGATTTAATTTTAATTATGGGTTTTTGTCATATAAGATTAAGAAGGTTCCTGACGTCCACTAGCGCCGCCAATGGTCATTTAGGGTTTCTTATTTGAACAAAGCTTATTTCAAAAATGTGCTTCTACATAAATATATAACAAGTTGCAAGCTATAATTTAAAAAAAAAAAATGTTTCTATGATAAACCTCTGAGTTGTAGATAGCATAAAATTATCTGGTAAAAGTGACAGTTTTTAAGAAATATTATTATGCTATCTACAACTTGGATATTTATCCTAGAAACAATAAAAAAACCTTTTAAATATAGCTTATAACCAGTTATACATTTCTGTAAAATCACATTTTTTAAATTAGTAGTAGTAGAATTTCCTCTTAATAAGAGGAAATTAAAAATATAAATTGGCGGCGCTATTTTGCAGTGGTAACGCCCTTAAATATAAAAATACAACTTATAACAACAGTTGTATTGTTTTTTATTTTCGTAGTGTTATATTAGCATTGTATAATATGAGTATAAAAGTTTGTAGTAGTAAATGTAGTGAATTTAGGACACACACTGAAAAACTCACCAAGTTAATAAATCTTTTTTGTTTCTGTTCTGAAAAGTGAACTAAGGTTGTTTTCAACAGGTGACTTTATCTATATCAATACTCATCAGTCTCCACGTGTTCTTCTTGCTGGTGGTGGAAATTATCCCCCCGACGTCGTTGGTTGTGCCTCTTCTGGGAAAATACCTCATTTTTGCAATGATTCTCGTCTCGATCAGGTATTTAGTTTTATCTAATTCCTTGTCAATAAATAATTCTAGTACAATAGTTTTTAAATAAAAATATGTAAGAGTTAGTAAATTAATCAAAGTATCATTTACCACTGCTGAAATTTTAATCAAAAATTAGGTGAAGTGATTTAGATTGTCGTCTTTTTTTAAATAAAGCAAATTGTAACGATTTCATAAGAGTTCTTGTGACCACGCTTAGTTCAAATTGGCCGAAATTTTGTAACCAAATAGTTTGAAATCTACAATAATTTTCTATTTTTGACCGCATATTTTTAGAGTAAAATGTCAGTGGTTTACAATCCGTGTAAGTAATTTAATTACTCACCTTGTTGCGCAGTGGGTAGGGCGCGTCGCGGCGGAACTGTTGGTAGAAACCTAGGCGCCAGTCTGTGCTTATGTTATCTGAAGTAAAGGGGCCTACTCTAAGGGAAGGAAACTTACTTGAAAACATAAGAAATTTGCAACAAATAGACAAGTAGAGTTGAGTATCAAAAACCTTGAGTATGTCACCGTGGCGTTTTATGTTACTGTGCGCAGAGGAAAAGGTGTCGTGTCACCCGGGCGTCGCAACGCTATCTCCGCTAAAACACGACGAAATCACCCGTCGGAATGTCACTGGTACACTAGCCGTTTAAATCACTCTTCTGACACACTGTTTCTCACAAAGTTGCTTAGACTAATACTAACAATACTAACAACGCTATACGCGGTGTTACACAAATGCGGGCGAAGTCGTCCGCGACTATTCCAGAACTAATTTGCACACCGGAAGCGAGCCGTCGTACGAAGCAGAAGGGCGATACGTCACCGATGTCTTTACCGAACAATACTCAAAGGGTGCCAACGGAGCCCTATTGCTAAGTGTACGATGTCTGTCTGTCTGACCTTTGAAGGGTCTATGTTTAAACCGAAGCAGTAGCAGTTATTGTTAATTATTACGCTATGACCAAAGTAGCTAAAAGCGTTAAATTTTCACCGTTACCCGCCCTAAATTCGGTTATCGGTGTAGGATTGCAACAGCCTCTTCTTAATTATAGAAAAAAAAAGGCTCACACTTGACGTTTTTAAGTTGCCTTTGTCCTTCCCCTAGCTAGACTTACTCTATCTCCATGCAATTTTTTTTTTCTTTTTTTATTTTTTCTCTATCGTAATACATACAATCTTTGTACTGCAATGACTGCACTGATTAAAAAGATTATAGTGCATAATCTTTATATTAAATCAACAAATAACAAATAAGAGTCGGGATCGTGCATTCTGTGATAATACGGAACCCTCGGTACGCAAGTCCGACTCTTACTTAGTCGATTATATACGTCTTTTTAAAAAGAAGCAAATATATTTATATGAGTAGATATCAGTATTTCGGATTATTTGTTAGATGTGGCATCGGCTCTTGGCAACAGCGGGGAAGAGCGATTTTGGCCGTAGTCCATCACACTGGCTCAATGCAAATTGTGGACCTTATATTCTCCTTCACAACTTATGCAGATTTCCTCACGACGTTTTCCTTCAACGAAAAGCCAATGGTGTAAAATAACAATACTCGAGAATTTAAGAAAAAAACTCATTGGTACACCCCGGTTTCGAATGCTCGCCCCTCAGAACGCGAGGCAGACACCAAAACCACTAGACCACCACCGGCACACAAACCCAGCGACCACAATATTGCATGAAATAACGTAGCATGGAAATTACGCTGTACCACAAAACCAAATCGCAAATTTAATTCGCATAAAATTTGAGTGTCTGTAAATATTGTGTTGTTTAATTTTATCAGTATATTTTATTTTGGACAGAACTGTTATATACTTCATAAATTACATTGTAACACATCTGATGCCAAAAGTTCTCAAGTGTTTAATGGAAGGAAACAAACTTATTTTGTTTAACGACTTTTTGCAAAATAGGACATAAAAGCATCTAAGTGGACCAACTTTTAGTAGAAGCTAAGGTAACTTTCTGTCAAGGTTATTCTGAGGGACAACCGGGTTCTTTATGAAAGAAGTGTTTTGATTCTTAAAGAGTCGGCAAGTAATGCCTCTGGTGTTGCAAGACATAGGCTACAGTGACCGCTTAACATCAGGTGGGCCGCAAGCTTGCAATCTTATTAGTATAAAATAAAAAAGAAGCAAAACCTGTACGAAACTTTATAAATTGATCTGAGAACTCAAAGTCTTATAAAAACGAGCTAGGTGCGAGTGCACTGAGGATTCCGTTAAGTACTACCACACAATTAACGATCACAAATCACGACTAACCGGGGCTAGGTAAAGAACCGTTCGTTTAATTACTAGCGCCATTAAACTTAGTTTACAATCGCCATTTGTCAAGTAGGTATCTGATCCTCTAAAGAATCTGGACAATTGTCGCTAGATGACGCTAATTTAGTGACTTTTAATTTTGCACTTTCAGGATCCCTAGCGTGAGCCCGACTTACACTAGGCCAGGTATCTTGTTAACATTGTTTGCTGTATTACTTTAACATTGTTTGCTGTATTACTTTACAGCTTTCACTGTAATCACTCAAGTTTTAAGGTTCTTTGTACTTCTGTTTTTACGAGAAACCAAACATAATAAAAAACTTAAAAAATAAGTTTCTTTTATGGGACTTAAATTTTTACTTTTTGTTGACCTTCGTTCAAAAAAAAGAGTCGATTAATTGGTTGACAGACTAACGTCCAATATCGTTTGTAATATAAAGGTTCAATTATATAGATTTTTGTTTACACCCTTTATGTGAGGAACCTTAAAAAGTATCCTTTTAGTAGATTGAAACGCTCAATCGGAGATCTTTTGCCAATCTTGATTAATCAGCTATCTTCGTTTAAAGTCCTTCAAGGGGTCGGTCGTACAAACTTCGACGAGCGTAGGTTTAATAATAGGTTTAAGCCGACGCCCTTTGAGTACGGAACCCTAAAAAAGTGTCCCGTAAGCAGATTGAAACCCTCAATTGAGATCTTTTGCCGATGTTGATTAATCACCTCCTTTGCGAATCGAACCTTCGAGTCTCAATTTTACGGTAAGGGCATTACTGACTATGATACACAGAAAAACATTAATTCAGCACTAGCATATTCCCGCGTCTTCGTTCGTGTGGCCTTTTAAATGAAGAATGCTTTAACTGTTCATTAGAGTTAACTATATTGATATAAAACATTGTAATTACCATTACAAATTTTCTTCCCCTATTTAGCCCTACTAGGAGATGGATTTCCAAAAACGGTGAAACGCGTCAATCTTAATTTTCCAGTCCGTAAGTTCCGTAAGTCCAAATTATTATGCAAGTAGTCAGTCTGTCGTCGTCTTTTACCTATATCTTTGTCAGGCTCATACGTCCCCACTGGTTGGGGCACGACCTACCCTCACCGAGGGTGATTTGGGTCATAGTCCATACGACTTTTATTTTCCTCGAGGCAAAGCAGGCGTTCATAGAAATCACGGGTGGTAATGACACACCGTAGTACGTCTTATTCTATCAATCTATACATATAAAATGCTTTGTCCTGAATGACTGACTGACGGATCAACGCACAGCCTAAACCGCTGATCGTAGAGACCTGAAACTTGGAGGATGTGCTCTTTGTATGACGTTTGCAACCGATAAGAAAGGATTTCCCGAAATTCTACCCCTAAGAGGGCAAAAAGGGGGGCAAAGATTGTATGGGACAACGTGATTCCTTGATCCAATCTACTTCAAACTTTGCATAAACCTTTTTTAACAGAATTAGTAGAAGACGTATTTCGTATTTTATTGAAATTCATCCCCTAACGAGATTAAAAAGGGGTAGAAAGTTATTTTGCTTCGAAGTTGATATCAAAACTCCTTAATGCTGTTGATTTAAATTACATTTTATTTTGACACATGTTTGAAAACTCAATCTAATTTTATTCAAATAAGGGTTATACTCACTTAAAAACATAAGCTCTTTTAAATTGGAATCTCTCGAAAGTCACCGTACTATATTAGTACCTCATGTGAAGGTTTCTAAGCTTAAAGAGATTGGGTTTATTTAGGTGTTTGATTTTTTGTTTATACTAATACTTATAGTTTTCTTTTTCTACCGGTCTATCTATACATATAGAATGCTTTGTCCTGAATGACTGACTGACGGATCAACTGAATTAGTAAAAACCTTTCACAATAGGTTGGTGCGGCAGTTGTTTTAAAAAAAGAAAAACAAAGTGTGCCGGGTTAGCTAGCTATATATATAAGCTATATATATAGCTGTTCAAAATACCAACGAAACTTTTTAATTCATAAATTCTCTAGATACTAGATATCAATTTATGAATTAAAAACGGTGGCGTTGTTTTCTTTACTTCTATTCCTGTCATTCCATATGTATTTTGGTGAGTTTATTTATTTATTCACCTTTATTTTTATTTCTCTCCTCGCAATTAGGATGAAAAACATTGTGTGTAACATGGGCGGTATGGGAATCACAAACTCAAGCCATTTTCGGTCTTTGGCCTTAGGCTACTAAATAGCCTCTCGTTAGTAATTTTCTGCTTACTAGCCTTAATACACAATGTACTGTTATTTCAATTCTAACCCAATTGCCCTTTTATTGCCGGGCATTTATGGATTGAGTGCCAAACAATACCTATACGCGCGCGGTAATTAAATTAAAAGTCAATTATCATTGGACATAACAGTTACAAAATTGTCCTGCGGGTTTACGTACGCACTGCGATTAGACGAATCCGTTTATCGTCAGGACAAAGTAGGTATAAATATTTTCCTCTTACAGAAGACTGGGCTCTGTTCGTTTATTTATTCGTGCTATCGTAGGATGGCCTTCAGAAGTATTTCCTGTGATCTAGAAGACTTTTTGACTTTGCTTTAATGTATTGGCAGTATATGCGTGACGGTGGTGGTGCTGAACGTCCACTTCCGATCTCCGCAGACGCACCGCATGGCGCCCTGGGTGAAACGCGTCTTCATACACATACTGCCGAGGTTACTCTTCATGAAGCGGCCACAGTACAAGTTCGATACAACGAAGTGAGTCATAATACCTATAGTAATGTGACGAGAGTTTTGCACGGCTCAGCAACCAAGATCAAAAAGAACATTAACATTTTTCCCGTAAAAACAATACAAGTATAGTTTGCGGTACGTAAGTTTAACCAAAATGACGGTCGCCTGCGCAGGTACAGGAGGGACAAATGTACTAACGAACTAAAAATGTGTTACTGCGCAGGTTTAACTTACGTGCCGCGATATATACCTCAGGAGCAGAATTTTTTTTTTAAACAAAAACTCAGAGTTCTTAATTTCTTGATTTGTTTTCTAAATTCCACATGTAATGTAAAATTCAGGAAATTTCGAAGAGATGGCAAATTGTACTATATAAAATAAAATATACGGCGTTTAGACTTAATTTTGAATCGTCAATAACCCGAATTGCTCATACTTACAACATGTTTTTAGCGACATAGACCCTTTTACATACTCCAAAGCTACATTTAAGAGATATGTTACTAAAAAACAATTTAACTTATAGATGCTGCTCAGCAATTTGAAATCTTGTACACCATAACCCTTTACATAAACAACATATTATCTCATTACACAGCGTGAGCGTTTTTGGAGGTAATTAGATTTAAAATTAAATCAAAAATAAAAATATGATAAATTTATTACCCTTTTGTGCTTTAGGCTACTGTAGTTTCTACCTACTCTCATCTGTACACGCTAGTATAACTAATTTAAAAAGTTCAAATTATTTGTTTATTTTTCTTTATATCGATATTTATTTGTTGTATATACTGCGCATTATTTATACATAGTTTTTGCTTGTTGACGTTTACTATAATATTTTCTGTGAAACCTATTATTAGCC
Source organism: Apoda limacodes (assembly GCA_946406115.1). Classification (NCBI taxonomy): domain Eukaryota; kingdom Metazoa; phylum Arthropoda; class Insecta; order Lepidoptera; family Limacodidae; genus Apoda; species Apoda limacodes. Next base: position 12,868,298 of record OX291553.1, on the reverse strand, counting down.
TTATTGTTAATAAGTACTTTTGTTTATACTGATTTGTAACGCCGTTGGTTAAAATAAATAAATAAAAAAAAGAACAAATAAATTCGTTAATGGGTCTATTATCGTGACTAGGCAGTGCTAGACTCTTGGTGATTTGCCGCGCTGCTCTCTTTGATACTGCATCTTATCTTTGCTCCCTCGAACGGCCGAGTTGTCCTACAATTTTACATTTTATTTTATTTTAAAAAGTTTTTATTACATGTACAATAATAGTATGACTTTTCCTGTAGGTCCCGATACACAGCGTGTGGCATGGTGGTACGCTGCGGAGGCGCCGCGCGACCCCTCTACCCGTACAGACTGGCGGCAGACGACGACTGCTGCGACCCAGGCGGCTGGCCGCCACCCATTACACCACCACGAGCCCCACCTCCCCGGGTACTCACCAGGACACCCAGCAAGGATGACCTCACCAACACTACCTACCTCAATTCTGGGTAAATTATTTTTATATTTAACCAAGACATTGATTTTACAGAAACACTACCGACTGCGACGGTTTTTTAGTAAAGAAATACAACTGATTGCGGCAGGTCTGTTATTAAAATCCTAATTTGGTGGCGCAAAATATCGCAACCGGTAGGTAAGTAGCGCAAAAGTAACTGTGTCATAATAATAAAAAGGTATTGAATAATTAAATATTTTTTTAGAATTTTCAGTAAATATTATGATGGAGGCGTTTCATCTAAGCCTGAAGTTTTTGCTTTAAGCCAGGTTGTACAATAAACTATTTGAGCGAATAAGAATCTTGATAAATTACTAGGTAAATGAATTGTTGAATGGCTTATATTGCACGAAAAATTACTTGCATATCAAAGTGAATTAGGTCGTCTTTTGTCAGCATGGATAGCAACCACTTCGGTGGCAGCTGTATGGTGCACGGGTCCAGTGAAGGCGGCGCGCTTAGTGGAGCGGACGCGGGAGCGGATGAAGTTACGCCGGAGGAGGAGGTACTCAGTCCAGTGCCTGACCCTCCACCTGGGTTTCGTCATTCTGGATGTCCGCCTGAAGTACATAGAACCTGCTTTTGTGTACGTTTCATCGCTGAACACACCAGAATGCTCGAAGAGTCAACAAAGGTTATTTTAGTATTACTCTATATCACTGTAGAACCTTTTTCAAACTACAAAAATATAGGATAAAATACTTTTGGTAAACAGATAGTTGAACAGGTAGTTTTTTATAAGTAATAAAAAATTGTGTATATTTATTTTTTTAATTGCATAATATATATATTAGATAACAAAGGCTACGGTGACCGCTTACCATCATGCGGACCGTTAGCTTGTTTGCCACAAATATGTAACTTACACAGATCATTATCACTTAGGTATAGTATTGCAAAGTATTTTTAATTTTTTTTTATGTTAAGTCAGACTGCAATTACAGAACAAAAAATATTATACAGGTGAAAGAAGACTGGAAGTACGTTGCGATGGTGCTAGATCGTCTGTTTTTGTGGATATTCACGTTAGCTGTACTAGTGGGCACAGCCGGAATCATTTTGCAGGCGCCCACGCTCTACGACGACCGCGCACCCATCGACAGGAGTAAAGGTACCTCCACGTTAGTGCGGTGTCCACCTCCCACGTAACGCAGCATCACACCCTAACTTCAGGACCCAAATCTAAGTGAAATAATATACAACGCATAACAATGCACATATGAATCTAATAGCAAGTTCACTCCTTTGTCGGCGCTATGAAATAGCTATAATTTCACACTCGGTCGCTCACGCTTAAGCGTCGGCTGTTACTCAGAATACCGAATTCGGTACGTTCGTGTCGCTGCGTGTACTATGTGTCACTGATACAAAAGGGTTGCCACTCGCTCGCATACACACCGAACCTTATCGTTAAGCTGTCAAATGGCCAAGTTAACCAACTATTAGATTTTGCAACACGTATGGTATAAAACCATGCCAACTACAAAGGGAATGTTCCAGCAGACTCTTGACAGCTCATAGCTGAGATTTGCTTACCTACTGATTATAATTTTTATTTTAACTCGATAAAATTGTTAATACAATATAAGACGAAGAGTCAAAGCAAACGTAGGTTTCTATTCCATGCTAATAAATACTAGGGTATTTCATTATCTATGTTTTCTTCTTAGAAAAGAATTAGATTCACAATGATCATTGAATGAAAAAGAACTCTTTACTGTGTTTTTTTCTTACTCGTTTTATTCTGTAAACTTTAAATCAAGAAAACTTTGATTTAGGGTCAAACTATGAACAGATAAAAACAGAGAGGTTGAACTTTATGTTATCTTTACTTTATTTACGCCAAAACCATAGTTTTCTTTATTTCGAGTATAGAAAATAAGACAAGTAAGTGAATATGGATATACCTTAGTGTTTGGTACTTTTTGACCCTTCGGTCAAGGCAAATTGGCGGGTAAGGCCTAATTTCCTCCTCACCCTTTTTGAATTATGTATATTTTTTTGTTTTTTTAATAGATACTAAGGCACAATAAAAATTAATTTTATAATTAGTCTCCTTCAAATGTTCCTAATCATCGACACCATAATTATTAAGACAATAACGTTTATAATTAACATAAAACACCACGGAATAATACGCCGGAAACCATATATTGGGTGTCTCAAAACCTACTTTAATTTTGAATTTAAGATAATTTACATTGTGACAAACGCGGAATGAGATTATTTTGCAGGTGTCATCAGCAAAGTTTAATGTTAAGAGATGAATTTTCAGTCGAGCAACGCATAGTACGTATGTTATTGTGAGAATCAACTAACGAAATGTTGAGAATTTCACAGAAGGCCCTTCGCTTTTTGACCCTATGCTAGTGTTCCAACACGAAACTCGGTCGAAAACTCTACTGCCGCGACACCAGAGTTAACACCATCGACACCAACCTTAAGCAGGTTTCGTAGTGTTCTGACGTCACAACTGTCAAACTTGTTTGAAAAGACAGTTATAATCCTGTTTATCGTTTGGATATTCTCGGGTTCACATTACTACACCGTGGTTTTCGAACGCAGCCCAGAGAAGATTCGAAAATTTCGCACATTTTTCGATCATCATGCCACCAAGATGAATTGACACCTTTGGACTTTTTTTTAAGAGTTCTCTGAACGGAAAGGTGTATACAAATAATCCAGACAATTTCGAAGATCAGAACGGAAACTCCGCAACACTGTTACAATATGTGACCGAAAATTTTGTAAAAAGGATAAACGTTTGCCGCCACAGCCAAGGCTGGCATTTGTCGAATGTTGTGTTCCATACGTTACCTTCGTGTGCATATTTTACATTAAAAAGATAACAAACTTTAACATTCAACTGCAACAGTAAGTGTTTTATTTCAAAAAATAATTTTTAAGTAGATTTTAAGACACCCTATATAAGAAAAAGTTAATAGCTAAAGTAACACCACCAAACATACTGTCTGTGTTCAATATTTTATAGATTTTAGCTTTTAAATATGGTAACACCCATCTAGAGATGTAAGTGTAGGTACTCAAGTGACGGATACCTACTGTCTAATATCCGAAGGTCTCTTTAGTCACAATTATATGTTAGCAAATATAAAATCATTTGTGACGAATGTGACACCACTGCAGCTCATGTAATTGCATTTCACTTCAAATTTCTAACAAATATTTGTAAAAAAATTGGTGTCTACATTTTACATCGCCTTTCATACCACCTTTCATACGAATACCTTTTAAAGCTGCATTGTATTAATTACATCACGCTTATTGTAAAATGAATAACCTATCTGGAATATTGTTTATAAGTAAATTTTAATGTAAACGCTAATTTAAATCATCGGAAATAGATAAGTGACACTAATGTAAGAATCTGACACAGCACAAATTTTGTAATAAAATACCTATAAATAAACCTACCTATATAAAAAGAAACCTTGTTTACACTTAGAAAATATAAATTATCGAAAGATAGATCATGTATAAAACATAACATATTATGGATATACATACCTACTAGCTTAAAATAAAAATATAAATTGTAAAAAATAAAATAAAAAAATAAAATTACCATGTAGGTTCGACATAACAAACGAAATACTTAGGTGCTGCGTACACATATTTCCACAGTTAATTTAAACATGATGTAGATATGGTTAAAATGTATTGTACTAGTAGTTGGGGGCTAGATTTTTCGTTGTTTACCTAACCCGCAATTCTAAGTAGATACCTATCTATTTTTGTTTTATGAGGCATGTGCAGCACAAAGTTCATGTAACTAACTCCATATATTATAGTTATGTATGACAGAGTACCTGTAGGTATATAATAAAAACGTTGAACAAGAAAAGATAACCGTCAATAATAAATAGCAGATACAGTTTTTTTGTGTCATCGGCACATCACTTTATTTATTTTTTATTTGAACTAAAAAAAGAGGTAAATAAACCGGCGAAGTGCTTTTGCTGCTAGTTTTATTTTATACCATTAGGGTGGCAAACAAGCTTGCGGTCTGCCTGATGGTTAGCGGGACCCCTTAACTACCGTAGTATTTATAAAGCTCTGTTATCGTGTTTTTTTTCTGAATTTTGGATCACGTGATTCGAAAGTTAGATTGTGGCGGAGCGTGAACACAAATTTTTCAACTTTAGAAGCCAATAACTCACACAATATAAATTAAATGCTTGGTTCAATGTGTAGAGAGCTAAACCTTTCAATTTTTCAATTTTCGTAACATATCTGTATAATGGTTTACAAAAGACACATCTTTATAAAATTTCATTTTAATCTATCGGACGGACGGACATAACGAATTTACAAGGGTTCCGTTTTTCCATTTGGCTACGGAACCCTAAAAGCGTGCACTATCTAAACTACTGTTACGTTTTAATTTAAGTATATTTAGAAAAACAAAAAATGATTAACTGGAATGTTTAAATTAATTCAATGTGATAGCATTTTTATAGACTTATAGATTATTAGAACATACAAAAACTGCCACTACCATGTGAAGTCTAAATCATTTACTTGTAATACCTGGTATACTTTTAAATAACATATATATACACACAATATGATATATTAACATGTTTATATGTAGATTTATAGCACAGTGTTGATGGTAGGTGAGATGTCCACTCAAATTATCAAAACAAAATAAATGAAAACTACTAAAAACTATAGTACATACTTAAGAAATTAAAATAATCGATCAAGTAGTAAAAATACCGCTATCAAGTAGTAATAATAAATTGCTCAATTATGTAAACAACCCTTCAGGGAATATTGATATCCAATTTGTTGAATATATGATTCCAATTATTGGTAGTTAGGGATAGTATCCCCCTCAATATGGTTATCTAAATCAATCTAACAATTGTGTTAGAGCAATATATTCAAGTAATTAATAAAGGTAAATAAAAAATTGTTTTTTAAATCCCACAGTAATAAGAAATAAATTAACCGTCCCAGAGATTTAGAACGAGTGAATAAGCCTAAGATTTTATTTGAGAAGCAATACACACGTGAAATTTATTGTATGCTTAAAACAGATTTGTTACAAATAACTTAAAAAAAAAAACAGTTGTACTTAAAATCTATTTTTCTAATTAAGAAGAATTATTTTTCAAGTGATTCTAAATACTCATTGTATTAGTTCAGGGTATGAAAATTATTAAAAATAAATTCCAGATTCTTACAAGATGGCGTGAACAATGCATTAAAATATGTTTGAAATCGAATGTTTAAGTTATCGCAAAAAACAAATATAAAATACTTCTATATTTGCTTTGCTATATATGCTTCTATATTTATTCTTAAATATACAGTTTAGGAACTGGGTATGACATGACTTATTTAAATTCAGATGACACAAGACTAAACTAAAGTGAAACAATCCACTAATTAAGCGCACATATATTTGACGCAGTATTGTACAAAAAATGTAAACATATTTACATAATTATAATAAACAGGAATTGAAAATTAATATAAATTAAACATTCCCAAAATGTTTATTCATACAAGACTTTGTAATATATATAATAACTTTTGTGTGTAAATACTATTAAGTAGTGATGTTAAGTTGAGCAGTGGTAATCTATCAAGTTGTTAACACAGTGCATGAAGTTTTAGGAATACTTTAATACTAAGTATTGTAGGTGAAAATATCAGGTTTAAATGTGTATATGAATAAATCAATACTTATTCCTTCTACTGGTTTTGAATGGAAAAGGAATAAAGTAGCATTTGAAAGAACATTAATTTGTTTAAAAATTACAAAGTAGTTACAAATTAATTTGTACATTTCGAGTTTTGTGATATTTCGTAAACGAAAACTTCTGTGTCAATTGGACTTGAAAGTACTTTGTCTCGACGGGCGTATAACTTGTGGTTTAACTTAGAAGTTGAAATTAAGTTGAAGATTCGAGATGGCTTAAACAAAACCTGCGGTATAAAATTCAAACTTTAGAACAATAACTTATTTTGTCGAGCCAGTTGCTAATAATTGCTGATTTCAGTAAAAAGAGTATCGATTGTAAAATTATAGAGAAGAAACGATTTTTTCAAATTCAAAATATTTTTCGATAAGACCTTCAGATTTTTTTTTCTCAAAAAGGTTCTTCTGGTCTGGTCAATGGTCGATTTTGATGGCAAAATCATTATTGTATGTAATTCATACACAATTTGAGAATTTATCAATAAATCCACTGAAAACCATCACACTAATTTTAAAACAGTGTTCACTTTGCGTTTGAATTGACTTACTTAGAAAATTAATTATCACTTTGCTGTGGGAGTACCGGAATATACATCACGTAATTACTGTATTTGACTAATATTTTACTCTTATATTGTAAAACATATTTATAAAACAGATGACTTAAGTAGTACCTTTATCCATAATAAAGGTACTAAAAAAGTCTGTAATTGATACTATTCTTTATGAATATCATTCACAATCTGTGTACGTAATTTAATATCTAAGTAAACCGTAGTAACTCAAAACGGATACGCTGAAATTTTTTTTTTAATTTAAACCTGTCAAATTGTTTTCTCACAAGCATAATCCAGGCAGACATAGAAATAAGTAATAATCTACCTATTCGTATATTTTCATCGATATACAAGTGATAAGATATCAAAAAATTAAAAAAAAATGTAAGATAATTAAAAAAACTTGTCCACAAAATTCACATCTGTGTTAACCGAGAGATATTTTGGGAACACCCATTAGTTGCACAAATGAGTAATTTAAACATTATGTACAAAAATAAATTATGAATACATGTAAATGAAAACGCTTTTTGTTTTTTTGGAAATAGAACTTAAGTTAGTGTAATAAAAGAAAAAATGCAATACTATTATAAATAGATGAAATTGATTAGACGTAAAAATATGTGAGTGAAATAATCACGTTGGACTGCTGGCGGCAGCGTAGCGCAGCTCAAGTTAGAAATATAAGTTTGTAATTATCTATTTTTACTGTTAATAAAATCGTTATAACATAGAATTCATTGTTTTTTTTTATTAATTAGTATTTACCTGCAGCTTTGCCCGCGCAGTGTTTGGATATAACACTGAAATAAGTCATAATTTAATATCGTTATCGTATATTCTTCATCGTCCCTTCAACCATATCAGTGGCAGAAATAGGTTCATTTGGTTGCTATGTTGCAACGTAAAAGGAATAACAAACTCAGAGACATTTAGATTTATAATATATATGTTAGCCTGTATTAGGAATGTACAAACAACATGGTTTTGTCGACACTCTAGCGGCACCGATTACTCTATTTTAATTTCGATCAATAACATTATAGTAATGCTTATTTATCAAGTTTTTAAATAAATGAAAAGATAAGTTTAATTGATTGATTTTAATTCTATTATATCGCATCGTATCGGTACGATATCGCCGATTATTAACTGTATTTGTAAATAATTGGCGATATCAATACCTATACTTTAAGATATGGCAACTGACTGACCATATAATATATAATATACCTGGTATATGCAAGGTGGAGAAGAAAAGCCTTTTTCTACTTCGTCTATATCGATACGTATACTTTAAGATATGGCAACTAACTTAACATATAATAGATAATATACTTGGTATCTAAACAAGGTATAAAAAGGTGGCCCTTTCTTATATGATAAGTCAGTTGCCTTGATCTTTATGTATAGATACCTTTACTAAGAAGAAAATAATAAACGTAAACAAACTTTGCTGCGTGCGCTGCGTAAACGGTTAAAGTTTCGCAAAAATCATGTATGACAGAATTGTTCCCCTATAAAAGTTCTAAAAAAAAGTCCGCAACAGCATATGTCTATATTTTAAGGTTGGCTCACTATAACCTTTTTTATGCTAACCATATTTGTTCTAAAATAATTCGTTATTTGTGAAGGTGTTTTTATAAACATGATATTAATCTTTATCTAAATAAATACGTTATTCATCACATGCATTTAATTTCAAACAAAATTGCCCTGTTCATCATTCGATTTCGATGAATATCTTAGGAGATATCGCAGTTTTTAAATAACGTGGCAGCAAAATAATTATCTAGTATTGCGCGCGCATGTATGATGTGCGAGGCCGGCGGGCAGTCATGAGGGGGAAGGGGGTACGTATTATTTGAAAATATTTTACCTTCTGTGTTTTTTTTATAATTGAGGAGTTGCCGTAAGAATCCTATGTCGATAACCAAATTTAGGGCGGGCGAAGCCGCTGGCAAAAGCTAGTAAATAATATATTTCGAACCTTCCGGTTCCAAGAAGGAAACCATTGTGTAAAAAGCATCTAAAAATAAAAAATCTGCATTGAAAAATACGACTCTGTGTGTACTGTGTTCGCCTCAACTCTTGCTGCGAGACCTATGCCATATTTATTACCTTGTGCCACGAAGCAGAAATAGAAAACGTCAACTTCCAACTGTGGCGATATTCCAGAAAAACTACAACGACTCCCCGTGTTCTAATTATCCTAGTGCCAAGGCTAATTGACATAGAGATTAAGGTAAGTTGAAACAGGGTTTTCTCGGGGGAATAGAAAGCAGACTTAAATAATCCTATACATATTTATTTATCCTTGTCATTTTTTTTTTATTTCGTCCTCTGGCTCTTTTAGTAGTTCCTCAACTATATATTTTTTTTGTATATGACAAACTATATAAGAAGTAAGTTAAAACTTATTGAAAAAAAAATGTATTGTCTTATGGATAAAAAGTTTCTTTGAAAAATTGATAATTTGAATTATTTACAGTGGGTTTGGCATTCATGGGATCTTGGTGTTAGGGCTCTTGTAGATGTCCGTTTCTTAGCCGGACGCGCCGTATCAATGACCAAACGATCCGCGCTTAAATTTTCGCTTCACTCCGCGAGGGCTCTTTGATCCAAGGTCCACCGTCCGTCCACGCCAACTCAAAAGTAAGCAATAGATACAATATTATTCATAAGAGAGGAGTAGATTTATAGAGACAAATAACAAAGTTGCCTCTAGACTTTTAACAGATGTGTCTTAAAGCTGGCACTTAGTTAAGACACCAGAAGGTTTTATTTCGCTCTTCGTCAACACCTACAGTCGTTAATGAGGCACTTACCTGTGTCGTTTACCGAGCGATAACGACTTGGCGACGGTGGTAGTGAAAAGAGAGCACGGCTGGTGAGCGTAGAGAGTGATTACGGGAGAGAGTCTTAGATGATCGTAGCGCCTACGTCTAGTATTAAATTTAAAATTAAGCACGTCGCTTTATGATTTACAGTTTGATACGAAAACGGTTTTCTCGTTACAGAGTTAGCAAATTAAACAGCATATACAATGCGACTCAAATGCATTCTGGGGTGTTATAGCATCAAAGTGTTCCACAAAAATGGGAGGTAATATTTTTTTTTTTTAAGAATGGTACAGCAGTAACTCAGAATTAGTGCGCTAAAGGGTTTGTTGAATGCACAAAAATGGGAGATAAAGTTTTTTTTAAGAATGTTGCAACAGTACCACAGAATCAGTGAATGCTTCAACACCACCACGGATAGATGTTGCCAGCGACTGGAAGTACGAGGATACACATCTCTAGCACTTTTTGGAAAGATGAAAGTTAAAACCCAAACGGTCTGCTGGTCATGATAGCATCCTTACTTATATGTATAAAGTACCTGGAGGACCGAGCGTTGCTCGTTTTTTTTTTAAACAACAACATCTATTGTGGAGTAGCTTAAGCGTTACTTAATAACGCCATCTATAGTCAAATAGCTTTAATGTTGCTCATTACTACTCGCCAATAGATGTCAGGAAGAGTCATATTTTTCAGTTTATCATGGCCTAAAAACACGGATAAAACGACGTTTTCTTAAAATTAAACCTAGCTAGATCGATTTATCGTCACCGAAACCCCTGCATACTAAATTTCATGAAAATCACTGGAGCCGTTTCCGAGATTCAGATTATATACATATATATATACAAGAATTGCTCGTTTAAAGGTATTAGATAAAGCTGCTTAGATAAATGCTGTAGGGACGCGATATCTTCCCTTCTTATAGGATCACTTTGTTGTCCGTCTGTCTGTCTGTCAAGACCCTTTTGCTCAGAAACGCGTGAAGGTATCAATTAATATCAAATACTGAAGTTTACAGTGAATTAAAGTTGAAAAAAAAGCTTCAAAGTCAATATAACAAAAAGTATGCCAAAAATACAAATAAATCAAATAAATCAAAACCTATTGTCCTAGAATCATGAAATTTGGCAAAAGCAATGCCATGTAGTACACATAAAGGAAAAAATCTGAAAACCACCTTATATTTGTTGTTACATCACTTATTTGTAGTTGTGAACTAACCACGACCTATGTCGATGTATTGGGGCAACAGTTGTCCAACGGCAAAGTTAAGTCTGTCCCTCACACAATTTACCTTTTTCGGAACTCTCGCTGCGCGAGAAGACTCGCACTTGACCGGTTTTTTTTTCTAACTATCTTCGTGACCAAAATCAATACGTACAGTATGGGGACTTCGTTAATCACCAATACTATACTCATTCAGTAGTAATTTAGGATCTTTAGATTTTTTATTTTAATAAATCACTTGCCCAGAACCACCATATAGAACCAGTTCAAGAACGTCAGATCGTTGGTCCTGGCTGTTGTCATAATATGACAGCCCTGCTTTAAGCCAAGTGTGCACAACGACACAACGTCCGCCAATTGGCAATAAACCCGCATGGTGAAGTATGGACTAAGCCTCCTTTCTCTGCAATGGAAACGTACAATGGCTGAGAAATGAAATGAAAAAAATAACACACAGACATATCATACAGTGGTCTGTCCCTAAGCTAGGAAACCCTATACTACGGTGACCAGAAACAAACGATAGCTCACATAGAAAAAAATTCATGTGCAAGCCGGGATTCAAACCTAGAATTGCCCTGAGCGTCGGTATTTTAGAGCGAACGGTCTCACTAAAACTTACAGTTACCTTGTCCTCTATGTTAGCACTTGTTTTCATAATGCGACTCATAAAGTTTAAGGTTTAAATTTGAAGTTTATTTATTTATTAATTTCGTATTTTAAGAAATAACAGCCAAAAAAATCAAGAAAAAAAATCACAATGTCACAATTCATAGGATATCAAAACTTATTTGTACAAAGAGATAAGAAAACCGACCAAGTGCGAGTCTGTCATTTTATGAAGCTAGTTCTTCGATTATGAGATTAAGTCTCACGGTTTATGATCAGATTTTAGATTTATTCCTATATTTATCTATTTAGTAAATAAGTAAAGTAAAAGAACATTTGTTCAAGGTAACATACACAATACAACTTAAATTAGGTAGAAAACAGTACGTACAGTTTAAATAAAATAAAATTATAACAAAACTAGGTATGTAATTGGGTCAAAATTCTTTTTGAGGCCTATAAAAAGTCTCTTGTACATTTAAACGCATAATTTTGTACTTATTCGGATAATCTTTAAAAAACATATTATTTTCTAGAAATCTAGAATGACATACGCTTACCCAAATGATGGCTTTTACCGAAATAATTGGGCTAAATAAAACTTGTTTGGTAACGCAGTGGACATTATTATAGGGGGATCATGGGGACTGGATACCAAATGAGACTTTTTGTGCAAAAAAACCTAGAAGGGTGGAGAAATTCATAATAAACATTGAGGCCCGGTTAAGAACTAACGTAAAACTACTAGGAAAATATGCTTGGATTGTGCTGCCATAATTATGCCGCGCCGTAGAGTTAAATTGTACGGGCGAAAAATCCTTATTCTAAAAATAAGCATAATCACACTAAAGTACCTCCATAGAGTTACACAGTTCCTAGCCGCGACAGTAAACAAAAATGCGAAGCTAACTTCTTTTGATGTTTTACCTTGGCCCGTTAAATGTGCAAATACGACTTTTTTAGGGTTCGGTACCTAAAAAGGAACCCATATAGGATCACTTTATTGTCCGTCTGTCTGTCAAGACACTTTTCTCTGGAACGCGTGAAAGTATCAAGTTGAAATTAATATCTACTATGAGGTCAAATCCAACCGTATAACACACACCTCACATCACTGATTATGTCAATAACCTATCATTTTGAAAATTCATTAGCGCAGGCACAACATATTTATTACACAAACATTTTACATTCTAGTTTAAATAAAAACAAAACTATGTGGTTAATAGTAAATGAACACACCGGTAGAAATAGTTCCAAACACCGGTCTTATCTTGACCTAGTTAAAAACGACACTGGTAATTATTACAACTCCGATATCGAATTAGCAGATGACATCAATAACTTTTTTCTCTCAGCTGCACTTACGGTAAATGCACCGACGGCAAGCACAGAGAAAGCGAGAGAACTGTTATGCAATGCTACTTCACCCAGCAATGTCTCCATCTACCTAAAACCTTTTAGTGAAAGGGAAATTTATAATTTAATGACTCATCACATAGCGTGCAAAAATACTTGTGACTTCTACGAACTGTCAACAAAAATACTAAAATTAACCATTCCGGCCATTTTAGGCCAGTTAACTAACATTTTTAACTTTTTAATCAAAAAAGGTCTATACCCAGAAATCCTAAAAAATGTAAAGGTAATACCTATTTTTAAAGGTAAGGGTTCCGTAGAAGAATTAAAAGGGTACAGGCCCATTAGCATAATCCCATCGATTGCAAAACTTTTCGAGACAGGTTTGACACAAAGGATTTATAACTTTTTAGAAACTTCACAGCTTCTCAGTGATAAACAATACGCATACAGAAAAAACCGATCATGTGTAGCGGTCATACGTGAATTAATCTTTAAAATCATGCAGTCCAAAGAGTCAGCAAATCACGTCGCAATTCTTCTATGCGACATGACACGGGCTTTCGATTTATGTGATCACAACGTTCTTGTTGAAAAATTAAACCACATAGGTATAAGAGGTCCTGCGTTAAAACTGATGTCAAATTTTTTAACAAATCGACAACAAGTTGTATCACTTCACAACGGACAAACACGATCCAGCAAAGGGAGCATAAATCTTGGTGTTCCTCAGGGATCTTCTCTGGCAAACCTATGCTTCCTTATACAAGTAAACGATCTCCCTCAAGCAGTAAGCGGAGATCTATATTTGTTCGCAGATGACTCTTGTGACATTGTAACGTCCTCATCAGCTGAAGATCTTGAACAACAACTGACCAACGAAGTGAAACAACTTCAAAAGTGGTTCACTTCAAATGGACTTGTTTTAAACATGTCTAAAACACAAGTCATGCACTTTCACTTGAGCGGTAAACCACCGAGACCCTTGTTAGTACAGACAGAAGACGAACAACTGTGCCACACACAACATGCAAATTTCTTAGGTGTAACTTTAGACGCTGCACTAAAATGGGAAACCCACATAGATAAACTATGCCGAAAACTCTCCGGTGCCTGTTTCGCCTTGAGAAGGCTGGCACAAGTACTGCCTCCTAACCAACTGAGAACCTGCTACTTCTCCTTATTTCATTCCAAGTTATGCTATGGTCTTGAATTTTGGGGAACAGCAGCACAGTCACAACGCGCTTTCATTCTACAAAAACGCGCTTTACGAATAATAACACACAATCCACCTGACACACCAGCCAGAAACATTTTCAAAGAACAAAGCATAATGACATTGACCTCTCAATACATTTTTGACATAGCAAAATTTGTTCGACATAATCCTAATTTATTTCCTGACAATTCTACTGACAGACGATATAAAACAAGACAGAGCAAAAATCTAAAAACCGTACAAGGCAGACTCACAAAAACAAGCAAAACCATGTACGCAATGGGCCCAAAAATTTATAACAAAATCCCTCAGGACATAAAAAATATCACATCTGACACAATCTTCTTTTCTGGATTAAAAACATGGCTTATTAAAAACGCATTTTATAACATAAAAGAATTTATTTAAATAACAATTAAAATGTAATAATGAAAACTTATAATAATGAAATATTTGCAACATTTGACATATAATTTTATTATGAATAAATGAGTATGAGTATGAGTATGAGTATGGGTCTTTCATCCCTTAAAGTTGTAAAATCAAGGTTCTAAGTCAACGCAATATAAAAATATATTCGACAATGCATAGCACTATTTAATTACTGTTAATTGGGCTAAAATTATTTTTAATGCCTAAAATAAAGATGAAAATTTATAATCACTTTTACAAAATTGTAGATAAACATATTTTTATATTGCGTTGTCTTAGAAGCTAGATTTTACAACTTTAAGGGATTACAACTTAGCATTTACTGCAGCAGGCTGCAGCGCTGTTATTCTGCTGACTGACTGCTTCGTATTTGTTATGTAACATCCTGCTTCTTGCCAAATTTCACGATTCTAGGTCAACGGAAAGTACCCTATATGGTTTTGATTTATATTTGAATGCCAAAATATGCGACAAAAATGGCCATAATTAAATTACGTATTATTTTATTGCTTTGACTTAGAAGCTTAATTTTTTTACAGGTTCTAGGGGCCGTAGACCGTATTTGATATCAATATTTCCTTAATACCTTTACGTGTTCCTGATAAAAGGGGTCTTGACAGACAGATAGACAGGCGGACACTAAAGTGATCCTATAAGGGTTCCCTTTTTCTTTTTGAGGTACGGAACCCTAAAACCATTTAAGTATATACCAAGCGTGAAAATAATATATTTATTGAGTGAGGTAAAAAAAATTGTGGATATAAAAGATTTGGTATTGAGTCTAATTATGTTTTAATCACTACAGTTATCAAAAACAGATCAATCGAAACGGTTAGATACACACAGACCGGTCGTCTAGACGTAGACTACCAGAAAATGATTAATGTGTATTTGATTTCGATACGTAGCATTATCTTTATTATTAACTAATAGTGTTCAATATTCTATATCAGGACAACAAACTCAACTACAACTACAACTCTGCCGCGCTATATAGAAATGACGAACAAAGGTATTTTGACATTCCATTTTTTTTTTTATATAACACTAAGGTGGCAAACAAGCTCACGGTCCGCCCGATGGTAAGTGGTCACTGAAGCCTATGGACGCTTGCAACACCGTTGGGAATCATTATATATGTATCATCATATCTTCTTTCTTGAAGAACCCCATACTGTAGTCCTTGGAGAAAACCTTGGCAGGCAGCTCATTCCACAACCCAAGCGTTTGCGGGAGGAAGTTTCTCTGAAACCGCACTGTACGCGACCATTTCGGTTCTAAAGTGTAAGAATGAATTGACATGACCTAAAATCTGTAAATCGTTAATAAGGTCTAAAGAAAGTTTCAAATTTGATGCAAGTTTAAATCTTTTTTTCTGATTTTAAATGTTTGACTATGATTTTAGTACCAATAATTATGTGTAGATGTGTTCATAGATATTGTTTAAATCTACATACTTTTGGCTATTTCAATGTATTCTTTCCTCTAGCGGTTCTCGGTTGATATCCGCAAAGGTTTTTGTTTCTCAACTATCAGATTCGTAACGCTAAGCGCGATACTGCCGTGGGCACGGACAAATAAGTATACAGATACCTATGCCAAATTCCTCACCAGTTTGGTTTTTGACATATAACCTGTATGTAAACCTCTACCTATAAATAATATGTTTATACTCTACTTATGAGCTCCAATGACACATTTGACTTTAAATGCCAGGTTTTATTGTTTTGTTGCATTAGCATTCGTTTGTTCCCACTTTAGGGGCACGAGCCTCTCCTTAAAGAAAGAGGCTTGGTTTATAATCCGTCGTGCTAGCTGAGAACTGGCACACGTTTTCAGATTTTTAATCCGCCGCATAAGGTCCCTAGTTTAACGACTGTAGTCATATAACTACAGCTATGACCAACAATTTAAAGTGTCCTCTGAAACACGGAGAAGCTTTAAAAAGTGCCCATACACTGTACCCACCCAATAAGCTCTAAATAAAAGATAAATTCATATTACTTAAGTTAGTAAAGTGTAAAATACATTAGTCAATAGAGATAAAAAAACATGATAATACAACAATTCTAAAATAAATAAATAAGAAAGCCAAGCTAAATTTTATTACATTGGCAAAATAGGTGGACGACTAGCTATTTCTCTGGGAGCCGAGCTTTTTGGTCGCTTGCGAAGTAAATTTTTACCAGTCGTCGTTACCACCACTGTGCAAGATCGATACTGACTTGCCCAAAAGTCCTAAAGATAAAGCTGATTAATTGGGCAATCTCTTTGCCTTAAACTCGAATTTAAAAGAAGAAGGCGCTGTACCACCTGCGTGCTATACCGTGGTGCGGTAAGCAGTGAGTTGTGTCCTGTACTCACGCGCCTCTTTGCGCTTTCCTACCACACTAGGCAATTTCCGTTTTTATGGAAGACTGCGAATGTGCACCCGGTGCCCAAAAACGGCGATAGACCAGATCCATCAAATTTCAGACCAATCGCTATGATCTCTATCCTCACCAAGGTGATGGACCGTGTGATCAACACACAGCTTCTAAGATACCTGGAAAATCGACCTGGTCAGCGACCATCAATATGACTTCCGCCACGGTCGTTCTACTGGTGACCTTCTATAGTATCCTATACACCGATGGGCACTAGCCATTAAGAGTCGGGGGAACGCTTTGGCATGTAGCCTGGACAAAGCCAAGGCGTTCGATCGGGTCTGGCACTCTATCGAAGTTGCCATCTTAAGGACTGCCCGAGGGTTTGTGCAAATGGGTGGCTAGCTTTTTGTCCAGCAGACGCATATGAGCTGTTGTTGATGTAATTGCTTTAGATACCAAATAATAAACATGCATAGATTTATCTATTTTATTTTATTTGTCTGGCTTATTTATTTATTATATAGTTAAATGGATTGTCTTTCGAGTCTTTCGATTTGTAATGGCTTAACGGCAATGTAAGTTTAAAATGACTAAATGTTAAAAAAATATTATTTTTTATTCATTCAAAAGATGCATTTTCTAATGATTATTTAATCGATACTAATATTATAAATGCGAAAGTAACTGTCTGTCTGTCTGTTACCTCTTCACGCTTAAACCGCTGTACCGATTAAGATGAAATTCGACATCTAGAGAGTTTAAGTCCCAAAGAAGGACATAGGCTACTTGAAAACGTCAAGTGTGAGTCGCTACACTGATAACCGAATTTAAGGTGGGTGAAATCACGGGCAAAAGCTAGTAATTCATATAAATAGTTCAGCTAAATTTCATTTTTCATAATGTATAAAAAAAAAGTGTTAGAATACTGCAGGAACGTAACATAAAAGAAAATCCATAACAAAGCGGTGCGTGGATGTGGACAGTGGACACTGACAAGGGGCGTGAGAGGATAATGCCGTTAGGGAATACTTAGGGAATAGGGACGTAACCCAATGTTACGTCTCTAAGGGATATTATGATCATACATTTTTTAGTATATATACTTTTTAGTGCCAGGTGCGAGTTAGAATTGTCGGGAGTTATTTACTTAAATAAGTAGCCAATGAGGAGCTAATAAGTATAAAGTTTTAAACTAGATATATTTTGATACTCTTTCAATTGCTGTTTTAGGTTTAGGACATATGTAAATAATAGTATTTTTTTTAGGTATAGTAAATAATATAGTAGCTGTCATCGTTTAATATAATAAGTCTAAAATTGAGCTGCCTTAAATAAAGTTAAAAATGTTTTTAAATAAACGGAAGTCCTTTTGAAATTCCCTGGAATTATTTTTGGAATATTTTTTGTCAATTTCTTAAGTATCTCCAGCGATTAATACAGTCCACTATGATAAAAATAATATCAAATGCTTTTGCCCGCTGCTCTTTGTACGCTAATCTCGATTATCAGCGTAGGATTCCTGCGGCTAATCTTGAATATTATATTATGGAAGTTTCCAATAGCGAGTTATAGCTATAGAATAGTTATTTATGATACAAGTGCGGTTAATAGGTTGTTACGAATAAATGCCAAATTTAAAACACGAGTGCAGCAGAGACCCTATACGCTCACGTATCACACAAAGTTTTTCAATGCATTTTGCGAGAAATTAAAAATTAGACATAAATATAAAAGGTGCGTTTTGTTGACTGCTTTAATGCGTTTAATGTCATAATCCTGCCAAGTTAAAAAGACATAAATTCTGTATAACACAGTACAAATCTTGGTTGATTCTCTTTGGTGGGATTACCGCATTATGTACATTATGTCTGTCAACAAAACGCCACTAAACTATTTTTATATATTCTCCACTCAAGTCAATGTTGATACTCTCCTAGGTACTTATCTCTTGACTTTTGAATCAAAGTACTCTCATTTGCTGTTTGAGCTTCTTTTACAATATCCGTAGGAGTTAAATCTATAATTCTTCATCAGAACTCTTTTTAAAAAGTAATATTTACTAAAGACAAAGTAATTCTGCAATGAAATGGCGCGCTTTTTTGAAGAGGCGCGCATACAGGTTTTTTTTCACTAGGCAAAAGTCTACCCTACGTACAGCCAAATGTTTATGTTTATTTTTGTTTGCGAGAACAATTTAAAATACGTATTCTTAAATGACATATTTGATAACTTAATATTAAATTATTTCGTGTAAGGTGTTTATTATCTACTAATTAATTATAGAGCGTGCATACTTATCTAATAGTTGATTTTTTTAAATATCAAAACCTCCTTGCATGATACCAACTCTATGATGTAATGTATGCCTTAAAAAATATAAAAAAAACATTATTGCACGCGTGGAATGATGGATTTCAATAGTGTTTCATTCAACGCGTGCCCTAAAGTGTATCTTTCCGCATAATTTGTACACATAATAAAGAGTTTACAAGCAACTGCATTGAAAATATGGTTATAGTTACTCCTGACGAGTCTACTTAGTCCATTTTCAAGACCCTGTGGAAGTTCTCGTATTAAATATACCATAATGCATCGACAATATCTCTTAGTACTTTGTTCTGAAATCTTTGTACATATCTTATACATTGTTTTGTTTTGTACAGCCCCCAGTATATCATGTGTCCATATTGGCATTTAGACTTATTTGTACAGAAATAATTTATTATGTCATATTATGTCATGTATTTTTTATGATGTAAGCTTTTCAGGGCTTTGCGTCAAGAATCATGCCAAGGTAGTTGAAACATTAAGTTGCTTCGGTACGGTACTACGAAATAAAATATTCGAAATATGCCAAAATATGTGAAAGAATGTTCCCGTAGGATCTTTCGATACTTCCTAGTCACTTTCAAGCCCATAAACTATCTCTGTCTTATCTAAAAAATCTTGCCGAACCGTTGAATTTAAGGCGATAGAAGATTAAGATTATAGAAGAACAAACGTGCAAAGAAACTTTTGCATATATTTTATTAGTCCGTAATTAATATGGAGTATATATTGTACATTAAATAAATGCAAAAACAAGTTTTAAAAGTCTAAGAACAGAGTAATTACAATTTCAAGGTGATAAACTTCTACAAGATCAGACCCGGTGTAAGCAAACACGACGTGAATACGCAAGGATGAGAGGTCTTTTACTCCCACGTGGCATGACGTATGTTATTTTTCACAAGTATTACCGTGAGATATAGCAATTTTTGGAGCTCTTTGTATTTCTCACAAAACTTTACATATCTTTCTAACAGATTTACTTTTCTCACAAGTTAAGGTGATGGCACACCCAAACGAGTTAAGTTTGCTGTCCTGAGTACACTTTTTGACGTAAAAAAAATATGTTTTATAATTATATAATATATATTTCAATTTATATATCAATTTCAAACCCTAATTAAGTGAATTTTCTAATATATTTATATATTATAATATTTATTTTAATAAAACAGAAAAAAAAACTTGACACTCTATCTTTGGGTTTTAATTGAAATTGTTTAGAAATCATAATTAAAATTAATTCTTAGTTCATAAAATATATATAAATATGACCAAGTGAATTTGCTTTTCATAGTTCTAAATAAATATTTGATTTTTATACCGACAAAAAACCGAGTTAATCGAGATTTTCAACGTGCGGTCACGTGATAGCGCCTATCGTACGTCGAACTGTGGCTCTTTGTATGCTGTAAATAGTCACACACAGCGCAGATTCCGAAGGGCTTCAAGGCGCAAGCACTGAGGGTGTAGTATGAACACCCTGTCCTGTTTTAAGGGTATTATGGAGTTGTGCAAGATAGTATTGGTTAGATCTTTAAAGCGCCATATACCATCTATACAATATATAAGTTACATTAAATATTTCCCCTATCCTAACCTGGGATAGGATAAATATTCATAAAGAAATCATTAAAGTCAAAATGATAATTGTAGAGTTTATCTATAAAAATCACAGAGCAGCACAGAAGGTTAAGGAGGACAGGAGATAATGCTCTTGTCCGAAATTCGTTTGGTTTTACAATACATACACATCGAGACACACACTATGAGCCTAAACCATAATAACTTTTTTTTTTATTATCTATACTTCTTCTATAAAATAAAGTTTGAGTGTTCGTTTGTTTAAACGCGCTAATCTATAGAACTACCACTTGGATTTTACTATTCTTTTCGTTTACATTTTATAGCCAATTTGTTAAGGAAGGTTTTAGGCTTTTTAACATTACGCTACGACCAGTAGGAGCTTAGTGAAATGAAAAAAGTCTGAAAGAACCCTAAGTGAAAACAAAGTAGAAGCGCGAGAAAGACCAAAAGTGTACAACAGTATTTGCCAGGTAGTATACTTATCGAATAAATTATATAATATATTAGCTTACAACCACAGTTCGGCTAAAAGCTGTCTAGGAGTTAGGTAATCTGCAGACTGTCCTGAAGTGTCCTGTAAGTAGCATCAGTTCAAGGTTGTCATGTGTTAGTTTAATTTCATCGTATTTTAACAAATACGTATCCATTTCATTCTTTGGTAGTGATCTATTGACCCACTACAAAAATACAAAGGTAGGTTTTATGTATTGTCTTGGGAACCCCTGAATGGCTTTCCGCTAAGCATAACTAATAACGATTTCGATTAGATCAGCCACAGACGGACACACAAACACGGTAACAGTAAAAGGCTTTAAACTAATAACACCCTTTCGTTTTTGCGTCAGGGGTTAAAAATAGACTGGCGTACGAGATATTTTTATATCTATGCATGCCTATATGCGTATACCTACAAATAGTCGTATGTGAAATTATTTGACTGTAGAAAATGGTCTTGCTAGTTTAGAAACTAGTCTAGTTAGTTTAGAACTAGTTTAGACATTAGTCTAACTATAAGTAAAACTAGGTATTGAGTACTTACATCCTATATTATTAAACAAGCAATATCTATATATTTATTAATTAGTTGGATTGGAATAGCTTTCTCGAAAATAGCTTTAACGATTTCAATGAAATTTTACCTACAGGCAAAAATCGATCTTTCTGGTAAAATTAATTTTCTTCGTGTTTTTACAAAGCAACAAACTTAACTTGCCCACGCAATATGATATGAACATTTTGTAGTTAGATAATATTTTACTTTCCAAGTTTATCCTGAACAAAGCTCGGTCGCCCAGCTGGTTAATATAAAACGAGACAAGGGTAAGTGCTCATAAATTCGCTTTGTTTCTAACACCGAGTTTAAATATAAGTGGCTTTATCGGTTTGAGCGGATAAATAAATAAACAAAATAACGGAACTATAATTATAATCATTTTGGACAAATCACATAGCCATTCGCTCCCAAACTAAGCAGGGCTTGTATTATGAATACCAGACAACAGATACAAATACAAATGATAGTATAATATTCATTTATTTACAAAATATACAGAGTGGAAACGCTCAGTGATCTTACTCGCTTACATCTTAATAGCTCACAGTCGCCAATTCTCACTTACACACTCGCCATGTCTTGCGATTTAGCAACTAAATTGCTAGTGTGCGGTAACCATAAAAGGTACAATGTTTGAGACGTGCAATAAAAATTGTTTTTCTCATTCTTTTTACGTATTATTGTTGAAATAATATGTTTATGTTTACGATGTATATGTATATCCTATCAATGGGGATCATAGAAGTTTTGTCTGTTAGCAACAGTAGCAATAAGACAGCCTCTGTGGTTAAGTGGACCTGCCTGCTGAACTGGGGGCGTAGGTTCGATTCTCGCACAGGACAATTATTTAAAATCATTTTTGTTCTGAGGCTGGGTGTTTTCTATGTTAGTATATTATTTATTTATTTACAAAATATACAGGGTGGAAACGCTAAGTGATCTAACTCGATTATTTCTAAACCGTACACGATATCAAAATACTGAGTATTGGTCCTTAAAATGCTTCACGAGCTCTATCCAATGGTATTAATAATGGTTTATGATATAAACTGGATATATCCCAAAAAATTTATGTTTGCAACTTCCATACATTTAGTATGGCGTCATGGTACTCATCGCCCTTATACCTAAGCAAGTTTAAGAGTGTGAAACTGAGTATGCGTGACTTGAGCTAGTAAGATGTAAGCGCTCTTGTTGACGGCAACAAGCAAATAGCAATAGTTACTAATTCCTTACTAGCTTTTATCCGTGGCTCCACCCGCCCTATATTCGGTTATCGGTGTTGGATTTTGACAACAACTCTATAATTATAATAAAAAAACCGACTAACACTTAACGTTTTCAAGTCGCCTATATCCTTTCACGAGACTCAAGCTATCTCCAAGACAAATTTTATCTTAATCGATACAGCGATTTAGGCGTCAAGAGGTCACAGACAGAGAGAGTTACTATTGCATTTATAATATTAGTATAGATTCTCTCTGCACTAACAAAAGGGTGCAATGGCAAACTTAATGCCAAATGGCATTCTCCACCTAACTAACCATAGGCTAAACAAACAAAGCGGCAACTTGACTATGTAGGTATTTTTTTTTTTACATCGGTACATATTCCGCTGTTTATTTTAGCTAAGTATAAACTGCAGTTCTTTGTACAAATAAATAAATAGAACCTACACTAATATAAGCTTTAGCTCACCAATCTACATTAAAAACGTATATTTACTGACTATTTTCTTGTTTGGAACTTTCAACGCTTGGTCACAGAAAACGGAATTTGTTACCAGTTCGTCCTTACTGCGGGATACTGACCTACACTTACACCTTTGGCGAGTTTGATGTTAGCCATAGTTCATTGCACAGGCCAAGTTCGGATTGGCGTCTTTCTGATATATGTTGTCTCATAATTTTTTTTCTTCCCCAAAAGCCTTAGGAATCTTTAGAAAAAAAATTACTTATACACGCTAGAATTCAAACGCCCGCCTCTCAGAACGCGAGGCAGTAGCCAAAACCACAAACGGAATTAAGGGACACATTTTGCACCGGCCCGCGGTGTTATCACCAATCTTGCGGGAGCAGAGCAAGAGCCTCATTTTTCGCAATAATCGCTGTCAAACACCAATTTCGAATTATGAAGCAGCGTCCGCGATGCAAGTAGCGATAAGTCGACGCTAGCGCCTCTATCAGGCGATTTAGGAGTTAAAAGTGCATTTTCAATCGCTACGCGTCATAGAAAACTACAAAATCGGAATTATGTATAACTACAATCACGATTAGCGAGCGGTAGCAAGCCATATGAACTGTCAAATTTGTGTTTACCTTTTTAGTGGCTGCAAACTGATCGCTTTCAAAGTTGCAAAACTAATATCAATTGTATTAAAGACTTTAGACATTTTCAAAACATTGATTGTTAAAGCAGATATCTGCAAGAAATAAATCAAAGTTAAGTGACACAACAGAAACTAGTGTGCGAGGTCAGAATACGCTTTGTCGTACCTTATACAATTTTCTGTTTAAACAAGTGTTTTGGTTAATTTTGTGTGTGTTTGTGAATTTTAACTCGCTAATAATAGTGAAAAGAATACCTAACACAGAAACTGTCTGTGCTGGTTTAAAACCCAAAATTGCCTATAATATACTGTTACCTACTAATAAACAATCTGGGAAGTTGACAACATAAGATTACTAAAATCGAAGAAAATTGTATGTATTTAACGGCAAGATACTGGGACCTACTTATTCATTACATCATAAATGAAGTAGGAAAACTTGCAGTTAAAACCTATAACCTAAAATATACCAAACAATTGAAGTGTCATTTGTTTGAATTGAGATACCTAACTACCCTTTCTTTTATGTTTGGTCAGTTTTCTGCAAGGATACCTACCCAACGCTCATAACAATAGTATTTAATCATTAGGGCAACTCAATTAAAAAAACAACTTTAAGAATTATACTGTAAACTAAGGTAATCAAAGTGAATTAGAAGAAATCTACCAATTTATATATTTCTATAAGGCAGAGAGCAAATACTGTCCTACAGCATAGGCTACAGGTTAAAAACTTAAAAACAATATTGCAATTAAAAAGTAGTTTTGGAACAAACTTAATCAGCTGATTATTACTCAACAGAATAATCATTATAAAATATTTGTTGATCGATTCTAATAAAAATCTGTGTGTGCAAAATTTCATTTCATCATTGTCACTAACTTAATCATATTGTATAAAGCATTAGTAGGATTTCTTCCATTACTCTTTTCAAACCCTAGAATATACAGGTTAGCTCCAGGACCTACTTATTATAACTTACTGTTTACCTTAATACCATATCGTTTATAGCTAATTTTCTAAATTATTTTGCAGATAATATGATGAAGATATGTTACAAGGTTGATATACCTATGCTGTCATGATAACAAAATGGAATCAGCACCTGAATTTGTGAATACTGCAACTTTTCTGCAAATAAGAAAGGACAAAGTGAAGTCAGCAGTACTATCTATATATTAATAAATAAATTTTACTAAGGAATATATGATATATATTTTACTGACTACACTGAACAAGCACACATGGAATGAAATATAATTGTTACCATAATACAACATAATACAAACAAACATTTTTTTTATACCACTAAGGTCCGCCTGATGGTAAACGGTCACCGCAGGGTCACTAGGGCATCACATGTAATAAAACTATTGACCTATCACTTACCAACAACTTATTTACAAACAAAAGTTCATCATTGTTGGTTGATGATGACTTAAAGAGTGTATGAACAAACCATACACTTAATATAATGAATACACAAGTTTTTGTTGTGTAACCACATCTAGAACTTATAAGGGCTCAGGTTAAATATTAAGTGTAGGAAATCAATATTTAAATGGCAGTCAACACTTACTTCTACAAGAGATTATGGCCTTTAGTAAAAAGCAAGCCTTACTTTAGCTGCTAGATCAATTTCAACCATGATAAACTTTTGTCAACCAGCTGCAGCTTTCGCAAATTTTATAAAACTGTGACTATTGCTCAGGACTGTTCACCTCATAAGCTCAAAACTACTCTTCAGGCAATATAAAGTACAACGCTTGGAGATCCTTTACAGAGTAATAAGAGTGCTAGTAGAATTTATTAACAAAGGAAAAAGAAGGTTCTTGATTAGAGACAGTAGTCATAAGAATAATGAAATCTTCTTCATTCTCATGCTACCATCAATGCCAATTCAATGTGATAGGACCAGGTGGGCTGACAACCTAGAGGGTTGTCCTAAATGAATTTAAGTGGTACAGACCGATTTGTTTAAGAAATACATGGGATACGCCTATATCTAGCAGTGTTTGTAAGGCTGATATGTTAAGGAAATCATCAAATCGTTCAGCAGTTCACTTACATGATATGCATAAGATATTTTGTTAATGATAGAACAGTCATGAAATGATAGGTTTTAGTTAAATAATAGAACAAAATAAATTGACAAGAATTTTAATTAAAATTTTCATTACATTATTTCAATTCTTGTACTTAATCTAATTCTATTGTAGTATCCCGCTACAATATTCGATCCATTTAAAGCAGCAATGATTTTTTTTTAATGTTTTTAGTACTTGATTTTTGTGATACTTTTGCTAATAGTGCGTCTACAGTTCACATTCTGAAACTTGCATTTCCAATATTACTGAAACAATACAAAAAACATTACTTCACTGGTTGTTAAAGATGACAGGCAACCTGAAATAAAACATTAACATCATCTCTTTAATATTGAAAGAAGAAAAAATAATAAGATATCGGTAGATTGATTTTTTAAAGAATTCCTTAGTACTGACTTCTTGTTCCAGACCTAAATTATGAATAACACATTATACTCAGCAACAGAAACTATTATTTACTGGATATATTACATAATGAAGTATCTTTTAAGTGTGGGCAATATATTAAAAGATACAATTTTAATACCTATTATTCAGCGCTGTTTTCTCAAGACTTGTCAATCAAATAAGTGCAACTATACATATATTAAGTTTAATCAAACTTAAACTATGATAGATATTAAGGCATCATATTTAATAGGTCAGTCCCTGTACAAAGAATCATGTTATGTGAGTACTACAGATGAATAGCTTTCAATGCTTAGTATACAATTTCAGTATAAAACTGCCATTTGATAAACAGCAGTATAGAGACAGGCTTATTTTAATTCTACAAAATCATGAGATTACCTATTTATCACTTGTATTTACAGCGTATGTAGGGATCTAGAGTAGGTATTGGCTTTAAAGCGTGACTATAACACAACAAACAAATCTTATTTGTTTACATACCTTCGATTGGAATTATTGTTGTCCAGAGTACCTAAGACCTCAGGTACGACGTGGTTTTCGAAGATGCCACAAAGATTACATTTTTAGATTGATAGAATAACACCTTCTACATCTACTATAACACCAACCTTCCTGATGGATTTCGTAATTGTTTACTTTGTAGGTAGGCTTGCGCGGGCACCGTGCATAAGCAAATTTTTTGCTAACTCATTGTTAATAAGGCAGCCGGCCTTCCCCCACCGAAGGCGATTTGGGCCATAGTCCACATGCGGGCCCAGTGCGAATTGTGGACTGCACATATGTCTTTTTTAACGTTTGCAGGTTTCCTCACGATGTTTATTCTTTACCAAAAAGCCGGAGGTGTGAATAATCAACGTACTCAATAAATTAAGAAAAATTCTCATTATTACTTGCCTTAGGTCCCTTAGGATTTTGACTTGATTTTATAATAACCTAACCCATAGGTAGTTAAATTCATAAAATTTCAGCTTTTTATATTCATTAGATAAAAAAAAAAAACTGACACAACATTTATTTAACAGCTAACTAAATCATGTCCTTGCTGTTGTATGTCGACAAATTTCATTTTTAACCGACTTCAAAAAAGGAGGAGGTTCTCAATTCGGATTTTTATATGTTCGGACATAACTCCGTCATATATAGACGGATTTGCGAAATTCTTTTTTTATTTAAAAGGGCATAGTTCAGTGGTTATCCTATATTCATGAAGTGAATTTGAAACCTAAACTTCTGGTCAAAAAAGAATTGGTGTTAATTTGGAACTGGTGAAACGCCTTTTATGTTGACGATTGTATAAAATATTGTTAGGAGTATGGATGTTTTAGTGTAAGAAAAAAGCAAAGCAAATTCTCACTCAAAAGTAAAAACTTTTTAACAACAAAAAACAACCGGTTTCAAAAAGATACACTAAAAAGTTAAAAATAATTCCTGATTTTTAAAAATCTGATATGGATTACAGTTTGAAGTTGGTGTATATAACCTAATAGTTTATAACTTCACTTGAATGAAACCAACTGCAAACCGTAATTCAGATCAGATTTTTGGTAATCAGAAATTATTTTTACCTTTTTAGTGCCTCTCTTTAAAGCCGGTTGTTTTTTATTTCGTTAAAAGGTTTTGATAATTTGTTTAAATAAGCTTAATCTAAGCACTTGCCATATATTAAACCTACCTCTGGATTCCATGATTACATTCTCAACAAACTTACGTGGAACTACCCGGAAGGTAACCCCTTCTACTCAAAAAAAATTAAATCAGGTTTGGAAATCCCGAATATCTGAAATAAGATACATACACGAAACAAAATAATTTTTGTTTCATTTTTTAAAGTTGGTAAAAAAATTATCGTCACAATATATTTATTTACGAACAATTTACATGGTAATACAGCAAAATTATATGCATAATTAATATTTACAATAATACATAATTGTTCCACACACACTTGTGTGCATAAATAATGCAGGCAATGCCAATGACATTAAGACTCTTATACACATTGTCAAGTACAAACTGCATGTATAAAGTACAAAAACGCTGATAAGTGCAGTTTCTTCATATACTGTAGCTAAGAAATTATATGCCCCACTGCAGGAGCACAGACCTCTCTTTGGAGAAGGAGGCTTAGGCTATAATCAACCGCACCAGCCCAGTGCGAATTGGCGGACGTTTGTCGAGCTAGTGGCCATTCGACTGTCCTCTGACTTAGCTTAACGACTGCTATCATATTATGACAACAGCCAGAACTGACTTACCCCGCCCGACGTTGCATAATTACGCTTATCGTTTCCGATAGGCGAATGCGACTAGGCCACACTCTCCTGAAATGTCTCATTACTGATCACAGTGTAAATTCAATATACCTAATATTAATCAACGTGTCCATATGTACGTTGATATACTCAACACTTCCACTTGCCATCATAATACAGCCATAATTTGCTCTCAATTTGCCACAATTACGTCCCGTGGCAAATTGAGAGCCTCGATAAGGCTTTACCTACTTTCAGAATCACTCTATTGAGATGCTTTACCAATCTTGATTAATCACTTTCTTTGATATTCTAAAGTAGCTGAATCTTAATTCTACTTATAAAAGTGATAATATATGTGTATGTGTGATAATATAATTAATAATACATAATCATATATATCCAGTGTCTGTTTATCGTTGTTGTTTTTCCAAAGAACAAGCTTTGCTTAGTTTGAAACCAGGTGGCGTTGTGTGTAATGTCTAGAAATATAAGTAATAAAAAAATATATAAAGATTGATTAATATTATCGTATTACATATAATTATGTATATATTTTTACTTAGTCAAATACATTTTATTTAAGTTTGCAGGCTGTTAAGCTGGTTATGACAAATCTACAAAGACATTGCCGACCACAATTCATTTCTCGCCATTCTGTCACAGGCTTTTTAAAGATCCACGAATGCACAATAGTCTTTTTGACTCTTCACCAAAAAAATTCTTTACTGAGTTTTGCTAATAAACTTTTATACTTTCACGGGTCTCGAGAGGTTTATCCTACTGGCATACTCTTTTTCTCTCGTATTCCAGAGTCTAGCTAACTCGTGACTGCTCCCAATGAGCTCCCTGACCCATACACCCTATCCCTTTCTTGAATCCGGCTTACTTCTTTTATTCTATTTTTATTAAAAACATTTCTCAGAGTTAAAGGCTGACTCTATTCTCAAAATAAAACGATAAAAATAAAAGTGACGTCTTAGTTTATTTAAGCAACTGAGCACTTCATACAAAGTAGGTCAAGCAAACTACATTTTTATTTTGATCTCGTGGTTTATCAAAGTGAAGCAAGTAAACGAACAAAAATATATTTACCAACTCGTAGGTAATTAATCACAGCATAGTAAAACTAATTGCATATCTCTGTTATCATTGTACGTGTACGTATGTATGTACACAAGTTGTGCACATATTTTCTTAATTAATTTGATACGTGCCCCATTTTTATCTGGTCGTAAACTTCCAATTAGACAAAAACTAGGTTGTTTACACTATCCGCCTCAGCATTTATATGCCCCACTGCAGGGGCACAGGCCTCTCCTTAGCAGAGGAGTCTTAGGCTATAAGTCCAATGCACTAGATTAATGCGACAGTAGTAAAAACTATGATAAATATTTGTCATGTGCCTACAGAGATATAATTACTACAGCTGTTATAATAACGTAAGTCCCACTTGCTTGACTGAAATAATCGTATTGGAATAGCTTGTGACGTAAGCACTAAGTAATATACAGGGTATAATGAAATAGTGGTATTATCAAAAAGCCTTGGGTACCTAGCTACGCCACTGGAACAAGTCTTTCGACCACGGCAGGTCGTAGTGCTGAGTGAGTTTGGCAAAGCATAACTTATAAATTACTAGTAAGTAAGTACTTAAGTTTAATAATTCCTTTTTTTTACCTGTTTTTATTTCTTTATAAGTTGTGTAGTCCAAATTAATGTTCTTTTTTTTTCTTAAAAGCATGGTAGCATTTAGGTAGTAACAAAATTTAAGACAAAGTCCATGAACCCTAACAGCTGAAGGGTTGTGACTCCTCTGGTTTAAAAAAAATATTTAATGTATATTTTAAAATGTGTGTTCTACCGCTTGTACAATAGGTTGTGTTCTGAGGAGTTGTTCGAAATGATGCCCACGGCTACTTTCTACCATCGAACCGCTCGCCACCGGCCGGGAATTCATTCTCACACTTTAGAACCTAAATAGTCGCGTACGATGCAGTTTCAGAGAAACTTCCTCCCGCGAACGCTTAAGTTGTGGAATAAGCTCCCTGCCAAAGTTTTCTCCAAGGACTACAGTATGGAGTTCTTCAAGAAAGAAATAAGATTTCTGAAGGGTCGGCAACGCGCGAGTGATACCCCTGGTGTTGCAAGCGTCCATAGGCTACGGTGACCGCTTACCATTAGGCGGACCGTAAGCTTGTTTGCCACCTTAGTGGTATTAAAAAAAAAAAAAAAAAAAAAAAACTATTAAATGCCACTTGCACACAATGCTTACTGGTGGATGCCAACTTAGTATCCCTGTTTTGTAACACCCGATATACCTATGCGTACACATAGTTTAAAAAATAATACGAACACGTAGGGTTACTTTAGGGCCTCGTTTTTCACGCTGTAACATATCGCTGCTATGGACCCATAGGTATATGTAACTCTGTCCGGAAATATGTTACAAATTGATTACCCTATCATATCAGTGCATCTTCCGATAACTCCCTTGCCACCTTGTTGGTAGTGTGGCAGGCTGCTGTGCAGAGGGTGTGGGTTCCATCACCGCACTGGGCAAACATTTGTGTTTGTCTTCAGTCTAGGTGTATTTATGTATGATATGTATGTATTTGCAAAAAAAAGTAATATATATGTATTTGTATCCGTTGTCTGGTATACATAACACAAGCTTTGCTTATTTTGGACCAGACAGCACTGTGTGTAATGTCCAAAAATATTTATTATTATATTAACTTTTAAACATGGACTTCTTCAGTCACCGACTTCTAGACATTTAGTTTCGTATTTTTTTCCCCTATATACCAAATCCCGACTTACTTCTTAAAGTTTATCAAGAAGTGGCAATAATATACCCAATATTATTATGCCCATGGTTATCCATTTTACCACTTATACCTACTTGAGAGCTGGTAATTAAAGACGTATGGAAATGGAACGTACATTTATGAAGCCACCTTACAGTCCAGATACACTGCACCCGGAGCAGTGTTGCAGCGATGGGCTCATCCCATGCATGCTCACCCCTGTCACAAAAATCTAAAGTAGTAAAAAAGGGTGTCTCACACATTACGGCGTGACAGGGTGTCCAGTCAATGCTTACGCTCTTCTAGGAATAACGACCGTGAAGATATATATATATATATTGTATTATATCGTATCGGATAGATATGCAACCAAGTATGTCATCATAGCGAGGGGGGCAGACTTTATTATCAATTATTAATGAAATCACAAATGCTTTACAAAACTCACCGCATTACTCTGTTATATTGTATGATATGATTGATATGAGAAGATCATAATTATTTCATCACAAACATACATACATATATGTTGCGATCACCACAGAATTTTCTTTCTAATATATTTTTATCGGCATGTTTATTTGGTTCATTCGTTCCTTATGTACCTACTTAAAACAATACACACTAGATACGATACCTCCATTGTGTGAGAATTAGAGCGGTCCGGGAAGTCATTTGTACAATAGTTATGTATACAGAAGGGTGGGCCACTGCATGTTTTAAAAGAGAAAATTAAACGCTATCTTATTATATCGTAACAAGAGTTATATTTGCAAAGCTATACAAGTAGCTTATAAGCCGTTATAGACTTAATGAAGCGTAATTACGTTCAGCAGAGATCCGAGGAAGTGTAAAGTTGCCGAATCATCACTCAGTCTAAGATGCTGTATCATACGATCTTTGGCTTTCTTAACGTGAAACCGATATGGCTAGTAAGTAATATATCAATAAGAAATCTACATGTGAAAATCAGTGTTACAATATGAATAACTACATATGTTGATTTATAATAGAAATATGTATAAATCATTTTTTATTTTGACTACAACAGGGCTAAGTAGTTACTTGCATACTATGGCGAGCGATAACAATGTAGGTTCCTATTGACTAGCGAACTCAAAGCGATACCCATAGCTATAGCAATATCTATAGCACTGCTCTGGGACAAAAGTCCCTTATCATCGCTAGAGTTTTGCAGTATATACATAATATATAAATCATTCAAAACATCGCTGCAGATGTATGTATATTATGAATTGAACTATTACCAATTTATAATGGGTAATTAAAAAATGTAAAAAAAAAAAAAAAAAATTTGGCATTGAAAAAGATTTTGGCCCATATATCGCTATAGTGATCGTGAATAAACGAAATAGACTGAGCAACCGGGCGGCCTTGCGTTTTGTTCGTGCATGTTTGTATGACAAATCGAGAGCGGTTCGATTCACTCTTCATACAGTGGCAGCACAGTTAATATAGCTTTTAATTTACAGTTCTAGTCGATTTTAACTTTCGGGAATTTCAACTTAATCAATGAAAAAAAAGTGATTCAGCAACATTTTCTTCTTTTCTTATGGTATGACAGACTATAAGATCTAAAAAAAAATAACGATTAGACACTTTCCTTTTTTTTATTAATTGGGTTTCCCCTTAACATAGAAATTGACCAGCAGATGGTCAACCTTTTTAACACAGTTCAAAAAACCTTTAAAAACGCTGAATTTGATTTCTGATTGTGTGATGAATGTGATTTTCATTTTCTTAAACGTCAGGCGATTGTTTAGACCTTTAAGTTAATAGGTTAACATTAACAATTAACTAAAATCCACCTAATATCTCTCAGGTCGTCATCCTAAAATATTAATTTGGAAGGATACAGATCCTATCGTGTTACGCAACCCTAAAGATTACTGGTACGTTAAGCGAGTTACGAACAGAAATCTGGAAATATTGGGTATTATTTTAACCGATTGAAACCTATTACAATTAATGCAGAAATCTGGCAACATTGGGTATTATTTCAACCTATTGAAACCTATTACAATTAATGTAGAAATCTGGCAACATTGGGTATTATTTTAACCTATTGAAATCTATTACAATTTATGCAATCTTCAAACTCATACAATATATTTATTTATTTATTGAATGTATGTTAGCCGCCACGGTTTTTATTTCCCGATGGAGCTTTATAGCAAGTAGTAGTAATAAGCGATAAAACGAAAAAGCGGGACAGAATAATAAAACTACCAATTCTACACAAACTATAAGAAGGAGATTGGACACGGGGGATATTTATATTAATACTAATCTTATAAATTTGAAAGTTTGGCTGGATGGATGTTTGCTACTCAATCACGCTTCAACCACAAAACGGATCGGGATGAAACTCAATCACGCTTCAACCACTGGACGAATCGGGATGAAACTTGGCACACATATATAGGTTAGGTCCTGCAATAGGACATAGTCCAATTTTATCCCGAAAAATTTAAAAGTTGCCGCGGAAATAGATATAATCGAGCTTTAACGAACTATATAGCTCGCTATTGCAAACTTCATTAGTAGGTTGATAAGGAATTCGACGCCGATAACCCAATTTAGGGCGGGGGAAGCCGCTGGCAAAAAGTAGGTAGTTTATAA
This sequence comes from Apoda limacodes, assembly GCA_946406115.1. Lineage (NCBI taxonomy): Eukaryota > Metazoa > Arthropoda > Insecta > Lepidoptera > Limacodidae > Apoda > Apoda limacodes. Next base: position 12,833,942 of record OX291553.1, on the reverse strand, counting down.
CTATTTTTATTAGTTGATATTTGATTTCAATTAATTATTACATATATTTTTAATTAATATTATTGTAGTTATTTTTTTATTATTGAGTGGGTTCCTTACGTCCACAGCACCGCTAATGGTTTTGATTTTCTCTTTGTTCAAAGTTAATTAAAAAAATGTGCTTCTACAGAAATATAAAATCGGTTGTAAGCTTTTTTCGGAATTTTGTATTGTTTTCTAGGATAAATCTGCTAAAAGTGGCCGTTTTTTAGATTTTTTATTGACCGTATTGGGCAACTGTAATGTCTATGTTACCATAAGAATACGGAATACGTTAATATGCGCATTAACTAGGTTTTCTGCAAATTACTAGGTACGAGCCATTAAAGTGTGAAAAGAAGCAGGTTTCTGTACTCTACCTAGTTCATCTGCATAGTAGCGGATGCTACTCCATGAAATCGCGGAAGGCAGGGAGCGGAACACTTTTGTTACAGTTTATCTACCCTTTCTTTCTTTTTTTAATGTATGCAGGTTTCCTCACGATTCAAGATGCTTCAGGAAATGTGCCTGTAAATCTAAATGTGTAACTAAGTTTGCTTATGGCAATAATATTTTTTGTGTTAGTCAAAATGTCATCAATCTTTAAATTATGTTTTTTCTTATGTGAAATATGTGATATCATTGAAAATAATTAGAATTGATTCTATTGCAATTAAATTAAAGGTTATAACTTTACGTACGTTTTACGTTGGTTTTATTGAAGTAATGTTTTTTTAAGTAGCTGTCTAAATCTGTTGGTTATTTCAGTGGAGTATAACATACGATTTAAATTTTAATATTATACTCCTGTTTTAATTACTTACTTTATTTTATTAAAACTTACTTTATTACTTTGTTTAATAAATAACATAAATAATTACAGTCAGAATTCGAATGTTTTATTTAAGTAAAGAACCTGTTTTATTAACTTAACTTGTTTTCGGTCGTTATTCTGCATATTAACTGAGAAGTCTGCAAATTATGTAGTTAATGTAAGAATTGAAAAAAAAATTCCACTTTAACAGACTCAGCCAGATAATGTGCAAATTAACAAGTTAATCTGCAATCTAACTAATTTACAAACATTAACGGTAACATCTATATAAAATAAATTATGTATATTATTAAAAATAAAGTCTAATTGTTAATATAAAAAAACTAGTTCTTACGTCTAACCAAAGCCCGTTTATGACCCCTAATGATAACCTTAAAGTTTATAAACAACTGATAAAAGTAGATACTATTTGCGGCAAAATACTTATTGGTTTTGTGTCACATTGTCCCATTCATTTCGTTGAAGCCGGCGGCGTTGGCACGTTGAAGCATTCGACTTTGATAAATGGCCAGACACTAACATTATTCGTTTCCTATCTACGTAGTCTAGTTCTCTGATTTTTCTCGTCGGCCGACCGAGCTTTGACTAAATGCACATTTTTTTGTTCTCTCTATCTCTCTCTCCGGAGACACAGGAGCTAAGATTAACTGACCTACTAAGATCTCTCACTGTGTATCTTACTTGGAGTATGATTTGCATTTTCGAATGCACATTATATTATTCGTATTCTAAATTTATACGTTCTAGTCATTGATGAAGAAAAAAATCCTTTTTTTGCTTTCTATCAACGGTTCTAGTTCACTATTCGAACTTAACCTTAATAAACACAATAGGGGTTCGTTATCTGTGGTATCAAATAAAAAAAAACAAACTTACTTCAAAATAGCGGCCCAAATGTTTACGTTCCAGGGGTCAGACGCGTTCCAGTATCACAAAACATTAGACGATAGCGCTTTATATAGCTAAAATATTACCTGGCCCAGTGAAATTGCTCGTGAGAACCGTATTACACGTATGCTACTTTGAGTTGATTGAGTTTGGGATTATTTGTTGTTGAATTGTCACTACGTAACTTAGTAGAAGTTCTTTATTAACACAATTTACAGCTTCTCGTGACGGGGCCTATAGTAATTCTAAACAACAACTAGTGACTTATAAAGTCAGAACATCAATTTTACAAAGAAATAAGAAATACATTATACTACATAAACATATCTACATAGAAATTATCTTTCTTCGGTAGTTTCAAACTCCCTAAAGGTTAGAGTCTTCGAAGAAAATATATCATAAATGCTATATCTATGGCTACATCATCAATGAAAATATTTTCATAGCAAAGATGCAGTCAAAAAATTTACCTGGCTGTCCTGGCTCAAGTTTAATCTTTTGACTGCATTTTGCTATCTAAACATTTATTTATATTGATTTTTAAATTTTACAAATACTAATCGAAGTTAGGTATTTTGCTAGCGTTAGGAACTGCCGAAGAACTTAGTACTTACCTAGTTAACCTTTTGAAAAATTATTTATGCATTTCATATTATAAACAGTAGGTACAATATATGTAGTTTTATACTAGTTAATTGCATATTATACCTATATTGAAAAATCCAGCCAGAATTATCCCTCGATGGCTCAATTAGCAGAGCACACACGGATTGTAAGCACTGCAGGATCAAGTCCTTGCTCAAAGATAATCGTTGGACTGTCTCTTTGCTATGAAAATAAAAATATTTGTTTAAGTATATTAATTGGAAAATATTACATGTTATTTAATTTAATAGATTTATTAATTAATAATAATATATTTTTTTATTATTAACTTATTATATGACTTTTTAGGAAGATACACTTTACTTACTTTAAAATTACAGAGTTACTATACATGAAGCTCATGTCATAAGCAAATTTACCGACGACCCTTTTTGGTACCAAAAGTCATAAAATGTTCAGGTAAAACTTGTGTTTTAGTCCTGTGAGGGCTATAAAGCAATTTCTCGCCACATCTGAGAAGTAAAAATGAGAGCAAACGAGCGAATCACCTGAGGGAGGAGTAAAGACCTCAACTTAATAGTACTTACTGACTTTGAAGGAAACGGTATACAGGTAGGTATACTTATACGTTTTTGTTCAATACGTTATGTAAGTTGCAAATAAGTTGTAACAAGTAACAAGCCATACTGAACGATTTATGCAATACAGTTAAGTTATTAGGGTTGCATAACTTAAAGTCCATTAGTACCTATCTAGTCGTTTAGATGTGATTCCGTCATTCATCCGCCTGTCAGTCCATCTGTCTGATTGTAAATTACAAATATACACTAAGCCTTAACCAGCTAGGACGATTTTTTAACTCCAATGGAAATGGGTTTCGAGTCCATTACAAGTTCCATTGCCGCGCGCGAGCGAGGAACAGTACACAATACCTACGCGCGCAACAAGGGAAATTGTGATGGACCTAAACGCGATCACCTAAGAGTTACAAAGTCCCTTTTTTTTTCAAGACCCTTGAGTTGGGTATCAAAATAAAGGGCTTTAAAAGGTGAGTATGAAAATATATGACATCTACAGGAAATTTTCAAGAGCGAGTATAAAAAAATTGGAAAAAAACAATAACACTATAAAGCTGTGAATAAAAATAAATTAAAAAAAACCAGACTGCAAGAAATAAAAAGAAGTGAACAAGTGCTCATAGATAAATACTTGGTATGTTTTAGATGCACTTGTTTAATTCTTTTTAGTTCTTGCAGTCGGATTTTTTTATTTATTTATTATTTATTTTTATTCACAGCTTATTAGTTTTTTTTTTGTTTATACAAAAATATGAACTACTATCAAAATTAAGATATTGGTAACTTTGTAAAGTGCGAGTAAAATAAAGCCTAGGTGCAACAAACAAATTTTCATAGACATTTTCATTTATAAGATTATTAATTTCTATGTCAAAACACATTTGTATGTAACTTTTTTAGCACCAGCTTCTTTCACTTAAACAAATGAACGTAATTCGACGAGTCATCACAGCACAGGATCAAAATAAAAGGAGAACGGGCAAAATTCTACGCAATTGGAGGTCTGCCCTCAGGGTTTATATAAAGTGCATCTGGAAGCGCAGTTTTATAGTATCCCTTTTTAATATGGGACCATAAAAATCTATCCTTCAGGCAATAAAATATACAGCTCTATTCTACTTAAAGTATGGTAGATTTTTTTTTTACATTTTGATTTAATACGTTTATTCTCCAATACAATAGATTTCATTATTCATTACCAAAATAATCAAAAACAGCTCGCTAAATGAGTGACGGTATGTACAAGAAATAAGGCAAACTCGCGAGTAAGAGCCTCGACATAAATCATCACTAAATAGGTATCTTCAATCAAAGAGGCTAAAAAACTGTGCCATAGCAAGCTCATGAGTTTCATTATAGATATTTATTACATAAAAACACCTGATCAAATACAATACTAGAATCTAAACAATTATCTGAAAAAAAATGTGTATATTTTTTTTGAACATAAACAGCCGTACTCGTATATTTTAATATTTTAATTGATTTTTACGGTCCAATACCAAAAAAAAATATGTTATTAAACTACTCTTTCAAATAAACTTTTTGTTAACTCCAGACTTTGGTTTTTTAGACCAATTTGCCCTTTCTCGTTTAACTAAGCAATTCTGATTTTTTTTTTATTGAAACTTAGGCCTTACAGTACGGCCGTCAAACTTTACTTATACAGCAAAGGCTTACTCTGGCGGCCTCGTCAGTAATGTACTATTTATTACCTGTACCTAAAAACTTTAAGGATGAACTATGGTAATGATCACACAATACCGTTTGCAAAACGCCAAGCCGACAAGGAGGTAATCATTACATACGACTATATACGTGTACTATATAGCTGCCAGCTAAAAGTTCTTTATTTATTCAATGGCAGTATAGAATATGAGAAGTTCTCAAAAATTACGTAGACGAAGCCAATGGCGAACGGTAGTACTTTTAATCTTTTTAAACAGCTTTGTCAGCAGAGAGCACATGAGGCCAGTGAGAAGGTCGTGAGAAGCTAAGACATTAGGGAAATATTCCAAAACCTAATGTATTCATGCGATTTCTCTGTAAGAAGCGATGTTGATGCAATAAAGCTTAGTCAGTGAGTGAAATACTGTTTTTAATATCTTTTATTTTGCATAATTACGCAAAAATTAATATTTTATATCATAGTAGTAACTACCTACTATATATGACACTCAATAACGTCATGTTTTGCCTACGCCAACTATTTTCTATATTCGTCGGTAGCAGAAGTTACCTATACCGGATGGGCATGACAAAACACGTACTCACCTAGTTTCATTAGTGGATTTGTTTCAGCCGGAAGACGTTCACTCCTGAACGTAGGCCTCCCCCTATGTCTCCACAACGGCCGGTCTTGAGCCGCCCGCGCCTATCCGCTTCCTGCTGCTCTGACCAGATCGATCGTCTGTTAACCTGGTAGGAGGCCGACCCACGCTGCGTCTTCCAATCCGTGGTCGCCACTCGAGAACCTTTCTTCTCCATCGGTTATCGGTTCGGCGAGCGATGTAGCCTGCCCATTGCCAATGAAAAGGGGTGACGGTCATTCTATAGTCTATAGTTCTATAGTCGGTTAGGGGGCCTAGCTCTTTGGAGGGAATTTAACCTTCTATAAAATGAGAGGATATTATTGCTAAGGGAGTAGGTATAGATTAACAGAAAAAAGGTTTAGTGTCACCCGGGCGTCGCGAAGCTATCTCACGTTCCAAACACGACGAGCACCAGGCGGAATGTCCTTTGCATGCACTACGTTTCACTAAGTTTCCAAAATCCAAAAACACGCGTCAATACTACAAATTGGTAATTCCAACCGATCACGCGAATATATGTGTACGCCGGCACGTGTAAAGTCGTTCCCGACTATTCTAAAACTGATTTGTACACCGTTCGCAAACCGGCACACGGCCAATGTCGTACCAAGTGAAAGTCGACGCGTCATCGCATATCTTTACCGAACAATCCCCCGGCCCAGCTAGATCTATTCGGGCTGAGACTCCTCAAACAGGAGAATCCTAAATAACAGGGAGATGGGGCAAGTTCGCCACAGCACGTTTCAGAATGGAGTCGCCAACCAATACCTCAGGAACTCGAGAAACTCCATCTCGCCCTAGAAGCAATTGCAAAATACAACCCTTTCTCCAATGGAGGGGCGGCATATTCGCCTCCTTCACTAAGACAAGGTCTCCGACCTTAGGAGGTTCCGTTTTATCAGACCACCGGACACGCTGTTACAGAAGCTGGAGATACTCCAGTGAAAATTGTTTCCAAAACGATTAAGACATCTACTGCAATTATTCAAAACGCGTAAACCTGTTCACGGCGGTTTCGCTACATAGATACTCAGATAGTGAGTTTAGTGGACCACCAATCAGAAAATGGGTCAGGTTCAGGTTATTTGGGTCTGATGGGTCTAAATTGCTTCAGCGAGAAACGCCCATAGTAGTTGTTGTGCTGGGCCCAATATGATGTGTCCCAGGTCAGTCGGTATCGCGACCAGTCCTAGGCTTAAGCAATTTCCTGCTCCCAAAGTCAACATGTCCAGGACATCAACACATAAGATCAGATCTATGAGTCCTGGAACATGGAAGCTAGGATCAGCAGGGGATTCCAAAAAACCCACCAAATATGTAAATTTAGGGAAAAGGGTTTCGGAGTCTTCCCCGTGGGAGCACTCAAACCGGCTCCTCACGTCTAGCGGCAACTTACCTAAGACTATATGGAGGAGTAGAAAGGACCAGTCCTACACTAGAAGGCCCAAACCCTTAACCGCGTTGTACGCAACTAACAGGACGTTAAGAAACCCCATCCGTAGGTTCCTAACATCCTGAACCTATTGTAGCCCCAGAATGGCGGAAACGTGCGCGTCTGACAACTGCCGCACATTTTTGTAGCGCTTTTCCAGCTGGCATCATCCAAGGGTAGATGCGGCATAAGGCCACGCGGAGGTAGGCCAACTTTTGCGCTGGAGTCAGATCGGAGCGGGCGTCGACTAGGTTCGTGAACATGTTCGAGAAGGAAGTCCACTGGCTAACTGTGTATCTGCTATCTTCTGAATACTAAATATGCTGCTGCTACCAAATATGTCCTGATTTGACTTACCTTATGTGACTGCCAGTCTCGATGGTAAGGGGTGACAGTCAATCTGTTCTATCGTCGGTTAGGGGGCCTAGCTCTTGGGAGGGAAATTAACCCTATAAAAAATTAACGGATATTATTGCTAAGGAAGTAGGTATAATTAACAGAAAAAAGGTAAAGTGTCACACTGTCGTCGCGACGCTATCTCCCGTTCCAAACACGACGAGCACCAGCCGGAATTTCCTTTGCAAGCACTACTTTTTACTAAGTTTTCAAAAGCCAAAAACACGCCTCGATACCACAAATTGGTATTTCGTACCAAGTGAAAGTCGAAGCGTCATCGCTTATCTTTATCGAACAAAATAATATATACGTAATATTGTGTTAGGTAGGTATGTATTAGATTATTTTTAATGGTATTTCCTTATTTTGAGCTATATACCCACATATAAATAATAAAAAACATATTATGTTAAGTAAATGAAATAGTTCGCTTAATTAGCGTGTTAGTCAAGTTAATACACAATCATAACAACAACTGACCACGCTAATTAAGCAAAATATTTTAATTTATTGTTTATTATTTATATTTATATCACTAAAATTATAAATATTATGTCATACATTTAGTATACCTACCTATGGCGCTGAAATGTTGACACTGACCAGTTGGTCTGATCTATAAGTTAAAAGCCACTTTTTTAAGTGTTTTTGACTTTTTACAAATCTTCAATCATTTGTTGTTTTCCAACGATATATCTATCATAGAAGAAAAACACAGAGATCGCGCGTTCCCAGCGAGCGTCAGGCTTTGATAAATGACCAAGGAAACAATCACTGCTAATCACCTATTCCATCCCCTTAGTCTGCGACTCGCTACACACTGTTGACTGATTAGTTTTTCATGTTTTTCCCATAAATTTGCGAATCATGACGCTTTTCCATACGAGTTGATTTCCAGACTAAATATAACAACTCTGTTTGCACTTTTGTAAATATATTGACTTTTCACAATTAGTTTTAGGTTAAAGAAGGTAACTCGTACAAATACAATTGTCACTTATAAAGTAGATAAGTTTGTGGACCAACATCAAAAAAGTTTTTCTTATACTACTAAGGTGGCGTACAAGCTAACGGTCTGCCCGATGTTAAGCGGTCACCGCAGCCTATGGGCGCTTGCAACTCCTGAGGCGTCACTCACGCATTGCCAACCCTTCAAAAATCTAATAACTCCTTACTTCAAAAATCTAAGAACCCCATCTTGTAGTCCTTAGAGAAAGCCTACTGCTTGCATTTTTGGTAAACAATTATGATTATATATAGGTATAAATAGGTACATGGTAGTTAAAGAATGTCATTTTTGTACGTTTTCCTGGTCCCTTTCAAATCTAACGCTTTTCAAATGCCAGTAACATTAACATTTGTCTCAGGGTCTCACGGTAATTATTATTTACTGTAGGCTGCCAACTATCTACGCTAATGAAGCGAAGCGAATATCTGCTAGTATTTGTAAAAGACTGTAAAATTAAACAACCCTGAGGTCAATACTAATCTGGTTTTGTTGCGTCACTTCAAAGCTGCTGAATTCTTGAAACTAATTTCCATTTAAATTAATACGTAGCATGCGCGGTGAACCATATCTCCGATGGTTTATAATCATTACTTTATAGCCGTATTACGAATACCTGTATTAATAAGTAATGTAATTTACTAAATTAAAACATGTAGGTAGGTAATTAATATCTAAGGTGTCCAAAAGGGTGTCGGGTTTTTAAGTTAAATAATGTAAATAATTAAAAATTCATGTTTTAAGGGTTCCGTACCTCGAACGGAAAAACGGAATCCTTATAGGATCACTTTGTTGTCAGTCTGTCCGTCTGTCTGTCCGTCTGTCAAGACCCTTTTTCTCAGGAACGTGTGGAGGTTTCAAGCTAAAATTTATATCAAATACTCAGGTCTACTGTCCTTTGGAGCTGTGAAAAAAAACAAACTTCTAAGCCAACGCAATCAAAAGATACAGCCGTTAATGCCGCAAATTCCCGCAAATTTTCGAAACTCGCAAGAGAATCAAAACCTACAGGGTATTTCCCGTGAACTCAGAATCTTGAAATTTGGTACGAACCAACGTCTTATAGCACAGACAAAGGAAAATTTGCGAAAACCGTAAATTTTTAGTTACATCATATAATAAAAAATATTTTCAATAACATACAACAACAAATAAAATAATAAGTTTACAGGGAACCCTTAGTGGGCAAGCCAGACTCGCACTTGGCCGGTTTTTTCACAGACACTGAACTATTAAATTATTCTAAATGCCAATAATCTTTTCTAAATGCCAACTGTGACTCTAAGCTTAAAGGGCCCATTCATACAGCTCGTGATCCTTGTTTGCCATATATGTACTACTTGTACCTAGCGGATGGACCAACATCATTTTTAGGGTTCCGTACCCAAGGGTACAAAACGGGACCCTATTACCAAGACTTCGCTGTCCGTCCGTCCGTCTGTCACCAGGCTGTATCTCTTGAACCGTGATAGTAACACAGTTGAAATTTTCACAAAAGATGTATTTATGTTGCAACTATAACAACAAATACTACAAAACAAAATAAAATAAATTTTTAAGGGGGCTTCCATACAACAAACGTATTTTATTTGTTCGTTTTGCTCGATATTTATAACGGCACCAGGCTTATTTAAAAATACATAAGTAAATTAAAAAAAACAAATCTCCCGTACTACAAACGTGAGTTTTTTTGCCGTTTTTATAGATAATGGTACGGAACCCTTCGTGTGCAAGTCTGACTCGCACTTGGCCGATTTTTTCATTTCGACCTCCCATTTCCAAAAACTATAAAATTTCTTTTATATTTTTTTCAACTTAAATCCTAGATCCGATCAAGCGATTTCATAATTATTAAAAAAAAAGTTTTAATCTATTTTTTTTTTTAAATGTTACTATAGGGATGGTAGGTATATTTTATACCTGCGTCACCTGTTTGGCATGACCTTCCACTACAAAAACAACGCTGATCGAACGTTTGCTGTACAGCCGTACCATACACAGACGTTTTGTTTGACAAGCGAAGTGGCGAACCGCACATCAATGCCATACACTGGCAAAGGGTATGTGTGAAAATTATATCCAGCAAGCCCATCTCTTAGCTGGCGTCCAGCAATACGAAAAGCAGCGCTGGGCCATGAATGGGGCCTTTTAGGTCGCAGTGACTACCTAACTAGCGCTGCCAAAAGATATTCTTTATTTCCTTTTTGTACATAACACATTTCAAAAATGATACAAACCAATTATTTAGAACTAGGTATACCTACGCTTTTTTTATAAGGTTATGTATTGTATCTGGAATATACATTTCAGGTGTAGATAGCGTTTCTGCTAGAAACGGCCACTTTGAACAAAAGCGCGCTGTCTACAACGCACACGTATATTCTAGGAACTATTTGTAATGTACTAAAAATAGCTCGTCGCTAGTTCTAAATAATTGGTTTGTAACATTTTTGAAATGTGTTTTGTATTGTATTGTAATGGAAATAAAGAATATCTTCTACTCATCTACTTCCTCTACTCGTACGACGGTAAATTAGGTCTTGTTTTGTAGGTAAATGAATGAACATTATTTCGCTTTTTGGTTATTTTATCACAGCATCCATCGTTTTTGATTAAATTAAGCACAAATACAGAAATTGAACGGGTTCCCGAACCCAGGGATCACTTAATCTCCGCCCTGGGAGGCTGATCTGCCAACCTGTGTAAAGTCTCTGAAGTAGTAGTCGTGCCGGAGAAGGAGACCGGAGTGGACCCGGCTACTACAACAGAGGGGGATCAGGGGCCCTTCCGCCCGCCGTGCCAGCAACCGCATCATCTGTGTTGAGCTTCGGCAGTCTTAGTACCGCAACTTTTTGTCTTCTAAGCTGTCTGTGCAGTGAATCCTCATCCGTAGTCTAAGTTACTTCAAACAAAATGGCCAGGAACAGAAAAAAGAAAAGAGTTTTGACAGCGGTTACTCCATCCACATATAATGTAGATTTTTGCAACATAAGGGGTATTCACGCAAATCTTAACGCAGTCCATCACCATCTCGAGACTGCGCAGCCAACCATTCTTTTTCTAACGGAGACGCAGATATCCTGCCCGGCCGACACATCATACCTTCGTTATCCCGGCTACAAACTCGAGCACAATTTTTTGAGTCGTGCCGGTGTATGTATGTTCGTCCGGGGGGATATCTGCTGTCGCCGACTTCATAGCCTTGAAGACAGGGACCTGTCGATATTGTGGGTGCGCGTAGATCATGGGGGCCACACTCGTATCTATGCGTGCCTATACAGGTCTCATAGCGGTGACACGGACGTAACTCGACTCTTCACGCACCTGAGTTTGACGACTGACAAAGTTCTAGAGCAATATCCTACAGCAGAAGTAGTTATTTTGGGAGACTTTAACGCCCACCATCGTGAGTGGCTCAGTTCTCGAACCAATAACTATGCAGGGATATCTGCTCATGAATTTGCTCTGACCTATGGATTCTCTCAGCTGGTACTTTCTCCAACGAGAATACCAGATATAGAGGACCATACAAGCTCCTTACTGGACCTTCTGCTGACTACACGTCCGGATGGATACTCCGTCTCAGTGGATGCGCCTCTTGGCTCCTCGGACCACTGTCTCATCCGGACTCGATTGTCATGCACACAACCCGATCCTTCTGGGCCAACTAATTGGCGTCGTGTGTGGCATTATAAGTCGGCAGACTGGGATGGATTGCGAGAATTTTATGCATCGTACCCGTGGAGGCAGATCTGCTATAGCTCAGAAGATCCTGACGTCTGCGCAGCCGCAGTCACTGAGACAATCCTCGCTGGTATGGAATGTTTCATTCCTAACCTGCGAGTAGCTGCCGGCGTCAAAAAACGACCGTGGTTTAATAGGCCTTGCAGAGAAGCTAAAATTCTTAAGCAAACTGCGTATGAGGCTTGGACCACGGCTCGTAATAATAAGGATCAGAATATTTCTGAGTTAAAACGCAAATTAAATGCTGCCTCGAGGTTCAGTAAGAAAGCAACTGCCAGAGCAAAATTCCAATTCATCGGCAAAATAGGTGGGCGACTTGCGAGCTATCCTTCTGGGAGTCGTGCTTTCTGGTCGCTTGCTAAAGCTGCCGAGGGGAACTTCTGCCAGTCGTCATTACCACCACTGCGAAAGACCGATGGTGACTTGGCCCACAGTGCAAAAGAGAAAGCCGATCTATTGGGCAGTCTCTTTGCCTCTAACTCGAATGTGAACGACGAAGGCGCTGTACCACCTACTTTACCGTGGTGCGGTAAGACCATGCCGGAAATCACTATAACACAGCGCGAGGTCCGGCGGGCGTTGCTTTCCCTAGACGTTCATAAGTCGAGTGGGCCAGACGGCATACCAGCAGTGGTGCTTAAGCAGTGTGCTCCTGAGTTATGTCCTGTACTCACGCGCCTCTTCACGCTTTCCTACCACACTAGGCAATTTCCGTCTTCATGGAAGACTGCAAATGTGCACCCGGTGCCCAAAAAGGGCGATAGATCAGATCCATCGAATTACAGGCCTATCGCTATAACCTCTCTCCTCTCCAAGGTGATGGAGCGTGTGATCAACACACAGCTTTTGAGATACCTAGAAAAACACGACCTGATCAGTGACCGTCAATATGGCTTCCGCCACGGTCGCTCAACTGGTGACCTTCTAGTGTATCTCACACACCGATGGGCACTAGCCATTGAGAGTCAGGGGGAGGCATTGGCATGTAGCCTAGACATAGCGAAGGCGTTCGATCGGGTCTGGCACCGGGGTCTTCTATCGAAGTTGCCTTCTTACGGAGTGCCCGAGGGTTTGTGCAAATGAGTGGCTAGCTTTTTGTCCGGCAGAAGCATACGAGCCGTAGTTGACGGTAGTTGCTCTGATAGCATGGACATTAATGCTGGTGTCCCGCAAGGCTCTGTGCTGTCTCCTACGCTGTTTCTACTGCACATCAATGATATGTTGGACATCAACAACATACATTGCTATGCAGATGACAGTACTGGAGACGCTTATTACACGGGCCGTGCAAGCATCCCACGTTCCGTTGTGGAGGAAAAGCGTGAAGAACTTGTGTCTCAAATCGAGATCGGTCTGTCCAAGGTCTCTGACTGGGGGCGGGAAAACTTGGTCCGATTCAACCCTTCAAAGACACAAGTCTGCGCGTTCACCGCTAAGAAAACCCCATTCACTGTAGTCCCACAATTCCAGAACACTCCCCTCTCCATCTCCAAGAGCATTGGGATCCTTGGCGTTGACATCTCCAGCGATGTTCAGTTCCGAGATCATTTGCTAGGCAAGGTAAAGCTGGCGTCCAAAAAACTTGGTGTACTCAACAGAGCGAAGCAGTACTTCACGTCGGGGCAAAGGTTGCTACTTTACAAGTCGCAAGTCCGGCCCCATATGGAGTACTGCTGCCATCTCTGGGCGGGTGCACCCGGATACCAGCTTGGCCCTTTTGACTCGGTTCAACGACGGGCTGTGAGAATTGTCGACGATCCCAAACTCACTTGCGGTATTGAACCCTTAAGTCTGAGGAGAGACTTTGCCTCCCTGTGTGTGTTCTACCGCTTGTACAATGGATTGTGTTCTGAGGAATTGTTCGAAATGATGCCCACGGCTACTTTCTACCATCGCACCGCTCGCCATCGACAGGGAATTCATTCTCACACTTTGGAACCAAAATGGTCGCGAACAGTGCGGTTTCAGAGAAACTTCCTCCCGCGAACCCTTGGGTTGTGGAATGAGCTCCCTGCCAAGGTTTTCTCTAAGGACTACAGTATGGGGTTCTTCAAAAAAGAAGTTATTAGATTTCTGAAGGGTCGGCAACGCGTGAGTGATGCCCCTGGTGTTGCAAGCGTCCATAGGCTACGGTGACCGCTTACCATCAGGCGGACCGTAGGCTTGTTTGCCACCTTAGTGGTATAAAAAAAAAAAAAAAAAAAAAAAAAAGAAATCTTAAAAAAAAAATATATGTATGTATGCAGGTTCGGCAGACATTATTTCTTAAGTTATTATACCTGTCAAATAATTTATGTGTGAATGTTGTAGAGAATTTTATTTCTATATAATCATAAGGAGTTGCATAAAATCTAATGCCGATAATCGACTTTGGTGCAAGCGGAGCAGCGAGCAAAACTATTATTTCTTTATTTTTTCGTATCTTAAAGTATAATTTCTTTTCTGTTATCATTATGTGTTCATTTATTAGTGCTTTTTGTGTCTAATTGTACTTATTCGAAAACTTGAAAGTTTGAACAATCAATAATTTGGAAAAACAGGGATGACTCGCACGTTGAAAATACGTTGCACCCGGGCACTCCATTGCTAAAGAATCTCTACGAACTGGTGTGCGTCGCTATCCTTACCTCGCGCACTCGCACCGCACTTTTACAACGAAAACAAAACCCCACTATACCCTATACTATATATACCCTTTTTGACAACCTGTATAACGATCGACTCGAAATAATGCTTATTATTTTTTTTTTACTTCAATAAAGATTTACACGATAAAGTTTCCGTACTTAATTTCAGTTAATTTTTTACATTATAATTATTATCTTATTACAATTAAATGTTCTGTTGTGAAGTAAGGGCATGCCATATGTAGACATAATCGTTACCCGACCAAGTAAACATTATCCTGATATGCTGACGTCATATGATTGCAACAATCTTTACGAGATACATGTTTATTAATAATTTTTTTCTTCTTGTTTTTAGTATGTAAAACAGGCTTCCACATATGCGATAGACACCAACCCGAGTTTCTGTTAAAGTTCGGATGGCGACTTATTTCGATTGCTTCTTTTATTTTTCTTAGTACAAAGAACTTATCCGAAATAAATTTTTTAGCCTTATCGAACCTAACAAAGTGAGTTGACCCCGTGTCTATTATATGTTGGGCCACTGCCGATTCATTTGGATCCATGTTCTTAACGTGACGGATGTATTCGTTTATTCTGGTTGCGATGCTGAATTAAGTTTCCCCGATATAACTCTTGCCACAGTCACCAGGAATCGTATAAACACATGGTCCTGTAAGTAGCTCCATAGGATCTTTTGGAGAACAGAGGTTCTGCCTTATTCGTGTCGGTGGTATAAATACGGTTCTGATAAAGAAATTTTGCTGTATCAGCCTTCCTATCTTATCAGTAACTTCCTTCACGAAAGGTAAGTATAGAGACGCTCTTTCTGTTTCACTACGACTTGTAGTAGTAAGTGTATCAAGAAAAATAAAAGAAGCAATTGAAATAAGTCCGCCCTGGCCTGGCTTGCTCCCGCGACCTGTCAGTTCGCGCCGCGGAATTCTACCGCACGCAGCTCATAAATAAGGCTCACGTTGGAGGGCTGAAACTAGTCGAGCAATCGACTGGTATTTAACCGCGCTTTATAAGCCGTATGTATATTATTAATTAGAAATGTTTACAACTCGCGTTTCATTAAAAACAAAAAATAAAAAATACATAATACGTTTTTAAATGTATAGAATGAGTATTTTCTTACATGCAGTTTATTGATCATGCTCCAGAAAAAAATTATAATCACGCATCAATGCTTATTTTCTTAGCGTAACTTTGATAGCCAACAACATCCGTGTAGTATGTTGCTATGTTTTTATTTTTATTCTAAATCCGAATCGTTAGGATTGTCAAATAAATTAACCGTCTCCTGACTAATCCGTTTCCTGGCTAAAGAATGAATCCAGAAACTCTTCAAATTCTTCGTCATTCATTGATTTAAAATCATCTTTGCAATCTTGAAACACCTTATCACCACCGGGGACTGATTTACTTTCAACTGTTTCTAATTTAAATTCAGATATATTTGTAGTTACTGAGTTAGAACTCTCACGTGTCGAATTAACGTTTAACTCCTTTTGACCCGCATTAATTACATTAGAGTCTTTAACAATTTTCGTCATTTTGGCTTCTCTGCTATCCTGAAGCACAACATCACCGTCTTCGAGAGATTTACCTTTAACTGTTTCTAATTTCATTTCAGATTTATTTTTAGTTACTGAGTAAGGATTCTCACGTGTCGCATTTACGTTTAGCTGTTTTTGACCTGCATTTATTACATTAGAGTCTTTAACAATTTTCGTCATTTTGGCTTCTCTGCTATCTTGAAGCACAGCATCACCACCTTCAAGAGATTTACCTTTAACTGTTTCTAATTTCAATTCAGATATTTTCGAAGTTACTGAGTTAGGACTCTCACGTGTCGAATTTACGTTTAACTCTTTTTGACCTGCATTTATTACATTAGAGTCTTTAACAATTTTCGTCATTTTGGCTTCTCTGCTATCTTGAAGCACAACATCACCGTCTTCGAAAGATTTACCTTTAACTGTTTCTAATTTCAATTCAGATTTATTTTTAGTTTCTGAGTAAAGATTCTCACGTGTCGAATTTACGTTTAGCTGTTTTTGACCTGCATTTATTACATTAGAGTCTGTAACAATTTTCGTCATTTTGGCTTCTCTGCTATCTTGAAGCACAGCATCACCATCTTCAAGAGATTTACCTTTAACTGTTTCTAATTTCAATTCAGATATTTTCGAAGTTACCGAACTACGATTCTTACGAGACAAATTAACGTTTGACTCTTTTTGACTTGCATTCATTACATTAGAGTCTTCAACATTTTTTGTCATGTTTGTTTTAAAATCTTTACCATATTGAAGAGCATCACCTTCCTCAATAGATTTACTTTTAACTGTTTCTAATTTTGATTTAGATATTTTTGTAGTTACTAAACTCCGATTCTTACGAGTCGAATTCACGCTCAACTCTTCTTGTCTTGCATTTATTGCATTAAGTTGTTCAACAATTTTAGTCATGTTTTTTTTTAAATCTTTACCATTCTGTAGCAAGTCATCACCTTTGTCGAAAGGTTTACCTTCAACTATTTCTAATTTCAATTTAGTTATTTTTGTAGTTACTGAACTACGATTCTTACGAGTCGAATTTAGTTTTAATTCTTTTTGACCTCCATTTATTACATTAGAGTCTAAATTCATTTTCGTCGTGTTAGTTTTAAAATCTTTACGATCTTGTAGCAAGTCATTATCTTGAACGGCAGATTTACCTTTAACTGCTTTTAATTTAAATTCAGATATTTTTGTAGTTACTGAACTAGAATTCTGAAGAGTCAAATTCACGTTTAACTCTTTTTGACTTGCATTTATTACATGAAAGTCTTCAACAGATTTTGTCATATTAACTTTAGCATATCTCTGAGTATCATTTAATAATATTTTATTGACAATAGTGTCATTACTTTGAAGGACATCCGATTCTTCAATAATATTATTTAGATAATTTGTTGAATTTCTACGAAAATTGACGTTTTTATTTTTTTCTCTCACAGTGCCATTAGTTTGACTACTTTTCTGAACTGCATTTGATTGCTTTATAATTTTCTTAGCAACATCTTTAAAACTATTAGGAAAATTAACACTTATTGTGTTTGCTTTAGCAGTTTCATTGATAAAAGGTTTATCTATGTCTGATTGCTTTTTGCCGCTGAGGTCTATTTCGTTCCAATGTAATAGAAGTTTTGTTTTGGTGCTATTTGTTTCCTTATCTGAAGCTTTTATAATGTTTAATAATTTTACGTTATCGTGATTAGATTTGTTAGTAGTCTGCAGTTCCAACAAAACTTTGTTAGATGCATTACTTATTTCTTTTGCTTCTGGGCGACTTCCATTACTTTCTTTGATTTCATTTAAAACATTTATTTTATACCGTACTCTATTTGGTGCTGGTTCTTGGGATTTAGGTTCTCCCGTGTCATATTTGCTTTTATGGTCCGTCACTATGTTATCCAATTCTTTACTTAGAATAGCGCTTACTTCAGTTAAATGATCACTACCAGTCTTTAAAACATTTTTAGCATTCTGTAATTTAGTTCGTGTATTACCTTTATCAAAAATTTTACAAAGCGTCTTATTAACATTTGTCTTTGTCTTATTTATCGCAACGGATACTTCTTTCGTAACGCCATTACTACTTATGGTCATATCTTGTGCCTTAAATTCATAAGTTACCTGAGGCGTAGGTAAATCAACAACATTTTCATTGCGAGTTTCATCACTCGCAGAACTTGTTTCCCCTTCACCGTTACATTTTTTTTTGTACTCCGAAGGATCACTAAAAACACCGTCAAGTTTAAGAACTTGCTGAACGGCAAAAATACTGCAATCAATTGTCTCTTTTACATCTGTTAAAACATCTGTGATTACTCTCTCTAAGCTGTCGCCTATAGAAGACATAGTATCTCCAAAATCATCGAAGATAGACGCCGAAGACTGAAATTAACACACATTTAAATAAAGATATGAATTTTATAAACACAGCAAGAAAACCAAAAATTACAAAACTCACCTGGTATATAAGATACGATAAAATAACTATTATTGGTTTCATATTTTACATTCACAAATTTTCACACAGTTAATTAAATAGTGGTGTTATAAAGTAAGATTAAACTGATACTGATCAATTGA
The DNA here is from genome assembly GCA_946406115.1 of Apoda limacodes. Taxonomy (NCBI): domain Eukaryota; kingdom Metazoa; phylum Arthropoda; class Insecta; order Lepidoptera; family Limacodidae; genus Apoda; species Apoda limacodes. The sequence goes on along the minus strand of OX291553.1, from coordinate 12,815,355 downwards.
TCTACGCACTTTGTTGCTCTTTTTGAGCCCCACAAATGTTGGTTCAATTAAACCAACAGAGTCACACTTCGTGGTAGAACCACACTTGTCCCAATATTTGTCGTCACGTTAACGTAAAGTCAATAAGTAACCATTAAACGTGTAATTGATTTATGGAATACAGGAATTTAAAATAAAACATAAAGAGTACATAATCGATGAAGATAATTTATTTCTCTGAGTATCTTATCACTATATATTATCGTATCACAAACATGATTCTTAAAATTATGTATATAAGGGTAAATATTGACTAATAGTTTTAAGGTACTGTCAAGACAACGCAGTATCGTTTTGAACACGAGCTAATAACGTGATGAAAAGGTTTTAACTGATTTTAACTTACTATAAATCTAATTACATTAATAATACAAAAGATAAACTGTTTTTAAAAAAACTACAAATACTTTCAACTTCGTTGAAAAATATGTATTTTTAAATCCTTGGCAAGGTTCTTTTCAATTTCTTCTTTTGTTTGAAAAAATAATCATATTGCTTTTTTGTAATGTGTTGATTAAATATATGATTTTAACAATGCTAATATTACTGTAACTATCTTACTTTTTAAATATGAAAGATTTAAAAAGCAAGGCAATAACATTTTCTGTTTTGATTAATTAATTTATGACAACAATAAACTAAATACAATATTAACCAAAACAAATAAATTACGGAATTACAAATTTATTTTTAACACTAAATTTCATCGTAGACAACTTTTGTTATACATTTGAACATTAGTAAATTTCATAATAACTAGTTAACCTACGTCGCAGATTCTAGTACATTCCTAAGCTTTGCACCGATACTAAGCAATTCTAAACTATTGGCAATCTTAGAACAGGTGGTACAACGTAAGCCGAACAGGCCACACTAAATCACAAGTTACAATTAAGTATGTTTGTAAATGAAAAAGGAATAAAAACCATAAATAAAAGATATTTAAACGCTTTTTGTATGTGTCTATTTTAATTTGGTTTTAAAAATAAGGATTTTAAATCTAAATTGACTGTTATTTATGGGTTGTTGGACTCCACAACTTGCCGTTTATTTAAACTACGCCTAATTAAAATATATTTTAAAATACAAAACATACATACAGATAAAATGTGCATCGGAACGGATTTTAACACTCGATTAAGTATTTTATATGAAGGTAAAAAGTAAAAAACAAACTTATTGTACGTAGATAGTTCTTCCATCATGAGATGAAGTCTCAGGTTTATGACCAGTTTTTGGATTTTTTTCTATATTTGTGACATAACATCTTGCTTCTTGCCAAATTTCATGATTCTAGGTCAACGGTAAGAATCCCATATATTATTATATTTTTTTGTTACTTTTTAAAACAAACATATTATTGACACAGATTATGATATGTGGGTATAATCACAATAGGACTTGCAGCTTTATTTGGAGATGCTTTCATTTTTATTTTGGATCTTCTTTGACACTGACTGACTGGTCACACACGCGTTTAACTTAAATAACTTTTCTTTATCGTTTAAACTTCCCATTAACCTTACATATAACTTGTAAACTTTGTATATTTTATCCCATATCAAGAGATTCCTAAAGTTATATCTATATTACTGATCTTACACCATCTTATTGCTATATTTTGGCACTTTCTGAGCAAAATATTTACTCGGAAATATTCTCATAAGAAAATCACACGATTCGAAGTTGCCAATGTTACCGATCATTACACATAATTTAATTAATAAAACATTCATAAAATATTTCCTTACTTCATAAATTTTCGCTATGTACAATTCTAAACAGTTTTACTTAACTTCTAATAATAAATTTGCTATAAAATAAATCTATAGATCTTTACATTTTATTAATTAAACAATTATATTAAAATAAAGTCAATAGAATTTATGTTATACATCGATAAAATAATAAAACCGAAAAACAATCCATAAAATGATATGATATAATGTTATAACAATAAATGTTAACATCGGTCAAAAATAAATATGCGTACATGCAAAGTGGAATGTAACAAGTGCACGCAAAAAACGTCTTTAGCTTGTAAAAAAGCACATTTTTTTGAAAAAGCTGCATCTAAATGTTTATGAAAAAAAGATTGAGCAATAAAAATATATCTACCGTAGCAAAAGTAGTAGCTGCGAAAAATTGCTGCATTTGAATAAAAGTAAGATAAAATGCATAATATGTAATACTATTAACACATGAACGTTGCAATGTACATAAAAAAATGTTACCAATTTCCTACTCAATTTCTAAATTATGTTAATAACTTAATTTTTATATAACATATTCCTAATAACACATTGAATTGGAAATAAAACAAAATCTATTCAGTTTACTTTTAAATTTTTAAATAGATACGATAATTTCGCAAAAACTGCCAAATACCAGTTTGTACCATAAATCCGTAACGTTAGGCCTAACTATTCACTCAACGTCTGGATCGATGCATAGCGTTGGCCCCAAAACGCTCACGCAGGCGTTGGGAATTGGCCGACAGGTACTATGTCTTAATGTGTTTACAGCGAGCATAATATACGGGACAACGTCAGGGTCAACTGGTTAATCCAGGAAAACGTAAAAATGTTACAAACATTACAATATTTAACAGTTGTCATATATTTATTAAGTTTTAATATTTAATTTTGTCCAAAAACATTCGAAAAAATATTCTACTCATTTGATTATTATACGACATTATACATGTACTTTAAATATATATAAAAAAATAGGTTTGTTATGATAATTTATCTAATAAAAATATTTTTATTACATATTCGAATACAACGGTTAATAAATTACATCTTTTTATGTATACAAAACCTACGTTAGATCCCCTATTATGACAATGATATGGAGATAGATATGATTTTTCGTTTTTAAAACTTAATTACGTAATCAAAATAATAATAAAACGTTTGTAATATGCATATCACTTTAAGGGTCGGTCCACCATTTATAGACAGCCAACTATATTACTTACACACCAAATGAGTTAGCAGACAATTTTTTTTATAAACTTATTCCCAACTTATAAGAAAATGTTGAAGTGGAACTCTGACGAAAAGAACAATGCAATTAAAAGGTGGGTTTCACCACTTATCGACAGCCAATTACTTACGAGAAAAAATAGAAAACTAAAAATATATAAATCTATTCCCAACATATGAAAGTGATGAACTGGAATACACAAAAAAACCACAATACAATTTAAGGTTCGGTTTCACTATTAATAGACAGCCAATTACAGTAAAAATGAGGAAACAGATAAAATTAAAACGTGATAAAACTGGAACTTACAAAAAGATTATCCACAGAAATACTTTTTAATACAGGAAAAAAAATATTACTAAAAATTTAATTTATGGTTAATGCCAACCCCAAAAAAAGTTCATAATTTACATTATAAATTAACTGTTTATTATTTTATAAACAATTGCTATAATGATTTATAAAATAATAAACATTAAACAAAAAAAATACCTTAAAATGCAAAACGGTTTGTATCTTTAAGGTTAATGTAACCAATTCAAAAAATTAAATAGTTAAACATTAATTTATCAATTGAACTCAACTAAGTTAAAAACACACAACACATCGGTAAGGTAAAAATACTTTTTCAATCTTTGAGAGCAATTTAAAACGCCGCAATGTAATATGTAAAATTGTAAGTCAAAAATAAAAGTCAGATCTAAAAATCAGTACGATTCATTGAAAAGTTTCTTTTTACATTAAAAATTCACTAGCAAAATAAAAATTTCCGATAGTCACTACAAACTTTTTAAAGTCAATTTTAATACTGTTTTATTTTTAATGACAATATCGTTTATTTTAACTTCAAATATCAAATCACATTTTTATAAATGGAAAACCCTACAAAAATAACGATACTTACACGAAAAACTTCTCTGAAAGGTGTATAAAAAATTCCACTTCCTGGTCTAAAATGACCAATTTAAAAGTAATGCTGCTCATGATATTTAAATGCCAAAAAATAGGATCGAATCATGTACCCACAGATCTGTTGCCATGCCGGGAAGAACTCCTTTAAATATATCCCTCTATTACTCAATCCACTTACCGTCCATGTACAGTAGGGGAATTTAAACATTACCCTATTTTTAGTTTCGCCAATAACGCTGACAGTAACTGATTATTAACAATTAAATATGTTTTATTTAATCCTATAAATCTGGTTTGTACCATAGTTCGAAAAGGTAACATGTAATGGCGAAATTTTAAGGTACGGACTACTGTACATTATTAAAAAGAATTTAAAACAAAATGCTGAGCATGAAAAATACCTAAATAGCTAATAAATTACCAGAATACAGTTCGTTAGAAGAATTGAATGCAGTTCGATCACATGTAGATACCTATGGCTCATATAGTTGAACAATACGCAGTCTGCAACTTTAAAGCCCTAATCATGACAGCTTTTTCGGTGGAAGACACATATTAATCATTCACCTACATCATCAAAAAATGTCGACCATTCATTGTGTCATGCAGTTGATTCGTTATCCATAAATCGTGGCTCTTCCTTAGCAGCATTCACGGATAAATCTTCCCTATTTAGAGGAATTGGAACATCTACGGATGTTTCTTTCCTGTTGTGGACTTGGGGGAAATTTGAATTTTCTCTGATGGAAGAATCATTTACAGTAACTTCTCCGTTAGAAATATTTAAGGAAGAATCTTCTCTTACAGGAAGAATTGGAGGAATCGTTGGTATTTCTCTCGGTGCTGGAATAGGTAACGAAGATAGTTTAGGTAAAGGTGGAATGGGAGGTGCAGAAGTGGATTCACCGTTATTGGATACAGGTCCTCCATTTCCCATCCTGTGATAATGTTGTTTCCATTTATTAGACGGCGGGGTGTAATTTAGATGATCATATTCCATTTCTGCAAAAAAAATGAATAAATTACAAATAGATTCAGACAATAGATTAAATGCGAACTATTCAACACAATGGAGTAGTGGGTGTGAATAAATTAACACTTCCAAAAAATATAGAAGCTAAACAATTTTACAGGATGTGTTTATCTATGTGATTTAAAGTGTTTTATATAAAAACGTTTTGTAAACGAATACTTACCATGACCTTCCTTGTCTTTATGTTTGATTTCGTCATAAACATGGTCCAGTTTGTTGTCGTCCTCCACGCATTGATACAGGTTGGGATTCGTCAGGTCCGCGTCTTTGTTTTTTAGCGACGAAATGGGGTTGTATGCTACTTCAAATTAAAAAGAATAATTATTTTAATATGTAGTTATCTGGTAATATTTAATAATTGTGAAATTAAAGGCCATTTTTAATATAAGGTAAGGTAACAAAGCATTTAAGTTTGGATTAGTCACTGGCTACAAAATAATGGTTGCTGCAAATTCAAAATTTAGTAAAATTACAATTGGCTTCAAATTCTGTATTCATAAACACAATATTTTTAAGCGAGGTAAGTGAGAGTACAAAGTTTTTATTTACTACTATACTTACTATCACCAGATCCCGTTGCTTTCATACGAAGTTTCTCCATGGTAGTGTTACTTAGTTTGTTATTTGCATTTAGGTTGTTGTGGATGTGTGTGGCATTGTTTAGAAGGGTAGTCGAGTCATCACTACGAGTCGATCCTTGGAACGAATACACAGGGTTGTCGAAATGCTGTTGCTCTGCATAAAATATAACAAAATTAGATAGGTTAATAAATAATTGATTCGCTTCTATAGCACGGACGCGAAGCCGGAAGAATTTCGTTCAATGACCGGTCACTATGTGTCTCCGTTGCAGGCGCATAATTATTTGCCGTCGCCATCGCACAGATGCGATGACCGACCGCTGTCATCAGAAATTACGACTATTTGACCACTGACACAGACTAAAAAGTAAAAGGTCAATGTTCGAAATTCTTCCTGTTTTGCGTCCGTGCTTATACCAAATCCTACTAATATTATAAATGTGAAAGTTATATGTCTGGACGGATGTTTGTTACTCAATCACGCTTTAACCACTGGACGCATCGGGATGAAGTTTGGCATACATATAGGTTAGGTCCTGGAATAGCATATAGGCTACTTTTTAACTCGAAAATTTCAAAAGTTCCCCGCGGGAATAACTATATCAGAGTTTAAAGAACAATAGATGTAGCTATAGCTTGCTATTACAAACTTCATTAGTATAATTAAGTAGTTCCACGCCGATAACCGAATTCAGGGCGGGCGGAGCCGCTGGCAAAGTCTAGTACTTCATAATTAGTAATACCATGAGTTTTTTTTACTCATATAATCTATACTTATAAATGCGACAGTGAGTTTGTTTGTCCGTCTTTTGCGTTGCAACGGACTATCCAATTAATCTGAAATTTGGCTCAGGGATGGTTAAGATAAAATGAAGAAGGACAAGGGCTACATTTTATTCCGGAGAAAAGTTCTCTCAGGAATAACTATGAATAATTACATGTGGACGAACTTCTTTACTAAAATCGAAGAGATGCTCGAGGAATCATAAACCGATAACCGAATTTAGCGCCGGTCGGAGCAACGGGCAGTAGCTAGTAAGGATGCACTACAATTTACTGTTTCTTTTTATTAGAACATTTATAATATATCATTCTTAGTTTCTGTGTTTGTTTTCTCTATCTATCTATCTTTTATTGATTATTGTATTATTAGCTTTTGCCCACGGCTCCGTCCGTGCTAAACTGGACAAACCTTTGAGGGGTATTTGTGGTGTGATGAATTTGTAAAGAGCTTTGTGAAATAGACACTCAGAGAATATTTATGTATTAATTACCAGGTTGTGAGCTGGGATCCGCAATGTAATGTACGTGCGCGATCTCACGCTTAAGGTTCCGCACACGCTTGCGGTAGTAGAGCAGCACTAGCACGGCCGCCGCCGCGCACAGCAGCGACAATATCACCATCACAATAGTCAATTGACTGTTGTTGGATCCTGTATACAATTTAATTTTGGCGTCAGTTAGCACCCTTCATGTTTTTAAAGCGTCATATTTATATCTTTTTAATCGGAAATCGTTCTGCCAAACACACACTTACGGGATCATGTCTTCAAAATCGCCTATCTTCAACAGAGTTTTATAATACTAATTTGCGTTGAGAATTAATATAAAAATCTCTTTGACCACTTTTTTACAAAGAAAACTTTTTAACATTGGTAAAGCATATTCCTAATAATTTTATAACACTTAAAATAAGCATGTTATTAAGCACTAAAAAATAATAAACTATCAATTAATTACTCTTATTTCAATAAAAAAGACAGTGAGCTGAGATGTAGCTGTTGCACTCAAGGTTACCAGCAAGTAACACTGGCTCTTAATATAAGCACAGTATAGGTTATAGCCCATTCATACAGTATGACCACTGCTTTTCGAACTAATTACCGCTAGTATAGAACACGCTCACATTTTCAAATATACATACGTCATTTTCTTTGTAGTGTTAGTGTCTCTAGGCGTAATACAAGTTTACTAACCCTCAGCGTGTTCTATGACGATAGCATCGGCTGCGTGGATGTCGCACCGTTCGCCTATGAATCCGCGATGACAAATGCACCCCTTGACCGAGTCACACATCCAGTTGCCTTCTGACGAACAGTTGCAGGCCTCCATACAATGATCCCCGAAGTAGCCCTCGGGACAAACTTAACAACAAAAAAAATTCATGTTACAATTTTTCTAACGTGGTCGCACCTTCTAAAGTGTTTTAAATTTTTCCAGCAAAAACGTTTGCAACAGAATAAGTTATAAGTAATGTTATTCTTACAAAAGTATTATCCATAACAGTATACTTTAATACGAACGACACAGTATATAGCTTTACTGGAAATCACTGCATACAAACACAAGGATATAGACGGTTACACTACTAATAGTCTAACGGCCTATATACTGTGTCGTTCGTATTAAAATAAGTGCAACAACAGTCTGAAATTTTATACAGTCTGCCAAGTAATTGTGCGATGAAGTGCGTTCATACATTGCAACTCAGAATCCGTCTGGCAAGTAATACGTCACACCGCGATACAATAAATGTCTTAAACCTTTAACTGTTTATGGTTTTAGCCATAAAGATATGGAAATTCCCATTTTTATTCCCTATTTTGGCGTACAGGGAATGATTTTCTAAAACAATGAAATACGTCAATCTTAATTTCCAAATAATTTCATTTTACAATTCAATAAATATTTAGCTTTAAAAATGAAAATGAACTTCTAACCCCCATTTTACTAGAATTTTGCAATATCCTTTTTTAGTGCTCGCCTACAAGAACCTCTGTGTCCAGTAGTTAGGGATGTGCATTGATATATCAGTGATATATTTTAAAACATATTACATTTTTAAATTAAGTGCAAGTACATTGTGTTCAGTAGTATTTGATAAAAAAGTCTGAGTATGTACTTACATTGTGTGCAGTAGTTTCCGGTGTAGCCGGGTGGGCACCGACAGTAACCGTCGATAGGTCGGCAGGCGGCGTCGCGCGCGCACCGGCACGGCTGCTTGCAGTCAGCGCCCCACCACCCCACGGGGCACCGCTCGGCGCACTGCGGACCGTGCCATCCCGGTAGACATTGGCACTCGCCTACAACATACATCCATAAAAACGCTCAATACTGGATTTAAATTCTAGTGCAAAAATGTCGTCGTTGTTTATTTCCAGTACACAGCACAGGTCTCTCCCCATAGCAAAGAGGCTTAGTCCATATATACTGCCAGAGCAAAATTCCAATTCATCGGCAAAATAGGTAGCCGACTTGCGAGCTATCCCTCTGGAAGTAGTGCTTTCTAGTCCTTTGCTAAAGCCGCCGAAGGGAACTTTTGACAGTCGTCGTTACCAAGTTCATGGAAGACTGCGAATGTGCAGCCGTGTCCAAAAAGGGCGATAGGTCTGATCCATCGAATTACATGCCTATCGCTATTACCTCTCTCCTCGCTAAGGTGATGGTGGAGCGTCTGATCAACACACAGCTTCTAAGATGCCTAGAAAAACACGACCTTGCCAGCGACCGTCAATATGGCTTTCGCCACGGTCGCTCGACTGGTGACCTTCTATTGCATCTCACAAACCGATGGGCACTAGCCATTGAGAGTCAGGAGGAGGCATTAGCGTGTAGCATGGACATAGCGAAGGCGCGTAAGAGCCATTGTAGTATAAAAAAAAACTTAACCGCACTGGCCCAGTCCGAATTAGCAGACGTTGTTGAGCTAGTAGCTAATCAACTGTCAGAATTTTCAAGCTTTTCGATTTGACTTTACGACTGCTGTCATATGACAATTGACATAACCGACAGTTTAACGCGCCCCCCCAAATCACCGCGCCTGGCCCGTGGTACAGTTGTGATAGTTCGGTTAACCGGACCATCGTTGAAATTTTATGCGGTAGTACAGTTGACCGGACAACTGAAAAATTTATATATCCCTGGTACAGTTAACTGTACCATAGAATAAATAAATTTTCTTTTGTACAGTTAACTGTACCAGGGAATATAATAAGTTTTCTTTAGTCCAGTTGACTGTACCACGGAAAAAGAAAATTTTTTCAAAACACTGACAATTGGTCTAGTACTGGCCGCTCTAGAAAGCATGTGAATATGACAAGTTTTAACGTTGACATATATATGAATTAGCTGTCGTATTAATAGGAAATTATTTTTCTATTGTTGTTATTTCCGTGATTCTTTCATATTGCATTAGTCTTTTTAATTAAAAACTTGATAAGAGCAAGAAGCAAGGGTTGAAGTATGTCTGTACCTGAAGAGAGTCGCCTTGAATTGCTCTACATTGAAAGAAAGGGTGGCACAGTCTTACTTTACAATGGACATCAGTACTACAAAAATAGCGATTACAAGAACGGGGCACAGCTTTGGCGATGTTCTAATTACAAAAAACTAAGATGTACTGGATTTGTAACTGTAGAGGTACTGTCTACTCACTATTTAGCATCACTATAGCAAGGTCCCTCCCTCCCCTTGCTCATAGTTCCTAACATATGTTTATTGCTTATAGAAGGAACGTGTTATTCGAGAGCGTCCTCATACAACTTGCAGTACTGACTATATTCAAAATAACGTCGATATGGCGATGGCTTATTTAAATAAGAATGTCCAAAAATGTGATGCACCAATACCGAAATTGTATAGAGATGCAGTTGAAAAACTAAAAGATGACGGTATTGACAAGTTAGTTACAAGTTTACCCGAGTTAAAGAATCTTCAACATGGGTTATTCAGCTAGAAATCGAAGCTTAGAGGTACAAAAAGTTATATGTACTAAACCGGAGGATGTTGAAGTGCCTAAAAAGTTTTTAGACTTTATTTTAGCGGATTATTACTACGAAGGATATCGAATAATTACGTTTTGTTCAAAAGAAACTCGAAAATTAGTACCGTTTGTAAAAGAATTTTTGATGCAACATATAAGAGTTGGCCTAAGCCCTTTTATCAATTATTCACCGTGCATGGTGAAGTAGGCAGCTCAGCTGAAACCACAAACGTTATCCCTTTAATATTTGTACTTATTTGTGACAAAGAAGAAAAGAGTTATACAACAGTGTTTCAGTTAATGAAGTCGGCATTAAAATGGAAGCCGGTAAAATTACACTGCGATTACGAAATGGCGGCCCTGAATGCCATTACTAGGATTTATCCAAACATAACAATAATAGGGTGTTATTACCACTGGACGCGATGCATGTGGCGAAAAGCCAAAATTTTAAACCTTACAAAAACTAGGGTAGAGCGACGAATCGTTTTCCTTTGTTCTGCATTGCCGTTATTGCCAAAAGAATTTAATCGAAGGATGGGACTATATACAATCGGAAGCACTGTCAAATATGTCACTGTTTTTTCAAATACATAGAAAACTTTTGGATAAAAAGTAAATTTCGCCGATGTTAAGACATCGCGTCTCTGGCGAACGGCATCGGACAAATAACATAGTAGAAAGCTGGAATTCGAAAATTAATCGTTATTTAAAGAATACGGTTATTATATTAAGACTCCAGCATGTCAAACACAAATTAGACTTTTGAAAATCAAAGTCCATAAAATTTCTAACAAACGCAGGCGTGAATTCGTATTAAGAGATGACGTAATACGGCACTTTCAATTAGAAATTATAAATGAAGAGATATCAGTTGGGCATGCCCTTGAAAAACTACGTATTTAAATGCACGATTATAATTGCCTTGTTTGTGGTACCTACCTTTGTAAACTCAATTAAAATTAATTATTTTTTCCTTCAAGCGTCTTATTGTTTTAGTCCTATTTAGTTAAATAATTTATGTGTTTTTAAGAAACACTATTCTTGTCAACCGAATTATCATAACTGTAAGTTTTCATCCCTCTAATTATAAGAAAATTAAATGGTCAACATATTATTATGTATTGGATCTAAGTAATTTTATGGTCATAAACTAAATATGTTTTAGGTGTCAATAAGTACGGCGGATAAGGAGAGATGATATTCAAATTTTAAATGGTCCGGTCAACTGTACTAAAAAAAATGCAGTGGTACGGTTGTCTAGTCGACTGTATCACAGTTAGTAAAAATTAACGACTGTCCGGTCAACTGTACTACCGCACAAAATTTCATCGATGGTCCGGTTAACCGAGCTATCACAACTGTACCACGGGCAAGGCGCGCAAATCACGGAGTTCAGAAAAACGTGGCACGAGCTACAGTCAATGAAACGAAAAATTGTGTCCTCAAGAAAAGCGAGGTCAAAGTTATTCTAAGCCATCAAATGTATAATGCTAGTGAAATCCAATATGTGGAGAAAGCAAAAGTGTGCTAGGAAGAAAGGCTTTAGTCTCTTCCTAACCCATTTTGGGAATAGGGGTAACGCATGCACGTAACAATGTACTGATATAAGAATAAAATTACATGAAGGCCAATACGGGAGTTAGTATTTTTCAATCACAATTTACCGGTAACGTGATGACAGTCAGCCCCGTTCTTGCAGTTACACTTCTGGCCACAGTTCAACCCGTAAGTTCCGAGTGGACAAGGGTACTCGCACGTCACTCCAGTGAACCCGCTTGGACACATATATTTGCCAGTCACCGGGTCACAGTTGCTAATACCTGTAACGACATATAATAAAAAAGGTAAATTCAAAATACAATGTAGTGCGAGGCATACTAAGAGACTCTAATATATGATAAGTTAGGGAGATATATAATATGCTGTAATGGTGTGTAATGGGTGAAATATATAACATACAGAATACTCACAGTCACCTACTCTTTTATTTTTTACTGTACCCATTGTGAGTTTTATTCATTTGTCTCTTATTTGATATGTATTATTCACAGGACAGAAACACTATGGGCGTCTGTTTATAGTGCAACAAACTTTTCTGACCCGGCCCACGGTCAAAAATCACATATCACTACGGTCACCATATTGAAATGGTGAGAACTCACAACGACACAGCGAACAAACACCCAAGGTCAGAAGGTTATGAAAGTTTGATACACTGTACATAATTTTCTAATTACATAAAAATGTTGTTTATTTAGAGCCATAGCATATATAATAAATCTATTATATTTATATCTATTATAATAAATAAATAGTCTGTTCGTATGTTAAACCGTTACATTATATTTATCATATTTGCACTGATTCTAAAGAAATTTTAGAAAAAGGTATCTAATGTGTCGTCAGCGCTACTTAAAAACTTTAAACTTAAAAACTTTAAGTAGCGCTGCATACTTATCGAACTGTGATATAATTTTTTACCTTATTGTTTGGTATCTGCGAATAGGTCATAAAAATCATTTAAGGTTTTCATATAACTTTTCTCTCATGTGCACACTATTCAAATTATGATCTTTCACCGCATTTCTTGTACTACCTTTTTATCGTGAGTTCTAATGATTTGAAAAATTATTATAATAGAAAATTACAAATTCATTATGATCATATGTATTTTCGTCATACTTCTTGTAATTTAAATTCAATCACATCTTAAAACTTGCCGTTTTTTGTATGGAAATCTACGTTTTTACTGTTTTGAAGTCATGTTCAATTCATTTATGCTTAAAATTTGAGGTATAACAAATTGTAAAGATTTGACTATCTTTTATAACAACTCAATGCAATTATATACTTAATTATAGCGTTTAAAAATTGCACAAGTGTTAAAACAATAATTACTTACAGTTTTATTTTACATTGAATACAATTAATAAAAATCATGGAACTCTCTACCTTTATCTATCAGGCGCTCACAATCCGCTGACACTTTTAAAAACTGGTTAAAATCCACATCCATCTTAACTCCAATTTATAAATTCTGTCTTGCTATTAGTACTTAAGTTCAATTTGAATATCCTTACAATAATGTAATATAGGCATGTATGCATGTATATATATATATATATATATATATATATATTTATATACACGTATATATAAGTATGTTTATGTAACTAAATGTATATTATGTATTTATTTATTTTATACAATTATACATATAAGTATTTAGTATTATTTTCTCTTTGTAACTTTTCTCCTCCTGTGACACCTACTTATCTTGCTTCTATTTCTATTACTGTTACTTAAGGTTGCCTGTAAGAGATCACTTTATAGCGATAAGGCCGCCTAGTTGTACTATAATATTAGGATTGTATGAATGTTTAGTTTTCAATAATTTGGTGTACAATAAAAGTATATTCTATTCTATTCTAAAAATTAATAAAGGCACTAAACAATAGCAAGTTTTACAACTTATATATTTTCTATAATCCTTCAGATGCTTTTTTCAATTGTGTTATAAAATTTGCAACAAAATCGATATAGCCTATTGTTTTTACATTTGATACATAAAAAATTATACCAAAAGTAACTATCATACATTAATAACTATTTCGTACGCGACAGTACTCATGCGCTAACATCCCCTTCACGTTTCGCTCACCGCTAGACTTATGTGCCGCGGCTTACTGATGCTTCATATTACAGTTTTGGACAAAAAGCGAGCTTAATGCCTGAGGCATTATCTTCTAGCCAACTTATGGGTAATACAGAGATTATAATACAGATGCACCCCGCATCACATTGATTACGTGAAGAAAATCAAATATACTAAAATTATACTTCTACACATACATAAACATAAATAATTACATAACGTCCACGTTCACCGAATCTAAACAAATAATGTAGTCGTTTACTATTTTAATAGTGCATCCGCTGCTCGGCCTCCTCAGTATGTGCAGCCAATGCGTTGAATATGGACCGGAAGTGATGCTACTTTGATCATAGAGCACATTAATTTTTAGTCAACGGAACAATCGAATTTGCGCATAGAGAGTATATAAAGCGCATTCAATGCGTATAATGCTTGTCAACAAAAGCCCATTTCCTACTCGCATAGAACACGCACATATGTGCGCATATACATAAACAATTCCTTTTTGTAGAGTTGGTAGTTACAAATATTAAAGTTTTGTGAGAAGTGACCAAGGTATGGTTATTGTTTACCAGCAGGCGAGTCGGGGCACCGCTGCGAGCATCCCGCCCCATAGGTTCCGGGGGCGCAAGGCACGTCGCATCCCTCACCACTCCACCCCGCGGCACACACGCAGCGCCCCGTCGCCGCATCACAAGAAGAGTTGTTCGCGCACGGACACTTCTCCGAGCAGTCCTCCCCGTACCGACCCTCAGCGCATTGCGTCTCACACCTTACACCTGGCAACAACCACAAATGATGTATTCACTAATCCGTATATTACGGGACCCGCAACTTTCACAATAAACAGTGTATAATCTACACCTAAACCAATTTTAGAAGACTAAGAGAATAAAACATGTATTAATTATCTTTTATGATTTGATCAATTATTAAAACGAATCCCGCTGCTCAATCTTGATTTAATACTTATAGTTTGTCAGAAAATGGTATTATTTTACCGGTTATTTGTTTAAAGCTAGTAATTTAATGACATATAGACATACAGTGTAAACTCTTTATAACGTCATTCTTTATAACGATTCTCTATAACGTAGAAAAGAGCACATTTTGATTGGTTTACCTTAAAACCCACACATTGATACACTCTTTATAGCGCAGCAGCCATTCTCTATTACGAAGAAATATGTTCATATTTTGACCCTGATAATATTCATTATCGGTATTATTGTCTATGTAATCTTATCAGGGTAAAAAAGACGCTGACGAAACCTTTGAGGCCCCGAAACTTCTGAGGTCGTAAACAGCCGCCTTGCTTTTGTTATTGTTAATTGCCTTGAACAAGTGCATCATTATGGTTGGTTTCCTTCAAAATGATGGTCTCGAACTAAACACACTAGGTACCTATCGTATTATCAGTCGTAAACAAACTTTGAATCAGTTAACATGGCCAGTAAAAGAAAAGCGTTATGTCTTGAAAAAAGTTTGTGTGAACGTGCGATTAAAATGAGAAAAGAAAATTTACGTTGAAAGACGTTTTGAACTAAGTCAATCTTCTGTTGCTTTTCTGGTTTGATTGTCTTTCTTTCTTTACTCCATATAACGATAACTCTCTATAACGATAAAAAATGCTCAGTCCCTTGAGTTTCGTTATAAAGAGTTTACACTGTAATTAAAGCCACTTTAGTCCAGATACACTGCTATCAGAGGCAGTGTCGCGGCGATAGGCTCACCCTCTGTCATGTAGGACTAAAGTTGTTAATAAAAAAGAGCCTGTCCCCCACATTATGGTGTGGGTGTGTGTCCAGCCACTGGTTTTCCACAGGAAACCGTAGAGATATACAAACATACATAATTACATATATATAAAATAAATGGTTGTCAAAAACACAAATTATATAGATTTTTAAATAGTTTTATTCGTAAAACCTTTGTACTTAGTCTATACTATTTACACATAGACAAATCCTCGTACATTTTTATACAGAAACTATCAACAGAAAATGTGCAATTTCATACGTGAAATGTTAGTTACAATGTGCAGAACTCAATACAACATTTCGTAGATAGTTCTTTTAATTGTTAACTGTGATGAAGAATTCTTACAATTTTGCTTTATTTAATTATTAGGCGTATTTTGTGTAGTTGGTAGTGTGGCCAACTGCTGTGCAGAGGGTGTAGGTTCGATTCCCGCACTGGACAAACACTTATATGATAAACATTTGTGTTTGTCTTGAATTTGGGCGCATAAGTAGGGCGTATAACGGCTGACGCAACAATTTGAGTACATCCTAAATCTTATGACAAATTGATTATTTGAATATGTTATTAGTAAAACATCTATCAGTCTATCACACTTCTATTGACTAAAAATTAGTAGTATATAGAGTAGATTAGATGTAGTGCACCAGAAAGTGTTAGGTTAAAAACAAATATGATGCAATTAATTCATACCAAATTTCCCAGAGAGACCTGAACAACAATGTTTAAAAAAAATCAATTTTGAATGCAGATGAGGTAGTTTTTTTAACGATGTGGACAGGTGATCAGGTGCATGTAACACTATCGATTTGTAAAGATAATTTTTTTTTTTTTTAAAACCCGAATTAATTCTTGCTTGAGTGACAAAATAACGCGAACCATTAGTAGGTAGGTCAATATTCAAAGAGACCGACCCTATTATGACACATGACTCATTTCACCGATGACGAGTAGCGCAGTCCACGTGGACTTCGATAAATTAACCAATGCTAGACTAATTACCGCCCCTACATCTTATTTGATTGGCAATTCGCAAGCCGTGTGCCCCCCCCCCCCCCCTCCCGCACCTCGCGGGCTATGGTCAAAACATATCAAAAAAATCAGCTGTCACCAGCGGAGCGAGTCAATCACCTGTACGACGTAGGAATACGTAGGTAAGTAGGTAACTAACTCGTGGCGCTACTACTGTTTTCACGCACTTTGCTAATATTACAGTATCACTTCCTATCTTTTTTATTTTAAGAGACATAACCCAGATTAAGTTGTTGATGAATAGTACTTTGTAAAGTGAACCACCCATTCACGGCATTAAAACGACTTAAATGTTTCGGTGTATATATACATATATATATATATATATATATATATATATATATATATATATATATATATATACACCGAAACATTTTATATACGTTACTTCACGTCAACTATTGGAATACGATAGGAACTCGCACCTAGAAATCAGATAGAGTCAACAAAACATAACGTAGTTAGTACTTGTTTAATTGTAAGAGTTTTATAAAGTATTGATTGAGCTCGATAACCGGCGAAAGGCTCACCCACTATCACGTCAGTAGGGAATATCTATGGGGAAAAGTAAATATCATACAGAATTTATATAAATAAAATAAAAAGCTGATATATCGACGCGCAACCCAAACTACTGAGTTTAGAGGCTCGAAAGTTTGCAAAGATTCGTGTTATTAAGTATGCAAGCACTAAGAAAGGATTTTATTAAATTCATCGCCTAAGGGGCAAGTAAAATGGGAGTTGGACGTTTGTTTGGAAATTTGTAATTTTTCAAGCAAAATGCACAAAAATTGGTATTTAGTCGTTAGGTTCAAAATTAATATTAAGACGCGTTTCGTCTGATATTATTAGGTATTATAAAAATTATTATTAAGATATAAAAATCGCATATTTAGAATATGTTTACCTCTCCAACTAGGTTTGCATATGCACTGTCCAGTTACGTGATTACAGCCATTCGCGTTCTCCGAACAGTTGCAGACGTGTTCACAGCCCTGTCCGAAGTAGTTAGCGGGACAACGAAGTTCACATCGCTGGCCTGTAAAGCCCGCACCGCAAACGCACATTCCTGAAAACCACATAAGACCTGTGAACATATGCTATTCCAGTTATATTTGATTAATTTTCTGCACTGACCTTATATACTACCATACAAAATTATAACTAATTAAAACTTAGCGTTTTAGTTACGAGTGTCACAGCAACTAAATGTGACATTTAATATGCTGTTCTGTATGACACAGACTGCTTAAAAAGTATTGCGTGCGCTCATCACTGCTACCAAAGCCAAAATGGGAAAATGAAATTTAAAAGGAAAAAAGGGGTTTGAGACTTATGATTTGAAAAGCGTCAAATAGTTTCATCTACTCTACAGGGTGCAGCTAATATGAAGTTGTACAAGTCGACTTTGCTGTTAAATTTCCTAGACTTATTTATATAGAAACGCAAAGTTTCCAAATTAATATTTTGTAAGATTCTTTTAACTAAATTCAATTGAAATTATTTTTTATCATAATATATCGTAATTGTTACTTTACATTAACCTTAATCTGACATATTGTAATATTTACTATAAAAAGCCCTATAAGTCTATATAGATTTTTTTTTTTATTATTTTTCCTTAATTAAGACATAGAGTGTGTCGGTAGGAGTTGCATCGTTATGTTAAACTAGCGTGGAAAAATCAGTGAGCCGCAAATCTTAAAAAAAACTCATTGCATCTATTCATTTGAATTTTTATCTATCTCGTTTAAGCACCTACATTTAAGAAATAAATGAATGAAAAGTAAACAGTGCTCCTAGTGATAGAGAGAGTAGATACTGTTTCTCTAAGACGTTTTAACGCAAACACAAAACGGTCGACTCTGCTGCACAGATTATTGACTTGCGATTTCCACTTTAAATGTTTATCTATTGTAAATCCTAGAAAACAGATATTTTCTACCTCCTTACTATATTGTCATTATATTTTATAACCAATTAAAATTGTTTCGATTTATACGTGACAAATTGTAACATTTTTGTTTTGTTTAGATTAATATTTAAAATATTATTTCCGAGCCATTTGACAATTTAATAAAATTTTTTGTTTGATACCATTCAAAATTTTCTTCATAATAACATTTTATTACAATTGTTGTGTCATCGGCGAATATTATACACTGCTCTGAAGTAACGTTCGGTGGGTCATTTGTATGCTAAGAACAGCAACGGATCCAAACTACTACATTGGGGTACACCACAATAATTATTTCTTAATAACTGTGATTTAGTTTTAATTTTGTTCATAATTATTACTTATTAGTTGGTTTATCTGAATACTACTTTTAGACAATTGCATATCTCATTTGGATATAAATACAAGCGTGGGCAGTGAGATTCAGAGAATTTTTAGGCTGAGAATCATTTTGTAGTGAAAATGTGATATAGTTTGATTTTAATAAGTTTAAAGTAAGTAATTTAGTCTTTAGCCATTTTGCAACCCTTTTCAAACCTTGTTCTGCTTTAGAAAATACGTCAGACCAAGTACTTCCATGAAAAAGTAATGCTGTATCATCTGCGTATGAGTACACCCGACCATTGTCAAGATTTAAAGTGCTCAGGTCATTAATGTAAATTAGAAACAAGGTAGATCCTAGTATACTTCCTTGTGGGACGCCAAACATAGTATTCCTACCTTCTACTTTAGCGATCTATGCTACTCCAATGTCTAAGCACGTACCATTTACAGGATTGCATGGCGCATCATTTTCACAGCTGCATTGCTGACGGCAGTATAATCCAAACGTTTTACCATCACAAGACCTATCGCATTTTAATCCATCAAAACTGAAAACAAAAAAATATATACTTTTATTTTTGGTTAACTACTTCTAAAAGTTTTTTATTCAGTAGGCCACCTATGAACTGACATAAGTAAATAGAATTAACTGCCTAGAGTGACGGTGACATCCAACGTTCAAATCTTGCGAAACACTAGAAAAATTGTCTTTAAAAAAAATAGTTATCAAAATACTGTATAGAGTTAACAGATACGAGTTTCCTTTCATTTTAAAGATCAATCAAACAATGTTATCAAAAACAGGCCCTTTCGAAAATTAACAATTGATCGAATACAGCTCATTTTGAAAAAAGTAATTTTGAGCATCAAATGGTATTTTCAAGATTAATAATTTAAGTATCCAAATGTTAAACTCAAGGCAATCTTGTGTGCTAAGATGCCAATGTGGCAGAAGGTGCCTGCGAAGGTTTTCTTTAAAAAAGTACGAGGGTTGATCCAAAAGTAATGATAATCAATATGAAATAAGGGAATTTTAGTTCAAAAAAAAATTTATTACTCTACACAGTTGTTGCAAGTCAACAAATTTAGTCCATCTTTTTTCTAACCCCATAATTTTTGAAAAAACCCTTTGAAAAATTCTTTGCTCTCACTGGGAGTCAGGTCTGGCGAATAGGTTGGGTGTTCGAGTAATTTGAATGCCGTTTCTTGAACGGCAGCCATCGCGACGGCGGCTTTGTGAGCCGGTGCGTTGTCTTGGTGAAACAACACTCCAGCTCGCAGTTTGCCTCGTCTTTTTCCCTTGATGGCCTCCCGCAATCTTCTTATTTGGTCTGCGTAGTAAGAGCCCGTAATAGTGACTGCCTTTTCCAAGAATTCCATCATAATAATGCCTTCAATGTCTCAAAAAACGGACGCTAACCTTTCCTGCCGAACTTGACACCTGAATTTCTTCGGCGTCGGGGAAAAGGCTCGTTTCCAAGTCATTGACTGCTGTTTGGTTTCCGGGTCAAAATGGTGGATCCAGGTTTCGTCCATGGTCACGAAACGAAACAAAAAAAATCCTGATCCGCTTGGAACTTTTCGAGATTCATCCTCGAAATGTCGACTCGTTTTTTCTTTTGCTCGTCGGTAACATTCTCGGCACCCAGCGCGTAGAGACTTTTTTCATATGCAATTGAAGGGACGTGGATGGGCGTCCCTCGCGGTGTTCATCTTTTGTGAATGTTCTACCAAGTTTAAACTTCTTTGCCCAGCGCGCAACTGTGTAATTACACTCATCCGAGCAGGAGTCCCTAATGTTTACACTACAAACACACTTTTTTCAAACAGATACATTTTGATGACAGCTCTGATTTCGTTATTCTCTATGTTGATATTTTCTCGTTCTGACTGTTGTACACAAATGAATCGTGGGCTATTTATATGATTTTTTTGTGCTCACCTAGTAGATATATGAGGAAGAAAAAAATATTTTTTTATATTTTTATGTATGTGCTTTACAAAAATCCGATTATCATTACTTTTGGGTCACCCCTCATAGTGATTGTTTTTTAAAGGGTCGGCAACACGCTAGTAATATCCCTGGTGTTGCAAGCGTCCACATGGTGACTACTTAATATAACGCGTACAGTATGCTTGATTGCCAACTTAAACTTTATACCACTGTATAAAAAAACATGTTTTCCGTACCTATATTCAACATTTAATATTTAAATAACAGTCAAAAGATTTAAAATGCAGGCCAGAACTTAGTTGGTAGAGTATCCGTGAAGTGTCTGAATTAATTATAGTAGCATACCCAGGTGGACAGTCGCAGCGTCCAGTCTCGTGTGAGCATTTAGCGTCGTTGTGACAATTGCATGTATCCGAGCAGTTGACTCCGTACTTCGGATACGGACATGGCTCCTCACAGCGCAGACCGTGATATCCAGGCGCGCAGAGGCAAGACCCTATAATGTTATGATGATTATCAAATAAGTAAATATAGGCTATACCTATTTAATGACGTTTCATACATTTTTATAGTTTGTTTTAAATTTGAAGCAACTAGAACTATTTTGTCATTGGCATCAAAATCGTGTTAGGTAAATCATTCTTGACAATCACCGGCCACCCAGTATGCTATGCAATTTTGTTCAGACAACCTTAGTGTGGAGATTATGAAAAACTTCACGTTCTATGGGAAGTAGTTTGTTTTATCAAGACGTAAGCAACGAAGAAGTCCTTAGATTAAAATACATGGATTTGGCCCTATTGACATTGACTCGCCTCAAGCGGTATTGGACCCTTAATTCTGAAGAGAGACGTTTCCTATATGTGTTCTATGCTAGTATAATGGGTTGTTTTGAGAAATTGTTCATAAAAATGCCCACTGGTACTAACCATCATCACAACACTCCCCATCGGCAGGAAATTCATTAATTGTCAAACGTGATCAGCACACAGCCATTTTGGTATTTATTACCTTATTATCTATGTGGGTCACTTTTAAATGACACCTTAAAATCTTCTTATTACTCATCAAGTCAATATCAATATATTAAATGCAAGTATTATATTTTGGTTGTATTTTGGCTGCTCCATGGCTCTGTTGGTAGTTGTGACTGTTTGCCGAACCGAGGTGCATGAGCTCGATCCCCACTCAGGACAAACATTTAGGTAATTAACGTTTGTGTTTATCTTAAGTCTGGGTGTTTTCTATCTTTATATATAAAAATTACGTGTCACGTTGTTTGTCCGCGATGGACTCCTAAACTACTGAACCGATTTTGACCAAATTTCGTAACTATCTGTTATTTGATCCAACTTAAAAGATAGGTTATTGCAAATTATTTGTCTATTATCTGTTAGCTCCAAAAGATTCTTTTATAGATGGCGCTATGTTAACAATATATATATAAACGACTGCACCGAATTGGATAATTTAAGTTGTCTTTATTATTGTTAGGGCAAGGTTTATATGAAATAAAAAAGGGAGTCGGGCCCGCGCACTACTGGTAAACCCATTGTAATGAAATTTTGGTAAATGTTTGTGCACACCGCCGGGGAAGGTTTTTGTGAAATAAAAATTGGTCAAGCATACGCTGGGGTTTTTGAATTATAACAACTCTTTCAAAATAGATGGCGCGGCAGTTGTTTTAAACAAAAGAAACAACGTTCTCCGCGTCAGCCATCTGTTATTTGATCCAACTTAAAAGATAGAATAGTTTTTATCTCGATCTGTTAAGTGCGAGCCGGACTCGGGCACTTTAGGTAAAAACTAACGTTCGCCGGGTTACATAGGGGCGGCAGCGGAACAAAGTTCGCCGGGTCCGCTAGTGTATTATATATATTTATTTATTTACAATAAAAAGTATATAAGTGGTTTTATCGGTTGTCTGGTAGGTAACTATAGTAAAAGATTTGCTTAGTTTGGGACCATATGAGATAACGCTGTGTATTTCTTGTTCTGGAATTTTTATGTCCACAATAAAAATTTGTTAATTTATACCATTAACTGGGGAGCATTGTCCGTCGTTCTCGCATCTACAAGTGGACCGGCAGCCCTTGCCATAAGTCAGTAGCGGGCACTGGCGCGAGCATTCCTCGCCGCTCCATCCCGGAGCACAGTCACAGGCCCCCGTCCACGGATCACACCTAGTAAAAACAAACAAACCTATTATAAGGGTGGTATACATATACTTTGACATAGGTACTATAATTAATTGTTTGTTGCACAATAGCGTCATAAAATTGACAACTCTTTACAAAGATACTTAGAGACAAGACAGTAGCTGCCTGTCAGAGACCACTTATCTTCCGATCGCTTTGTCTCTTTCATTTAGAGGTAGATAAGTAAGCGCGCAGGCACTATGGAAGTGAAGGACTTTAATTTATCAGAAGTAAAGAGTTCTTTAAAAATAAATGTAACCTTTTATATATTATACCTTCCAATATGATGATATTTTTATTATATCTTTCGTTATTATAACTTTTATATATTTTGTTGTATTTATGAAGATTTATGTGTTAATGATGATGATGATGTAGAAAGGTACATACTAGGAGCATGTGGGCTGTCTAGTTTACATTACAAGGAAAGTATATCAACAACTCTACTCACATCTCCGTATTTACAACATCGCACTGACACTCCTTGTCACACGTCGAGCCCCATTTACCATCGGGACATGCACGCGATTGACACTTGTCCCCGCGCCAGCCAGGCTTGCACGTGCACGAACCATCGCGAGACGAGCACGCGCCGCCGTGCAAACACGTGCACCGACCCGAGCATTCCACGCCGAACGTTCCCAGTGGACAGACTTCTAAACACTGTAAATACAAAAGTTATCAAAATTATAATGGTTTATACAGTAGGGCCTCGACAAATCCGTATTACAGCTACAGATAATACTAACGACCCTGAACAAAAAATAATTGTGCAGATAAACAATTTTCTATGTCACTAAATAGATAATTTTTTTTTTATTTAAACACTTCATTGCAATAAAATACAATAGGTGACCTTAGGGTCATGCAGAAAGCTTAAGATAGTTGTTTAAGTAGGAACGGTTATTATCTACTAACATAACCGTAACATACAGTATAGGATTTGAATACATAAATTAAATAAATACACAGATACATATATACATATATATATATTTAAATATACATACATACACATACATAAATACATATTTAAATATGTACATAGATAATTATAGGTACTGCATATGATTCATTGAAAAGTATTTATAAAGGTGAGCCTAAATAGTATTTGTATAGCGAATGCTTAAACTTATTTCGGGAAGGCGTTTCCTTTATATTTTTAGAAAGCGCGTTCCAGAGTAGTGCTGCCTGAATAGTAAAAGAATTGGAAATAAAACCAGTACGATGTGAAGGTAAACGTAGCAGCATGTTAGAGGAAGAACGAAGCTCTCTGTCGTGAGAACAGTGAAGATATTGAAACATTTTCTTTAAATAGGGAGTAGATTGAGAATTATTAAAATGGTTTAAAAAATCTCTTTACTCAACAGACCTATGAATTATCTATACTAACAAAATATTATACTATACTAATATAATAAAGTTAAAGTTTGTTTTAAGAGTTCCATACTGCAAAACGAAAAAGGGAAGCCTTATAGGATCACTTTGTTGTCCGTCAGTCTGTCTGTCTGTCACCCTTTTTCTTAGGAACGCGTGAAGTTATCAAGTTGAAATTTATATCGAATACTAAGGTTAAAGGGATCGTTCCCTTGCAGCTGTATAAAATCAAGCTGCTAAGTCAACGCAATAAAAAAAATACGGAAATTTCTATCGCATATTTTGGCATTCACGAATAAATCAAAACCTATGGGGTACTTCCCATTGTCCTAGAATCCTGAAATTTCGCATGAAGCAAAATCTTACATCACAAAATATAGAAAAAAATCCAAAATTTGTTAATTTGTAGATATAACACATTAAAAGAAAAGTTTGCCGGTCTGTCTGATAAGACCCTTTTACTCAAGAATGCATGGTGTTATCAAGTTGAAATTAATATCAAATACAAAAGTCTACAGTCACTTTGAGGTTTTAAAAAAATCAAACTTTGGAAGCTTAAAAAAATTGAGTCAATGCAATGAAAAAATATGCCCAAAATATGCTTATTTTTGTCGCATATTGTGACACAAATATAAATCAAAACCTATGGGGCATTTCCAATTGACCTAGAATAATGAAATTTGGCAAGAAGCAATGCCATGTAATATAGCACACATAAAGGAAAAAAAACTGAAAACCGTAAATTCATCTCAACTGTTTTTTTTTTTTTTTTGCGATTTTAAACTAATACGAAGTTGGTAAACTGACCGCGACATATGTCGATGTATTGGGACTACAGTTATCCAACGGCAAAGTTAAATTTGTCCCTTAATACAGTTTACCTTTTACGGAACCCTCGGTGCGCGAGTCCGACTAACACTTGACAGTTTTTGTTTTTTGTTCAAACGCACTACATATATCTTACTGCACTCATAAGTGTACTTGGTCCCTGTACAGTTGCTTGAAGTAGAGACACAAATTACAAGTTGCGTGAGTGCAAAAGAAATGGCGAATTTAGTGCTAGCCCCGCCTTATTAGCCTTGAAAAGACTCGTTCTATTCTGATCTGTACTCCGTCAGTACTAGATTTATTTTACCTTATCACCAGTAAAGCCCGCTTCACACTGACAGTGTCCAGTTACGTGGTGGCATCCGGCCCCGTTAGCGCACTCGCAACTACTCTCGCATTTCTCGCCCCATCTTCCCGCTGGACATCTAAAACATATTAAAAATCATTAATTTTCATACATTTCAGCAATTATAAATAATAATGTTCAGTTAGAACTACGAATCGAGTTGTTTCAAAGTCATATGATGCGCATATACACTGTCACAATGAGTTTTTCCCACATCCCATCCCACATTTTTTACTTAAATGTACTTAAAAAAATCGCCAATTAGCCAATCCCGGTCCCCAAGTCAAATAAAAACCAATCGGTGAACGCGAACAAACGCATGCAGGGTTAGGGACCAATAGGTCAATAAAAGACTGGGATCTGCACAAATGACCTTTATCTGGTCAAAATAAACATAAAAATAGTGGTAACTTGATTACGAAAATTCTGACAGAGCTAAATTTTGGTGGAGACCTTGCAATAAGTACAACTATCTTGCCTTCTTCCAACTTATTGTGGACAGCTTCTGCTAATCAACACTTGTATAGAGTATACTATCAAGTTCAGAAATGACTAGGCAATCACCTGAACCGAGAAGACTGGGTTTGGAAATTGACAGATAATACTTTGGAACCGATTCAAACTTTACTTTCCAGGTGAGAGTAAAGGAAAACTCCTAAACATAATTTTTGCAGTTGTAAAAAAGGTTGTAGTGCTAAATGTGGCTGAAGAGTACAGTTACTGTGTTCTCCAGCGTGTACAAAATTGCCAAAGCCAGTCTTGTGTTGTCAATGTCCAATTGAATACAACAGACAAAGATTCATGTGATGAAGAAACAGCTGATTTAACTTTATCTTAACAATCTATGAACATCCAGCAAGAAGAAGAGGAGGAAGAAGAAGAAATTGAAGAAGACATGACTGTTGAAGTCGACTTTGAAGAGTTTGAATTAGATCAAAATATGAATAGAAATCAGAACTACAGGTAAAGTCAATAACCAACATCAATATCAATAATTAACCCCCAATTACTTTTTTAGCAGACATGAGATCGATGGGGCCTTTAGACACTTCTAATGGTATACCTAAGGTTTCCACTAAAATTTTGACCGGACTACCTACTTGAAACACCAAGATCGATGGGTGGAACTGTAACTCCATTACAATATGAAAACGCAAAATTCAAGTTTCTCTTTTTTGAAAATTGATATTCGTTTTCAAAAGTAGCGCTCAGACTTTCATTTTAGTCAAGAATGACAACTCACATATAGTGTAGATTTCCCGCGTCCGCCAAAGTGGTGAACTTATAGTTTCTGAATTCCCATCTCTGACCAAACATTTAAGCATACCTTGTCAATATCCCTATTACAACAGAACAAAGGCAGGACAAGTCAAGCCCGAATTATCTCTATAATTAACTTGTATATTGAGTAATGCCTTGTTGTTTCTATAGACTAATTCGTTGCCTTACAACCTCACTTTGAAGACTTTATACAAATTCATCGCCTAACCTCCCTACAATTAACATTTATGTCAATTTTATATTAAACTTTATACTAATATGTTTCTGTTGCTATATGATTTGAACATTCTGTTGTCACTATTATAAATGCGGTTCTTAAAGTCAAAAGCATTTTCTGCATATTTAAACATACTACAAATTAACAATCATTATCATTCATAAAATAATTATATTATCATAAGCACCCTTTTAAGTGGAAAAATTAGACACACAAAATAAATGATTTATTTACTATTTAACGGTATATTACACATAAGGCTTTTATGTAAC
This sequence comes from Apoda limacodes, assembly GCA_946406115.1. NCBI lineage: Eukaryota > Metazoa > Arthropoda > Insecta > Lepidoptera > Limacodidae > Apoda > Apoda limacodes. Next base: position 12,787,832 of record OX291553.1, on the reverse strand, counting down.
TGCATATTGGATAGTCGTTTCAAAAGGTACAAATAAAATATAGGAGCTGCCGAAAAGACTAAACAAGAACCTCAAATAACGAAGAACCGTCTAAAAGAGACTTAAGGACGAACCACAAAACCACATTACTTTGAAAAATCGGGACGTTCTAAAATAATGAATGAATCCGTTATAATAAATTCTACAAATTTCATTGTAATTATTATATCCAAAATTTTTTAATAGGCATGTCAAATTGAAATTAAATCCTCTCCAAATACTATTACTACTCTATGTTATCAGCAAGAAGGTATCGTGAGTGTTAATAAGGAAAAAAAATGTTCTACAATATCAAAGAACATATCAATATCTATAAAAAGTTCGCAATACCATATGTCCAACTATTGTAGATATCACTGTAACTACTTTTTTACATTTATAAAGTTGATAGAAATACCGACCAAAATCAGACCATGTTATGCGCATACCTTTGTATTAATCCTTATCCAAATAAATAAGTTCGTATTCAAGACTGTTTCAATACCTGTAGATTACTTTTTGAATTATTCAAATCGGACATTCCATTAAAAAGATATTACGAATTTAAAAATGTCAATCTAAACAATGTGATCGGCTCATACGCGCGGTCGGAGCCCTGCTCCCTTCCGACGCAGCGAACCCAAACGACATTAAATATTTCGACTTTTTTCAAGGAAAAAAACTTTGAGAATAAAAATAGGTTTATGGATATTAATATTAAGTGTTATTTGGAAAAAAAAATGATAATAAACAAACAATTGTTATTAATAATCCACTGGTAAAAATAAAAACATAAAACATATAAAATACCTTAAATAGTTCAGTTGTAAGTACATGTGTGTATTTTTAAACACATACATTAAAAGTTTTTTATTCATAATTTTTTATATTACTCATACTTATACAATTTATAAATAACATCAATATTTTTTTATCTAGTGTGAGTAATAAAATATTAACATAAATTTTTGATCCCATAAAGCAAGAAATCATTTAACAATGAAAATTTAATGTTGTTTTTTTACATAAAAGTATAAGAGTGTTAATCACTTTAGTAATGTTTTAATGGGATTCTATAGGAATCTACATTAAAATGCCAAGGTGAGTTTTTAGTTTTAGTAACAATAGTTAGGAGAAAACAACTTTATAACAAAAATGCTATTTAACAATCTTGGTAACAACAACTCTTGGTTTTAACATTCCATTTTAAATTAGGTCTATTTATAAAAACAAAATTAAAATTCTTCAAACAAATTGATTAACAGCCTACATTAGAAACCACGGGCAATAGCCGATATTCTATATGATAACTAAGGCTGCGGTCCAGAACGCAATACGTAACAACGCAAAGGAACGCCCGGCTCCAGCTTATGATTGAAAGATACTGTGGTAGTGTAAAAATTTACCACACTTGTTGGGGTTGAATTTTACTGGGCGATTATGACTAGACAGGAAGTGAAAGTTAATTGGAACAAAGACCTAATATGACTTTTTCTGACTATCTGATCTTTCTCTTATTTCCAAAAAATAAATATGATTCTTGGCGAAAAAATATAAGGACAGGGAGATTTATGAATTTCACAAAACGAAATTTTGATTCTTTATGTAAGTCTTTATTTATAAATGAACATTAAAATCAAATAAGTTGCCCTGTAGCATAACACTGATAGCTTGCAGACTTGCTAGAGAGACTAAAGCATATATATTTTTTGACTATAGAGAAACAACGATCACTGGGCCAGCTAGTGCTTAACACATATAGATTTAATAACAGCTCACTTATTGGCGCAGACCTCCCCCGTCCAGCCGGCGCGACATTTACATTTTCCCGACATATTGTCACATTTCCCGTTGTTTTGACAACGGCATTTCTGTGGACATGTCTCATTGACATTTGGACATGGTTCTTCGCATCTGAAAGGACATCATTTATTTAATATATAATGTATTAAATATGTGTATTTATATTTTTAATTTTTTTATGTAATTCAGTCACAGAATTGAGGACTTTTTGACTCTTCACATAATGCAACCCCTATGAAATTTATAAACAATATTCAGTTTTAGAATTAATGTTGCTGCAATGGGCTCACCACCTGCCACGATGGATAGAAGTGGTTAGTAAAACGAGGATGTCTCCCACAATATAATGTGAGTGCGTATCCAACCACTGGTTGGCTCCTTTAAAAATTTAAACCATAAAGTTATTATCACAGCTACATAGATTGGACATATATATAAACCTTGATATGACATGGCCGAATTGCAGAATAAAATACTTTGTTTCTAACAGCTTCACTAAACTTATTGTCTTGTGCGGGAATCGATCTCATACCCTTCGGTTCAGCAAGCAGTCATTACTATTAACAACTAAGCCACTGTAGTATACAAGGGTCTCAAACACGTAATTACTACTTTAGACTTCGACGAAGAGAGCTCACTGATATATTAGTTGTTATTTAATTAATTAACACAAACATAAGACCACTACATAGTTAATTTTATAAACACTTTCTGTTAAGCGGAAAGTATAAGATATGATTCCTGGTAATAGACATGTTATTTGTCTTGTATTTGCATTTTGACACAATAATATGTTATCAAGATGTTTATTATTGTCTTTGGCTATGTTTTTTTTTTTATTAAAGTGCCATGTTTATGTTTATCTTAAACTATCTGTTTCGCAGGATTGCATACATGTAATTTTGTTAACAAATATTTATAACCACTGGAGTAGGTAAATGTTTCATTCATAGTACAAATGTTTTTTATTTTCCTTTTTTAACACATTTAATTTTCTTTTTTTTTTATATGTTATTTATTAAATACACTTGGATGTTGCTATTTACTTTAAGGTAAATCCGAATAAATATTTTTTCCATTTAACTTTCGTTGCACTAAATGTTTCTTAAAATGCGTCATTATCATACATTTTGATCTTAATTATTAAATGCAAGTGGAATGGAATAAAAACTTTGTTTAATATAAAATAAATAATTCACAATAACTTTATGGGTATGAGTTTTGCGACTATGGTAACAAGCACTTTATGATAATAACACGTTTGAGTAGCGAAATGTCTAGTCGAAGATATAGGTGTAACACAGTTTGTTTGAAAAAATATATTCGGATACACCTTACGAAGCTATCTAGCGTGGTTTTTCATGATAAGGACTTTTTTTATTGCTCGTCAGTGTAGGTATGTAAGCTCAGTGGTAGGGACATAAAGATGCGAAGTTGACCACTAAAAAAATACCCACAGAGGTCCAGTGTACCCCGCCACACAATCGCAGGCTCCGCTGACTGGGTCGCACCGAGCGGTGGTGTTGGCACGGCACTGACACTCCTGATTGCAATCATCCCCAAAAGTGTTGGGTCCACAGGCGCGCTCGCACGTCTTGCCCCGCCAGCCTGGCGCGCACGCGCACGCGCCGGTCAGAGGCTCGCACGTGCCACCGTTCTGGCAGTGGCACGAATGTTGGCACTCTCTACCCCATTTGCCGTCCGGGCAGGCTGCAATGTAGAAAGAGGTAAATAGGATTGATAAGTAAATAAATATTCCTGTCCCCTAACAACGTCAGGCTATGGGTACAATTTATACTATATTATACATAGAAAACACCCAGACTCAACAAATGTTTGTTGTGTGCGAGAATCAAACCCGCGCTCTGCACAGCGACAGCCTCTCTACCAACTGAGAAGAAAGACTACCACGAAGAAGTTATTATTAAACGCATAGCTTTTTTTATGAATCTAAAAATCGAAGACATAAAAACTCTTAACATCATTTTCTCAACCAAAAAAATGTCTTAGGACCGGGACAAAGGTAATTGTAGACGATTCATACCGGAACCGATTGCGCTCTGCCTTTCATTTAATACGGTACGCCTATAGGTGTTCAAAGGAAGAGAAAAATTAACAAATTATTTGCTGGGAGAGCGATGGCCCCCGAGGGACCATTATACCTAATTGACTGTCCTATACCATTTCTGGAACTGAAGCTTTCTATATCCCACATTCTTATATGCATAATATCTTATTTGTCGCTGGTGAAATTGTCATTAGATTTAAATATATTTTTTTACGTGTGATAGATAATAAAACGAATGCACAAATACTTATAAAAAATGTGATGTAGTGTGTGTAGAAGATAAAAACAAGAATAAAAATTACCTTTGTTAGGTTGAAACTATTTCTATACCAAATACATAGACTATTAACGGACAGATTTAGGAAACAACAGCGTTCATTTAAACAGCAATTTGTGACAATATAAGGTTGCTCTGTATAGGCACCTTCGGTGGCCGACTGAATGAAAGTGTGAGGGTGTGTGTGTGTGTGTGTGTGCAAAGTGCAAGTGCATAGCATAGCGGCAATATACGTATATATGGATTTCACAGAAACGTTTTACCTTTCCAAATGAAGAAGATAGTTTTCATGTAACTATACCAAACACTCTGAATTCTGTATATTTTAGTCGGGTAACAACGTTTCTACGAACGCTATCGCAGCCGTCGCTTCGCGATACTATGTATTTATGGCTAGGGCCCTGGCCCCTTCATACAAATAATAAAATATTTATGGCTACTAACACTACAATAACAAATAACATGTGTATGTACGCGCAAATGCGTGTTCTTCGCGTGCGGTCACAGCATCGTCACAGGTCTACTGCAAGGGCCTCTAAATGCATCTAGCTACTTGACGCGACCCTGACCTCATTACAGCCTTTTTAGGTCAGCACAAAAATAATCTGGTTCCGAGGTTTTATGATGATCTAAATTACTCCTTTACTTAACGATTTTGACCTTGAGAATATATGTAGACCAACGATATTGTAAAACACTTAGTTCTCAATTAAAGAAACTATTTAGCTTACGGTTATAGCAATAACATCATGCTAACATTGCTTAAAAAGAATGAAACCAATCCACTGACATAGACATACATATAGCAGACTTTGTAAGAATATACTTACGTACGTACGTAGTCTCTTACGGTCCCTAAAACAATGACAATAACTGGGGGTCCCCCAGTATAAACTGCAAAGCAAGTAATCAAATAATTTACAATCACTTACACATATCACAAGCGGGTCCCCCATATCCATGAGCGCATGCACACGTCTGCGGCGCAACGCACTTCCCGTGCACGCAATTCTCCGTACACACAGGAACGCACTGCTGCCCGTCTTCATCAGGTGCATAACCAGTACAGCACTCCTCGACTGGTGTGTACTGAACCAGTGTTTGTGTCTTAAACACTTGCCGGAACTTTATTTTGTACTTTGAACAACGAGGTGGCACGTTGAAACACCACGTGTACTCTTTTACTTGGTAAGGTTGTTGTTCTGATACTCTTATAGTCTTTGTGTATCTGAAAGGAAAATAACAATTACAGTTTAAAGTCGCTCATTTAAAAAAATGGTGGCGTATCATCAGACAGGAAAGCGGTAATTCGGTTATAAAAGCTAACTGCTCCAATTTTGGAGCGTCGGGGTTACAATTTTATAAATTTATTTCAGTTATTGCTATACTTCTACCCCGCCCCGCGGTTTTACCCGCGGAATACCTACTGCCATGATATCGGCATAGCGTAATAACTAATATATGGATAAAAGTGCTGTGTCTCCTTCTCTGTCCTTAGAGCTATAACTGCCAAGAAGTCAAGCAATTTGTATGGAGACGGGTACGAACGAGACGTTAGGAAAGTGCCCCACAAAAAAATCAGAACTCTGGGATGGAATAAAATACTTTATCCTTTTCAGTCCAAATCAAAATCAAAATTATTTATTCAGTGTAGGCTACAATAATTGAGCACTTATGAATGTCACTACGCCATCGGTTCGTAAGTCTATAGGGCGGGAGACCTTGTACTGAGAAGAACCGGCAGGAAACTCAGCAAGGGCATTTCTGATTCTCCCTTTCTCTTACAGCGTCCACTTAAAAATATTGAAATATCCCCTTCCTTTCATAGAAGGACACTTTCCATTACAAACATGAAAAACATAAAATGCACAAGCACAGCATAAAAAAGTATCTAATTGCAAAATTAAAAAAAAAATCCCTTTATATAGTAATTGCTTGAGTTCAAGAAATACACATAAAAAAATTGGCATGAGTAAACTTTTTTAGTGCTCCCGTTTATGCATTTCGGTCTGTACAGATTATATTACCTCATGTATCATGTATCATGTCATTCTTTTAAAAATATATCATTATTTCTTGTCCAAAACTACTTAAAAGATTAAAGGTACATATACTTGTTTCCAAAAACTAATACGTAACGCACATGGCATTGACACGCTGCGCTGATGTATCGAACCCTATCAACAGTTACCCTCACAACAAAATTACAATGCGGCATGTAGGACAGGAAAAGCGCAGATAAAGGTAACTGACCCGATGAATAATGCAACCCAGAGACAATCAGTCACTCCGCAAATAAAGAACTCGTAGGCAAATAATAAACAAAGAGTTTACTGATCCACACATATGTAAACATTAATAAAAAATAAACAGATTATATTATATGGGTATGTATAAGAACTTATTATGTATATTTGTACCAATTATCTTTAATTATATGTATATGTATCTACCACTTAATGGATTAAATAAAAATATAAGATCTATCAATAAAAATGTACGTATGTGTATGTATCTAAGCATGAAATATATGTGAAAATATAATTGTATTGATACCTATCACACTAATATTATAAAGGCGAAAGTTTGCGAGTGTGTTTGTATGTTTGTTACTTCTTCACGCTCAAACGGATGGACTAATTTTGATGAAATTTGGTATGAAGGTAACTGACACCCTGGATTAACACATAGGCTACTTTTATCCTGAAATATTTTTTTCCCGCAGGAATAACTATATCAGAGAACTATAAACGAACTATAGCTGCTGCTATAGCAAACATTATTTGTATAATAAAATTAAGGAGTTAATTAAGGAGTTCCACGCCGATGACCGAATTAAGGGCGGACGAAGCCGCTGGAAAAATCTAGTATTTTATATTTTTGCACACCTGTACATGTTTAAGGGTCTTCTAGGTATATAAGATTTTTTCAATACGACTGTTACTTCCAGAGATTAGCGCGTTCATACAAAAAAATAACTCTTTTGCTTTATTATATTAAGTACTGGTTCTCTTCGGTGTAGGATTTCAACGGCAACTCCTAATTATATAAAAAAAACGATTCACACTTGACGTTTTCAAGTAGCCTATGTCCTTCTCCGAGACTCAAACTCCACGCCAAAATCCATCCTAATCAGTACAGCAGTTTAAGCGTTAAAAGGTAACAGACAGACAGAGTTACTTTCGCATTTATAATATTTATAATCTATCCAAGATGTCAGTTTTGGAGATCTTTCGGTTCGGAGTGACTCCGTCTTATTTCTGAAGCTAAATAATATAATAAAATGTAAAAATGTTTTCTTCGTTAGCTTCGTAATGGAAGAAAGTGATAATTTGCATATGCGAGGGTCTGCTTTAAAGTTTTAAGCACAGATCTACGATTTTAATGTATCAATATACATCTATGATTGCAGTATTTAACCTACTGTAGGTAGGGTTGCCATACGTCCCGTATATACGGGACTGTTACCTAATTCGAGAACCTTGTCCCGTATTGCTATTGCGTCCCGTTATTTGATTACACATATGTAGCAATACGACTGTCACAAATCGTCAATTTAATGATTTTTTAACTAGTTTGGGATTCAGGACATATATACATAATTCTCTTATAAATATCTTGTCAGTAAAAAATATAGTTTTTTTAAACTAATCTCGAAAAATATTACCTTAAACGTCCCGTATCAGTTCCCAATAATACTAACAAATGATAACAAATTAAAAAACAAAAATTAAGGGGGTCCCCACTCCCCATACAAGAAACATGTTTTTACTCTATCCCAAAAACAGTAATTATGTATACAAGTTTTAAACTTGCAGTGTTTACAGTGTGGGGTCCTAAAGTATAATAACAAATAATAAAAACCGGTCAAGTGTGAAACGAGGTCGCGGCATTAAGATTATAAATAGGCGTATAAGCGCCCTAGTGAAAATAGTCCAGATTATCAAGAGAAACAGTTACTTCCAAACAACGGCAACGCAACAGTAAATAAACGTAGGTGGTGGGTTGTTCTTTTTGCGACAATAGCCCATCGCTTATCTTATTATGCGTCTTATTTGGCTCATTTGAATACCTGTTTAAGTGCTAGTTCTCTAAGTCAGTTTTTTTTAATTTGTTTTTTTTTAATTTCATAGAATGCCGCCGTTGCCGTGGTCATGGTGTTTTTTATGTTTTTTTTTTACTTATCCTCGTCATACATTTCAAATCAATTAGACTAAATAATAATGAATTTGTCATTTCTAGACCATTTTATATTCACCTTAGTACACATTTACAAAATTCGATAAACATTTATTTTTTGTTCCGTATCTCTGTATCATCAATACTGAACACTTTACTGAACATCTTGTATTATATATCAGAATATATAATGTTTATTCCTAATAGAGGAATCCCCTTAAACTATATTTAAATAAGAGGAATACCCCATAATCCATTGCATTACTTTCTTTCTAGTGATGGGCATAACGGTTTTAAGTCGATAACGAATAGACTGATTAGAACATTACAGAGATATTGATTTTTTTGTTTATTTATATAACCCAAATATTGATTGTTTATTAATAGTACTTTCTACTTAGTTAGTTACTTGAAATTAAAATGGTTAGGTACTGTTTATCTTTGATTAAATAAATTACTTGTAATAAAAAAATATGTTTTAATTGCAATGCCAAATAAAGTGTTCCCTATAATTCATAATTTAAATGAAAAATACAACATACGACTTGTTTTATATTGTTTTTTTTTTTCTAACACCTTATGAAAACATAGTTTTATTTGAAACTGTTTTAAACACGACTTTTTAAACAACTTTTTTAATCATACCAATCCTGTAGATGATCGATTAGCGGCATATCGTGGCATGGAACTGGACCCACGGTATGCAAGTCCGGCTCGAAATCGGATCACCGCACAGTCAGTCATACGATTGCACTTGAAAAATCTTGATATGTTAATAGGGCAAATAAAATTAGATTTTAAGATTACTTCATTTTTTATATTAGGTACATATGATTTTGTTTAAGGTATTCCCTTATTTAAAGCGATCATATATGAGGAGCTGGGGAACAGAAGCAGAATTATCCACGATAACTTTTTTTTTTAATTTTTATTTGTACTCTTTGAGCCTATATCTATAGACTCCTTGAATATTTTTATTCAAAACCGATTGAAACTTATAGAAAATGTTATCTAAAAACACTGACTTCAACCAAAATCGGACTTATCCTGCTATAAAGTAAATGAAACTTAAAATGATTGTTTGCTTCAATTAAAAATCTGGGGAAAAATGGTTGTTAGCATGAAATTTCAATCAAAACCGAACATCTTTCTAAAAATTACCAATTTTTTGATATGGCAAACCCATCGATATGAAAATACAATAGATATGTCCAAAAAGCACCAGCAGGCTAGCCGCCCATAGTCTAATTTTTAGACTATGTTGAGTAGCGCATCGATTTGACGCAATAAACACAAGGTCACCCTCGGCGAGTGAACATCTAAAGTTTTTTTTTGTTTGTTTTATTTAAATAATGTCGTATTGTGCTTATATATATATCGCTTAGCGAAATAGCTTAATTTGCTTAGTGTTGTACGCATGAGATAAAGATATCGATGTTTTTTACCCGTTGTGATCAATTTACACAGCTGTGGAAATGAAGTGAATTGATGCTTGTAGTCAATGGAATGTTTTAGGGTTGCGTTCAAAATTTCAAAAGCGTTCGAATAATTAAATTATTTTAATAAGTTCAATAATTCTGTCAACCAACGGGTACAATCAAAATTTAATTATACATTTTAACGCGCTTATTTAATGCAAAATACATCTAAAAATACTGCTTTTCATCCAACTAATATTTTAAATGCGAAAGTTTGGATGTTTGTTACTCAATCACGCGTCAACCACTGGACGGACCGGGATGAAACTTGCCACACATTTAGGTTTAGTCCTGGAATAGAAAGAAAATAGGCTATTTTTTTATCCCGGAAAATTTACAAGTTCCCCACTTCTCACAAATTCCACATGTACGAACTACAGCTTTACATATTAAACTTTCATAATACCATCAAGGAGTTTCCGTAAAAATTTCCCGCTGGGCAAAATCTAGTCAGCAATGAAACTGTTGTGTAATATTGTGTCAAAGTACATACGGTTTTAGAGAATTTGTCTAGCCCCGAGCTTACCTGTGATTTATAGAAGTGTTTCGTTGTTTTATTTAATATACAGGATGATGGACTTGGATAATGTTTTATTTCGCTTATTTGTTAAGCTTTATGTTATGTGATTGTTGACTTTTGCATGCTTCTGCGAGACTTCTTAACGTCTGGAAAATAATACAACGAGTAGTGTATTTGGAGTAAAACCATATACTAGCTTTTGCCTGCTGCTCCGACTGCACTAAATTTAGTTATCAGTGTTAAATTTCTACGGCAACCTTTTTGTTTTTAGAAAGAAAGTTTGCAATAGCAAGCTACAGCTGAAGCTATAATTCGTCCGCGTGTAATTTGGTTATAGTTATTTCTACGCGTACTTTGGACTTCTCGGTATTTTATACTATCTCTGGGCCAAATTTAGGTTTATATGATGCTCCAGTACGACGTAAAGGAAGAACAAACAAACTTTTAATTTTTTTTTATAATAGTGTAGTAAGTATAGATTATTTTTTAAATTTCAAATCATATTATTAAATTAAATTAAAACTCATATAATTTATTATTTTTATGATAAAACTTTAAGCGTTCATCTATATATTTTCATGCCATGAATCAAATTCGATAAAACGAAAACCTACGGTAAAGTTTTAATTTTAAACTAATTTAGCCGTTTTAACGTAATGCGTGTTCAAACAAAGTTAAGTTAAAGCATAAAGGTACAAGTAAAATAAGGTAAAGTATATCTATATTCCAATTATGTACTATCTAAATCACAATATTATTTGCTGTTTTATATGTCCACTGTAAACTAATTAGAATAAAATTATTTATAATTTAAGTATATTTCATTAAATTAGACTTTTAAAAAGCCTAAAATCGCCAGTTTAATTAACAATTTTATATTTTTAAATTTTATAATAATATAAAAATATGTGTTGATAGTTAGTTAGGACTTTGAATTTTCAAAGATATTTTTGATCATCAAGCATCATAGTAATCTATCGATAATTTTGTTCATATCGTCACAGGAACAACACTGGGTCTAATATAAAATAAAAGTACTGCTACTCATCACAAGATGTCACTAGTATCAACGTGTAAGCCTCATGTAATGAACAGAAGGTTTAAATTGGAATAAAAATTGTGACTTTCTTGCCCCACTTCACCTACTCCACCACCGCTAACAACGGCTACGCCGGTTTCCGAACCACAGTGGCAACACTGTTTATTTTTAAAATAAACAATCAGCTGTTCTTTTTAGGGTTCCGTACCCAAAGGGTTTTTAGCGGAAACCTATTACTGAGACTTCGCTGTCCGTCCGTCCGTCCGTCTGTCACCAGACTGTATCTCATGAACCGTGATAGTTAGACAGTTGAAATTTTCACAAAAGATGTATTTCTGTTGCCGCTATAACAAGAAATACTAAAAAACAGAATAAAATAAATATTTAAAGGGGCTCCCATACAACAAACGTGATTTTTTTGCTCGATTTTGCTCGATATTGATAACGGCAACAGGTAGACGCTTGAAATATTCACAGAAAATTTAGTCATATATTAACTTTAAAAATAAATAATTAAATTAAAATAAAACAAATATTCTAGGGGAGCTCCCATACAACAAACGTGATTTTTCTTGTCGTTTTTATAGATTATGGTACGGAACCCTTCGTGCGCGAGTCCGACTCGCACTTTGCCGATTTTTCATATCATAACAATAACAATGGATGAAAACTAGAGTTTACAAATGGTAACTAGACTTGTCCATGTCATTCCAGAGATGTCCACCGAAAACAAAACCGAACTTGTCCATTACAAGAAAAAAAAAAAAAAAAATAGATAATTTGCATTTATGTGATAAAAAACTAGGCATTGGTTTACTATTCTCACAGGCTATACTTATATTGAAACGAAAACATTCTAGCTAATGTGTAATTGTCAAATTCAGTATTTTTGCTCTAGTGTAAAATTCAATTACTTGGACAAGTCTGCTTCGGTGCCCCAGCTCCTCATATATTTTTGATACGTATTTATATTTTACAAATATAAGTGCCTTCGTGTATTAAGACCCTAAATAAGTCAACTGCACCCTAAACCCAATCAACCAAATCATTGCATAAGTACACTATTATAATCCGTATTCCCTGTTCTTCATAAATATTCTTTAGATAAAGTGCTATCTGTAAAGACATCAACTTCTGCTTCTGCACAGGATTTCTTTGTATTCTGGCAAACCCCTTGACTGCTTTAATGGTCCCTGAAATTCTAACTGAGCCTTCAACTCTGTTTACCACTTTCGTGTCCTGACTATTTTATTATGTAGGTATTGATAGTGATTCAAAGTTGGTGCAACAGAGAGAATAATGAATACTTCCAAAAAATAATATTTTATAACTTTGACGATTCAAAAGTGATTGTAAAATCCTTATTTGAATAAACCATTTTGACTTTGACTTTTACTAATATTTTGTTTGTGACTAGGGGTATATTTAATAAACGTGACAATTGTAAATTACAATGACAATTTGGTGTTCATTGCGGATGCGGAACCAATATTGAATTTACGAAACAACAATTGATGCCCATCGATTCGGCAATGTACTTCGAATTGTCATAGTAATTAACAATTGTCAAGTTTATTCAATAGGCCCCAGGCGTCTAAATTGAAAATATCAAGCTAGTGACGGAATACTTATATATGCGGTGTAACATAAGTCTGAAATAACAATGCAGGATATAATTCTGCTCCTTTTATTGAACAACTTTCCCTAAGAAATATGTGTTTTGAGAGTTTATCTCAAAAAAAATTTTGAATCTCATACAAAGTGGCGATGGCCTGATAAAAGTCTGAGGAGAGACTTTGCCTCCCTGTGTGTGTTCTACCGCTTGTACAATGGATTGTGTTCTGAGGAATTGTTCGAAATGATGCCCACGGCTACTTTCTACCATCGCACCGCTCGCCATCGACAGGGAATTCATTCTCACACTTTGGAACCGAAATGGTCGCGTACAGTGCGGTTTCAGAGAAACTTCCTCCCGCGAACGCTTGGGTTGTGGAATGAGCTCCCTGCCAAGGTTTTCTCTAAGGACTACAGTATGGGGTTCTTCAAAAAAGAAGTTATTAGATTTCTGAAGGGTCGGCAACGCGCGAGTGATGCCCCTGGTGTTGCAAGCGTCCATAGGCTACGGTGACCGCTTACCATCAGGCGGACCGTAGGCTTGTTTGCCACCTTAGTGGTATAAAAAAAAAAAAAAAAAAATAGTATGAAGGTCAAATTTTTTTTTGAGATTTCGACCCATGTTCTTTAGGGAAAGTTGTTCATTAAAAGCAGTAGAATTATCCCTGCATTGTTATTATTTCACACTTATATTACACGAAGTATAAACCGACTAAATATGTTAGTAACAAAGATTGACTTTGGTTAGTAAATTGTTGTTTTTTTAAAAACTAGTTGAGGTAGGTTGTAGTGTAGGTAGTAGGAACACGTAACTATGAATAATGCGCTCTTAAGCGCATATTGTTAGGTAAACTAGACAAATATAAAAAAAAAACTATTCAACGTTTCATAAGACATGTCTAGCTAACACCAAATTTTGTAAGTTTACCTAAAATAAATTGATTTCAGGATTTTCCTGCGGAAATAATTATAACCGCGAGCTTAAATACACTATAGCTACAGCAAACTTCATTAGTATAGTTCCACGCCGATAACCGAATTTAGGGCGGGCGGAGCCGCTGGAAAAATTATATGACTTGTAAGATTCTCAAAAGACACGGAACCCAAATTCTATGTCAGTTGGACTGTAATTAGTTAAATTAAAAGTTGGCAATAACGTTAAACACAGAAAAAATATTGATAAGTATGACAATTTACTTGTTTTTGTTAAAAAAATTAAGAATGTTAACTGGAACTTCAGACCACAATTTACTTACACACTATAATTCTTGTAATAAATATGAGAAGCAAACAATTGCAGAAAAACGTCATTAACGCAATAGTAAAACAAAGATAAATTAGTTACCGATGTTTAATGGTAGTGATTGACATATTATGCCATAATATGTGTTTATGTGAATGTGTACAATAGTGTACATGCATCATTGTGTGATTGTCGTTTACGGATTTCTGATGATTCACACTGTAGACACTTCAAGAAATGTTTATATTATTAACAATTGATCCCTGGAAATGCACTTTAAACTAAACGTACAAGATTAATTTATTTAATCTATTGACGTAAAAGATAGATAGCTAGTAATAGTCAAAGTGATCACGACTAAAATCTTTTATGTATTATAGTTTTAAGGCCAAAACTTATGAAATTCTTAGATTAGGTCATACTGAACTCGACTAGGTGTAAAAATGTTAACCGTTTTGGCCGTATTTTATTTCTATAATTTTTTGCCGTAAAACAATGATACTTTCATGATTTTGGTTGGGGTATCTCGTACTATAATGCATGTCAATTCGGTATTTGATCGCTATATTATTAGTATCTAATAAAAATATGTATTTAACGTATTTTAACACTATTTGATTAAAAATAAATAAAGCTTCGATGACGCTTAGAGACTTGAAGGGATCGTAGGCAATTCGCGAAAACGGTGTGTCTACTGTGATTTTTTAACGCTACTATCGCGTTCGCGTCAACGAAATACCTACATGTATGATGAATACATGAATACGCGAACGCATAGTAGAGTTACGAATACGCAAAAACTCACACGGATCCGTTATACTTTAGTTATGTTCCTCCATCCGTATGTCACAGGCTTATAATTCCGCCATCTTTCCAGCGATTTTGATGACATTCTAGAGAACTTCTTTTGTGAACCGATATTCAGAGAGGCCGGCAGTCTGAAAAATATACCCATGAAGAAAAAGGAAATTTAGAACATCTTAATTCCTTTTATCAATATGATATCTTTAAATAGCTCCTTTAAAATGCATTTATACTGAAAAAAATTTATTCAATAAAGCACTTTATTAACCAGAACTTTATTGTAAAAATAAAAAAAAAAATTTAAAGTTAATGTAATACGATTATTACAGCAATACAATTCTTTTTTAATTTTGGCATAAAAATAATTGCAATAACCATTTCAATATTTTAAAAAGCAGTAAAGTTAGAATTATAGGTCGTTCAACAAAGTAGCTTGTCATTTTAACAAAAATATGTTTGAATTAGTCAAATAGGAATTATTTTCGATGCAATATTATGATTATTCGTTACAGTAAGAAGCTTTATAAATATTAAAAAGCGCTTTATCGTTTCAAGCATCATGTAATTTATAAATTCAAAATAGTACTATGCTCTGTCAACAAAGTACTTTATTAATCTAACAAGTAGGTACTTCATTAATTACAGGTTATTTCATTATTGAATTGACAAAGAAAAATATTAGCATAGTAAATGAAGTTATTTAAAATAATAAAGCAATTTTATAGTTTCTGTAATTTTGTTGGCTTAGCGATATTGCATACAAAAAAGCAGTTTAATACAAGCTACAATCAGTTGGCTGACGTCACGCATCCTGCATTGCGCTATAAAAGTTTTTTTGGTATCAAGCATATATACCACTTGGTCCGTAATATATACAAACTAAACCGTATAAAAGTGAACCACGGCAGGCAGTACACATCGCCTGACGGGAGATCTCCCATCTTCTGCCGCTCCATAATTGTTTACACCGCGTTAAACAAATGGCATCTTCCGCAGCAGCTTCATTCATCTACCAGTACACGAACCAGTAGTCAGTCTTACGCTTCTCATCACAAAGCGCATGGCGGGCTTCCGACTCACTTTAGGCGGTGCATTAACTTGGCGTTTTCAAGATTGTAAGTGCGCGCAGTACTGCCAGAAGCATCGACCTCCGGTCTGGTAAAGGGAGTGTTATAGCGGACCTCCTTCACACATTTTTTTTAATCGGAATAAAGTAACTTTATAGTAGCAACAGTACACCTTTTTAATATTGAATAAGCAGATTTGTAAAAGCTACAATTATTCTTTTCAGTTTTTAATAAGAAGCTTAATAGGAGCTACAATGCGCCTTTTTAATTTCACACAAGCAGCTTTATATCAGCTACAATGAATCATTTGAGTTTTAAATAAGATAATTGATGAAAGTAAAAATGTTCCTTTTGATTTTAAATAAATGACTTTATACAGACAACAATATACATTTTTAATTTTAAATAACTGACTTTATACAAATTATAATTGGTTTTTTTAGTTTCAAATAAACAGCTTAATTGACCCATCAACAATTTTAAGTTTATCACTGTTAACATGATACTTTATAGGCTCGTATTTAAATAAGAAAGTTGATTGCTTATTAGATTTTGTTTCTATCAATCAATCAAGTATTTTTTTTTCAGTGTAAGAATGAAGTCAACATTTTCAACTGTGTTTAAAAACCAGAAAAAAGTCACGAAAATATAATAGTTATGTATGTAAATATTTTCAACCAAGACTGTTTTTAAAAAAAGTTTTACAGATATCCGCAGGAATTTGCAAATCACGGGACCCTACGTTTATGCGTGTACTTCATGCGCTTAGCCGTTATTTTTTGTATTTGCTGTTGCCTACTACAAAATGTTGTTATATACAGTAATGCAGGAAAAGGTAAAATTTAACTGAAACCAGTTACAACTCAAGGTTAGGTATAAAAACAGATTAGAAACGAAAGAGAGGCTTGGTTTTTTTGTCAGTAGTAGGTACGACAGTCACAAGGCAAAATCGCTAAAAATGGAATGGAAAATTTCGATTTTTTTATACAAAATTAACATTTAGAGATAAAAAAAATATGTTACAATTATATTTGTCTCGTGCATTTATCGTTGTCTCTATATTTTATTCTCAATATTCTGGATTGTATGTTTAAATTAACCAAACTACCCGACCGATTTCGAATGAAATTTTCCACTAAAAATAAAAAAATTGACAATAAGCAAAACAATGAGATACAGTGTTTATCTTAAATCAGTAAATATGTAAACCACTTTGTGTGTTTATATGTCAAACTTATACATACTTACTTATTAAGTTTACTATAACGTGGACAAAGAGGTGTGTATGTACTAGTACATATCAATAGCATACGCAGATCAGCGTCTGCATGTATTCGGTAACTAACGATGTTATGTCGACAATGCCACACATTAGAGTGACGATGTATTTGATACCGAGACGACAATATGATATTCTTCGTAGTAATTTGGTGTAATTAGTTATTCTTATGATAGTAGGTAGTATCACCTGACTAAAAACACATACGATACGAAGAAGTCTTTAGATTTAAAATTTTAAATACTTTTTTAGTTGCCTACTAATTATTATTATTAAAATCTATACAAATCAAAGTCTAAAACATTCATATTATTATTCTATACAGAGCAATCGTGTGTTGTGTTGCGCGGCGGCGGATTAAGTAGTTTTCAAGATATGGCAATCTCTATAGAAAAACACGTCGTCGGTTTAACACATGTGTATTACCCGTTTTTTTTTCGCTGATCGTAAGCCGATTTTATACCACTAAAAAGGCAAACAAGCAGTGGGCCCGGCTGATCTTAAGCGATCACTGTTTTTAGCCTATGGACGATTACAACGACATCAGCTGGTTTCAGCCGGCAAAAGCAGTCTATGAAAATGAGTCATCGTCGTGTCGGTGTCGTTCAATCGAAAAGCGTGGCATATTTTTCAAATTTACACTCTGGCGACCCTTTAAAACTCGATTCGCTCACTTCTTAAAGAACCCTAAACTTTTTGATGACCCATTCTGATTAATAAAAATTTTATTATAAAACATATGTCTGTTAAACAAATTCGCCATTCGATGCAAATACATATCCTTATATCCTTCTTAGGTTATACACAGACAAACAATACACCTGCTAAATGCTTATGGTCTCGATCTAAGATAACATTACCATACACATAATTATAGAATCAATGATGTGATGATGGTATTATAAATTTAAACGTTTTGACTGCTACTAAACGAAAACAAACACACACCGATATATCGGCGATGTTTTATTTTTTTCCGATATATCGGAATGGGCGATATTAATTTGCTGAGATGTCGATACATTTTAAAATTTCGCACGTTGAAAATCCACTTGTAAACGCGTGGGCAAATTACTGGAGCGGTCTAAACGCTCCCTCATTTATTTATACTCGTGGAATACGCAATCTTTATTCTGTTCGGCACTTCGCCGGTTCATCTTACTAAGTCTACCAGCTCTAGGTAATTTTAGTAGTTGCTTTCTGCAGTCCCAAAAAAAGCAACTACCTAAATTACATTGTTTTATCGGTATCGGTAACGACCTTTTTATAATAATCGGTATCGGCACAGATTATATAATAATATGGTATCGGTATCGTATCGGCAAAAACCGATATCGGGGCATCGCTACATATGTAATTTATTATGACTTCTGTCTAACTTTCTTCCTCTCAGAAAAATATGCGAAAAATGTAGTTTTTTCTCAAAAAGTCACGTATGTGCCTACGAGGTATGTCTATTTTAACTTCCAATTCGTTTTGTACGCCCAACTAATGCTTGAATTATATGAATCAACAAGATGATATATATGCATAGGTACATTGAATAGTAAGCAATACGTGTACGACATTACAGACAGGTGTATGTTCACAATATTCCCTACATACCGAATGCCTTGTAAGGGGAAGCTCTTTATTGTATTTGTGATTCATTCTGTCTCAAAGACTGTAGATACAATACTATCTCGACCTACATATTTTTTTATGAATTAAATGAGTCATTTGCTAGCGTAAGGGATTTAAGAAACCTCGTACCTACGTTTTTCGGGCGTATGTATGAATGTACGTCCATTTTTTTGGCACGCCCTACAAGCCAGGGGGCCGTTCAAAAACCGACTGAGTCGAGTAGAGTTATGACTCGAACCGTTCATAAACTAACTGAGTTCCAACCCTAATCCGTTCAAAAACGCGTAGAGTTCTTACCCTAGGGTTGGCTTAAGTGAACCGTACTCGACGCGGGTTCGTCGGAGTAGGCGGCCATATTTGATTAAAATGGTCAAAGCAATGTTTCCGTATTAAGAAAATTAGTAAATTATTTTGTTGTTTGTTTTTGTATTTAAGTATTTTTCGATGACTTTTGTATTTGGAGTTTTTTAGTAATAAAAGATTTTTAAGTATTTCCACTCCACTACTAGGGTTCAGTTTTTTCTTAGAATCTTTAGTGAATAACCCTAAATGCCTTAAAATAGTGTTAAAATATTGATTTTAGCCGTAAATTTTAGCTGTTTAGAAATACTCCTATTTTCATTTTATTTTTTGTTAAATAAAATCTAACAATAAAATAAACCGCGATTCAAGTGTTTACAATGAAAACACAACGCTACAACTACAAAAAGGTAAACATTGGTAACATACTGATAAATAAATAGTATTATAATATACTTAATAATATTGGTAAGTTTTATTAAAATATATGTATAATCAAAACAAAAGAATTCACCAAGTTCCCACCTAGTTTATGAAAACTTATTTCAAAAAAGCAAGAAGGAAATTATTAGTTTGTTCTCACTCAAAGTCAAAAAAATAGCCTAAAACTTTATTTAAAATTTAGTTTTCCGTAGGCCTTACATAGGTATTTCAAATAAAAAAAATGCCCCTACAAGGTCGAAATTCCTAAAAGTGGAAACATTGATTAAAACTTGACAGATGTAACTCGGTTAGCCGTTCAAAAACTATAGGGTAGAGTTAGGAACCCGATGACGTCATTTTTTACTCAAGTTACTCGTTTTTGAACGCAACCCTGAACGGCTTGACGGTTCTTGTCATGCGAGATGTCATTTGATTCATCGTGACTGTGTAAGTGACACTATGTATAGTAAAATTTCTAAAAAATCAAAACGGCGGATTTTATGCGGTTTAATCAATTTTGTTTTCAAGACCCTCGTGTTGTATAAAAATAAAGGGCTTTAAAAGTCGAGTACGAAAATATATGACACTTACAGAAAAATAGTCAAGTGCGAGTAAAAAAAAATGAAAAAAAAAATAACACTAAAAAGCTGTGAATTAAAATAAATTATTTAATAAATAAAAGAACCCGACTGCAAGAACTAAAAAGAAGTAAACAAGTGCCCCTAAACATAACAAATAACTATAAGACGGTGGGATTCGTTTAAATGCAAGAACAAAAATTGTAGTAGGTACAGATTACTCACAATATAGTAGTTACCTTAAAATGAGTTCCAACTGTTTATAGTTAAATATTTGGTATGTTTTAGGTGCACTTGTTTACTTCTTTTTAGTTCTTGCAGTCGGATTTTATATTTTATTTAATGATTTATTTTTATTAAGTACTAACTTTGAAATAACTTTAAAAATCACTTTTAAAATTTTACGATCAAATTTTATCATTACAACCATCGGGTGAACCGTAGAAATAGCGAAACTGAGGCGAAACAATAAACAGCTAGAATAAGGTACTTAAATAACTTAAATATAATATAATTTTAGGAAATTTACACGATCAAATTCTATTACAACCATAAATATACAGCCTAACAAATGCAATAAAAGCTATTTATGCAATTGATACGTAATGCAGACGAGCGATGCTAATCGTCTAGGAAATATAATCCCGGACCATTTTCCATCCCGGGATTTCGAAACTTAGCAATCTGAAATTCTTTTTTGTACTTTTTTTTTTGCTTTAAGTGTCTAACATCTTCTTAGTTTTCTTTTAATATCAACTCTTTTGTAAATCATATTTTTTTTCCTTTATAAGTAATTCTGTATGGTCAGAAAAACTTTCAATGAAATATTGCATTAAAGTTGGTGGCGGTGGTGTTGAGACTTCGTCGGTATTGTTTTGTCGGTTGGTTGCAGCTTACTAATCCATGACATCTGGATGTGAGTGGAACTACACGCTGCCAGATCGGCACATAGTGGTTATTTTAGGATTTACGAACCACTATGCTGTTTTAAACATACTTTTGTATCAATCCCCGAAAATCCCCGCATTACGGTTTTTTAATCATGGAATTTCGGGACCAGCCGGGATCCCGCAACGAATCCCGCGAACTTCAAACTATAACTTAGATCAGATTTTTTGAAATAATTATGTTTACCTTTTTAGTGCATCGTTTTGAAGTCGGTTGTTTTTTTGTTAAAAAGTTATTATTTTTACTTTTAAGTGACCTATTTACTTGTTTATTTTTCGTACACTAGAAAAATGCCCGAATCGCTTCAAGTGTGCCTTAAAAAATTTGAAGAGTTTCCTTGATGTTTTCAGGATCCCATCATTATATGCTGACCTGATGGCCATGGGACCATGGGTATCCATTTGTTGTATACCAAAACCTTCTTATTCTTATTGTAACAAATACTTTTCTAAAAACCACATCAAAAATCGGTTTAGCCAAACGCGAGATAATCGCGGCCAAACATACGGGTCAAACTGAGATCTTCCTTTTTTGAAGTCTGTTAAAAATTAAGGGTTCTTCATACAACTAACATGTTTTTGGTGTATTGTTTAAAAGATTCACGGTTAATATCACTAATGAACAATGTTTTACCGCTCATATCCTCGGCTAACCACGGTAAAAACCCCGTAAAATGTTTTTGCTCTTTCGTAAAAACCGTAACACAAACAAACTTCATATATAAATAAAGCTATAAGTATAGTGTAAGATCTATAGTAAAACAACAAATTATAAAAACAACCAAGTGCGAGAGAGCAAGAGCATTTCGCACTTAGACGGTTTTTGAGGTATTTCGCTAATAGCCGGTTTTTGAGGTAATACAATAATAACAAAAGTCACACTTACGGTTTCTGCTTTGTGCAGACATTTGGTCCTTCCAGTAGGGCACTGGCCACAACGAAGAGGGAAGCAAAAGCTCCGACCTTACACCACATAGTGACAGTTTTCACTCAACCTTGCACCGTATATCCATTACAACTCGGACATTAACACACTAGACACATTTCACATCACTTTTACTTTACTTTACACTTACACAAACCTGCAACAAAACAAATAAAAAAATTAGATCGACCGAAAAGTTCAAAGTAATGTATTGTATGTTAGGTGCCGTCTAAGAGTATTTAGTTAACCATATTTAACAAATAATTCTCAAAATTATCTATTTATTTATGTATCTAATTTTTCCATAAACTTAAGACTCACAAACTTAAGGCTGGGAGTGCCGGCAGAAGTGAAAACCTTTACACACGATTCGCGCTTAACACTCAAATATGTCATAAGACATGTCTTTGACATTGTCAAGAAATAATAATGTTTGTTTATTTACTTTTTTGACGTAGTATATTTGACATCAAAATCTGTCATAGAATTAAAATTCCATATCCAACCTCCCTGTACTACTCATAATCGCGAATACTAAAAATAAAAATTATAATAGGCGTGGCATTACGGTTTCCGTCTTACGAATTATACGAGTAGGACACGTGACCTGACGCGAGTTTATCATTTTTTACCCATACCAAAAAAAGTGCACAACGCCGCTAAAGAAGTTTTCACTTCAAAAACAACTCCCGGACGTCTAAAGTGAAAAAATAATTATAATAAAAGAATAAAATAAAGTAAGATTACATTAAAGTGGATGACAGACGTACGACCTTAAAGAATCGCAGTTAAAGTACGACAAAGTTATTCGGCTCGCGGTAGTGACAAATGTTAATACAAGCTCATTATATTGACAGCAGAGGAAGCATTGTGTTGGGTGGGACCTATGTTTAACCGCCTTCAAAAAAGGAGGAGGTTCTCAATTCGTCGGAATCTTCATTTTTATATATGTTCCCCGATTACTCAAAGACGCCTGGACCGATTCAAGATATTCTTTTTTTTAAAGGGTATAATATGGACCACCCATATTAATGTCGTGAATTTAAAACTTAAACTTTTGGAGAGAAAAATAATTTATGTTAATTTGGAACTGGTGATACGCCTTTTATGTTGATGATTGTTCAAAATTTTGTAACGTTCATAACGTTTTTATGTACGAGAAAAAAAGGCAATTCGTCTCTCAAAAGTAAAATATAAAAACTTTTTAACAAAAAAACAACCGGTTTCAAATAGATGCACTGAAAAGGTAAAAAGTAATTACTTATTTTCAAAAATCTGATCTGAATTATAGTTTGAAGTTAGTGTCTATGTACCTAACACTTTAAAACACACTTCCCTTGCATGACACTAACTTCAAACCAATAATAAAAATAAAACTACATACATGCATGAATAGCATACATTACTCACGTTCGAACGTGATTAGTTAAAACATTGTTAGAAAACCAATCTAACACACAGTGCGATTTGTACCTTAATTTATGGAAAATTTCGGTCATAAGTTTAATCAACTCAAATATTATAAAAACCCGGTCAAGTGCGAGTCATACACGCATTAAATTAGGTTTCCATACAATGAGAATTATTGCGAATATCTAAAAAAAATTGTGAATCGATTTTGTTCAAAACAATTTTCGTTGAGCGTATCTATAATGTTTTATTATCAAGTCTTTTTTAGATTTTAAGAACACGCGGTTTTATAGTTAGAGATACGAGGGTAACGACAACAGCCAATTTTTCGCAAAATACGCGCCTTAGAGGAAAAATTGCTTAGTTCGAATGCATTTCTCCCTATCCCTACCTACCCTATCCAACGATATCCCACACGATGTGGAGCGCAATCTGATCAAAATCATACCTTGGTTCAATGTATGGAGAGCTACCCTAATAAAAAAATTGTCAATTTTTATTATTAAACTTGTATACAGTTCATATAAGACAGCCTAATGTAAAGTTACATTAGAATCAATGCTGCGATATAACATATGGACGGACGGACATGACGAATTTATGAGGGTTCATTCTGTTTTTGCTATTCGGCTACGCAACCCCAAAAAAACCGGTCAAGTGCATTCCTTTATCATTCATTAGCATTATTAGCGGATTGAAACATCATATTAGTACAATTTGAGTTTTGAATATATATTATTATGCAGGTTAATGGCAGTTGTTATAATTGCCTTAATTGGCTTAAATAAGCGAAAACTAGGCCGTTAAGAGGGGACATAAACCCAGACTAATTCTACATACAACGCGGAATATGAACGTAGTAGGTATGGGCCAAATGCATTAAAATAACAGCCCTCAGTTTTGTATTAAGCAATATTAAAATAATAAATCAAAAAATGCCAAAAACTAGAAGTGATTTCTGATTTTTTTCTATTGAGAAAATTTTATTGCATTATGTTTTTACTAATGTCAGACCTTGGAATTATAATATAGTATCTATGTGTTTTTTTTTATTATTTACTAAGGGTTGTTCTACTCAGAAATCAGAAATTCGGCGGCCAGCATTAAAAATGGCCATATCGACACTCCAGCAGAAACCGAGAAGGGCTGGGATTGGGTAGCAAAAAATACAAGATACTTATTATGTCACTAAGTCTGCCACAAATTTATTAGGAAGTTGCAAATTTCCCTTTAATTTACGATGAACACTAAAACGTCAGTAAAACGAGATAACTTACATTTATAATATCAATAACGACAAACTTGACATACACTATTTTATGATATAAGAAAAAACAAAAATAATGCTATAATATCTGAATTAGAATACATATACTCAAAAATATTAATAGGCCAAAAAATATCTAGGTCTTATATAAATATGTCAATCGAGTTCAGAACCAATGACAAAGCATGCCGTAGAAAACCGAGAAGGGCTGGGATTGGGTATCAAAAAATACCCAAGATACTTAATATGTCACTAAGTCTGCCACAAATTTATTAGGAAGTTGCAAATTTCCCTTTAATTTACGATGTACACTAAAACGTCAGTAAAACGCAAAAGTAATACCAGATACCTCACATTTATAATAGCAATAACGACAAACTTGACATACACTATTTTATGATATAAGAAAAAACAAAAATAATGCTATAATATCTGAATTATAATACTTATACTAAAAAATATTAATAGGCCAAAAAATATCTAGGTCTAATATAAATATGTCAATCGAGTTCAGAACCAATGACAAAGCATGCCGTAGAAGTGTTGCTGGTATCGGTAGCTCTATAAATAAAATTAGCATTTACGCGACTGTAAACTAATACCACGTTTCTAGGCAAATTGCCAGCCAGCATAGTTCGCGAAAATTCACGTTCAACTTTTTATAACAATAAAATACAAAAGAATTTATTAGGATCTGTTAAAATCAATTATATTTGAGATCGACTTCCTCAATCGGCTCAACGATGCGTATTATTTTTGACTCTTTTGGGTTTTTTAAATTATTTAAACTTATTTACAGAAGAAGTTATGATAAGTATAATTATATCTATTATATGCCTTCGGGCGTATGTAATTGTACAGCCACCATCGTACTGTGAATAGATTTAAATAGTGATCATAAACGAATCCAAACACAACATATCTGCGATTATTTTTTTAGTACTAGTGTGGTGAATATCCTGGCTGCATCATCAGACCAAGAATTCCATAATCTTGCAGACACAGACACAGACCTTGAATAATAATTGTGGTCATCTAAAACTTGTTAATCGATTTGTTGAAAACAATTTTCTTTGAAATTTTGTGCTACCATGATTTTCTTGGAATTATTGAAAAACGCAATTTAAAAGTTAGAGAATGGGGAAATGAATTTTGCATCGGTGCGGGTTTACTTAATTTTAAGTTCAGGGATAGTTAGTGGGATAGATAACAATGTATGAATACTTTATTTAAGAAATCGTATAGTGAACCCATGGCGATGAACGTATTTTGAGTAAATATATCCATAGGTTCAATCCGATCGAGTGTAGCTTAAAGGAAGTCTCGATTCCCTACCTGCTCGGTGATCCGCTGGAAAAAGCTAGTGTAATAATATTTTATTTGGTAATACTTCATATTTAAATCTAAAATTTAACTGCCTGTTTGTCATCATAATAGCAGTGCATTCATTCAAATTGGCAAGAAGGTACTTTTTGATCAACAAGCAACACTGAAGTGGTTATATTAATTGCAATATTTGAAATGCTTTGTTATTAAAGCCAAAGTCTTTGATACACTTTGATTTTGTTAATGTTAATTAATACTGCTTTTAGGGACAAGTGTCTTAGTACACAATTTTTATTTTGGTAAGCATTTAATTTGATTCTTTTTCTATTTTTAGTTGGTACTTGGTATTAGTAAAGGATCACCCTTATTAATTAAAAAGTAAGGGATTCTTTAACAAGTAGATATTTAAAGGGTCGCCAATAGGCGAGAAATGGCATTGGATGGCGTTGCAAGGCTACGGTGACAGCTTAACATCAGGCGAACCATTTGCTTATTTGCCATCTTGGTGGTATAAAATCATTTCAGGTAATATAATCGAAATAACTTCCGCTTATAGTCCGGGCCGAAGCCAGTTTCGTGCTGACTGAAGATATGAAGTCTGTACACTTAACTCACACATTCTGGCGTAAAACTTTATACAAATGTTACTTCGTTCGTACCAAAATGTGTCTTTATGTCAAAGTTTTGCAATATTCATGGAAAATATTCCATTTCCTCTCTTATATTTTTAAGAGCTTGTGCAAAATATTTTTAACTCTCTGGTTAATACAAAGTACATAAGTTTTAAAATACTTATACACATAATAATCAATAAAGACAATAGGTAGGAAGACCCTTTTTTAGAATAAATGTTTGTTTTTACAGAAACAGAAACCTCAAGTTTCATGGTATCGTAAAGTAAGTCATGTATAATGTATTGTACTCCATCGCTACCTACTTATGTTTATGATAACATTGTTCACTTTATTTTATTTAAGGGTTATTCCCCCAGTTTTACTAACTTAGGTTTAGGTATAGTAGAACTATAACTAAATAATTCTTCTGCCACCAAATGCATTTTTTCAACTTCTAAGCCCTAAACGATATATTGGAACAAAAAATAAAGTTTTTAGATTATAGTATCAAACTTGATTTGGTAGCTCTGCATCGACGAGATCGCAAGAGAACCCTAAGCTAATCAACATGATTTTTATTGAGCGATTTCTGCCCCATTTTGTTCCATAGTATACAATCTGCCTAATGCTGCATATTGTAAAACGGCGAATACGATTTTCCTGCGACATATACACACACAACGATAAGATACGCCATATCTTTAGTTTTAACATAGAAAAAGAAAAAGGTACAGATGGTCAATATTTGCAAGATAAGTGTTACTAACTATTCTAAGAGTGTCACAGGATAAATGAACTAAAAGTACATACCAGTGTATGTCAATACACTAATGACACAGGATACTTAGACTTTAGATCCTGCGATTGTCTGACTACAATGAGAATGGGAATCGGATTCAAATTACGCACGCGGCAATGGAACTAGTGACGGACTAGAAAATGATTACTATCGGAATCACAAGATCTGCCCTCTGGTCCTCATACATACATATACAGAACTAGATTTTGCCAGCGGCTCGGTCATCTACTAACCATCAGTCCCGCGGAAACTTTTTCGGAATAAAAACTATCCTATGTCCTTTCCCAGGACTCAAAACTATCTCCACACTAAATTTCATCTAAATAGGTTTAGCGCTTAAGCGTGAAGAGGTTATAGACAGACAGAGTTCCTTGAAGTTACTCTTACTTTAATCTCGATCATTTCCGGTACCTTCTGACTTATCTTTTGGTGGGCCAAATATCCTATTTTGTAGTTAATTTGTACTAAATAAAATTTTGTTGTCTATCTATTGGTTTCCCAGGAAGCGATAGACATGGTAACCTGATATTATTATCAAGGTGCCAGTCCAGTAGCCTCTTGCTAACCTTTGACGGACCAAAAGAATCAAATAACAAGAAAATTAGATTGGATATCCGTAGACTATAGACATGAGATTTACAAACTCTATTCAATATAAATTAGTACCACAGCAACTATTAAACAAACCTCACTGGGTAATTATAATAATAGATACATTCAACAGAAACACGAGTACCGAGCGGTGATCGCGAATATTGTCAAAACACAAGTCAGCGATGCGTTGGTGTTAGTGGGCAAGAACGACAATTGAGGTCGTTATGAACTAAACAGGTCAGCCTACCAACGTGGGTAAACATTTAGACATGCACGAAGCAAACTGCCAACGCGAAGCGAGTGACCTACTCTACCATACTAGTAACTACAAAAGGCGTCTGCGAAATCGAGAGGGGTCAGCAATTTTGCGACATGAATAATTCATTAATTTTATTAGTGTGAATCGTCTGACTACATTCCAAACCCAAATTAAAAATTTATAATGAAAGTGAATAATTGAGTAAGCGTTTTCACTAAATGATGTTTTTAGAGTTTTAATAAGGAGAGGCGTCCATTAATTACGTGGGATAAAATATTGAGGGGTCTAGCAAAGTCACACCAAATCTTATCTTAAGGGGGGTAAATCTCACGTCAACTTCATCGAGTTAGGAAAGGTGGTATCCAAGTATGAATAAAAACTGCATCCTAACCAGGGTTGTTATCTGTCTATATCACTAGCACGACACCAACTTCATGTTATTCAGATCAGATTTTTTTAAATAATTATTTTTACCTTTTTAGTTCATCTTTTTGAAGTCGGTTCTTGTTTTTGTTAAAAAGTTATTATTCTAAAAATTATTAGATAAATCTCACATAAGGTCTACCACAACTTACTATATATCTCCAAATAATCAAAAAAAATACCTCATGCAATTAATAAGAAATAATAATAATAATTATTGTTGCAATGGTATAACCCTGACACCCTAAATAAACTCACAACCCTGCGCGGCAAAAGAAATGTTTAATTTGCATATCGCATATTTACACAATAGTTTTTATTGAACAGAAATAAAATTGATTGAAGCTTTCACCTATAAGGCCTACGCCTATGTATGTACATATATCGTCACGGCTTGGATGTCCCGAAGGAGACCGCCAGCGACTGAACACACACCCACATCATGATTACTAGTATATACACGTTAGTCAATTTTAATTTCTCACGGATGACGCCGCAGAGACGGCCGGAAATATGAGCAAAAACAATAACCTACAGCTATACTAATAATATAATTAAGAATATATAGAATAAAATTATAAATTTAAAGACATCATCTGCGTATATAAAAGGAGCGACTAACTGATTGAAAATCTAATATTTAGTGATATATCAACGCACAGCCTTAACAGATGTGAGAATTCTATGTCTAGTATACTCTATAATTAATTAGGCTTATGTTTAACTTATCACCAGATATAGTAAAATATAATGTCAAAAAAAAACTTTTTACTGCCAAAAATAGTAAATGATCACCAAAAATTAAACCCCATTTTAATGTGAAATTGTAAACAATTTTTTTACATCTAGCTATTCTTTTAAAGCAAATATTACCAAACTAATCATTGTTAACCTAAAAATAGTAAATGATCACCAACATTTTTACTTCATTATAATTTAAAATGTCATCCAAATATTTAACATCTCGTTATCCTATAAAAGAAAAAAAGTCTAAATAAATCATAGTTTACCCAAACATAGTAAATTAACTCCTAAAGTTTGACCCTATACTATTGTTAAATGTTTACTAAAATCTGAGCTTAAAAGTCTAAATTAATTAACCACTAACAAAAAACATTTTTTTTCTTGACCGTTTATTCAACCAATTGCTCATAAGGTTCAAAAATTAAACTCATACAATTTCAATAATCCTTTGATTAAATTTTGTAAGAACTTTTTGTATTGACCACGTCTTCTTAGTTTTGATAAATTCCTGTGCACTTTACAGTCATAATTTTCTTTCAAAACCCCAATTTTTAAGTTCCCTTTGACTTTTTTTGGTATACTCTGAGATTTCATCACCATCGGCCTATGGCCTTCCCTCTGTATCTGCCATTGGTTCGTACTCTAGAATTCGAGAGAAAAATGTAATCAAGTACATTCACAAGTTTCGAGAGGTAAGTCAAACTTCCATACATTTTTGTATTCAAATTCAAATTCCAGAGTCCGAATGGCGTCGGGCGGCTGCGGTGTCCCGGAGAAGAATGGAAAGGGCTTGTAAAACGAGATTTAACTTAATTTGGCGTCATTACACTATATTTGGTACCATGCCTACATTTTATGTCAATCATAGCGGTTTCTTTAGGTAGTAATAGCGCATTAATTCGCTTGCTAAGATTTGGTGATCATGATGATGCGCACACGCACACACACACACACACGCGCACACACACACACACACACGCGCACACACACACAAGTTATAACAACAGACATACTTAGCTCTATACTTTATACCTACATATATCTGTAAAAGTTCTATAAAAATAAATGCATCAGTGAAAGTGTATTTGTATATATAGATGTAAAGTATAAAATTATAAAATAGTACCTAGTGTAATATTTATAAGTTTTTTTTAATTTAATAATTTTTACTTAATATTAAACTATTTACTCAATAACTAACCATTAACTTACTACTATTAATATAAAATAATATTATATAACTATATAACAAATAAAACAACTAACTAAAATAAACAGTTAAAAACTTATCTTAACATATTGAATATACTGTGTTATGATGTCTGACGAGGTCAGGAATTATAACCGGTTTGCATTGTCAACCTGCGTAAAGTCGACAATCACCACCGGTCGAAATACAATTTTATAATTAGTTCGACCGGAGGGGAACATCGAATCGCCATTAGCCACACAAGGAATGTTTTCTTTTCTTTTTGATACTTACCCACTAGTGGATGTTAGATTATGTATTAAAATAACTACTTAGTATCTATATTGTGCAAGAATGTAAAGTTTTTTACTTCTAATTACTTACATTGTATCCTAGGCTAAGAAAGTGACTCAATAAACGTTATTATTATTATTATTATTATTTACTACATTTCTTTCTTGAATACAATTTAAAGTGCAATCATGACTAAAACCGCTAGAACCATTGTTATTTTAGACTTTTTTTTTTTTGGTACACGTTTTGTTTTTTGGTGTTAAGTATATATTTTTGGAAATTATTTCCGTGCTTGCTGTAAATGGGTTTTGCAATTCTAAACTTTGTTTTACCGTATTTAAGAATCATTTTAATTGCAGAATGGCAATGCCAACAAGGTCATTCACATTAACAAATATAAAGAAAGGCGAGCTCCACAAATAATTTAATCTTATCTTTACTGTTAGCTTGAACACTAACGCCGAAGAAAGCATTGGAATGGTCTTGAGTCGCAATTATTATTATTAGAAAAACCTGAATTAATAGAAGTAATCTCTCTGAAAGTCTACACGGAAAAAAAAGAGTTTCCAAGTTCTATTCCACCAAAATAATTTGCATTCAGTCATAAAATCCAACTATTTTGGACATATTTTGTTCACAGAAGGCAATATTATTTCCCAGAAAAAAATTCATTTTATCAATCGAAATTGATAAACTTCTTTTCGTATGAAAAATTTTTTTTTTAACCAAATTAATGTTCGTTTTAGATCAACCAAACTTAAATTAATTACCCTAAGACAGTTAATGTTCTTGTATGAAATAAATACATTTTTATATGCAACATTTTATTTTTCTTCGTTTGAAACAAAAAATAATTTTACTTTGATATAATTTATTTTGCGCTAAAATCATGGTTTTCTTAAATCTGCCACGTTACTTATTAAAAACTATATCTTTCGATTAAAATAATTGTATCTTAAATCAAAGCCAGTGAAATGTTCAGTTAAGATAATATTGTTTTGAATTAGAGAAAATAATAATTTTAACAGAATTTGTTAGATTCTTGACTCAAAATCTGATATTTTAAGCTGAAACTCTTGTTTTAGTCGAAACAAATAATATTTCTGCTTTAAAATATTAAACATTTTCGTTGAAATTAATCAGCTAGTATCGCTTTGAACGAATTTTCTTTTCTTTTAAGTAAATACCTGCATTTTAAAAACTGAACGAACTTCATCACTGTCGTTCATAGGCTTTCGTGTTGGATTTTAATTTTAAATAATTGTTTATTGTAGGGTTTTGTGCGTCAAATTATTATCAGTTCATGTTAGAAACCTACAGTTAATTATTATCTGAAAATTGAAAAGTTCGTGGCCCAGTCGCATTCGTCTA
Source organism: Apoda limacodes (assembly GCA_946406115.1). Taxonomy (NCBI): domain Eukaryota; kingdom Metazoa; phylum Arthropoda; class Insecta; order Lepidoptera; family Limacodidae; genus Apoda; species Apoda limacodes. The sequence goes on along the minus strand of OX291553.1, from coordinate 12,755,357 downwards.
TCTGAAACGATAAACGAAGTTAAGCAACGTCGACCGTGGTCAGTACTTGGATGGGTGACCGCTTAGCGTTACACTTTTCTTTCTTCCATGTTTAAGAAGGATCGTTAGTCATAACAATTATGATTAAACATAACACTGTACAGCTAAAGGCGAGAATAGCTACTAAGCTCGACAAACGTTCCGCCAAGTCATAGAAAGGCAGTGCGGTAGACTGACTCTATATGGCCCAAGACTCCAGAAAAGAGGCCGGTGCCCTCTGCAGTAGGGCTAGCTCGACAAACGTCCACCAAGACACACTAAGTCAGTGCGGTAGACTGACTTTATATGGCCCAAGCCTCCAGAAAAGAGGCGTAGGGCTCTTTAAAAAATAACTATGTAATTTTGGACCGAAACATTTTTTGTTTTAAACTAAAATATAATGTTATTAATTTAAGAGCTGCCGTAGTCAAGTTATGAGCACTATTCTCTTATGTGAACTAGAAATTTCTTCCGTGCAATAACATACGAAGTTCTACGCCCAAGAAAACTAAGTGTTTCAAATAAAGAAGCATTATTTTCTTCAATGAATTAAATTATGTTTCAAACTAACAGAGTTTTATTTACTGGTTCAAAGAAATTTGATCTTGTGTTAACTTCATATCATTTTAAATATTTAAGAGAAATAATATCTTGGATGAAGCAAATATTCGTTGGTGCATATATGAAACGATATTCTCTTGGCTCAACTAATTCTTTTTTACCGTGTATTAAGCGACGAAGTAGAAGTAAGCTTCTATATCTACTCTGCTTAACACATGAATCTTCTTTCTCATTTAAGCTTTCATGCCATTTTTTTGTTCCCGTTAAAAAAAGGATCGCATAAGGTAATAACATCGTAGTCTGTGTGCTTTTGGATAAGGGCGGTCCAAACAATATACTTACCACGCATTGACTGCAGTTTAAATGTTTTATTTACCTTTTATATGTAGATAATGACGAATACGGAATATTGACTCTAATATTCAAATGTACGTTCCTGAGTACCGAATTTCTCGGTTCTTTCGGTACCAATGTCAGCTCAGTACCGGGAATCCAGTTCCTCTCCACAATACAATATTGACTGTAATATTCCAAATTAACTGACTTGAGTACCGAATTTCTCGTTTCTACCGGTACCTATTTCAGCTCAGTACCGGGAATCCAGTTCCTCTCCGCAGTACAATATTGACTGTAATATTCCAAATTAAATTTCTTGAGTACCGAATTTCCCGGTTCTCCCGATACCAATGTCAGCTTAGTACCGGAAATCCAGTTCCTCTCTACAGTATAATCGCAATACTCCAGTTCGAAACCATACAATGTTTGTGAAACATTCAATGTTTTGGATCAAAAGTCATCGATGATTGTTGATTTCAAACGGTGTTCAGCAAGCTATCTATGCTATGCAGAGTGTTTCGTAGCGCGATTGAATCCGGAATGAGGCCAAATCCAAATTCACCAACAATGATCAAATAACAGTGAGCAAGCTGAAGCCACTTCATGAATGGACAGGCAAAGAATTGATAATCAATTGTGAAAAAAAGAAATATTGAGCAGCTTTCTTTCCAGTCCAATAGAATATTGTGAGGAAACGTTAATAACGATGCTAACCACAAATTCATCGATGTTTGCATTCCTAGTACTAATTCCTTAATGCTAGTGTAACTCTTACTAGTACAATTTTATTATGAGTAAATGAAGTAAATAACTTCAAATACATAAAAACATAGTCCGGTAAATAAATTGCTAACTAAATATTATTGTACCTTGTTTGTTTCTGAACCTAATAATCTCTGTTTTGTAAAAGATATTTTTAAAAAACGGCAAACGAGAGTTCGTAATTAAATCAGAGATATTAACTTACTTTGTAAACATTTGTAGAAAGCTACTGCCAACAGAATACTAAATCCCATCAAAATCATGAATGTATAAAAATATTAAAAAAATAACACCGCCATCAAAACCCCCCTTAAAAGCAAAAAATAAACCTTCATGAAACATTGAGCTTTGTGTTTTGTTCTACATGAAGTGGAAAAATATTTGTTTCGTATCTTTACATTTAACTTCAAGGAAAAGAAAACACTAAGCTGCATTTATTTCTCATCAAGATTTTTTTTTACCTTTTTAGTGGGTTTTTCAGGCGCCTCGGCTTGGGTTTTCGCTCTCGGGGGCGTCCCTTCAACCGACGTGAGGTACGTGGACAAACATATAGGTACCAAAAAAAGTGTAGGATTCTCCGAGAACTGATTGATTATAGTTTTAATAGGTCGCCAATAAGTGAGAAATGGCCCTGGATGGCGTTGCCGACGTCCATGGACTACGGTGCCCTTGGATCATCCGGCGGGCAGTTTTGCCACTTTAGTGGTATAAACTCGGCTTAAGATCGGCGACGATATCGAGTTACATACACACACTAAGTTCAACTTAGAATTGCGCCGCAAAACCGAAGACGTAACAGTCTATATCTTAAAAACTACTAAATCGATTCTCATGAAACTTGCACTGTTCTCTAACTTCAATCGTATCTAATTATTAAAATCAGATCATAAGTTTCTAAAAGGATAAACATACAGACATACCTTACCCTTATGAATTTGGCACATTTGTTTAGAATCCCACATAGACTAACATATATGAAAACTAGCTTCACCCCTGATCTAGACCATATTTAAAAACCAAACTTTAGTGAACTCAACACTCAGTAAACTTTACATTAGGATCACAGAAAGTTTTTGAAAAAAGCAAGACTTTTAACAGTTTTGCTACGAACATGTTACAAATAGCTTTAGATGCTTAAATTATGACATCACACATAAACGTAAGTAAGTATAACAACTGTAAAGAAACTAGAAAACTTAGTATATGTGATTAATTTTATCTTGATGCCTTCACTCATTCTGGAGGAAAAGCGTCTTGACAGACAGACAGCAAAATTATTTACGTTTTGCCCTTTGATGTACAGAATCTTAAAAATTTGAGCGCGCTCGTAAATATAAAGGCTATATTTTTTTGCAAGTTTGTAACCTACGTTACGTTACGCTCAAATCATCAGATTATAGAAATGCTCACTTTTCAGCATTTAGTATCCCACCTTATCATGATCTGACTCGTTCGACTATTTCTAAGGATCAAATATTTTTTACTTATCTGATCGGCAGCCTTAAACATGGAGGGCTTATATGTGAAGGTACTAATGTATGTTATGTTAATCTAAATATATTAATCTGCCGCGCTTGAGTAAATCCCAAAATCCCCTATTTGACTCCCCTACATCTAAATTAAAATCACCCTAACGACACTTAGTAATAAAAAAAACATGGTACTGGGCTACGCAAGAAGTTGATGTGAAGATTTGCTATAGGTAAATTGAATTTACAGTCAAATTCAAGGAGTGGCACATCCCAAAAATGTGCAGACCACATGTGAACTAAAAATAATAAACAAGATCATTCACGGCATTGCTACTAGCAAAAATTACAGGAATTCCTCACACATGCGGTATTTTGTTTGCCAAACTAATTTATAATAATAATTACTCAAGAGCTAAGTATTTTTGGTCCCACCACACCATATTATCCAATTGATAAAAGCCTAACTAATATTTATTTAGGAAAATCTGTTTGTTTGTGTTATTTATGAATCGTCGTACCAGAGTTTCAAGCTGACCAATTGTTTTGGCAGGGATAACAAAAAAGAAAGAGGACTTAAGAGGAGAATTCTGGTTGAGAGTTACCACAGGAATAGATTTTTCTGTAGGGCATTATTTCTTCAATAAAATCAAAAGTAAGAATAGAGAATATCATTGTATAATTATTTGCCTGATTTGTCATGGGGTCCCCCTACGGCGATAACCCAATATGCACGAGTGCAGCCGAGGACATAAGCTAGTACTATATCATTTAGTCTGTGATCCCAGCTCTTTAGCAAAAAAACCAACACTTGCGTTACACAGTGCAAGGTTAATTTCATAATTTTTAGGGTTCCGTACCTCGAAAAGGAGAAATGATCCTTATGGGATCACTTTGTTGTCCGTCCGTCCGTCCGTCCGTCCGTCCTTGCGAAAACCGTAAATATTTTTAATAATTTTACAGTTACTACCCTATACTTAGTAGAGGTATTTAATTGAAATTCATATCAAATACAAGCTGAAACAAAATCAAACTTTTATATCAACTCAATTAAAAGAAACATCAATTTCAGCTGCATATTTTCAAACTCACAACTCGCAAGGGAATCAAAACCTAAAGGTTTCTTCCAGTCGATTTAGAATCATGAAATTTGGCATGAAACAATGTTTTATAGCACATATAATTAAAAAATTCCGAAAACCTTAAACTTTTAGTTACATCAAATATTTTTTGTGGGGAACCCTCAGTGTGCGAGTCCGACTACCACTTGACCGGTTTTTTTTAGTAGGCCGTTGATGACAACGGTTTTACCCTTTCTTTCTCACTTACTTATTTCTTTCTTGTGTCCTTTTTTTCTTACCTGGCATTTGAACAATCGCCATGGCAAATTTTATGTAAATTATTATTGAATCTTACGAATATTTTTTATATTTTCAAATTAAAAGTTAGAGGGGGACACAAATTTTTCAACTTTTGAAGAAAATAACTAGCAAAATCAGGGAAAAAATAATTTATAAGTCCTATTAAACGAAACACCACACAATGGTGTAAATAAAATGTATATCTCAGTTCTATATATTAAAATTTCCGTTCTCCAGGCGTCACTATTACGCTAACTTATATTAATTCTAAATTTAATACTTATTGCAAATATCAATCACGGCTCACAAGTATATTAATCTTTCCTTCAAAAACTATAAAATTTAAGAGAGTGAGAGTGCCGTCAACTGCTTTTATTAATTTTTACCACTGAGACTAGTGTTGCCGGTTTATAAACAAATTGGCAAACTTATTCATAAGTATACCTGTAGACAAGAGATTCAAATCAACTAGTAAGTAAACATTGAAATAGTCACTTTATGATATTAGACACTGTTTTACATTAAAAAACCATTAATAGCATTGATTAATGACAGAGATTCTCAACAGTCGGCCATCCTGAATAAGTGTCTGTCCCAGAAACAAACTAAGATTGTTAACAGTCGGCCATTCAGAATGTGTGTCTGTGTCCAGACAGACAGACTGAGATTCTTGTATGGAGCTACATATAATTTTTTTTTTACAAATAGGTATATATGGTGGTATCCAAAACACACTTTTCTGATAATGCTGTGACATACAGACTGAACGACTATGTACGGGTTACATTGTTTTTGGCTATGGAAACCTAAAAATCATAAACTTTAAAGGTATAAAGGCTCTGGCCTTTCAGGCATAAATTTCTCATAATTTTACCATAAAAACTATTACACCTGTAAAAATAAAAGGCCTTCTACTATAGATGACCTTAAAACAATTTTAAATTGATAGCAATGCTGATCTGGCTGTTATTTTAAACTAGAGTAAATTGTTTTGTGTAATGGTGTAGTTAATCCAGCTAAAACTAAAGTTATAATCATCTAGGATACAGTAGCACATACTTATTCTAATGGAGTTGTCATACCATACAATAATATTATTAAAAACTGGGTTTTGGGCCTAAGATCCAGAGTGGGTAACTAGACTGAATAATCCAAATGCAACTGAAAACCAAAAATAGTGAATTTTCTATGGTTAGACTTACAATGTACAGTTGTTTGTGATTATCCACCACCTTTCCCAGACATGGTTGTTGTTACAGTGAAAATAGTTATGGACACCATATACTGTGCAAGATAAGATGTAAAAATATAGTTCTAAAGTCAAAGGTCCAAGCAGAGAATCTAGGCTTTTGTAAAGCTTTAGAAAACTTCTATAAGAACTTTAGAATCTTTGATGTGAAAGACATAATCATATGGTGAGGATTTATTAGTAGCCATCTTTATTTAAGGGCATCTGAGAAAACTGTTGTGGCTGTATTGAATTTTTAATTATTTTCTCAAATTTTTTAATCTTTTGTCTTTAGCTGCTTGCTCCTGGCTGGAGTTTTGCTTTTTTTATTATTTTTAGTTTAATTTGAAGTTCTTTATACTTTATAAACATTTTGGTAGACTGGATTAAAAGCTTTTAAGGGCCGACGTTGACCCACAAGATAACTTTGCTTACCCCTAATCTAGACCATATGGCTTATGATGCTTAAATTGCTATGACATTAGACATAATTAGTTAAGTATAACAATTTGATTGTAAAAAACATTGGAAATTTGACTGTGTAAAACTTAGGGTGTGTTGATTTTGGGACAAGTAATCATTATTTTTATTAATTATGTCACATGTCATCCATTTGTGTAGCATTGGTGTCAAAAGTATCAAAATTTAAGTATCCTCTATAACAAACTCTCAAGTGTTAATTTACAATATTTTTGTTTTTACTGTCACTTTTGCCACCATAAAATGAAACTTTAGATGCGGGTGTCTGGAGGTTTTGATGTAAATCTGTCAAACTACCTTTTCCATAGAATACATTCTTTGATGTTAAACACTATTTTACAAAAATAAGTTAAAGACAAATTACTCATTAGCCTTCCTGGCTGGATTGTCATAAAATTAGGGTACAATATTTGAATTGTAACTAGGTATAAAAAAAAATATTCATGCTTTATGCTAGTGTGTGTATGTCTACTGTTTGTTTGCGACCAATAATTTTATTAGTATCATTTCAAACCTACACAAACGATAGGTGTCAGTGGCAAAACTGGCATTATCGAAAGTGTGAAAATCTGATGTGGTAACTTTTCATCCCAAAACTAACACACTCTTACACATATCTCTATAATGGATTATGTGCTACTTGACAAGTATAAGTACCTATAGTTGTTTTTAAGTAGGCAGACCATCTTTTTACATTATATTATATTTTATATTTTTTTTATGTTTTGGTTTGCTTACCATCTTGGCTAAGCTTTAGAAAGAGGACTCCTCGCTAGCTCATTCAAACTTTTATGGTAGATAAATATGACCCCTTTGACCTCAAATCTAAAATTTCAGTTCACGGAAATGAATACTTTTTGAGGTATGAATTTTTGAAAATCATGAAAAATACATTGAAAGTCGTAATATTTGTATAATCTATGGCCAGGGATTTGTTTTTAGGGACAGGAAAAATTTATTGATACTTTGGGGTATCGATAGATTGGGTAATTGAGTACTTTTTTTTTTATTTTGATACTGTTCTACATCAGTATTTTGTCAATAATAGAGTGTAATGCAAGTTTTTTTCAAAACTATAAAACTGGAACTTTCATTATGTGTGCCGTGTGCGGTAACCTATCGATGTTTCAAATTATTACCCAGTAATCTTGTCAGGACACCCAAACACAGCTGGGTTATGTTAGAAGGGTAAGGCCTTAGCCTTTGTGGTTGTTTTTTTTTAATTTCTACCCAGTAATCTTGTTAGGGCACCCCAACACAGCCGAGTCAGGTTAGGGGGTTAAGTCAGGAGTAGCCTTCGTGGTTATTTTTTATTTCTACCCAGTAATAAAAGAAAAATATTTGTTAGTAATATTGTATAATTTTATTATTACATCAATTTCGACAACTCTTTTAGAAATTTAATGTGGATCAAATATTTTTTTTTCAAAATCATTGATCAAAAATCTTTTTAGTCGACAAAGTTAGTTGCTGTAAGTTTTAAATGTTTAAATGATAGTTTTTTACTAATTGATTGTTCAGATTGCAACTTGAATCAATTTACTTTGATCTTTTTCGGCAACAATTTTCATCTCTAGTTTCACCGCGGCCATTTTGTAACGTCATTCATTGCTTGTACTCACGTCAGTGAACACTGTTTACTTCGTTAACGGAGGGGCTACTAGTCACGCAGCGCCGCAGATAAGGTGGAAGTAAAGTTTTGCAAAAAAAATCTTATTCTAAAAATGAATGGTTCCCCCTTAAGGTGGGGGAGGGGCAAAGGGTTGAACGTGGGCGAAGCGACGCGTGAGTGATGCCCCTGGTGTTACAAGCGTTCATAGGCTACGGTGACCGCTTACCATCTGGCGGACCATATACTTGTTTGCCAACTTAGTGGTATAAAAAAAATGGAGCAGTAAGAGGGGGAACTCCCCTAGCCCCTTTTTTTACAGTTTAATAAACCACTGAGGGAATAGATATAAAAAATGAAGTAGTTAGGTAGGAACCTTTAAAGATCCATATCTCTGAAACTATGAATTTCCGTGAGGGGAGACTGGTAGGGGGGGAATACCCCTCCCCTCCCCTCCCCCCATCCCCCGTCTCAACCCCCTCCGCGGGAGGCCTTATTCTAAAGTCCTTCCTTTTTTAAAAATATAACATATATGGATATAAGAAAACATAGACAACCAAAACATAAATTTCTTAACAAACGGAATCTATCACAGTTAAACAGAATCCTGGCATGGCTTATTTTTAAGAACTAATATGTTGAGTAAAGATATATGTTTAAGGAAAGCAACTGTATACTAACTGTAAACTTTTCGCATACAAAATTCGATATAGAATTTCCATGACATAATTAAACTTAGATCACTAGGAACCGAAAAGCTACAAAGCATATAGGTAATATACTGAAATACTAGAACACAAGACAAGGTCAAGATGACCTAATTTCTATGTAAATGTGCAGAATAGACACTCGATCAACATTTTGAATACTTACATGCTTGGAAGTAGCAATGTTACTAAAAATAAATTATAACACAATTTGATTTAAAACAGAAACCGCTTATATAATCCACTTACACCGACACAATAAAAATTCCACGATAAAAATTCTTTCATGTAAACAAATAATAAGTGACAGTCAATACACAGATATTTTTTATAAATCACTTTAGTTGAGAACGCTTTGCTTGAAAATACCACAGATAATAGTCCTTGGACATATACTACTACTAAACCTAAGACCAAGTATCCAAAAACAATAGTTAGGGCGTTCCATTTGGCGATTTTTTAACACTAAGTAGCAGAATTTTTGGCGGCTCGCGTTTCATTAGCTTTTGCGTCTGAGCGCATCTAATAATTTCAGCGGCGCTATTATTGTCCAAACGAAACGCGTTTCGCGTCATTTTTTGACAGTTCCATGTGTGTATATGTTTAAGTATTTTATTTTGATTTTTTAGTAGATAATAACAAAGATATATAATTCATAATGCAAAAATAAAATTCTCTCTAAAAAAACAACGTTGTAAGTATATTTCTCAAAGGATTCACTTTCACATTTGACAGCTGTCAAAAAGTAGCGCAAAATACCCGCTACTCCCGACATGGGTTCCCGCTCAAAATAAACGCTAAAAGTCAACATTAGATTATGGCTATGACTTTGCTGCCATAAGCATGAAACGCAAACCGCTAACAATTTCTGCTAAAAAGTAGCCAGATGGAAAACCCTATATATTATTTTGCTTTTTTTTTTGTGTATAGAATAACAAAGATCACTAAGCATGGAAATACGCGGCTAGGTAGGCAATTAACCCATGTTGCCTTAGTGATTTTATTTACATCATCATATTAGTTCATACTGGTCCACTGCTAGACATAAGCCTGCTCTATCGCGCGCCATTTCTCCCGGTCCTCTGCCTTCTGTATCCAGCCACCACCAACCACCTTTCTAAGGTCGTCGGTCCACCAGGCTGGAAAGCCCCCCCACGCTTCGCCTTCCCATACGCTGTCTCCACTCTAGGACACATCTGCTCCATCGGCCATCGGTCCTCCTACAGACGTGGCCAGCCCATTGCCACTTCAGCTTGCTAATTCTGCGAGCTATGTCGGTAACTTTGGTTCTCTTCCGGATGTCCTCATTACGGATTCGATCCCTTAGAGACACTCCAAGGACAGCTCGCTCCATTATGCGCTATGCGACCTTGAACTTTTGGACCAGCCCTGCTGTGAGTGTCCATGCTTTGGAGGTGTAAGTCATGACTGGTAGGACGCACTGGTTAAAGATTTTCGTCTTCAGACTCTGCGGTATAAGCGACGTAAAGACTTGACGAAGCTGATCAAATACTGCCCAGCCTAGCTGGATCCCCCTATTGGCTTCCTTCTTACAATTGTTTCGGCTCAGTTAGATTTTCTCCCCAAGGTACACATAATCCTGGACTACTTCGAGTAAGGTACCCGCGACGTATATATGCATTGGCACGACGTGTTGTTTGAACATGACTTTTGTCTTATCCAAATTTATGCCAAGGCCCACTCGTCGAGAGGCTTCATCTAGATAGTGCAACATTTCACTCTGTTCTTCCAATGACTCTGCAATCCTTAGGTGTGCGATGTATTCGCCGTTTATGTTTATTACCCAGTCCAAGGTTTTGAAGACATTTTCTGCCATATTTATTATGTTTGAGGACTACAAATTAACAATTTTCAGATTGTTTCCTTAACTTCTGTTTGCATCTTGCCATATTTCATGATTCTAGGTCAAAGGGAAATTCCCTATACGTTTTGATTTATTTGCTAGTGTCAAAATATGCCAAATGCCGTAGTTTTTGATGGGATTCAATTACAAGTAAGAATTTTTTACAACTTCAAAGGGACATACACGTTAGTATTTGTTATTGATTTATTTAATACCTTTCCTCGGAAAAAGAATCTTACAAACAGATAGACAGATATGCATTTTTATATGATTAAACAATTTTTGTTTTTTTCTCAAATTTTGCTGTAAGGCCTCACTTTTTGCCATGTCAACCAACACTACGTCAATGGGAAGTACTCTACAGGTTTTGATTTATTTGCTACTGTCAAAATATGCAGCATTAATTATCATATTTTTTGAATTGCGTTGACTAAGAAGCTTAATTTTTTTACAGTTAAAGGAATCGTAAACCTTAGATTAATTTAAACTTGATACCTCTATGCGTTCCTGAGAAAAAAGGCTTTGACAGACTAGCAGACAAACAGACAGACGGACAACAAAGTGATCATCAAGGGTTCCATTTTTTTCCTTTTGAGATACGGAACCTTAGTATTAAGAAGTTCAGTGCAATACTTTTCTCTACAAACACTGGATCTGATATATATATATTTTAGTTTCAATCCTATTCTATATAAACATACATATATCATAGAGCAACATGGCATCCTGACCCAGTCAGAAGGGGAGATGCTATTGAATCCTATTTTTAATACAAAATAATCTGGCACTTTTTGCGGGTTACTTAGGAGTTAACAAAAAGTTAAACTAACATTAATGTGTCATATTTAGAATATGTCACTTTGTTAAAGTGCATAGGATAGTGTAGCGCTGTTGTGTCATATTTAGAAAATGTCACTTTGATAAAGTGCATAGAATAGTGTAGCGCTGTACTAAATTGTTTAGATACGTAGGTGGTACTGTTTTATTCGTTAACAGCTAGGGCTTGACCTGTCAATCAAAATTATCGATAAATTTAAAATGTTATAGCAGTAAATACAAGTAGTATTAAAATGCTAGTGATTACAAAAAAGTAATTATGATCTTAATTGTATCTACAGAGAAAGTATAATTTTTTTAACCATGAATAAAAAATATTTCTTTTCAATGTAAAAGCACGGAAATTATTTTACTTCGGTGACAGATTAAGATCTAATCATATGAAATATTTACCAACAGTAGTACACATTTAGACAAAATTAGCAACAGCACCTTTTTTCTTAACAACAACATTATTAAATCTACGCCCTAAGTAACCTACAAAAAAAGAACATAAAAATATTCTTACTCACAGAAAATATACATGATAAGATATTTGTTGCCATCATCCTTGCTGCAAAACTTATATTATCAAAATAATATAACCATTTCTACAATCAATACCAAAAATCATTAAGGACACAAAGAAAACATTAAATGCTTTCTTTCTTTCTTTGCTTAAACAGTGTGCTCCTGAGCTGTTTTCTGTACACATGCGCCTTTTTACCATTTCTCCCGGCTTTCTGCCTTCCGCATCCAGCCATTATTAGCCACTCTTTTGAGGTCGTCGGTTCACCGGGCTGAAGGGCGTCCAATGCTTCGCCTTCCAATACGCCGTCTCCACTCTAGCCGACAGCCAGCTTACTACCACTACAGCTTGCTAATTGTGCGAGTTATGTCGGTGACTTTTATTCTCTTCCGGATGTCTAGCCCTCAGAGAATCAAGCACAGCTCGCTCCATGGCGCACTGTGCGACTTTGAACTTATGGACCAGCCCTGCTGTAAGTGACAATGTTTCGGCGGCGTAAGTCATGACAGGTAGGACGCATTGGTCAAAGATTTTCGTCTTCAGACGCTACGGTATAAGCGACGTGAAGACTTGACGTATTACGATATAACACACAAACACACGCACACCACAAAAAACCCACTGACATAGGTCTAAAGTTTAATTTTTCGCAGCAAAAGTGACAAAATTATCGCAAACGAACGCATGACGATTGGAGCGTTCCATCTGACTACTTTTTAGCAGTAATTGTTAGCGGTTTGCGTTTCATGCTTTGGGTAGCAAAATCATAGCAAAAACTAATGTTGACTTTTAGCGTTTTGTCTAAGCGATTTTGCTACCAAAAACCCATGTTGGGAGGTTGGTATTTTGCGTTACTTTTTGACAGTTGTCAAATGTGAAAATGAATCATTTAAGAAAAATAGTTATAACGTTGTTCTTTTAAGGAAAGTTTATTTTCGCATTATAAACTATATATCTACAAAAAAAAAACAGAATAAAATACATATACACATATACACTGTACTGTCAAAAAATGTCGCGAAAAGCGTTTTGTTTAAACGCGCCGCTAAAATAATCAGACGCACTTAGACGGTGCGGGTAGTTGGTGCTAAAATGAGGTTTTATTATTTAACTGCAACGCTGCTCAGACGGAACGCCCTAACCAATTCAAAACGAACGCGCCCTTATATGTAGTTCTCACAGATAATAGTCTATATACTGCAACTTGCATATCTACCTACTATGGTCTTTAATCTTTATATGGGTAAATGTCTTAACATAGTGATTATTTACTCTATGGGTAAATGTGTTCTGTGATCTTTATCCTTCTTCATGTAAATTGAAATGGAATCTTCATCTATTGTTAGCTTTAATAATGATTCAACATTCCAATCAACACTTAAAGGTGATTATAGTAATGTAAGTGCCCACGAATTAGCCCTTCATGCCATGAGAGATCGATGTTTACTTTTGCAACGAAGAATAAACTCTTTAGAAAACGATAATATGCGATTGAAACTTGATATTACCAAAACAAAGTTTACGTCACAGGATGTGTTGCAGGAAGATGACAAACTCTTGCTTCAGCAAAAAATTCTAGAGTTAACAAAACAGAAGTCCCAGTTAATGCACCATGTATTCATGGTCTCATGCGAAAACAAGAATCTGTGGAGTAAAATTTCAAGTATTAAATCTAATAAATTAGCAAACAAACCTCTTCTTCGGACAAACACATACATTCAAAGTACACCGAAGACAAGTTCAAATTATCAAGAAAAGTACCCTGAATCAAGTTTAGAGGAAATTTCGTTAAAACTAATCAACAGCTATATTCAAGAAAAGTCACAGTTAGTTGAACAGTATGAACAAATGGCACAAATGCAGGACATTGATGATGATATATTGAATGTTAATTCAATAGGTTTTGCATACATTGAGGATTCTGCTTCCGATTCTCTGAAAGATATTTGTAGCAAAACTGAAAAATTGTTAGAATTGAAGAAAGAATTGGCTCAGCAAGAAAAAGATTTAAAATTAATCATATCAAAGGTTGAAAAAGTATTGCAAGGTAATTAACTAGTTAACACAGCCTTCATAATTATTAATATATCAAATCAACAATGATTTAACATTGTTTTCTACGGAAAACAGATCTATTTTGTTTGATCGCAAGTTTGTATGAATAATATTTCTTGCAAACTTGCATTGGTTGTCTAGTTGCATTATATGTAGACACAGCCTAATGGATGAGTCAGGTAACTCACAAGACCACTTTTTAAGCTTACATATTGAGAGTTTATAATATTACCTTTTTACGCAACTAGTAAAAATAAATGTCATGTTTTTACTTATCATCATTAACAACACTGTTTCTATTATTATTGTTTGCACTATTTCCTATACAGATAACACATAAAAGTAGATAAATTTTAGATACTTTTACTTTTATCAGTTTAAACACTGCCATTGTGACAAACAATAGAACCTAAAAGTTTATATTATTTATTATTATACTTATTTAAATATTCACTATTTTAATTTTGTAATTACCTACTAAATAAACCACCATAACAGACCAAAATTACTGTAATACTATACTGTAAATACCTAATTATATATTAGTACTGTATTCAAAGTCAAAGTCAAAATGGTTTATTCAAATTAGGATTTTGAATTGTCAAAGTTATAGTATTATAAAATACTATTTGTTAAAACCTAGGTCATAATGTTGTTGGTTTCTACCGAGAAGTTTCTGGCAAGAAACTTGATAGTTACTCTTTTAAAAAACATCATAAAAACTAAAAATACAATCAATGTTTTAAATAAAATATTTAAGCCGTCCCTAATTGTAAGATTAAATAGAAAATCATTGTAGGTATAATTCTATAACAAGAAAGATTGCAAAAAAAAATCTAATTACATGCGTATGCCCTATTTTATATCTGCAAGAATTGCTAATCTCTTGCTAAAGTGTAGATCATGTAACATTATTAGTAAGCCTTCCCTCTGTTAGGATTATTAATTAAGTAGGTTATAATTATTAATTTTATTAATCTTATTATTAATAAAACTATAGTGATTCTATTTAATGCAAAAATTACTTTTAGTTTAATTTAGTAGTTTTCATTTGTTACTATCTTATATTGATAACAATTTGTAAAGCGACACAGTAACAAAACATCATAATTATAAATTAATTTGTACTTTTTACAGTTGGTTACAAATGTCCCTCATGCATTGCTAACAATGCAAAGATAACCACTTCTGAACACAAGGAAATAGAAACAAGTGACAGCCTTGTCAACTTTGCAACACCAGTGGATTCCAGTGATTATAATGACAATTATAGTGAATTGAATACTTCAGCAGTTAAGAGAAATCAAGAAAATGACAAAGTAACAAAAGAAGAGGGTTTTATAGATAAAATTTGCCCAATGTGTGGCCAAACATTCCAATGTGACATAGAATTTACAGAATTCCAAACTCATGTCGAAGGCCACTTTATAGGTGAAACTGAACCTGACTCTGTGATTGATAATTTTCATGTTTTACCAAATTCTTTTGATAATCGACTTTAAAATGCTATACCTATTAAATTATACTTTGGTGGTAATTATATTAAGTTATTTATTAAATGGTATTTTTTTTATTCTACTATTGTTGCCACAGATTTGTTGTAGATTTTAGTATAGATGGAAATTAACTGGATTACATGAGAACTTGTCTCTAGGCGTGTAGTGCTATTACCTATATTGTGTTCTAAGATAAAACATTGTCTTTGCTACTCATCGGCACAGTTACTACCTAGTTTAATATAACAGAGGTTTTTTTCACTATTTATTTCGCCTATGTTGTATGATAATTATGCATACCATACAGAGCTTATAATCTCATAGCATTTGTCTATGCAAAGGTCAGGTGTGTTTAGTCATTAAATGAATCAATCCTCCCCCAAGACCACCAAAAATTTCACAGGGAAAAATAAAACTAACTAACTAATAAAACAGTCATATCTCATCTTCGTATGGCAACCACTACAAAATCTCAAAGATGAACATATCAACCGCCCATCCTATTAATATTATTAATGTGAAAGTTTGTAAGTATGTTTGTTTGTACTTAATTACTCCAACATGGAGCATTTAATGTTTGATTTAAGGCAGGCGGAAAAGCAAGTAAAAACAAATTATTGGATTACCCACCCACTGTAGAAAAAATATTTAGTTTTTTATTCTATTCATATTGTTCCCGATAAAGAATAGTTTAGATTTATTATTGTACTCATGAATAAATGCCTTAAGTTTGTTTTCATAACACTACTACCTTTCGCCTGCTGCTCCACCTGCGCTAAATTTAGTTATTTAATGTGGGATTCCTACGGCAACTTCTTGATATAGTTTGCTATAGCTGTGTGTTCTATGTGAAATTCATTTAAAGTTATAACACTGAAATTTTCCAGGAGAAAAATAGCCTTTTTTCATTTTCCGGCTCTTCAGCTAACTTAGTGAGAAATTTCACCTTAATTAGATGCTCCATTGCTACATGAAGGAAAGATAAACAAATAAACTGACTTTTGCATTTAAAACATGAGGATGGATTAGGAATTAGATCTAAGATAAGGCAACATTTAGCAAAATATTGTAATTGGCATTAAAAAAAAAATATTGTATGATAAATACAAAAATATTGTGTAAAAGCAGTCATCTTGTTTTGAAAACACTTTTGTGACACTGAAGAATATTAAGAATTAAAAGTTCGAGTAGTATTTATCGCGTTCTATAAAAACCATATGAGGCACATTATTACAGTACGAAAGTGCCCTAAAAAACATTGTGACTGTGACTCTGAAGGACACTCGGCCCGTAAAGCGCCCAACGCTCAAGCCTCGGCTTGGGTTGTCGCTCTAGACCAGCGTGAGCCTCGAACCCGAAGTTCCCGTTACGCGGTTGGGATTGCGAGTGAGTGGGGGCGAGAAGCGCCCCGGCACTCCTTGTTACCTCGGGTATCCGTGCGATCGCCGACGAACTCGACGACGTCAGCGTCGTGTTAGGGGGTAGGCCCTATTAGGGAGAGGTCGTTGAGACTAGTCTGGGGCCCCAGTCAGAGACCTTGGACAGTGTGGTCACAACAGACACAAGTTCTCCCGCGGTTTTCCTCGGAGAACACGGAACGAGGAATGTTTGCACGACCCGTGTAATAAGCGTCTCCAGTACTGTCATCTGCATAGCAATGTATGTTGTTGATGTCCAACATGTCATTAATATGCAGTAGAAACAGCGTAGGAAACAGCACAGAGCCTTGCGGGACACCAGCATTAATATGTCCATGCTATCAGAGTAACTACCGTCAACTACGGTTCGTACGCGTCTGCCGGACAAAAAGCTAGCCACCCATTTGCACAAACAAATTCAAATTCAATATAATTTATTCAGTTTAGGCTACAATAATTGAGCACTTATGAATGTCACTACGCCATCGGTTCGTAAGTCTACAGGGCGGGAGACCTTGTACTGAGAAGAACCGGCAAGAAACTCAGCAAGGGCATTTCTTTTCTCCCTTTCTCTTACAGCGTCCAATTAAAATATTGGAAAATATGTAAATCATAAAAGGACACTTTCCATTACAAACATAAAAAAACATGAAATATAAAGCACAAGCACAACATAAAAAAGTATCTAATATAAACAAAAGCCAGTTTATGTATTTATCACTAAGAAATAATCAATGTCTTTCAGTATTAATAAACAAAATAAAAAAGTAAGACTAAATACTAAGAATACAAAGAAGTTTGCAAGAGCAGACCAGCCTCCACAGGCGGCACCCGTTCACGAGTATGACACATGAATCAGCCATCGCTTTGCTCAACCATGTTTTAGGGAAACGCTCAGGCCCTCTTTAAGATGGCAACTTCGATAGAAGACCCCGGTGCCAGACCCGATCGAACGCCTTCGCTATGTCCAGGCTTCATTGCAATGGCTCCCCCTGACTCTCAATGGCTAGTGCCCATCGGTGTGTGAGATACACTAGAAGGTCACCAGTCGAGCGACCGTGGCGAAAGCCATATTGACGGTCACTGACCAGGTCGTGCACTTCTAGGTATCTTAGAAGCTGTGTGTTGATCACACGCTCCATCACCTTGGAGAGGAGAGAGGTAATAGCGATAGGCCTGTAATTCGATGGATCTGATCTATCGCCCTTTTTGGGCACCAGGTGCACATTCGCAGTCTTCCATGAAGACGGAAATTGCCTAGTGTGGTAGGAAAGCGCAAAGAGGCGCGTGAGTAAAGGACATAACTCAGGAGCACAGTGCTGGTATACCGTCTCGCCCACTCGACTTATGAACGTCTAGAGAAAGCAACGCCCGCCGGACCTCCCGCTGTGTTATGGAGATTATAGATTATAGATAGCACTATGGGCCAAGTCACCATCGGTCTTTCGCAGTGGTGGTAAAGACGACTGGCAAAAGTTCCCTTCGGCAGCTTTGGCAATCGACCAGAAAGCACGACTCCCAGAAGGAAAGCTCGCAAGTCGCCCACCTATTTTGCCGATGAATTGTAATTTTGATCTAGCAGTTGCTCTCTTGCTGAAAGTCGAGGTAGCATTTAATTTGCATTTTAATTTAAATTTTAACGAAGAAATAATCTGATCCTTATAATTACGAGCCGTGGTCCAAGCCTCATATGCAGTTTGCTTAAGAATTATAGCTTTTCTGCAAGACCTATTAAATAACGGTCGTTTTTTGACGCCGGCAGCTACTCGCGGGTTAGGAATATAGCATTCCATACCAGCGAGGATTGTCTCAGTGCTGCTCTCGGCTGCGCAGACGTCAGGATCTTCCGAGTAAAGAGTTAAAGATCTGCCTCCACGGGTACAATGCATAAAATTACCTGAAGTATCTACTAAATTTGTTTCTGGCATTTCATTGGCGCTTATCACTTCTTTGATGTATGCGGAAAGGAATGAAGTTCTAGTCATATTTTCATTTTCTAAAAATATATTAACTTCTTTCAGGCTCATAAATCGATAATCCAAAAGCGCTGCTGCTACTACTTTACTTATTAACTACTTTAGTAACGGGAAACCTCTTGTTAATGTTTGTCATCATGTTCCGTTAACATAGTAACATAGTAAGTGATTTTTCATCCTGGAGGCTACTTAGGGC
Source organism: Apoda limacodes (assembly GCA_946406115.1). Lineage (NCBI taxonomy): Eukaryota > Metazoa > Arthropoda > Insecta > Lepidoptera > Limacodidae > Apoda > Apoda limacodes. Next base: position 12,736,476 of record OX291553.1, on the reverse strand, counting down.
GTCAATTATTAAATATAATAATTTGCGTGTACGTTTTTTTATATATGTGTACAAAAATGTCTGAATTATCGAAAACAAGTGTGAGCAAACTTTCCATTTATGTTTTTACAACCCCAAACAGTACTCTTCTTAAGCTGTACTCTGTGTGCATGCCACAAGCATACCGAGTGAGAGGGTGTTTTCGGTAGCTGGACTAACTATTTCAGCAAAAAGATCTTGCTTGAGCCCTAATAGGGTAAACAAAATAATATTCATCATATTAATAATAATAAAACATGTTAGACTGATGGGAAAAACTAATAGTATCAACCCAATAGCAATCCGCATATTCACTGGTGTGGTGACAAATGGTATTGATTGATTTTGTGTCACCAAATAGAAATTATTGACTTTTGTTGGATACAACGAACTTTCATTTGAATTTATTTCTACTTGTTATATCCATTTTATTTGATTGATTTCTATTGTGTTGTTTAAATATTTGGTGTGTTGTGTAACAGAAAAATTAAACAAAAAGTGCTAAATACGATTATTGTTTCTTCTACTTAATTTTCTTTCCTTATTAATATGTATCAATTACACGCAGCAGCACCGGATTCGTATCACAAATTAAGTTTATTATAGTGTAGGTGGACCCCAACAAAGATGGTGTGATAGCCAAGCTATAGGGCTGGCGGAAATATTTCTTTTACGGTGCACATGGTATACTACGGACTTTGTCAGGATTTTCTTAAAAAACATCAAAAAAAGTCACGCCGCCGGCGCCGCGCCGCCGCCGTCCAAAAAACACCAGCGCCGCCGCCGCTGGCATTTTTCATAGCGGCGCCCACGGCTACCTACATCATAATAGCTATATGTGTTTTTGGCAATTAAAACAGATAGAAAAAAACATTAACACTTTTTTTGGGCTTTAAGTAATTCAAATTGTATGCAAAACTAACAGTGATTTTCTTTTGATTCTTATTTCATAAAATATATGATAATGTGACAATGTCATTTTTAGATATAGGTCTACATTTGTTCAGATTTCATATTAAGGTGATGGCATACCCAAACGAGTTAAGTTTGCAAGAATTTGATTAATTTTGTTACAGACCTAAGTACACTTTTAAAAAATATATATGTTATTAATTTAGTGGATTTGCTAATATTGTAATAATTCGGTTATTAAAACAGATAGAAAAAAATCAGCCAAGTGCGAGTCGGATTCGCCCACAAAGGGTTCCATACCATTATCTATAAAAAAATGCAAAAAAAAACACGTTTGTTGTATGGTAGCCCCCCTTAAATATTTGTTTAATTCTAATTTAATTTGTTTTTTTAAAGTGAATATATTATAACTAAATATTCTGGTAATATTTCAAGCGTCTACCTGTTGCCATTATCAAAATCGAGAACAAACGAGCAAAAAAATCCCTCTAGTAGCAGTAGTCCGGTTGTTAGTCCGGTTGACCGAACTACTGAAACGTTTAAGTTGCAATAGTTCGGTTGTAACAAAGAACCGAACTATTGATACCTTTTTAGTAGCAACAATCCGGTTACTTAATAATCTAAACAAAATATGTTTACAAACTATTATATCAAAAAACATTTTTTTAGCAAAATTAACGTAATCTTAAAAAAACAAAGAGTGTCGAAAAACAAATGAATGAATTTTTTTTATCATAAAAACCCTTTTTTGGAAACTTTTCTTTAAATTTTTTTTATTATCAATTTTTAGTAATTATCAATCATAAGTAAAAAAGTGTTTTTTTTTGTCGTAAAGTTAGTTTTAATCGTTAAAACCATATAAATGAAGATCTTGATGAGATCTATCACTTGTTGTTATAGCGGCAACAGAAATACATCTTTTGTGAAAATTTCAACTGTCTATCACGGTTTGTGAGATACGGACGGACAGTGGAGTCTTAGTCAAAGGATCCCGTTTTTACCCTTTGGGTCCCGAACCCTAAACATTGATACTATGTAAACCAACAGTGATATTCTTTTGATTCTTATTTCATAAAATATATAATACTGTGACTAAGTGAATTTGCTGATTTCATCGTTATAAATAACTAAGTTTTTAAATTTTACCGAGATTATCAACGTGCGGTCACGCACGTGCTAGCGCTTATAAACCCTTCATGAAAACCTTATTTAAGAACCTCCTTTTTTTTTTTTTTTTTTATACCACTAAGGTGGCAAACAAGCTTACGGCCCGCCTGATGGTAAGCGGTCACCGTAGCCTATGGACGCTTGCAACACCAGGGGTATCACTTGCGCGTTGCCGACCCTTCAGAAATCTAATAACTTCTTTCTTGAAGAACTCCATACTACAAGCTGATTAAAAGCTTTAATATTATCATTTCGGGCAGTGGTCCAACTGGCCATGCAGTTGTACGAAGGGCACTCTAAATTACGGTTTTCTAATGCTCAACTATGTAGTTGGTCCACGGGGAAAAAAATCCATGTTCGTACAACCAGTTGGACATACTAGTTGAACTAATGGGAAAAACTCAATACGTCGAGTTGTTTGAGATATCTGTGTGATTCGACAACGAAATCAGTTCTACAGAACAGTCAAACATGACCTACCCAGCTACAAAAAAGAGTGAAACGGGGGATATCATGTCCTCAAAACTGTTTACAATCACACTGATGTCTTTAAGTCTTGTAACTGGAAAGGACAAGGCATAAGTTAATGTAAAGAGCGAATAAATTTCACACCTACAATTTTCTGATTATGGTACTTTAGTGCAGTTGGGTTAAAAATCATTTCAAAAAGGAAGCCGATAGGAGGGTCCATTTAGTTTGGGTAGGATTTAGGAAGCTTCGTAACGTCTTTACATCGTCTATACTGCAGTGCTCTTACCTGCTCTTTCTGCGACAAGTAGTCCACTGATATTATAAATGCAAAAGTAACTCTGTCTGTCGGACATAGGCTACTTTAAAACGTCAAGTGAGTCGGTTTTTTTTTCTAAAATTGAGGAGTTGCCGTTGAAATCCTACACCCAGAACCGAATTTCCGGGGGGTGTAATCGCGGGCAAATGCTAGTAGATAATAAATAAAGCGATGGCGTCTCAGCACGACCTAAAATTATCAAATATCGAGGAACTACCTCTCTACTCGAGAAAGGTTGGCCGAACAGTTGACTGTTAAGGTGGGTTAAATGATTGAAACACCAATATAGTCACATTAAAATGAAACGGTTCCATTGCGTAAGCGCTGAACACTGCCGGGAACGGCCGTTGTTAAGGTGTCCACATACGTTCGTGCTGTATTGCATGTTGCGCTGCAAATAATCTGTACGCACCTTTAGACGATCTTGTAGTGGCGACCGTACAAAATCGCTACTGAAGCAATGGCGCGCCAACTCGAGTTAACAACAAAACACTTACGAACTGCCTCTCTACATGTGGAAGGTTGAACGAACGACTGTTGGAAGATGGTGAAGTGTAGTAGCAGTAAAAAATGCAATCCGAATAGGTATAGTACATTATGATTGAATTATCCCGAAAATATGCCAACCCATTCCCGGCTAGGGGGGGGCAGCTGCCCTCCTCTGCCCGTACCTGGCTACGCCCTTGTATTACAAATCTGTAAAAAATTTCAACTTTTTCCTACTTTATAAAAGATGAAGTTCTTTGAAGGTTGGAGAGACAGGCAGCGTAGGATCAGTAATAAGGCTCCGTTAGCATCCTTTGATACAAAAAAGTGCGATCTAATTAAAAATAATAGGTAACAAAAGTGAAAAATTTAAATAAAAAAGCGTTCATAGGCTATGATATCCGCTTACCATCAGGCGGACCGTTAGCCTGTTTGCTACTATAGTTGTATTAAAAATATTAAACCTTTTTTAAAGTTATTCCTTGGGATAAGAACCGTAATATACACAACATAATTTTTTATTTGTTTACTTCATATTTACTAATTCTATAAATCTACCAATTTAAGCCAAATCTGTAGGTTTCACATCTGTAGATGTAGAAGGCTTTTGCGTAGATTTTTGTAAGAGATTTTTGCTAAACCATTGAGGTCTTTCTTTCTTCATTTCTATAATTCTCTTCCCTTTCCAGAATTCTTTTGCCTGCAAGATAAATTTTATGGGTGAGTAATACCCTTAAACTGTCTAGTAAATACTAGCATCTAATCATAACCTAAGGCTACAAATAAGCAGTTTTTGGTCAAATAAAAAACCAACCAAGTGCGTGTCATATGCACATTAGCTTAAGTTTTCAATGGGTGAGAATAATTGCAGCAAAAAACAACAACAATAAAGCTTTATAAAGCTTAATAAAGCTCTATTATTGGTTTTTTTGCATTATTTTTAGGGTCGGAACCTGAAACGGAACTGATAGGATCACTTTGTTCTGTCAGTTAACACCCTGTGTCTCAGAAGCGAATGGATAACCATTTCTTTTCACGTTCACATGAAAGATGTTAGTATTATAGGGCTGTAAAAAACGGAATTTATAATTTTATAGATGATAATTTACCATGGACCAGTGATAGGTGATGTTCTGTTGCATAAGCAAAATAAGTAAATATTACCTGTTCAGGTAAATTTTCTCCATCGTACAGAAGAATAACATCCTTTTCGATGGGATTATTCCCTAATTTTTCTTGTATTTTGGCTTGAATTTCCTTGGTTTCCTCTTCGACTCTTTTGTAGCAGTTTGCTAAAAAAATACGATGATTACCAAATATAAAATGATGTATTATGTACATGAAAAAGTTTATGTATAAATATTATCTATACCTGCCTACTGATATTTTTTTTAATTATTAATTTAAAAAACAAATGCGCTGACGGGACCAGAACTATTTTAACATTCAAGGAAGGCAAAAGATTTATCTCAACTTTGCCATTACATGATAAAAAATTTTTTTTAAATAAGAATGCATTTGCAATCAAAAAATTAAGTTCCGTTTCATGACTAAATGAAATTAAATAAATGAGAACTTCGAATTTTTTATAACAAATAGGTCGTTTATCTCTAAAGCAATTTGTTTAATTTTCGTTGATAATCACTGTTTTAATACTATACAAATAATTCTCCATGATCCTCTATGATTTTGGGTTTGCTTATCGGCTTTGCTTTCGGGTCATTAATCTCGAGAAAGTATTTCAATTTCATCATAAATACAATTGGATTCTTAAAACTTATGACATAACTCATGACAAATTGTAAATATTTTACAGAATTTTTGATTTTCTTTACGCTGCAATTAACTACTAAAATTGTGTTATTTTTTATTAACCTGCTGGTAAACGGCAACACTAGCAACGGGCCTTGTAAGTTGTGAATGTTGTAAAATGAAAACACATATTTAAGATCTTTTACAGGAGTATGGATAAATCAAATGATGGGACAGAGAACGGACTAAACAATCTTATAAGGATTCCTTATTTTACCAGGGACCCCTTAAAATGTGGGAACATTTTCCTATTGGAAGAAAGAGTTCGGGTAGTTCAGGAGCCGGCGTGTACTTTTCTGACCTAATCTTACACGCATACGAAGATTTGGGTAAGCTTAACACAAGATTCTAAGCGGAATGTGTAATCATCACCCAGGCTGCAAAGGACATGGCGAGGAAGAAGATCACAGATAACGAAATCAGAATTTTCTGGACACTGCTGATGTACTGAGAGCCCCCATGGTAACACAATCAACTCAGGACTACGAATCGAATGTCAGTAAGCAGGTAATATCATTCACGTGACGGGCCACAGTGGATCACTGGGCAACGATGTGGCCAATGACCTCGCCAAAATTGGCTCAATCTTGATACCCACACCATTCAACTGCGTCGTGGCTTAGACAGCATTTCTACGTCACCAACAATATCAATTAGAACCTGTGGTACCCCCAGAGGATGCCAACAGGCCAACACCTAACATAATTCCTAAACTAACAAAGATCCTGCTCTGGATGAACAGGGACAAACTGAGAACGGTGGTAGAGATCCTGACAGGCCACTGCGTCCTTTAGGAGGGTTTCTGCTCCAGAATTCTCGAACTCGAGAAATCCGTCTTGGTTCAAGACGAGAAAAAAAATCCCGTGCCTAGAGCTCAAGGCACTAATTCAGAGTATTCAAGGTAGGTTTTTCCGCGTAAAATTGTGCGCGCTCACTGCGACTACTGTGAGCAAGTTGTTTCGCTCACAAACACACACAAACACGCCGCGCTTAGGATTTTTAACTAATGATCTTAATCAGTGCTAAAGCTATTAAAATTATTTTGAACGACTGATATTGAATTTGTTATAGACAGTATCAGATTCAAACTCTTAGTTATCTGTTCGTATACGTTGCTTAAGATTTATTTTGATTTACCAAAGACTGATTGAAGAATTACTAACTGTTAGTTACTGAATACTTAAAAGTATTACTACTACTATAAATTCATCATCATCATCATAATCTCAGCCGCAAGAAGTCCACTGCTGAAAATAGGCCTCCCCCATAGATTTCCAAAGGAAACGGTTGGAAGCGGCCTGCATCCAGCGTCTTCCTGCGACCTTCGCTATGTCGTCTGACCACCTTGTGGGCGGTCTTCCGACGCTGCGTTTGTCAGTCCGTGGCCTCCATTCGAGAACTACAAATTAGTAGAGCCTTATCATTTTCTTCAGAAAGTTTTTATTGTTATTTTTAGAAGATTACTTATCTTATGAAGATTGAAGCAAATTTTATATAGAAACTCTTAGGGTTATTGTGGTACCGTACCACCCTTAGTTATCTGTTTTCATTAGTTATTTAAGATTTTATTATTGTGATGTTTTTTTAAGAAGATTTTTATATTTGATCTCAATAATTTAAAAGTTAGAGCTAATAAATACTAATATTATATTATTATTTAGATTACTAGTAGAGCAATAGCTTGATTGATACTAAAGTTTTTTGTTTCTAGTGATTTAAGACGCACGCATATTTAATAAATACCAATATTATAATTATTATTTAGATTATTAGTGGAGCAATAGCTTGATTGACGAGGAAAATCGCCGAAGAACTAAGGTCACCGACAGAGCTCAATCAGTTAGCAAGCTGAAGTGGCAATGGGCAAGCCACATCGCTCTTAGAACCGATAACCGATGGGGAAGAAAGGTTCTCGAGTGGCGACCACGGATCGGAAGACGCAGCGTGAGTCGGCCTCCTATCAGGTGGACAGACGATCTGGTTACAGCCGCAGGAAGCGGATGAGCGCGGGCGGCTCAGGTCCGGCCATTGTGGAGACATATGGGGGAAACCTACGTTCAGCAGTGGACGTCTTTCGGCTGAAACGAACGAATAGCTTGATACTAATTTCTTTGTTTCTTGATGATTAAGACGCACGCAGATTTTTAAATGGTATTATTTTAAGTATTAAGATTTGTTTATGGTGTGTTAGAAGAATTTTGGTTCGTTTCCTTTAAGTAAGTGCAGTTGGTGGTAATAAAAATATCTTCCTTTCGTGATTATTGAGTTTTTTCTCTAAAATTTTATTACCAATTATAAGTGTTCTTTGAAAGACTCGAGAAGCCTCGAGAATTTGGCCTCGAGAACAGAAATAGTTCAAGAAATCACAAACCCTATTAGGTGCCACCGATAGCCCTCTCTGCAGAGCATGCATGAGGGCAGAAGAAACATCATCTCACATAATGCTACATTGTGAAGAGGTGGAATATTACAGGGTAAAACACATACTTAGTTTTAGTTTAGTCCCGATGTGTTTTGCCGATGCTTCAGGAGGTCAGCAGAAAAGTTGGTCACTTTTTGAGCTTTTGGATGGAACGAGGCTGGCTGCATTAGCCAGCCATCTGCTTCACACAAAGCCACCCAAGTAGCAATGACTAGCCTTAAAAATGAATTGTAGATATCTTGAAGACAAATGATCGAATCCGGGCTTTTGTCTTGGCTAAAACTATTATGTCCCTCAGGATATCCTCTAGATACACTCCAATACAATGTGAATTAAAAATAGGCACAGATTTAAAGAGAATATTAGGAGTCACTTCATACTACTTTGTAGATAAACTTCATTCGCACTTATGAGAGACTAGTATTAACAAATTCTTAAGACAGAATTCAAGATATCCTGAAGGTTGACTTCATCCATAGCAACAGTTTTCAAGATATCTACAATACTTAGTTAAGGCTTAGAAAGGGCATTAGCCCAGATTCAAAGCAGGCTTACATAAATAAAATTTAATACTTGTTTGCTTTTATGTAGTTATGTTATATTATATATAAAATGTTATATAATTATATGTTATATTTACGTTATGAAAAATAATGGTGAACTTAATACATATTTGATTCCATAGAAGATTATTACTAATATAGCGAACAGATTTGTAACTAATTTATTTTTATTAAAAATAGGATGAATTATGTTGTTTGAGTCTGTAGATTTGAAACGCACACTTGATTCTCGTTTAAAATTGACAGATAATGTTACAAAACAGACGGGCCTTATAAAATCCGAAAAATAAATATAAAAACCAATTTAAAAACCCTCAAATTTTAAGTTGTAAATGTTAAATTTGCTATTAAATAAATTTAAACCAATTATTTTTTATTTTTTATGTTATTAATGTAATTTAAAAGTGTATTTTTATAATTTTAGTACCAGACTAAGCAATTTTGTTGGTTTTAAAAATCGGCATAATATTTGTATCAGTGTCATAAATGATGTAAAATGGCGTTAAATCATATTTCTCCTAACGAAGTAAGACTTCAGACAATATAGTATTTTTAAGGTTAGTTCAGAAAAAGTTAAAGCAAACAAGAATATATGTATGATTATTTAAGACAAGATGTCCTAAAGTTGACCTTAAAATAGATTTGATCTTTTACTACTTAAGACAATTTAGGTTGTATACACTCTTTTTTATTTACTTAATACTAAATTGCCGTAAATTTTATTATACTTGTATTGTTTCTGCCAGAAAGGTTTAAGCAACAAGTAAGTTTACAAAACTTGAATAAACTACTACGTAGTGTAGTAAAACTTTAGCATGTTATCACATCAGAATGGGGACATATATTTTAAATAGGAAATTAATTGGCGAAGGTACCTGACCGATTTTAAACCTCCTTTTATTTGACAGGGAAACAAAATATTTTTTTACGGAGAGGGTGCACTAGGCGAACTAGACGTATTTTTGCTCAGTTTTTTTTAAGAATGTAGTCAAATAAATTATAGTTTTGTCATGTATGTCCGTCCATCCCTGTGTATCGCCCATACTATAATAGCCACAGAGTCCTTGCAAACGCCTGTTTTAAAACGGTTTCTTATATTAAACCGCCATACAACTTTTGGATGGCCAAATGAGAAAGAGAATGTGAAAAGTTGGTAGCAAATCTCCTTGAAACCTGCGACAAAAATTTGTACCCTAATGGAAGCTTTTATAATTTACTGTCAAGTTTTTGTCGTCACTTTCAATTCCCCGTCCACTATAGCGGCAAATTGCGAACGGCTGGCCGTCCACACTAAGATCGCTATGTAATCGGTGTTAGTTGTTGTATGTTAGTTAATAATTATATTAGTTAAATTTATTATTTTAATTTTTTCCGTGTCCTTGTTATTTTCTTTTTAGGGTTCCGTACCCAAAGGGTAATTAGCGGAACCATATTACTAAGACTTTTCTGTCCATCCGTTCGTCCGTCTATCACCAGGCTGTATCAAATGAACCGTAACAGTTAGACAGTTAAAATTTTCACAGTAGATATATTTCTGTTGTCGCTATAACAACAAATACTAAAAAGCAGAATTAAATAAATATTTAAGGGGGCTCCCATACAACAAACGTGTTTTTTTTGCTCGATATTGATAGCGGCAACTGGTAAATGCTTAAAATATTCACAGAATATTAGTTATATATCCTCTTTACATATAAATAATTTAATTAAAATAAAACAAATATTTAAGGGGGGCTCCCATACAACAAACGTAATTTTTTTTGCCGTTTTTATAGATAATGGTACCCTTAGTGCGCGAGTCCGACTTGCACTTGGCCGATTTTTTTTTTGGTAATATTTGTTTACATTTTATCTGGTCAATAACATTTGAAATTTCTAAGTTAATTTACGTTATACAGTGAAAAGTAAAATTTTTGTCAAAGGTTACGTTAGTTTATATAATCTAATGCTAAAGACTGGCGAAAGCCTGGTCTTGCATCTTCTCCAGTGGTTTTGCTGGAACGTCCGATTGAATGTGAATTATCGTTTTCTCTTTGTTAAGTGGGACGCTTAGATGTAATTGCCTCTATGACTATTTTGTCTCGGTTCCTGATGGCCTTGATTGTTTTCTCTGATGTGTTCTTGCCTTTTTTAATGAGTTGTGCAATGGCGTCTATGTTATATTCCGTGTAGTATGTATGGTTATGGCTACCACTGCGTGGGGAATGCTGTTGTTTATCATGTTGTGTTCTCCTGATGTGCGCACTATTACCACTCTCTGGTGTGTTAGTCCCTGTACTCCGTGAATTGTTCTGGTGCACGACCCTTCTTCTGTTCTAAATTCTTCAGTAATGAGGTCCTCTTTCCCTGCTAGGGTGTGTGAGAGGTATAAGGTATTTTTCAGATTCGGTATTTGTGCTCCAGTGTATCTCTCCAGCTCTGGGATTTTACCTGAGACTTAGCTGAATATAAGCCACTGTAGACCTCATGTCCCCATGCTCTATGAGGGCATATGCTACATCCATGAGGTTCCTGTGCGTGCATAGGACTTCTTTGTTGATGGTTGCAACCAGGGTGGGCTGGATATCCTCTAGGGTGAAGAGTCCATGTCTGTCTATGTATGGCAGCTGGTTGATGTCGCCTTTTTTAGCCTTTATCGTCTAGGTTCATGAGTGCTTCGTCTACGATGAGACGGTTCCTCTTATTTTTGATTCCATTTACTAGGATGGAGGCCATTGTGCGAACCAGGGCGCTCTTTGGGGCTCCTTCTGTGCTCTGTAGTCTTTCCTTAAGGTCTTTTGCTGCTGTGATGGTAGTTGTGACTATGACGTCTTCTTCCCTGACGTTGTTTATTATTCATGTGGTTTTGCCACATCCAGGGACGCCATTGACCTGGGTGAATTCTGGTACCGTTGGTGCGTGATTATTCTGGTCGGCTCCTGAAATGGTTTCTGCCATGTCCAGAATTTTATCATCCAGCATTATGGTGGTGCATCGGGCGGTACCTACCATTGGGTCTTTGGGGTCTGTGTGGAACTTTATTTGCCCAGTCTCCTTGGCTTTTTCTTCATCTAGTGGTGTAAAGCTTCTAAGTTGTGCTATATGCTACCATGTGTTATTTCATACCTTATGACTTTGGAGGTATCATTATAGTAGATGGTTGCCTCCTCTTCTTCAAGTAATGTATTCAGCTCTTTGTCTCTTTTCTGGTGGAAGAATAGTAGGATGTGCCTGCATTTTACTGAGTTTACTGCTCTCGTGCAGTTCGTGAGTGCTTAGTACTCGAGGAAGGCGTCATGTGGCAAGGGGTGTGTCTGCCTTTATGAAATTTGGTAGTGTTATGGCGTCGATTTCATGTCTATCCTGTCGTTTACCCTGATGTTGTCTATTTCTTTTGTTTGGGTTTTGGTGGATTTGTTGGGGCGCAGTTTTCTGAGTAGTGGTACGCTGAGTGCTGCCGCGCTAAGGGTGCTTAGTATTGTCTGCATTCGTCCGGCGGCTATGCGTTTCCTTTTTCTGACGCTGCTTCCTGATGTTGTATCCCTTTTAGTCCATCTTTTCTTGTAACCGTTGAGAGCCACTCTGTTTTTGGACTGTTGGTATCGGGTGACCCCAGATGTCAATAGGGCGGGTCGTTGTGTCATTTTTGATTTCATATTTTTGGAGGAAGGATAGGTTTTCTCCTCATAAATGAGGACTTTGTGGCTTTCCGCTACTTCTAGGCACGCCATATAGCCCACGACATCGCCCTTGTGGTGATTTATTGTCAGAGCGTCTATGCTTATTTTGATAGGGATTTTTGTTTTGGTTTCGCTGATTTTTTGAGCACTGAGCAATTGTTTTTGTAGGGGTTTTCCTCTTCGTTTCCTTTGAAGAGTACAATGGTCTTATATCGCACTCGAGAATGTGGCAGCAGTGATGTTCGATTTTTGCTGTTGTTAGCTCCTCGAAGGTTTTTCTCTTCATGCTCGATCTGCTTGTGCTCTCATTTAGTAATGACGCTAGGCCTGGTGATGTGGCGATTTGACGAGGAGGTTTGGCAGAAACATATTCCGAGTGTCTCGGTATTGCAGTCCATAAATGGTGCCACTCCGTATGCCAGGTTTTCCAGTTTGTCCTGTCGCCCGTAATTGATTGACCGTTATGTTGCAATCATTGGTTTTTGTAGGCTTTTGCTTCGGTGATGTGGGTACTTGAATTGATGGTTGTAGAATTTGTGCAGTGGTGTCCTTTTTACTGCTGTTTCTTTTTATGGCAGTGCGGAAGATGTTCTCTATGTTTCAGTACATGTGGTATTTTTTTTTGTCAGACATTATTTCTGGAATATTTTCTATTGTTAGTTGAGTGCTGATTTCTGTTTCTACGTCTTCTTTGGAGGCCAGAAATCTAGGACAATCGAGTAGTATGTGCCATACCGACTCTCTGATGTTGTTGTCGCACTCACATCCAGGGTTGTCTTTGAGTTTAAAACGATGTAGGTAGTCCGCCATCCCTCCGTGACCCGTCAGCGCCTGCACTTGGATTGGTGTTGGTCGAGTCGTCCTTACTAAGCGGTATACTTCTTTTACATTTGGTAAGAACGCTTTTGTGATGGATCCTGTGCTGGAGTTTTCGTATCTGGCCTGCTATCTTTGGACGGACTCCTCTCGGATTTTCTTTTTGATGTAGGATAGTGGGATTTTGTCGTAATCTAGGGTATTTTGGGATCTTAAGGCTGCTGCATTGGCAAGCTCGTTCGCCTTCTCGTTCTCTTCTGACCCGACCTGTGCATTGAGCCAGAATAGTCGGACCGCTCGTCCTTAGGTCTTGGACCTTTGTATGTTCTTCCTGATTTCTTCTACTGTTGGGTGGCTTACCTGAGGGTTTTGTAGTAGGTCTAGTGAGGATCTAGTCACTAAGTATGTTGGTGATTGGTTCCCTACTATTAGCCAAGATTTCGGAAGCTTTTTGGATAGCGTACATTTCTGATAGGAAGACCGTACAGGCCGGGTCCAGACTGAACGGTTGGTATTTGGACTTTTTTCCCTCATCCCAGTAGGTGAGGGCAGCGCCGACTTTTCCCTCTATTTTGCTACCATCTGTGTATATTTGAGGACTGGTGATGTCGTGGGTGTTTTCTGCCTCCACGTCCATTTTTTCTAGAAGTTCATATTTTGTTTTTGTGAACTTCGACGGGTGTGGATGTTTTCTATTGCTCGCTTTGTGGTCGAGTTCTCTGTTTGGAGGTAAGTAGTTATCGGAAGATTTTTTTTTGTTTTGTATAGGTTGGCAGCTTCTTGTACTCTTAGGTCTAGTAGGAGTATGCCGGCCAAGACCAGTGCCGATGTTAGTGATACTGTACGGTACGCTTTGCAGATCTTTAAAGCGAAACCTCTCTGTATGGACTTAAGCTGAACTTTGATCATTGTCAGCTCAGTTGTTGGTGACCACACACTAGCTGCGTATAGTATTATCGGCTCGATTACCGCTTCGTATATTGTTCTTATTATTTCACCATTCAGGCCCCATGTTATTTTCGCGACACTCGCTAGTTGTTTATAAATGTTGGTTGCTTTCTTGCTAATCGCAGCAACGTGCGTGTTGAATGATACATTTTTGTTTATAATTAGTCCCAGAAGTTTGATTTCCTCAACTAGACTTATTTCTTTGTTAGACATGTACATTTTCGGGGTTTCGTACTTTATTTTCTTTGTGATTATCATCGCATTTGTTTTGTGCAGTGCAAAGTTTAGTTTTTTCCGAATTCCCCAATCACCTACCGTCTTTAGGGTCATGTTGGCTGTGTGTTCTAGGACTGTAGTTGTGTGGGCTGAGAAGACAAGGACTACGTCGTCTGCGAACGCTTGTACGTGCACCCCTTCACTCGTTATTATGTGTAAGATGAGTCCAGGATGATGTTCCACAGAGTAGGACCTCCGATAGATCCTTGAACGCATCCTTTGTTTTTGTGTCTTTCTGTAGTGGCTCTGGCGTAATTGACTACCACTTTTAGGTCTTGGAGGTATGAGGCTATTCGTTTGTAGATGTTATATGGACACCTTTTTTTGATAAGTTGGTGTTTCATGGCCGGCCACCATGCGTTGTCGAAGGCCCCTCTATGTCCAGTGCGATCATAAGTATGATTCTTTTATTTTCAACCTTTTTTCTGATGTAATTGACCAGGTCATAAAGGGCGTCCTCGGTACTCCGTTGGAGCATGAAGCCGTATTGATATTTGTTGAGTGTTGGTAGGATGTACCACCTGAGCCTCCCTATCATCATTTTCTCTGATTTTTTTTTCTGAGGACTGACAGGAGGCAGATTGGTCTATATGACTTTGGACATGTGTAGTTTTTTTTACCTGGCTTGCAAATTATAACTATGTGGGCTATGTTCCAGTCCTTGGGGAAGTGAGCCAGCAATAGGCATTTATTTGCTATTGCTATGAATACTTCCTTCTCTTTTTGAATTGCCTCTGTGCATATATACAAGTACAAACCATTAAGGTTTTTTTACATATTTTAATGAAGTTAAATTTTTTTTTTATAAAAACTTGCTTTTCTTAAAACATTACAATCATATAAAAATTCAATCTAACTGAAAATTGTACTAAAAAGTAAAAAATAATGTTCCAAAATGAATGTAATTTTTTTTATATCCACGTACGACTGCAAGAAAAACAAGGCGTGCACACAGTTCTCTAGGAATCGATCACCACAGAAATGTGTTTTGGTAGTATTGTTATTTGTTTATTTATGTTTGAATTCATTATTAAATGCAAACAGCGAATCGTTTGTATATATGTCGCAGGCAAATCATATGATTCGCCTTTTGACAATATGCCTAGGCAGATCGTAAAGTGTATCTTATTTGGTGCTATGTTACTTGATTTCATAAGACGTTTCAGTTCCTTTTTAATGTTAAATGGCCAAAGAAGTTGAATTTCTTTTAGATTTTCATAGAAATCTCAATAAAGAAGAAATTTTAATTAAAAATATATTTTTTTTGTTTAATGCTAGTAGATATTTTAGTTTGCTGATCTTAATGAATGGATACTATAATTAATGTAATATACTATAAAAATGCTAAATACACAATCATAATATCAATTGTGCATTAATGTTTCGGGTATCTCCTACCCACCACAGCTGGAGTAACAATTTCTCACCTCATTCACGCCGGGTTAAATTTGATATGATATCAAGCTGTTAAATGTTTCATCAAAACTGGTTAATTTGTATCGAGTATAGGTGTGACATTGCATTTTGTAAATGTCTCCTTGGTAGGAATACAATGTAGAGAGTCCATAGTCCAACTCACGCTTGGCCATTCTCGGTTGGCCGTGTGGTGACTACTCATGACCACAACCTCTTTTGAAGGCTGGATCCGCCCCTTTAACATCTCTGGTATACAGTATTTTAAGATAAAAGTTAAAAATCAATCAGTTTCTTGAGTTAAGCAAGAAAACAAATATACATTTAAACATTTTCTTTTTATAATATAGATTTACATGAAACAGATTTTTTTTCATACTTACCACACAAACGCCCACTTTCATGATAATGTCCACATTCATTGCAAACTTTGATATTAGTTTTGGGTATAAACATTTTGTAAACATATTCCGGAGAGCCAAACTTTCTTTTCCATCTTTTTTCTACAGTTCTCCTAAATTTTGGTACAGCAAGCAAGAAACCGTCGCCAATAATATCTTTGATTGTGAATCCTTTTGGGGCAGCAGGCATTTGATCTTGCATTGAACATATAGCAAATTCTGTGAATATAATGGTAAGAGTGTTAGAACTAGTAATTTTTTTTTGAGATTATATGGGATTATACAAAAAAATAAAGACAATTAATATATCTGATTTCATAGTTCAAGCACAAATTTTTAGAAGAAACCGGCTGAGCATCTTTTGCTGAGGTTATTGCTGGGCATAACTGATTAGTTTTATAATTGTTTCAATATATGAATGAATAACTTAAAATAATATATGAAGTAAGGAATTTCACCATTAAAAAAACAAAACCAGACCAACACATTATATATATGCTTTGTTTATAAGCGGTAGATCCCTTCTATTCAAACACCTGAGCCGTACCGAATTGGCTTCTTATGCATTTGACACGCTGATTTATCTATACAAAGTATCGATTTTGGGACCGGACTTAGGAATTTTTTTCGAATTTTTGTTTTTTTTGTTACGGTTAGGGTGTACAAATGGGGGCGCTAAAAAAAAAATTTTTTTTCAGTCATTTTCATGAAGCCCTGGGAAAAAAACGTGCTCCATACAAACGTTGCTGCCGCCGATGTACTCTATCGATTTCCATTATCAAAATATATTTTTATGGGGACACCATAAATTAAAGTCCCAGCATGAATTACTAAGAAAAATTTAAAGCGTAGCTTTTTACCAAAGGGTGCTCAGGACTTTGGTGTCCCCATAACACCTATTTTTTATGGCTGTAAACGATAGAAGGCATCGCTACGAGCAATGAAAAAAACGAGACACTTTTTCCTGGGTTCCCTAGTTCCCAGGGCTTCATGAAATTTTTTTTTTTCAGCGCCCCCATTTGTACACCTCAACCCAGTTGCTTCGTCGCGAAAAATTTTCTGTCTTTTTTCCTCAGCGCCCCCTTTTGTACACCCCAACCAATCATTGTTTTTTAAATTTTTTCGTGTTCTGTCGCTTATAAAGCTTGATAATTTCCCTTGAAATTTTACGTTTTTAATATTAGGCACCAATACCACCACCAGTCTACTGTAGGCAATTGACTTACCTTTAGGAGGATTTCTAAATATGTGAAGACAATTTCTTTCTACAACTTTAAGATAATTAAGAAATTGATATATTCTTGAAGAAATCATGATCAACTTGAACTTTATTTTGAAAGAATTTGAATGTAAAAGAAATTACAAACAAAACTAAACCAAACAGAAATGAGGTTATTTTTTGATTTAGTGTTGCCACTCTTACCAATCGCGGATTCTATTTAAGCAAAAAAAAAAATAGCACTCATAGGAGTACGTTCGTTTTGGGATAAATTATTTTTATTTTCGTTCATTGACCTGTTAACCTATTTATACACCTATTCGTCAACGGTTGGTGAAGCATTGGTGTCAAAATATGATTTTAGTATTGTTTGAAACAAACTGCGAACCGTTAGTTAACGATTATTTGTTCATTTTAACCGCTTTGGCCAACGAAACATACAAGCGTACACGTCTGGTTGGTGTAAATCTGTTAAAAAAATTAAAAACGCCTATGTGTGATTAAGGCAGGTATTGTACAATAGTTTGTTACACTTTTTAACTTATAGTGATTCCTAAAATTTTATAAATAACATTTAAATATTAATCCTTGTGTTTTATTCTTATTTTGTACCAAGTAGCTAAACCCGGCCACGCTTACGTTGGCTCACTCGCGTTCCCGTGAGAATTTCGAGATAACAAGTCCTTATATAAAACAAAAGAAAAAATTTAAAACACTATTATATATAAATAAATAAATACAACATTTTGAAAAAAGTTCAAGTTAATCCATCGACTTATTTTTGAGTTTTGCGGACAAATATACAGAAGATGTTTCACTATATCTAAATAATGTTAAATACAACCACATGTTGTGTATTTTATATACAAGTACAATTATTAGCTTATGGTGACTACTATAATTTTTATTTATTTATTTATTATCACTTTTTGTACACAGTTAAATACAAAGAAATTAAATTAAACTAATAACAACTATACGTTTGTGTACAAAGGAGCACTTATCACATTATGCGATATCTTACAGTGAACCTTTGGGTGTGTTAGGTAAATTTGGTGAGTAAACATTAACTGGTAGTATTTTAATATATAATAATTTGGTTTGAAAAATAAACAATAAATATAAATTATACTATAAACCTATATATACTTATATTGTAGATAAATAATAGTGAAATATTTAATCATACATGGATATTTATATACATACATATAGATGATTATTAATAAAAAGACATAAACATAGCTAGACACTATACGTTGCGAAAAACAGTGACATTATTTATAATTTATTGAATTGAAATAAAGCTGTTTTGGGTTTTTTTAATAACGAAAATTGAAGATGAGAGTCTTACATCTGTCGGTAAATTATTTCACTGCAAGGGAGTCTTGACGGCAAAGAATTTCCTGAAAAAAGTTGTGGTTAGTGATAGAATTGAAAGGTTTCTTTCCTCCTTTGACCGTAAAGACATATTTTGGCAAAAAATATGAATAAATTTGAAAAACTCTCGAAGATATTGAGGAGCACTGGGGCTATTCAGGACTTTGTACAAAAGTGATGACATACGAGTATTCCTGCGAAGTCGAATTGGGAGCCACTTGAGTTGAGTGCGATAGTCAGAAACATGATCATATTGCCGCAAAAATAAATAATGGAGACGCTCGAGTTTATCAAGTAGCTTCTCAGTAATGTCAAGATAGCTTGCATCTGCGTAATCAAGTAAAGGAAGCAGTAAGGACTGCGCCAACGTAACCTTAGTTTGAAGTGGCAGAAAGTTGTGCAAACGTTTAATTAGCAAAGGCAAATAGCTTTTTACTAAGTTAGGAAACTTGTTGTTTCCAAGATAACGTGTTATCGATTGTAATACCTAAATTCCTTACATGTTCAACCCATTGAATAGTGACACCATTAAAATTTATACTAGGCAGATATGCTAAATTAAATTTCTTGACTTCCTATGATGATAGCCTGTGATTTGTTTGGATTCAGGAGGAAACTGAATTATTTTGTCCTCTCTGCTATAATATTTAGGTATCGATTAATAACACCAATAACTCTGTCTTAAAAATCAACAGATTAACTAGTATGAATCTGTAAATCATCAGCGTACAAGTGGTTCTTATATTGTTGAGATTATCAATAGCAGACCAGTTTGCTAGTAATGCATCTTCACTTAAACGTTGCAAATTTACTTCCTTAAAGTTGCGTCGGAGAAAAGTTTTTTGGGTTTGGTAGATCTAACTTTGTAAGAGAGAAAAAAAAGGTCATGATATGGAAAAGCTTCAGCAGGTGATTGTCCAAACTGAGAAATGATATTGGGATTGGAAACCATAATTAAATCTAGAAGGGTAGGTTGTGAAGGTGGTGGGTGATGGTTATTGAATGATGGTCGCCCTTAAGCAGGCATGTGCTGAAGTCCCCCATAATAATGGTATTATCATAAAGTGGTGTGAATTCTTCAAGGAGTCCTTCAAAGGTATCTAAGTAGTTATTTGTCAGATATGGGCTGTAAACGACTCCTAGAAGGATTGTACAGTGTTTGGAGTTCACTTCTAAAAACAAATGCTCAGCAGTACCTATGTATTCAGAGGGCGATTTACTTATTATTTTGTAAGAAATCTCACTGCGTAAGTATATAGCGACTCCACCCCCACCCTTATTAGTACGATCATTACGTATTCTGAAAATCTGGTAGGCAGTATAGAGTAGACTGTAGTGAAGGCTTAAGCCATGATTCTGAAACTAATCTTAGTGGCGTGGATGTTTTTTATTAGTAAAAGATGCAAGCATATCAAAAAGGTGTCGTGAAATACTCTGAGTATTGATATGTATAGCATTATAATTATGAGAGACCATCAAAGGAGGATAGGCTAGAGGAGAGGGATGTGAAAGATATGTCAACGTCACTAATAATTTCCCGAACTATCCTACACGAATATTATTCATCGTTACTACTATCAAATTCATAATTGCTCTTGTCTAGTAAGTGCCTATAAGTAATATACTATAAATATATAAATAAACGTTCCGTTGTGGAGAAAAAGCGTTAAGAACTTGTGTCTCAAATCGAGATCGGTCTGTCCAAGGTCTCTGACTGGGGGCGGGAAAACTTGGTCCGATTCAATCCTTCAAAGACACAAGTCTGCGCGTTCACCGCTAAGAAAACCCCATTCACTGTAGTCCCACAATTCAAGAACACTCCCCTCTCCATCTCCAAGAGCATTGGGATCCTTGGCGTTGACATCTCCAGCGATGTTTAGTTCCGAGATCATTTGCTAGACAAGGTAAAGCTGGCGTCCAAAAAACTTGGTGTACTCAACAGAGCGAAGCAGTACTTCACGTCGGGGCAAAGGTTGCTACTTTACAAGTCGCAAGTCCGGCCCCATATGGAGTACTGCTCCCATCTCTGGGCGGGTGCACCCGGATACCAGCTTGGCCCTTTTGACTCGGTTCAACGACGGGCTGTGAGAATTGTCGACGATCCCAAACTCACTTGCGGTATCGAGCCCTTAAGTCTGAGGAGAGACTTTGCCTCCCTGTGTGTGTTCTACCGCTCGTACAATGGATTGTGTTCTGAGGAATTGTTCGAAATGATGCCCACGGCTACTTTCTACCATCACACCGCTCGCCATCGACAGGGAATTCATTCTCACACTTTGGAACCAAAATGGTCGCGTACAGTGCGGTTTCAGAGAAACTTCCTCCCGCGAACCCTTGGGCTGTGGCATGAGCTCCCTGCCAAGGTTTTCTCTAAGGACTACAGTATGGGGTTCTTCAAACAAGAAGTTATTAGATTTCTGAAGGGTCGGCAACGCGCGAGTGATGCCCCTGGTGTTGCAAGCGTCCATAGGCTGCGGTGACCGCTTACCATCAGGCGGACCGTAGGCTTGTTTGCCACCTTAGTGGTATTAAAAAAAAAAAAAAAAACTCAAATAATATACCTATAAAATACTAACATCTCAGAGATTACTATTATGCTGTACATGCACACCTGCCAGTTTTTATATTAATCCTGACAAACACAACACTTACAATGAGGATCAAAATTGGATTTTAGTTTTGAATGTAATATTAAAGTCCATGAAAAATCCAAAACGTCATTATTTTTGTCATACGACCAAAAATGAGGTAGTAGCAATGAAATGAATGTGCCAGTCGTTGAATTGTCGTGGCGTTGAGTGCGTGACGTCACTGTGACTGTCGCTTCCAGTTAGCCGTTGGCACGCAGTATCTATCTTAGGTTAATTGTGTTGTGTGTTTCAGACAAATGGAATTTCCGATTTGTGTCTTGTTCAGTTTTTTAACTATATATTAATATTGTATAGTGCCGAAATGTACAAATACGTCTATTGAAATGCCAGCGAAACTATTTTTTATGTTTTATAGGGTACCACTTTAGTAGGGTACCATCACCGAGCTGGATCACCTCAAAAATTTTGATTTAAAAATTTGTGTGTAATGTCTTTCGTCTTAAACCACTTAAATTTTTTTTTTTTGCACGTTTTTGCTCTATATTGATAACGGCATTAGGTGGACGTATGAAATATTCACAGAATATTTAGTTATCTATTCAGTTTAAAAATAAATAATCAAATTAAAATAAAACAATTATTAAAGGGGGCTCCCATAGAACAAACGTGATTTTTTGCTGTTTTTATAGATAATGGTACGGAACCCGTCGTGCGCGAGTTTGACTTGCACTTGTCCGATTTTCAAGGAAAACAAAAAATATTTTTTAACAATAAAAAACATTGTTGCAGGGGATTGTTAACCAGTTGGTTAACTATAAATACTCTTACCAGATGGTGGTGCTCAATAGGTAGGTAGGTAGGTAGGTAGGTCATTTATTTCTCATCGAAAATTACATTATGTCATTAAAATAATAATACATAACCAATTCACAAAAAGATCGTCAAGTGTAAAAATTTAAATCACAATGAAAAATAAAGGCTTAGAAATATTCTAAGATAAAACGTCAACAATTAAAAATAAACATATAAATAGAATCAATATTCAGTCAAAGATTTAAAAATGTCAAAATTTAAAACAAACATAAATAAAAATTAAAAGTCAATAAAAATGTCAAAACAAGAACAAAAATAAATAAAAATCAATAAAAATGTCAAAACAAAAACAAACAAATATTAAAAATGGCAAATATTAAAAATACGAGCGCTAACATCTATTCCAATCACTTTTTAATAAACGTAATATTTGCTTTTGTCACACTTTGCATGATTCAACCTCCCCTAAGCGCGTGACGTGAATGGATGGCAGTAGTAACAGCCGTGTTTAGTTTGGGACCAGATGGCGCTGTATGATCTGTTTATAAATATTATTATAACATACATATTGCATACACTATCATTATATACTAAGATAATAACAGGTAGATAATGGAAAGAAATAAATAAAAACACACACAACAATAAACAATGAATATGTGTAGGCAGTTTGACAGATTTACACTAAAAAATCCATACACGGGTTTCTGAATGAAAGCTTGACATTTTGTTACAGTTAAATCTAAAAAATTTAAATTTTTGACACCAATTCTAAATTAACGGAAAATAGTTCACAAAATAAACGATAATTACAATTATTTATCTCAAAACGAACACTTTTTAAAAAATCTACTACTGCTCTAACATTTTTGCACTGGCAACATTACTTTTGTTTGACATTTCATTCCTTTGCAACATGGCGCTTGACAATCAGCTGTCTTTTCGTAGAGGGGAGGAAAAGGCGAATGGTTGTATTTTGTAGTTCATGCTCTCAAGTCTTTCGTCGCAGTTGTAGCTATGGCGTGTTTAAGTCCGAGTAGGCTCTGTGCTCGTGTACAAGATAAGTTGTTGTGTCAATTTGGACATAAAGTCCGAAGACAGACTGTATTTGTGAAACTGAAACCTCCTGGACCTACTCCTATACGGATATTTGGAAAGACTTGTCAGGTTAGTTCCTTAAATTCTAAGTAAATCTCTGCTAAAAATAATTACCACCTCAGTTACTTATCGAAAAATATTAAATACAATTATCCAATATTACGAGGTATTATGTCATTCTGTTTAGGGGAAGGACCTTTTACATAACATCATGAAACTAACCTAAAAGAATTCTTATCAGCTGATTAGTTTATTTTGTAAAAATGAATAAAGTTCTTAAAAATCAAAAACATAAATTTCGTACGTGATTAACACAAATGATTAAGCTAAACTAATTCTGTGATTGGAAATTTAAAAAGTGAAATCTTGTCGGACAGTGGGCCATTTCGCGGCACTGGTTTGTTGAGTTTGTTCTGTGGTTTTCACTAGTCGTAACTTTTACTTTCTTTAAACAAAGCTAAGCTTTTGTTTTCAAACATACTGTTACTATTTAAGATTATTTATTATCTTATATGTGTTGTCAAGGTTGTTATATTTACTGGTACAACGAAAAAAAATATATATGAGGGTTACAGAAGACCTTAAGGTACACACCTACATACTTAAATACCCTAATTCTGAGTAGGTAGGTAGTAAGTACCTAATCTCGTTAATATGAATAAGTGGCTAAAATATATTGGTACCTAATTACCTCCGTAATAAATGTAAAGAGTTAATATCAATTTTTTTATGACCTTAAATAATCATTTGCGTTCATCCGTGAGGTCCGTTGCACTACGTTGCAGTGGTTGCGACAGCCAACGCAGCGATCATCGCGCAATGCGCGTCGCGATGCTTGCTCCGCGTGCTTTCTCGTGCAAGCATGCAATGTACGATCTCTAAGAGCTATACCTACTTTCTAAGCATTACAATAATTTTACATTAATATTTCATGAAATTGGATTTCTAGATGTACGTCAAGAATATCGTGAGTACTACTAAAGTACCTAGGTACCTACTATAGATCAAAACTAGCTGAGTCATGATTACGGCAAATTACGATTATAAACTCAGTTCCTAAGGACAAAGGTCTACAACCGGTGTGTGTTGACAGTGATGACTTACGGTTCAGAAATGTGGGCTCTCTCCTCTCAAATAAGCTCGGAGTCTCAAAGTGTTATGGAGATGTCTATGCTGGATGGTTCTTAGAGCGATAAAATACAGTGTGAGGAAATTCGCTTAAGAACCATCACTTCCGATGTAGCTCAAATAATCAGCAAAGTGAAGCAGCATTGGGCACGCCACATCACGCGTCGAACGGATAATCGTTGGATAGGATAGATGGGTAGATAGCTACTCGAGTAAACTCTCAAAAGCTTCCGGGTGGACAGACGACCTAATTCGAGCCGCTGAAAGCTGAGGGGTATAGGCGGCTCAGGACCGCCCATTGTCGATATATGGGGGCGAAGGGAGGCCTACGTTAAGCAATTGTCGTCTTCCTGTTGAGATGACGACAGTGAAAACAAATATACCGATAATACGCATCTATTGTTAGGTATGCAATTTACTTTTTTTTTTTCTAATTAGGACTATTGAAAAAGGTAAACAAATATTGGTTTCGAAAAACGCAGTTTTTTATTGTTATTTTATTCTAATTAGGTTTACCTGTTTGAAAAAGTAAACAAATATTGGTTTCGAAAATTCGGTAATAATAAGAAACGAGAATTTAAGAAACTCTAACTTAACTTTGTCAACAATAAACACACAGGACAAAACACCTTTGCTTTTGAATTTCGCTGTAGCTAGGTAAAAGTATTATTATAATTACATAGTCTCATTCTTAATAAGTAGGTAAGTATAGGATTTATTATATTTTTATAAGCTTTAATTTATAAAGATAATAACTGACTGAAAACATACTACTTCTTATAATTTGGCATAGGTACGAGCGCAGGCCCGGCGAAAACTCGTGCTTTTATATATTACAACTATTTGAAACCCAAGTGAACGTTCTACCTACACGATAGTGAAAAATGCATTAAAATACATGTAACAAATTCGAAGTTACTCGTCTCTGTACGTAAGCTAGCCCACAAAATAAAAGTAAACATGTAAAGTAGACAGACAGACATTTTCGTCACTTTTAGTTGGTATTAGGTTAACATGCAATGGATCTCAAAATATTAACAAGTAAAAGTCGTGTGATGATTTGTTAAATTTATAATATCAAAGAATTTAGGTAAGTCTGACGAAAACAGAAAAACTCGTCAAGTGTTAGTCGGACTCATGCGCCGAGGGTTCCGTAGTTAAGGTTGAACGCCGCAGATGATTTTTACGTTAATCTCCGAAGTTTCCAAAATTTAACTTCAAATTTTGATTAAAAAAAAAAGAACAAAAATTTATGTGCCGTTTTTGGTTTCATGAGATTCTGATAAGCCATTTATTTTCACATACAAACATTTTTTTTTCACAGCTGACTAGGAAATGCGCTGTCTTTCTATGTCTATGGCGGAACTTTATATCTACTATGTAATAGAATTTTTGTCTTAAAGTGATATGGGGTGATACAAAAGAGCGTTACCGATGCTGTGTTTTCTTACTCGAACATAAGATTATTTTACCTATCACCAATCATGTCATAATTATGATTAAATTGGTAAATTATGACTATGACAAATTGTGTAGTAAAATTGTTGTATTCTTATCAGAGTTACTTTTAGTATGTTAGTTTTTCTAATGTGCAAAGGATTCCTTTGAGGAACGATATAGAAAAAAAAACAAAAAAGCGCAGGTGTAAATATTAAACCAAAAATAAACAGAATGAACAGAAAAAAATTTCATGTGTGTAGTATGTAGTGACATACAAGGTAGTTCCATGAATATAGGTCGATAAATTACGTGCGGCAAATACCTAGTTAGTGGCTAAAGAATTACCAAAAAACTTTACGAAAATGTTGTATTATATTTTTGATTATTTTATTATTAAAACTTTGGAATCTTAATTTAGACCATTTGTATAAAAAAGTAGATCCTCTAAAGCTTTTGACTTTTGTTTTATATTACAATTTAACAGAAAACTGACACACTGCAGACCTAGATATAAATTTTCAGAACATGTCTTCAAAATATTGTGTTTGAATAGTAAGTGTCAAAATAAGTAACAAATTCGTTTAAATGCTGCACGGTGCTATTGATTCGTATTCTCTTAATTGAGTTCGTCAATAATAAAATACCATTCAATAATTACTTTTTGCATTTTTTCATTTTTGCGTCACCTGCTTAGTGATTAAATTTTTTGCCAAGTCTTTCCTCAATGGCGGACTATTTGGGCCAAATTGACCTTCATTCCAAATTTGAAGCTACTCCTAAAAAAGGTAAAACACAGTCCTGAACTAAGGTCTGTGTCAATGCTCCTACCCTATCCTGGCCAAGGACCTAGATAGGTTGGGTGTTTAGTCAATACAGTAAATAATGTAAGTCAGTATATAAAAATTCGAGGATTTCTTAGACATTGTGTAAAGTTAAATAAGCTGCTGAATCTACCGCCATAGGTCATAATGCCTAGCTAGTGCATTAAAATTGGACATAACCTTAAAAGCTATCATAGCTAGGTAGTACGTAATTCGCGCAACGTCCTGCGTAAATGAAGCATACTAGAAATGCGGAACACACAACTATTTGTTCAGTCGACATCATTGTATAAGAGTTTGCGGCAACGCATACAACATAGCATATATGCTGTATTCGAATTACAACATTTTCTTGAACCCTAAATGACGTGATTATAATACAAAATCGCGTAGAAAACAGGGAAATGTTCACATTTCTGCTAAATACACACATATATTTTTTTATGTCTGTATACATTTGTGTCCAACAAATGTTTGAACGTACAAAACAGGCTGGTTACGAATTGGATTCGCGCTTCAGTGACTGTAAACATGTATATATGAACGAAGTTCTTGTAATCAACTAAAGTCTCGGTCACACGAGGCAAATAATCACTGCAAGCACATCCTATCAGATACTTTAAACAGAGATATACCGTCTATGGCTAACTTGCTTAGTTGTAGTAGCTAAAAAGAAGCTAGCTTTTTGCCAAACTAGCAGTGATAAATAGCCTCGTGTATAGGTGAATAGGCTTAAAATAGGTCTATTTCTCCAATCATAAAAAGTCAAATAAATTTCTTTCAGCAAATATATATAATATCAGGCTCATATAAATGTATTATTAATGTGTGTAATAAATAGTTAAGATTAGTAACATAGTGTCGTGACTTGTGGTTTGGTTGGTCTGTTTGTGTCTTGGTTGACATAATTATTTTGTGTTCCCATCACTAAATTATGTATAGGATATACTGTAGAATGTCTATGTATTTGTTGTATGTATTGAAAAAGCGACAAGCTACTGTTCACGCTTCTAGCAGTTTAGTCTATAAACAACGTACTATGATTCTAAATAAGTCTTTGGAAGGAACATAATTTAAATAAACATTGAACACAGCGTATATTTTTCAATATAATATGTCTTTTAGGGACAACAGGATACCACAATAAAGAAAAAACTAGTAGTTGGTAGGTAGGTAGGAACTAAAAAAGAACTTTATCAAATTACATTTAATATTAGTAACTGACGGACTTTACAACCTTTTATTAAGTTTCACCTGTCCCGTTGTCTGTAATCAAATCTTACAAGTTAAATTTGACCCACTTCCCAGTGTAAGATTGAGTTGAAATTTTGCATACACACGTAAATCGGTGACAATGCAATAAAATGATGTCATAGAGCTGGTCTGATGATGGAGACGAAGGTGGCCATAGAAAAGAAATTTAATTTTGTTAATTACTAATAAATTTTGACGGTTGTTTTTATTTATAATTAAGGGTATTGCCACACTTATCAATATAATATAAAATGCTTTCGCAATAAATACCTCATCATTATTCAGTGTTTGAGTATTAATTTTCTTTATTATTATGGTCATCTGTAATTGATTACGTAAAATCGACATAGTGACCGGCTAAAAAACTTATCAAGATTGCACGTGTAGGCATAAGAGTAACGCAGTGTTATTATTAACACATTTTTCAAATAATTATTAAAACACTATGCATGGTAAGTATATAAATTTAAATATTGTTAACTCTTCGATACAAAACACGTAGCGATCTCTCGCAACAAAAACTAGATGGAAAAAGCGAAAGTAGAATACTAAAAACTTCCTTTTTCTAATTATAGACATTATTAACTAGCATCAAATAAAAATTATTTCAATGAGCTTATTTTACGTTTCTTGGCATTATTTGGCCGGTTTATAATAGCTGGCAAATTCGGCTGCTAACTTCGCACTGGTTTGTTTTTCCTATCATTGTCGAAGTTAAGAATATGTATTTGTTACCTATACAGTCGACTATGTAACAAGTTAAATTCAGTTCTAGCGTGCTTTCATAAGGTTAAAAACATTTTGTGTTGCCTTAGCTTAGTGTGCACACGTTTTTGATTATACTAAAAAAAATAAAAAAAAAACGAGAGTTAGCCAATTATTGTCTAACAAGTACTCATTTTGATTTTTTTTATTTTATTTCCAATCATTTGTTTTTGAGTCCCGCAGCTACTGTATTTTTTTAGCTTTGTGATATGTGCCATTTCTTTAATCTAAAATAAGAAAGATAGAATAAATGGTATGGGGTTCTTCAAGAAAGAAGTTATTGGATTTTTGTAGGGTCGGCAACACGCGAGTAATACCCCTGGTGTTACAAGCGTCCATAGGCCACGGTGACCGGTTACCATCAGGCGGACCGTGTGCTTGTTTGCTTGTGGTATTAAAAAATAAATAAATAAGAGTTTTAGGTCATTAGAGAATAACGTCGTCATAAGTAATTCATAATGCATCATCATAGACGATATTGCCACATCGCGTTCCGAACAATCTAAATTATCTACAAATAGAATCTCTTTGATTTTCGGTTCTAGGGCAACATATACATACAAACATACATATGTAAACTTATCACACGTAATGAGGAAGAAGTTACTGACTCGGTCGTAAATTTTCACTAAACACAGCAGTTTATAGTGTTTTCAAAGTAGCTGTGAGCTGTTACGAAGGATACATCTTGTGTGACTACAGTCAGCTCATCGACACAACATTTAATGACTCTACAAACATTACCGTCGTATATCTGCCTCAGTGACCGACCGCTCACCCGACGTCCTTGCTGGATAGTTAAATTGTGTAAGTTTCGGTGGGCACTCGCAAACAATGAACACATCAAGTCATCAGCGTAAAGAACATCCCAGTTATTTCTTTTGATTACAAGAAGTTAATGACATCATTAAAATATTTGACTAGTAGAGCAGGGAAAAAAAAACTTTGGACGAATAGTTTTTTAGATATCTGCAATAGTCCGAATTCTACGGAACCCATCCCATCCCATCGTACCGCTCGCCATCGGCAGGGAATTCATTCACACACTTCAGAAACTTCCAAGAGTCCAGTCACGCTTATGCGGTTTCATAGTTACTTCCTCCAGCAAACGCTAAGGTTATGGGCGGTTTGATTTAATTTTATAAGAGCTTTCATTAATTGATTAAATTCTACTATTCAATTCTAAAAAACTTGTAGCACACATTTAAAATCTAAGCGAATAATTCTATACAATTTTATTAAATTTCAATTACTTGCACTGTATTTAAAATTTGATTGTTTCTTTTGGTATAGAATCAAACTAAAATTGGTCTTTATACTCTGAATCGCGCATAAACTAAAAACTTGTTATAATCTTTGCTAAAATAGTAATGGTATACAGAAATACCTTGTTACCGATGGGCATATACCTGGACGGAAATTATATGTATGAACTTTGTGTTAATCATTCAGATACGGAACCCTAAAAAGACTGCGATGTGGCCTAGTTTCAACTAAAGGTGGGTGATTTGTACGTAGTTGTTAGAATTCTGTTCAAATGACTAATTCTGTACTTAGGTAAAGTGCTTAGAAATGTAATTTACGCAAGCAATATGAATCATTCATTCATGGTCCATTTTGTTACAAATTCCCAACTAACGTATTAACTAATAAGTATAATTGTAATAAGTACTTACATTATTACAATTACAGTAATCGCTATTATTTTTGATTACCTTATTTTAGTAATGCTCATTTATAATAAA
The DNA here is from genome assembly GCA_946406115.1 of Apoda limacodes. Taxonomy (NCBI): domain Eukaryota; kingdom Metazoa; phylum Arthropoda; class Insecta; order Lepidoptera; family Limacodidae; genus Apoda; species Apoda limacodes. The sequence continues at coordinate 12,706,542 of OX291553.1, read as the reverse complement.
TTATGGGCTATTTGCGATTTACTTTTTCTAGACATGCTTATTAAACGAAATAAATAGACTGCAAGGTTATGTTTTTATGTTTTTGAGAGCGTGTCGAGCGCATTTGGCAATACGTAGCAATGCATATAATAGCATAATGCATGTTCATGTTGATATTTTGGCAAAGAAAAACGGAAAATGCAGTTGAATGTTTGATATGAATTAGCAATTTAAATAATATTCATCTTTATTAATTTATAATCTTTAAATTGAGGTTGTTAACTTGATAACAACTTACTTATTCAAAATGTCTATCTATACGTTTATACAAAAATAAGGTCCCCAACACACTTCAAATCAGTGCTAAAGGAAAAGTTATACGTAAAAAGTTACTTTAAAATATTTGAGCATCTAGAAGACGAAAGCCGTACGGACTGACTTTGGATCTTATTGGGAAAAAAGCAAGTCTTGAGTAAGCCACACTATGGAATTAGAAAGAAAAATGTATGCAAGTAGGTCTTATCTCTCGAGGCCCATAAAAGTACTTGCATGCATTTTTCTCTCGAATTCCAGAGTCTGGCGTAATCGAGACTGTTTCCAATAAGCTCTCTGTTCAGCTATGGCGGGGCTTATTCATTGTGTTTAATAAATTATGACATATTTAAAGTTTTATTTGATTACCTACGAAATAAAACATTATTATTGATTTGATTTAAGTTTGTTGTAAGGCATTGTATCCGCCTCCGACTCCGAGGAAAATGAATCAAAAAAAAATTAACAGAGTTTTCTTCTTTGTTCGATTCACTCTATGGTTTTACAGATCTACAAAAATATCGGAATTCTTGTACAAATTTTCATCCTCTATTTTGCCCTTTTTTCGATTTGATTTTCCAAAAACGGGGAAACGTCAATCATAGTTATCAACCTTAAGGCCGTATACTATTTCTTATGTATTTACATAGCTGCAAAAATTGCAGATTTCCACACAACATTACGACACTCATTTTACTCCCTTAGGGGATGAATTTTGCACAAGGATTAGTGCTCGTCTGCGTTATAACAGAAAATTTTGTGCAAAATTTTAAGTCTAGATCTAGACTGTCTGTGTGGTGATATATCGGACAGTCAGTCAGTTTATGTTTTCAAGTACATCTAGATAAGATTGATACTTATAACGATTAAAATTACTTAAACATGGGTAATATATACTTATCCAACCGCAACATAATAACAATAAAATAATTTTGTATAGATAAAGTCACTTTGTCATTTTCCGCGAAGTAGGTACGGTACGCGTCCAGTTTTATAACTTGAGACTACTGTACATTAACATTACATACATATATAAATGCTTAAAATTATTTAAATTGTGTCCTAATAGTTAAAATCAGATGCATAAATACTTACTGGTAATACTAAACCTACGATTTATACCTACATCCGTGAAACGCATCTTGAATGCCAACTGCACTTAACTTATTATGTACTTAACTTCACGAATACTAACTTAGAAACTGTGTTACTGTGCAACAAACTTTTTGAGTAGATGTATGGTCGCTAGTGTCGTGTAATGTCATACCATTTTAACTTTAAACAAAAAAGTCTGATGAACGTTACACTGATATAAAGTTGCTATCTTTTCAGAGGACTTCTTCCCTTCTTAGTGCAACATTATGAAACAATCCAATACTTATAAAAAAAGCCTTTAGTTTCATATTAATTTCTTTTGTGGTCTTTCGATCCTTACCATATTAGGTTTCATAAAATGCTAAATGCAAAATTAATACCTTTAAAACTTATGTTGGCCGAAGTAGTTACTCCATTCTCGAGTTCCTTGTTTTGAGCTGCGATATCAATAATTCATCATAACAATATAGAATATGTAACGTATAAAGGAAAAAAAAATAACTAGCGTAGGGCTCAAACATTTTTACATCGTTAATCGTCTTTTGCAATGTATTAGGTAACGACGCATGCCGATACATTTCCTATTTATATGTCACTTACTACACACATATGTCACTTACTACACACATCGAGATGCCACCCACACAAATCGCCTTAAAATATCTTTTTACCCAAGCTTTGCAAAAATACATCTATTTTAGTTTTGCTTTAAACAAATTCGTTGCACGTAATTGTATCCATAAAAAATTTCCTATGCTAGTGAACTTTGAATGCAATATAATCAGGTAATTAAGTATTTTTGATGTCAATGATTATGATAGATAAACGATACCACCCGTGTTGGTCAGCGTCCTTGGTTTATAACCTCGGTGCACCGCCAGTCTTCGACCTACATACCTGTCGCCCAACGAGATTGCAGCGCTGTTCGTTGCCTCTAGTATCCAGTAATTGGTTGGCTGTCCGAATTCTTCTTTAGACTTTACATTTTTAGTTTTTAAAACCTTGCATGCGGTAATTGCATACGTCCGATGAATTGTTTTTCGTTTTTGTCAAAGTAATTGGCCGGCTAATACTATACTATACTATATATCTGAGTACTTGTGTTAACAAATGTTTTTTGATTTTTCTGTCGGTGTTGATTTATTTCTCGTCAGATTTCGTTACAGAGGTGGTTAGTTGGAGTTGGTCTGTGGTTATAACGTTGGGCTGCCATGTCTAAGGTCCCGGATTCGACTCCGGGTAGGGGCAATCAATATTGTTACAATTTGTAAATTGTGAAGTCTACTCTGGTTTGTACCCATACGGTAATACGCTCACCCACCTAACACTTAAGGTACGCAGTACCAGCGGTGAAATGTAGATAGTATGAACATATACGTACGTAATATTTCTAGCTTTTCCTTTGGGGATAAGTTTTGTGATAGTTTATTATTCATATTTTAACATACTTGACGTAGAGATACCACGTTCCAGATGGTTAAAGTTCAATAATAGCCTAGTTCGATGCTTTCCCGTCACGAAACCTCGGTTGGGCTCGCATGTGCAACAGCAATTTTATCTCCGGTAATTGCCTCTTAGACACGTGGTATTGACCCCCATATTCCGGACTGCTGCGTTAGATAATATTATATTATGGAATAGTCATCCGGCCCATTCGGCTTTCAGTTCATCTCCGCTCGTATTTATTGTACAAGTCAAGGTTGTTGACTATTTTTGATTAAATTGATTTTCTTTTAATACGGTTGTATAAGGACAAACGTTGAAATTTGAATGCTTGGACCCGGGTACTCTTTCAAAGCAATAGAACAATTTTATTACACTTTTTGTTTTAAGCAGTTAGTAAACAAAACGCTGGTGCTACAATGATTATCCTAATTAATGCGTAAATGAAAAAATCGGCCAAGTACGAGTCGTACCATTATCTATAAAAATGGCAAAAAAATCACGTTTGTTGTATGGGAGAGCCCCCCTTAAATATTTGTTTTATTTTAATTTAATATTTTTTTTCAAAGTGAATATATAACTAAACATTCTGTGAATATTTTAAGAGTCTATCTGTTGCCGTTATCAATATCCAGCAAAAACGAGCAAAAAAAGCCCTATTAAATATTTATGTTATTCTATTTTTTAGTATTTATTGTTATAGCAGCATCAGAAATACATCTTCTGTGAAAATTTCAACTGTCTAACTATCACGGTTCATGAGATACAGCCTGGTGACGGATGGATGGGCCTGGTGACGGACAGCGGAGTCTTAGTAATAGGGTCCCGTTTTTTACTATTTGGGTACGGACCTGTACAAAGTGTGTTTGTTCGTCCGTCCTTTACGTTGTAACAAAAACAAAAAAAGCAATAAACTAACGTAATCCTAACTCCTATGTAGTAACGTTAGAGGGATAGAGAAAAAAAAAATCGCAAGAGTTTCATACAATAGCGTTTCTCTGCATTAGTTAATAATATGACGATTAAAAACTGTCATATTAAAGAATAATAAAAAAACCTATTTAAATATCATCTTTACATTAAAACCTGATGAAGGTTTTTTAATATTTCTTTGCCATCGTTATTGAAGATTTATTAGGTTAACCACGGTAGGTAGGTAGGTAGGTAGGTAGTTAGTTAAATGCCACTTTAATGATGCGGTTCGAATATTTTTATGCTTTATGTATGTAGTGTGATACGTGACTAATCACAAATGCCATGAAATTATAAATGCTTATTATCTAAGTTAGTTTTATATTAGTGTCTAACATATTGAGAGGTGATGGCCACAACTCGAAACATCTGTCCTACGTGAACAAATTGATATAAAACCTGAGTAACGATTTCCCATTCACACGCAGTTATATTGTTGATAGATTAAGGTCGCGGGTCAAACAATATATGAATAGTTTATTTTTTTAAGTTTTTCCTTGGTCGCACATTAGTCCAAAAATTCGTGCAATCGCTCGTTGAAGTCTTTTGTATAAAGAATATGTTGAAACTTAGATTTAACAATAGCAGATTAGAGTAGGTAAATAGTCGCCCATTTACAGTAGCCATATTGTGATTTTTAGATGTGTTATACTTATGTTTATGTATATTTTTAATCGCCTAGTTGAATCTGCTGATTATCTGTGATTTATAAATCATTGACTAACCAAATTACTTTGCCTTGTGCAAAGCTAGTCGTAAATTCAGATGTACATATTAGCACTTTATAATTCCTTTGTTAGTAACTTTATTCTACGTGTAACATAGATTGTTAAAATAAGTTTAACATTTTATAACAATAAGTCTGTATTGTAAATGTGTAGGCTATGCAATATGTACCATTGTAAAATGTTAATCTGCCTTTTATGTTTTCACAAGTTAGTTATTCGTTCTCACACTTAAGAACCTACATGGTCGCGTACAGTGCGTTTCCAGAGAAACTTCCTTTGCAAACGCTTGGGTTGTGGAATGAGCTCCCTGCCAAGGTTTTCTCTAAGGGCTATAGTATGGGGTTCTTCAAGAAAGAAGTTATTTGATTTTTGAAGTTTCGGCAACACGCGTGTAATGCCCCAGGTTTTGCAAGCGGAGACCACTCACTATCAAGCGGATCGTGAGCTTGTTTGCCACCTTAGTGGTTTAAAAAAAGTTAAATAAAACTAAAAGGGAATTCATTATGTTGATAATAATTAACGTTTGAACTGCTAACAAAAATCTTTTGAACGAACGTTAACACTGTATCTACAAAGTGACCTTCATCAGCTTAGATGTAATCAAATATTTATTTATCTTGGAAAGTTCATGCTTGAGTTATGAAATTGTGATAATTTAACTGTTTTTGACACCAGTTTGACAAGGCCGATTTTTGTACTTATTGCACAAATTGTCTACTTGACTTTGACGTTTGTATGTAGGTATAGATATAGGTCCCCATTAGTGTACAAAATGTTTTTAAAAAATTAAGTCCTTGTCTATAGAAGCTTGAAACACCTGGGGCCTATGAGTATATTTAAGTAGTTAATTGGTTTAAGCATGCATTATAGTCCGGTTCATTTTCGATCAAAAGTGCTCTAGATCTTGTTTTTTATCTGCCACTCCTCTTTATACCTACGACTGGTATCGTTGGATTCGTCTTAATGTCCTGAACACGAAACTGTCGGTCGTAGAGTGCCAAAGTGGTGGAGGGAGGAGGGGGGGACCCTCAAAGATAGCGGGCCAGTACTTTTGTTTTTTGCTATAATTCCAAAATTGCTGGATCGATTTCTTTGTTGTTAATCTTTTTTTAACAGGTATTATATTGTCTAAAAGTCGTTCATATACATCGAACACACTAATGCAACAGTTGACGTGAAATAACACAAAATATACCTTTTTTTGTTTTTTTTTCTTTACGTTGCTATGGATAATTAAAAATCTATACAGCTTTCTTAAACACAATGTTTAGAGACCTTGTAGGAAATTTCATAACCTATCTGAAATGGTAAGCACTACTAATCTACGACTAAAGCTGACTGAAAAAATGGCTTTTTAGCACATCGCATACCCCGCGGATACCAGTTTGGACCTTTTGACTCTGTTCAACGAAGGGCTGTGAGAATTGTCGACGATCCCAAACTCACTTGCCGTATCGAACCCTTAAGCCTGAGGAGAGACTTTGCCTCCCTGTGTGTGTGTTCTACCGCTTGTACAATGGGTTGTGTTCTGAGGAATTGTTCGAAATTATGCCCACGGCTAGTTTCTACCATTGCACCGCTCGCAAGTTTAGAACCGAAATGGTCACGTACAGTGCGGTTTCAGAGAAACTTCCTCCGACTAACGCTTGGGTTGTGGAATGAGCTCCCTGCCAAGGTTTTCTCTAAAGACTACAATATGGGGTTTTTCAAGAAAAAAGTCATTGGATTTTTGAAGGGACGGCAACGCGCGAGTGATACTTCATGCAAGCGTCCATAGGCCACGGTGACCGCTAACCATCGGGCGGACCGTGTGCTTGTTTGCCACCTTAGTGGTATAAAAACATCATTTTGAAAAATTACCTTCTAAAGTGTTGGTTCAGTCCGGTACAGCGAAATCTCCAAAATATATACCAATCCATGAAATCACGCAAAGGCTCGGTGATGAAAAGAGTTCTCTACTCGCATACCACGCCATTACAAGGTGCGATACTACCAGTTCTCTTGCTGGTTTGACAAAAAAAACAGGTTGGCAGGTACTATTACAGGACCACGCTCTCTTAAAAACCTTTGGTAGCAGTGCGCACCTTTCTGAGGTCGAAATGAAGCGCGTTGAAAAGTTTATCATTGTGTTTTATAGCCGAAAAACCGCTAATTACAAGGTGGTGACGCCGATCAGCTTAGAGCAGCAATGTTTCCAAATATAAATAGTTAGGAAAAATTGCTGCACTCCACTGTATATGTTTTGTCAATTTTCCTATTTTGATAACTGAATTTAACTACAAATGCCACATTTTTTTTCGATTAGAGTCAGCTTTCTGCTGGCACAAAACGTATATTGTAATAAACGTGTATAGTAGCCCCTATCTTCTTCACTTCCCTGAATTATGTAAGAAATAGTTTCATAACTAGTTTGTTTCGACCTTTTGATTGATGGTCGACTGGTCACGTATCGGTGGGCCGTCATCTGACAGTCGGGACGTGTCAATTGTCGGCCACTTCTATTTAAAGTTAGAGCCAGTCCGGTACCAATCGTGCGGAGCTCACTTTCTATCATGTTTTAATTGTAATGTGCGTTCGAACGTCGCGACGCATGCAATTTTACGTGCAGTTATGTTGTTCATCATGTGTTTTGTGTACGGACTATCTGTAACGATTGCATGTTGATTCCTAGTAATTCCTATTGGCGTGTATGATAATGATAAATTAACAAAAAAAATGTTTGAGAATGCCGTGGCTGCGACTTTTTGTTCTTACGCAGTAATTTACTTTAAACACTGTTTGCTTATGTTGTGAATAGGGCATGCAAATCGGTTATCCAGCTTATCGAAAAACGCGGATAATCCATTGGTTTGAAACTCGTGTTTTTTTTCATAAAAGGAAAACCGGCTCTTTCGGGTTTTTTTCTGTGTAAAATTGCTCAATCACAATACCTACCCTATTAAATATTTCTTTTAAACGTTAAAAACGTTATTTTTGTTACCTTTTAGTTTTCAGTATTTTTGAAAGGGCAAATAAGTAATATATGTAAGTATAGTTATTACACATATGCAGTAAATATTATTATTAAATAATAAGATAAATATGATGGTTTTGTTTCTGTCACTTTGTGATCGTAATAATTTTGATAATCATTTTTTTTTTGCTTTTACATGAGTACTTTTAATTTTGCAAGCTTTTTTTAATAACTGGCTATTGCTGCCTTTTGTCAATTATTTTAAATAAGCTTAAAAACCCTAAATATATGTACCGGTCTCCAAATATGTAACAACGCAATATACTATGTAAATACCTATTTATAATGTGACTACCGTAAACTGTTATTCTGAGTACACATAAGATTTTTTTGAAAGATTTTAAGAGCATTTTGCTGTTGAATTAAAATTCTAGCCCAAAACTTTACATATTAGGTCCCCTATAGATTTGTTGTTAATAGATGGACTGGTGAATCAATTGTGCAACTTACGTATAAATAACGTTTGTTGGGTAATTGGCTCATAATATACTAGAAAAACTAGTAGTAGGTTTTGTTTTTTCTCTACCAGTTCGCTTGCTTTACTTAAGTATGAAGCAAAGTGCGTTTTTAGAATACTTTATACTTGTATTATGTGTGTAAGTTGGTTAATTCGTTAAACAACCAAGGGATTGAGATTGAAGCAGACGTGCGTAAAAAAGCTCCGACTGAGTTGTTATAAATCCGGCTGTTATATGTATCTGTCAAATAATTGAGCTGTCAAAATCTTTCGAGTATTACGTACTTTTTTTCGTAAACAGATGCACTTTAAAACGATTTACTTGGTACGTAGCTTCTAAAGTGGTAAAGGTAATGGCAGACTAGGCAGCTCAACGTAGGTACCACTTACCATTGATAAACAATTTTGTCGAGTAGGGACCTCGTGTTTGAGGAATATCTCGCCACTAGATAGAGAAATTAAGTGATCCGTATCGGGGCAGTTGCTGCAAGCAAACGATTCATTCGACGGTCGAATTACCAGCGACGTATACGTTTAGTGTTAAATTTTTTTTAGCTGCATGAGTTCCTTTTTATTGATACTTGTTTCGTAAAAGATTTCTTCAGTGATATCACTATACCTTCAAATTAACTGTCATAAATGTTGTAATGGGGCTGCTGAATTGAGTTGGTTAATCAACATTGGTTTTTCATTAAATAATGGTTATTTTTTTTTTTAATTAGTATGTGTATGCAGGATCCTTAGCCGAACTATCCCTACCCATCTACACTAGACTATGACGCCTTGGGTGCCTTTGTGTATGTTTTGTAGTTAAATTTGTATAATATAAATTTCTGCTTGATTAATAAACGTCATCATTTCTCAGCCTTTAGACGTCGTCGACTGCTGAACACAGGCCTCCCCCATATGATTCTACAAACAGCGGTTAGTCTTAAGCCGCCAATAATTATAGTAAAGATTTAATTTTGTAGAGCCTATAGTTTTCAGGAATCGAGTGATCAGTTACCTTGATATAAAGGCAGCAGATCACGTATCGGTTTCTTGGTTATTTTTTGATCAGCTACATTGCTTATTTTGTATAGTATGTTGTAGCTAGCTTGATATCAAGTTATCAATCATCATTTTCTCGGAACCTTTGAACCCTACAAAATTAATTTTTCACTACAAATTTACTACAAATTATCTTCAAAATAAGATAAACCAATATGTGATCTGATGACTTGATATCAAGCTAGCAGATCCGTCGATTCCTGAAAAACTATATGCTCTACAAATTTAATGCCTTCACTATAAATTAAGTACAAATTCTACATCTATGTAGTATTCACAGTCAGAAATGTGATCTGCTGGCTTGACATACGTCAGTTATTGGTTCTCTGAGCAATGTGGCCTATTTTGGATTTTGGTCATGGAAAGAAACATCTACAATTGAAAACGAGTTGTTTATGTATGAGTATCAGTCAAACTGTTAGACAAGATACTTTTTTGTTTTTTTATACCTCTAAGGTGGCAAATAAGCTCACAGTCCGACTGAAAGTAAGCGGTCACCGTAGCCTATGGATTCTTGCAACACCTGTGGCCTCACTCGCGCGTTGCATACTGTACGTATTTCTGTACTGTAAGTCATCACTGGCAACTACCACTGGTTTTTACTTTTTGTCATACATCTTACAAACGTCTTCTAGAGCCTAAGTTAATAATACTTAGCAGTTCTAAGTTATTAAAATTGAGTTGTAAATGTAACTACCTGAAACGAACAAAAACGTTCCGTTGTTTAGCGCGTGAAATCGATTGGAAATAATTGCTCAAAAGGCTGCGCTCACACGTCGTAGCGAATTGAGTTTACCGCCCGCCCACGCTTGACAACTATATTTACATTATTCCATGTGAGAAATAGCTTCGTTCATATATAAAGCCTAAAATTGTAATTAATTATATATGAATTGATATTTTTAGGTTCTACTACTTTCTGTTTTCTTTTCCTTACTCTTTCTTTTTTCTTGGCATTTGTTTAATGTTTGAGTTTGTTTACCTTCCGTGGATGGAGAGTAATGTAATGTTATGTCTTTTTCTTTGACACGCTCTATAGTCTTTATGCTTTGACGAATTTTAACATATGAGGTGTCTCCGTGTGGGTTGTCCGTTAACAATCAAAAACTATTTTTTTTAGTATTTTTTGTTATAGCGGCAACAGAAATATATCATCTGTCTAACTATACGGTTCATGTGATACAGCCTGGTGACAGACGGACGGACAACGAAGTCTTAGACCCTATTGGTCCCGTTTTGTACCCCTTGGGTACGGCGCCCTAAAAACTATCTAAACTATTCAAATTATTACTTACTTCTTATCTTCTGTTTTCGCTTTCCAGTTGATATTCATTCAATTGTTTGTTTTTTAATATAATTCATCTTGTTTCAAAAGCTTTATTTAACTTGCTTCGTTCTGTCCGCGACCTTTATAATTCGTGCTTCGTTCAGTTCGATCCTGTTGAGCTGAAATTTGGCATATATCTATGTAACCTCCTGACTGTACTAACCTGTAAGTCCTATACTCACGCGACTCTACGCGCTTTCCTACCATATTAAGCAATTTTTGTCTTCATGGAACACTGCGAATGTGCACCCGCTGCCCAAAAAGGGCAATAGATCAGATCCATCGCATTATAGGCCTATCGTTATTACCTCCCTCCTCTCTGAGGTGATAGATCGTGTGATCAACACACAGCTTCTAAGATACCTTCTTTCACATGATTTGCTTTTCGGTGAAGCAAAACGTCGGCATCGTGAGGAAAGGACCTTATGTCGAAAAAGTGTATACGTAGAGGAAATCGCAGAGAATTTGAGTTCTTGCGAAACGTTAGGGGTAAACTATGAGCTATATATTTTCATATTATAACATTATCAGTTTGTATTCTAAATACTTAACAAAACTATTTACAAAGTGGCAAAGGTATTTCAAATACATAAAATACGACACATATGTTACATGTTAATCAAGATGTTTTTTAAGGACTTAGGCATGCGCTTAGATTTTTACACAAGTGTGTATGTTCAAAACGAGTTTTTAAGTGTTGTCGTACTTGAAATTAGCGTCTCTAATGGTCGCGCAGTCTTCTGCATCAAATGCACGCGCAGTTTGTGTGCCAGTGTTGCAACTGGCGTTCGGGGTCCATCGGTTCGGTGCAGGCTACAAGTGGTTGCATAAACATATTGCGACACCGCATCGCGGTCACTGCCGCCACCACGTAGCTAAGGGCACTACCGGCGGCGGCGCACCCTTCGTGCCAATACCGACCCGATCGGTATTAGGTACTGAAATAATTTTGTACTCTGTCTATAGATAGCTAAGGACTTATGCGTAATAAAAGTGAGAATATTTTGTTAGGCCATTGAACGTCTTGCCTTGAACTGTTACGAATTTATAAATCGTGCGAGTCGGATTTGCGTACTAATTTTGCATGTTAATATTTTAACTCTGTCGTAAGTGGCTGTAGCATTGGCTGTAGACAAATGAGCACAGCGGCGATAGCGATCATAGAATCGTTATTACCCGATCAAAATAAAAAGATATTTTAAATACAGTTGCATAAAAAGTGATATATTACGTACATGTGTTTGCCGATTGTCAAGTGTGCTTTTTACTTTACCAAATAGTACAAAAATGCCTTCAAAATTTATTTATTAAATTTTTTCGTTACTATTAAAAACAGTCTTCCAATACACGTGCGGGACTGTCATTCCAACTCGTTCCGACAGTTTAAATTGGCTTGGGACGACCTCACTCGGAACTAGTCGTAATAACAGCTTTCCTACACTTATAATGAAATATACTATTTTCATGTAACCTTACCAAACCATCTTTATCCTGTCATTGTCAATTCGGTCAGGTAATTAAGTTTCTACGATCGCTACCACCGAAATGTACACTTGTCTAGGGGGTTAAGTTAGTTTTTTGTACTATTCAGGCTAGTATAGAGTAGTTTGTTTTCAGAGGGTGACGACATGTGGTCCGGCGTGCGGATCCGCCGGTGGCAGCGGCGCAGCAACGGGCGGAGTCACGCGGCGACTGGCGTCCAGCTTACAGAGCACAAGCACCGGCTCGCTACCCGACTACGGCACACACATCATAGATCCATACCGCCTCTTGGAAGATGACCTTAACGGCATATATGAGGATATACGATCGGTAAATATATTATACTACTTTACAGATTATAACTCTGATGATAATTGTTACTTTATGACAGTCAGTGTATGCAACTATTTAGGTTGGAATTTGACATAATGGCGTAGGGAATAACAATTTTTGCACAGCAGTGGCTTAGGGCACATAGAGTTACATTAATTAGACGGGATGGTCAATCATACCGGCTCTCAACCCGACTACGGCACACATATTTTATATAGATCCCTGCCGCCTAGACGGTCGTTTACACATGGACGGCAGAAAACGGCCAATACAAATATTCTGCGGTATTTTATCCGGTACGTTTACATACACGCTCTCATTGTAACCTACACAACTGTTCGCTATCCGTTTATTTATTGGTCCGGCGTGGCGTCCGGTGGAAAAATGGACACCACCAAGGGCTCTTAGAGCATATAGGAGAATATACGATCGGTTAATATTATACTGTTTTAAAGATTATAAACTGTTTTATATACTGTTTTAAAGATTGTAAATACGATGATTATTTTCTTATTTCATAACAGTCGGTGTATGCAACCATCTAGGCTGGAATTTTACACAATGGCTCTGAAAGCTAGTACAGTTTTGCACTATAGTATTTTAGGGTAATTTAGGGGTCTAAAAGTTACATTAATCAGTCGGAAGGGTCCGTCACTGTTTTGTGAGGGACTTAGATATCTTTACTCTACTCAGTAATTTTTACTTCAAAATTGTGTAATGATTACTTAAATAACTACAATATTGCACAGCAGTAGCGTAGTCATGGTTTCATGAAGAACTTCAATATACCATTTCTACTAAATTCTACTGAATTACTTTTGTTTCTTTAAATGTATGCGAAAAAAATTGAAATAATGCACAGCATGACAATGTAGGTCTAGTAAAGAGAAATAAGGATTTTACATGGAAGTCAAAGCTTATGTGATGTAAAAAAAAAATTTTTCCACATATTCTAAAACTTGCGTAAGCTAAGCCGGAAATCTAGCTTTAGCGTAAGAGTATTTAAGAATAATTTAGTATATTCCTGGTTATTTTATGTAATTGTATAATATTAAGATAAAACGTGTGATCCGGTAATGTTTATAAATTTAAAATATAAAAAGCAGTGGTCGTTATTTAAAAATATGTAAATCAATTATATAAACAATTATTAGGCTCGTGTAAACCGCTTTTATTACCTTATTTTATTCCACTGTATGCTAAGATTTTATCTGCAATGCAAAAATATTCTTTCCGACTGCAATTAAATCTAATCATTATAAGTTTTCGCTTTTCTCTTCTCCAAAAATATGTTGTGTACGTAAGTATATAAAAAAAATTTGGGCTGAAACATATCGTTAAAGTGGCATAAGGCAAATTAATGTTCAAAGGCAGTCTCTTTCAGTTAAATTTTAGTAGCGCAAAAAATTAAATTACGGAGGTATAGTGCTGATAGGTCAGACCTTCTGATCTTGGGTGTTTAGTCGCTAGTGCCGTTGTAAGTTCACACTATTTCAATATGGCGACTGTAGTTTTGATTAGTGTTCAGTTCAGAAAAATTTATTGCACTGTAGCTTATATTATTTTTAACCTTTGACTAGAAGGTCATTGATCTTAGCAATAATTGCGGTGTTAATGGAAATAAGTTAACGAAACTCTTTAACTCCACTGTAGTGGTTTTGATTTTTTTTATTTAAACATTTTGTATATTCCAGTCGCACGTATAATGCCTGGTTAAGGAACAAATCCAGATCAGCAACGAAAATTTTTAAGGTGCAGTGACTGCCTAACTATCGCCACCAAAAGAATTTTTTTGTTTTCTTTTCGTACAAAAGGTATTTAAAAAATGTTACATTCCAATTATTTAGAAGTAGTTAAAAGTTTTTTTTAGAACGTTTTAGTATATCGTTTCTAGAATGTACCTGTGAGTTCAAGATAAAATTTCTGTTAAATGTGGCCGTTGTTAGCAGAAACGCTATATATAGCGTATAGTCTAGGTATACTCCAGATACAATACATGACATTCTAAAAATAGCTTATAACTAATTTTAAGTTATTGTTTTGTAATTTTTTTAAATTTCTTTTGTACGAAGTGGTAATAAACAATATTTTTTATCGCGGCGCTAGTTAGGTAGTCGCTGCGCCTTGATATAAATAAGTGATATCAGATTTGATTTAGGTGTCAAAAAATGGCTTTTTATTTATTACACACATACTAATTTATGAACTTTAAATCAAAGGCTGCATAATTTTTCTGTTTTTGATTTTTTTTAATTATTTAAAACCTACCTAGGCATTCATTGTTACTGACAGAATAGGAAATACTATTCATATTAGACATGTTAAAATCATAAATATCTATTATTACTTATTGTATATCAATATCTAATTCTAATATCTAATATTACTTATTGCAATAGATGTGCATTAAACAATATAACCTTCGTCAATCCTTCTACGTCTCGGTAAACATTAACAATGTAAATAAATTGTTACTATTTTCACACTTGAGTAAATAGGTATAGGTATTGTTTTAACAATTGTTTATATCCTTTAATGTTTGGTCAATATTTGGTGGATTGTTTGGAAAAGAAGGATATCCGGCGTGTTCGGATGTGTTTTCAGTTTTTTGTCTTTAACATGTCACAAGTCAAGGTTTATTTAAATAGGCTTTGACGGTTTATAAAGGAGCTTGCGGTCAGTATATATTTCAACGTTATTAATAAGAAATAAAATTATACTGATTTTAACTAAACCGAATGCAATATAGGTATCTAATCTTTAATAATATGCCCAAGTGTTGGAAAAATAGTCATTTCCTGATTTTTAAGCACCAAATACAATAAATCAAAATCACCCAATAAGCTAAGGCTCAGAGAATAGTAAGTTTTGTAATAGGTAGATTTGTAAATATGCTTTTTAAACCTCTAAATATTGTTTGGTTGTTCAAATCTTATAATTTGGCTAGTAAAAACATAAAAAAGCAATTTAGCTAGTAAAACCATTATATTAAAACGGTTGGCCAGTAAATACACAAAATAAAAACAATATGGCTACTAAAAACATAAGATTAAAACATTTTCCAATTTATGTTGTAGTACGTATTAGTATTGTTATATGTACTTGTAGTATTAGTGGTATTACATAGAAAGGTTTGTTTCTATTTATAATATGAAACCACCAGCCTTTAGCAATCTACTGCTAGGCATAGGTCTTAACCAAAGATGACACCATACTCGGTCCATCGACTTTCTTGTCCAGCACCTCCTGGTTACATTCTTTAGGTTATCGGTCCGCCTGGCTGGGGGGACGACCCACGCTGCGCTTACCAATAATTTGACGTCAAATGTAGTAATACAAAAAATGTATCTATTAAATAAAAAAATAAATTTTAATTAATTGAATTTCCATTTCATGGTAGGCAAGGGTAATACGTGCTTAATAACTTCAGACCTGTCGATTTCGAAACCCTGAAATCTAAGGCCACGGCTAGTGACTTATAATGATAAACTTTGCAAGAACGAATTATTACAACCATAACACCTTTTAATATGTACTTATGTATCGAAATATAAATAAGAGTGAGTATCAGTTGGTGCGGTGTCCATTGATCGGTAAGTGTGTCAAAGTCACGACGTGATATCACGCAGCCCGGCGGTAGTCGGTTGTGCAATTCGCGCATCGCCGATAATTGCACTTTTGCCATCTACTACGATTCTGTACAACCTTACTAACTTATCCCTACTTGATACTCGGTACCCTTTACGAGTACTATGTTCAGACCTTGCATACTTACTAGTAAAACTGAAAGCGCATTCGGATTTACTCATTATAATGTAGTTGCTTTGTGTTGTTTATTTTAGATTTTATCTTAACTATTGTCTCAATTTAAATCCGAGTAATTTGTTTATTTTTTTCTTTTCTTTGGAATTTTAACGAGTAGTTATCGATTATATTATCTACTTTTCGTGAAAGCTTCACTAATGTTACTCTTTAGATACACTAGTTTCAATGTATATAGTGTTAAACTATAATTTTTTGTGCATTCAGTCAATAGTATAAATTACTGTGTTTGTATCAATGTAACATCTGTTGGTGGTCCATACATATAAAATAGTAGATTATACAAGTGAAAAAAGGGAATTTAATTCTAGGGACTCTGTTGGATTCCGAGAGCAGCTAGAGTAGAATCCTGAGCGAAGCGAGGATTACAAAGGACCGAGTTGTTTTTTTTCACGTGTTGTATACTTTAATTTTTACCATTGACTGCGAGAAAATAAAAAGTACTATTATCACATTTTGGTAAATATTCGGTAATTATTACTGGGTGATAAGAAAACAATAACATAAAAACAACCACCAATAACAATTAAAACAATTTAACAATTGTTTCAAATTCAAAATTTTTATTCTCTCAGTAAATAAAAGTGAGTTTTATTCACTGTTGTCGATTAATAAAATGCCCTTTTTCGAGTGGCAATTGTGAAAAAAAAAAATATAACCCTGATCGAGGTTGCTATCCACGGTGTAAACTAACACCGCTGTAGCGACACCAGAGCTTCAGAACGAATTTTCTGAACTTCTACACCGATTCATTTCTTCCGAACTGGTTAGTTTCAGATCACTTACGTTAATTTCCGAACGGCCCTTAAGTGATGTATGCATGTATCAAATAACAGTTGTAGGTAACCTAGGTTATCGTTTATATAATCTTGAGTTAGTGTAGTTACAACGTGGTGTTGGAATACATCAAACCGACCGTACCCATAAAGCTTACGTAAGTGGCATTAATACTTCGGACATGAATTAATTTTCAACGATAACATCTGTTTGATAATCGATAACCTACCATTGTTTTATAAGATTTGTGTATAATTTATTATAATCATCAAGTAGTGAAAGTTTCTATATGTTGAGTCGGTGGTCGGAACTCAAAATGTGGTTACGAACGATGAACCTTACAACTACACAACAATCAGTGGTCAGAACAAACAGACTGCAGACAAAACAAGAATGTTCTCATATTCTTGGACTCAAATCTGTCGCACAAGCTGTTACAACTTAGTAGGAAACACCTACAATAACAGGTCACTGCCCGCTAAACAAACACTTTTTCAATATCGGCGTTACCGACAGTCCCCTATGCAGGAGCTGCATGGAAGCCAAGGAGACACCGTCCCACGTGGTTCTACATTGCAAAAGCGTGAGCGACCGACGGAGAAGGCTCCTGAAGAATCCACAAACCATGAGAGAGGCGCTGAATAACATCAGATGCCTCCTTGATTTCTGGACGGAGCTGGGATTGTATGAGTAACCAATTAAATGACATGAGTCAGAGGATACATACGACGCGTGCTTTAACTTTTATCTTTTATTGTAAATGTTTCATTCAATTATAACCTACATTCTACTTAAATAGGTTAGTGTTTCTCTTCTGGGTTGCGAAAAACGGCATGGTACATCGCTAGGTATCTTCGTCAGTATCTTGGATTAGATAGTCGACAACGACATACCTAAACGGCATAAACTCTAAAGAGAAATAGATATTTTTAATTTATTTATAATTCATTAATTTTTGGTGTGCAATAAAGTATATATCTATCTTTGTATATTTTTATTTGATTATTTTGACAGCTTTGGCGATGTTCTCAGTGAGCGACTTCAAAATAGTAACTTTTTAAGTGATGACAATTTTTTCCATAATTTTTGAGATAAGCTTCTGAAAGTTCAGTTGAAACTTGAAACTGCTTTATTCAGTTTATGATCGTATTTTCACTTCTCTTCTGAACTAGTGGTTTTGCGTGTTAGTTTAGCTTGTCAGATTTTTTGAGTCAAGTAATTTATAATAATCAAGTCATTCTTTAGAAAACAGAGAAAGTAATGCATTTCTTGCTTGTAATACAAAACTTAGGAGTTTTAGAAACGTATTCAGTTGTCGTTTAGTTCATAAACAAAAAAAAATTGGCCAAGTGCGAGTCGAACTCCGTACCATTATCTAAAAGAACGGCAATAAAATGGCGTTTGTTATATGGGAGCCACCCTTAACTGTTGTTTTATTATGTTTTTTAGTATTAGTTGTTATGGCGGCAACAGAAATACAACTTCTGTAAAAATTTTAACTGTCTAACAATCACGGTTCATGAGATACAGCCTGGTGACACACGGAGGGACGAACGGACGGACGGATAGCGGAGTCTTAGGAGTAATAGGATTCCGCTAATTACCTTTCGGGTACGGAACCCTAAAAAGCTAACTTTTGTAGTTCTATCGATATTCTGGAAATATACTTAAGAACATTACAACATGTCACATACATTACTTGGATGTTTTTTTTTTCTTTTTCAGTCTTTTAGTTTTTTTAATCACACTTACGCGTGAATGGTGACATTACGTGCAGGCAAAGCGGGTGCTTTGACCTTAATTACTCCTACGGGATTTTTCTTTGTAAATAATACTTTTCTCAAAGTAAACGTGCGTTTTGCATATTCTATCAAATATTTATAAAAGCTGTCTGTTCAAAATATGAACTACACGCACAGTACGAGCGAGCAATTACAAGTTTTAACTTCAGTTAAAAATTTAATTCATAATTCCGGTAGATACTAGCGCCATATATCGGCAAAAATTTTAATTCATAAATTCTCTAGATATTAGCGCCATATATCGGTGACGTTTTCTCTACTTCTATTCCCGCCATCTCAATTGTGTTTTTGTTAGTTTATGTATTTATTCAACCCCTTTTTTTTTTATTAACTTTAAATGTTACGAAAAACATTGTGTGTAACACAGGCGGTTCAGATATCACAAACTCGAGTCATTTAAGCCGTCAGCCTTAAATAGCCTCTCGTTTGTAATTTTCTCCTTACTACTCTTAATACACAATGTACTTTTATTTAAGACTTGACTTTGCCAGCGGCTCCGCCCGCCCTAAATTTGGTTATCGGCGTGGAACTTATTAATTATTATACTAATGACGTTTGCTATAGCAAGCTGTAGCTATAGCTAGAATTCGTTTAAGCTCGGTTATAGTTATTCCCGCGGCAACTTTTGAACTTTTCGGGATTAAAAGTAACTTATGTGCTATTCCATTAATCTATAGGTGTGCCAAGTTTCATCTCGATCCGTCCAGTGGCTAAAGCGTTATTGAGTAACAAACATCCAGACATTATAACAACTTTCACATTTATAATATTAGTAGGATTAACGTTATTATGTATAATGGGGGTGTCCGTTACGGGATAAGTAGTCATTATTTTTATTTATTCTGTCGTGTGACCGTTTGTTTATTGGTGTCAAAAATAACAAAATTTTAGTATCATCTGTAAACGTTCTTTTACGATTATTTTATTATTTTTGACACTTGCCACCGAAAAATGAAAGTTGAGGCCTATGTATGGAGGTGGGGTTTTGGTGTGAATCTGTAAAACTGACTTTAGACATATGTCTGCGGAGGTGGAGTTCTATCAAATTCCTGCAAATCTAACTCGTTTGGATATGTCATCACCTTAAAGCTAAATGTACCCACAGTATCCTGTTGAAACTTTTAAAGGCACATCAATAAAAGTACCTATCCTTTTCTTTAGTTGCAGATTAATTTGATTATTCGTTTTGCCGTAAAAGAATATCAAACACTTTCGCTTTTGTATATTATTTAATTATCTATTTACATTTCTTTGCAATCGTAGATTTAGGTAAATAAAATTCAACTTTGGTAGATTATTATTCCAAGCATAGACAAAGCTTTATTTACATTATTATCTCCAGTTACAAAACAATAATGTATTATAAAATAAAAAAGTTGTACAATGAAGGTTTACACTATCGGTAACGAATCATCGTTTGTATCAACACCTGTTGCCAGTTTCTTGCTCACCTACTTTCCGATTGGAAAACTCGTCTAAAACTAGGCCCGTACGTGAATGTTGTGTCGCTACTATCACGTTTCTACAAGTCTCTCAGACGTAGACCTATCCATACGTCTTTTAAAAGAATGTTTTTCTAACAGCGGTATTCGTTTTAAAATTTGTTTTGTATTTAAATTTAAAATAACGGAGTACTTTCTCTGTTTTGTAAAGAATGTTAAAGATTTTTAGGCAAACGTGAGCGAATGTATGCTTTACTTAATTTGTTTTTTTATAGTAATTTTATTATTCATTTAATTACTACGTTTAATTAGGGTGAGTTACTTTAGTTCTTGTTACACGTAATCCTTAAAAATATTATAAATGCGAAACTAATTATTTCTGTCTGTCTGTTACCTCTTCACGCTTTAACCGCTGTACCGATTAAGATGAAATTTGGCATAGAGATAGTTCAAGTCCCGGGGAAGGACATAGGCTACTTAAAAACGTCAAGTGTAATTCAGAAATTTTTCTATAATTTTCTACACCAATTACCGGATTAAGGGTCGTTGGAACCGGGGGCAACAGCTTGTTTTAAATAAATAAATAATGAATCATCATTATTAAAACTTGGTGGTAGAAAGATGACATTTCAATTCAAAATGCGTCTCGGCGCGGTGGGTCGTAGTGTTGAATGGGCTTTTATATCCAATGCTCGATCGTTGAAAGTTCGGGTTGAGAAACCGTGCGAAACACCAACATTGACCTTGTTTTTTTGAACTTGAAGTTGGTTTAGTGTAGGAAATATTACTTGCAATTATTTTAACGTGCTTAAAGTGATTATTGATATTTGCCGCTTTAAGTAATTGTTTACTATAAAATGGTTATTTATACGTTCTGAATTAAAATCTGCAATTACACCAGACTTACTTCTTATATGTAGTTTAGTCAGGTACTGACAATGGTGGTATATTATTTTGTCGCTGGTCTTATTTTACCGCTGACTTTGTTTGCTATAAAGCTGGTATTTTACGACGTGAATATAAGTATTGCAGCGATAGGCTCACCCACCTGTCAGGCAGGACTAAATGATTGGTGCAAGGGGTTGGCTCCCACATTTGTGTTGGGTGTGTATCCAGCACTGGTTAACCCCCTTCAGAGAATAAAAACTGTAAAGTTATTTCTCTTAAAAGCGGCTACTTTTAGCAAAAATGCTACCTACTTCTTACAAATATATTTACCTACAAAAAATACAAAACATTCGCTACCACAAAACGCTTACCATCAGGCGGCCACCTTAGTGGTATACAAAAAACCCAGCTTTTCTAACCAAAAGTTTTTGGTATGCAACTAGATCTTGCCTGTGGCTCCGCTTACGTGATAAACTATAATAACAAATGGAATCGATGGCAACAACTATTACAAATCAATCTAGTATTAATTAATAACGTGTATAAATATTATTACCTAATATAGGTACCTATAATTAAAAGATCTAAATCCATAATAAAAAAATTCTAGATACTTTGCAGTTTTTCAGTTCTTTCTAATTGGTATAAGGCTAGGCTTGTAAATTATGTTTCACAATGATAACAAGGTTTTTGCCCAATAAAAATCTTTCTTACTATTAAGTAATAATGTAGGTCATTTTGTTTTGCACATCTTAAAATTGTGTCAATTTGTAGGTGAGGCATGACTAAGCATTTCTTTACAGTTGCTACATGCGCAAGGACATGTTTTAATAAGCAATTTACGGTTCCATCATAATTACGTGTATTACATAATAATACAGTATTATTTGTTTTGTAGGGCTGGGTTGCACCAATTAACTTTGACGTTAAACAGTCGCTAAAAACGGGAGATTGTATGGAAATTTCTATCGTCAGCTATTCTTAAAGTTAATCCAGCCGAAAGATTGTATTATTGTTGTCAATTTAACTTAGAAATTGTGAGGGTAGTCCGTGTCCTAAAATTGAGATGTGTAAGACTGGTAAGGAGAAATCCATACTATATGATTACTTAACTACTAAGCATATGATTTGAAATTGTTGTTCTGTGATTCCATTTGGAACAGTAATAATAGACGATAAAGAAACAGTGGGAGGCGGTTTCTTTACCGACTTGAATTGACTGAAAAGCTAATATAACTAACAACAAATATGTTATTATGTAACCATAAACAAGGATTTAGCTACCTTTATTTTGTTTGGATACATATTTGTTATTTTCGTTTGAACTTATTCTTTGTGGTTTTCCGCTTTTTTGGTTTTTGTTTGTGTCTAACCTTCTAACCGAATCGTCACAATAAACAGAAATCCAGAATATATAGGTATACCTATATATATGGATTACTTGGTTCATTTAATGGTACAAAGACATACAGCTGGGTTGCATACAAAGCAGCACAAGTCGAAAAAATTTTAACAGATTGTATGGAAGTACCTAGGCTAAGGTCAGACATGGTTTGATAGAGGTTTTGTAGCGTTCTGAAACAAAAATCATCGATTTTCCCATAGATATGGTCTAGGTAGACCTCGTTATTGCAATTGAGTCCGACAAAAACCGACGAACATAATATTTGATGCGAGTGGATGAAACAAAAAAGGGTGGTATGAACGTAGTACGTAGAAATCTTTGGTCTCTGGCTACCCGTGCGTTAAACAGTCGTGATGATGTTGATCACATAAGTTAACGTTAACTATTTGAATACTATAGCAAATTTAGCACTCTGAACTAAGCCATCGTTGTGTCAAACTGATTAATTAATTGAAATAAATAGTTAAGACGAAATAGAAACACAGAACTCAAGACGAAAATAGTTCATATGAAACTACATGTATGTCTAACACATACATTTTCATAACTTGAACTGTCACTGAATCAAATTTTAGGTCATATGGTTGCATACACGAGGCGTGATCAAGAACAATGGATTATTGAAATTGTTTCTTGAACTAAAATTACTACAATTCACATAGTTTTCGACCGCAAAAAGTGTCCTTCAAGCTTACACCGTTTCGAAATCTATGAAAACAAAAATGGATCCCTATTCACGGCACTGCACATCACTGTTGTAACGCTAACAATGTTACGTATTAATATTGTCAACAATGTAATTTGTGTATGGAAATGGTTACACGTGTCTACGAAATCTCGTAGCAAGGTCTACGAAAACGTAGCATATATTCTTGCGCAATAAATGTTGTTTCATAAAACACTAGATAGTTACATGTATGTGTTTCATGTATGTAATAGTTTATTTAACAGTTCAGTGGCTTTTGTATATTTTATGAGTATATTGTACATCATATCAATTAGTATGCACCTAAGATGAAATGTAAATGTAGGTTTTTTTAATTTAATTATTTATCGATTTCAGTGGGTTCACTAACAATGAGAAAAATTGCATTTTTTTTTGGTTAATATTTTAATTATAATTTTTAAATTTAGATGGAAGAAATAGTTCTTTTAGAACCACTGAAATTTCTTGCGTCTTCATTTGCTTGGAAAGGTATTATAAATTTTCCATTTCCTTTAGCAATTTGTATCCCTGACACGTACAGTCATACAGACACGTAGTATTTAGTAATAAATGAGTCTGGCTTAGGGATAACTTACATTGCAGCTTTACATACGCCCTAACGGTTGAATGCTAAGGTAAAACCGACTTTTTAAAACATACAAACTTAATAACATCAAATATCTATAACTTAACATACATAACATTTTGCTACTTAAAATGAGTTTTTCTATATTGCTTTTAACCATTTTCGCAAAAAGTTATAATACGTTGATAAAATTTTAATGTATTATCGAATAACCTGTTTGATTTTAATTCATTTTATAAAATCTCTAGTTATTTATTAATCTATTAGCACTTTATCAAGGAAAATAGCGATATTTTATTTATTGAAAAAACTTGCTTTGTGAAATGTTTTTTTTTCCTATACGGTGAAGTCTCATACGAAGAAAATTATTTATTAAATTAATTAAAATTAATGAGTGATTTTCGGTCCTGAACTTTTTTCGATACTTGTTTGTAATTGAGTTATGCACAAATTTTTTTTTTAAATTATTTTGCATTGTTTCCAAATTTTGCTACTATGAAAATAATTTAGATGGGGATTAGTTATAAGTGGTCAGTAAAAAATTTTATAGTTAAACTATATGTTTAGACGCATCAAAATAACTATTTTTAGAAAAGAAAATTCTAAGTACCAGTTAGTAGGGAGAGAAACCCGTCACTTAAAATGTGTTGAACTAGACTGATTCTTATTTAATTTGCTGTATATGGTTCATTAATATTACCTATATTATGTTTTAACTGCAAGTGACAAGAGCAAGTGCAAGTGTTATTTTATGAGTAAGTCAACGTATAAAGCTATATGTTTAACTTGAATGGTTTTCTAACTAATTTGCTTTATTGTTTTCTTTCTTGCTTGCTTAATTTATACTTTGATTAGTAGTAACTGCAAATACAGAACTTGCAGTTATGAAAGCGTCTGATTACAAGTCGATTTGACATAATATCACTTTACGTCTCACTCGCATTTACATTGTCTAATTACTAGGACTCGTGTAGATTATATTAGTTTACCATTTTCTCGCCACTTAGTCCGCGTAGACCTTAAAAAACGCAGAGCTATTATTTCTCATACCAATTTTCATTTTATATTTTGCTCCTAGGGTATGATTTTCCTAAAACAGTGAAACAAGTTGATCTTTATTTTCAACCTAAAAGCCAAGTACCAATTTTCACGCATTAAGTTTTAAAAATTTTGTAAACCATTTTCTTAGTTGACCCGTACGTCACATAGAAAACTTGCATTGCAAATTTCAAGTTTCTAGACCCAACGGTTTAGGCTGTGCGTTGATGTGTCATTGAATCAGTCAGTCACTCAGTCAGTTACTCAGTCAGTCACTCAGTCAATCCGTCAGTTTCTTCTTATGTATATATTATTTTACCAACTATAACATGCCAACACACTAAAACAATTACCTATGTCGATCAATTTTTACTGAAGATGCGATTAGATTCCAACTCGACTGTAGTTCCTCTGGCCAACAGGAATTGGAGCGCAACACAAACCAGTCGGAACTGAACACGATAGCTACATACTACTTTGACGGACAAGGCAAGGCGCTGCGGCCCATGGTCGCCATACTCATGGCCCGGGCTGTCAACTACCACGTCTATGGCGAAAACAGGTGAGCACCTTAAGTTATTATGTCAGTGAGTGAAACACAGGGTTGTTCTTAATAAATTTTCTCATCTAATAATCATGCACCGAATCTATTTTTTTTTTTGATTTATCACCGAGAAGTTTGTTATTTTCAAAAAAGTCGTTTACATTTCTAATATTTTGTTAGGAGTTATGAATAAAGTATGTTATTATTATAATCATCATATTAGCTTTAAGCTTTTCTGAGGGCCTCATTCGATTTTTAAATCGAGCTAGTCGAATCAGCTTTAAACTTCCGAAATGAAAAACCATTGCACCCTTAGCTTATAGTCTAGAATAATATAGAATAGAGAGTATGATTTACTATATATTGAATAGCTACTAAAATTTACAAATGAAGTTTTGAATCGCAAATTAAAATTCTTTATATCACCTCTTAGCTTAAGGTCACATCAATATGCAAGTCACTTTGCGTAACTTAGTCTATGATTATTTATATTTAAACATATTAAATACCAAATAAATATATGAGCTTTAAATGAAAGTAGCCATTTTTTCTGAAGGTTAATTTTAGCCTTCAATTTACCGATGATATCGTTGTCATGGCAGAATCGCTAAAAATGTCGTCACGATGCTTGAAGATGCTACGATAGCAGAGTGTCCCAACTGATGGGCCTCTAAATGAACATGAATTAAACAGAGGTCATGTTCAATGTCCATATGGCGTCTTCACCTGTTGATCTTGGGAATGCTCTTCTCGAAGTTTTTGTCGAGTAGATATTAATATACCTAATAGTAGTAAAAGTAGTTAAGTTAGGTAAGTCCAACTTTGAGAAAATCTTGGCTGGGCAGCGTTCAGGAAATTGCGGCGGCTCAAGACATTTGGGCCAGGACTACATTCAGTAGTGGCTGAGACAATGATTATGAATCAAAATAACGCATATTGTTCGTTAAATCGAGACATTGTGTATTAATTTAGAGATCCACAAGATCTGTTATGTCTCTCTGTAAGACCTAAAAATATTCTTTTTATGTGCAGTGTCATGTTATATGTATACCTGGAAGAAGGTCTGTGTTTTTTTGTGAATAAACTGATAAACTGCGAGTATGTAGCATTTGTTCTGCGACGGATTTCTCGTCGGGTGATGAGAGAACCCTTTTTCTTTCTTTTTATATATATATATATATATATATATATATATATATATATATATATATATATTAAGCTAAAATTTAGCACAGGGATGTTTGCAAAAAACTGAGATGACAGGGTTCTTTCTGTCCCGAACAATTTTTAATATTCCGCACTATAACCGAATTCTACGTGAACGAACTACTGGTGTACCGAACTTCCTCACTATAATCAAGGATTTGCGTTAGAAATCCCCCGCTAATCTAAAAATATTAGGAATAAAAATAAACCCTTCATGTATGTATCGTTTATCAGCAAATTCTTGACTTAAGTATTGTGTTCACGTGTCGTCGCCGACTTGCTGGGGACCTTGCTTTACATGCAGCGAATATGTTAAATAAAACACTAACTGATATTATTAAAGATTCGTGATTTGAATTATTCATAACTGTCGGGAATACCGGGCTTAGTGTAAGATTTTTAAATAAAGTCGGTATTTTTATAAAGTAGATAGATATATACTTTATTGCACGCCAAAAATGAATTATAAACAAATTAAAATTTAGAAATCAACTTATAGTACAATCAGTTGGTCTTATAAGCGATCTCTACCAAATAACCTTTGGGTATATAGAAAAAGAAAAAATTAAATAGCTTCCGATTCAAGGTTAAAGTTCGGTTTGATTTAACGGTGACCACTTAACATCAGGCGGGCGGTTTAGTTTGTTTGACGCCTCGGTGGTAAAGAAAAACACTGTCAGAAACAGTGGCAGAAAAAGATTATTTTTAGTCAACCTAATTGAACTATAGGAGAATAAATAGTTATAAAAAAATAATTCGGTAGCAAGTACCGCACGAGCAACTTCTCTTGAGCATATTTTTTGCTTTTTAACAAAATTGATTTTTTAGCTATAAAAAACAACAGCTGGATCGATTTTGCTCAAACTCTTTTCAGATCTAAGTCCTGACGTGGCGTATCGAGTGATATGGTCACGAGACAAATTGGCACACACACACACACACACACACACACAAACACATACATCACTCTAAAACTGATGGCAAACGATTCTCCAGGTCTCAAAACGCAAAATTTAGCGATTTCGAATTTCGGACCTATCATAAAATTTCGATTTTCGTACCCATTATAAAAACCTCCCCTTAAGAGAAGTTAATAATGTTATATATAGGTAATTGTATTTGGATGAGTTAATTTATTTCAATAGGTATAGGTTATAATTTACACAATTCTAAGTATTTAAATAATTAAATGTTTATCATTAATTAAAAAAGTTAAGGGAAAACAATGAAAAAATCATGATTTACTATAACAATGAATTTGTGTTCTTAGTTAAACAGAAAAGACACGCAAACAGCAAAAGGCCACAATACGATAACGTAAAAAGTGTCTCGCTTGACTCGAAAAACTTTGTTATAAATATGATCAGGGTTGGCAGCTATTATATAATGATGCCCCTAAAGTGCAATTAAAACGCTTTTTGATAAAAACAAAATATAACAAATAATATAAATGTATATCCATGTGATTTTACGTTAGTTTTCGTTTGCTACAGCTAAATTTTCTGACAATGACAATAAAAAAGTAGTAATTTTTTTATTAAAAGTAATTTAAATAAAAAAATAAATTAAAAAGTGTCTATATTTTAATCTTTTAGTTGGTAACGTTATCTTTATGAAGTTGAGAGG
The DNA here is from genome assembly GCA_946406115.1 of Apoda limacodes. NCBI lineage: Eukaryota > Metazoa > Arthropoda > Insecta > Lepidoptera > Limacodidae > Apoda > Apoda limacodes. Next base: position 12,678,509 of record OX291553.1, on the reverse strand, counting down.
TTAGATTTGTTTTCTTACCAGAAGAACATAACGTGTATTCTATTTTTATAGTGCAAAAAACACGTTATACAGTTGGTAACGTAAAATATTGTCAACAGACATTAAAAACGGTACACGCTCTCGTGACGTAACCTTGACGAAGCCTACCTACTATTCACATAAACATACTTGTTCTGCTGGAATTTAAGTTCGATAAACAGTAGAAAGTGAATCATCATCTTTTTACTTTCGCGAATTTTATTATAAAATACAAAATTCTTAAGATTACGTCCTTTTAACTATTACGATAAGATTCCAAAATCAGATAAACGTTTTTCTTTTATCTTTAAAATTAAAATAATTCAATTTACATACTCATTAATAATATAGACATGTTGATAGTTTGCGTGTCTGTTTCACTATGCAAATTGGACATATTGTTTTCTAATCTGAGAGATATGTTACCCTAGCACCACATCCTTAACATTAATTTCATTCATAAAGTCGGTCATCGCCTTTGATGTTAAAAAAAATGCCAATAACGTGTAGACATTCATCGCGCCGCAACATTACGTATGAGTGGCTGCACAGCTCCCAAATAAGCCATATCCTAGATGGGAGTGTTAATTTTCTTGTTTCAACGCGCACCGCCCCTAGCGATTGCTCTGTCTAGATGAAGAATGGAATGTATGTTAAGGCTATGGTAGCACATTATGGCATACCAGTCATAGTATATTTGCATACACCGGCAAATAAATTCCCCATAAACGTCTAAATGTAAGCGATACTCTCTCCGTTTACCTTTTCAGAGTTCCGTAGACAAATACTTAGTTTAGTCATGTCAATATTATATATAATCAATATAATAGAGAGGTAGGTAGGGCACTGCATTTAGAGAGGTAGGGCACTGCAAGTACTCGCTCGAATAAGCTACCCGAACAACTAAAGCAGGGCATAGCGAGTACTTGCTCGAATGAGCGGCCCGAACTGGGGAAACAGAAAACCGCGGCCATAATAACACTAAAATTGAGTAGTGTTGTGTTCCTGGCGGTGAGTAAGGTTGCCAGAGCTCTTTGAGGATTCGCTGCGTGGACAGCGGAGGACCGGCGGTGCTTGTTGCTGTCATGCTCGGCGTAGACGCGGCGTGCTGGTTCGGCAGTCAGGGAGACCTGATGAAACGGCTGACCGCTGGCCTCCCGCAGGTTGAACGGGATCTCGAACCCAGGGATTACTTAATCTCCGCCCTGGGAGGCTGATCCGCCAGCCTGTGTAAAGTATCTGAAGTGGTAGTCGTGCCGGAGAAGGAGACCGGAGTGGATCCGGCTACTACAACAGAGGGGGATCAGGGGCCCTTCTGCCCGCCGTGCCAGCAACCGTATCCACCTTTTGTTGTCTAAGCTGTCTGTGCAGTGAATCCGCATCCTTAGTCTTAGTAACTTTTTTTATAATTATGGCCATGAGAACGAAAAAGAAAAGAGTTTGTACAGCGGCTACTCCATCCACATATAATGTGGATTTTTGCAACATCAGGGGTATTCACGCAAATCTTAACGCAGTCCACCACCATCTCGAAACTGCGCAGCCGACCATTCTTTTTCTAACGGAGACGCAGACATCCTGCCCGGCCGACACATCATACCTTCACTATCCCGGCTACAAACTCGAACACAATTTGATGAGTCGTGCCGGTGTATATATGTTCGTCTGGGAGGATATCTGCTGTCGCCGCCTTTATAGCCTTGAAGACAGGTCGATATTGTGGATGCGCGTAGATTACGGTGGCCACACTCGTATCTATGCGTGCCTATACAGGTCTCATAGCGGTGACACGGACGTAACTCGACTCTTCACGCACCTGAGTTTGACGACTGACAAAGTTCTAGAGCAATATCCCACAGCAGACCTAGTTATTTTGGGAGACTTAAACGCCCACCATCGCGAGTGGCTCAGTTCTCGAACCAATAACTATACTGGGATATCTGCTCATGAATTTGCTCTGACATATGAATTCTCTCAGCTGGTACTTTCTCCAACGAGAATACAAGATATAGAGGAACATACGAGCTCCTTACTGGACCTTCTGCTGACTACTCGTCCGGACGGATACTCCGTCACAGTGGATGCGCCTCTTGGCTCCTCGGACCACTGTCTCGTTCGGACTCAAGTGTCATGCACACAACCTGATCCTTCTGGGCCAACTAATTGGCATCGTGTGTGGCACTATAAGTCGGCAGACTGGGATGGATTGCGAGAATTTTACGCATCGTACCCGTGGAGGCAGATCTCTTTAACTCAGAAAATCCTGACGTCTGCGCAGCCGCAGTCACTGAGACAATCCTTGCTGGTATGGAATGCTATATTCCTAACCCGCGAGTAGCTGCCGGCGTCAAAAAACGACCGTGGTTTAATAGCTCTTGCAGAAAAGCTAAAATTCTTAAGCAAAATGCATATGAGGCTTGGACCACGGCTCGTTTTAATAAGGATCCAAATATTTCTGAGTTAAAACGCAAATTAAATGCTGCCTCGAGGTTCAGTAAGAAAGCAACTGCCAGAGCAAAATTCCAATTCATCGGCAAAATAGGTGGGCGACTTGCGAGCTATCATTCTGGGAGTCGTTCTTTCTGGTCGCTTGCCAAAGCTGCCGAAGGGAACTTTTGCCAGTCGTCGTTACCACCACTGCGAAAGACCGATGGTGACTTGGCCCATAGTGCTAAAGAGAAAGCCGATCTACTGGGCAGTCTCTTTGCCTCGAACTCGAACATGAACGGTGAAGGCGATGTACCACCTACTATAACATGGTGCGGTAAGACCATTCCGGAAATCTCCATAACGCAGCGGGAGGTCAGGCGGGCGTTGCTTTCTCTAGACGTTCATAAGTCGAGTGGGCCAGACGGTATACCAGCAGTGGTGCTTAAGCAGTGTGCTCCTGAGTTATGAGTTATGTGTACTCACGCGCCTATTCGCGCTTTCCTACCACACTAGGTAATTTCCGTCTTCATGGAAGACTGCAAATGTGCACCCGGTGCCCAAAAAGGGCGATAGATCAGATACATCGAATTACAGGCCTATCGCTATTATCTCTCTCCTCTCTAAGGTGATGGAGCGTGTGATCAACACACAGCTTCTAAGATACCTAGAAGTACACGATCTGGTCAGTGACCGTCAATATGGCTTTCGCCACGGTCGCTCGACTGGTGACCTTCTAGTGTATCTCACATACCAATGGGCACTAGCCATTGAGAGTCAGGGGGAGACATTGGCATCTAGCCTGGACATAGCGAAGGCGTTCGATCGGGTCTTGCACCGGGGTCTTCTATCGAAGTTGCCATCTTACGGAGTGCCCGAGGGTTTGTGCAAATGGGTGGCTAGCTTTTTATCCGGCAGACGCATACGAACCGTAGTTGACGGTAGTTGCTCTGATAGCATGGACATTAATGCTGGTGTCCCACAAGGCTCTGTGCTGTCTCCTACGCTGTTTCTACTGCATATCAATGACATGTTGGACATCAACAACATACATTGCTATGCAGATGACAGTACTGGAGACGCTTTTTACACGGGTCGTGCAAACATCCCTCGTTCCGTTGTGGAGGAAAACTGCGGAGAACATGTGTCTCAAATCGAGACCACACTGTCCCAGGTCTGGGGACGGGTAAACTTGGTCCGATACAACCCTACAAAGACACTAGTGTGCGCGTTCATCGCTAAGAAAACTCCATTCACTGTAGTCCCACAATTCCAGAACACTCCCCTCTCCATCTCCAAGAGCATTAAGATCCTTGGTGTCGACATCTCAAGCAATGTTCAGTTCCGAGGTAATTTACAAGATAAGGTGAAGCTGGCGTCCAAAAAACTTGGTGTACTCAACAGAGCGAAGCAGTACTTCACGTCGGGGCAAAGGTTGTTACTTTACAAGTCGCATTTTCGGCCCCATATGGAGTACTGCTGCCATTTCTGGGCAGGTGCACCCGGATACCAGCTTGGCCCTTTTCACTCGGTTCAACGACGGGCTGTGAGAATTGTCGACGATTCCAAACTCACTTGCGGTATCGAGCCCTTACGTCTGAGGAGAGACTTTGCCTCATTGTGTGTGTTCTACTGCTTGTACAATGGGTTGTGTTCTGAGGAATTGATCAAAATGATGCTCACGGCTACTTTCTACCATCGCACCGCTCGCCATCGGCAGGGAATTCATTCTCACACTAAATGGTCGCGTACAGTGCGGTTTCAGAGAAACTTCCTCCCGCGAACGCTGAAGTTGTGGAATGAGCTCCCTGCCAAGGTTTTCTGCAAGGACTACTGGAGTTCCTCAAGAATGAAGTTATTAGATTTCTGAAGGGTCGGCAACGCGCAAGTGATACCCCTGGTGTTGCAAGCATCCATAGGCTACAGTGACCGCTTAACATCAGGCGGACCGTAAGCTTGTTTGCCACCTTAGTGGTATAAAAAAAAATGTCACAGTCTTATAATTCTGCCATGTTTCTGTGGAGTCTGATGAAATTTTACTGGTGTTTTCTCATGTAACGGTGTAATTAAATTGCATTATTTTTTAGGGTTCCGTACCTCAAAATAAAAAAGGAACCCTTATAGGATAACTTCGTTGTCCATCTGTCTTTCTGTCTGTCAAGATCCTTTTTCTCAGGAACTCTTAAAGATATTAAGTTGAAATGAATTCCAAATATTTAGGTCTACGGTCCCTCGAAGCTGCAAAAAAGTCCGGTCATTTTTGTCGCATTTTATAAATAAATATTTAAATATTTTTGGACATTACACACAGCACCGTCTAGCCCCAAGGTAAGCAAAGCTTGTGTTATGGGTACCAGGCGACGGATATAAATGCATATATATTACTTTTTTTTTTGTTAATACATACACATCATACATAAGTACACCCAGACTCAAGACAAACACAAATGTTTAACACATAATTGCTTGTCCAGTGCGGGATTCGAACCCACACCCTCTGCACGGCAGTCCATCACACTACCAGCTGGCTGCGAGGGAGACACAAATAAATAAATCAAAAACTATGAGGTACTTTCTTGACCTAGAATTATTAAATTTGGCAAGAAGCAAGATGTTACATCACAAATATAGGAAAAATCCAAGGACTGATGATAAACCTTGTGATTTTTGATCTCACGATAGAAGAACTATCTACACACAATAAGTTTGTGCCAAACCCTCCGGTGCGCGAACCAGATTCGTGGTTGGTTTTTTTTTTTTTTACTAAAGTTCTGCTTATACATAGAACTGTGATATGAATGTTTTTGAAGCTTTCTGTCTTCTTCTTTTAGCGGATATCACAGAAACTTGTGTACGGATTTTGTTTACAATATTATTTGCTGAAAGTGTATTTTTTTTCAGATTTTACAACACGTTGTATGTGAAACAAACTGAATTTTATGAGATTATCGTAATTTATCACGCCGGACAGTAAAGCTATGCTTAACAGATCAGATATACGTTTCTTCGCTATTTAAAATATTCTTTAGGCTGATTTTCTCCAATTCCTCTTTGCAAAAACGTACTTAGGTAGTGTTTTGTGTATAGGTTGTCTATTATTATGTAAAATGTAGTAATTGTGTAATATGTACAGTGCACTGTTGCCGTCGCAGCGGCAAGTTGCAATGATCAGTGAGATGATACACTCGGCGTCGTTGATCCACGATGACGTCATCGACCAGAGCGACTTCCGCCGCGGCAAACCCTCCGTCAACGTACTCTGGAATCACAAAAAGGTAACAAATTGTATTTACTCCCTAGTTATGAACTAAGGAATTTCATTTCTTTCTTATTTAAATATAATATGTATATGTACCTATGTTAGCTGTGACAACAGTTGTTATGAAAAGTCAGCCAGGTTTGGCTCGACTATGGCCTAAGTCTCCCTACTCTGGCGTGTATCCCTGCATTTGGAACAAACACCTGCTGAAGTAACCTATGTAGTTCTTTTTATTTTGCCGTGAGCTAATTTTTCTAATCACATTTTTTAAACGAAAGAACATAAATAAATGGTTAAGGCTAGGTGCATACCTTAGCGAAAACGTGTCCTTTCGACCAGTGTAGAAAGACATATTACACTATTGAAGCATACAAAGAGACATAGTTCCACGTCCGATAGGCGCTAGCACGTGCGTGACCGCACGTTGAAAATCTCGATTTTTCCGGTTTTTTGTCGCTATAAAATTCAGATATTTATTTAGTATAGTATAATATAGTATAGTATGGAAATATAGTATAGTATTAATATATATTTTTTGAAATAAGAATAAAAGAGAATATGCATACCTTAGCGAAAACGTGTCCTTTCGACCAGTGTAGAAAGACATATTACACTATTGAAGCATACAAAGAGACATAGTTCCACGTACGATAGGCGCTAGCACGTGCGTGACCGCACGTTGATAATCTCGATTTTTCCGGTTTTTTGTCGCTATAAAATTCAGATATTTATTTAGTATAGTATAATATAGTATAGTATGGAAATATAGTATAGTATTAATATATATTTTTTGAAATAAGAGTAAAAGAGAATATCATCACTCTCAGTTTCCCAAACAATTTGAATTAAAGCCCAAAAATAGAGTGTTAAATTTTTTTTTCTTAACTGTTTTAATAGCCAAAAGTTTTTCTTTAAGGAGCTAATCCACTTAATATACTGTCGTCTGTCTGAACTATAACATATATTTCACGTCAAAAAGTGTACTCAGGCAGGACTTACAAAATTAATTAAATTCTTGCAAACCTAACTCTTTTGGGTATGGCATACCCAAATCACCTTAAAATATATTAATTTGACTCTAAAAATTGTTTCAAATACAATTATTTTACTGTTAGAAGTTACGACTACATACACTCAAAATTGATTCTCCAAGATTTGTGGACTTGCACATTGTAACATTTCCACTGTACATAAGTAAGCAGAATTCTTTAATGAATGAACTTTGTCATGCATGACCTCCTTTAAATTTAAAACTGTATAAAATAAATACATTTATTTATTAGTTACTTATTTATTTTAGTTTATCTAAACGGCATTAACAATTTTAACTAATTCAAGCAACACCGATATGTGATAAAATGCTAGTGGTCGTTACATTTTATTTTTGTAGAATACATACTTTTTACAATGGACTTAGTATATTATTTGTATTTTTTTTTGGTGAACAAATCTTGTAATTATTCAAAAATGCAATCTTTTGAAGTTGCTTTCAGGGCTTAAATAAAATTTAAAGCTATATAGGACGGACAGCTTATTTCTGTAATACTAACAATGTGCATGTTGATCTACTAATTAACGTTACACAATTTCATATACATTACTCTGAGACGAATTCGTTATATACTATAAATATAACCATACTGTAATGACGCCTTTAAACTTTTAATTTTTTGTATGGAATTTAACGTCTTTACCGCTTTGTAGTCACATTTTTTGAGTTTTTGCTAAAACTTATAGTCAATGCACTAGACGAGAACAAATTCTGATGATTCTACTGACCTGTGTAACAACTTAATGCTTTAAAAATTTGCCCAAGAGTTGTAACAAGAGTTACTAACATTTTTTAGGCATAATTACAAGAGCAAGATGTACAACATATATTATTAATTTATATATTCACGCATTGTAAATCGCGGTAAAGCTTCCGTCAATAGCTCGATTAGTTTCAGCGCTCCAACGGGTGCCTTAATCATGTTCGGTAGAATTCCGTGTTCGAATGTACAAATGTGTACATAAATGTGTACAAATCGCGTTACTTACAAAACATATATTTTTTATCAATTCATTAATTGTACAATTTTGTCACAAAATTTGCACAAAAACAGTATTTGCGCTATCTTAGCCTTTGATAAAGTAGGCACTAGTATGCGCAAATGATTAAATAAAAAACCGTTTTCATTAATTGCTTATGTGTATCAAAATGTTACGTTATATATACGTTGTTTAACAGGATTTTGTATGACTCAAAATTAACCGTGTCGAATCACTTTCTTTTTCAAACGATACGTTCGTAGGTGCCGGCTATAGCCAATTCCATTTTCGACAACTTTCGCTTGACCTAATCTCGAATAAACAAATTGTAAACCTAAGATTTATATATACGTCACATATGATAACTTCCGTTTTGGTAAAACATGTATAGGTATTCGTACTAAGTATATTTATTTTATATGTAATTATGTATAACCAGCTGAAAAATGTGTTACCTTGGGGATAAAAAATATTAAATGTCCTCTATACATTTAGTAACAATTAAATCAATTGATTGCTCTGTGTTGCAAAAGCAATAACAAACAAACCAACACACCTTTGCTTTTATATAGTAGTAAATATAAACCTCCTCTTTGTATAACAAGTGTCAAGTTTAAAACCGATGTATTGTCCTTTGTATAGGAAAACAAAAACAAAATTCGTTTAATTCGGGTAACGGCAAATAAAAGGCAATGCGTAATACAGTACGGAGGTTGGTATCTTTTTATTGCAGCTATAAACATAAAAACGTGCATCTTCGAATATACCTTATATACACACACAATAATTAAATACATAATGGAAAAGAAAAATATGTCTTTATCATTCGGACTTGGTTCGGGAATAAAATAAAAAATAATTAAATCGCAACACTTCAGAATGTTATTTATCCGTCAAGGCGAACTGTTAAAAATGCTCGTAATATGCATTTTTATTGCCGAGGACCTTTTGGCCCGCTGACAAACTCGTGGCGTTGGCCGATCTGTCGAAAACGATATAAGAAGTTATGTAATGTCAGCCGTGATCAGTCATTGGATGGGTGACCGCCTAATAGCAAAATGTGAAATTGATCTCCTCTGTGCTTCAGAGGGCACGTTAAACCGTCGGTCCTGGCTATTGTTATATGTCAGCAGTAGATAAGCCAAGTCAGAGGCTCTCACTCGACGCTTAGGGCATGTGACTTCATCCTTTAAGCAGAAGCCTTTGCCCTTGTAGTGGGAAAGAATCTTTGCTTGAGACAACATCGGTGGCTGCAAAAAAATTATATGCCACTCTTACACATTGTCTTTTCTGTGTCATTCATAAATAGTCTTTGCCTGCAAGTGCTGTAAATAAAATTTATGGGTGCGAGCGAATGCTTATGACAGCGATGACAGCATCTATGAAGATGTGCGTTGCATACTGCATGCGATACCAATCTCGCTACGTGATTTACCTGACCATAATTAAAAGTTAAGATCTTCGGAGTTTGCAATACTAAAATCATCTGCTGTTCTTCTTACACAAATAAAATCGAACTATAAAGCATCTTGCTTTGTATTTTTTAAGATTCCTAATAGAAAAAGTACATTTTCTTCACCGACAGCAGAAAGCAATATTAAGGTTATATTCTACACCCCATACGGCAGAAAGTGACAAGCACTCTAGGCCGTTCTATAACGCTATAAGAACGTTTATAGCGTAATAGAACGGCCTAGACTATACTAGAGACTATTCTAGTCGACTGTATCGGATGTTCGAGCCCGGCATGTACCAAGTTTTCTTTTGACGTGACAACGTCTTATAAATTGGTTTGCCGGGTGACACTTCAAGAAACTGCGTTACGCTCCGCTCACGTTATGCGCTCACAATGAGAGCGAGTGAGAGGCACGCGGCATGGTTAGCCCGCCTAAGAGCGAGAGAGACAGACATAAAAAGTGAAAGGCACAAGTTGTCACGTTACAATGTTAATAATATTACGATTAATAGCAATGGTTTTTTTATTTATCAAGTACATTAATTTATTCACACCAGTGGCTTTTCGGCGAAGCAAAACACCGTAAGGAATCTTGCATACGTCCCTCCACGCGTGGATATTCTACCCTTGTTGAGAGTAGGCCGAGCCTCAACAGTAGGGACGTATGAGGCTGATAAAGAAAAATGATTAAGTTTTAAAAGTGTTGCTAAACCACTTTACATATAAAATTCTGCATTAATTAACGATTTAAATGTTTGGGCCTGTTTTATTTATGTAGTTTACATATTGGGGCACGGTTAAGACATCGCAAGGCCATCGATTGGTATGTAACCCGGGATGCAATAGTTTAGTTATCGAACGTCTTTAAGAGCCGTGTTTTGAATTTTATATTATAGATTTAATATTTATTTGTGCAGATTTATTTTATTGTACATCAGTGTTATATTTAGTAGTGTTATAGAAACATTTGCCAAGGTTTAATCCCGGAATTAGCGCGTTAATACAAACTTATCATAGATTAAGGACACTAGGTAGTTTACCAATTTTATGCCTTTATGAAATGTGCGCGATTAGTTGTTGCTACGTTTCTATAAAAGCAATATTCAACGGCATAAGGCCTTGGTGTGGCCCCACTATCAATCAGAAGAAAAACCTACAAATCGCAAAAGCTTTATGTTAAATACTCAATAAGTTACATTTAAAAACTATAGTGAATAATTTGTTTGGATTATCTTGGGTAGCTACTCACTAGTTGCCATATAAACTTACTAGCAAAAGCCAGCGGCTTCGTCCGCACAGAAATCTGTCATCGTCAAGGGGTTTTCTACGACATATTTTAGCTACTAGAGTAATTTTTAAAAAGTCTGCTAAAAATAAAGTCACCTCGTTACGGCGTAAATTAATACTACCCTATGGTATTACTTCCGAAAATATTTATTAATGGGGAACATTCGATAGGGATTGAAAACTTAAACACCTTTCCGTCCCATTTCGTCTGCAGGTCAATAGTTTGCTCCGTTGCAACGATAAGGATAAACAAACAGACTTTCGCATTTATATATGTATTACTTAAAAATAAAAAATACAAATCTATACAATGTATATTTGTATTAAATTAATAAATGATAAATATATTAAGACTCATTTGAATGTTAGCAATAATACACCAGCTGTATAGATGCCGGAGAACTAACAGTTTAGGCATCACATTACATATTTATCTTATGCTAATTAGCACAGTGGTGTATTAGCTTGGATAACCTAAATAAATGATTAATATGTGCGTAACATCGTAAAGCCGATCATGGATTGAATGGAAAGTGATGTGCTGCGAAAAGGAGTGGCGTATGATAATTCGGTTGCTAACTGCCAACGGTTTTGTTAAAGCTGTAACAGAAATGTGTATATATTGAAGATATTTACGAAAAAAAGAATATGGTATTTAGTTGTCCCCATAGACATTGAGTTTTGTAATCTGACCTATGGACTGCGCAATAGACTTACAAAATCGACCATCCTTATAGTAAGAGACATAGCCAACCTGTGGTTTCATTTCTCTTTTTAGCAACGTCTGCCATTTTGTTTGGTTATATTTATAGCGAACATGTGGTCTCATTTCTCTTTCTAGCAACGTCTGCCATTTTGTTTCGTTATATTTATCAAAACATGTTAGAAAGAGATAAGAGACCTACGTTTTGCTTCGTCTCTGTCACACTTTTGTAACCATTTGTTTTTTCATCTGGCTAGAAAATGCGCTATCCAGTTCTCTATCTCTACGGGTGTCCCTAACTTTAAATCATATACTTTTGATTTTTTTTGTTTAAAAATAGACTTCTATCGACAAGAATCCGAAGAGAAACTTGATAGTTTACTCTTTTAAAAAAATCATTAATTTAAAAAAAAAAAAAACCAATAAAATCATCAGTGTTTCTCATAAAAACAAAAAAGAAATAATAATAATAACAACACAATTTAAACATATTATATTTATATAGTCTGAAATTTTGTAGTATGCTTTGTTACAAAATTGTTGTTTGATAATAGATTATAGGTAATAGAAAAGTATTAATAATAGTCTATTATAACGCTGACCTTGTTCCTGTATATTATTAAGGTTGTTAATAAGAGTTATGATGCTTGGATATTGCAATAAACAATCATACCTCGCGCATTGCCATGTTAAATTATCGATAATATTTTGACAAATGTATCATGACGATTTGAAAATTTGCTATTTCGTTCTGATATTCCAACTCGTTATCCTATAAAATTAAAAGTCTAAGATCTACATACATATTTTAATAAGGGAAAATATCATTGCAAATGGTTGAATAGGAAAGTAAAATTTAGAACATTTTTTATTTGTGTGAATTTTGGTCTTGACGCTTGAAAATTTTTAATTTTGACTTTTGAATTTAGCAAACGTACCATAATCGGTCTCTTTGTAAATAATATATGTAATCAAATAGTAAATTTTACATAATAATATTGTCTTCTTCATTTGTGTAACTTTTGGTATCGACATTTCGGATTTTGACATATGCATTTAGCTTGCAAATCTATACTGTCTGTCTTTCTGTAATATATTCAAGTAGTAAATCGTACTGCATTTGTGTAAATTTTTCTACCGACGTTTATATTTTGGATTTTGACATTTGCATTTAGCATACAAATGCACACTGTCTATCTGTCTGTATTATATATTATTTATGTAGTAAATGGTACACAAATTTTGCCGATACACGTAACTATTCAAAGATAATTCCTCGCGCCGTTGAGTACCTCGGTCGCGGAAGTGTGTTCACAGAACTGGGTTAAGATCACGCTATTCAAGATCGTGAGTCAGTTCACTCGAGTTCATTTACACGTTTCGCTTTCGCGCTTCTTACTGTTTCTCGCACCCTAGACACAGTTTTATCAACTACAGTAAAAGCATAAGCTCATCATTTGCAGGTGATACGTTACGTAATATATGCTAAGAATAAGAACCAAATTACCGTGATTATAAAGGACTAGCTTTTGCCTGCATTTCCACCCAAGGATTTTACGGCAACTCCTCAATTATAGAAAAAACCAACTCGCACTTGACGTTTTCAAGTAGCCTATGTCCTTCCTTGGGATCCAAACTATCGCCATGCCAAATTTTATCTTAATCGGTTCAGCGGTTTATGCATGAAGAGAAGTAACAGACGAAGTTACTTTCGCATTTATAATATTTATTATTATTATAATGTGGATATGGATTATATGAATATTATCTTTTTTTTTTAATTTGCGAATGATAGAACTATCAAATAAGGATATTTGACTGTATCTCAAAAAGCTCATTTACAACCTGTTATGTGGCATTGACAAGGGCAACGTATAAATGGACACAGTGATTCGTATTTTGGTCAATTATATTAAGCATTTAGGTAGCTGTATAGTATGAACCTGCACTAATCGGCTTGTCTGTTTATACGTTGATCTGACGTACCTATTTAGGTAATACTTCCACTTGTCACCTGCACGTTCTGCTTAATATGTAAGTTTAACTGCGCGCTTAAGTATAAAAAAGTTTAAAATTATAAAAATACAACATTATCACTAATATCGCGAGTTTCTAAGTTTCCTTATAATAAACATAAAAGAGAAAATTTGTCTTCGCCGTTTTGAAGTTTTTCTACTTAATTTTTGTTTATAACGGAATCGGAAATGAAAGATCTAAATTGAAGCCTATGCATTTTTTAATTTTATCTATCGGTATTAAATATAATTACCTACCTTTTATGGTTTTATGGCCAATAAATGACTAAATGGTACCCTTTTAGTTATATAATGTCCGTCTGATCGTATGTTATAGCCTTATTATGATTCTGTCATCTGTACGTAGATTCTGATTTTTTATTAACTTTATGATTAATTAACAATTAAAAGTGGCTTTTATTAACCGCCATTGTAGCGTTATTCCGCTACATATAATCCTTATCGCAAAACACTTTTTACTTTATTCCCTAGACAGTCTTATTTCAACTAGGCTGATGGTGAATAGGCATAATCAGTTAATTAAAAAAACTTTATAAAAAAAATGCACAAAAAGAATAATAATACACCTTACCTTCACGTTCTTTGTTCTTTTTTTCTAACTCGTACAGTCTAAATCATATTTTCTTTATTTCATATATTTTCATAAACTGTAGCGTGTCACAATATCAGTTTTCTAATGATAATTTTTGGTTAGTTTTTTAATCACTTTTTTGTTGATAACATATTCTTAATAAGTAGGTATAACTCAGTTAAGTAAAACTTATATTTAAAAATAAAACAATATTTAAAACTTTCCGTTTTACTTTGTGTCGTGAGTTAGGATCTTAAAGTAACTTTCAAAAGTTTCAAATCTTTTTAATAGTAACTTTCAAAGTTGTTAATTTTAAACCTTACGTGCTTTCTTACTTTTCTACCATTTTCTTTAAAAAATGTCCTAATCCTAATAAAATACCTACAGAGACATTTAGGTATTAAAATAAATTCGTTGTCTATTTTCTACTTAATAAACATTTAACTAATTAAAACGAATATAGTACTAAAATTACCAAATACCTACAGAGACATTTAGGTATAAGAATAAATTCGTTTTTTATTTTCTACTTAATAAACATTTAACTAATTAAAATGAATATAGTACTGAAATTACCAAATTGCAAACATAAATTACTTAATGAAGTTTACATTTAATTAACAAATGTTAAAAATTTGCAACATTATTTAAAGTGAATCTGACGCAAATTTTTCCATACAAGCTTAAATATAAATAATATATATTACATTAAATATTTAATTCAACTACAAACATTTCGCTATTCAAAATCCGTTACTATCATGATATATCATTACGTAGGCTCAAAAACCATATTCATTTTTAAAATGCCAGTGTATTATCAAATGAAATGAAAGTTATTGAATTATTTAAATGTATGAATTCACTAAAAACTGGTTATTGAATAATTCGTTAGTATTGAATTAAGAGGATACACTTCGCGGCGCCTCGCAGCGGGCTTCTTACAAACGAATTTTTCACTTATTTTTGACACTCGTTGATCAAACACCTTGAAATTTTGAAGAAATGTTCTAGTAATAAATATCTAGGTCTGCAGTGTGCCAGTTTTCTATTAAGTTTTATAGTTCAAAAGTTATACAGGATTCATACACATGGTTTTAAAAAAGATTTCTAGTTAATATAACGTTTTACAAGATTTTGGAAAAACCACAGACCTAGGTATTCGGATTGGGATTATGACTAAGAAATTTCACAGTGATTGATCAGTAATTGTCAAAAACAAATGAAAAATTCGTTTGTATGAAGCCCGCTGCGAGGCGCCGCGAATTGTATCCTCTTAATGTATCATACAATTGGATGAAAAGCGTAAAAAATATATGTATGTGTGAGCACGGCCTCAGTGTCATGATTATGCGGTCGTTGTTAAGGAAATTTCATAAAAATGCGAAACACATATATTTTTATGTATGTATTTACACAGAGGTTTAAAGTGTCTTCATTAGCAATGTTTGTTTTTCGCCTTAAGGTTTGCTGTGTGTCTTGTTTACCCATTTGTTGTACAAATATTGCCCATTGTTTGCTATTTCGTCGTATTCAGTTTCATTTTATTTTATTTACTTTTTCCTAAAGGCCTACTTACAATGAAATATGGTTAATATGTAATACACTTACATACAGTACAAAGTTACAATAATTCGTAAGTAGGGCGTAGACAAGTTCGTCATTCAAAAATCGTGAAGTTGCACTTTAGCTGTCCGAGGGAAATTTTATCGATTTGATTATATCATTATCTCTTTCTTTTATAACAGGTGTTGAGTGAAATGGGTTTATTAATAATACGACGTTCGTAATTTTACTTTGGTAGAGTGGTTGTAGGTCGGATGCGTTCACACGCCTCCGACGGAGAGCTGGGCGACCCTGGTGAAAGTTTCGCGGCCCCAAACTTCTTTGATCATCAGACATATTTTAATTCACTTTTACTGGTAACTTCATTGCGCTCAGTACGGAATTATGAAATACATTAATTAAATTTATTGTAATTAAATTAAAAAAAAGTTATTTTTTTTAATTTTGAAAAGTAAATAAGTAGATGCTTATAGTTATTATTTATTTTTGAGTTTTAGGTTTGTTATTTAAACAGTGCTTTACTTTCTTACACTTAAGTACTTACTAAAATATTGATCCCTTTATATTGTTTATCAAAAACTAGCAAAGGGGTTATATTATTCTGTTCCTGGTCTTTAATTTTACAAATTCACGACTAATGGGACACAGATAAAGCCAGTTTAGTCTGGACACCCTACATTAGAACCCGTGTTGCGACGACATGCTTGCTGCTTGTCACGTAGAACAGAAGTTGTTTGTGAAAAGAGGCCATAGCACTTGCATCATGATGGGGAATAAAACCGTGAAGATATAAGTACATATACATTTATCTCAAAGATTGTTCTACATGTCGCTATTTTGATGCATCAGAAGAGATAATTGTGTGTGTGTGTGTGTGTTGTTTTTTTTGCTCAGAAGATGTATTTTTGTGAGGGGCCATCAATAAATAACATTACGCAAATTTATCTAACATTTAACTTGTCACACTATTTTTTCAAATTTTTGTGTGAATCTTTTCACTGGAGTTAAGAAGTGGATGAATCAAAAAAAGTGGACCAGGATAGCCAGGTCGCTAGTAGAATATTTTAGTCTCCGTCTACCCCGTCTAACAGGTTATTTATGTATGTATGCATAATTTGGCTTCGTTACAACTCTACTTAAATGGTTAAAATAGATGATCCTTAACACCTTTAAAATGCACATAAGAGGATGTGAAATTGATAAGCTTCAAGTGGAATTTTAAATAGTGTACTTATGTAGGTCTGAAGATCGACGTATCACTTTTGTAACGTAGATTGTGTAAGGTTTCTCTATTTATGGGGATATATTTGTTAAATCTATTATGACCTTTCGTCAAGGCTATTTTCGTAATCTTTGTCACAACAGTTTGTGAGTTCACATTTTATGAAATATGTGTTTAACGTGAAACCGAATCAGATTCTTTCCCATACAAACTTCATTATGTATAAATTTACGGTTTTCATCCCCAGAAAAGGCTACTAGTGGAAAGACTTTTTCACCTACCACTTTAACAAAGTGGCTTTTTATATATCCCATAAGTCGTGAATTGCCCAACTTTACAGTAATAAGTAGTAAAATTTTGACCAGCAACGTGATAATATATCTACTATAACTATGTAATAAAGTAAGTCAAGATTGGGCAAGGTATTCTTGATCTGAAAAATATAAGTTGACAGAGACCTTGTTTTCAATTAGTTAGACAAGACTGGGCTCCTACTTGTTTAAAGCCAATTTACTACAATCTGTGTCAGCTAGATTAACTGCATTGTTGTTTCCCTGAAGCTAGATAGATAATTAAATATGGTGGGTAGGACATAATTTTTAATGATTCGAAGTAAACAATAGTCGGGATGTAGTCTGTTGCTAAAATAGATGCCGTTCGGAAACTTTACACCATTTCTTCTTTAAAAATATAACTTGAGAGCATTGTGCATTTTAATGAGTTAGAAATGAGAGTACAAATACTTTTGAAATAAAAAAATAAATAAAGAAAACCCGACTGCAAAAACATGAAGAACTAAAAAGAAATAAATAAGTGCAGCTAAAACATACCAAATATTTATCTATAAGCAGACGGAATAGTAGTTTGAGCAAGCTGAACTACTATTTGTAAACTTGCATTAAAAAGCGTCTTGCCTGCTTGTAGTGTTTTGGTAAGTTTTACGTGCACTTATTTATTTCTTCGTTTTTTTTATTTATTTTTATTTACAGCATAGTTTTCGTTTTTTTTTTTTTACTTTTTTTTCGCTTGATTATGTTATGTACCTTATAAAACTCGAGAGATGTATACCTTTCATTTGACACTACATTCATCGAAATCGGTCCAGCCGAATAGGCTACAAGAGGTCACAATGAAACGGACATACCCACACACATACATACGCGCGAAAGACATTGCCTTCCTTCTGGGTCAGTCGGGTACAAAATATAAAGGATACTAGGTTATTTTTAAATGTATGAGAAACGATATGAATGGTGATGAATATAGAACAAAGCAAAGTGGTTTTTAGAATGCTATTGGGATATGTTCAGCAATACGTCATGCTAGTTGTTAAGTTTGTCGGTAGCGTTAAAATAATACATATTGCCTTTTAAGCGTATTCATAAGCTTAACACGTTGTTACATACGTCCTTCATGAATACCTCGCATAATATCGAAGTCATCTTCCGGACGACTAGTTAAATCTTTGATAAACCCCTTGAATCTTTTGTGTGTCATGAGTTTGTAGCGTTTTATGATAATCTTGTAATTTAGATACTTGCTTGTTTAACCTTTTTTTTAGATTAAAGGTTCTGCAATATTGTTAAATAAACGGGACAATTTGTAAGGTCACTTGCGTGACTGTCTTTCACTGCCTATTTCCTTTCACTATACTCATTGGTATGGGCGCTTCTGAAACAGTGTAGAATAAGGAAAGTGTATTTATATTATGTCTCATAAGTCGTAAAGCATCAAATTTAGAAAAATAGGTGGTAAAGTAATAACCAAAGACCAGGACAAGTGTTGGGCAATTTAATGTAGGTAATTAATCAATTTTAAATTGTGGCTATTGTTTAACAATTGATAAGAAGTAATTGTTAACAGTTAATGTTGCAGTCACAAATTAACAGTAAATCAATTGTTGATTGTGGCTAACGCAAATAAAAATTAATCGATTGTGAATTGGTGGAGTTACAATTAAAAAATAATTAATTGTTATTTGCAATTGAATTTTGCCCAACACTGCCAGGGACAGACTCGACGAACTTCGTATAAAAAGTTTAAGGTATAAGAGTTAAAGGAGTGAAGTAGCAAAGCAGTGAAGGTGGTTCCGGACCGGATTTAAATTTTAAATATGGTTGCTTTGTACTCGTTTCACAATGTTTTAGTTGTAATTATCTTTGTATTACGTCACGGTTTTTATTCCCCGGTTTTCCAATGGGGCACAGCCTTTTTCACAAACCACTATGTTCTGCGAGACATGTGCTGAGCACATTGCTCCAGATACAGCTTATCTGGACTAAGATGGCATTATATATATCCGGTTAAATTCTAGCTTTGTAGTAAAATGTATAATGAAAGACAAGGGATTGAATAATATACGTCCTTTGCCAAATGCCAATAACTAGACAAACTGTAAAAAATGAGTCAGGTTTGGACAGAGGAATATTCAGGATTGGACACGGGTAAATAGTCACAAGTGGACATTGGGGTGTAGTTCAGTTGGGCATAGGGTAATTGTCAGGAGTGGACTATCGGGTATAGACAGAATTGGGCGCCTGGGATTAGTCAGGATTGGACACGGTTAGTCAGGATTGGGCACAGGGAAATAGTCAGGATTTGACACAGGGAATTAGTCAGAATTGGACACGATATTATTTCTACGATAAGCATGTCTAAGATTCTTTACACTTTAATACTATATTGGCTTAAAATATATTATAATCAAACACTTTATATTAACACTAATTAGTTAACTTTTTCTAGATTAGAAAATTTTCGCATTAGTCTTACTCATTTGGCAATTTTATTAATTTGGTAATAATTTGTAGATTACACTGCATATTTTGCAGTTTTTCATAGCGAAATGAAACTTTTTATACGTCGAAAGAAAGTTTTATGTCTTACACCAAGATCGGTTTGAAGTAAAAGTGGAAGTAAGAATTAACAAAAAAAAAATCCGGTTAAGTGCGAGTTAGACTCGCGCACCGGTTGTTTCCGTACATAATAGGATTTTTTAAATGTTAGTTTTGGTTACACAGATATTAAAATTACGTTTTCTGTATTTGTTGTTGAAATACAGTGTTTGGTCTATATGAACCAATTGGTACTACAGAAATTGTTTAATATATGATATAGACCCTGTAACAAAATGATCTAAAACTGGCAACTCTATGTGAGCTCTAGACAATGGCACCTCACATACCAGGGTAGGATTTTTTTTAGCTCTTTTCTACGTATGAGACCTAGAAACAATTTTGTTGATATTCGGTTCCTAAAAATAATTTTGTTGATATTCGGTTTTTAACAACAATTTTGTTGATATTCGGTTTCTAACAACAATTTTGTTGATATTCGGTTTCTTAAAACAATTTTGCTGATATTCGGTTTCTAAGAACAGTTTTGTTGATCTTCGGTTTCTAAAAACAATTTTGTTGATATTCCGTTTCTTAAAACAATTTTGTTGATATTCGGTTTCTAACAACAGTTTTGTTGATATTCGGTTTCTTAAAACAATTTTGTTGATATTCGGTTTCTAAAAACAATTTTGTTGATATATGGTTTTGAGTCAGCATTTTGCTCAAAATATCCTAACTTCTGTAATAATTTCCGTTAATAGTACAAGTAATCTAGGGACCAGTGACATACAAAAATAGTTGCGAAAGCAATAGGGCTCCGTTTTGCTATTTGAGAACGGAATCCTAAAAATAAAAAGAAAAGTAAGATAATAAACACATCTTGGAAATTTGTCTTAATAAAATATGTTCCAAATGTGTGACTGTATGTGTAAGTGAATGTTGGCAAGTTATCGATTTCGCTGAGCAACATGATATGTCTTGACAGGTGTATATTATGTTATCAAATGTATATTCCAATAGGGTCATGTTATAACTAACAGTTTCACTTTCAGATGCGTCTATGCCTAGGTCTATAAACATTTAAGAAACTCTTGCGGCTCAGTGTTTTTGACTACAATCCCTTTATTATTTATATATCAATTATAATTTTATTATTAACGCTATCTTTACCAATGTTTTATTATAGATATATAGACGATATTATTACGTAAAAAGTATATGTTAGGTAGAAAAAAATATATATTTATCACACACGTGGAATTAAGTTATAGTTATTCCTGCGGGAACTTTTGAATCTTCCAGAATAAAAAGTCAACTATGCCTGTGTTTATTTTAAGTTAATTAGATGCTGATTACTACTTGCTTAATTAAATAATAAACTTACTTTCGGAATTATAATACTAGTACTGATTACCGTATTACGTACTAAAACTCTAACTATGGCAATTTGGTCGACGACTCGTCCCAGCCTTGGTAACAATGTCGTGTGTGTACGCACCAATTCGCACATCGGATCAGATGTATTATAGTTTGCTCAATACGCTCCAAATCCAATAGCTCATGTTTGAGTTATGTCATAAGAACACAAATGTTGACCGTTGCTGGGTAGGTTCTCACATGTTTGGCGACAGGGCGCGCCTATTTGCACATCCGGTTTAGAGCTGGTTGGAATCTTCGGACGTGGGTTTAACGTATACTTATTTTACTATGTCATACTCTTTTAGGAGTCTGTGTTCTGAATTCAATCAATGATTGTTGTTCTGAAATGAATAAATGATTGCGAAATATGATTTATTTTTTAAATATTACTTTGTGTTGAGACATCTTGATGTTACAATTTTAGAACCGGATTGTCTTGATACGGTTTCAGATTTGTAGATAGGTTTCAAGGTTGTGAATCACTATGATCCGTGTTCGGATTGTGGTCTGTTTACAAAAATTGTAACGGTTCGGTTGATTGAACGTGATTAAATTTTTTTTTTTTTTTTTTTAATTTTTATTTAATTAGTAATAAAAACTAAGTCCGTGAACATTTGGGAGTTCGAAGTAAAATATGCTGGCTTTTTAATGCCACTCGCGTTAAATTTCAATATCGGTGTAGGATTACCATGGCAACTCCTTGATAATGATAATTAATAGTAACGAAGTAAGCTAAGATTGTAGACAAAGTTCGTCCAAATGGAATTGTTATATATTTATTCCTGCCAGGACTTTTTAATTTTTCTTGATAAAAAGGATTATAAAAAATATTGATTTTTGCTGAAACAAATAATTGCTATGATATTTTTGACAAATCGAATGATTGATTCTACACAGTAACTCTTGTTACTAGTTCATTATGTATGAATACCTTGCTACTTATTAATGTTCTGTACGCACTAGGTGACAAAGCCTACAGACGTGAATACATATAAGACGTCAGCGACGAATTGGAGATTCCTATCATTGGTCGGCCATTGTTCAGAATATGTCACCCGGCATTGTTCAGCCCTGTACTATGCAGTAGCGAGTTTAAATGAGGAGCAGACGTGATTTGCATCTTTATCAGCTTTTTAGTTCAGCGCTGGATCTTTTAGTTTGTATTTTTATCGTCTTTGGTTATTATTTTGTAGTTATAGCGGTTGTGAATGAAAATTGGCGGATTTTTGCAATCGTTTAGATAAAAAAAAAATCTAAACCTTACGTCAAATTACTAAGTAAACATTTTTTTAAAACAATTATATTATTTTTCTCCTTTTATATCTACCTAATATACCTATTTGAATAGACCTGAAAATCCAAAGTAATTTGTTACAAGTATGGCGACCCTTTAGGGGTCAAATTATGAAGCAAACGTAATAGTAGGTACTATATGTAGCGCTGGTGGTCAGTTCGTAATCGCAGAATCATGGTGATTTTTATGAATGACCTTCGTGCCCCACCTGGAGGAATATAGTTAATATATATTAATAGTTAATAAATAGGTACTTTCCTATTTTGTGGTTTGTGAGAGAAAAAATAATTTTATTTTTAAGTTAAAAAACTTATACTTTTGATTGACTGGACCTCTAGCCAATTACGGATAAAAAAAACTAACCAATTTATGTAATTAAGTCTAATTGCAGTCGTTTTTGACCGCTAATCTACCGAAAGGTAGTCTGAGTCAACCAAAAAAGAAGGTAACAAAACATTTCTATTATCGACGTATAGTAGGTATGTAACAGGTGTAACAGGTCGTTCGCATACTATTAACGATTCGACATAGAATCAACTTGTGTCGTCAACGTCTCATTTTCGACATAACGCTTGACGTAACTCGACTCGTCCGGACTATGTCAACTCCGCAAACTGCGCCCTTTACAGACAGGCACACGGACATCCGCACCTATCAACACTTACGTAACTTATTCAGAGAAACAGTAGTCAGCAATTAGGCAGTCAGGTTTTGAAACCATAAGATTCGAAGAAATACTTTTACGGGGATATGTTCCTAAATTATACACGGATGTCGGTGGTGGCCTTATGGTTTCGGTTTCTGCCTCGCGTTATGAGGGGTGGACGTTCGAGCCCGTCGTGTACCAATCAGTATTTTTTTTTCACACCATTGGCTTTTCGGTGAAGGAAGACATCGTGAGGATAACAATCCGCACTGGGGCCGCGTTGTGGTCGATGGCCTAAATCGCCCTAAGAGTAACATAAAAGCTGGTAAGGACTTATGGTTTTAAATAGCTTTGTTAACTTTAGGGCAAAACTATTGGATTCTTACTACGATATCTTTAGTGCGACATTTTGCCCACACTCTGTTACGCGCAAAGCAAGTAACGTTTTCTAGAAGAAATGGATTACAAGAAATAAGCGGTGCTTTGCAAACAGCAGTGAGCATTGTTATCGAATCGAGTCTTTTTACAATACTGTGATGTTTTGTAAAAAAAAAACTCAGTGTTATGTAAAAACAATTAATATGACATAACGGTCATAAATAATATTGCCGGTAGGTATAACTTGAAGTTTAATTATTGTATACATTTGTTATATTTGGGTTAACTACCGCATCGTATTTTCTAGTGTCGCAAGTTTTTAAAAAAGGCTTCGACCTCAACGTGTTGGTTCGTCTTTTTATATAAGCTAGACTTGATGATACGCGATAAAATCTATGAATGCTTTCAAAGCTTTGCGCAGTAGACAACGCTCTTGCTATCGCTATATAAGGCGGCTTTCTCTAGTGTTACTAACTTGTATTTATATATAACTAGCTTTTGCCAGCAGCTCCGGCCGCCCTAAATTTTGTTATCGGTGGGGTATTCTTACGGTAACTCCTTCTATAGCTGCAGCTATAGTTCGTTAAAGTGGAATTCGGTATAAATTATTCCCGTGGGAACTTTTAAAATTTCCGTTATGAAAAAGTAGCCTATGTTCTATTCCAGGACCTAAACTATATGTGTGCCAAGTTTCATCCCGAAACCCTCAGTGGCTGAAGCGTGATTGAGTAACAAACATCCAAAATTTCATATTTCAAATATTAGTAGGATTGATTAATAGGCAATCAAGTATTCAATGCAGGCGATAAGCTGCGCTCTTATAAAACGTAAAAGAATATTTCTGCAACTACCAGCTGTTCCTTGGAGCCATAGTTGGAATACCTTGTTTGCATATGCTATCCAATCCTAAAACACAGCTATGACCAGCGCAGCCGTGCTATGGCGGGGATAACAGCATCATAGATAGATAAAGTGGTGTCACATACCTTCTGACATTGATGACATAAATAACCCTAATAGCCTATTATCACCCATGTGTGTTTAGGCTATGTTTTACGTTGGCGTAAATGTTAATTGACAGTGAAAACTATTCCTAGCACATAGATATTCGTATATTTGTTTTCTCCTGAGAGAGCTATCGACTATTCGATACCTATTGTATTAACGCCTCCGTCTTATTGAAAGTAATGCTTACGATTTATACTTGGTGTAATGAATTTATGGCATTTCACCTCGAAGGAAAGAGGTTATCCACAGTTATCGTTCGGCGGTGCTCTTTAGGAACCTGTTTTTGAATAACGGCCCTTACCTCATTCTTAAGTTGTTTTCTTATTGGTCCAAACCTGATTATTCTTTAGAATGTGTTACAAAAAGGGTTAATGAGTCGATTTATGGGACCTTAAAATTGTAGTGGATTCCCTGGTATCCCGGTATGGGAATGGAATTATGATACCGGAATTTAAGCAACCGGAGAGGGTGTAACCACTAGTTAATTACATTGTAAAAATGTAAAAAATAAGACTATGTAACATACTGATGTAGTTCCAGACATTGTTTATCATTTTTGTTTGTTTGTCTGTTTGTTCCTCAGATCTTTTCTTTCTATATTTGACCTTCCTGCGTTTTGCTCGTTGGCCCATCATAATCCATATGTTTTTTGATGAAATATTAGTAATATTTTGTCGTTTTGGATATCTAGGTTTTCGTTGGGCATTTACCATATGTAGTCAACGTAGATTCTTAGATTCTTATTTACATACACGTCTGCAAGTGGATAAAAACTAGCTTAATATTTAATATAACTTCGTCATATTAAGGAATTCGGTTAAATCTCGAAGCATACGTAGGCGATCACTGCTGGTAATGCATAAAACGCAAATGTTTGATACAGCTCAATTCATAAAATGACAGCTAATGTTATAATCTAAGCTGTACTGGACGGATTTTAATTGTGATACAGATAGATAGGTACTAATCAAATTATCTACTTAAACAGCTTAAATTTATAATAATTGATTATTTTGATAAATTTGATTAGTATCTTTTGTATCACTATCAAAGACCGCCCAGTACCTACAGCTTAAATTATAATCGTATTTGTTAGATTATAAATTAAGCAGTTTAGATAATTTAATAAGTATCTTATTTAAGTATCACTATCAAAGACCGTCCAGTACAGCTTAATTTATAATCGTAGTAATTAGATTTTAATAAATACGATTATTGTTTTAGATAATACGACGATACTAGTATTGTTATACTAATCAAATTGACTAAACCGCTCAAGTTTTAATCTAACAGATACAGAGCTTGCTAACGGATACAGATACATACACATCGAATACAGATTTTGATAAGTTTTCGCAATAATTGCTGTTCAGCATAACCAAAAAAAAACTTCTGTTTTTTGTATCTCTTTCTGTTTTTTTTTTGTGATATAATAAAAATTTAACATTTGCAATTTGCACAAGTTAATGCTAATAATATGCTTTTTTCTTAGAACGATATAAAGGGACAAAAAGAAAGTCTGCCAAGGAACGATTAGAAAAATAAAAATTCCTGATACTAAGAGAATTAGTAGAAAGTGGATAATTAAACTTTGCGTTGGCTTTGCAAGAACACATCTTGCACGAGCGCGTTCAGTCGGTTTCTATTTCCGGTTTTAAGTTATAGTCCTAAACTGGCATCTGACCGCGGGCCGGTTTCGATCATTGTTAGAAACCACTAGTTCTGTAGTTGGGTTTGTTTAACCACTTTTTCTGTGTTCTATTTAAACTGAAATGCTCAACAAATGTCTTTCTTTAACTCATAATTACTTTAATAGCGACATTGGTATAAAAATTTTAGGTTCTTGAAGATTGTAAGTGATCACTGGCAAGTACCTTTATTACACATTAAAAGAAATAAAGTATTCTGGCAATAAGAGTAGCTATTCTGGTGACCTTTATAATGTATAAAGGTTGTACTTGCTAAATTCGTTTTCTGCGATTACGGATCTAACAAGAATAAAAATAAATGCTAACATAGTAACGTAAAAAAACTTGTATATCGTGCTGCAGGAATTATCAGCTTATCATACATACGTATGACTATAACCGTTGCCCGCGTCTGCAGCTCTAGTTCGTAATGTAAAAAGTATAGTGTGCTACATGACAGTGACAGCAGTGAAAGTCCTTTTTGTATCCCTACAGTATTTGATTTGTCCACACCACTAAAAAAATCCAAAAAAGCCTTAAATTAAGCAAAAAGTACTCCATAACGGACAAACCTAAGGTTAGTTTATCTAAAATTTTATGTCTTGTCGAATTATTTACATCTGCAGAAGATAATTACGTATATATGCCAAAACGTATACTTAATACTTGCGTAAAAATTATCAGAACAGAAAACCATATTCATATGCCTAGGTCATATTTTTCTGTGGCAACACATGTTATGTAAGTGTTTTTAAATTTGTTACTAGTTTGTAGAATAATGATAATAACCCTCCCTTCTTCATAGAGCTATGTGCGTAAAATAGCTGACGATAGAAATTTCTCCCTTCTATTTTTGGCGACTGGTTACCGTCATAACTTTGACGTTAATGCAAACAAACCTTAGAATTTTTTACACTAGTCATAAGATATATTTTGTATTGTTTCTGTAACACATCTATGAGCTTTATTTAACTTTTTTGCTAGAATAGGCCACTTTTAGCAAAAAAGTTAAATAAAACTCAGACATTTCTAAAACAATACAAAAAGTTTTTTATATAGCTTATGACTTGAGTAATAATTTCTAAGTAGTACATTTTTAAAAAACGCCTTTTTAAATAACCAAAAATTAAATTAGGGCGGCGCTACATAGCTGCTATATGCGCCTTAAATAAAAGTGGAAATGCTCATAATTTCATACAGTAGAAGCATTCGCGTTAGTATATAAATAGTATTCATTTAATATAGACAGGGAAAGTAATGTTCAGTTATATTAAAAAGAAATGTCATTACCTATTTGCAAGAATTAGCAATTAGGTGTCGGTCAGTTCAACATAAGCGTGTGTTGTTGGATTTCACTCGGTGTCTCGTCGTACCACATCTCGTTGAAGTCTTTTATATGGCACTACGTTAACGACTTTGCTCCTAAATATTTTGTATAAGATATAACTTAACCTTAGTTTGTGTAGTTGTCTTATATATAGTGCCCATTAGCGCTGCCACTAGATATTAATATAATTATATGTAATTTCTTCGTAAAAAGCGTATTTTAAAAAAGTGAAAAAATTTAAAATACTCAATAGTGTTAGCGGTAGTCTGCAGTATATGGGGCCTTAAGTAGGTACCACAGCGATTCTTAAATAAATGTAGCTAAAGTTATAGGGTTTTGCTAAATGTAAAAAAATATAAAGTATATTATTATACTACAAACTAGTGAAAAATTTGTGAAACTGTATTTTATAATTCTAAATCATTGTACATAATAACTTTTTTTTAATTTAAGCCTACCTCGTTTGTTGCAATTTTTTTCTGCATCTACAAGATCCTGACACTTTATCACCATATCAAAATAAAAAGAAAAAGTCGGCGCTCTTTTAATAGGCGGTGGCAAAGCTATAAATTTATTGTACGTACTTTTTATCTTAAAACTATCCAGAAAAATAAACTTTCTCGGCCAAGGCCGGGAAAGTAGTTGACCGATAACAAGGCCATATATTTTTAATTTATTTGGGTTTTGGCTAGAAACTATAGCTAAATCTCAACAAAATTTGCCTAATAAAATGTAATATAAAACTATTTTTTATCTACAAGCCCTGAAACATCTATAACTCACTATGTCTTGTCATTACTCTCAGTTTTTTGGAGGTTGGGTTAACGGCTATAGGAAGTCGACCTTGAGGCTATATTTTTCATTTATAAATCGTATTTGCATCATATTACCTAAGCATAACATATTCATTGATTAATGTTTCACTTTGTCCCTCGAAATAGTTTATTTTAGACCCTTGACATATTAGGTGTTTTAGTAGGAACTTTATAATTTTTTCAATTAATTTTTGTTTTTGTTGTGTGTGTGTGTACACAGGTACTTGTTACTTTTTCTGGCGACTTTTTATGTCAATTTTTTAATGGCTAAGTTACGAAGTCACTAATGTGTTGTAACCGCATGACTTATGTCAATCATTGCTGTCATCAAAATAATGCCGTCCGTGGTCAGGTCAATACACAATTATGAATGTATGGTGTTGCCAAATTTGTTGTTAAATTAGAAAAAAAAGAATATACGGTAAAAAAAGGCAACAATGAACCCGCCTATCGTTTAAGCGGTAGGGTTGCATCATTGGTTGCCTAATTATATTTAATGTAATTAAAATTAATGAATCAAAAGTCGTTGAACTATTACTTTCTATTTGGATTTCGTTCGTCACTGGTCAACCGGCTTGGTCGTTGAAAGCAAAATTTGGTAACACTTTCGTCCACTGACCCACAGAATGAAATGTGTGGAGCTAAATCTGGTCTGGTGACCGTTGTGGGGGGGAAACGTAGAGGGGGAAGTAGGTCGTACACGATTCTCGTTCTGCTATTCCGTTTACAATTTAAAGTTAAAATTTTAATACGTATGTAAAAGTGTTACTTATGTTATTTATTAAAAAAAGTATTAATTTATTTTTTTCTTACATAAAAAGGCAGGATTTTCTACTTCTTTATTGGTTTTTCAATACAAACTATTTACTTTGCCATATTAGCTTGTGAAAAGGTTTTTAATTTTGATTGCCTACTTCATTGTGATTTCTTTATATAGTTTAGGCCTTAGAATATTTTTATGTAAACAGTTTGTAGGTATGTATACAGAAATATCTTACTCTTCCTTTTTAAATAATATTAATTCTATTTTGATTTTGATCAAAATCAAAAGTGTTCGGGAAGAAACTTCCATTTGATTTTATTAAACATAGGTACACAGTTCACTTTGTTTTTGAAAGGGTTTGTATATTATGGAATTAGGGGTATGTACACGGAGAAAGAAGAGCTTTCAAGTTCTTTTTCACCAAAATAATTTGCATTCAGTAAAGAAATCCAACTCTTTTGGACATATTTTGTTCACAGAAGGCAATATTATTTCTTTAAAAAAATTCATTTTATTAATCGAAATTAATAAACTTCTTTTCGTATGAAAATTTTTTTTTTAACCAAATAAATGTAGGTTTAAAATCAACTTAACTTAAATTAATTACCCTAAGACAGTTAGTCTTGTATAAATAAAAAAATTAATTTATTAATTAATTAATTGTAAAATTAATTAGCTAGTATCGCTTCGTACAAATTTTCTTTTCGTTTTAGTAAATAACTTGCATTTTTAAAATTGAATGAACCTTATCACTCTCCTTCATAGGCTTTCGTGTTGGGTTTTAATTTTAAATAATTGTTTATAGTAGGGTTTTGTGCGTCAAATTAGTATCAGTTTATGCAAGAAACCTAAAGTTAATTATTATCTGACAATTGAAAAGCTCGTGGCCCAGACGCATTCGTTTATCTGAAACGATAAGCAAAGTTAAGCAACGTCGAGCGTGGTCAGTACTTGGATGGGTGACGGTTAGCAGCACACTTTTCTTTCTTCCGTGTTTAAGAAGACTCGTTAAAAAGTCGTAAGAATTATAATTAAATATGTTATATTTAATTATAATTGTTACGATTTTTAATCATCGGGTAATCAGCTAAAAGCTAGAATAGCTCTACTAGCTCGTCAAACGTCCGCCAAGTCACGCAAAGGCAGTACGGTAGACTGACTTTATGGCCCAAGTCTCCAGAAAGAGGGCTGTGCCCCTGCAATAGGGTACTAGATCGACAAACGTCCGCCAAGTCACACTAAGTCAGTACGGTTGATTGACTCTTTATGGCCCAAGCCTCAAGAAAGACGCCTGTGCCCCTCCAGTAGTGCTCACAACAATAAAAAAAAAACTTTATTTAATCTTGACTTGATAACTATGTAATTTTGGACCGATTTTTTTTTTGTTTAAAATAAAATATAATGTGAATAATTTAAGAACTTCTGTAGTCAAGTTAAGAGCACTATTCTCTTGTTTAAACTACAAATTTCTTCCGTGCAATAACTCACGAAGTTCTATGTCCAAGAAAACTAAGTGTTTCAAATAAAGAAGCACATTTTCTTCAATGAATTAAATGTTTCCTCAAACTGATAGAGTTTTATTAACTGGTTCAAAGAATTTTGATCTTGTGTTAACTTCATAATATTTTAAATATTTAAGAAAAATAATATCTTGGATGAGGAAAATATTCGTTAGTGCATATATGAAACGATATTCTTTTGGCTGAACAAATCTTTTTTACCGCGTATATTTCTATGTTAACAGTTGGAAGGTGTATTGAAAAATCTTACGCCTCCTCTTTATCAGATTAATGGACATTCCATTTTGAACGTTAAAAAAAACCCTATTTTGACTTGGTAACTTATTTAACGAATTTATAGTGCCTATAGAAAGGAAACGGAAATAGAAAAAAAAGAGAATTTGTTTAGTTAAGCGAAACAGATAAACCAGCTAAGTGCCGGTCGTTTCGTTAAGATTACTGTTTACTTTTGATCAAAATCAAAAGTAGTCAATAAAAAACTTCCATTTAATTTATTAAACATAGGTAGGTACTCAATGATATCTACCTTTGTATTGTATTGTCATTAGCACAGATCACTCAGTTTTTGGGCAAGTTTTGATAACTTTATTTTCCATTATGGATGCTAGTTCAAAAAGATGTTTTGACGGCTGGATTATATAGGTTTTACTTTGCAATATTATTATCTACGTACCCAAACATTTTGTTCAAATATAGATATATGGAGTTGATAGTCTGTAGTGGACATGGCAAAACTATGAAGATTTATTGCTATTACCCTCCAAAAATCGGAAAATAGGCGATAATTGAAGAATAAAACAAAAACACTAGTTAGACAAATTTGGCCATTTGGCTGTCTCATATGTACGGTATACTTTGTTCCCTAATACGGTTGAATGACATACATATACCTATTACAATTGCCGTTTCCATATCTATACTGCAATCTTATGACAATATTGTATTGTTAACATTTTTATCGAACGAAGATGATGCAACCCGTCGGTATTTTTAATTTTTGAATAAAACAGTAGTTCCGCATATTTAAATAATTTTATACGTAACTATTATTTACTTTGAATGTCTAAGGCTTTTAGGTAACGTGTAAAAGGTTAATTTAATAAATTACGAAACGCCCATAGAGCTACTACAGCTCGATTGCAGATAGATATATAAACATAATACGTATTTTTTCTAAATGTCACTTTTTAATTAATTAATTAATTTATTTATTCTACTAAATTTTAACAACTTAGTCATTTCCATTCGTATTTGGGATTTCGGCGATAATAATTGTCCCCTATCCAGATGTCAATCAATCCCTTAAACTGACTCCAGATGAATTAATGGACAAAGCGTGGCAGTATGTGTTTAAATATATGTTGGCACAAATATAACGGCCTTTACTACGGACTAGGCAATATGTGTTCAAATATATGTTGGCACAAATATAACGGCCTAGGCAATATGTGTTCAAATATATGTTGGTACAAATGTTTGGAGCCATGTCAAGCGCCAGCTTTATGTATAACACAATTTTTGTCTTTGTTTCTGTTTGCTGATAACGTTATGTTGTGCAGAGGCCCTAGCCAAGTGTGTAGCGGCGATAGCGATCTAAAAAAATCTGAGTACAAAATAGACAGGGTGCAAATTATTTGGTAAAGTCGTGTACTCATCATGTAAACATGCTAACAACGTTTCTGTTATTTATACCACCACTATAACACACTTGGATAACGCCTCTGGATAGATTTTTATGTGGCTTTCGACGAAATTGTAATTAGAGATGTGTACTCATCGTGTAATCATGCTAACAACGTTTCTGTTATTTATACCACTACTATTACACACTTGGATAACGCCTCTGGATAGATTTTTATGTGGCTTTCGACGAAATTTTAATTAGAGATCGAGTCTTCAGCCCCAAAGTTCCAAAACTCTATCAACTTGCACGCCGCTGTGACCTCTGTACCTGCTTGTCCATCATTCAAATTTGTAAGAAAGCAAAAGAGCGTTGTACTTAAACAGAGTGATAGGTTCTGTGCTTTAACTGTATATCTTAAATTATCTTTCTATAGTTCCGCAATTTTACATAAATATACACACCGGCACAATTAGCGGAACACAAAAAAAGGATTTGAACGAATGGCAGCAGGTTCTCTTTACTGATGAGTGCAGAGTTCTTTTAAAACAGATCGATACGGTACCTTAAAAACGGTACGGGACCTTAAAAAACAAACAACAACAGTGTCACACTCACTGATAAGCGAAGTCGGATGCCTTTTATAACCGAATCGAACCTTGGTAGAAAGGAGCGTTGCCGTGTCAAGGTCACCTCGTCTGCGTCTCCTCGACCAAAGGTTGCGTTTGCGTACACACCGGCGACCAAGCCACAGGTGTTGGGCAATACCACTTGCTAGACGAACCGCAATCTTAAACTACTGCTATCAGGTTTTGTTCGGATTGAATTTTGGTGAAGCATTTTTAGGTATTACAACCAAGTGGAGTTGCTGCTTTTACTTTGGACTACCATTTCAAAGCTCTCGGGGTCTTTTTCTTGTTCCCGATATTGTTACACTTTTGTTATTAAGTTGTGTCGACTAGGGTTTGTGCCCGGTATGGACTACGGCGATAGGCTCACCAACTGTCACCTTCGTGATAGAATTTGGATGTTACGAGCATTTTTTGTTGCGATTTCTGCAACATCCAAATAAATGACTCCAAAATTGAAGATTGTAGGTCACCGGGAAATATAAGTTAGTGATGGACTTTTCTTTTTATTAGACTATATAGTTTATTATGAATCACAATTCAATAATGTAAGCCGTTTTTTAAAGCATTAAAACATGCACAGACAGATAGCAAAATTTTCATTATGTGATACAAAATCCAAAAAAAGATAAACAAGAGACCTGAATATATTTAATTTTGTTCGTCGAAGTTTGGCATCAACGGAATGTCTACAGCCGGCGTAATTTAAGTGGAATGTATTTCATGCCACTATACGTCTATGTATTTTAAAACGATGAAAGTCACCTGCGCGTACTAGTTCTTCGATACTTGTCCTGAGCGTTTTGTAACTATCATCATATATACTCCTTACGATTAATACCTACAACCATCTACGTTAGACACGTAGATTGTTATCTAATATATAATATACTAGCTGTCCCGGCGAACGTTGCTCCGCTGCCGTCCCTCTGTACCCGGCGAAAGTTGGTTTTTACCTATAGTGCCCGAGTCCGGCTCGCACTTGACATATCGAGATAAAAGCTATCCTATCTTTTAAGTTGGATCAAATAACAGATAGTTACGAAGTTTGATCAAAATCGGTTCAGTAGTTTAGGAGTCCATTGAGGACAAACATTGTGACACGAGATTTATATATATTAAGATAAGATTATCGAACGCATTGTAGCGCCATCTGTCATTTTCTTAGAGATTCTAACTATAATATAACTTAGAAAGTAAAAATTTTCATCTAAACCGGTGAAACCTATTTTTGTAAATAATTAACAATTTTAAAGTACCTACAAACTGCGTTGCCGTATATCAAAAGTATTATGTTGATATTATATTTTAATAATATTAATTTATCATAAATGTTAAATTAGGCTATGTTGAATCTTATATGTTCTTTTCCCATGTTAACAGTACACATTACAGAATAATACGTATTAATATGTGTGCGTTCTATATTAGAGTACAGCGGTCACGTAGGGGCGGGGCGGGGTCGATCCTAGAGAATGGCACAGTGGCCGTACTGATTGAAGTGGTAATACTGTGCCTCTTGTGCCTTGTAAGGATTAGATACAGTTGTCCGGTGAAAGCCGTATTTTTAACTACTTCAGTATATTGGGGGTTTGGGGACATCTCCATAATACTAAGCTAGTTGGGGTCGCTCCCTGCCCCTCACTTACTGCACCATTGCCCTGTCTAGATGTCTTTCGTCTGTATCTTATATCCTTACTCTGTGCTCTTACAATGTAAAGCGGTGAAAGCAATTGAATGTGGAGGTAAAACTCACCAAACCAAGTGTAGATTTCGGCGATTTCGATTCTTAAACGCTATCGCCACTATGGACACTTGTCTAGGGTGTCAGGTACTTTCATGAGTCGAGACTGCTGTGAGAGGGGTGGTGGAAGTCAAGGCTGAGTTGAGCTTACTGACATATGTATATCCCGCCTCATTCATCTAACGTTCGCTGCGAACGCGGTTGTCGCTTGGTTGACTTCGCCACCACTGCCAAGGCTGTCATTATGAAACACTTACAACATTTTTGGCTTTACTCTTGAAATACAAGACTGTTTTAGATTGTTGATTCAAGTGGCTCTCGAGTGTTAATCATGGCTCGTGTACCTAATATTTGTATGTTTAACCTTCACTCTAATAAAATTAATTTAGATTTTATTTGATGTGAAGTAGGTGTTGATTTTTCGAGATAAGTTTTTAAGTTTTTTTTATCAACAGGCACTTACGTTAAGTTTTGGTTCTATTTTCAGCATAATTCATTCGTTTACCAATGTTTATAAGAAAATTAAAATTATGAAAAAATTGACAAGTCAAATGTTAAATTCCAATCAAGTCAAATTAGAATACTTATATAAAACAATCCGAAATAAGTTAACTTGAGACCAGCTAATGTCGCAACAGCTGCCAGATTTTTAACCTTCAAGCTGTTGCGGTCTTACACGGTCACCTTCTTGTCAAAACTCTTAATAGAAGATTAAAATAACACTTCTGATTAAACTTTGGTAAGTAAACAGCTGAGAAGGTGTCTAAATTTAGTGCAACCACTTTACAATAGGTGGCGCGCGAGCCATTTAAACAAATAAATGTTTTTTTTTTATATACTTTAAAGGCAGTTTTTTCCTTAGGAGGGGATGGGGCTATAGTATAACAACGTTCGTGGGGCTAGCTAGTCATATAATAAACAAACGCCCCCACAAGTCATAAACAATCAAACTGTGCCTACACAGATTAATGATTTGAACAGGGTCTTGCATTACAATGTAAGATTGTAAATAAATTATATAGTAGAAACTCAGACGCATTCAGAATAAAGTTGTCGTGAAATCGTAGAGATTTTTGTGGTAAATTATTCATGTATAGTTGGCGCTCTGAGAAACTTTCGACATGTTCCACGTGAAAGTCTTTCACTGTTATCGTGCGGACATTGTAATTTTGCAAAGCGTATTGCCGTATATTAATTACACTTTTAATTAATTAAGATGTGTGTGTGTGTGTCATTTTTTTAGGTGTATTTTTTTGTTAACTATGGCGAAACGGATATGCGTGTATAAAAGATAGTTTGTTTTTTTTACTCGATTTTACACAAAGGAGATCAAGTCAGTGTATGAAAATAATAAGAGTTTAAATATTGTGAAAAGCAAAGGTTACTAAATATGTTTTGGCAAGGTCTTTCAAGATAGGTATAATTAGCTATTCTCCTATTGCTTAACTGAGAATCATTTAGTTTAATTAAGGTTATTTATTTAAGCGGCTTCGCTTTACCCGTTGCGAGTAAGTTGGTCGGTTGGAATTTTTTAATGTTATTCTGTGTGCCTCCAGCTGTTCATGTGCTTAAGGCTATGGCATACCCTAGCAAAGTGTACAAAGATAAAGAGTTTCACGTACGATAGGCGCACGATTTACTCTATTTTGATCCAAGCTACGAAGACGCTCAACAATACGTGACTTTACGTGGTTATGTGACGTCATAAAGCTGTTTTTTCAGTGCAGTTATAAGTAAATCACGTAATTGCACTGCGTGATAAGATTACTGAAGTTATATCCATAAATATTGCTTTTGTATATTGCATATTGTGTGCTACCGCAAAAACCGTAAAAGTCCCTAATAAATTTAGCAAGGAATCTTACGAACAAAGGAATTACAATTATGTGTAAAATATTTAAAATGGTAGTGTTGAGCATTTTTTGCTACTTTTCAGTTTTAGATGTCAAAAAATACCCCGTTCTATCAATAATTTGCATCAATAATAGAGATAGAGAGTTATAGAGTGTAATAACACCTTTATATCTTCGATTTTGGCGCAAAATTTAGCAGGTAAAGCCTATATAGACCCTTCATAGTGGTTCTATATAACCTTTAGTAGAAGTGTATAAGAGGTGTTATAAGATCGTCAGATTTCCGCTCGAACCTTTATTGCACCTTTATAATGGATTTTAGTTATGTAAAATATATATAACGGTGTCAAATAGAACTTGGATCCGTATTTTGATACCTTATAACTCATTTGTAGCGTTTTCCGGGTCAAAAGTAGATAGTAAAAACTTCTAAACTCATAAAATTACATTAATTATAAATATTAAAATAGTGCTACTGTTTATCTACAGACATTGCGACATTTTCATCACGAAATGTAAGTATTGTTGATTAACAGTGTTCTTGAAGTGTAATATTAATTATTAGTGCGTTTGCAAGTTTAATGTGACTGTGTATTATGTTTCTCGTCTCAATTTTGACGCGCCTTAGAAAAAATATTAAAGTACTGTATACATAAACTATGTAAAATAATTCGGAAAATTTAGGTACCACGTTATTTACAAGTGGTTTTGTATAAATAAATATTAAGTTTTTTTGTTAGACAGTGATTGAAGATGGCGATATTTATCTTAAAGACGCAGATTTTTCATAAATCTATTACGACACTCGAAGAACTACAACGCCGGTAGTCAAGAGTATTATGCGATCTTTGGTTGACATAAGAGAGGAACTACGCACTTAGCGAAGACATCTACCTGCAGCGGAGAATAAAATACCATACGAGGTTAGGTTCATGTCCTGCCTAAACCCTTATAGTTAAATGATTATAAAGCTATTTCTTTTAAGGGTTAATACTTTTGAGGACATAAATGTTTATCGGTACAATGTGCCCTTACAATTTCTTACAAAGTGGACCCTGTTTCCCTGAAAATGCATGCAAAAATTAATTATAGATGCATATCTTGAATCGGGCTACAAAACACTATGTATTGGTGTATGTGTAAGTTAGTACAGAGCAAAACTATCTATAACGTGTTTATAAAAAACAAACTATGCGATTTTTTTTTTTTACACCTACATACCAATTTTTTTTTATTTAGATTACTTAGACTCATTCAAGTTCAGCGCGCTCAGTCGTGCAGAAATTTTGTAGACAGTCCATACCTAATTGTAGTAAATTAAATCAATAACTTAAGAAATAACCAATGCCTATAGATACAGAGCCTTAGAATATTACGGTATGCGGTGGCTTGGTATGGCATGATTTGTTTGGGTGTTCGTGCGCGTTCTTGCTCGCGTAACGGATGCGTTTTTAGCCCCGATAGCGGAGGACGCGCAGAAAGTGTGTTAATGGTAATGAGCGCGCGGTTTGCGCAACCAACCGCGGACGATACGCACCACCTGTCTATCCGTCTACGCCGCGCATCCAACACTGCCTTAATCTTAAAGCGGCCTTCTCATTCCATCCCGTCGAATTACTGACCTAAATATATCTTTTTTTTGTTTTATCAACATCAACTTCAAATCAAGAAAACTATGATTTATGATCGAAAATGAAAAAGGCTAAATGCACAATTAGATAACAGAGACATTGAACTATTGATTTTCCTACTTACTTTCCTATTTTCGCATATATCATATTTTTCTTTTATTTCGAGTTCGCATAAGTCAAGTAAGAAAAAAAAGAGGTGTATGTGTGTATATTTACATAGGTTTGCTGCGATTTTTTTATTAATGAATAAAACTGCAAATCGCTCTCGGGTGTCGTTAAATAGGTCGTTTAAAAGGTTTAACATGTTAATGAGCCTTAATAATCTAGTAAATTCAACTTACAAAATGTAGTTACACAGAGCCCTATATTGTGCGTGGCCCGACACGCATTTGGCCTTTTCAAAGCTTTTGTTAAATATGTTTTTAAAACCATATTTATGTTCCTTGCCTGTAATGCTTTGAAAATAATTATTTCTACTTTTTCTACTACTTTAATCTTAATAAATTGTACCAGTAGGTAACACGGTTTAACTGTGTAAGTTTCCAATTTTTTACACTCTCTTTGCGACTTTGCTTTCGATTTTCAAATAAACCGCTTAAGAAAATGATGAATGTAATAATGATATTACAAGAGTGATCTGAATGGTATTATTTTTTAAGAATGATATGTGGAAGCCTTTCTTTTTCTTTAAGCAACGAACTCAAACGGATTTTGAATGGCCAAGTAATATTTGTACTTAGTGTGTTTACCTTATATTTTGAAAGTTTCGAGTTTAACCCTTAGTCTATACAAAAAAAAAGTCATAATATGTTTAGTTTAAATGTTCTATCGTTGGGTTTTTACCAGAAAACCGCCCAAGTGCGTTTTTACAACTTTAAGTGACCGTAGACTAGTATTTGATATTAACTTCAACTTGATACCTCCAAGCGTAAGCGTGAGTAAAAGGGTCTTGACAGACAGACAGAATGACAGTAAAGTGATTCTATAATGGTTCCTTTTGGGGTACGGAAACCTCAAAATTAAGTATGACTGATCCATATTACCTTTAAGTTGGAATATAACCATACCAGATAAAAGAAGATGTTACCAATGTCCAATCCAGGCCCTTAGTTTGTCAAGAAAAGGCTTAGAGGCATATTATTTTGTCCCTGGTCTTTCATTTTGCTTAATATTAGCATTATTATAGATCAGGGTTTCCCAAAGTGATCCCAGGGGTCGGCATAAACGAAAACTGAAGTTCTTATTTGAAACTTTCAAGATACTGTATAAATTGTGTTACGTGTACTAATTTGTTATAAGAATGAATAATATTTTAAGATTTGCCAAAGTTTTCTCAAAGGACTACAATATGGGGTTCTTGAGAGAAGTTATTATGTTTTGAAGGGTTGGCAACGCGCAAGTGATACACCTGGTGTTGCATGCATTCATAGGCTACGGTGACCGCTTACCATCAGGCGGACCGTAAGCTTGTTTGCCACCTGAGTGGTATTAAAAAGAAAAGATACACTGCTTCAGAAGCAATCAAGCCACGCGGTACTAAAATGGTGATATAGTGAAAATAATGTGTCCTGCTCATTGAATACCCTAATCTGGGGAATAATACTGCAACACTTACGTGCTTAAAGAAATATGTACGTAATATCTGACCTTGAAGATGATATTGGATGAAATAATTCCTTAAAAACATCCTTTATTTGTTTTTTTTACGTCATTGCCATTCTATAGTAACAAGTTCCTAGTAAGTGAAATCTGCTAAGACTGAGAAGTACCATGTACGTGCTTCTTTTACGACGTTCTATTGGTAAATTAAGTGAGTTTATTTCGAATGGTCTAGTATCTTGTTTGAATTAGGTTTCTTCTGAGAATATAGATTTGCGTGCAAAGTTAAATATTCATTGCGTGCGAAGTCAAATATTCATAATGTTTCCTTAAAAGCGGGCTTTTTCGCTTTTTTAAAAAATTTGTAAAATTGCGAAAATACGATCAGTTTTCATTCTTTTCCTTTAGAAAAGTTATTTGTTTAATTATTAAGTATTATATTACATATTAAAATTTAATAACAAAAAATAAAAAAATCACATTTTGGTCTATTTTTATGTATGTTATTTTTTAATGAAAAAACTTAACTTTTTCCAAG
This sequence comes from Apoda limacodes, assembly GCA_946406115.1. Lineage (NCBI taxonomy): Eukaryota > Metazoa > Arthropoda > Insecta > Lepidoptera > Limacodidae > Apoda > Apoda limacodes. The sequence continues at coordinate 12,638,623 of OX291553.1, read as the reverse complement.
TACAGTCAATAAGATATATTTATTTCATCGTTGTGTTTCAGACTAAAAGTAAATAAACTTTTAACTGTTTACTATTATTATTATAAAAATAATTAAATCAATACAAATAATAAATTGATATCCATCCACTATTTTTAATGTTCTAACCACATTTGAAGTTTTGTGCCATACGAAAACGATGGTCTGGGGTTGCGTGGGCGTTGCTAAGTAGGCCCCTGGACTTGATGTGGGCTAACAAGTGTCCAGTGACTGCTAATCTTACCCATACCATGGTTAGTTGTTCCAATCCCATTATTTCTCGATCGTGCTTTTTAGTTTCCGAAAGTGGCTGATTCACTCTAACAATCATTTATCACTCACTTACTAATGTTTTGTTATTTGGGGATCAATCTTAATTTGGAACAGTCTTGCTGAAATTTTAACATGAAAAGACCACGTTCAACAGACTCTATATGTCGAAATAATTTTAATTCCTTTATTTTTGCTATTTTTCTATATTTGCCTATGTATGTATATTTTTCTAGCTTTACCCTAGTTTACTTCAATGTTAATTTACGGCATCTTTCAATGGAGCATGCTGACAATATTTCTTTAGTCAATAATTTTTTACCGTTTTGAATAAAATATAAATAATTAAATAAAAGTTGCGATGATACCGTCATTACTAACGTGGCAAACAAGATTACGGTCCGCCTGATGGTAAGCGTTCACCGTAGCCATGGACGCTTGCAACAACAGGGGTATCACTCGCGCGTTTCCGATCCTTCAAAAATCTAATAACTTCTTTTCTTAAGAACCCCTCTAACGTCCTTAGAGAATACCTTGACAGGGAGCTTGGCAAACGCTTAAAAAAAGGCCACGTAGTATAAAATCGCTGTGCAATAACTCTTATAAATTCTCTATCGAATTTTAGTTTCGCGATTGTTGCTTGAATTCGTAGTAGAGGTCCCTGTTGTATCCGGCGTAACGTCCGCGCGTCGATGTATTAGTATGCGGACACCGCATCACAACTTTCTCGACATACTTGATGGCCCGGGAGAAATGGTGACTGTGATACATATACCAGTTGCTTATTGTTTGTAAATTACTGACCGCACTTGATTTTACTTAACATTAAGAGAAACTAATGCTTGTATTTTTTTTTTTGGTAATACCCGTCTGTCGTTTGTGTGTTAGGAGTGTTATTTTGAATTGGTACAGTGCGGTTTCAGAGGAACTTCCTCCCGCAAATGCTTGGGTTGTGAAATGAGCTGCCTGACAGGGTTATCTCTGAGTACTATAATATACTTCAAGAAAGAAGTTATTAGATTTTTAAAGGGTCGGCAACGTGTGAGCGATATTGCAAGCGTTCTTAGGCTGTGGTGACCGCTTACCATCAGGCGGACCGTAAGCTTGTTTGCCACTTTAATACTATAAACAGAAAAATGGGATTTGGCTACCTATACTTACTAATACTTGCGTAGCCCCTTCGAGCCATAATCAAATTATGATAATAACTTTAAACTGACTTTTCTTTATGCTCAAACTCATGATGTAACATTGTAAAACCAGATTTTGACTTATTCAATATAGGCGTATGTTGCGTTACGGTCTTATTGGTCTTTTCACCACCCACTTTAGTCCTGCGTGGTAGGTGGTGAGACCATCGCAGCAACACTTCTTTTGTGACAGTGTATCTGGACACAAGTGACTTTTTTATGTGTTAAACTACAAAAAATTATGATCATATCAAAATTTGAAACAACCATATAGAACTGTGTATCGTTAATGAAAATCCCTGTTGCATTGCAATAATAATTTTAGACTGCAAAGAACTGCTACATTGCTGTTATGTCTCTGTTGATATACATATATTGCTTTAAATGACTATTTGGGGTTTTACATATGCCATTTGGGGTTATAGGTATGCTATTTGGGGTTATAGGTATGCTATTTGGGGTTATAGGTATGCTATTTGGGGTTATAGGTTTGCTAAGAGGGCTCCACGCTAATACACACGTATAACCACTAACCGAAAAATACTATATTAGATAATACTATCATATTGATACACATAATAATACAATAACTTTTTAGTAAATTTATCATAAAATTGATGATGTATATAATAATAATAAATGTAAAACTATTGTCCAACTCTATATTTATGAAAACATCTGTGCTGCCCCTCTCGGATGCCCACAGTATGATGGGAGAAAGTATGATTAACCCCGACTAAAAATTATAGTAGGCAGGTATATTATTAGAGACAAGTATTGGTCATTAAATAATACTGGTTGTGCACCGCAAGTTGTTGTCATTGAACTAAATTTAAAATTCCAACTTAATTTCGTGTATTGAGAATTGTTTATGACTAATATTAAAAAAAAAAAAAATATGCGACAACATGCTTACACATCATATTGTGTTTGAGACTTTTAAGAGGATACGCTTCGCGGCGCCTCGCAGCGGGCTTCATACAAACGAATTTCTCATTTGTTTTTGACATTTACTGATCAATCACTGTGAAATTTCTTAGTCACTATCCCAAACTGAATACCTATGTCTGTGGTGTTTCCAAAACCTTGCAAAACGTTATATTAGCTAGAAATCTTTTTTAAAACCATTTGTATGAAAAACTTAAATCCTGTATTACTTTGAACTAAAAAAATTGATAGAAAACTGGCACACTACAAACCTAGATATTTATTATTAGAACATGTCTTAAAAATTTTATGGTGTTTGATCAGCAAGTGTCAAAAATAAGTGAGAAATTCGTTTGTATGAAGCCCGCTGCAAGGCGCCGCGAAGTGTATCCTCTTAAATATAATGATCAAAATAAATAATATTTGGAACCACCACTTTTTTTGTTTTATACACGTTAAAATATTAATAAAAAACATTTTAATTTAGAAAATTCATAATGTTTTTATTTTTATTTTATCGCATATAATAATAAGTAATAATAATAATTGCAGACCGTGGTTTATAATGTGTTAATAATAATGACACTTTCATTATATTCATCATAAACTGAGGTCATTTTCCTGGAAGACGAAATCTGCATACGCCCGAATACGCACAGTTTTCTCATACAATATTGTACATTCTGACAGTGAATATGGAGAAAATAAGTGAAGAAGAAGTGGCATAAAGAAGTGATTAATTAATTAATTAATCAATTAACTCAACTTTTTGAATCGGTTTCTTGGTTATTCGATAATAACCGATACAGTTGGCAATATTTGCCTGCGGGATAGTTGTTTTTACTTTATAGGGCGTGATTTTTTAGCTGTTACGATTGTATTTGCTTCCGTGCTGTCTCTTACTGTTTTGTTGAAAAATCTATTTGCTATCCTGTTGTCAGTTGCAAAATCTGCTAAATTTGCGAGAAATTGCAAGCTACAAAAACAGGCCCATAGCAATGACCTTAATTTTGAAGTTTGTTCCTACACTGGGGCACAGGTCTTATGTTTAGAGAAATGATGCTTTGCCCATAGTCCACCTTCCTGGTCTAGTGCGGTTTGGCGGACAGCTCAATACATCACTCGATTATCAAAGTGTTTTAAGCCCCAAAAAGGGCCATTGACTTGACTTGACGACTGTTGCCATATGAGCCAGGACCGACGGTATAACGTGCCTTCCAAAGGACAGAGGAGCTCAAAAAATATGTTACCAGAGTTATCGATATTAATTAACTTCGCATATAGTTTCAATAAGATTTAAAGAAGAAGAAAGTATTTGGGCCTCGGGCTCTTGGCATTATGATAGAGAGTAGTAGACTAGCTTTCTATGAAAGGGCCGGGGTACTAGCTCAGTGTGGTACCTACAAATGATCACAAATTTGGTGACCGTCTGGTCCCCTGGGAAGTCCGTAATCCATCGATATATAATAATAATAATGACATAATAAAAACGTACAAATCCTTGAAAAAAAAGAAAACCGAGGATGTATGGGGGATTTCTGTAAAATTAATTGGGTCAATTATTGAAGACATAGCTCCTATCTTAGCATTTATACTACTGCATAGACGAAGGTAAATGTCCTGATCTCTTGAAACTAAGTAAAACGATTCCCATATTTAAATCTGTATGTGCAAATAATCCTACAAATTATCGTCCTGTTTCTATCCCCCCCGCTATTGGCCAAATTTTTGAAAAAATTATATCTGATCAGCTAAAATTACATTTTAATAGGTATAATATCATACATGAACAGCAATATGGCTTTACAAAAGGTAAATCGACAGTAAATGCAGGGGCTAAATTAGTAACGCATATAATGGGTGCATGAGAGAAATGTCAGGACGTCATAGGAATATTCTGTGATCTGTCCAAGGCGTTTGACTGTGTTAATCATCAAACACTTCTTAATAAACTTCAACACTACGGCGTGCAAGGTAAAGCGTTAAAGCTTATTTCGTATTATTTAGCAAATTGCGTTCAAAGAGTGGAAATTAATGGGGAAATGTCATCGGGTGCTTTGGTCAATATAGGTGTGCCTCAAGGATCTATTTTGGGACCTTTTCTTTTCCTTACGTACATAAACGATCTTCCATACGCAGTAAAAGGCTTATGTGAAAATATATTGTTCGCGGACGATACTTCTTTAATTTTTAAACTAAAGAATAAATAATTCACTATCCATCATTATTGAATGGTTTAATGCAAATAACCTTCTTCTTAATGGAAGTAAAATAGCATTATGTCGTATGGTATTTTATTATGGGGTGCAGCCGTTGATTGGGAATCGGTCTTTATTTTGCAGAAAAGGGCAATCCGCTCTGTATACAAGATGAATGCGCGTGAATCTCTAAGAGAACTCTTTAAAAAAATTAACATTTTGACTATGCCATCTGCTTACATTTATGCCAACATAATGTATGCGCGGCAAAATATTGATTTGTTCTCAAAACGTGGGGATATACACGACCTTAATACTTGAAATAAAAGGAAACTCGCAATGCCTGTTTTTAGACGGCACAAGACACAAAAAAAGACATTTATAGGAAACGGTATACAATTTTATAACCAAATTCCAAAGAGAATCACTGATTTTACTAAAAGCAAATTTAAGCAATATGTTAAACATGTTCTAATTAAAAAAGCTTACTATACAGTTTTAGATTATATAGGAGACAAGGATGTTTGGAATATCATCTGCACATAAAATTTGAAATTTTTGCTTATGGCTATTGTGTTTTTGTTTAAATTTTTTAATGTAAATTTATATTTTATAGCTTAGCTATTTTTAGTTTTATTGACAAATATTTGTTATTTTATATTTATTAATTCACACTTGTTTATTATAAACTGACGGTCCAAAGTGTCCGAAGGTGACCTACTTGAATAAGAACTTTAAATAAATAAATAAAAATAAGGAATCTTGAAAATTGATGATCTTTTTGAGTTGATAATACTTTAAAATATTTTTTACTTCCAAAATTTAAGGAAATGTTACGTTTAAAATATATTTATTACCTGTAGATATGTTAAAGTATATGTTTGTTTTCAGGTGGCGATGGCCGGCGACTTCATCCTCGCAGTGGCGTCGATGATGATTGCTCGCTTGCGGAGCGATGACGTCACCCTAGTGCTCAGTCAGGTGAGACATTTTTTCCAATCCCGTTTTAGTAGTTCTATTTTTATTTTATCATCTCCATACAAAAGTGCAAATACGCGTAATTTTTTTGTGTTAATTAAACTACAAGATGCTCGCGGATGCATTTTATTTGACATATGACGACACCGCACTATATAAACCACCTCACTGTAGTGTAGTATGTGACCATAGTCAAAGCTATATTGCAACTATATAGCGTTGTCTGTACTATGTCTACGTAAGATTTATAAGTAACCTGTGATCCTGTGCCGTTATACGCTAATTGTGGATTTAATATGTTTCTCTAGCTAGTACATAGAATATCATTTGGATTATATGTATATAAATGGTTTTATTAGGTTGCTACAGTTCTTAACTCTTTTACATCCGTGCAAATACTTGCTTATTTATTATTTCAATGAATGATTCTATCTGAAGGATGAAGAGTTTTTATATGACAATTGTTAGTTGCAAGTAGATAGAGAAAAATCAATTAGTTTTAGAATTTATGATTCCTTTTAAATTTTTTATCAAAGAATTCACTTATCTATTACAATATTTTTAACTTTCAATCTATATTATATTGCAGATGGATTTTATTGGATATTTAAATTTTTCTTTGTTGCAATTGAAAATTTTACACATTTTTGTTCACTATTACAACACTGCATATAAAATTGCTGCGAAAATTTAAAGTGCATGTAATGCTGTTTAGACAATAGCCGCTTGCAGAAACATACGTATGATGACTATTTAATGTGTTAAACATTGACTTCTTGATTATTCGGTTTCGACATCAGATATTTAAGTAGAAATGTCAAGAGAGAGGCGAGACTAATCTGTACTAATATTATAAAGAGAGCGGAATTTGTAAGTTTGTTTATAAATATATAAATATTAATCTCCGGAACCACAGCACTTTTTTGAAAAAAACTTTTACTATTTGAAAGGTACATTATTCCGGACATACGCTATATATTATGCATATATACATATATTAGTTTAAGGGGCATACGTGAGATTAAAACGGGGGGGAGTGGTCTAGCAAAATCTCACCAAATCTCATATTAAGGGGGGGCAGTCATTGAAAATCTCACGTCAAATGTATTGATACACATATAGTTAATAATATCTAGTATAATTTGCTTAAAATTTCTTGTGTGAATGATACGAGGGGTTAAAATAATCAAAAAATACCTCACGCAATTAATGAGTGCCCCCTTATCAGTTTTATTGAATTAGTTCATAATATATATGTAATACAGCCCACTGTGTAAATATCGTCTATCAATACTATATAGTCGTACGAGTGTTGAAAGAAGCTGGGTTTGATCAATCGACCACTGGCTTAGCGTGAAGTGAACCTTCTAAATCGATTGTTTCTGTTTCTATTCCCTTAATAGACATGTTTTTTTGTGTCATCACGAACAAATCTATGTCTGAGCCAGCAGAGATTTGGAGCTTGAGATTTATTTATTTGAATACGAGAAGAAAGTTTAGTGTTCAAATCAATTTCATGTAAACGTAATATGAAGATATTATAAGTTTTTTTATGGTATTACAGGTAGTGACAGACCTAGTACAGGGCGAATTTATGCAGTTGGGCAGCAAAGAGACCGAGAATGAGCGGTTTGCTCACTACCTCACCAAGACGTACAGGAAGACCGCCTCCCTTATTGCTAACTCCGTCAAAGCGGTAAGTTTATTGTTATATAGCAGGAGGCAAAATTTGAGTTTTGTTATATAACAGAACGCAATGTTTTTACATGATAATTTACTTGACTATTTGACACAAGGAGGTAGCGTAAAGATAGAGAAGGAGTGGTTCACCCATATTCTCATAAATACACAATGTAAGTCAGTCTCCTAACAATGAGTGAGACTGACTTTTATTGTGTTATATAAATACTTGAAGTCAGCCCATTTTATTTGTTTTGTGTCAAAGCTGTAAATTTAATGTTATATAACGCGTATTTGAGTATGTATATGACGGATTGCTTTAAGGTGGTAGCTGAAGGATGGAGGAGTGGTTTACCCACGCCGTAGATTTTTTTCTTACAAAATTGATTTGTCAGTAGCTTCGAAGTTCCGAAAATTTCAATTTGTGTTTTGATTTAAAGAAACTAGGGCTTAGGATTTTTGGTTTTATATTTTTTTATTTTTTATATTCTTTTAAAGTTAATCCATACAAAATATTCCGGCAACTTTGCAAAAAATTTAAAAAAGAATGGCTTATCAGAATCGCATGAAACCAAAAACACCAAGCTCTTAGATTTTTGTTTTATTTTTTATTTTTTTCCTATAAAAGAAAGGTCCATATGCGGTCAAAAATAGACAGCTGTATTTCACCCAAAGCCATCTCTTAAATTGTGATACGTGAATTTTCTTATCCTTGAATGTATATTATTTAAAAATTCAATCACTGTTGTAAATTGTTGTTGGCATAATTGTCACAGGTATTGCTTTTTTGCTCTACGATTATTGGTGCCCTAAGTTCAATCCTACCTATGTCCTGTCATCTTTTTATTGATTTCGATTATGTAAAACATCGCATTTTTTATGTTTTTTTGTAACATCCATAATACAAAAATAAGTTATTTATTACAAAATCTTAAAGTTTTATTTAATTGTCTTAAAGTTAACACGGTTCCAATGATGATTTTGACAACCTATATTTTTTTACTGAAATCTACGGAAACTGATTCAACTAGCTATTTTGGAAAGAAGTTTTATAAATAAAAAATACAAAAAGTAGGTAGGTAAATTGTTTTTGTCGGATGTTGGATCAGGGAGTTTGTCTACAGTACAGAAGTAGATGTAGATTCTGCTATATTTGCCATGCAAAAATGTATTATGTTGTATTAAATACCTATATATGAACTCCTTGTGAAGATAGATGAGATGTCCTAATGACAATAAGAGTTTCTGTTTTGACGGTTTTGGTACGAACGGATAACTAAAAATTAGCCAAACTGGTCTCAAAATGCCGTACACACACACAAACACGCACATAATACTCGCCGAAACCAGAATCTTTTAGTTAGGTAGGATATCCGTAGGAATTTTTTGTCTAGAATAAAATTTTTCTATTAGTAAGTGTTTAAAATCAGAAGCCATTTATTAAAAGTAACAACAAAAAATCCGGAAGAGCATATTATTAAAATATGTTCTGTATAAATATGTATAACTATTCCTTAGAGACAAGGATCGAACTTGGAGCAAAATAGTTGATGTTTGACGTATACATCTCGCGTAACTGATTGAAATAATAAAGAATTTATTAAATAGGTAGCTCGTTAGGTAGGTTTCTACACAAAACTGAACATTTTATCGAAGTTTTAGAGGAAGAGTTGAAGTACCTACGTATTATATATTTTTAAATCATTAGCTATACCTATAATTATATCCTGCAGTCTGCAGCGACAAGGTTGAGCCCAAAACCTCAAAGTCAAAAGCAAAAAGTCCAAAGCCTAGGCACAAAATAAGTAGGTAATGGTTCGAGATAAGTACCTATATAAAAGGTAAGTATGCAGATACCTACCTACCTTAGGTATAATGACCACATAAAATTGCTACATTTAAGATTTGCATCATTTTTTCTAAAATGTAAATGATAGGTACTTACAAAATAGATGTAAAAGGTACTGCCAAGATATAATATGTGAACAGTGTAGTGTTCTTATTATGCTATAAAATGGTACCTTACCCCTTATATATATACCTACACAAAGAGGTCATTGCATGTACTTTGATTCTAGTAAAATATCAGGAGCTATTGTTGAATTTGGATGATACATGTTTCAAGTTTGAACAGCCTTGCCCAGCCTATTTTGAACTGTAATGAAAAAAGTTCAAAATTCAAGAGTCATAAATAATATATCGATAATGCACAATAACGGTAGTGCACTAAGGCAACACTATTCTCAACCCACAGAAAGACAGTTGCTAACACCTACTAATTTTTTTTTGGTATTATCACTAAGCTGACATTGTTTATCTTTTACATCCTATATCTATGGTTATACCTACTGAGTCACATTGCCTCTTTCAGCTTTAAAGTCTTAATTGTTCAGGCTTACCATTATCTACACTTTATTATTTTCCTCCTAGATTATTTCTTTCTTCACTTTCCTCCTAGACTATTTATTAATTTACCTTATAGATTTTTTCTAAAAAATTCGACTGTTTACTTTATGATATTTGTGTCAGAGCATTGACCTCGATTACGTGCTCTTCTCGACACGCGCTAAGTAGCGTATCCCCTCTCCCCCTTCATCCCATCTGCGGTTTGCTAACCTTCCTAACCTAACCCTAGCCTAGTACTATTCCTTAGCCTGACCTGTCCTAGCACACACTTGACCGGTTTCTTTGTTACTATGTTAGTCACCTTCCTGTGAAGTTTCATTAGAGTTGATGCAAAGGCGGTGGAATTAGGTATAAGGCGCGGACGGACGGACGGACGGAGATGCAAAATTTATAAGGTTTCCGTTTTTGCCATTTGGCTATGGAACCCTAAAAAGAATATTAACCACGTGTGCTCCAGTAATATGTTTAAGAAACATTTTGAAATTTAAGCTACCAGGGGCTGCAATATGTGCTATCCGCCTTTGGTTGTCTGGTATTGGTGGGGTTTTGGGGTCTGGTGTACGTGCAGAGGCGGCTCGTGACAATTTTTAATGGTGTTCACCTAAGTAAAATCTAAAACATATTGTTTCTTAAGTAGATAATTATTTATGGGAGTGCGCTGCACCAGCGCTCCTTAGGACGAGCCGACTCTGCTACGTGTATGGGTGTACATACATATTTGGATAGATATTGTGTACTTGATGGCTTGGTTCTTGCATGGCTGATCGGTAACAGGTGTACATCCGGGAGTTCCTTGTCACTTCTTCTCCCCTTAGGCTTGTTTCCGAAGTGATGGTAGTTTAAATGATGTGCATTTGTTGCTGGGCTGTTGTCTAGGAGCTGGACCACTTTCGGGTGTGCGATGTCTGTTTGAATGTGTGTGTATATATGTATATGTGCGTGTCTGTGTGTAGCACCCGCTCGCGTTCGCACATATATCGCTATCGGGCGGCCGAACGAGGACTGCATCAGATAGGACCCATAAGTTATTTTACGTATAGTTTTATTTTTATATCTTTTATATGTATTTGTATATTAATATATGTCTGTGTATATATGAATATGTGCATGTATGTGTATTTAATTATATCTTTAATATGTATATGAATACCTATTTATTGATTAACATGATTTGTAAAATGTAAATATGTATTTGTGTAAATAAGAAATATGTATATTTACGTCTGCTGTGTAATATTATATGATATATTATTCTCGGGAGTTACTTTAAATCCCGTCACAGAATAATTGAAAACTTTTAACGTACATAGTGCCCTCCCTATGCAATCTGAAAAACAATAATTTTTAAATTAGTTGTTATTTTCTTAATCTGGATGCAGATAAATTATTACCTCAAAAGATATCGATATACTGATAATAATGTCGTCATCGTTTGGTCAAGCCCTAGAGCACCCAACATTTTACTATTTACTTAAAATATCATTAAATAGAACCTTTATTTATAAAATAATACTACGTTTTAAAAAGTAAAGCTATAAAATCACTAAGAAACAGTTCCTGAGCCAACTTTTTCTCAGAAATTTGACAAAATATGGTTTAAAATAAAAATACGTGGAAACTTCTTATTTACGTGTGAAACGTATGACTTTCTGGGATATTTCTTCCTGTGACGTAACAATTAGCTAAACAACAAGACACTGTAACGCCTCCCCGTATATAAAAAATATAAATCTATGTATAAGATAATACAATATTCTAGGAAACCTCGCTAAGCTCAGCTAACTAACTGAATATGTCCTAGAAACAAGGTCCGTTAATATATTCCTTCCTCCTGAGGTGATTGAGCCGTGACGCCATCTATTGGTGAGTGGGCGTCTCTACGTGTGCAGTCTTTAACCTTAAACACGTCTGATGGGATCAATTCTGGTTCAAAGACAAAAAATACTTGCTTACACTATCTGTTTATATGTTCAAGGTGGCATTACTCAGCGGTGCGGACGAAAGCACGTGCGAGTTGGCGTTCCAGTATGGTCGCAACTTGGGCCTGTCATTCCAACTGGTAGACGACCTATTAGACTTCGTGTCCTCGGCCCAAGCTATGGGCAAACCGACTGCAGCAGACCTAAAGCTAGGCTTAGCTACCGCACCCGTGCTCTTCGCCTGCGAGAAGGTAATTAAAACTTGTTTACATTGTTATATTATTACAACATTTTTCCCTACATGGGTTGGTCAGATATTTTGTAATTGTCGACTCCAAGTAAATCAAATTTTAACTCTCACTTTTTCGCCGGTGGGTAAATTCCCCCTCGACCTCTGCACACCATTTCAATAATTACACTTAGAACCAATACTAATACTAATACTAATTCCAAACGTGTTCTTATATAGTTAGGAATATTTATAGTATTCTTTTTGACAAACCAGCGCCATCTGGTCTCAAACTAACCAAGGCTCGAACTGTGTGATAGAAATATTTATTTTTCTTATTTGTTAATACATAAAGTTTGTCCTGTGCGGGGAACCTCGGCTTAGCATGCAGTACCTAACCAACTGGGCCACTGAACAGTTGAATATATTTAAATTTATTAGAATCCAATACATCAATAAATGCTCCAAGTGCTTAAATAACTTGATTTTTACTTATTTTCAGTACCCTGAGCTAAATCCCATGATAATGAGGCGGTTCCAAGAAGCTGGTGACGTAGAAAAAGCCTTCGAATTAGTCCACAAATCGCGTGGTCTCGAACAGACCCGGTTTTTGGCCAAAAAACACGGTGCGGAAGCTGCACGGCTAGCATCGGAATTATCAGATTCGCCCTATCAAAAGGGCTTAGTAGTCACTACCGATTTGGTTCTCAACAGGATCAAATAGCACCCCCTTTTGTACCAAGTGTTCCTTAGGTATCAGTTATCACGGTACAAGACGCTTTACCGTAGATTATAATTCTTTTCAAAGTAATTTTCGAATATAATTTTATATTTATGCTTGTATTCCTAAGAGTACTTTGAAAAATTTTACCATGACCTTTAAAAGGTATTAAAAGGGGAGGATTCTCTAGGCGTGTTGTATTTAATGGTTAAAAACGCCATAGATTATTTGTGTGTGTGTGTGTTGAAGTTAAAGTGATTTGTATATTGAGTTTGTGTATGTGTGTGTGCCTTTCCACGGCGTTAGATACGAAGTTTTGTATGAAAAATGTAGAACCACATTCAAAGTACATACATACATATAGGTAATTATATATATATGTATATTTGTTTTGTTACAATCAGTCGGACTGATTTCGATGCACATTTTTCTGTTGTATTAGCATTTATGTAGGTAACTAATTAAAGACATTTTAAAGTACCAGGAACCAAGGAATTTTGAAAAGTGTACAACACATGTGACAAAAATAAAAAAAAAACTACAAACAAAATTTGTATAGAACTTATTTGGTCCGAATTTTGTAAAAAACTGCACACATATCATATGAAGCTGAGGGTAGGCCGTGCCTCAACAGTGGGGACGCATGAGGCTGAGGGTCGGCCGTGCCTCAACGGTGGGGACGCATGAGGCTGATAAGATTTCATATCCATTTAACATCATATAAAAATGTTGTACCTATTTGTTTTTCTTGTTAATTTTTATACTTTTTTTATTTTCTTTGCTATCCGTTTTCGAACTATTAGTAGGTACCATATGTTTGAACAAATAATCAAAATATAAAGCAAAATTCGGACCAATATAAAAACGTGAAAGACCTTTTGGTTCCTGAGTACCCTTCGGTGAAAGGGTTCAAGACTTATGTACTTATCTTAACGTATCCCTCACTCATGTGACCTGACTTATTTTAAGATAGTTTTCTCTATAAATAATTTGTACCATCTTAAACTATCTACATAAATCGAACTTATTAGTAGGCGTACACGTGACTTCTTGTTACCAAATGCGTATGTACATATATATGTACAATTGTATACTCAAATATTGTTAATTGTTGTACTATGATACATATATTGTTTTTATGTGTATACACGGATCATATATAAAACTCAGACCAATAACAAAGTAAACTAAGGCTACCATTAAATTGAGATATATTGTAACCAATTACAGGCATTTATGATACACTTTTATGATACCGACCTCTGATTGGTTGAAATCTGTACCTTATATAAGTGATAACCTTTATTTCACTGGTGGTCTTGTTTAGCAATACGGCGGGTTACTATTGATGGTCATCCAAAAATTTCTAACTTAAATTAAGGGGAGGACGGAGGGAAAGAAGCGTGACGGGGGGGGGGGGGGGAAATAATGATATAAAACGTGAGTGCTCTTATACTATGGCTTTATCATTCAAATAGAGATCGGCACTGAGACATGAGACGGTTTTTATGATAGCTATTGAAAATGTCAACGTATGATTGGTTTAAATGTATCTCTTACAATATTGGTGATCTCTGATGACCGGTGTAATGGTAGTCCTCATACTGCTCGTTTTGAATATGATACTTCATATGAGTACTTTTTTGTTGGTCTTAATAAACAGTTTTTATACGTGTCAAATTGACAATAATATCTAGTTTTATGTCATGTTATAAGACATCTACAGGTGAAGTATATGTTTAACTAATCGCTTAATAAGTTGTGTTACTTCGCAATGCGCTATACGCTGTGACATTTTTATTTATATTATTTGATACATCTTTGTGTAAAACCTACCCTTACAACTTTTACATAATGAATTGTGCAATTCGTGAATACTGGTACACTAAACCCAATAACATCACAGAACTTTTTATTTTGTTATGATTAATTAATTAATTAAATTAATGAAAATATAGACTATATTCTAATGAAAAAGCTATCCAACTCCACTTTCACCCACTTACGTTTTCGGTTCCTTCTATCTTAATACTGGCCCTCTAACGTTTAGGTTTGCCTCTATCTTAATATTGGTCCCCTTACGTTTTGTGTCGCTTCTTTCTTAATATTTTTCCCCTTACGTTTTGGGTGGCTTTTATCTTAATATTGGTCCTCTTACGTTTTGAAGTGCCTCCGTCTTAACATATAACAAAAAATATTTCATATTTAACAAATATTTATTAAATTTTGTTTGAATCGAGTCGCGATAAGTTAAATTTCCCATTAAGAGCTATCAAAAGAGCTTCTAATTTTAAATATTCTATGAAACATTTCTTACTATAAATGTAAGATGCACTATGACACGCCTTTTCAGGGACATATTAGTTCGTCAAAGTTAATTGATAACAAATGGTGCTCGTGGTTTAAAATATGTGAAGTATAAATATTAATAAAAGTTATTGGTGTTAGCGTACTACAAATTCTTGTGTTCATATATTTATTTAACTCATATATACGTCTGTTCTTTTTAATATTTTGTGTTTGTAAATACTGAGAGTCATTGGATAAGTTACCCGTTTATTTTCAAAACCAATTACCTCAATTTCTTTAGTGTACACGTTGCATAATAGAGGTGTGTATTCTGATTTAGTATTAATTTTTTTTTAGTTTTGTATGCAACAAGCACAATGAAAAATATTAATAGACTCGTTCAAGCCGTTAGAAACTTGTTGAAAAAGTAGTTAATCGAATTTTATTATAAATTAATTTAGAAATAATGTAAATAAAATTAATGCAATTATTCAGTGTTAAAAGAGATTTTTCTATGTTGGAAATTGTATAAGTAACTAAAAGAAATACACCAAGGGGCAGTATTTTAAAACTTTTAAGTTTTTTATATTAATAAACAATTTATTAGTCACTGTATAAGATAACATTTGTATAATGCTGACATTTTGACTGTTTATAATTTTTTTTACATAAAATTGTTTTTCGGTCATAGTGTCTATCAAACATAGTACTGTATGTACTTGTGTATTATATGTTACACAATGGGAGTCAATGAATTTTATTTATATGTAGATTTATGTAGAGGATATCGTTTGTAAATATTATTATTCTGTAAAATGCTAAATCATGAATAATTTTTAATATAAACATTAGTTACAAAAATCTTCTTTTTATCAAAAGAAAGTTTAACAGTCCTGGCTTTGGTCACAATATAATAGAGGTTATTGCATTTCATGCAGTATGTCCACTCTCTCGTGTCGACCTAACCTCCCCTAAATTACGGTAATGTTACCGTTCGTATATAACACGCACGGATACGCGCATATACACCACGTCATTTCTTTTTGCAGTTCGTGCGACAGGAGACCTTGTAGTGTATTAATATCACACTCTTTTTTTTTCTAACTGACTATGGAGTTGGCTAATGCAGCCATTACTGCTCCACCGGGCTTTTGGGGCGAGACTCTGAAGGAGTATTAGCCCATATAGCGCCCAACGCTCCCCGCGGGGGGAGCCTCGGTTTGGGTTGTCGCTCTTATTAATGGGTGATAGCCATTTAGAGACGGGTGGAGGCTTTAGCATGTAGTCTAGACATAGCGAATTGCCGTCTTATGGACTGCTCGATGGTTAGTGCAAGTGGGTAGCTAGCAAAGAGGACTATTATTATACCAAAAGGGAGTGGCTAGCTTTCTGATCAGCAGATGCATATGAACTGTAGCTGGAGCTTATAGTTCCAAAAGCATGGACATCGCCTCGTAAGAAGGGAAAGCAGAAAAACACAGCTTGTGTTGTTTGTATACCGCCGCCGTCGTGCTAAGCTGCTGCCGACGATACAATGCTACGTAGATTACGGTAGTGGAGACATTTATAACACAAGCCGTGCAAACATCCTACTTGCGCTGTGAAAGAAAACTGCGGTCTGTTTATAGTTTATTACTGACTGGAGACGGAACAATTTGGTCCAATTCAACTCAACCAGGTTAAAAAAGTGTTCACTGCTAAGAAAACATCTTTTACTGTAGTTCCATAATTCTTGGAACACAACCTCTACCACCTCCATGAGCGTTGGGATCTTTGATGTTGACATCTCCAGCAGCCTTTTGTTGCGTCCAAGAAACTTGGTGTACTCAATAAAGCGAAGCCATTTACGTAATTTACAAACAAAAACAAAAAGTGTGCCGCTAAGTGGTTACCCATCCAATGTCTGACTTAGCCTGACATTACTTACCTTTGAATATCGTTACCTACAAAAGAATGTGTACTAGATGGCGCTGTGACAGTAATTTAAGATAGTAATGGCTCGGGGCCCGTCTCACTTTTCGTTGTTATACTATGGAGTTCACACTATTTATCACTGCAAGATTGAAGTTTGCATGTGTAAGTGTTTTAACGATAAGCAAAAACAACGAAAGTGTTTCTCGTACGGGGACCCCCCTTAACTTTTTCTTTTTTTACTTTTAATTATGTGTTAGATAATCCCTCATTATAACACATATTCTGTAAAAAAATTAGGTCCTACCTATTTCGGTCTAAAAGATAGAGCCATTTAATGGTCGGAAAGATTAGTAGTAGTAGCAGTAGTAGAAGTAGTAGTAGATTAAGTAATTTTTTTGGGTGCGGGACCCTGAAAACCTTTATCCATCGAAAACTTTTGCATTACAATTTTGCATTTTTGTATTTTTTCTCTAAAGTGTAGATATAGTTTCGGAGTTAAATGCGAAAAACTAAAAAAATGTACATAGGAAGTGGAAATTTATGTTCAACGACGCAAAGCTTACAATTTGACATATTTTTACTATGTTTAATTTTATTGCAATTACACGTTTTATCCTAAATATGGTTGACTACTAGGGTAAACTTCGACTAGCTCATTTTCACGACAGCTGTGTTTAGGGTGTAAATATGAGCTCGCGCTGTCTGAACACCAAGCGATGCGATATAGGCCGTAATCAAAAGGATTTGACGCCTTCACTAGAATAGATATAGGCCAGTCAAGTTAGACAAAACAAGGCAAACCCTGGGTAACCGGTCCGAAATTATAATTCAGCCAAAAAAAAATGTTCAGTCCGCTTAATAAATTCTTGTGAATGCATAGCATTATTAAACGAACAAAATTGATTTAGATACAAGATTAAAAAATAATGCTTTACAAGCCAGTTACAAAAACACTAGATAATTGTTATTTTTATTATTTATAAAAAAAATCGATTCCGCTCCAAAATTTTTGGTGAGCTACTGTTGCTTTTCTTACCATTAATGTGGCAAACAGGCTAACAGTCTGCCTGATGATAATCGGTCACCGCAACCGATAGGCGCTTGCAACACCATGGGACTCACCCGTGCGTTGCCGACCCTTTAAAAATCTAATCACTTCTTTTTTCAAGAACCCCCTAAGAGAGAACCTTGGCAGGGAGCTCATTTCACAACCTAAGCGTCCATTGGAGAAGGTTCGTCTGAAATGGCACTGTACGTGACCGTTTAGGTTCTATTAGTGAGGATGAATTCCCTGTTCCTGTCGATGGTGAGTGGTGCGATCGTAGAAAGTAGCCGTGGGTATCATTTTGAGCAATCCTTCTGAACACATTCCATAATACAAGTTTGTCCTCAGACTCCTTCGATACCTCTTGTGAGTTTGGGATTGTCGACGATTCTCTTAGCCCGTCGTTTAACTTAGTTAAAAATGCCAAAACTGGTATCCGGGTACACTCGGGCAGAGATGGCCTCAGTTCTCCATATGGGGCCGAACTTGTAAGTACTACAAGTTTTATGGACTTCAGCTTTATCTTGTCCTCCAAATTGTCTCGGAACAAAACGTCACCGGAGATGTCGATACTAATTGTGGGACCTCAGTGTATAAGATATAATTAAAGTGAACGCGCAAAGTTGTACCATCGTAGGCTTGAACCGAAACAAGTTTTCCCATCCCGAGTTGGAGACCTTGGACAGGGTTGTCTCGATTTTAGTCATAAGTTCTCTACGGTTTTACTCGACAACAGAACGTGCGATATTTGCACGGCCCTTGTAATTAACGTCTACAGTTAGTATTGTCATCTGCATAGCATTGTATGTTGTCGATGGACAACGTAGGAGACAGATCAGAGCTTTTCGGGATACCAGAATTGATTTCTAAGCTCTTAGAACAGCTACCGTCAACAACGGCGCGTATGCGGCTGCAGGACAAAAGCTTAGCCACCTATTTGCAGAAACCCTTGGGCACTTCGTGTAAGATGGCAAACTTTGATAGTAAACCCCGATGCCAGACCCAATCGAACGCCTTCGCTATGTCCAGGCTACATACATATATCGCACAGGGTGCACATTCGCAGTCTTACTGAGAATTAAAGTCGCTCTCAAGAGAATACCATTCGGAGCGCCTCTCAGTGTGCTTTATACAAACGAATTTTTCACTTATTTTTGGCACTTGCTAATCAAACACCACAAAATTTTGAAGATAAATTTTATAGTTCAAAATTTATTCAGAATTCTAGTTTTTCATACAAATGGTTTTAAAAAAGATTTTTAGGTAATAAAATCATTTTACAAGATTTTGGAAAACCACTGACTATAGGTATTCAGCATCGGATTACGACTAAGAAATTTCACAGTGATTGATTAGTTAATGTCAAAAACAAATGATAAATTCGTTTGTATGCAGCCCGCTTCTAGGTGCCGCTAATCGTATCCTCACAAGGACGGAAACCTCGGTGTGCGAGTCCTACTGACTGGCAGGTACTTGTCAGGTTTCCTGTTTTGGTGTAAGGTTAATCCATACTAATATTATAAATGCGTGAGTAACTCTGTCCGTCTGTCTGTTACCTCTTTACGCTTAAACTCTTAGATGAAATTTTGTATGGCCACCTTCCAGTTCCATCATCAGATCAGCTCCATGTTATCATAATATTGCATTTTAACGCGACATACATATGCGTGCAAAATTACAGCTCAATCAGAAATCAGGTAGTGTGCCAAATTTAACTTGCAAGATTTTATGACAGACAGACAACGGACAAATAAAAGTAAATAAAAGCTTTTAATAAATAGGTACGAATAAGATCTGCCTAAGGTAACCTTCCTAAAGGTAATCCTTGACTTATGGGCATACACAAAAAAGGTCTACTTTATGTACTAAGTATAATATAAAAGTCGACCTATTTAACATCTACCGATTCAACTGATGAATGCATTTGACTCGAAGTGTGTCGGGGCGTGCTTGTGGCAATCGATTGCCGGCGACCGGCACCGGCAGGACGAGCCAAATGCCAACAGAAAAATGACAAAGGTAAAGTACACGCCTTTACTTGTATGAGTGTAAAGAGGTTAGGCAAACAGTGGTTGCAGACGTGACTTGTATGTTTAACCAAATAGAGGCTATTTTGCAATAATTTAGTAACACGTCTTACTAAATGTATGTATAGAATCCTAATAATAGTGTTAGTTTGTTTGTTACCTTTTCACGGCTAGACCGCTGAACTGATTTCGATGAAATTTGACAAGGTGATAGCTTGCACCTTGAGGAAGGACAACGGCTATCTACTTAAAAATGTCAAGTGTTAGTCAATGTTTTACTATAAATCAAGGAGGAGTCGTAGAAATCCCACGCCGATAACCGAATTCAGGGCGGTTAAAATGACTAGCAAAAGCTACGAGAATATTACATAGAATTATCCATATCTGGAAAGTTATATATTTCAGCATGAATGAATATATTCAAGAGCGGTAACAAATTTTTAGTCAGGAAATATTGTTCAATTTTAAAATAACTTTTGGTGAACATTTTGTTTGTTTGATTTTTTGGAAAACATTTTAATAGTTAAACTACTAAACATATGTAAGTAAATAATCAAAATAATTCAATTGAAAAATCACATATTCTTAAACTAACTCCAAATTTTCATGATCAGATTACCTTACGTCATTCAAATTTGGTGTTTTCTAAAAATTAGATTTTTTAAATTTCGAACCCTTAGTAGGAAACTTTTACTTTGCAGTTCCTACGACGTAGAAAGATAGCCTAGTAAAAAATTTAAGAAAAAGAATGCGTTTATACATTTAATTAACGTAATGTATGTTCATATAGGTATATTTTATTGACAATTCGTGTATGTCGAATCATCCTTGCTTCTACCTGGCTATGCCACGTTTTACTTAAGACTCTTTGTGTCTATATCATATTATCTGTTTCTACTGCCAACTTCTTTTTATACATACATTTTTTAATGATCATTATTTACTAAAAGAACAATTAGTTTATAAGTAATCAGCACTCTTAAACACAGAGGTTTTTGTGCGAGAGAAAGTTCGATAGGTGAAGAAAAAAAAAAATGTCACAATGCTGATAAGTTAATCCACTTAATAAGTAAATAAATACTAAAACTCAGTTAATCTTATTCATAACTATAACTATTCTTCCTAGAGGTTTTTTCTAAGTTCTTTTATATTGTGCCTTCATATATTTATTTATTTAGATGATGTAGCCGTAGTATTGGCAAGTTCAGGGTGTCATAAATAAACGAAGAAAAATTATTTCTGTATATTTATATTGTTTTTCTTAATTCTATGAAGATTTGTGTGTTTGTTAGATTGAAATACTAGGACTTTATTTGTTGGACCAGGAACGAAAATGGATTTTTAACACCGGTTAAGGATTGCTGTAAAAAATCGAAATTCGTTCCGGGTAATAACGTCTTCTATGAATTATAATTATATTAATATTATAAAATATTTTATTGATCTATGGACAGCTATAGAAATACCATTACTTTATTCCTATTTTCAATCCACAAAACCCTGACTGCTTCTTAAGTATTTACCTAAATATATCATGTACTCATTGATCTAAGAGCTCGTGGCCTAGTTACAGTCGTAAAAAAAACGATATACGAATTAAGCGTGGCGTCATTAAATACCTAGGTAGCCGCTCTTGTACGACAATTTTCTGAGCTCGCCCGTGGTACATGCAGCGGAGATCACGTAAAGCCGGTCGTTCCTGGAAGCTTATTGAAAACAGTATCGAGTACGCCAGACTCTGGAATTCGAGAGAAAAATGTATGCAAGTTCATTCACGTGTTTCGAGAGGTAAGACCTACTTTCATACATTTTTCCATCGACAACTACTTAGAGCCTGGCTTATTTCAGACTATTCTAAATTAGCCCACTGGCTGTTGTCATATGACAGCCGCCGTTAACCCGATCCAGAAGAAGCCACGTGGGCGGCTTGAGAAACACTTGAGTGGCCAGTTCGACGACGCCCGTCAATGCGCATTGTGCCATGCCAACGCGGTTGACTATCGCCCAAGCCTTCTTTTTCGAACGAGAGGCGTATTCCCCTGTAGTGGGGACGTAGAACGACGCAGAAACTTTTAAGTTTCTATATACAGACTTTTGTTAAAGCTTTTTCAAGGAACTAGGTGATATCTCGTCGATATACGTGTAGTCTGCTTGCTAGGTTTAAACTGGGCGCCACTATCAATTCGTTGCATTATAGAAAGAGGATGATTGGCAAAAATAGTAGAATCGATAAAAAAATCAGTACTAAGTTAACGTTCATCGGTATAACCGCGTCGATTGCAGGTACTAACAATATTGTGTTACATGAAATATGGTTTTTTTTCGAGAAAGTTGTACTATATCTAAGTAAATTAACGAACAAAAGCGCTATCAAAGTAAATAAATTGCAAATAATCAAAATCATAAGATATTGATTTAATTTAAAAAAGTACCAAGTTTGTAACTGCACATACTTGTATATATATTATATAAATTGAAATTATTTAGTAAAACCTTTAAAATACCGTTAATTATTTGTTATTATTTTACTGCCTAAATAAAGTCTAATAGTGATAAAAGTCATAGTAATTGCCATTTGCGTGTGTAAGCTGATAAAAGAGAAGTAATTTCCAGTGGATTTAACAAAAGGGTGACGTATTTATATGCTTTTTTTTATACGAGTAGGAAGATATATTTCTTTTTGTAGAACTATTGTTATAGGCTCTTTTTAAGACTCTATCATTCAAAAGAATACATATTAAATGCTATTTGACTTGCTCAGTTTTCGTTTCAATTGTGTGACTAAATTGAGTCAGAAAGTTGAGAATATAATTAACTTACCCATAGACTTTTATCATAGTAGTTTCTTTTAAGAAATATTGTGAAAAATCTGGTTATTTTTTCGTGCCTAAAGTACTGATTTACAAAACATACATACGTTACGTACACCTTCCTAGCAGTGTGTTCAAAATTATACAGAAAAATTAAACCTTCAATCCATGAATTTTACTAAACCCGTGCAATCTTTACTTACAGCTGTAGTTAATCCTCGAAGTTTAGAAAGATTCTAGTAAGGCTCCGTTTGCATAAGATTCGTCTTTGCATACTTATATTTTTTTATCTTTAATTATGACTCTACGTGTATATGCGATCATTCGAATGATTTGAAGTTGTTATTATTGATTACATTGACAAAAGTAAATACTTATGAAACCCTATAATGTGTATTTCCGATAAGGGTTTTAGGAACGAACCCCTTATCAGCATTAACAGTGCAGCTGTCTATTTGTCCTTATGGATCAATGATAGATGATTAATATATCCTACTAAATTATAAATGTGATAGTATGTCTCGATGGATGGATGTAACTCAATTACGCTTCAACCATTGGACGGATCAGGATGAAAATTGGCACACATATAGGTTAGGTCCTAGACTAAGTCCTTTTTATCCCGAAAAAGCTTGCTATAGCACATTTCATTAGTATAATTAAGGAGTTCCGCGCTGATAACCGAATTCAGGGCGGGTTGAGCCTCCGGCAAAATCTAGTAATAAATTGATGAGAATTACAAGTTTTTAAAAGTATTTTTTAAAATGAAGCTTCCCTTTAGGGTAATAATAAAAGATGCTTCGGACACAGTTTTTTTATATTTCATTCATTTTTTATGTGTCATGATTTCTTTTTTTGTGTTTTCAGTGTTTCGTGGTTAAAAAGCTTCTTTGAATTGAATATTTTCATTTGAAGTTATTTTTTGCCTTTATCTTATTATATAGGTACCTAAAAATAATCTAAGAATTTTGTTAAGTTATGTATGATGTATGTATGTATAACTAAGATCATACAAAATGTTACAAACGTCACCAACAATAAAATTTACAACCACACAACTTATGAACGACAAGTATACAGGATAAGACGGTAAATTCATTATTCATCGTGACGTAGCGGATATATAGGTCCTCCACCTCCTCCTACAGTCCGCTGAAACACGCGATAGCAGTGCCACAGTTCCACCGCTGTTTCAGGAGCACGCAGTAAAGAACTCATATCATTCATTACAATGCCGTAATTATCTACAAACAATATACTGCAGTGAATTTCAAACTTTTTGTGTAGAAGCTTTTTAAGTTATGTAATGAAAGCATAATGATGTTCATAACTTAAAGATTTGCATGTAAGCTTACAATGTTTTATGTTCATTGTTCCGAGTGAAATTTGTTTGTGCGAAACACGAATGCAGTAACCAAAGTAAATGTTTGCTCCTCTTCATCACATATTGCGACGGTAGGGTATCCTTTTATGTAAAGTAGTAACTTCAAATTTGTTACTAAATGTAAGTATACTTACTTGCCAATTATGTAAGTAGCTTCTATAATTCGTGTTTTTTAACAACTAAATAGATAGATTTAGAATTTTAATGGATAACGAGGCCTGGGAGCATAGTTTGAATTAGGTCTCGTAACTTTATGCGAAGTAAAGCAATGTTTGCTGTGATCTGTCATTGAATGGGGTTTTGAAAACTCTAATAGTCTAGTGGTTACTAGTTTGACAACGGCTGCTAATTCGCATTGCACTAAGCCAGAGCTGCAGTCTAAGTAAGGTTTGCCATTTTTATCATATTTTATTCATTTAATGCACCAGAATGTATTGTAGACACAATAAACTCAGTTAAGTTCTCATAAAAAAAGGACACAAAAATGTTGTGTAACATTGGATGCTATATGATGAATATTATTATTTCAGCTTATTCAGAAAAATCAAGTAACATATTTATCTATTTATAAAGTTTGCAGCAATATTCAGTGTGAAGCATTAATTACTTATTTATTAATGTTTGTAGCTATTCAAACCCTAACTTTTTTATTCAAGTAGACTTTTAAACAGCACTTTTGAATCGTCAATTTGATTATTAATTTTATAAACTTTACCATCAGTTCGGAATGATTTACTAACGAGAAGAACCGACAAGAAACTCAGCAGTTAATCTTTTGAATTTTTCTACTTCATATTTAAATAAAATAGCCTTACACTAGGTAATAACATAATGTTCAACGTTTAAATTTTAAAAATATTACAAAGGCACCAATACCGATACAAATTACTTACGTTCTAATTTTTTCCCAGCATTTTTATCATTAATGTGTTCATCAAATTTGTAATACTTAGCTGTTTTTGAGGAAATATATTTTAAATTTATTTGGAGGTAAATTAGCCACATGTTCTGGAATTTTAGTGTAAAATTATATACTTTGTAGTGCAAAAGAGCTTTTTGTAGTCCTGAAGAAGACATTTTGGAACTACTAATTTCCCCTTAGTTTATTAGTTAAGAGGCAGTATGTCATACCTGAATTAAGTTATTTTTTGCAAATATTTCTTAGGATCCGCTGAACAGATCCGACACAAATTTAATTTCTGTGTTCTTCGGGATATGGTTGAGTTAACTTCTGTTTGATAGCAAAAAACCTAAAGTGACCCCTTTCCACTGTTTTTTTTTAAGTTTTGGCAAAAAAATGTCCTAAGTATAGCACTTAGTTTACAACGTACAGTGATAGTGCTTTAAACCCTGAAAAAACTATTAATTTATTCCATGTATTTCAATAAAAAAATCAGCAAATTGCTATGTAGCCGCACTACTTACGCACGCTTAGTAACATATCGCGCCATACTTGTTTTTACTGTCACGTATATACTGGAGCATAACCTTTAACTTTCATATATTTTTATAATTTTTAACAGCATATAACGCTTGATTTTTAGGGGTTCCGTAGACAAATGACAATAACAGAACCCCTATAGTTTATCATGGCCGACCGTCCGTAGGTCCTTGCATCGATGCCTTACAAATAAACACTACAAAAAAAAAATACACAAAATACACTTCGAAAAGGTAAAAGTTCATTTGAGTACCTTAAGTTTTTTTTGTAAAAAGGTATAAAACATATTTTGCGAGTCATTGGCTTCAAAGGTTAAAAAAATGTGTCCTTCCCTCTATACCCTTGAACTAACGTAGTTTTTACGCAATCTAATAAAAAATACGATAATAATTTTTTTTTAAGCTTGCAACACCTGGGGCCTCACTGGGGCGTTGTCAACCTTTCAAAAATCTAATTACATCTTTCTTAAAGAACCCGATAATGTAGTCCTTAGACCTTGGTAGGAAGCTCATTCCACAACCGAAGCGTCCACGGGAAGAAGATTCTCTGAAACCGCACTGTACGCGACCATTTAGGAAGGTGAGAGGATGAATTCCCTGCCGATGGCAAACGGTGCGATGGTAGAAAGAACTCGTGGGCATCATTTTTTAAAAACATACTTTCAATTTAAATTATTTTAAAGAAAATAGGTTTATTAGATATCAATAACAGAACTCTTATACCTACTTCTCATTCTACGGAACCCTTACTTCACGACACGCAGTTTCCTGGTTTTATTATATAAGATTTATATTTACGTACAGTGCAACAAACTTATCTCACACGGTGTATGGTCGCTAGTGTCGCGTAAGTTTACACTTCGAAATCGCTAATTTCGTTTTATTTATTCTTTTATGTATAAATATTTTGAACATATCGCCGTCTGGTCCCGAACTTCACATATCATGTGTTATATAACTGAAACAAATACTAGGTAACGTAAACAAATACAAATTTTTTTTGGAAATACATATAACACGGGTGTGTTTTATAGACCCAAGGCAAACAAAAACGTTCTTCACATAAATGTTTTTCCGAGCGGAAATCGAATCTACGCCTCTCGGGCCTCGGTGAAGAAGGCAGGTCATTACCCACTAAGCCATGGTTAGTGCTAGGTGATTTAAAATATATTTAAGACACATGACAATAGTATACCAAATATAGGACCGAATGGAAGTACTAAACGTCGCTGGCTATCGATTAATGGAGATGATTCAGACACGGCCGTATTTTATCGGTACTACCCATACTAATATTATTTTTCTGGTACTACCCATATTAATATTATTAAGTAACTTTGTTTGTTTGTCCTTTCTTCGCGTGCTCAGAGACTGCTAAATTTATCTCGGAAAAGTTCAAATTTTCCGCAGGAATAATTATAATCAAATCTACGTGGACGAACTATATCTTCAGCTATATCTTTTTAAATATCATAACTATACTCGCCATATTTTAATAGTGTGAACTTATACGACCTAGACGACACTAGCGACCATACACGGGGTCAGAAAAATGTTTTATACAGTATATTCAAAATTAGTTACTATTTTTACATTATACAAGTGTGATATAGGTATATAGTTATACATGGGTGCATTATAAATTCTTCGTTACATGGCACAGTGTTACAAATTTTTCTCGGCTGAAAATTTATTAACTTGTCGAAATCTATGTCTTAATCGACCAATAAATTTATTATCGTGTGGCAAATCTGTTATAGTTACGTAATATTTATCTTGGTATTTATATAATTTACGATTTGGGTGCGTACGTATTTACATGTTCTAAATATCAACTCTTGAGTAATCATTTGATTTTCATCTAAATATTTAATTATCATTCCTCACGCTATTATATTTACCTATCGCGTAACACGGCGAAATTCAATCAAAATATTTGTAACATTACTAATTGTTGATGAAGTTGGATAACTATTTTCTTCTATCAAAATGCAAAGTAACCCAATAGATACACATACATTTAACTAGCTTTAGCTAGGTTTAAGGTTTGTCCGTGGTGCCGCTTGCACTGAGTTCGGTTATCGCCACTGAATAGAAGTTATACCGTTAGTAAGTAAGGTGGCAGTCACCGCAGCCTATGGACGCTTTATTCTACGATAACACCTTAAGTCAGGATGTTTGTTTTATAAATTAAAGCTATATGTATTCGTTAATATTTTTTCTTGCAGGAACTTTTGAATTTTACGAGATAAAACAGCCTTTGTGTTAATTCAGGATATAAGCTATCTGCATTCCAAAGTTTAGTCAAATCTTTACTTGTTGTGGGGTGAAGTGAATACTAACCCACAAACATTCGCAATTATAATTTTAGTAGGATTATTATTATTATTTAATAGAAGGCTGAGTGTACCAACTTCTGGATCAGCAAGAAGGCGCGCACGGGAGCGTCAGCGCGCGCAGCTAACGCGCATTGAAGGCGAACGGCTCGCCAGAGAGCGCCGGGAGATCAAAGCAAGGGAGAAGGTGGAGCAGCAAAGACAGGTGGTGTTGCATGTTTCAAAAGTTAG